>CM073735.1:41188950-42462075 GCA_037113605.1 Calophaca sinica
ATCTCTTGGCTAATGAGGTGAAAGGGATTCTCCATGTTGTAATCATGTTTTGCTTTTAATAATTATAGGAACAGAAGACAGCTGAGGCTAATGAAGGCATTGATTCCCCAATGCTGGCAGATGACTGTTCAAATTTTACCGTTGTGAATCTAGGCGAGAATTTAGAGGTGTTGATGACTACGCCCCACTAC
The DNA here is from genome assembly GCA_037113605.1 of Calophaca sinica. NCBI lineage: Eukaryota > Viridiplantae > Streptophyta > Magnoliopsida > Fabales > Fabaceae > Calophaca > Calophaca sinica. The sequence continues at coordinate 41,189,142 of CM073735.1, forward strand.
TTGTCATTTATTGTTGTGGTGGTGGTTCTTTACTGTAGTCTGTAACTTTATATATAGAGTATACTTTTATTGTAAATTTTACATTTGTATGTTGCAGCAATTAGAACTTGATAACAAGATTGATGAAATGAAGTCAATTCTGAAGTCCTTGGAGTATCTTCAGTCTAAGGTCAAATGGTAAGTTCAGCTAATCTTGCTCACACTTTCAAATATTTATATGTGCACGGCTTACTCATCTTGTTCCCTTGTTCAGGTTTGCTGCCATAGAGCAGATTGAGGATACATTGACAGGTCTAAAAGTGCTTGCATTTGATGAGAATTGCATTAGGTTATCTTTGCCGACTTATTTGCCAACAGTAGAGGGAATTTCGTACCTAGAGAGAGCTGAAGATACCATTGATGTATCTGAGCTAAATCACGAGTTATTAGTTGAAGTTTTCGAGGGGACCATGAAGTTAAAGAATGTCCAGGTATTAAAATAGATCATTGTTTCATTCTTTGACTTGTTACAATCATTGTTCAATAGATTTAACGATTGGGTTCAGCATGGATGTGGAAAAATACTGATATGAACCAACAACTCTGTTAGGCAAAAGTGACGGTTTAGATGTTACCATATAGATAACCTCCTATGAACTATGACATGCTTTTATGTCATCAAATAATGTCTTCTTTGAAGTTGTTTCTTGTGGTATTTTGAAGTGGTGCTTATGTGTCTTGAAGCAAACATTGACCAAGAAAGTCAGGCTCAATCACTAAAGAAACAATTATTCATGGTTTAAGTTTGATATGAACTTCATTCTAATATTCCATTGACTTTATAGTTATCATTAGTATCTTGTTAAAAGTTGAGATGATAACTATTTTAGTATCTTCAACTTTATACTTATTCCGCATTATTTTGGGGATGGAGGTGTAAATCTTAGAATTTGCGGGACATATCATGTGGTTACATCAGTGGGTTTGCTTTTGACTTCTGATCTCTTTTCTAGTTATTTCTATTTTTAGTTTCAGTACCTTTGTTGTAGGTGATTAATACATTTTGCACTCGAAATATTTGGTAAACAATTTAGAAATTTTAATAGTTATGGAGTTATTTTTCTCATTATATTGTATGAAGGAATCCCAACCCAATATGTAATGATTTGTAAAGATCCTAGTGTGATAGAAGGTACTCCTTTTCTTCCTCTCCCACTTTACTCCAGACATTTCTGGAATCCCTGTTATCATATTATGATGTGAACTTTGGATTTCGTGCGAAGACTTGAGAGAGGGTAATTATAGGATTAGTTGCTAAAGGAAATTATTTCTATTCATTAGCACAATTGCTTCATACTTCACACGTGATCCTGGCATAACACGGCAACCTATTTGCTTTTTCCTTTCCTAATCTTTTCCTTTATGAGGAGATTGTTGGATGCCTTTGATACAATGCTGTTTGGTTATGCTTTAAGAACATCATATAAAAAACATTAAGCTGCTCATCAATTTAATTTAGCATTTTTAGATCCTTGTTATCTCTTGATGATTTATTGACTTTTTGGGTTGTTATTTAGGTTTTTCCAAATGATATATATGTGAATGACATTGTTGATACTGCAAAGACTGTCAGGTCCGCCATTTCCTTTTTATCTATTTAGGTTTATTCAGTGTTACCCCCCTCCCAAATTCCTTATGGCTATAACTCATACTTTTTGACTATCATTTACCATGCAGTAAGTCCCCATTGCAGTGGTTAATACAAAAATTGCAAGATAGGATCATAGTAAGCACACTTAGGCGTCTTCTGGTAAAGGATGCTAATAAATCGAGGTAGACTGTAATATAGTCCTTTGGGTTTGATGTTATTAAATTTGGATTATGATTTAATATTCTCTTCACTATTTCATGTCTCTATGTAGATATTCTCTTGAATACTTGGACAAAGATGAGACTATTGTAGCTCATATGGTTAGAGGAATTGATGCATACATAAAATTGTCTCATGGTTGGCCAGTATCTGGTTCTCCATTGAAGCTAATATCTATCAAGGGGTCAGATATTTTGAAGAGATGTTCTCCAAGTTTTCATTGTGAAGTTGAGGTGAGAGAATTTCACTCTGTATTAGCTATGAAATTTTGGACATCACTCTTCCTTGTGGTGTATGGATGTGTAAAAGCATTCTCAATATAGTGTCAAAAGTTTCCCCCTCAATTTCCCTACTTAATTGGCTTGCTGAACCTACCGAAATCCTGGAGTAGCTTATTCATGTATTTTCATTTCTTTTGATAATAACTAGAATATTAATTCAGTGACCTAGCCAATATGCTACTTTTAGTCCTCAAAAGTGTCTATATAACAGTACTCCAATATGTGTTAAATTTACTCTTACTAAAGTGACATGGGTACGGATAGAGTTCATCAAATTATGAAGCGGTTCAAGCCTGAACTTCAATACAACCCACCTATATTCAGATCCACTTGTTTGAAAGTATGTAAACAATTGTAAGAAACAGAATTTCATTGATGATAATAAACATGTACAAACCCCAATTATATAGACTGACTATCACCTAAATAAGGAAATATAAATCTGTACAAATCAGAACCAAATCAATCCTAATTATGTCACATATCTCCTAATAATACACAATGATTATATTACACAACACTCCCCCTCAAGCTGGTGAATGTATGTCTGTCATTCCCAGCTTGCAAATAAGGTCCTGAAACTGTTCGATGGGAAGTCCCTTGGTCAACATATCTGCCAATTGATGTCGTGAAGGAATATACTCCGTGGATATGAGACCACTTTCTAATTTCTCTTTAATGAAGTGTCGATCTACCTCTATATGCTTTGTCCGATCATGCTTTGGCGGGTTGTGTGCAATGCTGATGGCAGACTTATTATCACAAAACAATCTCATAGGAGCTTCATACTTTATTTTGAGGTCATGAAGTATAATCTTCATCCATAACAACTCACAAATCCCTTGAGCCATAGCTCTAAATTCTGCCTCGGCACTTGATCTTGCAACCACATTTTGTTTTTTACTCCTCCATGTCACCAAGTTTCCTCCCAAGAACATGCAATATCCAGTGGTGGATCTCCTATCAACAATTGACCCTGCATAATCTACATCAGTATATACTTCCACCGATAAATTCCCTTCCTTTTTGAACAGTAGTCCTTTCCCTGGAGAGGCCTTCAAGTACTGAAGAATTCTATTCACTGCCTGCAAATGCCTTTCTCTCGAATCATGCATGAATTGACTCACTACACTGACCGCGTAAGCTATGTCGGGTCTAGTGTGAGATAAATATATGAGTTTTCCCACAAGTCTCTGATATTGTGCCTTCTCCACCTTTGGGCTTTCCAAGTCATTCCCAATCCTGTGATTTTGCTCTATAGGTACTCCAGTAGTCTTACAACCTAGCTTACCAGTTTCTTTAAGAAGATCGAGGATATACTTCCTTTGAGAGATATAGATACCTTGTTTAGAGTAAGCAACCTCTATTCCAAGGAAGTACTTTAGCTTCCCGAGGTCTTTCATCTCAAATTGAGTAGCCAACCTCTCTTAGAGATTGTTTCTCAAGCTCATCATCACCTGCAATAATCATATCATCTACATAGACCAAAAGAACTGTAAGTTTTCCATATCGAGAATGTTTTATAAAGAGGGTATGGTCACCTTGGCTTTGCCTGTACCCCAAGGATATCATAACTTGAGTAAATTTTCCAAACCAAGCGCGAGGAGACTGCTTCAAACCATATAATGCCTTCTTGAGTCTACAAACTTTATTCCCCCCTTCATTGACACCATATCCAGGTGGAATTTCCATATATACTTCCTCTTCTAAGCTTCCGTGTAAGAAAGCATTTTTAACATCGAATTGGTGCAGTTCCCAACCAAAGTGTGCTGCCAAGGAAAGTATAATTCTCATCAGATTCATCTTTGCTACTTGAGCAAATGTCTCTCATAATCTACCCCATAGGTTTGGGTGTAACCGCTTTGCAACCAGTCTCGCCTTGTATCGGTCTAGTGTGCCATCCGACCGATATTTAACAAAGGTATATCCATCTACAACCAACTGCCTTCTTGTTCTTTGGTCTCTCTACAATTTCCCAAGTCTCATTCCTTTCCAATGCACCCATTTCCTCATTCATGGCTCGAACCCAATTCTCATCCTTTAAGGCTTCCTATACTGAACTAGGGATTCTGATAGAATCAATAAACAAATAAAGCTACGGTGTTGCATTGTAAATGTTTTTAGTAGACACAAATCGGGATATAGAGTATTTAGCACAAGATCTTTTTCTTTTCTCAAGGCAATTGGTAGATCATCCGGTTAGGTTCACAAGAGACATTTAAAGTATCTTGAGGTTATGAGTACTTACCTCTGGTTCGAACGATTGAAGTCATTGTTGGATCAGTCGTTTCGCTTGTATCTTTTCCGTAATATTGCTTCCCAAATTTACCATTATTATCTGCATTGCATCCTCCTCTTTGTCATCCGAGACATCCTCAGAAAGAAAAAGACACAAGGGACTCGACTCGACTCGACTCGACTCTAGAAGCGGACTCGACTTCTAGACCACTCTCCCCGGTGAGGATTAGGGAAGGAAGGCGATTCATGAAAGGTGACATCCATGGAGACATAGACACGACGAGTTTGTGGTGATAACACTTGTACCCCTTTTTGTTTGGGGCATACCCTATGAAGATACATTTGATGGCACGAGGATCTAATTTTCCCCGATGAGGACTGTGAACATGGACAAAGGTAGAACATCCAAAGACTCGACTCTGAAGATTAGTCATAATGGGAATAGAAGGATGAAAGGTAGACAAGTGTTGTATCGGACTGACACCATCTAAGACACGAGAAGGCAACCTGTTTATCAAATAAGTGGCAGTTAAGACAGCTTCCCCCCAAAAAGACTTGGGAACAGACATTTGAAAAAGTAAAGATCTGGCAACCTCAAGAAGATGACGGTTTTTTCGCTCTGCAACCCCATTCTGTTGGGGGGTGTCCACACAGGTTAGCTCATGGATAATACCATTATCTTTAAGAAATTGGGAAAAATGGTGATTCACATACTCTCTCCTATTATCAGAACGCAATCTTTTAATCTTTTTTCCAAATTGAGTTTGAATCATATTGTAAAAGTTTACAAACAATTGGAAAACTTCGGACTTATCTTTCATGAGAAATATCCAGGTAACCCGAGTGCAATCATCAATAAAGGAGACAAACCATTTCGCTCGTAAATATTACAAACAGATGTAGGTCCCCACACGTTCGAATGAATAAGATCAAAAGGATTGGAACTTTTATTATTACTAGGAGAAAAAGTTGTACGATGGTGTTTAGCAAATTGACAAACATCACAATGAAAGGACTCAACTGACACTTTTGTAAATAAAACAGGAAATAACGACTTAAGGACACTAAATGGAGGATGACCAAGACGCCTGTGGTGAAGCCATATCTGGGCGGATGACCAAGATTCTGACTTTGTTGGATGACTAGAAGCGAGAGCCTTTTGTCCAATGTTCTCTTTATTCTTTTCATGCTGCAAGTAGTATAACCCGTCCTGTTCCTTAGCAATTCCAATCGTCCTCCCCGTGGCAAGATCCTGAAAAACACAATGGGAATGGAAAAATATTACTGCACAATTTAAATCTTTGGTGATTTTATGAATGGACAGGAGGTTACTGGATAGCTTGGGAACATGAAGTACATTCTTTAAGTGATGGGTTTGAAGTTTAATGTTTCCACACCCGGTAACTGGGATTTGTGATCCATTAGCTACAGTGATGTGTTGACTACTAGGTAAAGTGGTGTAGGATGAAAAATAAGAAGTATGGGGTGTCATGTGATCTGTAGCACCAGAGTCAATAATCCAGATATTCTCAGTACCAGAAGCATTAAAGGATAAAAAACTAGAACTCTTACCAGTCATGGTGAGGGAGCAAGTGGAAGATGAAGGCTTACTAAGGGAACTCATAAGAGCCTGCAGACGTTCCAACTCATCTTTGCTAAGAGCAGGGACCTCTTTTTCCAGTTGAGTGGTTGGTGAGTCTTCAACTAAGGTGTCCGAATCAGTGATTGCTTGGTTAGCACGACTCTGAAAGGGACCCTTAAATCCCCCAACACGCTCCAGAACCTTCTCCTTTCCATGTAGTTTAAAACATGTCTCCTTGGTGTGACCCGTCCTCCTACACTGAGAGCACCAACGATCTTCACGATTAGACTTAGCATGAGGCTTTCCAGAAGAGGAGGATTCCTTTATGGGACCCTTCACGGAAGTTAAGGCTGAACTTTCAATGGATTTATCTTCCAACATTACTGCCCTACGACTTTCTTCACTACGAACAGTGTAAAACACCTTCGAGAGAGAGGGGAGTTTCTCTTTGCCTAAAACTTGAACCCGAATAAGATCAAATTCAGAATTCAGGCCAGAGAGAAACTTGAAGATCCTTGATTTCTCAATAAATGTAGTCAGTGTGGCGGAATCATCAGTACACTTCATCTTCAAATTTTGATATTGATCCAATTCAATCCACAAACCATTCAATGTCCCATAATAGTCGGTTACAGAAGAAGTCCCCTGCTTGGTGCTGAATATCTTATTCTCCAATTCATAACAAGCTGAAATATTTTGTTTCATGGAATAAGTTTGCGACAAATTGTCCCAAATCTCCTTGGCAATAGAGAAGAACATGCAGTTCCGACTAATTTCCGGAACCATAGAGTGCCAAAACCAAGTCATGATAAGTGAGTAGTCTTCATCCCAAGCTTCGAACATAGGATCAGTGTTGGCTGGTGCCTTTCCCTCGATATGTTTTAGCCTCTTACAACTCTTGAGAGTTGTGCGAACAAATTGGGCCCATTGCATATAGTTACGCCCATCAAGTCGGTATGTACCTTTAAGTACCGGTAAGTCAGAATGGCTTAGGGTTGATCAGCAGTCTGTTTTTCTCCAGAAACAAATTTGTCACCTGCCATGGTTAACAAAAAAGGGAAAAAAAAAAAAAAACGTGTCTTTAAAGGTTGAAGAAGGGGGTTTTCACTGTAAGCCCAAGATCGAGGTGCCAAACACAGCTGATGACCCCTGATATGGAACCAGGAGGAGCCGGCGAACCAGACGGAACAAACGGCGCGGCGAACGGAGGTCGGGAGGGCGACGCGTGGGTTACACGCGCTCAAAACTCAGAGCTGCGGTAATGGCGTGTGTGATGTCAGACTGGCCGGAAATTTTGGGGAACGTCAGATCGACGGGAGTCGCTCCTGGTGAAGGTGGTTTCGCTGGAAAACTCGCCGGAAAAATTCACCGGCTGCAGACGGCCGGCGATTCGGCGAAGCGGCTTGTGGTCGGACTCGATCAAACCAGGCTGGTCTTGAGTGGAGACTCGACCCGAGTGTGAGATTAGAGACTTTGACATTGATACCAGCTCCTGAGTAAATCTTGGCGACCTTGAAGGCTGCCTGAGTGAAAAAGAAGGTAATGCAGCAATGAAGGCTGCCTGAGAATGACGGCTAAACCTAGTACTGGCTCTGATACCAAATTGTAAGAAACAGAATTTCATTGATGATAATAAACATTTACAAACCCCAATTATATAGACTGACTATAACCTAAATAAGGAAATATAAATCTGTACAAATCAGAACCAAATCAATCCTAATTATGTCACATATCTCCTAATAATACACAATGATTATATTACACAACATAAACCTTAGATGGAAGTTCTAAAGAAAAGGAATGAGCTCAATATAGGTTTATGCAGAAGCAGTGATTTTCTTCCAATTTTTTGTGTCATGTTACTATCTTTTTACTCCTTTCAATCACACCATATTGGTGGATTTATATTTGACCATACTTAGTATTCTGTATTGATTCCTTCTATCAATATTATTTGGGATATGTATTTTTATTGTTGAGATGCGAAGTGTTTGCACTTGTGATGCAAGCTGTGGTGAGAGAATGGGCATAATTTAAGATACATTTCGAAGGCTAGTAGAATAGCTCATGAACTTTTAAGAAATTAGAAGGCTGTAAATGTAATTGCCTACCAATAACATGTTCTAAAGTCATATAAGTAAACAGTAAAATAAATGGAAATTTGTGGTAATAGGAGCTTTATTTTCTTGTCATGTGAAAATGTGAACCTTAAAAGTATTCGGCCAGTTGGCCTTTCTTATGGTGAGAGCCATTGATGTTTTGCTTATTAGTTAAAAAACAAAAACAAATGGGTGACTTAATCCCAAGTACAAGTATCTTTACTCTGTAGTGCAATCATGTCTCGTACATTTGGGGATAACTGCAATTCTGTGAGGACATTATAGATAGTGCAAATTTTTGCATGTCAGCAATGTGTCAAAAATATGATAATAGTAAAGTATATGGGTACTGGTTGACAAAACAGCTACATAGTTGCTCCCAGCAGATGGTTACTTCAATCCTTAAATCAGTTTCAAATTCTTATCTGCACCGAGGACCTCTAGTACTTGCTGAATTTTGAGCAGTTGCATAGTTTAATCTTTATCTTCGGTGTCCGAGGACCTAAAACTCTTGTATTTAAGTTGCGTTCGATCATTGCATTCTGAAAATTATAGGGTGAAAGAATTCCAATTTCATATTAGGTTTCTGAACTTAATACTTCATAGGTGGTGTTTCCTCTTGCATTCAACAGATCTACGATAGGTCTTTGTTTGGTGTCCCCCCTTTCTCTAATGATGCACTTGATCACTTGTGTCACCTGAATAGCAGAGTTTGGCACTGAAGATATTTTGTCCTCATCGCATGTCTTTATTTGCATTGAAGTGTTATCCTGATCATGAAATGAGATTTCCGCGCTGACCTTTTTTTCTTTTGGTGGATTGATTTTCCAGAATTTGGCTGACTCTTTAGATGCTCATATTCGGAAAAATTTATCATCCTTCATTGATGCTGTTGAGAAAGTACTTGTAGAACAGTTGCAGCTTGATCCTAGAGCCGGTGATGGTTCTGGCTAAGGATATGCTCATATCTGCGATGCTCATTGGAGATACCTCTAGATTCTGATTGAAATTTTGAATCACGTGCTCACGTTCACTTTTCTATTTGGTGAAGCAAATATTATAATTTTCTTTTAAAGATGATTTACTGCAATTTTAGACAGGAAACTGACATGCTAAACAGGTATATGTGACATTTGAATGATCGGCACCAGTTAATCAGATATTGTGATAGAATTGAAAATTTTACACGAACAATCCTACAGATCATAATAAACCTGGAAAAGTTCATATTTCTAAAGTGATAAACGTGTCAATGATTGAAAAGCTCCTCATTTTCTACTGTGTCTTCACGGATTCAATTTAAAAAATATTATATAGCATCACTCTAAGTTTTAGTCATATCTTGCGGATACGAGTCCTATTTGAAAGTGCTTTTCTTTTTCCATTTAAATAATCCCTTCAAATCCTTATCCTAATTAAATTTAAAAAGAATATATCACGTTAAAATGTCTCTTCCACTTTGCAAAGAATATATCACGTTTAAAAAGAATAGAGTAAAATACACTCTCCTTCTTTGACAAATAGAGATATTACACTCCTCTTCCCTCTTGTTTTAAAACACACGCTCTCCTCCATTCATTCATAATAAATCGGGTAAATTACACTCTCCTTTTCTTAGAGAGGCTTGAATTACACTCCCCACCACTCTTATGGTAAAATCTATACTCCCTTTTCTTGAAAAGTAAATATGTAGAGTAAATTATACTACATTTTTTAAGAGATTTTGATTAAACTTTATTTTGTAAAAGGAAAATGCTTAATATAGCGAAAATTACCATCGCGGGAAAAAACGAATGACGTGGTTTGTTATTTTTTCATTTACATGCCTTCCCTGTTTCCGTGAAATATGGGATGTTGACGTGGTTTGTTATTTTTTTTCATTTATATGCCTTCCAAGTTTCCATGAAATATGGGATGTTATAGTTTATCTGTCATTAAAAAAGTAACACGTCAACAATCGCGAGTTTCGGGATAAAAGTGTTTCGTTTGTAAAATTGATTTGAATAAAATTGAGTTTAAAGTAAAGTAATTTGTGTTTGGGCATTTTTACTCTAAAAGCAAGTTTGACTTACAACTAATGTAAACTTTTCAGCATAACATGAAAACTACTTTTGATCACTTTTAGTCAAATTGAAGTTTAAAGACAAAAACAATTCAACTGGATAACACCCAAATATGTAAAATAATGATCAACATATTTTTTATTATGAATATAAGCACATTTTTACCCCTCAGTGAAAATGAAATAACATGTGAACATATCACTAACATATGTAGGAAATTAAATGTGGAGCACTATAGTTTCAATAGTAAGTCCTGGTCCGAAACCCAAAGGCACACCCCATTCCATTCAAGCCCTTCACCCGTTGTGCGAAGCCCGTCTTCTTTTGACTTCATTCTCATCTCATTCAAAATAAATAAAACACACGGACTTGACATGTTACCGTATTCACCAAGCACATGACGGGTTGCTCGCATTTTTTCTGGCTTCAAACCTAATTTAGCCTCAATTTGGTCTAGAATTGCTGGTCCACCGGGTGTGCAATCCAAAAGATGGAATTGTAATCAAAGATACCTAAAGGTTGAAAGGCTTCAACAGGAGCTTTCTCAATGTTCTCTAAAATGATCTCGGGAACATCCTTGAGGAGATGGAATATCATCCCAACTTCACGACGGTGACCATTAATGGCTCCTTCACTACCTGGAAGGATTGTTTGTGCAATCCATACCAGTTCCAAAAAAGGCTTCTCAACTTGTGGCAATGGGTTTGAACCAACAATCACCGCTGCTGCGCCATTTCCGATCAATGTTTGCCCCACAAGACTATCAACACGAGTGTCACTGTGGCCACGAAAACTGAATGCGGTTATCTCTGCACACACAACCAACACACGAGCACCTTTGTTGTTTTTAGCCAAGTCTTTGGCCAAACGAAGCACCATACCACCAGCAAAACAACCTTGTAAATACATCATGTAGCGCTTCACATATGGGCAAAGGCCTAAGAGCTTTGTTAGCCGGTAATCAGCACCGGGCATGTCCACTCCACTTGTGGTGCAAAAGATGAGGTGCGTAATCTTGGACTTAGGTTGACCCCATTCATCGATGGCCTTTGTTGCTGCCTCTTTTCCTAGCTTTGGTACTTCCACAACAACAATGTCTTGTCTTGCGGATCTCATCAACGGTTACCATTTTCTTACCCAACTCTAAAGTTTCCCCGAAGAAACAAAAACAAAAAGTAGTACGTGACAGTGGCAGAGATGCAGAGTCTTTTGTCCCCCGTTTTAATATTAGATTAGAAGAACGCACATGTATGTATGCCTATGCCCCCGTTTTAATATTAATATCATTATACCAACTATTATTGTCCACCTTTTGCTTGTTTCATTATGTGTTATTTAGCAATTGTAACCTGCCTCCACCCCTGATTAATAATGTGATAAGTGAAATGACGGATCCAGAAAGTTTCTCTGTTGGGGGCAAGATATTTTGTCTCTTATAGCTTTTTACGTCCATTTAAAAAAAGAGTGAAGACCCAAATTAGTACAGAAAAACACAAATCTATTTGCTCTACGAAAAATGAAGAGTACCAATTTGGTCCTAAAAATGTCAAATGTCAGACAAATTAGTCTTTTTAGGATAATTTTTAGGGACATTTTAGTCTTTGAAGACTAAATTGATAATTTTTATTTTTAAGAGACCAAATAAGTCTCTGTGTTTTTTGTCAAAGACTATTTTAGACCCTCTAAAAAAATGTATCTATGAGGGCATCATCTATTTTTTTATGGGGGCAAAAAATAAAATTACTAAGTGTGACAACCACCCTAAAAATTGAAATGGAGCCGCCACCAATATTTATTTTTTAGGAAAATATTAGAAAACCTATTTTTTGGATATTTTTGAATTTAACGATGAAAAAGGTCTTTGAACCAGATTTTGAGTTCGGGAATTGGTTACGCGTGAGAAAGGTGTTAGCATCCTTACAACGCCCGTTTAGAAACAATACCCTTTTAATTGTTTAAAAATACTTGTTTGTCATTAAATGAATTATTCCCAAAAAAATTTTTTAGAAAAAAAAACACAAGTTTATTAATCACCATATTACGAAAATAATAAAAGGAAACTTAGTAAAAAGAAAACTCAACCATTCTACAAAAATTATTATTTATTCCTTTTTAAATATAACAGAAATAACAAATATAAGGAAAAAAAACTAGAAAATAAAAACTAATCATATTAATATAAAAAAAACGTGTAGATAAAAATGAAAACTTCTCTTTTTTGCTTTTATACCCCTCATCAATCTTTTATTCATTTCTGATGATTTATGAAATAAAAAAAAGAAATAAATTACAAATAAGTCCCTGGCTTGGGTTTGGCCCCTTTGGAAGGCCAAACCCTAACCCTAAATCGGTTTGGCAGTCACATAAACAACAGCTCAAAAATAATTCCAACAGCACAAAATTTATCAAGGCGTGAACAGAAAAGGAAGGAGATCATGTCAACATATATTGAAAATCTAAATCAGTGTTCAGAATACGGAAACATACAAAAGATGGATTAAAAGAATGCTGAGAGCTTATACAGAGGAATAAGGAAAAATAGAGAAACCTGGATTACACAACACTCAATCCAGAAAAGAGATGAAACTAAGAAGAATCCTAAAATTCTAATAGTGTTTACAAAAAGAAAAGAAAAATTTATGTGACTCTCTATTCCTCTCGTCCCTTCTCAATCAAAACGCTCCAAGCTTCTTGCTTTGACTCCCACTCTCACTGCGTGCTCTTTGTTCCTCTCGTGAGTTCCTCTCCCTTCCTTGCGTTTTCCATCTATCTTTTATAGCCTCCTTGCTCCTCTTCAAGACCTGTGAATCAAAAGGGGAATAAATCAATCACAACTTTCAAAAAAATAAATAATAATAAAAGAAAAGAAACTTCCCTTTTTATGGCTTAATCTGAATCTTGGGGATCTTGAGGTGTGAAATATGGATTTCAGATTGAGAGAGACTTGGGGCGAAAGCACTGCGGCTTGGTTTGGAGATTAGGGTTATTTTTGGTGATCGAGAGGCCGAGAAAGAAGGGGAAGAAAGAAAGGTAGCTGGAGGGAGTTGAGGCGAGAAATGAGGGGGATGTGATGATGAGAGATGAATTGAGAGAAGGAAGTGGGGGAGGAGGTTGCGGCGCAAATGGAGGTCCTAGGGTTAGGGTTGGTCTCGATGGAAAAAGGAAAGAAGAGGTCGAGATTGAAGGAAGAGGGGAAAGTTGTAACATTCTATTCTTTTCTGAATTAAAAATTTAGTTTATAATTCTAAATCAAATATTTTAATTAAAAAAAATAAAAAATAAAAAATAAAAAATAATAATAATAATAATAAATTTTTTTGGTTACGCTGACTAAACTATTTTTAATATATGTTACTATACTAATATTATCATAGATATCATAGATATAATATAATACTAAACTATTACATATAGATATATTACTATACTTTTATTTTATGTTAAGTTATATTGAATAATTAATTAGGTGTAGCAGAACGTGACTTAATATAAGATTCCACTTTCTAATTAGGAGTAACCATAAGATGGGATTGTTATGCCTTCCAAAATTTTAAGTTACCCAAAGAACCAATCAACATTCATCTTTTCTATATGTGTAACGAATTAGTTGCAACAAATTGTTCCCAAAAGCTTCTGACAAGATATACTTTGATCATGCTAATGATTACATCTTATCTTGTGATTTTATTTGGACACTCGGATAAGTTACCAACCATAGGATGCAAACTTTTTCTCCAAGAAAAGCCACCTGTACAATGAATATAGCCAATTAAATCTACCTACAGATTTAATCCCAAGATTTTATGATAAAATCTAATTTTATTTAATAAAGCATCAGTTATGTAGAAGTTCACTATAAATACACTCTTTAATCCCTCCACACTCTCACACACAATCAACCACTTTACTCCCTGGTGAAAATACTTTACGTTCAAAACTATGAAGTTATCTTACACCATCAGTGTCCTATTCCATACTTTTCCCTACTAGATATACCACCCATAAGTCTTTTTCCTTTCACTTCTATTTCCTTTTTCATCTATACCTCAAGTATAAAGAGAAAGTTACCATCCCCTGTTCATATTGTAAAGCTTGTGGAGTTTTCCAAGGAAGAGCCTTTACCAACTAGGACAAAACAAAACTTCAGGTAATAGGGGGTGAGGAACTTCAACAATGATAGTAGAGTAGGAGGTGAATCATTCGAGTCAAGGGTGGCCCTATCCCTTGACTATTTCTATTATTTTTTCTGATATAGTAATTTAATCTTAGTAAAGTAAAAGAGGAAATTTGAGTTTACATATACTGATAGTTATTCTTAGCTTTGATGTTTTTATGAACTTCCTTGCTGAGAATGGATATTATTTGGATATTATTAAGTTGTTCATCTGATGTCTTGAAATCTGTGATTATTTTACAACGCTCTGTTATTCGGACACTGGCACACACACCCAAATCCGGTACACACGCACACACTTAAATCTGGTGCATGGTCAACTCTGGTCAACTCTGGTGGTGGTCAACTCTGGTCAACTCTGGTGGTGGTCAACTCTGGTCAACTCTGATTTTTCTTACTTGTGCAGCTTTTCTCTCTCGTAATTGAGTCTGCCTCTAGTGCAACTTTTACCATAATGGTAGTACGTGGATAATTGAGTTCAAATATGAGGAAGAGAGCTACGTTTTGGTACGAACGAGAGTGCGCAAGTGAAGGTTGTAATAACCTTGGGGGCATCACGGTGCGAAATTCCACATGTGACCAGGTGGTAGCTCCCCTGTGTCGTGGTATTCGATATCCCACAATGATGAGCCTGACGAGACACTGCAAGAACTCAAGATCGGTGTAGAGTGTTCCGGTATAAATGTATGAATTATAAAATGAGAAAAGTACTGGGACGGAACATGTACTCCCGATCGCTCCTCCAATTTAGAGTCTCTCCATGGAGTAGATGTGGGCCCATATATATATATATATATATATATATATATATATATATATATATATATTACATGACATTGCATGGATCTTGTTGCATGATTATGAAATGAACTGTTGATCTTTATTTCTTTATATATATATATATATAATATTATTATTATGATTGCCTAATGCTCTACTATATGTTTTGTTGTTGATATGTACTCACCCCTTTGTTTGTTGTTTTGGATATTATTATTATGTTTGGTTAAAGATGGAGGACAACGACAACAATCACCACCCGATGGTACGTATGGAGTTCATCAACGGGATCTGGACCCCTGATTATCCTAACCTCACTGTGACCTTTGATGGAGAAATCGCTATTCACACCACTGTTGGCACATTTCCTAACTTCATCACCACCACCCGCCATCGTACTATGACACTATCCTTTTACTTACCTTTAGCTGATATGTGGGTCAAGCGTCATATTGCACCCACAGGGACATATCCGGAGCCGCCTCCCTACTACCCGATCCCATAGAGGGTGAGGGAAAGAGATGTATGACTAATAGTTCTGATGCAGTAGTATGTTTGGACCAGCCTGATGTAGTTTCCGACATGATCTACCTACTCTTGACAGGAGATCTTTTGATGTTGTAGAAAAAATAATGTATATAGTATAGGCTGGTTGTTATCTAGATGACTGTATGACTTCTGTTAACTAGCAGGATGATATACCGTGTACTAAAAACTATTTTGTTCAAAGGCTAATGATGCAGTATATTATAAATGTTACCCTTAACTTCTATGTTCATCTAATGTTTTTTTTATGCTGATTCAATTGTGATAAAAAGGTTTTAAAATTAATCAGTATATGTATGTTTTATTGGATGAGATACTTGGGGGTGTCTCATTTGTGGTATCAGAGCCGATCGGGTCTTATTGGGACTGGGTATGGACTAACTATGTTTTGCTGTGAAAGGTTGTGTGTCATTAAAAAAAAACGTAGGAATAATATAGTGATTGTTGATGAAATTATTTTGCTGATATATTCAGTTCTGTAGGAAATTATGACGCGAGGGAATAACGAAGAAATGATCAAGTCGTTCAAGCCATCAGTATGGTCTGCGACAATGTTGCAAAGAACTCAATCAACAATACAAGAAATGAAGGAACAACTGAATTCCAAGGTTTAACAGAATTTCGCCGTAATAAACCCTCTCAATTCAATGGAGAATATGATCTAGACAAAGCCGAGTTATGGATTCAAGAAATGGAAAAGATATTTGAGGCAATGATGTGCCCTCTAGAACGAAGAGTTATTTACGCAACCTTTATGCTAATCGGAGAAGCTGAATATTGGTGGAAAGCAACATGTCAACTTTTGGAAGCATAAGGTCGAGAAATAACTTGGGAACTTTTTCGTAGCAAATTTTTAGAAAAGTACTTCCCAAAGGATGTAAGACACGCTAGAGAAATGGAATTTTTACAGTTGAAGCAAGGAGGAATGTCTGTAAGAGAATATGCTGCAAAATTTGAAGCATTGTCAAAATTTTCAATGTATTTTCAACACCATCCAGATGAAAGTTGGAAATGTCGAAAGTTCAAAGAAGGGTTGCGGTATGAGATTAGGGAAGCAGTAGTTTCTTTTAGCACTAGAGAATTTCCTGAATTAGTAAATAAATGTAGGGTGATTGAGGACCTCAAAAAGACTAGGGAAAGAAAGTCTTATAATTTTGGATCCTCGCAATTTAAGAAAGGAGATGACAGATTCAGGAAGAAACCATATGAACGTCCACAAGGAAATCAATATCATAACCAGAGTCAAAGAGGAAAAAGAGAATCCAGTCAAGCATATCCGACTCTGCTGAAATGTTTTAAATGTGGAGGTGCTCATGATACTAAGAATTGTTGGAATAAAGAAGTGATTTGCTTTAAATGCGGCAAACCGGGACATTTTGTTAGAGATTGCAAAACAGAAACTCGAGTCAATAATGTGCAGTCATCGAGGCCAAAGACGAAGGGAAGAGCATACACTATGAGTGGAGCTGAAGCTTCTCAGTCTGATGACCTTATACAAGGTAAGTGTCTCATAGCAGGTAGACTTTTAAATGTACTGTATGATTCGGGCGCTACCCATTCTTTCATCTCTTATGACTGTGTAAGACAACTAAATTTACCTATTTCCCCACTTCTTTTTGATTTAATTGTTTCAACCCCCACTTCTGAACCGGTAGTCACTGCTTTAGCTTGTGTTGACTGTTCCGTTATCATTGAAAATAGAAATTTCACTATAACCTTAATATGTTTGCCTTTAGTCCAGCTAGATGTAATATTAGGTATGGACTGGTTATCTTCTAATCGAGTCCTACTAGATTGTTCAAATAAGTCCTTAATCTTTCCTGACTTGGAAAGCCCCGGATTACTATCTACCAACCAAACAATTGCTTCTTTGAAAAAAGGAGCGCGAGGATATATGTTGTTGTCTTCTTTGGAAGTTCAAGGGGTATTGGACATAAACAAAGTGCCGATCGTGAGGGAATTTCCTGAGGTGTTTCCAGAAGATGTTCCAGGTCTACCCCCAGAACGAGAAATAGAGATTGCTATTGATTTGTTGCCAGGAACTAGTCCTATATCAATAGCACCGTACCGAATGTCGCCATCTAAATTGGCGGAGCTAAAGAAACAATTGGATGAATTAATGGCAAAGAAATTCATTAGGCCTAGTGTGTCACCTTGGGGTGCTCCTGTCTTATTGGTCAAAAAGAAGGATGGAAGTTCTAGGTTGTGCATTGACTATAGGCAATTGAATAAAGTAACTATCAAAAACAAATACCCTTTACCTAGGATAGATGATTTGATGGATCAGTTGAAAGGCGCTACCATATTTTCAAAAATTGACTTGCGATCTGGATACCATCAAATACGTGTAAGGGCAGAAGATATACCAAAGACAGCTTTTCGAACAAGATACGGCCACTATGAATATTTAGTGATGCCGTTTGGAGTTACGAATGCTCCTGCAATTTTTATGGACTATATGAATAGAATATTCCGTCCATATTTAGATAAGTTTGTCGTCGTCTTTATTGATGATATTCTTATCTATTCACGAGATCATGAGGAACACGCGGAACATCTCCGAATTGTTCTTCAGGTCTTGAAGGAAAAGCAGTTGTATGCAAAGTCACAAAATGTGAATTTTGGCTGGAAGAAGTGCAATTTTGGGACATGTAGTCTCAAGGAAGGGATCGCGGTAGATCCAAATAAGGTGGAAGTCAGTCTTACAATGAGAAAGACTCTAGGACAATAATGTAAATTCGTAGTTTTCTAGGGTTAGCAGGATATTATCGGAGGTTTATTGAAGGATTTTCCAAGATAGCGTTACCCCTAACCCAACTCACTCGAAAAGGACAAGCGTTCGTATGGACGGATGCTTGTGAAAGGAGTTTTCAGGAACTGAAGCGTAGGTTGACAACATCACCTGTCTTAGTGTTACCTGACCCTAATGGATATTTTGAGGTATATTGTGATGCATCTCATCTAGGTTTAGGTTGTGTCCTTATGCAAGAAAGAAAGGTAGTGGCATATGCTTCTAGACAACTGAGACCTCACGAGAGGAATTACCCGACCCATGATTTGGAGTTAGCAGCCATTGTTTTTGCACTTAAAATATGGAGGCATTATTTGTATGGGTCTAAGTTTGAAGTCTTCAGTGACCACAAAAGTTTGAAGTATTTGTTTGATCAAAAAGAATTAAACATGAGACAAAGGAGATGGATGGAATTTATAAAGGATTATGATTTCGAATTGCAATATCATCCTGGAAAAGCAAATGTTGTAGCAGATGCATTAAGTAGGAAGACGTTACATGTTTTTTCTATGATGGTCCGAGAGATGGAACTCATTGAGAAGTTTAGAGATTTAAATTTAGCGATAGAAGTAACAGGTAACCGACTTCGGGTAAATATGGTTACCGTTACAAATGGCTTGTCAGAACAGATCCGCATCAAACAAGAAGCCGATCAGTATCTTCAAGAAAAGATGGAATTGATGGAGCATGGCAAAGTTACCGAATTCCGAAGGGGTACTGACGGAGCGATAAGATTTCAAGACAGGATCTGTGTGCCGAGTGATCAAGAAATCAAGAAGTTAATTTTGGAAGAAGCACATAAGAGCAAGTTGAGCGTACATCCTGGAGCATCAAAAATGTATCAAGATTTAAAGAAGATGTACTGGTGGCCAGGAATGAAGAAAGAAGTAGCACAGTATGTAGCTGCTTGTTTAGTCTGTCAGAAAGCTAAGATAGAACATCAAAAACCTGCAGGAATGCTACAACCACTAGACATTCCGGAATGGAAATGGGACGGTATAGCAATGGATTTTGTGACAGGATTGCCAAGGACTCCAAAAGGGCATGACTCAATCTGGGTAATTATTGATAGGTTAACAAAGTCAGCTCACTTTTTGCCTATCAATATAAAATACTCATTGGAGAAATTAACCCAGCTGTACATAAATGAAATTGTCAGGTTACATGGGGTGCCCTCAAGTATAATTTCTGACAGAGATCCGAGGTTTACCTCGAGATTTTGGGGAAGCTTACATAAAGCTCTAGGAACCAAATTACGGTTAAGCTCTGCCTATCATCCACAAACTGATGGGCAATCAGAACGGACAATTCAGTCATTAGAAGATTTGTTAAGAGCATGTGTCTTGGAATATTCAAGAAGTCGGGATGAACTTTTACCCTAATTGAGTTTACTTATAACAATAGTTTTCATTCCAGCATAGGAATGGCTCCTTACGAAGCACTATATGGACGAAGATGCAGAACACCATTGTGTTGGTATGAGACTGGGGAGAACCTTATTATAGGTCCAGAATTAGTGCAGCAGACCTCAGAAAAGGTAAGGATGGTTCAAGAGAAAATGAAAACGGCACAAAGCAGACAGAAAAGTTATGCGGACAAAAGGAGAAGACCACTTGAATTTCAAGAAGGCAATCATGTATTCTTAAAAGTCACACCGATGACTGGGGTTGGTAGAGTAATGAAATCCAGGAAACTTACACCTAGGTTCATTGGACCCTACCAAATTCTCCGACGAGTTGGCCCTGTAGCTTACCAAGTAGCCTTACCTCCTTCCCTTTCCAATCTCCACAATGTTTTCCATGTTTCTCAACTAAGAAAGTATATTCCTGATCCTTCTCATGTAATCGAGCCCGACACAGTACAATTAAAAGAAAACTTGACATATGAGTCTTTACCTGTTAAAGTCGCAGACAAGAGAATGAAGCAACTCAGAGGAAAGCAAATTCCATTGGTAAAAATAGTTTGGGAAGAAAATACTGGTGACGTTACCTGGGAATTAGAAGACAAAATAAAGGAGCAATATCCGTATTTATTTTAAGGTAAGCAAATTCCGAGGACGGAATTTTTTATTAGAGGGGGAGAATTGTAACATTCTATTCTTTTCTGAATTAAAAATTAAGTTTATAATTCTAAATCAAATATTTTAATTAAAAAAAATAAAAAATAAAAAATAAATAATAATAATAATAATAATAATAATAATAATAATAATAAATTTTTTTGGTTACGCTGACTAAACTATTTTTAATATATGTTACTATACTAATATTATCATAGATATCATAGATATAATATAATACTAAACTATTACATATAGATATATTACTATACTTTTATTTTATGTTAAGTTATATTGAATAATTAATTAGGTGTAGCAGAACGTGACTTAATATAAGATTCCACTTTCTAATTAGGAGTAACCATAAGATGGGATTGTTATGCCTTCCAAAATTTTAAGTTACCCAAAGAACCAATCAACATTCATCTTTTCTATATGTGTAACGAATTAGTTGCAATAACTTGTTCCCAAAAGCTTCTGACAAGATATACTTTGATCATGCTAATGATTACATCTTATCTTGTGATTTTATTTGGACACTCGAATAAGTTACCAACCATAGGATGCAAACTTTTTCTCCAAGAAAAGCCACCTGTACAATGAATATAGCCAATTAAATCTACCTACAGATTTAATCCCAAGATTTTATGATAAAATCTAATTTTATTTAATAAAGCATCAGTTATATAGAAGTTCACTATAAATACACTCTCTAATCCCTCCACACTCTCACACACAATCAACCACTTTACTCCCTGGTGAAAATACTTTACGTTCAAAACTATGAAGTTATCTTACACCATCAGTGTCCTATTCCATACTTTCCCCTACTAGATATACCACCCATAAATCTTTTTCCTTTCACTTCTATTTCCTTTTTCATCTATACCTCAAGTATAAAGAGAAAGTTACCATCCCCTGTTCAGATTGTAAAGCTTGTGGAGTTTTCCAAGGAAGAGCCTTTACCAACTAGGACAAAACAAAACTTCAGGTAATAGGGGGGTGAGGAACTTCAACAATGATAGTAGAGTAGGAGGTGAATCATTCGAGTCAAGGGTGGCCCTATCCCTTCACTATTTCTATTATTTTTTCTGATATAGTAATTTAATCTTAGTAAAGTAAAAGAGGAAATTTGAGTTTACATATACTGATAGTTATTCTTAGCTTTGATGTTTTTATGAACTTCCTTGCTGAGAATGGATATTATTTTGATATTATTAAGTTGTTCATCTGATGTCTTGAAATATGTGATTATTTTACAACGCTCATTATTCTGACACTGCACACACACCTAAATCCAGACACACGCACACACTTAAATCGTGCATGGTCAACTCGTCAACTCGTCAACTCGTCAACTCGATTTTTCTTACTTGTGCGACTTTCTCTCTCGTAATTGAGTCTGCCTCTAGTGCAACTTTTACCATAATGGTAGTACGTGGATAATTGAGTTCAAATATGAGGAAGAGAGCTACGTTTTGGTACGAACGAGAGTGCGCAAGTGAAGGTTGTAATAACCTTGGGGGCATCACGGTGCGAAATTCCACATGTGACCAGGTGGTAGCTTTCCTGTGTCGTGGTATTCGATATCCCACAATGATGAGCCTAACGAGACACTGCAAGAACTCAAGATCAGTGTAGAGTGTTCCGGTATAAATGTATGAATTATAAAATGAGAAAAGTACTGGGACGGAACATGTACTCCCGATCGCTCCTCCAATTTAGAGTCTCTCCATGGAGTAGATGTGGGCCCATATATATATATATATATATATATATATATATATATATATATATATATATATATATATATTACATGACATTGCATGGATCTTGTTGCATGATTATGAAATGAACTGTTGATCTTTATTTCTTTATATATATATATATAATATTATTATGATTGCCTAATGCTCTACTATATGTTATGTTGTTGATATGTACTCACCCCTTTGTTTGTTGTTTTGGATATTATTATTATGTTTGGTTAAAGATGGAGGACAACGACAACAATCACCACCCGATGGTACGTATGGAGTTCATCAACGGGATCTGGACCCCTGATTATCCCAACCTCACTGTGACCTTTGATGGAGAAATCGCTATTCACACCACTGTTGGCACATTTCCTAACTTCATCACCACCACCCGCCATCGTACTATGACACTATCCTTTTACTTACCTTTAGCTGATATGTGGGCTGCGTCTGTTATTGCACCCACAGGGACATATCCGGAGCCGCCTCCCTACTACCCGATCCCATAGAGGGTGAGGGAAAGAGATGTATGACTAATAGTTCTGATGCAGTAGTATGTTTGGACCAGCCTGATGTAGTTTCCGACGTGATCTACCTACTCTTGACAGGAGATCTTTTGATGTTGTAGAAAAAATAATGTATATAGTATAGGCTGGTTGTTATCTAGATGACTGTATGACTTCTGTTAACTAGCAGGATGATATACCGTGTACTAAAAACTATTTTGTTCAAAGGCTAATGATGCAGTATATTATAAATGTTACCCTTAACTTCTATGTTCATCTAATGTTTTTTTTTTATGCTGATTCAATTGTGATAAAAAGGTTTTAAAATTAATCAGTATATGTATGTTTTATTGGATGAGATACTTGGGGGTGTCTCAAAAGTAGGAGGCGCCGCGAGATTTAGGGTTATGGAAGGGAGAGAAGAAGAACGAGGGAGAGAGGGAGTGGGTGAAAGCGTGCGTGTGTGCATTAGGGCTTTTAGGGTTGGGGTTAATGAGAGGGAAATTAGGGTGAAGAGGAGATCAGATGAAGAAAAGAGAGATAAAAGGGAATTTGAGAGAGGGGCGAGAATCAGGGAGGTGGAGCGCCGCGGCTAGGATGAAGGAATTAAGGTTTGGGGAGAAGGAAGAAGAAAGTGAGGAGAAGAAGGAATGATAGGAAAAGGAAAGGGAAGGAGAGGGAGAGAGGCCGAGAATGGTGGAGGAGAAAGAGGAGGATAAGAGGGGTGGGGGAACTCTGGGGGAGGGAGCGCGGCGTGAGGCGAGGAAGGAGAGGGTGTTAGGTTGAAGAAATGAGGAGATTAGGTTTTTTATGGTTTTAGGGTTATGAGTTTGGGCTGGAGTTGGTGATGGGCTTGCTCTGCGTGGTTAGAAGCCAAAGGGGGTGTGCGTGAAGGAAGCGAGGTGAGAGAAGCAAACAAAGGAGCGTGGCACAGGGGAGGTGCATAAGGGGAAAAAAGGGTGCACGAAGTAAGAAGTGGGATTAGGCTAGTTGATAAAATGGGCTGGGTTATGGCCAGTTTTGGCCTTTGCTACACCATGATTGTAATATGCAACCCCTTGTAATAACCCCTTTTCAATAAATTTTTTTTTCTTTTTTCTATTTCTTTTCTTTTCTTTTCTCTTATTCATTTTTGCCTTCCTTTTTTATTATTCTAAGACCAAAAATATTATATATTATTACTACTACTACTAATTTTAAAAAGTTAAAATAAATAATAGAATAAAATAAAAGGCCGGACAAAATTAAGGTACTACACTAAGTATGTTCAAGTTGAAAAAAAATTTCTTTATGGGGGCAATTGCCCCCAGAGCAACACACATAAATCCGCCATTGGAGTGATAGTAGGTGTTACATTTATATTATTCTATTATTTATTTTAAAGTCATATTATTAAAGTTAACTTATCTTCTTTGATTTTAATAGACCCCCAATTTACCATCTACAAGTTTGTTAGTGTGACTGCAAGTTCTTATCCAGTTGTGCTGCAATTATCTTATTCCATTGTGCCAATTTTTTTAGCTGGTGATATACAACATTTGGTTTTTGGTTTTTCAGTACTCTCACACATCTTTTTTCTTTTATAACTCCCTTTCATACAGCAGTGGTTTTTGAGTGGGGGCAACAATAGAATACAAGGTTTTAAATCAGAGTCACGGTGGCATTGCAATCCTTGATAACATGGATAACTTCGGCTAATGGAAGCTCAATCATGGGCATGTTGCGATCGTGTAAATATCAAAAACCTTGATGTCGCGTTCCAAATTGTTGTCGCAAACCTTTTTTAAAGAAAACCTTGGGAGAGTGTATGCGTTGCGCATTTTAGAAAAAGGAAAATGCTAAAGTGCCTGAGAAGATTAAATCACGGAACGCATGAAATACAATTTTCTTGTCGGTATTGGCTTGACTTAACTTTTTATCCAACCGTATATGGTTATGCAAGGCACCTGACTAGCTCTTCATACTCTCGTGCCACTTGGTGCATATATATTCAGGCCAAATAGCACGAATCTTAAAAAAATATTTGTACCAGATTTTTTCCCACGTGTGTAACACCCTCAAAATTCGCTTCTAAGACTTAGGATAATGTGTGCATGCATATACGCATTATGATGTGTGATTATGTGTTTGAAAATGATTTTGATTGATTAGGAATTAATTAGGACTGATACATGACACGACTGCGCGAGTTAGAACGTGAAACGAACCAACAAGACACCACCAGGAGGCGCAGGATGCCCACACTAGGGCGCAGGGCACCTAGGAGAAACAGCAGTAGGGCTCAAGGTGCCTGCTGTAGTTCTGTAGCTGCACGTTTTTATGTTTTTGCTACATTTTGGGGGTCGTTTTCTGACCTTGTGGAACCCGTTTTTGACCCATTCAAAGGGGATATGACTAGTGGGTTATAACCTCTCTTAAACCCACTCGTTATCAGTTCCTAATCACGTTTATAACTCCCCATTACCCTAAGCCAAAGCTCAGAACTGCTCTTTCTTCTCGCCTTTCTACATTTCCGCACTTGGTGGTTCGTCCTTTGAACTGAACCTATGGAACTCGAATTTTGAGTGATTCTGTAACGCCCCAAATTCTCTAAGCTAAGTTGAGAATAAGTTGTGAGAAGTTGTGTGATTGTATTCAAGCTTAATTTGGGTTCAAATTGAGTGAATATGATTATACAAAGTTTTAATGGGTAAGTTGTTGATAATAAGTTGGATTTAATCCAAAGATGATTGAAAGTGTTAATTAGCAGTTAATTGATGAAATTTAAGTTAAAGATTCCAAGATTTGATGTTAAAAGATGATTTTTCACATTTTAGTGCAGTGTGAATCGATTCACAACTGTGTTCCAGACCACTGAAATGTTGCTGTGAATCGAATTGAAAGTCTGTGAATCGATTCACCAATTCGATTCACGAAAGTACAGGGGTAGTTTTAAGTGGATGAATCGATTCACAGTCTGCTATGAATCGATTCACTCACTGTTAAAAGCTAAAAACACTGTAGAACGAGCAGAAACGCGAGAAGAGAGAAAAAGGGGAAGAAAAGAAGGAAAGGGAAGAGAGAAAAGGGGGAAAATGCCAGGGTTTCAACATTCTATGAGAGATTTGTGAGATTTTTGCTAGATTACTTCAATTTCTAGCTTAAATAGAGAGTTAGAGAGTTGAGATTTGGGGTTTTTATGGAAGTTGGAGAAACCCTAACCAAGAAAAAGAAGAAGAACGAATTGAAGAAGAAGAAAAAGAGGAAGAAGACCAAGCTCCTTCCAAGATGGCTCGAATTCTTGGACTAAAGAAGAAGATTAAAGGTTATAGCTCAAGATTTGAGGAGTATTTGAAGAAGCCCTAAGTTGAGCAAAGTGGGAAAACTTGAAGAAGAGCAAGGAGGCCAAAGTTTCACCATTCTAGCTCAAGGACTTGAAGAATCATGGTGAGTTCTTCATCCCTTAGGTGATGGGCAACCAATAAGTCCCACATATAGGAATTTTATTTCCTTAAGTAATATGTGAACACTAGGTTCAAGTTAGGGATTTTGAATATCCACATGAAGTAAAGTTTTTATTTATTATTATTATTATTATTATTATTATTATTATTATTATTATTATTATTATTATTATTATTATTATTTGATAGTGGGTTTGACTGCAAGAGGTTGGCTGACTTCCCCCAACCCACCACACTTGAATGTGTGTTTGATGTTTGCTCTCTTGTAAACACCATAGAGTTTCAAGGGATGTGTTTAATGTATGTGTTGTCCCTTAATTTGGTTAGTTAGGAGGCTTGTCAATGAGCCCTAAGTGTATGTCAATGGTGTCAATGAAAGGACCCTAGGAAAGTATGTGATAGGGGAATGTTTGAAGTAGATATTCATGATTTGGTATGAGTCTTATTTTGAATCTAGTATGTTTTAATCTCTAAGTGAGTATGTTAGTCAATAATGTATGTTGTTATTGTTAAATTAGATTCAGTGAATTGATTGTGAATTCCCTTGAATAGTTGAATGAGGATAATGATTGATAATCCTAGCTAGTTAAGTCCGCATTTTCAAACATGCATTAAAGAATGAAAGATTTAAGTAAAGTCCATGGCAAGACTCCTTTATCTATAGGAGAAGATCGGTTTGGTTAGCCTCATGGGACGCCACTTGGACGGTTAAGACGTCTAACCACCTTACCGAAAGCATGTCATTAGGGTCTATGGACCAAAGCATATGACAATTACCCAATGACACAAAGC
Source organism: Calophaca sinica (assembly GCA_037113605.1). NCBI lineage: Eukaryota > Viridiplantae > Streptophyta > Magnoliopsida > Fabales > Fabaceae > Calophaca > Calophaca sinica. Next base: position 41,216,105 of record CM073735.1, read on the forward strand.
AAAAAAGGACTAAATGTCGTTAGTTAAAAAGATGCATTGCATAGCTCATATTATCTATCTTCTTGTGAATGGTATAATATGTGAAGTAAAGTCAAGGTTTTACGAATGTGAAGAATTCCTTATGTATATCATTGGAATTAGCTTAGTTAAGCAAATGATATTTTGGTTTGTAATTCCTTAGTTGCTAGACTATTATAGTAACAATGCATAAAAGTAATGAGAGTTGTGACTAGATCACTTAAAGGATAAGTCAGCTAGGTTGATTGGGGTTTGTGGTATAAAGCATAAGGCAAAGTCCAATAGCATAAAGAAAAGCAAATATGTGTTAAGCACAAAGTGAGTAAGTAAGAACAATACGTTCTTAGTTAATAAAGTTGTAATTTACATTGTATTGAGGTTAGCCATGCTAAGCATGGGTTAAAGAATCGATGTTTATAAGATTGCTGTGGGTTTGCTATACATTTACATATTTAGTTTAATCTCAAGTTGACAAGTGGTATATTGGATCTAGGATTACCCTATTTTATAATATACTAAGTTTTTAGTTCAAGCTAGCGCTTCCTAAGGCGTCTTAGCTTAGGGAGATCAAGATGTTTCAAGTCAAGTCCTTATGGTACATAGGGAGAGTATGTCTATGTTTGAAATGCCTAAGTTAGACTTTTCAGGCTAGAATGTTCTGATGAGAGAATGGTGAGGAGTCCGTGAAGGGCTCACTGAGATTTATAATCTCACCCCGTTCCTTTTATTTGTTTTTCAGATAAACAGGTACCGAAGATTGATGAGGCGGAGCTCCATGCTTGGGACTCATAGACTAGTTTTATGTTATAATGGAATTTGTCATTCCAAGTATTGTATAAGTTGTAATCTATGTATTAGATTAATGATTTAAGTTTTAATTTATGACTTGGATTACTGTAATCAAGTTTGTAAATTTAGTAGTAATTCATGTACTTTAATGTAATTGTCGTACTTTCAATGTATATTGAGGTATGGGTGTTACAGATTCCACTAGCATTCTTCTCTCATTGTGAGAGTGTTGATCATAAGGTAAGCCTCTTTGGTTAGGGTTTGATCTTTCCTTCATCATTAGGGTTTCAAACTCATAATTTCCTTGATTTTTGTCATGTTCTTGTGTTCTTGAATGACAAACACCATTTTTGTGAAGCAAGGGACCTTTCTCTTCCACATTTTCTAGGGATCACGAAATTTGATAAGGTAAGGGGATAAAGTGATGCATGATAGTGGGCTTATGGATCTAATTAAGCAATAGAGACGTCCCATGGTCCTTAGGCTTGGCGTGGTCGTGCATAGACGAGTACCGTCACCATTGTGAAGGGAAAACCATGATTTTATGTGCTGTCATAATGTTATAGTCAATATGAAATGCCTTGTGATGTGTTTTTGAGTTGCTCTTATGATAATTTGACATGTATGGATTATATGATGGATTAGTTACCTTGGCTTGAATGCTTGATAGGTGTATGAATGAAATGTATGCCTTGCATATGATGTCATTTATTCTTGTTAATATTCTGAGTTTGATGTGTTATTTGAGTTCTAGAGTGTCCTAGGATATGGTAGTGATGCGCTTAGGTTCACTAGGGTGATGGTATGATTATGCAGAAAATTGGAGTATGTGTGATAGCTAGTTATTATGCAGAATTTTTCTAAGGTAAAAGTAGTGTTGTAAATGGCTAAGTTTTGGATCAAGAGGGTCTTAGAAACTAAGATTGATGATGATTTTCATGTGTTGATGGTATAAGTGTATAGGAGTAAGGATAGATGAGGTTTGATAACTTAGAAAATTTTTAGTGCAGAATATGACTGAAAAATTGACTAAGTGTTGACAGAATTTTGCAAAGTTTCACTAATCAAATTTTTAAATTCAAGATAGGTTAGATTATGACCCAAACCCTTTTGGTTAGTGTTCTATAATTATATAGGAGTAGTACGGTACATCCGGTCGTCCCTGAATGCGTGGAAACCACATAGAAATTTGCGAGGAAAGATTGAGAGACAGAGGTGAGGCACCAGGCGCCCACCCTTGCAGGCGTCAGACGCCTAGTGGGCTGCCTTGCTGTGCCGTGTTTTCGTGCTTTTCGCTTCGTTTTGGCTTGGGGCAGTGTCCTATCGTGTATTCTAAGGGTTTTTGAGGATCAATAGGGTATCTTAAGGGATGATCTACCTTGGCGAAATTTAGTTGGAATTGATTAATTGAGAAAAAGGTCTAAGAGATAAGAAAGGTTAGTTAGTACTTAGTGTTGTGAGGTAGGATGATTACTTGGACTTATGCCAAGGTTGGGGAAAACTTGTCGACGTACTGACAAGTTGTACCTTATTGATGTTGTTATTGCCGACCACTTACTAAGTTAGTTGGTGTTGTTGATAGACACCTTGTTTGCTTTTGTGTTCATGCATCGTGAGGTGTCACGTTGTTGTTGTTGTTGGTGAGCAAAATGGATACGTTCTAGTGTCGGCCACGATGGGCATGGTACTTGGCCTTGGAGATCGATCAGCGTAGGGGGTCTTATGTAAAGGCGGGGCACCGCTGGGGCGTCCAGTTATAAACCGGATCACCTTGACTATCCACTATTCGTACTCGAGAGTGACAGGAGCACCCTCACTCGCTCACTTGAGTTTAGTTGGATCCGAATGCATACCGAAGTAGGCATCAGTCTAGGATTACATAAGATGTTGATGTTGTGGTTAATACTAGATGTTGTTGTTATGCGCATTGTTTATGTTATTTCCTTTGCTGTTTAGTGCTATTATTGTTGGTGATATTGTGGTGGGAATGATGCAACTACTAAGAACAAACAACAAAAATTGGTAAGTTCAAATAATATAAGATGCCGTAAAATAAAGAACAAAGAAGAAGATGAATGATCATTGCGCAAGACTCCAAGGCGTGTGTAAACACTAGGCTTTAGGTTCGATTCGCCCCCACCAATCCCTTTAGATTGGATGCAAATGGTTGAACAGCGAATCCCCTTCAGGATACAATGGAGTTCCCTTGATATGGTTTGCACCCCCACACCAAGTGTATCGTCAATGGTACTTTACAGAACAATAGTTCCCTAACTTCAATTTGCGCATAAGAGAAGGGAGGAAATGATTTGGAATAGATGAAGTGGTGCTGATTTTCTTTTGTTCTTTGTGCATGTAGGATTGTTCTATTTATTGAGCAACTCATAACACTTGATAAGAAGAAGCAATTCTTCACAAAGTGTTGTATTCTTTCATGAATTGATTCAATTAAAAGATGTATTCATTCATGAATAAACACATTCAATCATGAAGCAACACACTTATTAATTTGAATCTCAACTCCATGAAAAGACACAACCTTTAGAACCAAAACTGAATTCCATTATTTTGGAAATCTCTCACAATTATTGTATGTGATTTCTAACCCCTTTGTTGTGGCTACTCATGCGCCATTGTGCATGTTTAGATGACGAGCTTGCAGGCGAAGATGACATGGCTGAGGAGTGATTCATGGATGCGATCACCACGTAGTTTAGGATTTCTCGTTTTGTTGTTATGGATTGTTGATTAGTTGTTGTTACCGATGTATTTACTTAGGGTCAACTCTAAGATGTTTGTGACATCGGGGAACCTGTCTCAATTGTTTCTTTTTTTATTATGGTTGTAATGATTCTTGTTTTCTAATTCCGCAAATGTTAGTTGTTAAGCGTAACGACTCTACCTTTGATTTGAAAGTTTTAAATTGACTGCAAATTTTACTTTATGATTACTATTTCTATTTTATTCATGAATGTCAACATGTGAGGTAGAGGGTGTCGCAGCGTGTATAGCAACTTTAATATTCATACATTTTTTTGATCAGTACCTAAATACTCGTACATGTTACCCGCTTTTTAGTATGAAAAATCAATAAGTAAATAAATATCATTGATTAAAAATTAATGGAACTTTTTTGTAAACAAAAGTTAATGGAACTTTAGTTCAATTGAAAAATTATCTTGTTTTTTATGTTACTAAATTTGGATTGTGATGTAATGCTCTCTTCACTATTTCATGTTTCAATGCAGATATTCTCTCGAACACTTGGACAAAGATGAGACTATTGTAGCTCATATGGTTAGTGGAAGTGATACAATACATAAAGTTGTGTCATGGTTGCCAATATTTGGTTCTCCTTTGAAGCTGACAACTGTCAAGGGGTCAGATATTTTGAAAAGAAGTTCTCCAAATTTTCATTGCAGAAGTTGAGGTGGGAGAATTTCACTCTGTATTAGCTATGAAATTTTTTAGACATTATTCTTCCTTGTCCTGTATGGATGTGTAAAACCATATTCAATATGGTGCCAAATTTTTCACCTCAAAATTTACTACTTAATTGCTTGCTGAACCTACTGAGAATCAGGAGTTGCTTTGTCCTACATGTATTTTCATTTCTTTTGATAATAACAAGGATATTAATTCAGTGACCATGCCAACACCAATATGCTAGCCTCTATGCTTTTGATAATAGTACTCTAATATGTGTTAAAATTACTATTACTAGAGTGACCAGTATAGGAACAGAGTTTATCAAATTATAAAGGGGATTCAAGCCTGAACTTCAATACAACCCACCTAACATTCATATCCTCTTGTTTGAAACTATGTAAACCTTAGATGCAGCAAGTACTAAAGAAAAGGAATGGGCACAATATAGGTTTATGCAGAAGCAGTGAATTTTCTCCAATTTTTTTGCATCACGTTACTAATTTTTTATTCCTTTCAGTCACATCAGATTGGTAGATTTATACTCGACCATACCTAGTAACATTGCAGTTGTATTGATTCCTTTTACCAATATTCCTTTTAGTATTGAGATGCAAACTGTGGTGGTAAAATGAGGAAAATTTAAAGGATACATTTCGAAGACTAGTAGAATAACCCATGAAATTGTAAGAAAATAACAGGTTGTTTGATGTCCTACCTTTTACAAATTTCATGTCTCTTCCACTTTGCAATTCAGAAATAATTATGAAATTGTGATTCCATGAATATCCGTTTACAAATTTGATATGGAAGGGTACATTAAGCAATTTCATTACATATACTTGAATACAAAAACAAACTTTATTCAAATGCTCACCAAAGCAAGTGAAGATTTGAAACAAAGTAAGAATTAAATAACAATATTTGAACATATCATCATGGCATATTTAGGTAATTAAGTGGCAACACTGTGGAGTACTATAGTCTCAACAGTAAGTCCTGGCCCGAAACCAAACAACACACCCCATTCAAGTCCCTCACCTGTTGTGCCAAGCCCATCTTCTTTTGACTTCCTCCTCATCTCATCCAAGATAAATAACACACACGCACTTGACATGTTACCGTATTCGCTGAGTACATGTCGTGTGGGTTGCATTTTTTCAGGCTTCAAGCCTAATTTAGCCTCAACTTGGTCCAGAATTGCCGGTCCACCGGGGTGAGCAATCCAGAAAATGGAGTTGTAGTCAGAGATGCCCAAAGGTTGAAAGGCTTCAACAAGAGCTTTCTCAATGTTCTTTGAAATGAGTCCAGGAACATCCTTGAGGAGATGGAATGTCAGTCCAACCTCACGAAGGTGACCATCAATAGCTCCTTCACTATCTGGAAGGATTGTTTGTGCGGTCCATACTAATTCAAACAAGGGCTTCTCAACCTCGGGCAATGGGTCTGAACCAACAATCACAGCCGCCGCACCATCTCCAAACAATGCTTGCCCCACAAGGCTATCAAGATGAGTGTCACTGGGACCACGAAAAGTAACTGCAGTGATCTCCGAACACACAACCAACACACGAGCACCTTTGTTGTTTTCAGCCAAGTCTTTAGCCAAACGAAGCACCGTGCCACCAGCAAAACAACCCTGTTGGTACATCATGTAACGCTTCACATATGGACGAAGACCTAATAGCTTTGTGAGCTGGTAGTCAGCACCAGGCATGTCCACACCACTTGTGGTGCAAAAGATGAGGTGAGTAATCTTGGACTTTGGTTGACCCCATTCCTTGATAGCCTTTGTTGCCGCCTCTTTTCCTAGCTTTGGTACTTCCACAACAACCATATCTTGTCTTGCATCCAACGAAGGTGCCATATACTCACAGATACTAGGATTCTCCTTCAGGATCTCTTCTGTCAAGTGCATGTATCGCTTCTTTATCATTGACTTTTCACCTGAAAAAAAATTATATACAGTTTAGTTTAAGTGATTTGTACATGCTGAGTTTGAGAGAATAAAGAAGCAAAACTAAACTATATACAATTAACTAAGCACATAAGTAAGTAATGAGATAGATATCTTACACATGCGCTTGAATTTTTCTTTGAGCTCTGTCTTATGCTCACTCTTTGTAATGCGGAAATAGTAGTCAGGGTATGCACTCTGATCCACACAGTTTGGAGGAGTTGCAGTGCCAATTGCCAACACCGTGGCAGGGCCTTCTGCCCTCTGTGCCTTGCGAATCTCATCAACTGTAACCATCTTCTTCTCTAATAAGGTGAGTGATAGGATATTAATTAAGGGATTGGAACTTAATTAGGAGCCAGCACCTGTGTTAGTGACTAAGCCACAAAGCAAGGACTTGAAAGAAATCAAAGGGTGTGTTGTTACAAACTCCCAAATGTGGGTGTATATATATCCTTCAAGATGAAAAGGGGCAGATGAAACACATGCTCAACTGACAAAAACTCTTGCAAATTGAAATAATAATTGAAAACAAAAAAGTATTGGACAATTGAATGAGTTAGTATATTATTGGAGGTAGGTGGCTTATCTTCCACTCGCAACCTCCGCATGACTGCATGGACTGAAGGATTGTTTGTTACTCACCAAACTATATAATAAACTATATAATATGTGGAAATTTGAATGGTCAACTTTGGTGTTAAAATAAGGCAGCCAGGAAATTAAATGGAAATTAAACGACAAAAGATTTGGCTTGGTCACGAATAATTCTACGTGGGCTGGTTCCAGTGTTAGGCGAGCCTGCAATTTATTAAATTGATAAAATAAAATTCAAAGAAAAACGAAGTCATCTATAAGTTTCTTTAATCACGTTTGACCGTTTGTTATTTGTTTTAGTCCCAGTTTAAGTGCATATCTTATAGCTTTGTTTTTTTTTTTACGGTAATAAAATAATTGTATTTCTAAATTAATAACATCACCGTACCGATTCAAAGACATGGGGACTAGCTCAAAATATAGCCTCCCTAGATTGCCATATTCTATTGTCTCATAAAAAACTCTACCTTAAAGTTAGGTGCATAATAAATTTGTAAGATTAATTCAAAATTCAACTAAATAACCCATTAGTGTTGGTTCAATTAGAAAGTATATATATATATATCCTTGAGAAGGATTTTTATTTTTAACGTCTTTCCGTATGTATTTTAAGAAATTAGTCTCTTATGAATCAAGATATACTTTAAAAAACAGTTAAATATTGAATAATGTGAAATTATGTTTGGTTAAATAAGATCAAATGAAATGAAAATGGTATAATTTTCACCAGAAGTATATTTTTTAACTGAGAAGTAGGTATATATTCTTCCCAAAGAGTGTGATCCATAATTTGCGGTGCTCGGCTCTCTTAATATAATAGCTCAACGAACTGTAGTTTGCGGTAAGTATATGTTAGTTTGATAAAAAAAAAAAGTGTAAGTATATATTTGGGGGAAAGCAATAAAAATGAATTACTTTTGTCTCCAATTTTCTTTCATGGCAAATGCCAACACCACGTATTATAAAAATTCCAAGCACTTTCGTCAAAAATAAAAAATTTCCAAGCACAAAGAATTTTTAATATTCAATTATTGTCCATGTAGAAATGAATGAATGATGCCGATGGTAAGACTCATGTGTGGCATCCAATATTTTATGATTTCTGATAAAAATCCATAAATATTATCTAATAAACAAATACAATAAATAAGTAGGCAGTGGATATTTCCGACAGATTATATCCGTCGGTAATTTATGACGGTCTTTAACCTCGCTAATTTCCGATGACATTTCAAAACACGTTAGAAAGCACCTGTTTTTTCTCGATGGGCTGCGGCTGTTAATAATTCCCAATGTTATGAATAAGAAATTGTATATACGATTTTATTCAAGTTTTTTTTTGAATAGCAAAAGAAGCATTGTATTAAAAGAGAGTACTAGGAGTACTCCAACCCAATACAACAAAAGAGGTGAGAAGAGAGAGGGACGAAGACCCTCCCCAACCAATGGATGCATGGTTTGGTTGTTTTGTTATTTTGGTTCGATCATCAAGGGATGTGGTTTTGAAAAATATCCACATTTGCTAAAAGGATAGTGTGTGAGTGCGTGAATATAGACTAGCCTTGTCGCTAAGCACATTTTGAGTGGCTTGTATTTTTTCTAGCTTTAACCCTAGTTTGGCTTCAACTTGGTCCATAATTGCTGCTCCACCTAGGTATGGGATCCAAAAAATGGAGTTGTAATGAGAGATACCTAAGGGTTTAAGAAAATCTTTCTCAATGTTCATTGAGATGAGCCTAGGAACATCCTTGAGGAGATGAAATGTCAGCCCAGGATTTTCAGGTGTTCAAATCTATATATAGTTGAACATTTGGAAATCGTGGTTAATCACGTTCAAATTCGTGGTTAATGAAGTTACATTAATGGTTAATGAGTTTCGACACCTAATATATCTATTAACCATGTACTGAACGTAGTTAACCATGTATTTGAACTGCATTAACTACTTAGAAAGTTGTCGTGAAAATTATCTAAATTTGATTGTACAAAAATCATTTCTCTTACGCAAAAGCCACACTCCACACAATAACATGCGAAAACATCTGCCATATAATTTTAGCCTTCTTCCCTTTAAGTAATTTTAGCCAATCATAGAATAAAGCCCAAACTTGAAGTGAAAGTGACATGAAAAAAAAAGATCTTTTCAAATCAGCTAGCATGTCTCACTTGGACTTCTCTTTCGATTTCACTTCAACACGTTTCACTTGCTCTAGACCGTTTCTCGAGGAAAGTTCAACGTCAACCCTTTGTCTTCCCCCTCAATCGAAGTTCCGATTTCACGACAGTTAGGGCTTGGACCTTGGTAGCGCTATCAGCTTGAGGGAAGCACACACTAGAAACGCTTGGGCTTTCGCGATAGGGAGTCCATGGGTCAATGGTTTCGTGCCTCGATGCTCGTAGAGTTCGCCGGAGAAGGACTACGATGAGAAAGCGAAGGGAAGATTGCGAAATATAAGATATGGATATTCCACATTAAATACATCAAAGGCGACAAACTGGGGCAAAGTGCATTACGAAACCGGACCGAGCCTGTTCAAGGTTGCAGATCGAAAAACCGGCAGGAAGGACCAAGAAAATCTAGAAGAAAGGGGAAAATTGATCACCAAAAGTGATGGGTGATCTATGAATAATCGTAGAGGGCCAATTGATGGGTGAAGATGTGGATGAAGACCGCTTTCCGGTGGGTCTGTATGTGTGTTCTAGCTTGCAGGTGTGCGGTTGGGGAGGGGAGCGGAGAGGCTGTGGGGTGAGCGGAGGCTAGCTAGGAAGAGAGGGAAGTAGTCAGAGCAGGAAAGATAAGATATGATGTGGGTAGTCTAGCATCAATATGATGAGACTGTGTAATCCTAAGATCAAGAAACACGAGGCACCAGGTCACACTTATGATGGTGCGGCATGTTAGACGTGGCCCACTTCCGATCCCATTCTCATATGTTTCCAGACCAGTGTCCCATATTAGACGCCCTAGTTGTCTTGTCTTTGAATACTAAAAAAAAAGGTTTTGGATTCTCACCTAATTAAACATACACTACAACAAAAAAAGGGAATAAATAGCGCTTTTTTTGGCCTTAAATAGCGCTTAAAGGCGCTATATATTGGGCTGTTACTGATTGTATCTTCAATAAATAGCATTTTTTGAACGCTATTTAAAATTGGGAATAAATAGCGCTTAGTTAGGAAGCGCTACTTATTCCTTGAGAATAAGTAGCGCTTTCTTTAGGAAGTGCTACTTATTCCTGAGAATAAGTAGCGCTTCCTTTATAAAGCGCTATTTATTCTCAAGGAATAAGTAGCACTTATCATAATAAGCGCTACTTATTCTCAGGGAATAAGTATCACTTTTTAAAAAAAACGCTATTTAATGTTTTTTTTTTGGGTCATATTCACATACCTATGCATATAGTGGTTACTGCACACCAAAATAATCATCAACACTCAAATTTGTGCCAATATCAAAACTCACAAAATCCAATTTTAACATTACATGATATAATTCTCAGCCAAATATTAACAAAATTATCATAAATAAAACATTAAAATACATTAAATAAAACATAACACATATTATGCTAGTACCTAAACATTACACACTAATCTTCTTCTTCTTCTTCTTCTTCTTCTTCTTCTTCTACGTGCCTATACATAATAAAATTCGTAACAAAATATCGACACCACTCTTCCTTGAGTATGATATGATCAGGGTATGTGTCGAATTGACAATCAGGAAAGTACTGCGAAATGAAAATTAAATCAAGTTAGAATTGAACACATGCTTCCAAATGGTATGTGTAAAAGTAAAAAAATTATATAAACTTCGAAATTAATTATTACATATACATACCTCCGTTGGAATTTGTGTTTGGTTATGAATGACAATATCCTTGAGAAACTTCAATACATACCGGCCACAATCATTAGAGTTCAGTTGGCGAGGACACTATAAAACAAAAAATATGAAATTAATTGCTTTTATTTTGGTAATTTAAATAATTGCATAAAAAATTTGGTATAATACCTTTATCGGTATCCATTTAGGTGTCGTTGATTTAGAAAACCGAGACTTGACATTTAGTGTTCGATGAACAAGGATAGCCCTAAGTGCAAAATAAAAAAAAATCATTCAATATATATCCAATACATTCATAACGACTGCTCTTAACATCAACACACAAACTATATCAAATTTCTAACAAAATTTTGGCAGAGTCTCCCCTAAAATATGGACATTCCAAAATTCATACAACACCTGTAACAACGTAAAATACCATACCAGCCAGCACAAGGACTCACATAGGCCAAACATAAATAAATAAAAACTTCAACATTACAATATCTGTAAACATTTAAGTTCATAACATAATCATTTATAAGAAAAGCAATAAACCGTTATGTCACAAAGCAAAACACGGAGCATGCAACTATCACATAATGGATTATGACAACCTTTATGAGATACATAAACGTAGTGTTGCTTAAGCCATTAAAAACAAATCAATCACATTCCTTAAACATAATAAATTCAGCATTCCAATATCCAATTTCAGATTCATAACGATAATCAATCCAATATATGCATAAAAGTGCATATTCACACTCTTACTGATTGTATGTCTCTTTCAATTGTTTGCACAGGCTGAAGTGTACATGCAATGGATCCAAATAGTACACAATATTTTGATTTAGATTAATCGCTATCAATAACCAATGATCCCTACAAAAATATTGGAGGAAAAAATCATAAGCAGGTAATCACATTTCAATATATATATATATATATATATATATATATATATATATGTGTGTGTGTGTGTGTGTGTGTGTGTGTATAAATTAAATGACTCACACTATGTTGCAAGGTGATAAATATAAAGTCTCAGACTCAGGATTTGCCAATGTCAAACGCTGAACTATATATTCAGATACAGTAGCATTCCAAACTTCCATATTGGTTTGTTGTGGGCACAAAAACACAAATCTCTGAGTCTGTTCTTGTGAGACCAATATCTCTTGATACAGGTACCTTAAATTAAAACATGCATACAAATTAATACATTAACAATAACATAAATATTTAGCTGAAACAATAAAAAACATTGGATACTTTAAAGTTGAATACAGTACCTGAGATATACGCTAATAACAGTTTGACTTAACCATTCATTATCATTAAGAATTTCTTGAAGTTCAGCATTAGCACCAAGTCTTAAAGCATGCTTATAACCCAAAATTGATTTATCCATTGGTACTTTAATGGTATCCTCCCCCTTCATCATTGTTGTCACATGGACTCTAAGAAAAATTAAAAAAATCTGTAGCAAGAGCTGTAGGAGGCTGAGAGATAGATGCGACTACCTTCTTCACCGGAGATGTAAATGACCCAATTGTTGGCTCCTTGCCAACATTCTTGCTAGCTGTAAACTGCTTGCTCTTGCCCTTGTCCACAATAAATGTCGACCAATTGATTGAGATGTTACATCTTCTCCTGCCTCCAACAGCTGTACAATGAACAAACGAATTGAAATTCACCAAACAAATTGAAATTCACAATTACTAATAGAAAGAAACCAAAAGATGCGTTAAAAACAAGTTATAATTAAGGATATTGTACATACCATTTCTTCCTCAACGCGGGGATACCCTTTAACCCCTGCTTTGTAAGGATAGGGAGGATTTGACGCTCTCTCACGATTTTCATTGCTTATTCTCTACTTAAATACATTAGAATATATCAATGCATGGTTTAATGTCATATATACAAGTTATAAAGACTATTGTATATACAAAAAATTCTTCATCTTCTGTGCGTTTTCTCACAAAAGCGCTCCAATCATCTTGTTCTATGAATGATGCATATATTGATGGAGGCTTATGATTGATGTTCCCGTATTTGTCTCTCAACCACTTGTGAGCCAAGGCAGTTCGGAATGTCCGGTGTGCTCTTCCAGCTATCCTAAGTGTAATATTCTTTCGAGCCTCATCAACATCAAAGGATTTCTGCAAAAACATTATAAACAAAACGGTAGACTATAAGTATGTTTAGATTAATTAAGAAACAATACAATCCACAAATGTTAACTAATTTATATACCTGTATCTCATTCCAGATCTCATCTTTTAGCTCCTTCATAGATGGATCCTTATCCTTCCAATTATCGCGGGTAATTGGGACTGTCTTCCGCACTGTGGCCCCAATGTATTGAATAAAGTCATTAGCATGTTTACCAATAGGTTGACCCCTAACATTCCATGTAACCTAAAAATATAGCATACGTGTACAAATTTAGATACTCAAATAAAAAAATGAAACAATTAATTAGATTAATTGGTAAGCATCCTACCACACGTTTTGGAGCCCTTTTACTCATATCGCGGATGATTTTCTTCTTAAAAGTCGGTCCACGGCTCGTCACCTTTTGGGTGGACTCGGGAGCACCATCATCACTGTGAGATGCCATTTACCTGCAAAAAAAACTAGACACGTAAGTAATTAAAAAATGACAGTTCATAATCACACAGGTTTAAAAGAGAAATCAATGAATACACATTTAATTGATTAACAAATTAATAAAAATTAAATAGCATTCACTACATACATGTACATTTAAGCAACTCTTTTCATTTTTCTCGTTTTATTGACATTTGCGCATCCCATATGAAATAATGGATTGATTCAAAGCCCTTCATTATGATCATTTCTAATATACACATCATCCTCTATAGGTGTACTTGCCCCAAATAATGATTGTGATGTCCTGAAGAAAGGGTCATCCTCAATGTCAGCATATTCATGTGTTTCATCATCAATCTCATTAACAATTTTTTTGTTAGTCAATAGAACAATGACCCAATTCATATGAACTGGATCGGAAACATAGAACACTTGTTGAGCTTGTGATGCTAAAATAAAGGGCTCATCTTGATATCTCAACTTATTAAAGTTCACCCGCATGAACCCCAACTCATCCATTTGTACACCCTTGTTATTGTCAACCCACTTGCATTGGAACACAGGCACTCGAAACATCTTGTAATCCAACTCCCATATGCATTCAATGACCCTGAAGTATGACATATTCGCATATATGGGGTTTCTGTCTTTGGAACTTGATATATGCATAGATTCAGCTACAAGAGTCACCCCACTATTTTGCATTCTCCTCCGATCATCGTGTTCTTTTGTATAGAAAGTGTACCCGTTCATCAGATATCTGGTATAGGAGATAACATGTATAGCTGGACCTTTAGCTAACCATCTCAATCTTTCTGAAACCGAGCTAAGATTTGCAATAAACTCTTCAGAAATGTATTCTTTCAACCACTTTATAAAACACCGATTGTGTTCTATTGTTAACCAATTTTGACTTTTATTTGGGTACAAGCTCTTGAGTATGTCCTTATGTTTTACAACGTATGACTCAACCTCATCGACGTTGTGTAGAACATATAAGTGTGCTTGTTCCCATTCTTTCCTTGATATAGTCAATATTTCAAGTCCAGTAATCCCTTGCCCTACACTTCTTCCTGTGTGACGAGACTGTGACAACCCTATAGAATGTTCAACATTAGATAAATAGTCGATACAAAATTCAACAGCTTCTTCGACTATATACCGTTCAACAATACAACCCTCTGGTCGTGATCGGTTTTTCACATACCCTTTTAATATCTTCATGTAACGCTCAAACGGGTACATCCATCTCATGTAAGCTGGCCCACACAATTGTGTCTCCCTAACCAGATGAATTGTCAGATGAATCATTATGTCAAAGAATGAAGGCGGGAAATACATCTCAAGCTCACACAAAGTCAGAATAATTTCTTTTTGCAAGGCTGGCAACTTTTCAGGGTCAATCACTCTACTACAAATTGCTTTGAAGAAGAAACAAAGTTTAGTTAAGGTATTCCGCACTTTGTTGGGCAAAATGGATCGTATAGCTATGGGTAGCAAATTCTCCATGAGAACATGACAATCATGAGACTTTAGACCCTTTAACTTAAGATCTTTCATCGATACGAGGTTCTTAATGTTTGAAGAGTACACCTCTGGAACCTTAACTCCATCAAGAAACTTACAAAAATCGTTTTTTCTCTTTTCTAGATAGAGTATGAGCAGCCGGAGGTAGATATGTACGACGTTTCCCTTTCTTTATGGGTCCCAACTCTCGTCTCAATCCCATACTAACCGAGTCCAGCCTTGCCTTGATGCCATCTTTAGTCTTCCCGGGCACATTAAGTAAGGTACCAATGAGACTATCAAAGATATTTTTTTTCAACATGCATCACATCAATGAAATGTCCTACGTATAATGACTTCCAATATGGCAACTCAAAGAAAATCGACCTTTTTTTCCACCCTCGTGTGACAAGGTCTCTCGCAAAAGGTTTCCCAAATTTAATATTCAAATCTTTTACTTTTTCAAACAGTTGTGCACCTGTCAAAGGCAAAGGAGCTCTACGTTTTTCTGTATTCCCATTGAATGCCTTTCTCCACGATCGATAATAATGATTTGGATTCAAAAATCTACGATGCACAAGGAAGACATTCTTCTTACCATGATCCAACCGAATCCAATCTGTATTATCTTCACAGATAGGGCATGCACACTGGCCTTTGGTACTATATCCCGACAGATTACCATATGCTGGAAAATCATTAATTGTGCCGAAAATCATAGCCCTTAAGGTGAAACTTTCTTCTCTATATCCATCATACACCACTACACCTGTCTCCCACATTTGCTTCAAGTCTTCAATTAAAGGAGCCAAGTATACATCGATATCATTTCCTGGTTGTTTCGGCCCGGAAATTAACAAAGACAACATCATATATTTACGCTTCATGCATAGCCATGGAGGTAGGTTATAAATCACCAAAATCACAGGCCATGTATTGTGAGAGCTACTCTGAACACCATGTAGGTTAAATCCATCAGTAGACAATGCAAGTCGTAAGTTTCTTGGTTCATTCCCAAAATCAGGATAATTAATATCAACTTTTTTCCATTGAGGAGAATCTGTCGGGTGCCGTAACTTGCCATCTCGAATCCTTTCATCCTCATGCCATGCCAAGTTTTTTGCATCTTCTGAACTACGATACATACGTCTGAATCTAGGAATTATGGGAAAATACCATAAAACCTTCTCTGGAGCCGAATCTTCCTTCTTATATCGTGACGCTTCATATTTAGGACATGACTTTAACGACACATATTCATTACGAAATAAAATGCAATCATTACGACAAGCATGTATCTTCTCATAGCTCATCCCAATAGATCATAACATTTGTTTAGCCTCATATGTCCGACTAGGAAGCACATTATCATTTGGCAACATATCTTTCAATAGTGTGAGTAAGTCCGTAAAGCTCTTATCAGTCCATCCATTGCCCGACTTCAAGTTAAATAACTTTAACATTGCCGATAATCTTGTGAATTTAGTACAACCGTCATATAACGGCTTCTCCGCATCACTTATCAACTTCTCAAACATTTGAGGACAATCACGAAGATCTTCTTCAACCGCATTTGCTATCTCTTCAAAACGGTCACCATCATATGTATTTGTACCGGTGTCCTCTGACGCATATCTCCCACTATTCCTCATATTTGAAGATTCACCTCTTGTCTCACCGTGCTTTGTCCAACAGGTATAAGTTTGATCAATCCCATTGCTCACTAAATGTCATTCCAATTCTTTAACATTAACTTTGTTTGTATAACAACAACTTAAACACGGACATACGATTCTACTAAGATCTATTGTATGCCCAACTACAAACCCAATAAAATCTTCCACTCCATCCTTATATTCCTTCGACAAACGATTGGCAGACATCCACTTTCGATCCATATTTGCCTATGAATTGAGAAATAAAACAACACCAAGGCATTCAGAGCAACAACATAAACTCAGAGCAACAACATAAACTATGTCGTTAATGCAAGACAAAATTGAGATTAACTAAAGCCCAATTAGATAAACCAAGACTAAAACTACCACTTCTCTTAACAATAACACACAGACTATATCAAATTTCTAACAAAATTTTGACAGAACCTCCCCTAAAATATGGACATTCCAAAATTTATACAACACCTGTAACAAAATAAAATATCATACCAACCAGCACAAGGGTCCACATAGGCCAAACATAAACAAATAAAAACTTCAAATTCAACCATTTCTCTAAAACGATCTGCTGTAACATCTCTAAAAGCTCAACTTCTTCATTTAACATAATGAGAAAAAACACTAACATTAATAATAATTATACTAAAAAACCTATCGGCTAAAAACACATTAACATTGATCCCTCCAAGTTCCTCATCAACCATTTCTCAATCATATCTAAACACAACTACAAAAACCTAAAACAAGAGTTCCTTGGAAAATAAAATTTATAAGCGTTTTAGGAAAAGAAAAAAAAAGGAAAGCAAGAAGAATGGGAACAGATGAAACCTGTTGGAGCGATGCGACGGTGCGACGTGCGACGGTGGGAACAGAAGAAGGTGGTGGCGACGCGACAAACAACGAGGACGTAAGCAGAGGTGCGACGGTGCGATGGCTGTGAGCGATGGTGCGACGTGACAAACGGCGAGGACGCGAGCAGAGGTGGTGGCGACGCCAATAACAACGAGCTTCGAAGGTGAGAAACGCAAGCAGAGATGGTGGCGACACTGAGAGGAAGGAGTAATAATGGCGACGTTGAGAGAAACTCGAGAGAGAGAGAGAGAGAGAGATATGCGACATTGGGACTGACTAAACGCTGGCTGAATTAAAATTAGTAGTTGACAATAAATAGCGCTTTATCTATGAAGCGCTACTTTAGGTCAGACAATAAGTAGCACTTTCTATATAGGCGCTACTTTAGGTTAACACAATAAATAGCGCTTTCAGCATTAAGCGCTACTTTTTCTTGCGTCCTTCTTTAAATAGCGCTTCTCACTTTAAGCGCTATTTATTCCTCCACTATAAGTAGCGTTGATTTTATAAGCGTTATTTATTTCTTTACCCTTCAGTAGCGTTTCTTAGTTAAATGCTACTTAAAGTACTCTACCTAATTTTAAGTAGCTTTTCCATATTTAAACGTTATTTAAAGTGGCGCTATCTTTTAAAGAATCTGTTGTAGTGATACATCGTTTCAAAATGAAATTATTTCCATTTCTTACCTTCATAGAAAATGTCTTTAGAAAACCAATGCCTAAACATAAATCCTTCTACCAAAAGAAATAATTAAAATAATTCCAACTAAAATCACGCAAAACATAAATCAAATTGCCATATCTGTCTCACAGAATATTATACCATAAAGCACTTTTATCAATAAAGAATCTCCATTTCCATTTTCACAACAATTTTAAGTAAATAGATTTAGTTGCTTTACTCCTAAACCTACCAAGTCTTTGGGTTGACACATTTTTCGCTCTTTAATTTCCAATTTTAGTTGATTTTGAGAATAAATTCAACCTTCAAGAAAACCATCTCAAATATTAATATTGAAGATATACACTATTTAATCATTACTGGAAGAATTGATATTTTCTTAAAAAGCTTTAGTGAATCCCTTATTTCGATATTCAATAATCACACATAATAAGCAATTTTCGTAATGCATTAAGAGCTTTAGAACATTGAGGGCGACATGCACTATGGAATTGTAAGCAGTACTTGATATTGTTATAAATTTGCCTTGGAATTATAACTCACATCATAAAGGTTTTTATAACATTGATAAACATATGTAATTATAGAGTACTACTATAAGAAAACATGCTAAGAGTCATCAACGAGTAAAAAACACAAAGAAAGAAAGAATACATTTTCTTTTGGATATAAAAGAAGAGACTATTAGGTGCAAATAGGATTTATGGCCTTAGTAAAATGTGAGGATTTAGACGGCCAAACTATGGAGCACAATTGTCTCAACAGTGAGTCCGGGTCCAAAACCGAAGAGCACGCCCCATTCAAGCCCCTCGCCTGTTGTGGCAAGTCCATCTTCTTTTGACTTCCTCCTCATCTCATCCAAGATGAATAACACACACGCACTTGACATGTTACCATACTCGCTAAGCACATGTCGAGTGGCTTGCATTTTTTCGGGCTTTAAGCCTAGTTTGACTTCAACTTGGTCCAAAATCGCTGGTCCACCAGGGTGTGCGATCCAAAAGATGGAGTTGTAGTCAGAGATACCTAACGGTTGAAAGGCTTCAACAAGTGCTTTCTCAATGTTCTTTGAAATGAGCCCAGGAACATCTTTGAGGAGATGGAATGTCAGTCCAACTTCACGAAGGTGACCATCAATAGCTCCTTCACTATCTGGAAGGATTGTTTGTGCAGTCCATACTAATTCAAACAAAGGTTTCTCAACCTCGGGCAATGGGTCTGAACCAACAATCACAGCTGCTGCACCATCTCCAAACAATGCTTGCCCCACAAGACTATCAAGATGAGTGTCACTAGGGCCACGGAACGTAACCGCGGTGATCTCCGAACACACAACCAACACACGAGCACCTTTGTTGTTTTCAGCCAAGTCTTTAGCCAAACGAAGCACCGTGCCACCGGCGAAACAACCTTGTTGGTACATCATGTAACGCTTCACATGTGGGCGAAGGCCTAATAGCTTTGTGAGCTGGTAGTCTGCACCAGGCATGTCCACACCGCTTGTGGTGCAAAAAATGAGGTGGGTAATCTTGGACTTAGGTTGACCCCATTCCTTGATAGCCTTTGTTGCCGCCTCTTTTCCTAACTTTGGTACTTCCACAACAACCACATCTTGTCTGGCATCCAAGGAAGGTGCCATGTACTCGCAGATATTAGGATTCTCCTTCAGAATCTCTTCCGTCAAGTGCATGTATCGCTTCTTGATCATTGATTTTTCGCCTGAAAAAATTACATTAAGTTGATCTGTCAGAATGTTTTGGGCATGCTCAGAGTGAGAAAAATGGAGTAAAACTAAACTATATAAGAGCGCACACACAAAGATATATATATGAGATAGGTGTCTTACACATGCGCTTGAATTTTTCTTTAAGCTCCGTTTTGTGTTCACTGTTTGTGATGCGGAAATAGTAGTCAGGGTATGTACTCTGATCTACACAGTTTGAAGGAGTAGCAGTGCCAATTGCCAACACAGTGGCAGGGCCTTCTGCTCTCTGTGCCTTGCGGATCTCATCAACGGTTGCCATCGATCTTGCAAATAAGAAAATGAGATTAAAATAAAAGGTTGGTGATCAGTACGTTGTTTGTGGCTAAACTCGCAAAGCAAAGGGAAGGCTTAAAAGGTACTAGTTGAGATGTTGTGTGTGACAAACTGGTGTATGCCGGATCATTATATATATATATATATATATGTGTGCGTGTGTGTTGAAGCCAAGGTGGAAGAGATCAATAGAGATAGTGGGTAGATGGAGGTCACATGATGAGTATATCACTGGCTGGCTGATGCACCAATAATACGGAATAATAAAATTAAAAAAAAATCGTGTGTGTGACAATGATATAACAAGATAGAGACAAATTATAAATAAAAATAAAAATAAAAAATAGTTAGGTGAGGGTGGCTCTAATTATAATTATATATACCAGCGCGCATGACTGTGTAGACCGAAGAATCCCTCTGGTCGTGCTTGCAAACTGAAACCAGTGAGTCAACGAATATTGATTGGTGTTTCATTGGAGCTTAGATTTGTTTCAGTGTAATGTGGCGGCGTGGAAAAGTTGGCAGGGGCAAAAGAGAGTAGTAAGAAGAAAAAAACATTCCTTTCAAAAAAAAAAAAAACATGATTTTTAATGGCCTGATGTTTTTCGCCCTCGTAGGTCACAGCATCGCGATGCTAATTTTGAACGATGGTAACATTTTTTTATTATTTCCATTTTGTGGCAAAAGTGCCAAGCTGTGGTAATAATATCAGATGATATCTTCAATTTCAAGAATTAGGATGTGAAGTAAAGATGTTAAACTTTTCTGAAGTAGTGAAATCAAAGAGTAAATATATATATATATATATATATATATATTAGGATTTTGGGTCTAACTCATTTTTACAAAACCGGCTTGTAAGGTGAAAGGTGTCTTTCCCAATAATATATGTGAGATAATGACCGTTAGATTAAATTTGCAGGATCTTGGCAATCTAGCCATTCATGTGCTCTTAATTTAAAGGTTCTGCCAAAAAAAGGTGCAGTTTAAAGGTCAGAATTTCATTTCAATTTAAATACGTGTGCATCAGGATTATATGTACCATTCGACTCCAAAGGAAAAAGATCAATTGACACCCCAATCTTAGGACACCCGTCCGTACATGTACGGACGGCAATTTTTTTTTTTTAAATTGTTAGTTTTGTTTAAAAAATGTAAATCTTATTTAATACACAGATAATACTATTAATCACTTTTTTTGCACACAATTAACCACATCTGTGCATAGTTGAATTCAATTAGTATTACACACTTGTAGTTAATTGTGTGCAAAAAAGTAGTTAATCTTGTTATCTGTATGGTTAAATGAGATTTCGTGATAAAAAATAGTTAAATTGATATTATATATGATGCATGTAAGTTATTTGGCACCAGAAGCACCTGCACCTGCAAAGGCACCTGAGGCACCGACAGAAACACCGGAAGCACTAGAGACACCAAAGACAAAGGCACTAGAGGCACCAGACTCGATGAAAGACATATCAGGGTTAATTGTATTATTTGTGTGGTTAAATGAGATTTACAATTTTTTTAACAAAACTAACAATTAAAAAAAAAAAAAACTTGTCGTCCGTACATGTCCGTACATATCCATATATGTACGGACGGTGTCCCCAAAATTTGGGTGTCCATGTATCGGGACCGGACTCCAAATAGCTTAACCGAAAAAAAAAAATTGACTCCAAATTGTGATTAAACAATTATAAAAGATTTTTTTATGGTCGAAATATAAAAGATTGCTTAAGTGAAAAATAATTGTACTAAACATTTGTGGGATAAATAATATTAATAATTAATTA
The DNA here is from genome assembly GCA_037113605.1 of Calophaca sinica. Classification (NCBI taxonomy): domain Eukaryota; kingdom Viridiplantae; phylum Streptophyta; class Magnoliopsida; order Fabales; family Fabaceae; genus Calophaca; species Calophaca sinica. The sequence continues at coordinate 41,237,895 of CM073735.1, forward strand.
GTCTCACATTAAAAAAGCTAAAAAGGAACATAATTAGTTAATTACATATAAAAAAAAAAACATGATTTTAGCGCGCGCACACATGCACCTATAAATATAAGCGCACGCGCACACACCATATAAAAATCCTTCAAATAGAGATGTTCTTCTATACACATTATCTTAGAATTGAACCCCATATCGTGTTTAAGAGATTCGATTGTATACCAATTGTGACACACCACGCGGTGAGTATTCTACCTTACTAATTAGGTAATAGATACTAATACACTTAAGTTATAAAATACTTACGTTATAAAAAAATTATAAGATATTGATAAAAAATGACAATGTATCAACATTTTAATTTTGAATTTTGACACACCATAAATATTTTTATTAATTTAGCACACCCTCACGACTCTAAGTTAGAAATTAATAGTTTTGGATAGTCTTTGTTTTTTACTTTATTGAAAAATTCGATGTGTATATTTAATTATTTATTTTGAAGTTAATTTTTTAATAATATATTTTTAAACATATTAAAAAAAAAACTCTTATCAAATATGCACTTCCTTCTTAAATTATTATAATCATTAGTCGTCTCGTGTTACATGCATCTAACCCAAAAAGATATATCGTAGACTTTCCCAATAATTTGTTAGGTAAAGTACATTTTCTTTCAAAAACAGAATCACACACATCCCTTTTAAAAAAAATGGATTCTCTTACCATTTTACATTCACAACTTCTTTTTTATAAAATAAAATAAAAAACTCATTGATATTTATAGTAAATGATACTGATAAAAAACAATAGTAAATGATACATAAAAATTTATTAGCAAGTGATTAGAAAAAATGGTGTCAATAACCCAAACTTAATTAATATACCTTTTTTTTTTTTTAGACTTGACTATTCACACTTTCCGCTTGTTCAAACAAAAAAAAAAGAAATCAAGGAGAATAGGGGAAAATGAAAAGGAGAGACTTCTGATCTAATAATAAAGAAGAAACTAACATCATCATATCCCCCTAAGGTTATAAGTTATACTTGCTTTGATCTTTCACATTTACATCGCTTTTATGTTTCTCTCTTTCTTTCTTTTTTTGAATGTTGGAATTACAAGCTTCTTGTTAGAACCAAACAGTAGCTTTAGCTTGGGAATTGGAAGATAGTTGAAAGAGAAGTGCTGCTTGTATGTATGTATGTCAAGAAGACAAAATTCAAATTTCAGGGCTAGCCATTGTCTGAGTACTATTAGGAAGTTGTGGACTTGAAGAAACAGGGGCTTCTGTGGGTCTATTTCCCATATCCTTAGTTTTGTGAAGGAGGAAGGTCCCTGATAAAATTGTCACAAATCCACATAACTCCGTTGCAATCTGCGATGCATTTTGTGAGTCCCATTCCTGCACCATAAGAAATGAAACTTAGTATAGTTAAGTTTTTTTGCGTAAAAATAGAAAACGAATGAATGGGCTTCTGTCATGTGTCATTAGTATAGCTAAGTTTTATAAATAGATAATAGAATAGAAGTAATATAATTCAGTTGCAAATTTCAAATCTAGATATTGTTTTAAGACTTGTGCGGAAAAGCCTAACAAAGGTGTATAAAGCTATGCACATAATATAAATAACTTGGTCAATAATGGCTGGCCTAATCACTGTGCAATGGAAGGTAAACAAGTCACCTTAAACATGATTACGCTGGCAATGATGGTAAATGAGGTAAACATCACGTAGTAAACTGGTGATATGACAGCAGTGTTGAAGGTGTCCAAAGCCTGCAAACATAGTTTTACAAATTATATATAAATAACATTACAAAACAACTGGTAACTGGTAAGTATTTGATGGGTTTTAAAACCAATTACTCGGGTTTCTTCGGTTTGGTTTGGATTAGAGACAAAAAAAATAAAATTCAAATCAGTTTAATTGATTCGCTTTGGATTATCGGATTCATCGGATTGAACGAAATCAATAAAGACCCCTAAAATGACCAGGAGGAAAACATCTGTGCAACGATTTGAGTTTGTTAGCATATGATTAAGAGATCACAAGTTCAGAGTTGTGGAATCTAAATAGAACCAGGTTGTTCTTTCTAGAAAGTAATAATCACTCAAATGCTAAGTCTCAAATCCCACGTCTCAAAACAGTAGAGATGTTTTTCATACTAGTACTCCAATCATCAGTAAAAGTTAAACAAAAAATTTACTCTTCTCGTGCAGCGATTTGATATAGTCAAGGTTAAAAAAAAAAAAAAAAAACCTGCAATTGCGATTTGAGCCAGAACATCAAGGTTTTTGATGTTTATGCGACTACAATTAAAGCCGCATCAGTCACTAATTACGATTCTATGCAATATCAAGGTCCGCGATTTAAAACCTTGCCTATGTTAGGTACCAGAGTATCGGAATGGTGTCACACAACTAAAATAAGAGACGAGAAAATAAGGAAATTAACACACAAAATTTACGTGGAAAACCCTCAACAAATAAGGGAAAAACCACGGGGCAAGACCAGAAGAATTTCACTATGTGAGAAAATATTACAAGAATACCTCTCACAAAATACCTCACAAATACTCTCACAATACTCTTGTTGAGTATAAGAAATAATGAAAGAGGAAGAAGAGAAATGTTTGGGATGATTTAAACATCACACCTTGGCCTCCTTTTATACACTACAAAGGAGCCAACCAAATAAAATCCCACCGATGTGGGACTTGAGTTTCAACAGCCTATATGCTCTTAATTACCCATGCATTAATTTTAAACACAAGGCCAAAGCTTACCTTGTTCAAGTAATTGATTTGCATAAGGCAACATCCTATCACAACCATTGTAAAGAACCAGGTCTCAAAGTAAATAAATTGATTCATCCCTTCAAATGTAAGCTTCAAAGCTATTCCCACTGCTTTCACACTCATCACCTATACAAAAAAACTAGTATCAGCATTAAGTTTGTAGAGGCCAAGTTTATGATCATCCATGATACATTTGAGCATTAAACATTGGAAACATATTCAATACCGTAATTGATCCCGTGAGAGAACATATTCCAACATATATAATCATGTGGCTCTGTCCATGACTTTTTGCATAACGAAAAATAAGGACTGAAACCAGTGTCACCACAAAGCAAGAGTACACAATAAAACCTGTTCATGGGAGGAAAAAAAAAATTAAGAATCTTAGGCTTTCAGTTTTACTATCCAGAAATGAATCCCTAATTTGAACCAAATAGACCATAATGCATTACACTCAACTCAAAGCAATTATATGAGGCTTCAAAAAATACCTGGTTCTGTAGCAAGCTGCCATACTTCTTTGACAGAATGAATGTCTTTCTCATGTGGTGCATGAAGAACAATAGTTGTTGATCCCACCATACAGAGAACACATCCAAGCACACCAAAGATGTGCAACCTCTCTTTCAATATGAAGTGAGCTAGCACTGCACTGCATCATCATTATATGAGGTTGTAATTGTTTCTTGATCAAATTGCATGGCCCACATTCTAACAATGTGTTGTAAAAAAGACTGACTGTGTTGTTGCTTACCTGAAAATGATGCTTAAAGCTCCCAAAGGAGTTACAAGGATGGCAGGTGCAAATGCATAAGCCGCAAAATTTGCTATTTCCCCAACAATCACTACAAAAAAAATAAAACATTTAAGCATATAATTCAGCATCATCTACTGAAAATTTAAATCAGTAATGTCTTGATAAAATTTTCTCAATATATGTGGGAACAAAAACAGAAGCCGTTTTGCACATTGAAAAGGCCTAGAGAGATACTCCATCTGGTCTGAAATATAAGCAAAAAAAGTCTCTAAAATATAAGTAAAAAGTCTACGTATTTGGTCTAAATTCATAAACATTTAGCTTAAAGACCTCTTTTACTTATATTTCAAACCAGAGTAGTATAGCTACACAGCACAAAGAGGACACCGGTGTCCCTAACAAATAACCGTCATATTATAATAAAAATATCATTTATTTATTATTTTTTACATGATAAATCAACGGTTAATAAAAGGGGAAGGTGTACCCTCTTTAGCAAGATACACCTTAGACTTGACCCATAGCACATGATTGATTGCTTAATGAAAAATGAGGTCCCACATGCAACAAAATTGGTGGAGAGGAATGTTATTGAATAGCAATAGTAGATAGAAAAAAATCACTCACTTGAAATCATTCCAGCCCACCACCGTGGTTCATACAGATATGAATGCCCTCCTGTGGCTGATCAAATTAAAGCACAAATTTTAAAAAATGAAAAAAAGTTTATATTTTTGAATGACACAGATGAAGGGTGGAAATATATAATTAAGAGGAGGGAACCTGCTCTGCTCCCATTATTGGCAGCTTTTTTAAGACCCATTTTTTTTATTATAAAGCTAGAGCCAATGAAAATGCTGGAAGAGAGAGCCAAGACAAGACCAATAACGTTGTCATAGGATATTCCCATGATGTGTCACCACAATATGAAAAAAATGATACGCAAGAGGTCTGGAACTAACGAATCAAGCTTGCAGGGCCAAGATGTCAAATCCAATGCCTTGACCTTCATCATCATCATGCATTCATAACATGAAGAAAATAAAATTAAAAAGGGGAAAGTTACAATTTACAAATGCAAAATGTAATAATAATAATAATAATAATAATAATAATAATAATAATAATAATGCATTAGAGATAAAACAAGAAAAGAAAAGAAAAAGTGAATGATGATAGATAGATATATACCTTTTTTCTTGGCAGCCTGCAAACAAGTTTTGTAGCTAAAAGTAAAACCCCATCGTTATAGGATCAGAAAGGAGCATCCTTTTGGGCATGAAAATTGAAGTGGGTGATGCGATGTAGATTCAGGTTGTGATGTTGGGGAATTGGGAGAGAAAGGGAATTGAGACGCAACAGGCAACGGTAAATTCGTTACCTATGCGTCCCAGAATCAAATGGCAAATACGAGCCACTCTCTATTTATTTAGTTCCTTGCATTGCAAATGTAAAATATAATGTCCACCGCATCCCATGTTCCATTTTGTCTTCACGTGAGTTGGATTTTTTTTTTTTCCCCACTTTCATCTTAACTTAATTTACATATTTCTCATTTCAGCCAACCTGCTACACACACATATATGTATTTATTTAATTTAATTTAATTTAATTAAAATTTGCCACAGAAAAACAAAAATAAATCTATATTTAAACCATCACAGTATTAGTACACATTGTCATGCAGGCCATGATACATTCTACCTAAGAGAGTGCTCAATTTGTGATGGTTCTTACAGGGATCCGGATATTCCCACAGTCAGGCGATCCTCCATTTATTGCACTCAAGCAATTCGGATCAAGATTGGATATTCACGTTTTAAATTGACAAGTCCGGTCAAAAATACAAAATCGGACGTGAACCATCCAGACCATCAAATCAAAATCGGATGGTTCACGTTCAATCTTGGCAAAGATACAAAGTCAGACGTTATTCAAGTCCATTTGCCTTTTATGTATCCTGATCTTCTGGTTGGTGCTAACCTGCGGAAGATGTCGACTTGGCAATCGATGTTGGACGTTCATCGTTCAAGGTTGGGCTCTTGATGCAATAGGTATGTTAGTCTTGGAAGAGAATTGTTCTTATTAATTCAGTCTTATCTAGTATCCCTATCTTCTACCTCAAAATGTCGATAAAGGTGTGGGAAATGTGATCAAAATTCAAAGGAGTTCCCTTCCGAAGGTCTAAAAGGGGGAAGAAGATTGCTTGAGTGACGTTGTCGGACGTGTGTAGGCCTAAATGTGGTGGCGGGCTTGCGGTGAAAGACCTTAAGTTGTTTAACCTTGGCCTCTTGGCTAAGTGAAGATGGTGTCTTTTAGTAGATAAGCCAGCTCTATGGAAGGAGGTTCTTGTGGCTAAATATGAGCTTGGAGCCATGAGCAATCCAGATTTAGGGAGATTTCAACACTTCTATCTCCTCTACGTGGTGGAAAGATATTTTTATGGTGGATGTGTGGCAGGGGGTGGAATTGGATTGGTTATCAGAATATGAGTAAAAAGGTTGATAATGACTCATCAATTTCTTTCTGACATGATGTGTGGTTGGGCCTATCCCCGCTTAAGGGGGCTTTCCCAAGGTTTTAGCTATTTCGGAGCAGAAGAATTGTACGATCCTTAATCTGGGGAGTTGGGTTGAGGGAGTTTGTGAGTGGAGTTTCAAGTGGTGGAGGGATTTTTCGTTTGGGAGGGTGCCTTGTTAAATGATTTTCTCAGGTTGTTGTCTTCAGTTCCCCTATCATTTAAGGAAGGTAGTTGGTACTGGTGGGGTCTATATGGTGACATGTTCTCAATCAAATCCATGTATGCGACGTATCCAATAAATTTTATCTATCTCTACCTCCTTCAGTTGGGAAGCCTCTGGTTTTTGGAAAGATTTAGAAGAGTTCTGCCCTTTTTAATGTAATCACCGTTTCTTGGCAATTGTTATTGAATAGGCTCCCTACATGCTTATACTTGTTTCAGAGAAGTGTCATTATGGATGTTGATGCTACGATTTGTGTTTTGTGTGCAAAGTGTAAGGAATCGGGAGCCCATATGTTTGCTTTGTGCAACTTCTTCTTTACTGTTTGCTATGATGTGTGTCAATTGTTAGGGGTTGAGATTGTTATGTCAGGTGACTTTTCCCTGTTCTTTTGCATGTTTGTTTCCCTCGGGGACTCGGGTTGTGATTGGAAGACTTTGGCTTTGATTTGACACTTAATATTTACGGTTATTTGAAAACTTAGGATTGAGTGTATTTTCTCCAATTTGGTACCCAATATATTGGCTATTGTGGAGCATATCAAGGTACTATCATTGAAATGGTTCTTTGCCAGGTCGAAGTTGGGCCATTGTCTCTTTTATTAATGGTTTGCTGAACTACTTGAGTATATTTCTAGGAGGTAGTCCATTTTGTTTATGTTGCTAGGAGTTTAACCTCCTTCCTTTGGTTTTATCATTTCCTTTGCTATAGTAGTGGGCTCATCTATCTATTTGGGTTAGAGTACATATTGTACTCTTATTAATATCTTCATTTGCCGTTAAAAAAATTAAGTATTTTTTATGTACTATATTTAACTCAAAATGTACTTTGTATGCAATTTATTTTAAGAATGTGTATGGTAAGTAAACATAATCAACAAATAAAATAAATGCTTAAAATACACTTTTAGCATATCTAGTTTGGGTTATATGCGATTTTTGATCCTCAAGTATTTTTTTCGAGCTATTTTAATCCCGTCTGCAAATATGATCCTATCATCAAAATTCTTTCACCTAAACCTCTTACAATCTCTTTTATTTTTAATATTTGGAGTTTGATAATGCATTTGAGATATAAAATAATTTTAAAAGTTTAAAAGTCAGAATTTTGGTAAAATTTGATGAATTTTGTGGGATGTAATATCAGGTTTCAGGAGAAGAGAATTTAGAATTTTTATTTTGAGTTAGATTTAATATTTTAATTGGCAAGCCTTGTAAATAGAAAGGGATGGAGGAATTTAACTATAACAATTTAAAATTTGAGAGACTAAAATTACTCAAAAAAACTAGAGAAATCAAAATTGCACATTGCCAAACCAAATAGGCCAAAATATAAATAAGCCTGAAATAAAAGGCAAAGTAAAGGGCAAGTATTTTCCAACCTTCAATCTGGATGAAGTTGAGTACCTATTTTTCATCCCCATAAAAAATAAGGTAATGCTCAAGGTGTTTAAAAAGCAGAGATGAGAGAAAACAAAAACGACCCATGACATTTATAATGCAAAGGAGAAGAGTGTAAAACTTCAGCAAGACTACGAACGTCATGCGCGACCAACCCTGGATGATCTGAATAAGAAGCGAATATAACCTAAGATGATGTTCCTCTTTATAATTCAATCATTACTCCTCAATAGGCCATTATTAAAGACACCCCCCACCTGGTAGGTACACCCCCCATTTTTAATTCCGAACATGTTACCGGCAATTGCAATTTCCGGTATACAAATTGTATACCGGAAATTACAATTTCCGGTAACATTGTGTGTAAAATTTGTTACCGGAAATTGAAATTTCCGGTATACAATTTGTATACCGGAAATTGCAATTTCCGGTAACAAATTTTACACACAATATTACCGGTATACATTAAAGAATTTTGTAGTCAAACACTCATTGTTTATGCTTTTGCACGCAGACTTGGTGTAGAACGCTCTCATCGTGCGAAATCTGAATTTTGATGCGTGCTGTTTCGTTTTGAATTTTGTTAGGAAATTGCAATTTACGGTATACAAATTGTATCTGAAATTGCAATTTCGATATACAAAATAACGTCGAAATTGCAATTTCGGATATACAAAAACGTGCGGAAATGGCAATTTCGGAAAAGATTAAAAATATTGTGTGCGGAAATTTTGAATTTTCGATGCGTTATATTTTAATCTTTTCCGAAATTGCAAATTTCCTGTCGTTTTTCCAAACTTTTTTTCCCTACGTAATAATCTATTGTTTGTTTCATTTTAGTTTCATTGGAAATGGATGATTTTAGTGGCTTCAATTCTGACGAAGCTGACAAGCCGACTGACGTTTCCCAACATTTCGATTGTAGTGATGTATTCACTACTACGCAGGTAATTTAATTATTGTTTGATATTGTGAATATGTCGTATTTGTTTTTTTGCAAAACATTAAGATTAATACTTTTTTGTAGATATTTCCTACACGAGATGACCTTTTGTATTGGGCTCGAGAGGTTGGGAAGGAAAACAATATAGTTGTTGTCATTGTACGATCAGACACAGAAACAGGACAAAGAGGAAGAAAAACAAAAGTCATTCTGGGTTGTGAAAGGGGTGGAAAGTATAGATCAAAGTCATCAAGTTCTTCAAAGTCAACTGGATCTCATAAGTGTGAGTGTCCGTTCGCGCTTAAAGGAAGACCCTTGTCAATGGGTGAAGGCTGGATACTTAAGGTCCTCTGTGGAATTCACAACCATTGGATACCTGAAAGCATGATGGGTCATCCATTTGTTGGTCGTTTAAATCAAAATGAGAAAGAAATTGTTCATGATATGACAAAGAACAACGTAAGGTCAAAGCATTCTATTGACACGAAAAGTCGCAATGTGGCCAATCTCACTACCATCACCAAGTATATATTGAGCGGCGTAAGTTTTGATCAACACAGAAAGGTCCAAGAACTGAAATGCAAGACTTGTTGAACTTAATCCGACGTGATCGATATGTGTCGTGGTATAGAAGACATGAAGGTTACGGCGTTGTTAGAGATATTTTTTGGACACATCCAGATGCCGTCAATTTATTGAATACATTTCACGTTGTCTTGTTCATGGACATCACCTACAAAACCAACAGATATCGGCTGCCACTGTTTGAAATTGTTGGTGTTACCAGCACATCCCTTACATACACTGTGGCATTTGCCTATTTGGATTCTGAGCAGCAGGATAACTTTGAATGGGCACTCTTAAAGTTAAAAGGTCCGTTTGTGCGGCAGAATCATTTCCTCAAGTTATTCTTACCGATAGAGATCTTGCTCGATGAATGCAATTGCGTCTGTTTTCCAACTTGACCAATTTCTTTGTGTCAATGGCACATAGGTAAGAATGTCTATGCGAAATGCAAGAAGTTGGTGTTTCATGAAGACAAACATGAGGCAGTGAAGAATGCATGGGATGGTGTTGTTGATGCGACGGACGAGTTTGAGTATCAAAGAACGGTTGATGACTTTTGAGTGTGTATGTTCATAATTTCCTATTTTTGTTGAATATGTCAAGAATACATGGTTGAACCCCTTTAAGGAAAAGTTTGTTGCGGCATGGACCAACCAAGTCATGCACTTCGGAAATACAACAACAAATAGGTATGCTTAAACCAGTAGATAAAATTATGTTGATAATTTTGTTTTTAAATGGTGTCATTGGTATTTGATGTGGTTTAATTTTTGTTTGTTATTAGAATTTGATGCACATTGGACATTGAAGAGGAATCTACAAAACAGTAGGGGTGACCTATGTCATTGTTGGGAAACTATGAACAATATGATTGCACTGCAACACACTGAGATAAAAGCATCATTCGAAAGAAGCATAAACGTGGTGGAGCACGCACAACAACCGCTTGTTTATCGGATTGCATGGATTTGTATCAAGAACTGCATCGCAACTTATTGCCGACGAGTGTGGCGAGTGAATTATGTGGGTATCGATAAATCTACTTGTCGTTGCCTAATCGAGCGACACATGGGTTACCTTGTGCTTGTGAGTTGGCGGGTTACATAAGACTGTTTGTACCTATTCCATTGGAGGCGCTCACTTGCACTTTGGAGGAGTTTACATTTTGGTGAATACCAATCGCAACAACACAAAGTTGAGACGAGGCGAGGTGTCGGAGGAAGAGCTTGCGCTTGATTGGGATGCATTGGTAAATCGATTTCGATCACTTAATGTTATTGGCAAGAGGACACTTTGTTTGCCAAAGTGCGTGAACTTGTATTTCCGGACACAACTTCAATGTGTCCACCTCCTCAAAAGGTGAAGACCAAGGAGCACCGAAAAAGGGTAAAGGTAAGGCCCCAAAGAATGGATGGATATGATGTTAGCGCGACCCATCATATTTTGAGCATGTGGACAACATGTATTACGAGCATGTGGGCAACATGTATTCGACGTACCATCCGGAATACATCAAAGGCATCTAATCTACCATCTAATGTGCCTACAAGGAAAAAGAAACGATCTGATGTGCCATCTTATGTACATCAAACGCCTTACCTGAGCCAATTTCCTCCACAGTTTCATCGATATATTGAGCAAATAGTGGATGTCGAAGATGATGGAAACTGCGGATATCGTTCCATTGCAGCATTACTTGGTAAATCTGAGGACGGATGGCCTATAGTCCGGCAAGACTTGGAAAAAGAGATCAGAATGCATTATGATTTATATGGCCGGCTTTTTGGAGATCAATATCAAGCATTGAGGGAGTCATTGATAGGTGTAACTGGTACCTGTTTTCGTGACAAGTGGATGACCTTACCAGACATGGGTTACGTAATAGCAACCAAATATAAATTGGTTCTAGTCTCTTTGAATGAGTGCAGTCGAACGTGTTGGACATTTTTCCCTCTTAGGGGCATGTGTCACCCAACCCAGCCAAACAACGCCATAATTTGTATTGGGTTTGTCAACAAAAATCACCGGCAGGTAAATTTTTTTACAAAGAATGTGTTTTAACTTAAATTTATCTTTTTTTAATGTAAAATTAAACAATGTGTTTAATTAATGGCAATAAGTTTTCGTATTTCTTAAGCCGGATGTCCATTGCCTAACGTCGCTCCCGGTTGGCGTCAATATGCTTATCCGAGGCTCACTCATGGGCAACAACGTATCTTTGCTCGATTGCAAGAATGGTTTACATTATTTCCGCCGTTGCGTTATACTACAGCCAGTACCAGGATGACCATGTGCGATTGGGCGACGATTGACTACATTGTAGTGATATGTAGTACACTTTATTGTTTTTAAATGTGGGTTTGTGGCGGTGAATTATGTTGTTGGTTATGCAATGTAATGTAATGTGACGTTAGTTTTTAGTGTTGAATTTGCGGTCAACAGAGGTTAAGTAATTGTTACGAGCAGACCACGCGGATGTTGAGTGTGATGTCGAGATCCGGATCCGAGGTAATCATGATACAGGATGCCGATGTTATAAATCATCACCAAGTCGAGGCGAAGTGTTTGCTCGAGGTCAAGAACTAGTGGGCGACATCAAGGACCTCTGCGTGGGTGTAACGGTATCGTTCTCATTGCTCGACATCGGATTCAAGAAGTTCTAATGCCTTTGCCTTATGACATCGGCGTCGTGTAGCTAGACAACTAGAGATGTCGAGATCCGAGTTACGCATGTGGTGAGCTTGTCGAGCTCAGTGTTTCGAACTAGAGATGTCGAGATCCGAGGTAATCAACGACCTCTGCTTGTCGAGCTGTGTTTCGAACTAGAGATGTCGAACGTATTGCCGACGATGTGAACTGTGAACTGAAATCACTGTCCTTCATGCAAGATTGAACTCGTGACAAATCTACATATGCCTGCCCTTGCTTGGTGATGTAGAATGCACCTCGGTGCAGATTGACTTCGGGGTCACTTGCAAGGTGAGCTCGATATGTAGGCCGAGTTGATGGATGAGGTCGTCATTCCCTTGTGATGTAGAATGATTTCGATGTTCCTCGACCTAATGAAATTAGTTGAAAGAAATTCGAGAAGTTCGAATCTTACCTCAGTCATAAGGACATCGTGCGATTGTGATCTCGCTCGCACGCTACTGCTGTGGAAGTATGGTAGATCGTACTTAAAAGAAAAAGTATGCTAGATCGGTAAATAAAAAAAAACCTATGGTACAGAGGAAAAAAAAAAGCCGCAAATATAACAAAATGTAAATATAACAACAAAAGATGTCCAAATATAACAAAAAAAGATAATAAACATAAAAAAAAACCCTATCTTCTTCGCTGTCGACGCTTCGCCCCAGATGTGGTCGCCTCCGTCCCACCCTGCGCTATCTGTAGTGCCTGGGAAATATACTCGGCAAGAAGAGCGGGGTCCATCATCTCATAGTCGGCCTCGGAGGTCATGCGGAGAATCTTTGGTGACTGAGGCCAGCCTCTCAGCCATATCATCATAGTGCGGCTGCAAATTATAACAAGACATCAGAGAGCCATAAGAGATAATAAACAAACACAAAAAATACATAATGTATATCTAAACACTTACACAATCAGGAGTAGCCGCAGCCTGAGGAGCACCCAGATTGATCAGGAGTGGATGCGACATCCTGCGATACCACTCCATGTACCCATCAGTTCACTCTGCTGGATACAAGGCCAGGTATAAATCGGGGACAGTCGACATGATAGAGTGCATAGGAAACTGTATCCATGCATCCATCATCTCTGCAGCTGTGGGACGCGGTGGTGGTGGCCGGGGAATGTCCTGGATGTAGCCGAACTGCCTGACTACCCTCTCAGGCAGGTACGGCACAATAAATGAGGCACACCGGATGTACCCCGAAAACAGACACGCCGGATGACAACTCGCCCTAATGCCCTCCCACGGTCTCCAAACAACGTCATCGACTGTCAACGCATCCAGCGCTCTCCTGAAGGGCTCCACCTGGCCGTCACCCTTAACCGGCGACCACCTCATGGCTCGTATCATGCCCGGGGTGATGTCGTTATCCTTCCTCTTGCAGAGACGAGGGAAATACTCATATATCCATGCCTGTGACAACAATAACGAATCAACACGCCATACAATGTACTTTAAATAAATAATTGTTTACAAAAATAGGCTGCGTACCTAAAGAAGTGTCATGTATCCGCCAATCTGCTTAGTGTCATGCAGGCTAGCGTCTCCCAGATATTCGTACAAGAAGGCTAGTGCAGCACTAGCCCATGACACACTACCAACCGCCCCCAAGTCACGTACCAGGTCCAGGTACTTAATGTCAATGTATATATGGCTCTTGTCTGCCAAAATGGTACAGGCCAACAACAACATTATCATGGCCCTGGCTGCATAGTCCCACTGGCAATCGTAAATGCGCTGGTCATATGTCTTCATCAAGAAGTCAATACTCATATGAGCGCCTCTCATAGTTGTCGTCTCCTTGTTTGCCTCTTCATATGTACACCCCAGCAATGTCTGTAAATAAGATATGGAAATGTCTGGATCCATCACCGGGGTACATAAAAAGAGCCGCTCACTTTAAGGCCTAGGAGGACAGACACATCATCAGCGTGGATCATCTCTCGAAGAGGCGGATGGAAGTTGCTCGTCTCCCGATGCCATCTCTCGCAAAGGTGACGGTAAGGCTCATCAACCATCCTGAAGGCTGTGATAACAAGGAGGATAAGCCGGCCTCAGAGATGCTCATTTACATGAGGAGGCGGTGGTACTCTTCCACTTAACCATTTTGCAACTCAGGCCGTGAGAGGCCACCTTCGCCGCATCACGATCCTGCACACAAATAAACATCATCGATCATATAAAAATAATAAACATTTGATCAAATAACAACCAGATATATACCGCCTTTGCCATATCCGATGAAACGCGTGATCTTTGATAATCATAAGCAACGACCCATCGTAAGGTCCTCCAGGAAAGGAGCCTGGTCTCCAACTATACCATGGTCTCCTCGGCTATATCCTCTGGATCCTCGTATACAAAATGGGGATCCTAGTCGCCAACTACATCCTCGTGCGGTGACTGCTAGTAACGCCTCGACGCTCAGAGACGATCCGCAGTCAGCCGTGGTCTACGTGGCGCACTACCAGGAGTGGAAGCTACTCTCTCCCTCTCGACTTAGGCATATCCGAAAGACAAATAAATCAATTATATTCAAATGTAATAAAATAAATTACATCGGAAATTGCAATTTCAGATATACATTAATATCTGAAAATTGTAATTTTAGGTACAAAAATAAGCGAAATTGTAATTTCCGATTGTACAAATGTGTACCGAAATTGCAATTTCCGGTTTGCTGTACACCTGAAATGCAATTTCGTTGCTTTATATTTCTATACCGGAAATTGCAATTTCCGGTATACAATTTGTATACCGGAAATTGCAATTTCCGGAACTATGTTTTGTAAATCACCGGAAATTGCAATTTCCGGTGCTTTATATTTCTGTACCGGAAATTGCAATTTCCGGTATACAAATTGTATACCGGAAATTGCAATTTTCGGAACTATGTTTTGTAAATCACCGGAAATTGCAATTTCCGGTATACAATTTGTATACCGAAAATTGCAATTTCCGGAACTATGATTGCATAACAAAAAAACGTACCGAAGATTTGGAATTTCCGGTAAGAACAGAGCGTTTTTAGGGATTTAGAATTTCCGGAAGCGTGAGTGGATCGGGAAAGGTTGAGTTTTTGTTAAGTTATTAAGGGGCATTATGGAAAATTCGCAAATTTGTTACCGGAAATTGCAATTTCCGGTATACAAATTGTATACCGAAAATTGCAATTTCCGGTAACAAATTTTGCACACAATGTTACCGAAAATTGTAATTTCCGGTTTACAATTTGTATACCGGAAATTACAATTTCCGGTAACATGTTCGGAATTAAAAAAAAAAAGGATTTTTGATGATTTTATACGAGGGGTATTTTAGAAAATATGCAAAATGGGAGGGTGTACCTACCAGGTGGGAGGGTGTCTTTAATAATGGCCTCCTCAATATTATCGTTGATTTCAGTAAATGTATTTTTTCACTGGGAATTTGAGATTATAAAGTAATATTATAAATACTTACAAGAGTAACATATTTCAACCTCAGATTTTAATTTTTACGAAATTATTTATTTATATCCAATCACGAAGTACAAATTCTTTCAACATTTATTTCAGATAATTTATAAAGAAACTGTGAAGGCTCCAGGATTTTTGGGTAAGATGTATAGAGAGAAGTTCTTCGTGAGAAGCCGAATACGCAAACGTCTTATTTTTAAAGGAAACTGGAATACAGAGGTTGAGCAGACCAAAAATTTTATGGAGGCAAACAGAATGCCACGATCCAAGAATGACGTGTACACAGCAAAACAAAAATGGACTTTACCCTCCTTTTCAAAACAAGTTCATTACCACCTGTCATCAAAGTGATACTCCAAATTTGTCAACAAAAAAAAAGAAAAGAAAATTCCAAATTCCCCGTTCTGACTCTGTGTCTTCGATCATGATCTCTCCAAACTCAACCCACTGTTTTTCTTCAAACAAGCAGGTGAAAGTGAAAGCAATGCACACAACCAACCAACCAACCTTTTATAAGATGGCATCTCTCACATTTTGATAAACAGCACCGAGAGAGCATCGAGGTTCATGGTAAGATTCACCCGAGCACTAATAGCTCCAAACTAGATGCACATGTATGTATGGACCTTTCTCCTCACACCACTCCAATCAATGTATCCATCTCCCCATTTTCATGGTCATAATCTTTCTCTTTTTGCTGGCACGATGCTTGGCAGAAATTTTCATTTTCCTTTTGGCATTCCGCATCGGGTTGATAACAGCCATGAGCTTTTCTTCCTGTTTCCTCTTGTTTCTTTTGGAATTGAGGTTCTTCCTGATAAGGTTATAAACTCGCACAAAGTTCTGCGTACCCATAATATTCTCTATTTTTCCACAGGTGTCTTCTGCCAACTTTTTTACATTATCTGGTAAAGAAAAACCATGCTCAGAAAGCTGTCAGACCGCATTTGGGGGGAGGGGGTATTGCATGAAAGGAGGGCTTCGTAATGATAAAATATGGAAAAAAACAAAAAGCAAAAAAGTAAAAATTAACAATATATTAGAACATTAGACATTATGCCTAGTCACCCCCATCCCACCGCCAAAAACAAAAAATTAAGAAATAAAAACATAAATAGGGAAGATAGAAGATACAGAAAATCTTCAGTAACAAGGTCCGGATGGATCAGGATCCTCTCCTATTATAAGAAAGACACAAGAAATTATAGTAGGACCTGCTTATGAAGGGTCCAGTAGTTTTGCTATTTTGTTTTTCTGTCACGTAAAATGACTATCTCGTGTAAGTAACATGAGAGGATCATGATCCAGATGGGACAGTGTATAGAGAATTTTCTAGAGTCAATTCTGACCAACACCACTTCAGTAAGATGACTAGCTATCACAGACTTGGAATTTGTCTAACATACGGGAAATTAAGGAAATGTAAGAAAGGAAACGAGCAAATACCAGCTACCACTTTTCCAGCAAAGCCTTCACAAACTTTATAAAGAGGTGACAGGACCACGTGTGCATAGTGCAGGCAGTCATCCTTACCAATCTGTGCCATAATATTCCCAAAACTGTTGAAGACTATTCCCATCTGTGTTAAACAAGAGAAATAAGAAATAATATTACCCATAAGCACATTGATCAAGACTAAAGAATGTATATGCAAAGAGATTGAGTACCAACCTGAATAGCATCAGTTTGAAGGGCAATTTTCCCCATTTTCTTGAGCAATAACAAGACGAGTACATATCGGGTGTTATTAACACTAAGTTGACTATTGTCTTCATATACAGAGGAGGTAAGAGATGAGGACATGAACATGCTTCTTCCCTTTCTTGAATCAATCAAGTCAAAAGCTCTGAGAAATCGGTCCTTCTCATGTTGCACAAGAGTAGACCAGAATGCAGGAGGATCCATGTAGGCAGTTTGCCCCAATAAAGAATGGATACCGCTAATGGCAAAGACAATATTCTGGGTCATCAGGTTGCTGTCAGCATCGTCTATGAGCGGCATTTTCAGTTGGCAGCAAAGAGAAGTAGCTATTAGAAATAGTCTACTAGGACTCATAATAAAATAACTACTTAAGGAGCTTTGATGATTTTCTCTGCTAACATCTGTTACATGTGCAAAGTATAGAGCTATGAGGCGGACTGATCTGTTGCGTATCCACGAGTGTGGGTGCAACAGCATCTCACATATTGCTTCCCATATATCCTGAAATGTATTTAAAGAAAATTACATGTCAGTGTCCTTGCTAAGAAATCTGGAAAATCATGGGTGGGAAGTTAAATGGAAATAAGACACTAGTGCTTGTATAAAGGGCAGGGAAAAAAAAATGTCTGCACTCTGCAATATGCAGCAACTGGAACGCAGAAAAACCACTGTGAAAACTTTAGCTCTCTGCTTCCCTATAATGTTAGATCATGAAACCTGTTGGTTGTAATTATAATTATCATTTATTCTTTCCTTTATTATTTGATATAAGTTTCTTATATAGTTTATAGCTGTTACTGATTTAGCTCCAAATCTTGAGGGATTCCAATTCTGTCTCCCTTGTATATTTAGTTGTACATACTGTAAAATAATAATACAATCATTCAGATTATTCAAGTAAACCATTATCGAATTTCCTCCAAACATTGCAAGCATATAGAAGAGTAGTTAATATTTGACAAGGTAACAGAAACATGTCATTCTATTGTTCTTGACAAGATTAAAATTGTTGCAAGAGGTAAAAAGGATCTATGATTATCCATGCTTGAAATCCAAAGTGCTTTTGAATGAGTGTGTGTTAGGGACATCAAACCATGCCTAGTCCTAATCCTAATAGGTTGGTCTTTGTAAAGTGTTCGATATTGAGAGAAAAGGACAAAATTGATGAATGATGAAATTCTGTGCTTTTACTTATTGATTCAGAATACAGTGAACTTGCATTATGTAGTGAGTGCAGAGTATAAAAGAATGTTAACAGCATAACTAACAAACAGTCAACTAACAGAACTACCTCTAACAGTATTAACAGACTTGGTAACTAAACTGACAAAATTGTGGATGCTTGCGCACTGCATTCTGTGCTACTCTATTGGTCTTTAATATAAATGATAGCACCTTCAATTTTCCCTTCACTCCCAATTCCCCAGGATCTGGCTGCTCTAAAGTGAACAACTCACTTTAAAAGTAAAGTAATATCATACATTGATGAATAAATCAAAGGTTGATATTACAGGCACATCATAACAAATCATGAGGTTGTTAAAATAACAACACTTGATTTTCTCACTTTACCCTCTACTCGCTTTAGAGAAGTCAAATCTCATTCCCCAACCCCTTAAACCCAAAAATAAAATTACAAACTCCAATATGCCAAACTAGCAATCTGCATGGCTTTGATTAATAATCCATTGGATATTTTGTGCTTATGTAATACTCTCCACCCCATATAACATATGATGGCACAATCTGGAGAACTAATACTCGAGCAGAATCTGTTGGATTCAAGAACAAAAATAGCTGTGGTTCAACTCAGAGATTAGCCATGCTAAGCATATTGCACCCCATCCATGCTTTTCCCAGCCAAAACCTAAAACCCTTAAACTCTGCATAAAAACCCTCAATCTATTCATTTCAGGCAGTCCACCATTATCTATTGCATCATCAATAATATGCATCTGCAATTCTGCATATATTTCATAATCTAGCATGTCATACGCAACACATTTATACACATCCATATCCAAATCCATATATGTTTAAAGACAGTACAAAGAGATTTACCTCAAGATCCTTTGCAAAGTATAAATCATGGAACTGATGAATCATCTTCTCTAGCATAACAAGAGAATAGTATGCCTCCTTCCAAAGGGGAACAACAGATTCAGCCTGAAAGCCTACTTTCCTGTTTGTGACTGCATCTATAGCAGACTGCAAGATGCGAAAAGTCACTGGCAAGATACAGTCAATATGTTTAAGAAATCCTTTCTTTATCACCTCGATCAGCAGCCCCAAAACCTGTATCAGCAATTTCAGATATCAAAAGCAGACAGGCGAACAAAGAAAAAGGGCAAAAAAAAAAAAAAAAAGACCCATGCTAATAGCTTTTGTGTTTAAGAAAATACAAGAAAAACAAAAACAATGAACAGATTGGTTTTAAATCCTTACTACTGCAATTCTTTCTTCCAGTTCCTTACCTACTCTGCAGAGAAAGACTCCTCTCTAACAAAAACTCTTATGGAAAACTAAAGCTATCTTGATTCTAAGGTCAAATTTTGTGTTCGGACACCAGCTCTCAACAATATAATACTAACGGCTATTCACATACTAACAAAGCTCCTTCGTCAGTATAGTGTATTATATGTGACTCTAGTTTCTAAACCAAAACCAATATAATGCAACGGACAGCAGCCACTGTCATTTGGAATTTTTGGATGAGTCTTCGAAGTCTGTGTGTGTGTGTGTGTGTGTGTCATCTGAATTTAGAGCAATTTCTTTCCAAAGTTGTCAACAGGAGTGAAGAAATCATTGATGCCAATGTGGCACCTATTTTATTCTTTGGAGTATTTGGATGAAAAGAAATGCTTGTATTTCCAAGGGTTCTTCCCATCCATGTCTTTGCTATGGGATAAGTTTGTCTTCTGCTTAGCAGCTCCACCTACTGTCTCCCTCAGGAAGTCTCTCCAGCAGAAATGATGAGGCACTGAGGCTTGCCCTGTTTATGACTGTGTTTTAATTTCAACTGTGTTTCTTTTGTGCCTCTATCAGGGTTCCTTTGCCCCATCTCTTCTGTAATTTTTTTTCTTCTCTACAATAAAATTTCAAAAAATAAAAAGATTCCACGATTTTGAACTGGATGCTATAGACATGGGGATATGGCAGAGTTTAAAAATTATAGCCTAAAAACACAGCTATGACACAACACAATTACTAAAAATTAATATAAAAACACATGTTAAATCGGAAGACATAATTAATATTTTGAAGTTGGCATGAGTCATTGCAGCAACAACAACCACACTCACTATGTTGGATCCACTGCATGGAGCAAATGAAATCATAACATCAAGTCATGAATCACATCTAATGACGGATATATTGAAAGATATGGGTTCTGAATGGGTTCTATGATTCAAGAAGATCTCGTGAAATTAACTAATCCAACGGTTGAACCAAGATTTATTATCATCGATGATAATATATGCAAAATTTCAAATAATTTATACATTCATAGACACATAGTTTAATAGTAGAAATTTAATACACACACACACACACACATATCAAGAATGTTACGAAACTTAAGAACCAAATTATACAACAACCACCAAGCCTTATCCCACTAGGTTGGGTTGGCTACATGGATCACTCGACGCCATAGTGGTCTATCATAAATCATGTCTTTAGTGAAACCATATTGGCCTCTAAATCTTTTTTATAAACTTAAGAACCAAATTATATTTTTAGCAAAATATGTGACGTCAACTTTATGCATAATAGTTAGCAACTCTATTTTTTTGTAATTTTATAACTAATGAGGCAAGTTCAGGTTAGGAATCGATGCTCCCAAACCCAGTTAAGTGGGGCCCCCATTTAAAGTTAGGATCAAGTAGGTCCCCATGGGTTCAGATTTAATTGCCCATGCCTAATACCAATATTTTCTACGGTAGTAGCTACCCCAATGGATTCATGTAATTGTTATGGCGTCATTAGGCTTGATTTCATGATCCCATGAGCTCTCCTCCTGAGCATAAATGACAGAAGCCACTTTTGTTTTCATGACTTGGTCTAAAGTAAGGTTGACAGAGATGTAAACCCTTAATAGTATCCTAGTTCCTATTTGACAGGACAAACCCTAACCACCCAATTCTCCACTCTAATAGATAGCTACAACAAGAATCTCGTACTAAATATGAACAGCTCTTGACATCCCAACAACATACAGATTGACACCATATTTTGATGCCACTACCTTTTCCACATAACCCCTAAGTCAGCAGGAACATCGATCGCTGTCAACCAAGCACATCTGCCAATGCATTTTCTAAGACTTCTCACCATCCAAAACTCCATCTTTTACAGCAAGAAGACCTTGTACAAGCTCAAAAAATGAAAATAGGGCTCACGCTCACCAGTTTTCCTTCTGAAGTGCCAACTGGTCAACTAATTCAAAGCTCTATGAAGTCTTAAGTAAAATAATGTCAAATTGAGACTGAATGCCCCATAAAGTAAAATAACCAGATAAATTCATTTGCTATTTCATGAATGTCAGTCAAACCCAATGCTTCCTTTCGGTTGTCTGTTGAAGAGCATTTTGTATGTGGCACCCTTCCTTCCTTTCACCCAGCTGTTAGAACATTTCAAACTGCTTGGGCATCCAATACAATAAACACACCTAGGGCTGCAAAAATTACCATAAAACCCTAGGACTAAAACAAATTACGTAACAGCCTACTAAAGTTAAATTGTAACTACACTATAATTTGTTCACAGAAGACCCCAAACAACCATGATCTGCTAAAGATCATCGCATATCACAACCAGACCCAAGATAAAAGTACTGAGACGATATGATATTCAAGTTTATGCTTTCTAACAAATTTATGATTCACAAGACATTTTAGAGAACATTACCTGTGCGGCAGCACCCCATAGTTGCTGCTTGCCACCCAAATACCAAGAAAGAGCATACTTAAGAATAGAATTAAGTGCATTGGGACTAACAGAACCAATGAGCTTCTTTATAGCAGCCCCACTCATAGAACGAACAATATTATCATTATCATTGGCCAAGCAAGCCACCAAATGGACAAATAATGTCTGTGATTGCTCATCCAAAACACTTCTTGGAAATTTGACGATAATAGCATGTATCATTTCAAGAATAGATTCCCGTCCAGTTGAATGCTCATACCTATAAGGATTAAAATATTTATAAGCCTAAAATCAATCTTTAAAAAAAAAAAAACTATAATAGTAATAATCAAGAAACACGCTATACACTATGCAGTTACCTCAAATTTGAGAGCAGGAAATCCAGATGTTGTTGCAAGCGCTTTTCTGAAAGTCGATAATCAAGCAAAAATTGCAACAAAATTTTACTGCATTTCTTGCGAATTGATTCCATTTGACTTGTCACCATCAATTCAGCAACCCTAGTAACAATATCATATATCTCAGGAAATTCCCGCTTGCAGCTGACAATGCCCTTTAGAAGTGATAGGGACACGAAAGATGGGTTCCTTTCAAGATCAAGAAATACTGGAAGCTGAATTAGTGTATGTATTTGGTCTAAGGTGAGAGAAATTTCTGTATTCCTCAAAAGCACAGTCAGCAACGTCAAACATGACTGCATTAAAGGACTGCTAGAGTTCACTGAACTCTGCACAATATCCAACACAGCAGCCTTTATTCTCTCAGCATGTAATTGAAGGGATGGTAAAGGCAACTTTACCAGTACAGTAAGGCATCCAAGGGAAGCAGACAAGATATCCTCATACTTAGAGCACAAACCATCACTTAATAGCTTGACAAAAGGATCTAATAAGGATAAAGTATTTTCATCTTTAACATCCTGTTTCAAACCCTTCATACGTTTATGCAATATTCTGAGACCAAACACTATAATAAGGTGTGAGCATAATAAGCCACTAGCAACTAAACGGCCTGATGAAATTCTTCTAGCATTAGTACGGCTGTCCGTATCTTCCAATTTTATCAACTTATTCTCATGCCAACCAAGTTCATCTTTTAAGCCATCCTCAATAATGCTATAAATAAAGATAAATAGATCAGTCTGATCAACAGATGGATTGCTTTCAATACCAGCAGCTATATTATGCAACATATTTTCCAATTTTCCTTTTACATTTGGTGTGATGCGCTTCTGCAAATGAGCAGTCACTGGTGCAAGAAGCTTCGGTGCATAGCTTTTGAATGTTACATTTTGGGCAACCAATTTCAAGCTTTCAAATGACTTTTTCCTCTTTGTTTCTTTCATTTTTGCAGCTATTTTTTCCACCTCCTTTTGCTCAGCAACATCTCCAAGAATGTCATTCTCTATAATAGAAAGAATATCCCCCAAACAGTGATCTATCTTTCCAGTAACTGGACTTGAAAGACACTTGGACAAAATAAAATTAAGTGTGTATCCTAAGACGTGAAGTTCATATCCTCGCTTTAAGGTAGATTGCAAAACCTTCACAATGAATTGCAAGTATTCCAATCCAAGTTCTTTCAAACAAGTAGCCAATGCAGACCTAGCTTCATCACGAATGCTTTCTAGATGACTCTTTAAGAAGTTTGAAATTCGATGAACAATAGTTGGAAGATACAAGTCCATCACATCTCCTGAAAGTAACTTTAGTAGTTTCAATGCAGCAAGACTGATATTTACATTGACCTTTTCTGAATCAGAATCCAGCAGCCTTTGTATCTTTGGAAGCACGACTTTATAGAGGCACGTCTGTATATCTGTGTTTACATCAGAAGCACCATAGTTGCCTAAAATAGCTGAAGAAACAGGGTCGGTTATCCCCGTGTCAGAAATGCCAACCAAAGATTCCTTAGGTTCTTCAGTGTGAGGAAGTTCTGAAAAGTGAAATTTATCCAAAATAGAGCAAATGAGGCGTATAAAGAGTTTCTGCTTGTCTGGACTGCTGGATGCTCCCTTAAAACATCTGATCAATAGTGCATAGTATGACTTCCATCCCATCTGGCCAGCTACAGAAGCAATGGTCTCAATGCATGCATTTTTTAAATGATCAACCTTTCCTTCTTTCTCATCAAACAACATGTTGAAGAAGAGTCGCATTAACACTTTTTCAGTGATGAACTGGAAGTAAATAATAAAATAATTAAATTTCAGTAACTAGGAAAAATGCTTTCATTTTAAAGGATAAATTTACTACCTCTGATAATTTGTTCACACTGATAACATTCCTAAACCATGATAATGCCTTCACTCTCTTCCGGATCTGTAACACCAAATGCACTTACGTGAGATGTTCTGCTAGCTATTTAAATAACTCCACCAAAAGTAAGGAACTAATAGCTAAAATAATAATACAACGAAGTTTGAAAGCATTTCTGATTACAAATAAGGCAACAGAAATACACTAACGAAATGTCTGGAAAAAAAAACTGCACATATATGTAAACAAATGACATTGAGGCAACTAAGAGCAACAACAAAACAGAAAATTCCTTAGGTTAATGGTTAACCAGAAACATACCACTGAATCAGCTATGTTGTCAAAAAAATTTACTTCACCATCCTCATTGCATAGAACTACAAGTGATTTAAGGTTTGACATGTCCGGAAGCTTCAAAGCCATTTGACTCAACAACTTCATCCATCCCTGCAACAACATCAAGCAGCGTATAAACATAGGGGATTAAAAAGTCATTTCTGTAATTTAAATTTACATTTTCAACCAGTAATTAACTTAGTATCTACGTCAGTATACTATTCCATCATCCTTGTCATGCTTGAAAATAGGAATGGCAACATTTTGCCTAACAAGACATGGGATAAAGACTGAATATAATATGCATATGCCTAACTTCATATAACTAGAAATTCATACAGTACCTAACACTGAACTAAGATTTATAACTTGAGTTACCAAATACCTTTCTAACAGCAAGTGGTCCATCCATGGCATCTGCCATATGCTTCAACAGAAATTTCTTTGTTATGCGCTGGATGCATGATTTTGTCCAACAACCAGTGTTTTTCGTTACAGACAACTCTTGTTCACTGCTTTCTTCTTGGCATAGAATGAGTGCAGAAAAATCAACAAAAGATAGCAATGAACTCTGTGCACTACAAATAAAAGTTGTTTCTTCTGATGACATGTCATGCACACAGTGTGATAAAATAAGTAATGCATGTTCCACTTGAACATTTCTGAAGAAACCAGTATTAATGATTCCGTAAGCATTTAAAATAGCATCATGATCAAGCCAACCCAAAGTAGATGTTGTGTTCAGCTGACGAAGAAGTTTTGCCTGCATCCCAATAAAATTGCAGAGAAAAATTGAAGAAACTGAGAATGTGGAATGTATTTGTAGAAAAGTAACATGTGGATCAAGAGACAAAAAAGTAAGAATTACCACCGAGAGTACAGATGCATCAGATGCTACAAGAACATCAAGAAGATCACATATCCTCAAACGCATATCCAAGTCAGCCGAAATATAAAAAGGATAAACAGCACTCAAAATTTTAGTGGTACTTCCATTCCCTAATATAGGTATGATATTTTGAATGACTTGCAAAGCTTCAACACAGACATCTACAATATAGCAAGGAGAATTTCAATATCAATATAGAAATTCATTAGTCAAGAAGCGAAAGATGAAAACAAAGCAACTGGAGATATGAGAGATTCTCTCACCAGAACTTTGGGTTTTCTTGTCCATGAACAGAAGCAGTATGTCCACAAATTGCTTTGCCAACTCTGCCTCCTTGATGTACTCGGGTAAAAATTTAAAAATTCTTATCACTGTTTCCCCAGGAGATTTGATCAGCTTCCTGACCAGGAGAAAAAAAAAAAATAGGGCAGAACATTTAGTACTCAAGTCCCCATTCTCCTACACATGTTTTTATAAAAAAACATACTGTTTCTTTCCAATATAATATGGAATCAGTGCAATCAGACGAGGCATCCAACTATACATATGGTAAAATTTTCATGTTCAAACATTTTCCAAATATGGAAGAATTTATTTTAGTTATATTGAGTTCACCCACTCTCCTCTGCCTTGAGCACCGGAAACTTATAAATTGCATTATCCAAAGATATTTGTTCCACTTCCAATCCTAATCCTATTGATAAATTATGTCCGAGCTATCACCAATTATTATGCCCTTGTATTGCCTGTCTCCTGTTTCTAAACTGTCAAGGACCAACTTCGTAAAAGCTTAAGTTGTTAGGCAAAGGTACATGAATGACTTCATATCTAATACACCCCCTCACGCCAGAGCCCTTTGGGATTGAAGCGTAAGTGGGCAAAGCACAAGCTCGCTTTAATCTTGTGCATATATTTGAATTTTATTTAGAAAAATGGGAGCAACAAAGGTTGAACTCCTGATTACTTGGTCGAGTCTAATACCATGTGAAGGACCAATTCTCCGAAAAGCTTAAGTTGTTTGGTGAAGACACGTGATTTGTTTACATCTAACATAGACCCAACAGTAAAAAGTAAAGCTCTTTGTCACCCAGAATGACAGCAAGCTATGATTGATGAAACAGCTGTAATGTAACACATTAATGGCAGGCAGTTCATTTGTCAGTTTTCATACAGGTCTATAATTTCAAGATTGGTCCAGATGGGAAAACTGGTAGTTTGAAGGCACGTCCTAGACACATTTTTTGTCTACCTAGTCCATTATGACAATGACTAGTTTTGTTTGCCTCCTGCTCATTACAGCGATCATTCATCACTTGGCCCCTTATCTACTGGATAGTGAAAATTCTTCATAGCACAAGGAGCTATAGGGTATTGTATTGTTGAGAGGTAATTTCATTTCATGGAGGAGTAAAATGCAATTGCCAAACCCAATGCAGAAGCTAAGCGTTGAGAAACAGATGCAGTAACATGCAAAGTTGCATGGTTAAAAAAAATACTCTCTCCAATCCTAAATATAAGGAACAAAACCCTAATTCACACAGACCAAGGAATTGCATTGAAATCTGTTTTTTTCTAATTAATACTCCTAAAATTGTGTTTTATTCCAAAATTACCCCTTTTATGAACCAACCCACTTGCATTGGAAATAGGTGTATCTCATTAATATGTTTCACTATAAATAAGGGTATAAATGGAAATTAGGCATTTAATGCTTTTGAAAATTGATTTTCAAAAGGACCGGAGGGAGTACTTCAGCAACTAAAATTGGGAGACCACAATGAATGGAAATAATGTACCTTTTGGCTGCATTATCACTTCCAAATAAAGAACAAATGCTGTCCATAAGTACTTTAATATTTGAAAGTAAAACTCTATGGGCAGAACTGTCTTCATAATCCAACTGATTGTCAAGGCTTAACAAGTTCTCGACAAACTTTAGAACACAGTAGATAATAGCTTCAGAAGCTGAATTGACGGAGATAATTGAAAATATATCAGGTATAAGACTTTCTTCCCTGCATAATTGTGCCACAAGTTTATGGTTTGCACTCATGGCCAGAAAGCAAGACAGCAGTGAACTTGGTTTCTCACTACTAGCAGCCTCCTGTTTGAATTTATCAATTAACGGTTTTACTGAGAAAAAGAATTTGTCCCACATATCAGAACCAAATTCATGATCATCGTACTTATTGAGAACACGGGAAACAATTTTCAGGCACAGAGATCTCATATCCTTGAGCTGTTTGAAAGCATTGCTGATCTGCAAACATGTACAAAAATAGAATAATCAAATATAACAGACAACATAGATCATAAGAGGAGAGGAAAAATGATTCCAGACAGTAAATTATCTAATCTACTTTTAGTAAATATATAAGAAAACCACCGGATGCATCACTGCCACTAAGACATCTGTAAAATATTGATAACAATGTATTACAGTATTATGCCAAAGTTATAATTGCAACACACCATAAGCTAGTGCTGATCACTATTTATGCCAACATCTGACCTGAAACACTCATTTCATTCTCAAGTTCGTACAAATAGCTCACTACACACAAAAACTGCATTCAGTGTGAACAGAACATTACCGGGATTTGATTTGATGACACACTGTCCTCACTAAGAGAATTTGAGCTGGAGCTAGAATTCTGTTGATCCGAAGGAAGCCCGTTCAATTTTGCGTTGTCAAGACTCGATGTGCAACTCTCCAATACCCGAACAACACTCCCCACCAGTAGATCAAGAAAAGGTCTAATATGCAATTCATCAAAAACTCCAACAATGTCTTCAATGACATGCAAAAGGCCATATTTCTTTTTCCAGGATAGGGTTGCTATATTGTCCAAAGTAAAATATTCTAACAAAGAAGATGCTTGAAATTCACTAGCGCAACCTATAGGTAAAGTCCAAAACAAGTTAGCAGGCCCATCAGTTTTCTCCACTATTTGCAACGGCTTTATCAGTAATGCAAAGAAAAGTGGCAGCTCAATGACATCAAGTCCAGCTATGAAACTAAGAATAGCTTTCCGATGACAAATACTTGCTTTCTGTCAAAATGAGGAGATAACAAATTATCAGTCTAGCAAGTAAGAAGAAAATAAATGTCAAAAAATGGGATGACAGATATTTAAAACAAGCTTAAAGGTTTGAATTCAGTATACCTTTCGAGATGCAAGTCCTTTCAATTTTCTAACTTTTGGCATCAAAAGACGGATTACCAATGGCACAAGATAAGCTCGGTGACATTCTTTAATCATTTCAGATTCTCTGGATAAACTCCATGTTGTTAGTTCCTCCCGCAAGTTTTTGGAGCTAATCAAGTTTCTCAGATGCTCAGTATAAGGTAAAAAGTAATCATCTTTCCAGATTAATAGGCAATCCAGTACTCTCAACTGTACTTCAGGATCATCTTCTTCAAGAAGCCTGTCATAAAAACCCAAAAAAATGAATGGGAAGGAAAAAGATGTTTAAAATAGGGGACAACTGAGTTTATCCAAGTGGCTAGAAAGCAAATAACTTTGCAATGATGTATAAGATACATAATCAAATTGCTCAACCTATTCTGCAGAACCTCCTTAAGAAATTGGCTCCAGTAAAATGACTTGGGATTTTTCATCAGTTTCAACAAATTCAGCCATTCTTTCAAGATGGCCTTCCACTCTTTTCCTTTACAAGCATGAGAATCAAACAATCCAACACTGCACTTTCATTTTGCGAAGAAAAACATATTACAACATGGCAATTTAGGTGAAGCTTCAAAAGTTCACGAAGTTCAAAACTATGACTAAAGAAACGGATTCAGCAGATACTTACCTTGCAAGATCAAGAGTGTTGTATCCTAAGAACTTTAAAAAAAGAGGAATGAATTGCCGAGAGCGAGGTTCAATAACAAATGGAATTTTTTGTAAAGCTTGCAGCAATAATGTCAATATCGTTACGGATGGTGTGCTGTCAGATGCATGATGGACAGACAACTTGAAACAACCAAGTAGACCTGAGAGACAGAAGAACTTGATTACCAAAACAGCACAATGGCAGGCCAATGATATAAACAGGAATTTTATATGTTAGAAATACACACTTTCTAAGAAAAAGAAATTGCAAAATTTAACATGTCTATAAATTTTTTATAAAGGTTGTTACCAACTAAGCTAAATATGAACTGATGAAACTAATCATATTTTTACAGAATATATTAGACTCAAGTCAAAGTCAACAACCAATGACCAATAAACTATACACTAGTGTCTGAGTATCTCACCTAAGACGTCATGTGCATAAAGATTAATGGGGGGAGGAAGGCTGCACTCAATATATGATGTCAATGTAGTTGAAACATACCAGTTGGCTGATCAAGCGATGCACCATGCAAGTTACTAGAGGTCTCTCTCATTGCTTGACACCTTTCAAGATAATCAATAAGGTTATCCCACACAAGTGAAAAATGCAGGTTAATCAAGACAGTAACGCATTCTAATACAGGATTCCAGAGGTAGCCCAATCGGTTATTCAAGATGCCAATTAATCCATTCAAAACAAGAGGTGCATAAACATTAGGAATCCTTCCAGCAGATAGGTCCATCTGTATCTTGGAAATCAATTGCTGAATGCTTCTGCTTGTAGAAATCGAAATAGGAGTTGTTTCAATAGACAGGAGCAACAGCAGAGGCTGTTATTTCACCAAGATACACACTGTCATACTAAAGCTCAAGTTAAAAAAAAGTAATGGCATAGAATATAAAGATACATACATTATTTCCTGTGCAATCCACATTGGAAATCGGAGAAACTTCAATTTTGCTTTTCTTTGCAGCTGGCTGATCCACTGAAGAATTTTCCTCACCCAAAGATTTGTAGTGACAAAGTATTTTAAGAGTTGAAATGCGAACCTCCTTGTCTGAATGGTGCAAATTATCAGCAAATGTTTCCACTGCCTCTGCAGTCCTTTCTTCAAGTTCTGGATGATACATTCTACACCTAGTGTCTTCCAAAGAAGAACTATAATATACAAGTAAGAGGGTTATGCAAGTATGGAGCACCAACTAATGATAAAATTGTTGGCAAAATTTGATTACTAAAGATTGGAAAATAAGAAGTGTCTAAAGAGCAGATAATTTTAACATATCCACTTACCCATACTTGCACTCCAAATAACTAGCAACAGCTAGCAACACTTGTGAAGATGACTTATATCGTTTTGCAAAATTTAAAAACTTAACAGTTTCATCAGCTTTGAGGTTACTGTCGCTGAACAGTTTGTTATAAGAACTTAGTGAAGCACCTATAATGCTTTCCCAGGCTTTTTTATACGTATCTGCAATGTGGACTGAAGATGAAAAAGAAAGAAAAAAATTATTTCCTACAAAATTTATCAGTGAAACATATGCAGATTAGAAAAAATGATTACAGCATCAACAAATACAGTAATCCAAATATCCAGGTATAAACCCACAACCAGATATTTATTTCTTAGTATGGTCCAACTCAGTTAAAACAATAGCAAACCCAATATAATCTAGACAAAATGGAAAACCACCTTTAATACAACCCAGACACAAGGTTCTACAAGACTGCTCATAAGAAATGCATATTTGAACATTAAGGAATGATGGAATACCGGCTTTAGCAGTCAGAAGCCGATCTACAGCATCCATAAGATGCACCAAGAAGGATGGATTCGCATCAACAATAGACATATGAGAATAGCAGTTCACAACTCCCCACAGCAGTGCCAACTTTCTTTCATCGATTTGACATGATTTATCAGGATGTGCAATGTCATTTATTTTATCAATCCAATTACACATATTCTCTGTCAAATGATTGCATATCCTAGCTAGTGCTTCTCCACTTGCTCTGTCCACAAAGTCTGACTTTCGTATATCTAATTGTATTTTCTCACAGAAGGAATGTAATAATTGCATGACCTCTTCCTCTGAAATCTCGATTAACTCATTTATTGCACTAAAAAAAAAAAACAAGCATAGAAGTCAAATATTATATCCAGAGAGTACAGAACATTAAATTGTTCATGTGCACATGCGCGCGCACACACCGTTCGGAGGTTACCTAATAACATTACTTCTGAAGGCAAGTAAACAGAGATCCTTCTGTAGCAGTTTTCTAATGAAACACAGCAAACTGGAACCAAGCTCAAACATGTCAAGAGGGTATAGAAATAAACTAAAGAGAATTCCATTGTAGCACTGTCACAGTCATTACCTTGAGCTTCGTGATTTAAAAATTGGAGCCCACTGCATAGCACACTCTGATATCATTGACTTACTGTAACAACAGAGCCCATCAAGTGTGGCCACCATTAATTTCAAAATTTTATCAACAACTAAACACATATCTTCTCGTGACTCGATAACTCCCGAAGGTGTGACATATGTCCGCATAAGCAGGAGGATGAGTTCAAGCATAGGCTTATAATCTGCCACGTGTAAAGGCAGTTGAAATTAGTGCAAAAGCACATAGACTACTCAAGCAACTTTCTGAAGAAAATGCATAGCATCTTGATATAAAAAATTTTACATTATACTTGGGGGGGAAAAAAAATTGTTAGGACAATACACTCTGACTGAAATGAAAATATAAGAAAGAATGCCAAACCACCAGATAGCACTTGATCTCAACCCATCACTTGTTCTTTTATATTGCCCACTAATATATGCACTCTTAATATGTAATGAAGATAATCTAAGAAGTACCAAACAAAAGTCTAATGTATAAGCATATATCAAGAAAACCTGGAGTTATGGCATCATTTGATTCATGCACGTGACCCTACCTAGTGGGAAAAAGTTTTGATTGTTATTGTAGTTGAATATCAAGAAACCAGGAGTTACAATTTAAAAATTAAACCACAAGGGGTTGAACACGTGTTAAGCAAACTGCACTTCCCATGAAATCAATGGTTCTAGTCCTACAAATGGCACGTGTGGGAAGGGCCTAACCGTATCATACCATGCCCATAGGGATTAGTCTACACCCAGAGAGTGTGTGAATACCCAGGGAAACCCAAAATTACAAAGAACATAAAGAAAACACTGAAGTAGATTCTCAAAAGAAACTTAAAAATTAATCTATTTATTCGATATAGGTTTGTCACCAGCTTCCTATAAAACAAAGTTTATTTTTCTTCTCGACAAACACAACTTACCTGAACAGACCAAAAGGAAAAGTTCGGTAACGAAGTATTGTACTTACCAGACACCTTTTGCCCATTTTGCATCTTTACAGCTGAGACAAGCACTGATAAAATGTGTCTTAAATGCCTGAAGTTTCCGGTACTAACACATTCACGCACTTCCTTATATAAGCAACTCCATACCAAATTCAACTCCTTGGGCTCCATCGTCTCACATAATTTCTTAAAGACGGATTTTATGATTTTCAAAATGGTTCTTGACTCTGAAATTGAGGCAGATAGAGATAAGAAACAATGTAATTAAATACACTACAGATCATGTAGAAAATTATTATATTTACAAACAGCCACATCAGGTGACAGATAACAATAAAGGAAGATCAGAAGACTAGGAGAAAAGATGACCTGTTACAAAAATCCCAGTTACTCATTATCAAAACGAAAAACGAAAATCCCAGTTATTTTAATAAAGATTAAAGAGTATCATATAAGAAACATATAGTAAACAAATAAATTTTAGGCAACGATCAATTATCTGGTCACGTTACAGAATTAAGAATGCTTGAGTTTCTATTTAAAGAAATTTGCCTGCTGAGGCTCAATCTTCTAAATGTCATGTGTCTGTCTGGCACTTACCCGTGGTTTTACAAATCATCTAAACGTCGCAATACTATAAGCCTTCAAAATAATAACTATCTTATGAAAGCAAATTTAATATCTCACCAACTTCAAATATGTTCATACACAGCGCAAACAATCATAAAAAAATATGAGAGATCTGGATGATATTATGTTAGAAGGGGCAAAGCAAACACAAAATTATTGAGGCTGTGTAAAGATATTAATCTTATCAGTTTTCATTCCTCAAGCTGATGCTGACTAAGCTTTTGTTGAAGTTATTATTATTGAATTGGGCCCCAAGCTTTTACCACTATCCTACTGAAGTGATGCATCAAATAATCTCTGTGCCAAGGCAGCATTTACAAAAGAAATCTTATCCAACAGACATCAGATGAGTTATGCATTTATCACAAATTTTGCTTCAAACAAATTTAGTTCAAATCCCCATCTATACAGAATTATTTGGCCAGGAATCTTAACTTAATCCATCTTGACAAATCTTAAAACCCTTGACAAACTTCCTATCAAACCTTCAAGCTACTAAATTACAGCTTTTAAGTACTGATCACAGCCCTGGGATCATAATGTTAATGGCCTGCCGTAGTATGTGCTAAAGTCATAAGCAACTCCCTATGCTATATAGGAAGTTATTTTAATGTCCACATCAGTGGCAGTACTATATGTTATGATGGTATTGGTAATAGTGTAGCAAGTGTCACGTAATTCTGAATATTTAATCAGAGCAGGAATTTTACAGTAAGTGATGCTGCAAACCGCAAACTCTCATCGCTAATTGGAACTTCCTGGCTATATTCAAAGCCCTTTGGTACTGCCAGCAGCAACTTCTGGACTCTGTTAAGGTACCCACTTGTTCTCGCTCTTATTCTTTGTTCTTCCCTCTCATTCTCTATCATCTGTTCTCTCGTCTCTCTTGCCTGTTTTGTTTCTGTATTTGGCTCCCTCCTCCTCCTCTCTCTCTTCTCTTCAATTCTATACATTTTTTTGTTTTGTTCCATGAGTCTACATGGTTTCACAATTTTCACTTGATTATACTCCATTTTTGGAATCTAATTCTAATCTTCTGTTCTATTGCATACTCATTACTGTCGGTGGTTTTGCAGCTTTTAATCAATTCTGTTCCATCTCCACGCAATTTTTTTTGGTTCCAATTTTATTTTCTGTCTCTAATGCAGGGTCTCTTGGATATTGTGACACGCAGTTCTATTTTTCCTTTTGCATCACTTGTATTCCTTTCCTTTAGTTCTTCTATTCATAATACTATTACTTTCAATTCAGGTTATTTAAAATGAGCGAGTAGCAAAACTATCAAATCCTACTCACATGATTAATGAATTTTTACAAGCTAGTATTTTTAACATGATTTTAGTTCCGTATGTGTACACATTGCCAGTTTTGCAGGTCTATTTTTTTTCATGTTGAATATCATTAATATTACTTTTTTATAGCATTACTATTTTTTGAAAGAGCTACACTGCACAATGCACTACTAGCCATAGTCATGAGTCACCTATCGCTACAATAACATTATTCACTAACAACTAAGCCTAGAATAGCACTATTTTTGTTTACAAATAAAAACTCCCCTTGTCTGTTCATGAAGGTTTTCCATAACAAATTCTTCATCGCCTTCATGACCAGTGATGCAAAAATAGCATCTAATTCTAAACCATGTCTAATTGCTCAAGATATTATCCTGAATTCTTTTTACTAATGCTTCTCTCTTTTTTGAAACCAATAACTTGTCAAACCTGTTCTTGAAATTCACAGTGATCTCTTATTTGTGCATGAAATTAACAAACTCAATTCTATATTCAAAACAGGAAGCGACAGGCTTTACAGCAGTAGATCTGAAGCATCCTACTGTCCAATCTTAGAGCCAAATATAGGAATTTAACCACTGAAAAATATACTCTGATGAACAGAAGATCAATCAAATACCGATGTTCTTTGTATGTTATTAATACCAAGTAGCATAGTAGCTTGAGCAACACACAGAATGAACATTTCAGCCTATCTTGTGTGAAATAAAAAGAATAAAAACTAAATTATTGTTTTAACTAGAGAACAAGCTTGCCTTGGTCAGCTTCATCAACAATAGGATAAATTGTTTCGCTTGCCAATAATTGTATCACTCGCTCTGCTTTTGAATGGAACCTTGATGAGTAACCTTTCATAATATTGCAAAGCAATAATTCAACACCAGACTCTCGGCATGGAGATGGCTTCTTCACTGCCTCGGCAACGATACTTCTAATTCCTGTCCCATCAAACAATATTACAAGCTTTGCAATCACTCAAACAAATCAATAAAAGCACTATTACAGAGAGAAAGGGACAGAAACAATATTAAACCAAGAATAAATTGATCCTAGAAGTCCTACAATATTAGTGAAATTGATTGTAAATATAAATGACAAGACAGAAAAGCGTAAACATATATATAGACACAATGAAAAAAATCAATGACATCACTACCTCTTTTGAGCTGCTCATCTGGGGCATTTCTCAAAACAAATGACATCGCCTCTGCCATGAATTGTTGAACATATTCCTTTGGATAATACCTCAATTTTGATGTGACCCTTGAAGCATCAGAGTCAAAAAAAAACAACTCCAAAATTAGAAGAATCAGACTTGCAATCAGTGCCACGTAGTTTGGCTAAAATAAACAATATGTTATCCTATCAGCCTAGATCAGTTGATTAGGATATTTGTTAGCAAGTTCCCGGTTAAGGGTTCAACATCCCTAGGTGGAACATCCCATTCCCCTTCCTTTCTACAAGCTGACCTATTTCTCTTACCAAAATTAATGCTAGGCCACAATTAGAAATTTAAACTTTTGTTCACACTTGCTTATATTATATTTCAAAGTTCCAAGTCCTATATGGTTAATATACCCACATATTTTCTTGGTAGGCGGTAGGCCTAGGCCAGCATCATTTTACAATACCATAGCCCATATGTCAATCTCATTTTGTTTTTCATTCAATTATCAGATTATATTGTCATAGTATGGAAGTCTGTGTCTGCAGGTTTAAATTAGGGCCATTTCATGGTTTCCTCATGTCTCTTTGGACTACATCAAGATACTACTACTTTGCTGTGACAAAAACTTACATTAAAGTCTCACTTTTGTTTTATAGAAATCATGGTTTCTAGGTTTTCACCTAAACCTACTTTCTGCCTCATTGCAACACAGCTTGTATAAAGAACTTTTTATTATAACGATAAATAATACTGTCCAATTAAGGAAAGGGGAAGATAGTTCTCGGCTAATTCACCCAACAAATGAGATAAACTAAGTGTAAGTGGTCAGTCCTTGTCCATATCTCAGCTGATGCAAATCAATCCATGGATTTTAAATAAGTGGTGCAGGTACAGGCATACACGTCCCAGAGTATATCGCGGTTTGCAGAATAATCAACTTTTATGGAAAGTAAAAACAAAACTACAAAAAAACAGACTCTATTACTCACTTCAGCACCTCTGACGGGTTGCGTGTTAGATATTTCTGCAGATACATCATAATATATGACCATGACGTGAAGATCTGCATAAAAATAAACATTTTCATAATTCACGCTGAACATAGGACAATATCTCCTTATAAGAAAATTGCCAAGATGATAGGTTATACCTGCTCAATTATATCCGGCTCCCTATCAGCACCACTTTCTAGAAGAGATGCTAAAGAATCAACAATTCTTGGAAATAGCCTAGCAAACCCATATCCACAATGAATATGAAAACCGTGTGAGCAGAAACCATGCACATAAGGAAGCCATCAAATTAAGCTAGGCAGAAATTTGACAAATGCAATAACAGGAAACCCAAAAGAGCAAACATCTAGTCAAAG
The DNA here is from genome assembly GCA_037113605.1 of Calophaca sinica. Classification (NCBI taxonomy): domain Eukaryota; kingdom Viridiplantae; phylum Streptophyta; class Magnoliopsida; order Fabales; family Fabaceae; genus Calophaca; species Calophaca sinica. Next base: position 41,275,014 of record CM073735.1, read on the forward strand.
TAATAAGCAACTTACGGAACAAATTCCTCTAGGAGATCTCTAGATAAAGCTGCAATTAACCTGTAAACAAAGTGTTATATTTATTCGCAACAGCAGCAAACTAATAGAACGCCAGGAAAAAAAAAAAAAACACACACACACACACACATACACAGAGAGAGAGAGAGAGAGAGAGAACTAGCGACCAATTATCCCAGTCCAAGGCTACTTGGTAGTTGATAGTCAGTACAAAACAGAATATAGCGAAGTATAAAACTGATAAATATTTATCAAGAAGCTGTTAGGATAAGAGATTAGGAGTTTGTTAGGATAAGGGTTAATAGTTTGTTAGAGATAAGGGAGTCAGTTGTTATTATCTGTTAGTTAGGTTAGTTGTTCATTATTGGGTTGTTACCTATTAGTTAGGGGGTTTATTTGTATAAATAGGGGTTAGAGGCTTAGAGGGAGATTATTCAGATTGTTAATCAATTGTAAACCTAGAGCAGTGGCTCTTTGGTGTGAAGGGGAAACCCTTGGGGAGATTATTCTCCTAGTTTGAATAAAATTCTTTCTCTTTTCTCTCATTTTTTTTTTTTTGCTTTTCCCTTCAATTTTCTGGTTTCAATATTTGGGTTCCTAACAAATTGGTTCGACCTACCAGATCTTGGTCACAATGGAACAGCGAATGGCAGCCGTGGAGAGAACAATCATCGAACAGGGGGCGAAATTGGCTGAATTACAGAAAGATGTGGCTTACATCAAGGAAAACCTACCTGATATGAAGCAACTCCGGGGACTGATCATGGAGTGTTTGACAAAGAAGGCTTCTGACGACGGAAGCGAGAATTCTAGTCATTCGAAGGCAGGATCAAATGGAGAGGAGGAAGAAGAATCGTCAGTGAACAAGAAAACACCAACGGCAAAGACGAATTCCAGGGGTACGAAACAGAGGAAGAGGAATTACCCCGTTCTTGGTTAAAGAGGGTGGAATTACCAAGAAGATTTGGGGATAGCAAGGGTGACAGCGTAGTTGAGGAAAATGGGACCAACATGCAACCTCTTGGTGAGTTGAGGTGGAAAGAAGAAACCCCAAGTGGCCATGGAGCTGAGGGTTGTAACAACGACTCCCAATCTGGTGCAAGGAAGATGAGTGCATCACAAAAAAGTTCTCAAAAGTTGAATCTGTCAAAGGCGACACGGGAACAACAAAAAACCGGGGAGATAACTCTCCTTATAGGCATCGCGAGGATAGAGGGAATGCAAGCCTCTGCCGTTTGGGTTTCACACCTATTAGACCAAGGACATGCACCCAAATTGTCGCATAGAGCGGATAAGCCACTACCTCTACCGGAACCACCGGACCTCGGCGCATGCGTGGCGACTGTTCTCCGCCCAGTAGTGCCACAAAAACTGCCAGATCTGGGCGCTTCAGTAAACGATGATGGGTCGTGGGTCAAGCTGCCGCGGTTAGAGCATTCGGATATGCCACAGGTACCTGGCCCGATGCTGCCACCACCAAAACCGCCACCACGAACGACGATGTTTGTACACCCGAAGCCGCTAACCGCCGGTCTATGTGCAACATGCATCGACACCGGTTCGCCGTGGGGTGAATCGCGCTGGACACGTATGTGCGAGGAGCCAATTCTATCGAAGGAGCAAGATGGAGAAGCAAAGCGGGTCGTAGATGTTGCAGGTCAAGGTTTTAACCTAGTGGGCCGAGCCCAATTTGCCCAATTCTTTCTATCTCTGGGTTTGGGCTCTCTTCTGCATTTTGCCCAATTTTTTCTGTCTCTAAGTTTGGGCTTTCTACTGCAAATGGAGGCACTGGTTGGAGTTAATGGGCCAAGCCCAATTTTTTCTGGTTTTTCTGGCAGCTTTTGGAGTGAGGGGCCCAAGCTTAATTTTTCAGTTTTTGGGCAATCAAGCTCAATTTTTCAGTTTTTGGGCAATCAGCCTCTCATTTTTTTTCCTCAGCAGTCTGCATTATGTTTCAGCAGTTTTCTTTTCTTTTTTCTATTTCCAACCTTGAGGACAAGGTTGTTTTGGGGTGGGGTGTATTGTTAGGATAAGAGATTAGGAGTTTGTTAGGATAAGGGTTAATAGTTTGTTAGAGATAAGGGAGTCAGTTGTTATTATCTGATAGTTAGGTTAGTTGTTCATTATTGGGTTGTTACCTATTAGTTAGGGGGTTTATTTGCATAAATAGGGGTTAGAGGCTTAGAGGGAGATTATTCAGATTGTTAATCAATTGTAAACCTAGAGCAGTGGCTCTTTGGTGTGAAGGGGAAACCCTTGGGGAGATTATTCTCCTAGTTTGAATAAAATTCTATCTCTTTTCTCTCATTTTTTTGCTTTTCCCTTCAATTTTCTAGTTTCAATATTCGGGTTCCTAACAGAAGCATGCCTAGATTCCGACACTAATAAAACTTAACGGATTTTCACAACTGAGTTCAATCACTGAAAAAGAATTCCAAACCAATCTATCTTCGTATAAATCTCCAAAGGGCCTGACACAAAAATCGGGAATGCACCGAATTTTGTCAAGGAGGTAAAATGCTTATTCTGTTCACATTAAAAGCTACAATGCCCAAGTTCTTCAAAGCACAGAAATACAATTCATTGGTACAATTTCATCATGTAACACACTAACTAGTCAAGCAAAATGAAGCAATCCTTAAAATGACTAGCATACCTGAGAATCGGTTCAAGGGATAGCCTTGCTTTTATGTGCAACCTAGAAAGAAGCTTTGAGATTAAAGATTCCTTGTGCAACAGCACCAGGGGCAATGTTTGTGTATAAGGCATAACTTCTTCATACAATGAGATGAAATCCTCTGCGGTGTTCAATTCCTGGATTTTGACAATTAACACAAATAATTAATAGAAGACCAAGCTGCATATAAAGTTCGCATTTTTTCTTTATTGCACAGTGAGTGGTATAAAATTTTATCGGATCGAATAATAATCAATTGGGGCTTGTATGCAATCCCTTATCACAAGAGCAGCACCATTGTCCATAGCTAAAACAAGTTGGCTAGCATAACAGCAAGATAAGGTTCCTTCACTTAAAAATATACAATGACAGCACGCAGCCAATAAACGCGGAAATATTTCATAACAGGGCAAGAAAAATAGGAATTGTAAATTAAGACATACCCTCCATTCTACAAGGCAGTCTCTGAAAAAAGAGGAACCCTCGGATGGCTCAGCTTTGACCTTATCAAGACTTCGATACACATTGATATCGATCTCATCAACTCTCTCGGAAAATTTCTTGAACTGTACGTTTCAATAGGGGGGAAAAAGGGCAACCAATTAATTCAAAAGAGTATGTGAGAGAACAAATTTTCAACTATACTGATAGCTACTTAATAACACTTCAAAGAAATTTGAACAGCTAAAAGAACAGTGACAGCTACTTAAACAAAATAAAATAAAATAATGCTCTCGCTAGTCACACCCTCCAGTTTGCTATTAACACCCCCTGTCAGATTTTATTGACCAAAATGCCCTCGTTTCATTTCAAATTTGCCAAATCAACCAAACCCCTCTCTCTCTCACAATACCCTCTGCCTCTCTGCTCTCCCCCTCCCTCTCCCTCTCCCTCAAGTTCTCTCTTGAACCAAAATTCCGTGATACTCAAGCTGTCAAGCAATGGAAAGACACAAGATCGACCTAAATATAAATAGATAGATGAATAATGGCAACGATAAACGAAGGAAAAAGAAAAATTAGGAAAGCAGCGTGCTACGAGGAATTGAAAAGAAAGAACACTGAAGAATAAAGAAGAGAGGAAAACAATAGTACGAATATTAATAAAAATACCAATCACGACACCGCGGTCGTTTGCGTTTTTTTCACAGGGGAAGGGATATACGTGCTCTCAGTTCACGTACACTTACGTGAACCAAGATCACGTATGTGAAAAAAATTGGTTTTAACTTACGTTAATTTAAATCACGTAAAGTTCAAAAAATTGGTTTTTACCTACATGAATTTAAATCACGTAAGGATACGTGATTTGAGATCACGTAGCACCAAAAAAAATTGATTTTTACTTACGTGATTTGAGTTCACGTAACACCCAAAAAATTGATTCTCACTTACGTGAATTTAAATCACGTAATAGTATGTGATTTGAGATCAGGTAGCACCCAAAAAATTGATTTTTACTTACATAATTTGAGTTCACGTTGGTGAAAAAAATTGATTTTCACTTACGTGGATTGAGATCACGTAAGGGTACGTGATCTCAAATCGCGTATACCACTTCCCCCAAAAACATGGATAAGGGTTAAATATAAGTTAAGGGTATTTTTGGTATTTTGAAATATTATAATGTATCGGGGGGGTGTGGTTAGCAAACTAGTGGGTGTGGTTAGCGCCACTCATAAAATAATTGCTCATCAACGCAGGGTTTAGGGTTTTAGCAGTGCCGCCAACCGGCAGAAATCGAAAAAATAAATTGCTACAAAATAAACTCAATGGTGTTGCATGTTCTGAGGCAATTAGAACAAGGAATGGGTTAATTTAGATGAAAGTGTGTATTTGTGCCTGTGTTTATGAGCGATTTGATTTGTGAGGTTGCGTAAGAGAGATAACGGAAAGCTTACGACAAAACGTTGGCGACCAGGAGATTTATTGAGAGACTTGACAGCTTGAGCGTGTGACGGCGTCGCCATGTTCGAAGAAGAAGAAGGAGTGTTGCAGCTGCAGCAGCAGAGGTTGAGAGGAATCGTAACAGACTAGGGGTGGTTTTCCTTTTCTAAAGGAATGGAGGGAACAAACAACTTTCGACTAGGGCAGCAGCTCCCTCTTGCACAACTCTCCCGAACAGCCCTGATCGGATATGCCACAGGTACCTGGCCCGATGCTGCCACCACCAAAACCGCCACCACGAACGACGATGTTTGTACACCCGAAGCCGCTAACCGCCGGTCTATGTGCAACATGCATCGACACCGGTTCGCCGTGGGGTGAATCGCGCTGGACACGTATGTGCTAGGAGCCAATTCTATCGAAGGAGCAAGATGGAGAAGCAAAGCGGGTCGTAGATGTTGCAGGTCAAGGTTTTAACCTAGTGGGCCGAGCCCAATTTGCCCAATTCTTTCTATCTCTGGGTTTGGGCTCTCTTCTGCATTTTGCCCAATTTTTTCTGTCTCCAAGTTTGGGCTCTCTACTGCAAATGGAGGCACTGGTTGGAGTTAATGGGCCAAGCCCAATTTTTTCTGGTTTTTCTTGCAGCTTTTGGAGTGAGGGGCCCAAGCTTAATTTTTCAGTTTTTGGCCAATCAAACTCACTTTTTCAGTTTTTGGGCAATCAGCCTCTCATTTTTTTTCCTCAGCAGTCTGCATTGTGTTTCAGCAGTTTTCTTTTCTTTTTTCCATTTCCAACCTTGAGGACAAGGTTGTTTTGGGGTGGGGTGTATTGTTAGCATAAGAGATTAGGAGTTTGTTAGGATAAGGGTTAATAGTATGTTAGAGATAAGGGAGTCAGTTGTTATTATCTGTTAGTTAGGTTAGTTGTTCATTATTGGGTTGTTACCTATTAGTTAGGGGGTTTATTTGCATAAATAGGGGTTAGAGGCTTAGAGGGAGATTATTCAGATTGTTAATCAATTGTAAACCTAGAGCAGTGGCTCTTTGGTGTGAAGGGTAAACCCTTGGGGAGATTATTCTCCTAGTTTGAATAAAATTCTATCTCTTTTCTCTCATTTTTTTTGCTTTTCCCTTCAATTTTCTAGTTTCAGTATTCGGGTTCCTAACAGAAGCATGCCTAGATTCCGACACTAATAAAACTTAACGGATTTTCACAACTGAGTTCAATCACTGAAAAAGAATTCCAAACCAATCTATCTTCGTATAAATCTCCAAAGGGCCTGACACAAAAATCGGGAATGCACCGAATTTTGTCAAGGAGGTAAAATGATTATTTTGTTCACATTAAAAGCTACAATGCCCAAGTTCTTCAAAGCACAGAAATACAATTCATTGGTACAATTTCATCATGTAACACACTAACTAGTCAAGCAAAATGAAGCAATCCTTAAAATGACTAGCATACCTGAGAATCGGTTCAAGGGATAGCCTTGCTTTTATGTGCAACCTAGAAAGAAGCTTTGAGATTAAAGATTCCTTGTGCAACAAAGACCAGGGGCAATGTTTGTGTATAAGGCATAACTTCTTCATACAATGAGAGGAAATCCTCTGCGGTGTTCAATTCCTGGATTTTGACAATTAACACAAATAATTAATAGAAGACCAAGCTAGCATATAAAGTTCGCATTTTTTCTTTATTGCACAGTGAGTGGTATAAAATTTTATCGGATCGAATAATAATCAATTGGGGCTTGTATGCAATCCCTTATCACAAGAGCAAGACCATTGTCCATAGCTAAAACAAGTTGGCTAGCATAACGACAAGATAAGGTTCCTTCACTTAAAAATATACAATGACAAAGACGCAGCCAATAAACGCGAAATATTTCATAACAGGGCAAGAAAAATAGGAATTGTAAATTAAGACATACCCTCCATTCTACAAGGCGATCTGAAAAAGAGGAACCCTCGGATGGCTCGGCTTTGACCTTATCAAGACTTGACACACATTGATATCGATCTCATCAACTCTCTCGGAAAATTTCTTGAACTATGCGTTTCAATAGGGAAAAAGGGCAACCAATTAATTCAAAAGAGTATGTGAGAGAACAAATTTTCAACTATCTTGATAGCTACTTAATAACACTTCAAAGAAATTTGAACAATTTAAAAGAACAAAGGATGTTTACTTAAACAAAATAAAATAAAATAATGCTCTCGCTAGTCACACCCTCCAGTTTGCTATTAACACCCCCTGTCAGATTTTATTGACCAAAATGCCCTCGTTTCATTTCAAATTTGCCAAATCAACCAAACCCTCTCTCTCTCACAATACCCTCTGCCTCTCTGCTCTCCCCTCCTCTCCCTCTCCCTCAAGTTCTCTCTTGAACCAAAATTCCGTGATACTCAATTTGTCAAGCAATGGAAAGACACAAGATCGACCTAAATATAAATAGATAGATGAATAATGGCAACGATAAGCGAAGGAAAAAGAAAAATTAGGAAAGCGTGCTCACGAGGAATTGAAAAGAAAGAACACTGAAGAATAAAGTAGAGAGGAAAACAATAGTACGAATATTAATAAAAATACCAATCACGACACCGCGGTCGTTTGCGTTTTTTTCACAGGGGAAGGGATATACGTGCTCTCAGTTCACGTACACTTACGTGAACCAAGATCACGTATGTGAAAAAAATTGGTTTTAACTTACGTTAATTTAAATCACGTAAAGTTCAAAAAATTGATTTTTACCTACATGAATTTAAATCACGTAAGGATACGTGATTTGAGATCACGTAGCACCAAAAAAAATTGATTTTTACTTACGTGATTTGAGTTCACGTAACACCCAAAAAATTGATTTTCACTTACGTGAATTTAAATCACGTAATAGTATGTGATTTGAGATCAGGTAGCACCCAAAAAATTGATTTTTACTTACATAATTTGAGTTCACGTTGGTGAAAAAAAATTGATTTTCACTTACGTGAATTGAGATCACGTAAGGGTACGTGATCTCAAATCGCGTATACCACTTCCCCCAAAAACATGGATAAGGGTTAAATATAAGTTAAGGGTATTTTTGGTATTTTGAAATATTATAATGTATCGGGGGGTGTGGTTAGCAAACTAGTGGGTGTGGTTAGCGCCACTCATAAAATAATTGCTCATCAACGCAGGGTTTAGGGTTTTAGCGGTCTGACCGCGAAATCGAAAAATAAATTGCTACAAAATAAACTCAATGGTGTTGCATGTTCTGAGGCAATTAGAACAAGGAATGGGTTAATTTAGATGAAAGTGTGTATTTGTGCCTGTGTTTATGAGCGATTTGATTTGTGAGGTTGCGTAAGAGAGATAACGGAAAGCTTACGACAAAACGTTGGCGACCAGGAGATTTATTGAGAGACTTGGCGGCTTGGCGTGTGGCCAGCGTCGCCATGTTCGAAGAACGAGTGTTGCATTTGCAGCTGACAAAGGTTGAGAGGAATCGTAACGGACTAGGGGTGGTTTTCCTTTTCTAAAGGAATGGAGGAACAAACAACTTTCGACTAGAGCGTGACTCCCTCTTGCACAACTCTCGACGACCACGATCCGATTCACGGTCAAAACCTATGAGTCGTGAGCCTTTTTCATGTGCACTGATGTCAAACCTGAAACTTGCTAAGAGCAGGGTATTCTGTTCTCTTGATTAACGCCTTTTATGGGGAATTGCTAAGGGGATCCCTGAATTGTTGGGCACCCCACATTGGACTGTGATGACGATTTTACCCTTTTTTTTGTTCTGATCGCAAAAATGATTTTTGCGAGTGAACAAAATTAAAAATTTTGATCACTCGCAAAAACTATTTTTGTGAGTAAAATTTATTTTTTTCTCGTAAAAATGGTTTTTACGAGTGATCAAAAAATTTGTTCACTCACAAAAACAGTTTTTACGAGTAAAAATAAATTTATTCACTCGCAAAAACCATTTTTGCGAGTAAAAAAAAAATTCTCCTCAACTCGCAAAAACGTTTTTGCGAGTGAAAAAAAATTTGATCACTCGCAAAAACCATTTTGCGAGTAAAAAAATTTGTTTACTCGCGAAAACTACTTTTGCGAGTGAACAAATTTATTTTTACTCGCAAAAATTATTTTTTTTAAAATATCAACAGATGAGATGCGACCGACACACTTTTAACGGTTCAGATCTCATCAAGCGTTCTATAAATAAAACTATTTTCACACACCCAAGAGTGGCATAAACCCTAAATCGATTTCATAGAACCCTTAGCCCACTCGTGAGTCATGTCAGACACTCAGCCAACAAATCATTTTTGCGAACAGAACAAAAAAAGGGTAAAATCGTCATCACAGTCCAATGTGGGGTGCCCAGCAATTCTGGGGTCCCCTTAGCAATTCCCCATAAAAGGCGTTAATCAAGAGAATAGAATACCCTGCTCTTAGCAAGTTTCAGGTTTGACATCAGTGCACATGAAAAAGGCTTACGACTCATGGGTTACGCCGTGAATCGGATCGAGTACGTTCGGAGAGTTGTGCAAGAGGAGTCATGTTCTAGTCGAAAGTTGTTTGTTCCCTCCATTCCTTTAGAAAAGGAAAACCACCCCTAGTCTGTTACGATTCCTCTCAACCTTCGCCGCAAATGCAACACTCCTTCTTCTTCTTCGAACATGGCGACGCCGTCACACGCTCAAGCTGTCAAGTCTCTCAATAAATCTCCTGGTCGCTAACGTTCTGTCGTAAGCTTTCCGTTATCTCTCTTACGCAACCTCACAAATCAAATCGCTCATAAACACAGGCACAAATACACACTTTCATCTAAATTAACCCATTCCTTGTTCTAATTGCCTCAGAACATGCAACACCATTGAGTTTATTTTGTATCAATTTATTTTTTCGATTTCTGCCGGTTGGCGGCACTGCTAAAACCCTAAACCCTGCGTTGATGAGCAATTATTTTATGAGTGGCGCTAACCACACCCTAGTTTGCTAACCACACCCCTCGACACATTATAATATTTCAAAATACCAAAAATACCCTTAACTTATATTTAACCCTTATCCAGGTTTTTGGGGGAAGTGGTATACGCGATTTGAGATCACGTACCCTTACGTGATCTCAATCCACGTAAGTGAAAATCAATTTTTTTCACCAACGTGAACTCAAATCATGTAAGTAAAAATCAATTTTTTGGGTGCTACCTGATCTCAAATCACATACTATTACGTGATTTAAATTCACGTAAGTGAAAATCAATTTTTTGGGTGTTACGTGAACTCAAATCACGTAAGCAAAAATCAATTTTTTTTGGTGCTACGTGATCTCAAATCACGTATCCTTACGTGATTTAAATTCATGTAGGTAAAAATCAATTTTTTGAACTTTATGAGATTTAAATTAACGTAAGTTAAAACCAATTTTTTTCACATACGTGATCTTAGTTCACATAAGTGTACGTGAACTGAGAGCACGTATATCCCTTCCCCTGTGAAAAAAATGCAAACGACCGCAGTGTCGTGATTGGTATTTTTATTAATATTCGTACTATTGTTTTCCTCTCTTCTTTATTCTTCAGCGTTCTTTCTTTTCAATTCCTCGTTGCACGCTGCTTTCCTAATTTTTCTTTTTCCTTCGTTTATCGTTGCCATTATTCATCTATCTATTTATATTTAGTTCGATCTTGTGTCTTTCCATTGCTTGACAGCTTGAGTATCACAGAATTTTGGTTCAAGAGAGAACTTGAGGGAGAGGGAGAGGGAGAGGGAGGGGGAGAGCAGAGGGTATTGTGAGAGAGAGAGGGGTTTGGTTGATTTGGCAAATTTGAAATGAAATAGAGGGCATTTTGGTCAATAAAAATCTGACAGGGGGTGTTAATAGCAAACTGGGGGTGTGACTAGCGAGAGCCTTATTTTATTTTATTTTGTTTAAGTAGTTGTCACTGTTCTTTTAGCTGTTCCATTTTCTTTGAAATGTTATTAAGTAGGGTTAATAGTTTGTTAGAGATAAGGGAGTCAGTTGTTATTATTTGTTAGTTAGGTTAGTTATTCATTATTGGGTTGTTACCTATTAGTTAGGGGGTTTATTTGCATAAATAGGGGTTAGAGGCTTAGAGGGAGATTATTCAGATTGTTAATCAATTGTAAACCTAGAGCAGTGGCTCTTTTGTGTGAAGGGGAAACCCTTGGGGAGATTATTCTCCTAGTTTGAATAAAATTCTTTCTCTTTTCTCTCATTTTTTTGCTTTTCCCTTCAATTTTCTGGTTTCAATATTCGGGTTCCTAACAGAAGCATGCCTAGATTCCGACACTAATAAAACTTAACGGATTTTCACAACTGAGTTCAATCACTGAAAAAGAATTCCAAACCAATCTATCTTCGTATAAATCTCCAAGGGCACGACACAAAAATCTGAATGCACCGAATTTCGTCAGGGAGGTAAAATGCTTATTCTGTTCACATTAAAAGCTACAATGCCCAAGTTCTTCAAAGCACAGAAATACAATTCATTGGTACAATTTCATCATGTAACACACTAACTAGTCAAGCAAAATGAAGCAATCCTTAAAATGACTAGCATACCTGAGAATCGGTTCAAGGGATAGCCTTGCTTTTATGTGCAACCTAGAAAGAAGCTTTGAGATTAAAGATTCCTTGTGCAACAGCACCTGGGGCAATGTTTGTGTATAAGGCATAACTTCTTCATACAATGAGATGAAATCCTCTGCGGTGTTCAATTCCTGGATTTTGACAATTAACACAAATAATTAATAGAAGACCAAGCTAGCATATAAAGTTCGCATTTTTTCTTTATTGCACAGTGAGTGGTATAAAATTTTATCGGATCGAATAATAATCAATTGGGGCTTGTATGCAATCCCTTATCACAAGAGCAGCACCATTGTCCATAGCTAAAACAAGTTGGCTAGCATAACAGCAAGATAAGGTTACTTCACTTAAAAATATACAATGACAGCACGCTACCAATAAACGCGGAAATATTTCATAACAGGGCAAGAAAAATAGGAATTGCAAATTAAGACATACCCTCCATTCTACAAGGCAGTCTCTGAAAAAAGAGGAACCCTCAGATGGCTCAGCTTTGACCTTATCAAGACTTCGATACACATTGATATCGATCTCATCAACTCTCTCGGAAAATTTCTTGAACTTTACGTTTCAATAGGGGGAAAAAAGGACAACCAATTAATTCAAAAGAGTATGTGAGAGAACAAATTTTCAACTATACTGATAGCTACTTAATAACATTTCAAAGAAAATTGAACATCTAAAAGAACTGTGACAGCTACTTAAACAAAATAAAATAAAATAAGGCTCTCGCTAGTCACACCCCCCAGTTTGCTATTAAGTAGAATAAAATTGCCCAGTTTGTAGCCTGGAAATAAGAGTTCAGCAAGTCAAGTTGCCTTTCCAGAACACATTTTTGGTTCCCGAAGTGCCACCTCCACCTCCTGCTGAAAATGAAGAAGTGGAAGAACTAAAGCTAGCCTTAGAAAGGGTGGAAGAGGAAAGGAAAGTTCTCCGGGAGAATTTGAAAAGAGCATATCTAGATATAGAAGTCCTACAAGATGAATGTGATAGAAAGACTGAATCTTTGGAAGGGTCCCAGAAGAAAGCCAAGGCTGAGAAAGCAAGCCGGCTCCAAACTCAGGGTTTCCTGAAGGCTGCAAATCAATAATTGGACTTGATGAAGAAAGAGTTAGACCTGGTTCTCTGCGAAAAAGGTAACTTGAGGAAAATGTGGGCTGATTCTCAGAAGGCTAGCATGACTTTGCAAAGACGGATTAAAGACTCAATACAACAATTGAAAAATACCATGCAATCGCACGAAGCCCAACTTGAGGAAGAAAGGAGAATTGCTGAAGAAAAGTTCATAGGCTACCACATAGATCTTGAAGAAGAACGTGAGAAAGTCCTCGACATGCAAGAAAAGATTGACAACCAGTGAGAAGTCATTATTTGGTTTGATAAGGAAACTAGATACTGGATGGGTCGTTGCTCTAAACTAGTCTGGCTTGCAAATAGTATCCAATATATGCCAGAACTCTTGGAAGAAGCGGAATCAGCAATAGGATTCCGACCTTTACCCAGGAAAGTGATGAGTTTCCTAGAGTATTGCAAGGTTTTAGTGGAGGAGTTGGAGAAGCAGATCCGACGAGATCGTTGAAGACCATATTTCTTGTGTTTTTATGTGTTTTCGCAATTTTCATTTCTTTCTTAAGTCTGTAAGCCCCTCAGGGCAATTCAAATTATGAAATTTCCGTTTAATACGAGAGTATGTTTTCGCAATATGCAGCAAACCGATAAGGCATTCACAAAATTCTGTTCTCCAATAAGCCGACAAAAGTAAAACGAATAAAGTAAAATAAATGAGCATCTTACATGGCATGCATAACTACGACATAAATCATTCATCCATACTCACCATATCCTTCATAACCCAGAAAAATAAACACAAAGAAATTGCATCCTTACAGAACGAGATCCCAAGCCAGACTCATGGACGCGTTAGAACAAAACCAACAGGCCATGAGAGGGGAGCTTGACCGAATGAGTACGCGGATAGATCGGCTATCCATTTTGTTGGAAGCTCTACATGCAAAAAGGACATCGGAAATAGAACGGTCCGAAGAGGATCAAGACGAAAGTCAGCCAAGAGAAAATGAGACGCACGCCCATACCACACAAGGGCATGCGCCTGTAAATAATGGGACCTCGCAGAACACAAATACACAAAATTTTGTACCTATCATCACCCCCCAAGAGGATGCTCAAGCCAAAGAAAAGTTTCAAATACTTGAAGACAGGCTAAAGGCGATTGAGGGGGCAAACCATATAGGTTTCGAAGCTTCAGACATGTGCTTGGTCCCCGATGTAGTTATTCCTGCAAAGTTCAAAGTACTCGAGTTCGACAAGTATAAAGAAGAAACATGCCCAAAAAGCCACCTGGTCATGTATTGCCGAAAGATGGCTTTCTGTTCTAATGATGACAGACTCTTAATTTATTTCTTCCAAGAAAGCTTAACTGGGGCACCGCTGCGATGGTATATGCAGTTGGAGCGGTCTAAAATCGGCTCGTGGAAAGATTTAGCTAATGCTTTTGTCAGACAATACAAATACAATATGGACATGGCTCCCAGTCGTAAGCAAAGCATGAAGAAGAAAGACTGTGAGAGCTATAAGGAATATGCTCAGAGATGGAGAAGCATGGCTGCTCAGGTAGAGCCACCCTTGTCAGACAAAGAAATGATTGACACGTTCATAGACACGCTCCAATCGCCCTTTTATGATACGATGATTGGAAGTATGTTCTCAAGCTTCTTTGACCTGATTGTCATAGGGGAGTGTGTGGAAATGGGGATGCAAAATGGGAAGATCCATAATAATGCTTCATCATCCCACGCGCAAAATCCCTTCGTCAAGAGAAAGAAAGAAGGAGATACTAACGCGGTGAGTAGTGCCCCTCTATACGTTGCGGCAACTATCACGCCGAAGCCTCCTGTTCAAAGGATGCCCTTTGCTTCTGATAGTCAAGGAGGTCAGAACCCCAATCAACCGAGAGCTCACAACCCTCAAGGAAGAAAGCCGGTCCAGTTTGATCCGATCCCCATGACTTACAAAGACCTCTATCAGCATTTACTCAAAAACTCATTGGTGGTCCCTTGCCCGTAAAAGCCTATGGAACCACCTTACCCAAAATGGTATAACCCAGACGCTACTTGTGAATACCATGCTGGGGCAGCAGGCCACTCTATAGAAGAATGTCGGGCTATGAAGTTCAAAGTTCAAGATCTGATAAATGCCAAGTGGTTGAGTTTCCAAGAAAGTAATCCCAATGTGGGGAACAACCCGATACCTAACCACGGGAATATATCAGTAAATATGATAGACAATGAGCACAAGGGAAGGATAATAAAGGATGTCACTGAAATACAAATCCCTATTAGAGAAGTGTTCATCAAACTTTGCAAAGCTGGCTTGGTAGAAAGAACAGATGTCAGCAGGACCTGTGATGAAATTTTTTTGTCTAATGAAGAATGTGAGGAATTTAAAAGTATCCTCCAAAAACTGCTTGATACAAACACAGTTCAAGTTATCTCTCAAAGAGAAAGAAATATATATGGTCCAATTTGCACAAAGTTTGGGAACCACGGTCCTAAAGCCCTTGGTGGTTCAATTCTCTAAAAATACATCACCCATAATGCCTAACGCTCCCAAAGCTATTACTGTCCAAGTACTGTCTCCTTTTCCGTACAAGGACGATAAGGCAGTTCCTTGGATATACGATGCAAAAGTCCAAGTCGAAGGGAGTAATACACAACCAAGCGTTCCGACTGTTACCAACATCGTGGGAATAGGCGGGATGACTCGAAGTGGGCGGATTTACGCCCCTGAGAAAGAACCAATAAAAGTAGCCGCAAAGGGACAGGTGAAGGACCAAAACAAAGGAAAAGGAGTTGCGATAGATGAAGGAGACATAGGAAAGGAAGACAAGAAAGAAGCCTCCCGTGAGGAAGTGGCTGAATTCCTCAAATTCATTTAGCAGAGTGAATATAAGGTGATAGATCAACTAAATCGCACACCAGCGAGAGTTTCTCTACTTGCCCTATTAATGCACTCTGAGAGTCACAGGAAAGTATTGATAAAAATCCTGAATGAAGCCCATGTGTCTCAAAATATCACCTTGAATCAGTTCGGCGACCTAGTTGGCAATATCGCCGCATGCAACTACCTCTATTTTAATGATGAAGAAATGCCTGCAGAAGGTAGAGGACACAACAAAGCACTACATATCTCGGTTCAGTGTAAAGAGCATCTTATAGCTAAAGTCCTTGTAGACAATGGATCCTCCCTGAATGTGATGCCTAAATCTACTTTGGATAAGTTATCCATCGACAAGACCCATATGAAGCCTAGCTCTGTGCTCGTGAGAGCCTTTGATGGTTCAAGAAGAGAAGTAATGGGTGAGATTGAGCTGTCGATTCAGATTGGCCCTTTCACTTTTGCCGTTAATTTCCAAGTGATGGACATCAGGCCCAGCTATAGTTGCTTGTTAGGAAGGCCTTGGATTCATTCTGTCGGGGTAGTACCATCAACTCTGCATCAAAAATTGAAGTTTGTGGTGGATGATAAGTTGGTCATCGTATCTGGAGAAGAGGACCTGCTGGTAAGCAAGCCAACATCGACGAGTTACATTGAAGCTGCCGAAGAAGCTCTTGGGACATCATTTCAGGCACTGGAAATTGTCGATAGCGCTTATGTAGGGTTTACAACTAAAGAACCCTGCCTATCCAACAATGCCCTAATGGTGGGCGGAGTCATGCTAAAAGGAGGATATCAGCCAGGAAGAAGACTAGGAAAAAGTCAGGAAGGTATTGCCTCAATTCTAAGAATTCCTGAAAACAAAGACCGATACGGCTTGGGATTTGTCCCCACTCGAGAGGACAGGGAAAGAGCAATCGAGACAAGGAAAGAAAAGAGGAACGCTCGGCTTGAAAATCGGGAACCCGAGTTTGGGAAAATGCACATCTGCGATCTCCGTCAGACTTTTCGTAGCGCTGGATGGATCTATACAGATCAAGTAACTGCTGTAGAAAAGGATCTTGCTGCTCTTGAAGAGGAATGGGTTCGCCCATGTGCCTCAATGCCTTGCAATTGGGAGATCGTGGAAAATCCTAGGATCCTTAATGCATTTTCCATGTAATCCATTTAATGCTCACCTCTCCGCTCAGCCCGAGAAGGTAGAGGAAATGCTAAAGGGCCCCGCATGTTTTTCAAAGGCATATTTCGAATATTAATAAAATGCATTTTGATTTTATCCCAAGTGTCTCTTTTTCTTTTCCTTCCTACTTCCTTTTCTTACTCTCTCCTTATTGCTAACCTTGATAATGCAGGCTCATGGATAATACTTTTGAAAACGATTGTGCTGAAATTTCGTTACCAGATTTTGATTGCCTAATTAATCATACTGACGAAGGTTGTGAAGAAGACCATCCCGATGAAGATCTCCCCCTGAATTAATGAGACTTATAGAAAGGGAATCCAGAAAGATCGAGCCTCATGAAGAACCAACTGAGTTGATTAATTTGGGAACTGAGGAAGACAAAAAAGAAGTCAAAGTTGGTATTATCATGTCACAGGAAGTAAGAGCCAAACGGATTCAACTCTTCCGAGATTATAAGGATGTATTTGCCTGGTCTTACCAAGATATGCCAGGGTTGGATACCGATATTGTCGAACACAGACTACCTCTTAAACCCGACTGCCCTCTTGTCAAACAAAAATTGAGACGCATGAGACCTGATATGTCCTTAAAGATTAGGGAAGAAGTTAAGAAACAATTTTGACGCCGAATTTTTAGCCGTAGCTAAATATCCCCAATGGGTTGCTAATATTGTCCCTGTCCCAAAAAAAGGGTGGAAAGGTCTGAATGTGCGTTGATTCCCGGGACCTTAATAAAGCAAGTCCCAAAGACGATTTCCTTTTGCCTCACATTGATGTTCTGGTGGATAATACCGCTCATCACGCTGTTTTCTCTTTCATGGATGGTTTCTCTGGGTATAATCAAATTAAAATGGCCAGAGAAGACATGGAGAAAACTACGTTTATTACAGCTTGGGGGACCTTCTGCTACAAGGTGATGCCTTTTGGGTTGAAAAAGGTTGGGGCAACATATCAAAGGGCAATGGTGACTCTATTTCATGACATGATCCATAAGGAGATAGAGGTCTACGTGGACGATATGATCGCTAAGTCGCAAACTGAAGAAAGCCATATAATTGATTTACGAAAACTTTTTGAGCGATTGAAAAAGTTTCGCCTAAGACTCAATCCTGCCAAATGTAACTTTGGTGTTCGGTCAGGTAGAGTATTGGGATTCATTGTAAATCAGAAAGGAATAGAAGTTGATCCGAAAAAAGTAAAAGCCATCTTAGAGATACCAGCTCCTCGCACAGAAAAAGAAGTTTGTGGTTTCCTAGGCAGGTTAAACTATATTTCCCGATTTATATCACAACTCACTGACACTTGTGAGCCAATTTTCAAGCTGTTGCATAAGGACCAAACTATTGAATGAAATGAGAAATGTCAAGAGGCTTTCGACAAAATCAAGCAATACCTACAAAGACCCCATGTGTTAGTACCTCCAGTACAAGGCAGGCCATTAATCCTCTATTTGACAGTGTTAGACGGATCTATGGGGTGTGTACTTGGACAACATGACGAAGCAGGTAAAAAAGAACGTGCCGTTTACTACTTGAGTAAGAAGTTTACCAGTTATGAAGCTAATTATTCGATATTGGAGCGTACCTGTTGCGCCCTAGCATGGGCCGCTCACCGCCTAAGACAATATATGCTTTCCCACACAACTTGGTTGGTGTCAAGAATGGACCCGATCAAATATGTATTCGAGAAACCTGCTCTCACGGGAAGGATTGCCCGGTGGCAAATGTTGTTATCCGAGTATGATATTCAATACGTCTCTCAGAAAGCCGTCAAAGGTAGTGCGCTAGCTGAGCACTTAGCCAATCAACCGGTAGATGACGACCATTCACCTGTCCACTATGAATTCCCTGATGAGAATGTAATGTCTGCCGAAAAAGAAGAATCAAGAAACGAAGAGTGGACCATGAAGTATGACGGGGCTTCTAATGCATTGGGGCACGAAATCGGGGTAGTACTAATTTCCCCAGAGAATCAATACACTCCCGTCACAGCTCGCTTGTGTTTCAGTTGTACCAATAACATGGCAGAATATGAGGCGTGTGTTATGGGAATCAAAGTTGCCATAGAAACTAAAGTCAGAACCCTAAGAGTCTATGGGGATTCCGCCCTAGTTATCAATCAGTTGAATGGGGAATGGGAGACTCGAGATTCTAAGTTAATCCCTTACCACGAGTATATCCATGAACTCGTCGGATCCTTTAATAAGATCACATTTCGACATATCCCACGAGAAGATAATCAATTGGCTGACGCACTAGCCACACTGTCATCTATGTTCCGAATAAACAGTGACAAGGAAATACCTCTCATCCTGATGGAAAGTCGTGCTAATCCCGCTTATTGCCAGGCAATAGAAGAAGAATCCGACGGAAAACCATGGTACCACGACATCAAGTGCTACCTCAAAAACAAGGAATACCCTTCGGGCGCCTCAGATAACGACAAGCAAACTTTGAGGAGGCTTGCTATGAGTTTCCTTTTGAACGGCGATGTACTCTACAAAGGAAATCACGACATGATACTCCTTCGATGTGTGGACTCTGTAGAAGCAAAACAAATTCTCGACGACGTCCACGAAGGTTCCTTTGGGACCCATGCCAACGGCTACGCAATGGCTCGGAAGATTCTCAGAGCTGGGTATTATTTGCTTACGATGGAAAGTGACTGCATCAAGCATGTGAGGAAATGTCATAAGTGTCAGACTTATGCTGATAATATTCATGTACCTCCAACTTCCCTTAACGTCCTCAGTGCACCCTGACCGTTCTTCATGTGGGGTTTGGATGTCATAGGAATGATTGAGCCAAAAGCCTCTAATGGACACCGATTCATCCTCGTGGCTATTGATTACTTCACAAAATGGGTCGAAGCAATCTCCTATACCAGTGTGACTCGCAGTGTTGTGGTCAAGTTCATCAAAAAAGAAATAATTTGTCGGTACAGTTTACCAAGAAAGAGCATCACGGATAATGGGACTAATTTAAACAATAAGATGATGAAGGAGTTGTGCGATGATTTCAAAATTCAACATCACAATTCTTCTCCATATCGTCCAAAGATGAATGGGGCAGTAGAAGCGGCCAACAAAAATATCAAGAAAATTATTTAGAAAATGGTGGTAACTTACAAGGATTGGCACGAGATGCTCCCTTTTGCTTTACACGGGTACCGAACTTCCGTACGCACTTCAACGGGGGCAACACGTTTTTCTCTAGTATACGGGATGGAAGCACTACTCCCTATAGAGGTAGAAATTCCTTCTTTAAGGGTAATTATGGAAACCAAGCTCGAAGAAGCCAAATGGGCCCAGGCACGATATGACCAGTTGAATCTCATAGAAGAAAAAAGGTTAGAAGCAATTTGCCATGGCCAATTATACCAAAAGAGACTCAAGAGAGCATACGAGAAAAAGGTACGTCATCGAGAGTTCTCGAAGGAGAATTGGTATTAAAGAAGATTCTACCTATTCAGAAAGACCAACGCGGAAAATGGACTCCAAATTATGAAGGTTCATATATAGTGAAAAATGCATTCTCAGGAGGAAGCCTCATTCTTACAGATATGGAGGGGCACGACCTACCGCTGCCAATAAACTCAGATGCAGTCAAGAAATACTACGTCTAGAATGGCACAACACAAAAAAGAAGGGAAAGCTCGCTAGGCCGAAAACCTGAAAAGGCGGTCTAGGCCAAAGTTAGAGCGACCTGGTAGGCTGAAAACCCAAAAGGGCGGCCTAGGCAAAAATTAAGGTCAAGTAAAAGCACTAAGTTGAAAACCCGCAAAGGCAATTTAGAACAACCCGCTAGGTCGAAAACTCGCAAAGAGCGGCCTGAGCAAAAAACCAACCTGAAGGCGTCAAAATTTAGCCCTGACCAATTGGGGCAGAGATGGTCGAAACTAACCACAGACACAAGTTTTAGAAGTTGGTCAAGAAGGCGATCGGGGTCTGAATCACGAAAAGGCAGCACAATTCGTTTTCAAAGGGATTAAATGTATAGCTGATATTTCTCACCAGTTTCTAATTTAGCAAACACGAACTTACTCTGTTTGTAATATTTTATCTCCCCCACCATGGTGGAAATCCATTCTTACCCATGTTGCCGTTTATTAATCAGCACAATAGAATGCTTATTTCAGCCTCTCCAAACTCAATTCGGGATTTTATCAATTCGCATTTTCTTTCTAGAGAAATCTGTGCTAAAAGACAAACATGTGCAAATCAAAACATAAGAGCATTGTGTAATTACCGAAAATTCTAAAAAGATCTAAGGAATTCGACGTCTTCGCATTAAGGAAAAGAGCTAGTAAGACACCTCACCTAATGCAAAATCATCAATGGCGAATACGCTACGAAAAGGCCAATTAGCTTGTTCAGGACTCGCCAACTAAAGAGTCTGAAATTAACTTACCAAGAAAAGTTTCAGAAGTAGTCAAGAGGATACTGCTTATCCCTGATGAAGAAATAATACTCATGCATGACGTGCTATTCACTGCATCTTGCATAATCACCAATACTTTTTGATACACAACCCGTCTTCAAAAACATTTCTCTAAAAATAAAAATTTCATTTCATGTATAGCATACCATTCATTGCATACTGCATGACTATCAAAGTTTTTGGGTCCATTGATCCACTCTCTCAAATATTACGTAAAATTGGTTTGTTGTTACTCAGTAAGAACTAGTACTCAGCCTGTTCAATTTATTAGCAAGAGTTAGGAACCTGTCCTACACCTCGCTGGGAATCTGACACATCACCTTGGGAATCTGATCCAAGCTTTTAACCGGGAACCTGACCCGAACCCACATTGAGTGACAGAGAAACTCATATCACGGACATTCCTTAAAGTAAGGTAGTCAATTCGTACCTTTTAGCAAGAGTTAAGAACCTGACTTACCCTTGCTGGGAATCTGACCCAAACCTGTGTCGAGCGACAGAGGAGCTGACACCCTAAACTTTCCCTAAGTAGGGGAATAATCAACACCGAAGATATGAGGGTTAAGAATCAGACCTACGCCTCATCAGGAATTCACCAGGAATCAAACCTAGAATCCCTCACTAATTTTGTAAGAGCTAGGAACCAAACCTATGCCTTACCGAGAATTCACTAGGAATCAGACCTAGAGTCTCAAAGCAAAGTCGGGAGCCAATCTCGCATCCTCAAACAATTTCGTTCTAGACAAAATTAGAGTCCTTTATCCTTAATTATCTTTTACAACGAATGCACGAAGACCTTCGAGTAAAATGTAATTAAGGAGGGGCAGCTGTAGTACCCTAATTTTGTCTGGCCTTTTTAATTTAATTTTATTATTTATTTTAATTAGTAGTAGTAATAATAAACAAATAATATTTTTTTTGGTTTTTATAATAAAAGAGATTAAAAAGGAGAAGAAAAAAATGGATAAGAAAAATGGGATTTTTTATTTAAGAAGGGGTGTGTAAAAAATAAAATTGGGTGGTGCAAACAGCAATAAACCAAGCTGGTGATCCAGCCCAAGCGTGCAGCCCACCACTTCCATCATCTACTCATGCACCCCCTTTTCATTTTTCAACCCCCTGCACACCTTCCCTTTCCCTCCTGCTGCTCGCACCCCTCCTTCCTTGTTCGCACACCCCAGCCCATCTCACGCCACATGCACAGCCAAGCCAACCACGCGGCCCAACCCAACTCTGACCCAAAATCTACATAACCCTACAAACTTGACTCCTCCCTCATTTCCTCACTTCCCTCGGCCGCAACCCTCACTCCCTTCATCCTCCAACCACACGCAGCCCCTTCCCTCCCATCTCTCATTCTCCATCCAAACCCTAAACCTAAACTTCATTCCCTTCTCAGCGTCTCCATCTCCTCGACCCCCTTCCTTCCTTCAATTTCTCCAAGAACCCTAGCCGCAGCACCCCACTATTTTCGCCCCAATCTCTCCCTCATCCCTGCGTCTCTTTACCTTCTCAGCTCCTCCATCTTTCTCCTCTTCTCTCTATCCCTTCAAACCCTAATCCTTGCGGCCACAACCACCTATCCTCAATCTCCATGCCCTTGTTTCCTTTTTCCCCAAGTCTCGCTAATCAACTAAATCCTCTCATCTCCTCTCTCCAATCTTGTCCTGTTTCCTTTTTAAAAAAAACCAAGTCGCATATCCTATGATTCGGTCCAGGATCAAGCATTGAAGGCGTGGACGTCAGAGAAGAAACAAAGAAAACGTGGAGGATTCTGGAAATCAGGGAATACTTTCTATTTCCTCTTTATTTCGAGTTTTATTTTTTTATTTTTACTGACCCCTTTCTATTTTGGTGACAGATTCCAAGAAGGCTATAAAAAGGGGGGAGACGCAGAAGAGGGGACCGAAGGAGAGAGAGCAAGAAGGAGAAGCAGAATCAAGGAGGAAGGAGAGAACCTGTGAGGCACCATACCAAAGGTTTAAACACCTCCTAGTTCTAGGTTTCCTTTTTTCCTCCATTCTTTGTCTGTAATTTTTCCTGGGAGGCCGTAAAGCCCAGATTCCTCCTTCTCCCTTCATCTTCGCATTCTCTATTATATTTTTATTTTTATTATTTATTTTTTTCTCTCTTTTTTTCTTTTTCTAATGGTCTGTACATTAGACTGGAGTGTATATATTTCTCTTATTATCATTGTAATTATTGTTGTTGTCATTTTTTTGTGGCTGCCATTGTTGTTGATGTCGTTGATTGTATTTGCTACTGTTAATCTTAGCCCTTACGGACCCACTGTTTAGACAGGAGTTAGGTTTAAGGTTTGGCCTTCCAAGGGGCCCAAACCCTAAATAGGGACTAAACTGTAAATATATGATAAATAGAGACTAAACTGTAAACATATGATAAAGAAGGACTGAACTGTAAATATATGGTAAAAGGGGCCTGAAAGCAAAAAATTAAAAAGTCTTCTTTTTTTAATTTTCTGTTCATACACGTTTTAAGATTTGGTCTTCCAATGGGGCCAAATCCTAAATAGGGACTTATTCGCAATTTACCTTTTTATTTTATAAATAGTCAGAATTAAATAAAAGATGATTAAGGGCATAAAAGCAAATAAAAAAAATTTCTTCTTATCTATATTTTTAGGTTTCTTTATTTACTTTTGTTACTTTGAAGAGGAGTAAATAATGATTTTTGTAGAATATTTGAGTTTACTTTCAAAGTTTCCTTTAATATTTTTGTAACGTGGTAGTTGATAAACTTATATTTCTTTTTAGAAAATTCATTTGGGAATAATTTATTTAATGATAAGCAAATTTTTCTTTTTAAACAATTAAAAGGGTACCATTTTATGGGCGTCTTAGGGGTGCTAACACCTTCCTTGAGCGTAAATAACTCCCGGACTCGAAATCTGGTTCAAAGACTTCTTCTATTTTTAAATTATCGTCATAAAAAGGATTTTTCCTATTGTTTTTCCTTAAGAAACTTTAGGTGGCAGCTCCATTTTAATTTTAAGGGTGGTTGTCACAATAGGTACTAATGGGACAATTCTTAGAGGGTTAAGCACAAGTCCTTCAATACTGTGTGTCGCTGCTTTAGTCACTACATCATTCATCCATTTCATCAATAATCATACATCTTACTAATGGTGATTCGGTTTACACAACAAAACCTAAAAGGATCACTAACAACAAAATAATCCTATAACATACAATTTAAAGCGCGAAATCACTAACAACCATAAACCCTATAACATACAATTTAAAGCACGAAATCACTAATAACCCTAAACCCTATAATATACAATTTAAAACACGAAATCACTAACCATATATGATCAACTTTTCACAAAATTGGGGTGTGAGACTGACCAATTCGTGATCATAACCCCTTCCTAGACTCTCAAATAGGGGTAAGGAATACAAAAGTACTCACTCACATATATTTGTTAGCCAAAACATACATCACTTCAAAATTTCCTCTGTAGAGAGAACTATGAAGGAAATCAAAGAAAAATGTCGGTATGGGGGTCAACAGCCAACTCTTTTCCATCCAAAAGAAATCAACATTTTGAGAGAGTGCATACCTAATGTGCAGAACAAGAGAGTACTAAGGAAAGTAGAACGTCCGAGTCCTTCGATGCCAGTGGCGATCTAGGAGAAGTGTGGCGGCCTCGGACAAAAAATACTGGAAAAACATAGAAAAGTTAAACTAACAAGCTACCATAGCAAGTACTATTATGACATTTTTTAAAAAAAAACAAAGAGGTCACACAGAAAAAATTTCAATTAAGTGTGTAGTAGCAGCCCCATACATGATCTAACCTAAATTCTAGGATCAAGCTTGGGTTTTTCCCACTGTTCTTGCTCTCAGCTTATGTCCAATGAGTCTAACACTTGATGTAATCATTTTAAATACGAAATACTTCATTTTAACATCATGATACTGATATAATTATGTAGACAGAAAATGAAATAAGTAATTCTCAAAAACAAAAAATCAATTACATATGAAATGATAATAATATGATTAAACTCCATCCACAGCTTTAGGCAGATTTTAGGGTAAACAAAATTAGAGTTTAACATATCATCTAATTAGAGGTTTGAGTTCTAATTAAATCATCATTTTGGTTTTCCCTTCACAAGAGATACTGGCAAAACCTTAAATTAGGCTTAGAGCGAGCTATTAAATCCTCTGCAGTTTCATCATTCTCCCAACCTCCCTTTAATGGCAAAGCAAAATAACAATATTCAGAAAATAACAATATTAAATCCTCTACAGTTTCATCGTTCACCTCCCTTTAATGGCAAAGCAAAAGCAATTTATAAAAATTCAAATAGCAGAGAAGCAACAAAAATGCAATTTGAACGAGCTATTAAGATATAGATAGAGACGAACCTTGCGAAGGAATTGCGGTATGGTTTAGCCAATTGAAATGTGGGGTTTTGAAAACACACTAATTATTGATTCTCACAAGCATGACCTCTCGTGAGTGTACCCAAATGGAAGCTGCAATTTGGAAAAATACTTCATAAACACCTTAGCAGAACATAGACTGCATACTTGTGAAAAATACTTCAATACTCAACAATTTATGCCAAAAATATGTGTATTTCAAAAGAGATTACCTAGAGGGCTTCAAGGAAAATGTTTGGGCAAATTCTTTGCAATGAATATTCAAGTAACAAATTAGTCTCAAGAAGATAACCTGAAGCAAAGCAAACAATTGCGGACATGAAGCCAAGGCGCCTTTTTGTCGACGGGTTTTGGCCGTCGGTAAAAGGTCGTCGGTATGCCCGCTTTTTCTTATAGTGGTCTTACCTGTATATTCATACAAAATAGGGATTGGTATGAAGATGAGCTCCGAGCTTTTCAAGGTGGAAAATATGGGATCATGCCCTGTGTATGGGAGAACAAAATTTATAGCTTTCCTCAGGTATTATTTCTAGCTTTCCTTAGGAACAATCAACTACATGTTTAGTTAATAATATATAAATATTTTTTAATGGTTAGTTGTATGAATAGATCTGTTTCTCTACTTTTTAACATAAAATATACATCAGACAAAATTCTCTCTATGGAGAGAACTATACATCACTTCAACATAATAACTTTTTGGTAGCAGAAAAACACACATCACTTCAAAATTCCCTCTGTGGAGAGAACTATGAAGCAAAACAAAGAAATATGTCCGTGTGGGGGTCAACAGCCAACCCTTTTCCACCCAATGAGTCAACCGACATTTTGTTAGAGTGCATACCCCTATCGCAGAGTAGTGATAGAGGCACGAGTGGCGGTGGCGGCTGTGGTGGCGCGGTGGAGTGGTGGAGGTGGTGGTCTAAGAGGCCTATGAAACAGAGCTTCTTTTGTTAGCAGAAACTAATAAGCTATAAACAAGAATATCAAAACCACACAAGAATATCAAAACCATCTAAACAACACACCTAATCCTCAAGAAATTGTCTAACCAAATGCAGAATATCCCAAACACAACAGATCAAATAAGTTTAGAGCTTAATGCAGTAATTTCAATACATATACGAACTCAAAATCAAATCCAACAATGCAAAAATTAACTATAAAATCATAAAGAGCTCAACTTCTCATCAAGAATATCATTAGTCCATTACTACTGATTAAAAAATAATTCAAAACCTTAACAACCTTTTTTAATACACAATTAATCCTCTTGACATGTCAATCTAAATTCGTATTCCATTCTACCTACTCCAATACCAACATGACTTAATTCAAATACATATTTATTTTTGGGAGATTAAAAAACAAATAAAGTATCACCAAGCAAAACTCACTCGTTCATTTAGTTGAAAAAACCACTGACCGTGACTATGCAATACAACTGACAATCAGTATACCATATCTAAGCTCATATAATCATTGAATCATAATCAGTATACCATAAATCAGCTCACATAAATCAGATCATTTGGGGATAATTAGTATACCATAAATCAGATAATTTGGGAATAATCAGTATACCATAAATCAACTCACCTAATTAATAAAAACTTATACTAATTACAGAATATATCTCGATAAATCTTAGATCATACAAACTATAACACGACATTTCCTAGATCATACAGACTATAATTAAAGCACAACACCGGCCTCGGCATGGCAACGATCTCACAATGATCCCAACAGGTCCTTGAAGTTTTCACGGCCAATTACAAGTAAATAAAGTTTTTTTTCACAGCGAAAATTCAAAATACGAAATAAAAAATTTCAAATTACGTTAGAGAGAAGTGGTGGCATGGCTTGGCAGTAATGGTGGTGGCAACTGGTGGTGCGGGGTGGTGGCTTGGAAGTAGTGGTGGTGGCTGGCTTGGCAGAGAGACAATGAGGCAGTAGTGGTGGTGGCTTGGCAGAGAAAGAAAGAGAGTCACGAGAAGAGAGGCGGATTGAGGAGGCGGCGTGGTGGAACAATGCCGAGGTCGAGAGGTGGTGTTACGCAGTGGTGGAACAGAGGAGAGGAGAGGTGGCGCAACCACGTAGTGGAAGTGGCGGTCACGGTGGCCGAATCAGTGAGAGAAAGAGAGAGAGACGTGGTGGAGGACCAGTAACAGAGGAGTAGTGGACGCGCAGTGGTGGTAGAGGCAGACGCGGCAGCTCTACAAGGGGAGATAGAGGAGAGAAGACGAGAGAAACAGCGAGAAAGAGGGGAATGAGGAAAAAGAAGTCGTCCTCATGTTGTATCAGGACATTACCGACGACTTAATTTAATTTACCGACGGTCTCTACCCGTCGATAAACTTACTCGGCCTTACCAATAGTCACGTTCAAATACCGACGGTTCAAACCCGTCGGTAATCTCAACAGCCAATTGACTGGCAAGCTTACAGACGGCCTAGCCCGTCAGTATTTGAAAACCCGGCGGGAATCTTAAAAATTTGCCAATTTATCAACGGACTAAGGCCGTCGGAAAATCCAAAAGCGGGTATACTGATGGCCTAGCCGTCGGTAACGATTTACCGATGGCTAAAGCCGTCGGAAATCCCGGTTTTTGTTTGACGGGTAATGACCGTCGGTAATAGGCTGTCGGTATGTGCGCTATTTCTTGTAGTGGAAGAGAGTATATTTTTTTTTTAAATTTAATCAGCCTTTACTGATTAAATTTAATTATAGTTTTTGAAATTGCAAAGCGGTCCAAATTTGTTTTGAGCGTAATTTTAGAATTTGTAAAGTGGTACAAATTTGAAAATTGGTCCAACTTTTCAAGAAAACAAGTCTGTTTTTGCAAACAATATTTGTTGCAATTTTGCAAACAAATCCGTTTTAATTAATTACAGAAGTGGTTATATTATTTCTTAAATTGCAGAAAAATAGAATGCAAACATAAATTAGGGTTCTTAGCAACCCCAGAACACTAGAACTTCAACCCAGTAGAAATTGCATACACCCAAAACACCAATCCAAAAATTGAAATGCAATTAATTGAACCCAGAAAACACCAACACAGAAAGTGAAAATATTAGGGCGACAAAAATACAAGAAAACCCTAAACTCAAAACAGAGAAGAAAAGAAGAAAAATGCATAGAAGAAAAGGAAGAAAAATACTGAAAGAAAAATACATAGAAGAATAGAGAAGAAACTAGTGAAACCCTAAACTAGTGACCAATCTTGTTCCTTCTGTGACAACCACCATGAAATTTAAATGGAGCCGCCACCAATATTTATTATAGGAAACATTGGAAAACCTATCTTTTGAATGCTTTTGAATTTAACAATTAAAAAGGTCTTTGAACCAGATTTTGAGCCCAAGAGTTGATTACGCATAGGGAACGTATTAGCACCCCTAAAACGCCCATAAAAAAATGGTACATTTAATTGTTCAAAAGAATGTGTTTGCCTTAAACAGATAATTCCTCTAATAAAATTTATTTATTTATAAAAAATGGAAAAAAGAGCCTTAAAATAACCGAATCGTCAGAGTGGTATATCGTACGCCTTTTTCCAAAGATTTTATTTAATGATTGAAATGAAGAAAAAAAAAGAACGCGCTCAAATTCCCATGATATGGGCAAAAGGTTAAATCTAAGATGAAATAAATCACAAATTCAAGTATATATTATTGATACCTCTTGGCCCAAATCCTTTATTCCAATCTAAAAAGAAATATATTTTGAACAAATAGTCACTGCTGTTTTTATTTTGTTTATAATTGCTAAAAATTATTATATAATAATTACCATACCTTATTATTGATTAACTGATTAATATTTCTGGAACTATAAAATGTGTTTATTATTCCTTTGTTACAAATATTTAAAAAAAACAAATTGAAAAATATTTAAGAATCAGTGGATTAATAACGTTATGGAGACCCTGATTAGGGTCACAGCGGCGGCATTGGTGGTGGCCGGACCATAGTCCGGCAGCGTCCGAAATAGCAAAACAGAATGTAAGGAAAAGACAAGCAAAAATAGAAGGCGAATATCACATTCCAGTCCCAAATCTATGTTCTTATTACATGGTTATATGGAAACAGAATAGACAAACAAAAAAAAAACAGAGAGAGGAAGAGATGAAACCTGAGTTTCCTAGATTCAATCCCAGAAAAATACACAAAAAGGGGCAAACAAAAAAATCCTAACTAAAAGTGTTTGCTCTCTTTATTTTTGGTAACCTCACGGGTGGTTTGGCCACGGCTTGCTTCACGTCCCCGCTTTCCTTCTGTTCGTGCTCCTCCTCTGTTTCTACTAGGTTATACTCGTCCGAGTTCCCTCTTAGTTTTTTAGTTCACGAGCATGCATCCGTATTTATACACCAGAAAACAAATCGAAATCAAATCAGTGATACAAATCATAAAGTAAAAAAAAGAAAAGAAATTGGAACAAAAATCTCCCCTTTGAATTTGTGGTTTAATGATGGAAGATTTGATATAATCTGAAGGATTTGATTTGGGGTTGAGATTGGGTGAGAAAAATGAAAGAAAAATGAAAGAGGAAGGGATGCTGCACCGCAGCTAGGTTTAAGGGAGTGAGGGAGAGATTAGGGTTTTGTTTGAGAGAATGGAGGAAGAGAAGAGAAGAGATAGGGAAAAGGGAAGAGATGGCCGAGATAGGGGGAGAAAGATGAGGGAGGCAGATCTCATGGGAGAGAAAGGAGAGAGATCAGAGGGTGGGGGCGCCATGGAGTGAAGGAAATGAGGGAGAGGGTGAAGGATTTTTAGGGTTTTATGAATTAAGTTTATCAGGTTTAGGTTCGGGCCAAGTATGCTGGGCCGCGTTCGTCTCCTGGCTTGGGGGGCGAAATAAAAAGGTGGGGTGCGCGTAGTGAGAAGGAGCGCGCAGGGGAGGGTAAAATGGGCTGGGCAATGGCCAGTTTTGGCCTTTGCTATTTGCACCACCATGATTGCAATATGCAACCCCTTTTCAATAAATTTTATTTTTTCTTTCTCACTTCTTTTCTTTTCTTTTCCTTTTTTCCTTTTTTCTTTTTATTCATTTTTGCCTTCTTCTTCTTTTTTATTCGAAGACCAAAAATATTATTTACTATTATTACTACTACTAATTTAAAAAGTTTAAAATAAATAATAAAATAAAATAAAATAAAATAAAAAGGCCGGACAAAATTAGGATACTACAGCTGTCCCTCCTTAATTACACTTTACTCGAAGGTCTTCGTGCATTCTTTGTAAAAGGTAATTAAGGATAAAAGACTCTAATTTTGTCCAGAACGAAATTGTTTGAGGATGCAAGATTGGCTTCCGACTTTGCTTTGGGATTCTAGGTTTGATTCCTAGTGAATTCCCGGTAAGGCATATGTTTGGTTCCTAGCTCTTACAAAATTGGTGAGAGATTCTAGTTTCAATTCCTAGTGAATTCCTGGTAAGACATAGGTCTGGCTCCTAAACCCCACATTTTTTGTATTGATTACTTCCCTACTTAGGGTAAGTCAGGGGTGCGAGCTTCTTCGTCACTCGACACAAGTTTGGGTCAGATTCCCAACAAGGGTAAGTCAGGTTCTTAACTCATGCTAAAAGGTACATATTAACTGCCTTATTTTAAGGAATGTCCATGATATGAGTTTCTTTGTCACTCAATATAGGTTCAGGTCAGATTCCCGGCAAGGTATAGGTCAGATTCCTAACTCTTGCTAAAAAGTACGTATTGATTTCCATAATTGAGGAAGATCCGAGACGTGGGTCAGGTTCCCGACTAAAGGCTTAGGTCAGATTCCCAAGGTGGTGGGTCAGATTCCCGGTAATTCCTAACTCTTGCTAATAAGCGGATTGGGTAAGTTGAGTACTAGTTCTTACTGAGTAACAACAGACAAACTGTATGCAATATTGGAGAGGGTGGGTCGATGGACCCAAAAACTTTGATGGTCATGCAGGATGCAATGAATAGTATGTCGTGCATGAATATTGTTTTATCAGAGGTAGGCATTGTCCTCTTGACTACTTCTGAAACTTTTCTTGATAAATTAGCTCCAGATCTCTTTAGTTGGCGAATTCTAAACAAGCTAATTGGCCCTTTTGTAATGTATTCAACACTGATGATTCTGCATTAGGCGAGATGCCTTACTAGCTCCTTCTCCATAATGTGAAGACGCTTGATTCCCTAGATCCTTTCAGAATTTTCAGTAATTATAAAAATGCTCTTATGTCTTGATTTGCACATGTTTGTCTTTTAGTATGGATTTCTTTAGAAAGAAAATGCAGGTTGATAAAATCATAAGTCAAATTTGGAGAGGCAGAAATAAGCATTCTATTGTGCCGATGGCGTTCAATAGATGGCAATGTGGATAAGAATGAATTTCCACTATGATGGGGAAATAAAATATTACAAACAGAACAAATTCGTATTTGCTAAACTAGAAACTGGTAAGAAGGATTAGCTCTACAGATAATCCCTTTGAAAACAAATCGTGCTGCTATTCCGCAATTCAGACCCCGATAGCCTTCTTGATCAACTTTAAAAACTTGTGTTTGTGATTAGTTTTGAACATCTCTGCCCCAGTTGATCGGGGCTCAATTCTGGCTGCTCTTGACGCATTCAGCTTGGCTTTTGCTTAGGCCGCCCTTTGCGAGTTTTTGACTTAGCAGGTTGCTCTAAATCGCCCTTGCGGGTTTTCAACTTAGCGCTTTTATTTGACCTTAATTTTTGTCTAGGCCGCCCTTTCGGGTTTTCAACCTACCAGGTCGCTCTAACTTTTGCCTAGCCCGCCCTTTCAGGTTTTCAGCCTAGCGAGCTTTTTTTTAAAGGGTACTGTGTCATCCTAGACGTAGTATTTCTTGACCACATCTGAGTTTATCGGCAGTGGTAGGTCATGCCCCTCCATATCTATAAGAATAAGGCATCCTCCTGAGAATGCTTTTTTCACTATATATGGACCCTCATAATTCGGAGTCCATTTTCCCCGCTGATCTTTCTGAATAGGTAGAATCTTCTTTAATACCAACTGTGAACTCTCGATGACGTACCTTTTTCTCATACGCTCTCTTGAGTCTCTTTTGGTATAATTGGCCATGACAAATTGCTTCTAATCTTTTCTCTTCTATGAGATTCAACTGGTCACATCGTGTCTGGACCCGTTCAGCTTCTTCGAGCTTGGTTTCCATAATTACCATTAAAGAAGGGATTTCTACTTCTATGGGGAGTACTGCTTCCATCCCGCATACTAGAGAGAAAGGTGTCGCCCCCGTTGAAGTGCGTACAGAAGTTCGATACCTGTGTAAAGCAAAAGGAAGCATCTCGTGCCAATCCTTGTAAGTTACCACCATTTTCTGAATAATCTTTTTGATATTTTTGTTGGCCGCTTCCACTGCCCCATTCATCTTTGGGCGATATGGAGAAGAATTGTGGTGTTGAATTTTGAAGTCATCGCACAACTCTTTCATCATCTTATTGTTTAAATTAGTCCCATTGTCCGTGATGATCTTCCTTGGTAAGCCATACCGACAGATTATCTCCTTTTTGATGAACTTGACAACAACACTGCGAGTCACATTGGCATAAGAGACTGCTTTAACCCACTTTGTAAAGTAATCAATGGCCACGAGGATAAAGCGATTTCTGTTAGAGGCTTTTGGTTCAATCATTCCTGTGACATCCAAACCCCACATGGAAAATGGCCAGGGTGCACTGAGGACATTTAGGGAAGTTGGAGGTACATGAATATTATCAACATAAGTCTGACACTTATGACATTTCCTCACATGCTTGATGCAATCACCTTCCACTGTAAGCCAATAATACCCATCTTTGAGAATCTTCCGAGCCATTGCGTAACCATTGGCATGGGTCCCAAAGGAACCTTCGTGGACATCGTCAAGAATTTGTCTCGCTTCTACAGAGTCTACACACCGGAGGAGTACCATGTCGTGATTTTTTTTGTAGAGTATGTCACCGTTCAAAAAGAAACTCATAGCAAGTCTCCTCAAAGTTTGCTTGTCGTTCTCTGAGGTGCCCGAAGGGTATTCCTTGCTCCTGAGGTAGCATTTGATGTCGTGGTACCACGGTTTTCCGTCGAATTCTTCTTCTATCACCTGGTAATAAGCGGGATTCGCACGACTTTCCATCATGATAAGAGGCATTTCCTTATCACTGCTTATTTAGAACATAGACGACAACGTAGCTAATGCATCAGCCAACTGATTATCTTCTCGTGGGATATGTTGAAAAGTGATCCTATCAAAGGATTCGACGAGTTCTTGGATATACTTGTGGTAAGGGATTAACATAGAATCTCGAGTTTCTCATTCTCCATTCAACTGGTTGATAACTAGGGTAGAATCCCCATATACTTTTAGAGCTCTGACTTTAGTTTCTATGACAGCTCTGATTCCTATGACACATGCCTCATATTCTGCCACATTATTGGTACAACTGAAACACAAGCGAGTCGTAACAGGAGTGTACTGATTTTCTGGAGAAATTAGTACTACCCCGATTCTGTACCCCAGTGCATTAGAAGCTCCATCGAACATCATGGTCCACTCTTCGTTTCTTGATTTTTCTCTTACAGTGGACATTATATTCTCATCAAGAAATTCATAGTGGAGGGGTGAATGGCCATCTACTGGCTGGTGGGCTAAGTGCTCAGCGAGGGCACTTCCTTTGATGGCCTTCTGAGAGACGTATTGAATATCGTACTCAGATAATAGCATTTGCCACCGGGCAATCCTTCCAGTGAGAGCAGATTTCACGAATATGTATTTGATCGTGTAACGACCCATTTCCAGACCGCTACAAAATTAGAACTAAACCTAAATGCGACACGTTTTTAAATGGTACTCTTGTGTCCTTCCGAAAAAAATGCGGTAATTTTTTTTTTATAACATTTGGTGCTCGCAAAGCACACACAGAGTACTTACAGCGTTTCGAAGCATGATACAAACTTGGACACAAGCTACGTACTCGAAATACATACACGCATAAATATATACAACCAGCATACATAGTACGTACAAAATAAATAGAGTAGTAATGTAAGAGAAAATACACCTAAGATATGAATACCCTCGAGAGAGTGTTCATACCCTGGGGGTACTCCGGCAGACACCTACGCAGGGGGCTGCTCCAAAAGTAGAACCACCAGTCTACCTTGCATCAGTAAAACAGCACAAGCCCAACTGGTCACCTTCAAACTGTACATAAAAGCCATACACTACAGTTATCCCAAAATGACACAACAGACAAACAGTCAACACGAAATCAGGACAAATAAAATTCGTTGCCCGAATCCTCAAAGGGGACCTCCTCGTCATCATCCGCCAATTGGTCCTCTGCGTCCTCGACATCGCCTGGGTAACCATCATAGATTAAAGGCACCACGGGAAAAGGTCAACTTCTCAACGAATCAAGATATAACAATTTATAAAGCAATAAGCAAACAACATTGTATACAGTTCATAAGGCTCAACTCAAACTCTCACTCAAGACTCGACTCACGACTCATTTTCTCTCGACTCGACAATTTTTCTGGAAAGCAGACGCCACACTATCCACTGAATACCAGCCGTAGCTTTGGGATCTTCGCTCTCCCTAGGACATTCAGCTCCAGTTCCATAACACTGCGACGCCTAGCTAATCCACCATGAACGAAGGGGACCTAGCACCCTCAATTGTCCGGCCCACAGCTCAAAAACGTCTCGACGACTCAACTAAGCTCTCAGACTCGATGAACAATTCGCCGCATATGAAATTCAAGAGTAATTTGCATAATTATTCGACCGCATATTAAATAATTTATAGCAAGCTTATTACAGTGAAACACAATTCAACAAACATAAGCAGCATAAGCAGTTCACATTGTGAAACACAATTCAATACATAAGCAATTCACGGCAGTTATTCAATCACATATTAAATAAATGCATAATGCAACAACATCGTCATTCACATCATGAAATCCATCCCTCTGCAACTCGATGGAGTTGACAGAGAGGTACAACATGTGTGGAGGGTTCGGGTCAGGAGACTAACCACAATATTGTTCACCCACGAACGACTCGGAATATAGGCGACCGCACGACAATAATCATGAAGGGGTTCAGAAACCCTAACTTCGAACCCGGAGAGTTCTCAGACTTCTTCGCATTTAAAACTTGCCCTTACACAAGGACATACAAAAATAAAAGCCTACAAATATCTAGAAGTGTCCTTACCACAGTTAGTCGCTAACGTAGTATCGCAAGTCTCGGGTCCACTTCGCTCGGTCTCCGAAATCACAAATCCTATCATCACAAACAACTTAGCACATTCCATAAATTCTAAACTAACTTAAGCTCTCAAGCTTAACCCTTTTCTAACCAACAATCCACTCAAGCATTTAAATCATTAACTACTTGAAAAGAAATAAGGTTTTAAAACCAAAACACTTCTTGAAAATTAACTTATCACATAACAATTTAGAAATCTTAACTTACTTGAAAAGTAAAGTTTTTGAAACTAAAAATCTTTCTTGAACCTCAAAGCAAGATCATGCAAATAACCATTTTCATAAATTTCAAGGTCTAAACACATATTCATACAAGCATTTATACAAGTTAACAAATCAAAATTTCCTTTCCAATTCCTCCTATGGCCTCACGGCCTCAACCTCTTTTTCTTTCAAAAAAATTTGCAAAAACTCCTTTTCATAACTACAACAATTCCAAGTCATTTTCAAATACACTTCAAGCATCAAAACATCAAGACAACACCAAACATAACTTAAGCACATTTAAGGACATGTTTTAAAACAATTTCCAACAACAGGTTAGTGCCATTTCTATAGCCTTATTCCTTTCAAAAACAAGTCATGCTCAAAGCCAATTTACAAGTTTCCTAGTTCACTTACTTAAAAACAATTCCAAAACAAGAGTTCTTAAAGAGTTCTTTCAATTAGGCCAATTTCAAAAGTCCCCAAAAACATTTAAATCATGCCAATAATCATGCTAAGAATTTAAAGACAACTTGATCAAGTCCCACATGCCATTCTAATCCTTCAAGAATCACTTTTGCACAAAACATAAACTAACTTTTATACTTAAACTTGCATCACTGCTCCAATAGCAATTAAATCACCCAAAACATTTAATTTAACAATTAAAGACAAGATTCGACAACCTAAATCCACATTTCCTATAGTTCAAGAATAGACAAAAACCATGAAATAACAAGTTAAGCATGCCAATTCCAAAACTACTACTCAACAATGATCAAACAACTTCCAATAACTCAAATACACCATTAATTGTTTGATTCAATGACGATCACACCATTTTCCCTCTTCCCACCCCTTAGGATTTTCGCCCTAGAGCTTAAAGAGGGGACTGGGAGTGTTTCATCTCCTCTTGATCATTATCAAACAATAAACAACATAACATAAGCACAAAAAACCAAGATTAGAAAGCAAAATCACAAAAACAAGACAAAAGGGAGGGGGCGCTATTTTGGGGCTGTTCAGGAGGGAAATTTTTTTTGTTTTTCTCTTACTTGGATGGTTAGGAAGTGGAGAACTAGATGAGGATGAAGCTTTGGAACAAATTTGATGAAGATTGGAAGTCCAAAAACTCGAAGGAATGGAAGGTAGCAACCATGGAAGCTTTGCTTTCTCAAGAGAAAAAAAAAAGAAGAAGATGAGATGAGAGGATGAGGGAGGATCACGAAATGGGGCTGCATATAGCCCTTCCTTCCATTTATTTTACTTAAAAAAAAAGTTAAACACATAAATAATAAAAGATAATTAAGTAAAAGTAATTTTTTTTTGAAATAAATCACACACTTTGTGACACCTATCACCTTTACGAGATGCTAATCACATCATCTAATCCTACTCATCTGATCTCATATCTCTTATGATCACCCACTAATTCTAGAGTCTAGGAGTTGTTAAAAAATGATTTTCTCAGGTTGTTGTCTTCATTTCCCCTATCATTTAAGGAAGATAGTTGGTACTGGTGGGGTCTATATGGTGACATATTCTCAATCAAATCCATGTATGCAACGTATCCAATAAATTTTATCTATCTCTACCTCCTTCAGTTGGGAAGCCTCTGGTTTTTGGAAGATTTAGAAGAGTTCTGCCCTTTTTAATGTAATCACGTTTTCTTGGCAATTGTTATTGAATAGGCTCCCTACATGCCTAAACTTGTTTCAGAGAAGTGTCATTATGGATGTTGATGCTACGATTTGTGTTTTGTGTGCAAAGTGTAAGGAATCGGGAGCCCATATGTTTGCTTTGTGCAACTTCTTCTTCGCTGTTTGCTATGATGTGTGTCAATTGTTAGGGGTTGAGGATATATGTCAGGTGACTTTTCCTTGTTCTTTTGCATGTTTGTTTCCTTGGGGGACTCGGGTTGTGGTTGGAAGACTTTGGCTTTGATTTGACACTAAATATTTAGGGTTATTTGGAAACTTAGGATCAAGTGTATTTTCTCCAATTTGGTGCCAAATATATTGGCTATTGTGGAGCATATCAAGGTACTATCATTGAAATGGTTCTTTGCCAGGTCGAAGTTGGGCCATTGTCTCTTTTATTAATGGTTTGCTGAACTACTTGAGTATATTTCTAAGAAGTAGTCCAATATGTTTATGTTGCTAGGAGTTTATCCTCCTTCCTTTGGTTTTATCATTTCCTTTGCTATAGTAGTGGGCTCATCTATCTATTTGGGTTAGAGTACTCATTGTACTCTTATTAATATCTTCATTTGCCGTTAAAAAAATTAAGTATTTTTTATGTACTATTTAACTCAAAATGTACTTTGTATGCAATTTATTTTAAGAATGTGTATGGTAAGTAAACATAATCAACAAATAAAATAAATGCTTAAAATACACTTTTAGCATATCTAGTTTGGGTTATATGCGATTTTTGATCCTCAAGTATTTTTTTCGAGCTATTTTAATCCCTATGCAAATATGATCCTATCATCAAAATTCTTTCACCTAAACCTCTGACAATCTCTTTTCTTTTTTTTTTAATATTTAGAGTTTGATAATGCATTTGAGATATAAAATAATTTTAAAAGTCAGAATTTTGGTAAAATTTGATGAATTTTGTAGGATGTAATATCAGGTTTCAGGAGAAGAGAATTTAGAATTTTTATTTTGAGTTAGATTTAATATTTTAATTAAATAGAAAGGGATGGAGGAATTTAACTATAACAATTTCAAATTTGAGAGACTAAAATTACTCAAAAAAAAAAAAAAACTAGAGAAATCAAAATTGCACATTGCCAAACCAAATAGGCCAAAATATAAATAAGCCTGAAATAAAAGGCAAAGTAAATGGCGAGTATTTTCCAACCTTCAATCTGGATGAAGTTGAGTACCTATTTTTCATCAAAAATGTTAAATGCACACAGTTTGTGACACAAATACGACACAAATACTGGGACATCGTATAACAAAATACAAGTGACACAAACAACAACTCACGTGCGTCCTTCTCTTTTGCTGTTTGTGAAATTCCCTCCTTCATTTCCTTTTCCCTCCTTGCAAGCATAACTCATACCCTCCACAGTTTTCTCCGAGCCATTGAAAAACCACAGAGGAAGCTTTTCTCTCTGGAACGCTCGCTGCTCAGTGCTTTTTCAATCAGAAATGTTAACCATCATCAGCTCCACTTTCCCAAACGCAAGCACTCCAGCATCATGGCGAGGTAACCATCGTAATGCTTCAATGAGGAGAACCAACGATACCCGTAAATGGAGTTGCTTCCTCTGCACGATCTGCGTCCTCTGCACTTTCAAGACATAACCTTCTTCTTCTTCACATATTAAAACAAACACCTATTATCCAGGTAAGCATGCCATTTTTTTTTCTTCCTTCAATAAACGAAAAAAATGTTCCTTTGTGAAGCTTCTTCTTCTGCAAACACTCCCCTCGTAAAATTCTCCTCTTTTGCTTATTAGTTTCTTCTAATGTAGTAATTGCCCTACCATCTCCCTTGCTGGATTTTGATCCTTTTTTGTGTTGCAAACCCTCAGTCCATTTTTTCATTTTTTTTAAATTTTGGTTTCTTTCCTATTTTATTTTGTATTAATTTATTACTAGTGATTTTATAATTAAAAAATGTGGAATCCTTGTTCCTTGTAAGACTGGGTTCAATGGGCATGAATTGGGATCTCTGTTGGATATCTCAATTTCTATTTTCTTATAAAAAATATAACGTTCATATTAATAATATTGTTACATATATATATATACACACACACACACACACACACACACACACACACACTAGAAAAGGAAGAAAATCTAAAAGAATTTAGAAACTCACCTGGGAATGACCTGCATAGTGCAATATTTGACCAGTATAGTTGTGCACATCTTGAGCTGCAGAAGATCATAACTAGCTAATTCATTCCATGATCAATTCCAGAAAGCCTATACATAATGAACAAACCAATAATCAATTAGTAGCTAATAACTGGTTTAGTGAAGCTTTGCTTGATTTGTGGCTCCTTTTTTTTTCTATTTTAGTGAAATGAATCAAGAAAGGATGATTGTGAAGTTTAGTTGCTTCCTTGATGAGGCTGTTGTCTTGCTTCAATTATTTTTGGTGTGGTAGTAGGTAGAATTTTGAAGTTTAGTTCTGCAGATAGTGGTTGTTAATAAATAACATTAAATTCATTTGAAGTTTGTTTCTGCATCTTTTTTCATTTTGGCTTGACTGTGAATCTTTGTGGGCAAAACATGTTTAGTTTGATATGCAATTGTTTATCCTGATACTTGCAATTGTTTTCACAACTCAGTAAATAAATGGTTAATCAGTTGGAAATATTTGGTTACTGCTGCTCATTATTTGGTTAATCGGTTACTCTGTTACTATAGGTTTGGCCATTATTAACCATGTACAATATTTCTGCTTTATAGTTATTTGTGGGTTTTAGTTTGTCAATATTAATTGATACGATAAGCTTGTAAATCGATGGTTTAATTGTGACATAACTTATGAAAGATCTAATTTGTGCAGTTTTAGTGTGGCACCCACAGTTGGATATCGATGGATACTTCAAATAATTATCTGCACGGTGGTGGTGGTGATGATGGTGAAGCTGCTGGAGTTGACATTGTTAATGATGATCATGAAAAGTGGGAGCCTGTAACAGGGATGTGCTTTTCTTCCATAGAGGAGTTTAAATCATTTTATGGCGAGTATGCTTCAAAAAAGGGTTTTGGTTGGAAGATTAGAACATCAAGAAAAGGAGAGGATGGGGAGATCTGCTACCTGATGCTAGCATGCACAAGAGAGGGGTCCCGAGCATCAGAAATTCCATGTACGTTGACAACACGTCCGACTAAGGTGAAAAATTGTCCTGCAAGGATTGTTATAAAGTTGGAGGAAGATGGACTGTTGTACGTTACAAAATTTGAACCCAACCATTCTCACGAGGTCAGCCCTACAAAGGCAAGGTTATTCAAGGCTAACAAGAAAATCAACCTCCACGTAAAGAGAACAATCCAAATCAATGATGAAGCAGGAGTGAGGATCAATAAGACTTTCCAATCTCTCATTACAGATGCAGAAGGGCATGAGCAAGTACCATTTGGTGAAAGAGACGTGAGAAATTATGTCCACAAAGAAAGGCGTGCGATTGGGAAAGTAGGTGATGCCAAGGCCTTACTAAGCTATTTTTGTCGAATGACGGAGCAAAATAAAGATTTCTTCTATGACATAGATATGGATGATGATTTTCATGTAAGGAATGTGCTTTGGGTTGACGCAAGAAGTAGAGCTGCTTATGCATCCTTTGGAGACGTCATCACTTTTGATACAACTTATTTGACCAATTAGTATGACATGCCTTTTGCTGCATTTGTTGGTGTGAATCACCATGGTCAATCAACATTATTTTTTTGCAGAAGACAAAGAGTCATTTGTCTGGCTTTTCCAATCATGGCTTCGTTGTATGCTGGGAAAAGCCCCTGAGGGTATTATCACTGACCAATGCAAGGCTATGCAAAATGCCATTGAGGTAGTCTTCCCTACAACTCGTCATAGGTGGTGCTTGTGGCATATAATGAAGAAAATTCCTGAAAAGCTAAGCAGATATGGTGAATACAAGAGGATTAAGTCTGCAATGAAAGCAGTGGTTTATGATACAATCACATCAGCTGATTTTGAAGACAAATGGTCCTGCTTTATTGAAAAATTTGAGCTTGGACAGAATGACTGGTTGAGTCAACGTACAACGAATCCATTAGATGGGCACCAACCATGCTGAAGAAATATTTTTGGGCAGGTATGTATACTTACTCCTGTTGATTAATGGGTCATTCTGATACTTCCTAAGTTTTCTGGACATAATTTTTCATATATGGTGAATGGCTTGTAAATAAGTGGTTAATGGTGCGCATTATTTGGTTAATGGAAGAAAATCCTGAAGTTTCACTTTCACTATAATATATGGTTAATGAAGTGCAATTATTTGGTTAATTCTGTTTCTTATATGGTTAATGGTTAATCCCTTGTATGTACTTTGGCAGGTATGTCAACAACACAGCGAAGCGAGAGCATACATGCTTTCTTTGACGGATATATCAATTCGACAACAAGTCTGAGTCAATTTGTGAAGCAGTACGATAATGCTCTCAAGAGTAGAGTTGAAAAAGAATTTCAAGCTGATTTTCAATGCATGGATACAACAATTCCCTGCGGGTCAACCTCTGCAATTGAAAAGCAATTCCAATGTGTGTATACTCATGCCAAGTTTAAAGAGGTTCAAGCTGAGTTTAGATCAAAGATGAATTGTGCGTCCTCTTTGAAGGCTGTGGATGGTTGCGTTGGCACTTATAATGTGTTGGAGGAGGTCTTACTTGGAGATAGACCAAAAGAGTGTATATATATGGTTGTGTTTAATCGTGAAAACCATGATGTCTATTGTGAATGCTCATTGTTTGAGTTTAGAGGTATTTTGTGTCGCCATGTGCTCTGTGTGTGTACTCAAGAGAGGCTTAAAAGTGTGCCCGATAAGTATGTTTTAGCAAGATGGAAGAAAAATATTAAAAGGAAGCATTCATATATTAAGAGCGACTCGTGTGTGAATTGAAGCCACAGATGGACAAATTTGATAAATTGTGCAAGCATTTCTACGAGGTCGCTGAAGTAGTCAGAGAGTCTGAAGTCAGAACTAATGCACTCCATGAAAGACTCCATGAATTTAGTTCTAATGTGCCCACCATGGATGCTACAACTCAGGACGTTAACAAAAGTCCCATTTCTGAAATCAAATCCAGACAATGCTACTGGCATTCGTAGTCCATTACGAGTCAAACGTAAAGGACGACCTCCTACAAATAGAAAAATGGGGATAGTCGAAAAAGTTGTAAGAAGAGCCAAGAAGCGGTCAAAGCATACCGAAGACAAAGAGACTACCAAGGTATGTCTTTTTCACAAGCAAGAATGTATTAACCATATACAACACTTGATTAACCAATAATTTGAACGCTGTTAACCAAATATTTTGAAACAAATATGCAGGAGGCAAACACTGGAATGATGGGTAATCAGAGCCAAAGCAACGTCCGTGTAGAGTCATCTGTTGAAGTTGTCACCGGTGGACATTTCTTGGATACAAGCACCGTGGTTTGTGTCCATCATAAGATTGTGGTTAATGTGTAGACTTTGTTTTATTAGGTGTTGTGGGTTAAATGTACGCAATTTGATAGATCATGTGCCGGGAATTTATTATGTGTTGTGGGTTATATGTACGCAATTTTATAGATCATTTGCCGGAAATTTATTATGTGTTTTGGGTTAAATGTACGCAATGTGTAGACGTTATTTAATTATGTGTAGACGTTGTTTTATTATGTGTTGTGGATGATGAGCTGGAATTTATGTTGATTGATTGATTGTTTTTCTATACAGTCATTTGGAGGTAATATATCATTCATGGACCTATTGACAACGTCCAATGTTGACTTCATGGGGTCCTCGCAGTTCACTACAAATTTGGATGATTAGACAGATTTTCGAACTTATTTGTCTTGACTAATGACATGTTTTGGTATATGGTTGTCACATATTTACATGGGTTGGAAGATTAGGGATACAATTATTACACGATGGTATGCTGTTCATGAGTCCTTTATTGTGCTTATTATCATCGTGGTACCTTTTTTAGTGTTTAACACTTTACTAACAAACACCATTGCTTGTGCAGGTTAGTCGGGGAACCCAACACCTTTGTCATTTTTTGATGTGCAGGTAGCAGCACTAAAGAAACCATTATTTTGTAAAGGAATTGAAGTCATTTTTTTGATGTGCATAACGCTTACCATGTATATGTAGTTCATGCAAGTTGGTAGGGTACAACTCACTTTTGTCACTTTTTTGCATGACAAAACCACCACTTGTTGTGTATTTATTCAGACAATCCTATGTAAATGATCATGTGTAGATATCAAAGGAAGTTGCATGGTTAATGATCAGTGTCTGGTTTATTCCTTTATTGTGATGCTTAAGTCATTTTGCACAACCCATCAATTATGTAGTCAATCAACTTTACCTATATGGTTAAGCCTATTCATTTTCATTTATATTCAACCAGTTTGCCTATTCACTAAGGAATAGAATAATTTCATTAAAAAATGGAATGGTATAATATGTGGTTAATAACATACTGCAGCAACGCAGGATGTTGTTTATCTGGTTAATTGCGTTCATTTATGTGGTGAATCCTTCACAATATGTGGTGACTGCATAACTGACGTGCCATTTATATATCTGGTTAATTGCGTTCATTTATGTGGTGACTCCTTCACAATATGTGGTGAATGCATAACTGGCGTGCCTTTTATATATCTGGTTAATTGCGTTCATTTATGTGGTGAATCCTTCACAATATGTGGTGAATGCATAACTGACGTGCCATTTATATATCTGGTTAATTGCGTTCATTTATGTGGTGAATGCTTCACAATATGTGGTGAATGCATAACTGGTAATCAGGTTCATTTATATATGGTTAACAACGTAACTGGTTAACAAGTAACACATTAGTAGTAAGTTACATTGAACCTCCAACTCACTGCCGTGTCTTTTATATATCTGGTTAATTGCGTTTATTTATGTGGTGAATG
Source organism: Calophaca sinica (assembly GCA_037113605.1). Lineage (NCBI taxonomy): Eukaryota > Viridiplantae > Streptophyta > Magnoliopsida > Fabales > Fabaceae > Calophaca > Calophaca sinica. The sequence goes on from CM073735.1 coordinate 41,319,321, forward strand.
CTTCACGATATGTGGTGAATGCATAACTGACGTGCCATTTATATATGTGGTTAATTGCGTTCATTTATGTGGTGAATGCTTCACAATATGTGGTGAATGCATAACTGACGTGCCATTTGTATATCTAGTTAATGAAGTTCATTTATGTGGTGAATGCTTAACAATATCTGGTGAATGCATAACTGACGTGCCATTTGTATATCTGGTTAATTGTGTTCATTTATGTGGTGAATGCTTCACAATATATGGTGAATGCATAACTGACGAGCCATTTATATATCTGGTTAATTACGTTCATTTATGTGGTGAATGCTTCACCATATCTGGTGAGTGCATAACTGACGTGCCATTGGTTTATATCTGGTTAATTGCGTTCATTTATGTGGTGAATGCTTCACAATATATGGTGAATGCAAAACTCAAGTTCTTTTTATTTATCTGGTGAATCAAGTGCATTTATCTGGTGAATGCAAAACTCAAGTTCCTTTTATTTATCTGGTGAATCAAGTGCATTTATCTGGTGAATGCAAAACTCAAGTTCCTTTTATTTATCTGGTGAATTTCTCGCAATATCTGGTGAATGCAAAACTCAAGTTCCTTTTATTTATCTGGTGAATCAAGTGCATTTATCTGGTGAATTTCTCGCAATATCTGGTGAATGCAAAACTGAAGTTCCTTTTATTTATCTGGTGAATCAAGTGCATTTATCTGGTGAATTACTCGCAATATCTGGTGAATGCAAAACTCAAGTAATTCATATATGGTGAATCAAGTGCATTTATCTGGTGAATTTATCGCAATATCTGGTGAATGCAAAACTGAAGTTCCTTTTATTTATCTGGTGAATCAAGTGCATTTATCTGGTGAATTTCTCGCAATATCTGGTGAATGCAAAACTCAAGTAATTCATATCTGGTGAATCAAGTGCATTTATCTGGTGAATTTCTCGCAATATCTGGTGAATGCAAAACTCAAGTTCCTTTTATTTATCTGGTGAATCAAGTGCATTTATCTGGTGATTGCAAAACTCGATAACTTAACACGTTTCATTTGTCTACCATTGGAATTTGATTTCATTTAACACCTTTCAGACTGACGTCTCTTTTCCATTTTCAAGTGCATTTAAGATGGAAAATATTTTGAACGATGTATAATCAGAAAACTAAGCTGAGCTTTTTTATAAAAACTTGAGCAGAGAGCTCTTTTGATCAACCTTCCAACTGAAGGATGGTCATTGCCTATCGTGTATCCTGAAGCTGCTTTTAGCAAAAAAGGAAGACGGTTTTGCAACAAAACCAGGGATGGTCATTGCTTATCATGTATCCTCAAGATTTTGTACGAACCATCAATGCCATATTCAAGTAACAAATATGCAGCTTGCTTTTGGATGAAAGCAACATGCTCTTAAAGATCTTTGGTGTTACAATTTTAACTATCACGTTGCAGTTCAGTTCAATAATTAAAAAAATCTACACTAGACATAATTGTTAAATAAATTTTCCATCGAAGATTGACAAGATTTGTCTCTGTTCCATCTTTTATCTCCATACTTTGTTCGTCGTCTTCATCAGATTCAGCAGATTCATCATCGTATCCAAGACTAAAATCGATCTTTAGCATTATTTCCACATATACATGTGTCTTGCATTGGAATATTCCTGCAAGCATGCAGGATTATGTAGAAGTAAGAACCAATAGAGACCCAATGTCAATGGATGCATTTGGGTAGAGCAATAATTAAAAAAACGCATAATTTGTTGTTTTCATGAAAAGATAAAATACATTAAGATAAAACGCATAATTCTGAACTATTTGCAGCTCTTGGGGTTTGCTTCTGAAAAATAAAGAAACACAATAAACACATACCAGAGTACAGATAGCCAAAGAAAATCATGACCAAAGATATTTTTTCGCTGCATCAATTATCACGCGTAATGAAGGAAACATACTCAACAGTTCACTGCCACATATTGGACATCTCATAATAACGGATAAGAAGCTACGGAATAATCTAAAATTTCAAATTCCAAGATAAACATGTCAATGACTAACAAATTTAATACCAACTGACTAAAGCATGGTCACAAATTCTTGCATTGCATGTTTACTTATTTCATTACACTAGTCACGAGACAATTGGAAAGTTCAAATGCTTCTTCCAAAAACAGAATTGTAAAAGAAGAAAGCAGTTCAACTGTCCAAGCCAAAGATAACTCATTAATCTGACTAGAGAAGATAACTAGCATTCCCATAAAAGGACTAGTTATTATTTGCAACACTAACATATTTTAGGGGACTAAAACCATATTTAAGCTTAAAAGATATTATTTGCACACAATCATCATGTATCATGTCCAGTTGTATAATGTATACCCTACCTCAAATAAGCAAAACATACCCTGCATGTAGAATCGTAGAATATAGTATGATATAGTATTTCAAACCTCATACCACGAAAAGGGACTTATTTCAAACCTCATAACACAATAAACACATACCAGAGTACAGATAGCCAAAGAAAATCATGAGAGTCCATAACTTTACTCACCAGCTTAACAGCCACTTCCTCTCCGCTCTGCATATTAACACCTGAAACAAACAAAAAAGTACGACACCAAATTATTCAAAGCAAGCAAATAATGCTAAAAAGTAAAATAATTTTTTTTGATACAGTGCATACCCAAATAAAGCTCGCCAAACGATCCACTACCAATCTTCCTTCCAAGCTTGAATTTTCCACCAATAACATGATCCATGATCACAAGCCCAATCAAACACACACCCCAAATTCAACCTCTTCTCTCTTTCTTGCTAAATTACAAGCCACGCTACTAAATTAAACACATAAGCTACTAGGGGAAAAAATTGAAAATTGAAAATTGAGGAATAACCATAAATAAGGCGGCCATACATAAACATAACTTACTCCAGACAAGCGTCCATACCTAAACCAAATAAACACCATATACATACTTTTGTCCATACATGTACAATTTTTCTAAAACAGCCCTAAAAAGGCAATAAACATGCAATTGCATTATATTCATCCATATCCTAAAAAACATGATATACACTACCCACAAAAAGGTCTCCCCCACCCTGTCCCCTAAATCCAAGCCCAATGAACAATTATTTCTTTGTGGTCCTCTTGTTCTTTCTTGTATATGCCCTGGTGCAATATGGGGAGTCAAGTTTTACACTTTGGGTGCGCGCCCTAGGGCCACCCTTTATTCTTGTTGCTATATTTGAACTGCGATTTGACGCACCATCCCCAATATCTTCACCTGGAAATAACAACCAAAATTGTACATGGTAAGTTGCCTATCTTTTTAATAAAATGGTATAGTGACCAATGTGCACTATGCATATAAATCTTCCAGCAAGCATTGCCCCTAAATAACAACAACTTTCACGTAAATTACAAATTAAACATATCCAATATTTACAAAAGTTAACACAAAATATTTTATAATGCAACTTGAAACCAATATTTGTTCTTCAGCCACTTGAAAACAGTCGTATTCCAACCAATAAAGAAATGGATACTGAATGGTACACTTACCGGTTCCTCCTTCAACAAGTGCCTCCTCCGGTCCACAGGGCATTGTTGTCGGAGGCTCAAAAGTTTGGGGATTAGCAACCATCCCAGTATAAGTTACCATTTCTAAACCTGCATATAAAAATGATCTCTCTGTTATTAAAGTACTTATAGAATTAGCATTTCTACAAACAAAAGCACACGATATGAGTCAAGAATAAAATTTCAACCCGTAACTAATGGCATATATCTCAAACTTCAAAAATGTTCACCTAAATATGCTCCATGTTTTCGTTATTCTATCTAGGATTCAATTCCAACAAAGTAGAGCTACAACATTTTACAAATAAAAAAGAGCGGAAAAAAATACAACAAATGTGCACACAGTTAACATTGATTCAATCTACTGGGACACATACCAAATAAAAGTAAAAAAATAATGAAAATGCAGAGTCCCAAAAAATGAAGTAACCACACACCTGTTACAACACCTGCAACTCCTATGCCACCCACGCCAAAGATGCGACGCCAGCGGGAGTTTGTCAAGAGGAGATGCATCATGATGCCTACCGAGCTAGAGCATCCACCATACTCGGCCATCGGTGGCGTCTGTGATCTGGCGACGAAGCAACCTCTTTCAAGCTTCTGACGTCCGCCTCTAGAGCCTTTATCTTGTCTTCATGCTCCCTATGCTTCTCTTCATGCTCCCTAAGCTTTGCCAACACTTTTTCATGTTCATCAACATGTACATATCTGTGATGTTGGCCCAGCTGCAATGCATCCCTGACAATGGGGTTCTGAAGCTCAGCATCTGTTGCTGTTAAAGCAACAGTTACCTACAAAAACGAGAAGCACATAAAATACATATTGTATATATAAATTTCACCATATTATACAAACAATGGACAACCATAGTTACCCTAGCATTCTCGAATGCTTCCTTCATTTTCTTATTTCTCAACGCCAAGATTGGCCAATTTAGAATTCTTGGGAAAGAGTGCTCGTGAGAGGTTGCGTGTGTTTCCCAATGGACAAGTGGTTCATTGCCCAAATCTATACAACAAAGATTAATGACCAATTATAAGGTATAAAAAAAAAATTTAACACAACAAAAGATGATGATATAACATATGCGAAAATAGATACTTGTAGGATTGCAGCACAGCCACACAGATGTATCCGTGGTCAATTCTCCCACTATCTATGGCGAATAGCTTTCCTCAAGCCGTTAATCGTAATCGTGACACCGCTCTTGCCCAGCTTGAAGGAGTTGGTTGCTTCTAGGTTATCAAGCAACCAAATATAATCGATAAACAACAACCTCCCCGCTGTTGGAAAGTAAAACTCTCCAAACGCAAGGAGTATGTATGTCCTCGCAAAATCCCCTCATCCTCAACCACACCAACTTGTTGACAATATCCTCAATGGTCACCTCACCCCGTCCGAACATTGACATCGTGATAACATTGGTCATCCTTCGCCTCTACCACAGATCACCTGTGGTCGGGAGTCCCAATGTTAAGCATACGTCTGCAGGGTAAAAGGGACCACCGTACTCTAACAACAAATCCTCGGCCAGCCTCATCCCACCTTTTAACAAGTTCCCGCAGCAACACACTTGAAATCTTCATATTTTTGGACAATTTGCTGACCCAATGGAATGGGGTGGTCTTCAAATATGCAAGCTGATTATTGGTAAGCCTCTCATTAACACCAAACAAGCTTGTAGGATCACAAGCATGCCTCAAACGAAGCTGCCAAGTATCATTAAATGTCAGTTGGATTGTAAATAAATCGCACACGGGGAAATATAAATAGTTACGAAGGTTGCTTACATTTTTACGATTTGCACCAGCCATGTTCTTAAGAAAACTCAAAATGCAAAGATGAATTATAAGGCTCAGAAAATTCAACGGAGCAATTTGAAACATGAAACAAAGGGGGAACAGTGGATTGCAGATCTAAACCCCAAATGATATCTATATCCTTTTTATTATTTTCTTTTAAAATTGAACCAAAAGCAATGAATAAGGAAACAAGAACCACGATCAAAACAAACAAGGTCTGACTTCAACCAATTACCAAAGAATACAGGACATCAATTGGCAGTGAGTCAACAATTACCACTTCTATATATGAAAATTCATGATTAGAGGTGTCATGGTTCGTCCAACAAGATAAGATACAAAGCAAAACAAATACTTACAAGAACAATGAGTCAACGAGAGTCACAATTTCGCACTAAAGATAGTCCTTCAAACAAGAAGAAAAAACACAACCAGAATTTGGCACTAGAGCTCCACTGCCGAGCCATTCGGCCACTTGAACTCCAAACTTAACTACAATATCCATGTCATTGAACAAATTAAAACAAACCCAGATAAAAAAATAAACCACAAACACACTCGGATCACCAAAATTCAAGGAACCCATGTATATAGAATTATAGTAAGTTCACAATCTACTCTTGTTCACACTCATACAAATAGATACATATAGAGATATAAATCTACTCCTATTCACACTCATACATATAGTAAGATCAAGAGCTTAGGCAAAAATTTCAAAGTCCCTTAAAAGGAACTGACAGCATTCCTTCTCCCTCGGATGCTAATCTTCCAATAGGGGTATCGACACAAATGCCAAACAAGGAAAAACAAAACAAAAAGAGTTCCTCTAGATGGACATTGGACAAACACATACGGACACTGAATTCCAACCAAAGCATCAACACAATCAATATTCACTAGTGACTCAAGCAGGGAAACAGAGCCTAATAAACCTATTATCCACTTCCAATGTATAACTAAGACAATTAAAAGTAGACAAATCACAAACAGAAAAAGTCTCGAATCATACAAGAGATGCAAGAAATCACAACTTTGAACAACCCCACCAACCGATTCAGGTCACTTTAAACATGAAAAGTTGTGTTAATGTGGAAAGGAAAGGGAACCTAAGTGCTAGGAATGAGAAAGGTGAAGAAAGCGAACCTTGGATTGAGGAAGCCGCAGATGAACGACGGTGCCAGTGACCCTGAGTGTTCGACGAGAGAGAGAGAGAGACAGAGAAGGAGAATCGCGACGGAGGGAGCTTCGCTGCGGAGGGAGGAGGGAGCTTCGCTTGGAAGGAGGGAGCTTCGCGACGGAGGGAGAAGCTCATGAGGAGGAGAAGATCGCGACGGGGGAGCTTCACGCGGAGGAGGAGGAGCTTCGTTTGGAAGGAGGGAGCCTGTGACGGAGGAAGCTCACACTAGGGTTCTGTTCCTTTTTTCTTTTTCTTTTGATTTCTCTGTTGCAAGAAAACGAGGGAGACGAAAAATGAAACGAACCAAACGCACGTGAGTTGGGCGTGGGTGACTTGTATTTTGCTACTGTAGTATACCCAGTATGTGTGTCAAGTATTTGTGTTCATCTCTGTGTACATTTAACATTTCTGCAAAACAACCTTTCTGCCAATTAATCTAATATTAATTAAGTGATTATTACACATTTTTGTTCAGGTGTTTACTTATAGAGTTTTGCGGAATAAGATTTGAACCTAAACATGTTCATATTTAAGTTTACTTTGTAATAGTATCGAGTAAATTGTGTTGATATATTGTTAAAAGAGCCTAATGACTATGTACCGAAAGTGAAAAGAAAAATTTACAAGGTTATCTCACTATTTAGATATTTTTTGAGATATTTTATTTCATAAAATACAACAAATTGTCATTATGTTGAAATTTGATTGAACGACTGTGTTAAACTTTTTCACAATGCCACAATATAGTCATTAAACTCTTATTAAAATATGTAACTTCTCAATTAATTAATGTGAAAATCAAACTTCTTAACAATTTAATAATTATTATATGATAATGTAAAAAAAAATTACGCTAAAAAACAATAGGAAATTCATAATTGTTCTGGATCGTGTTGAGCTCAGGGCTTATCACAGAGGCTGGCTTTGGAAATTTACTCCGCCAGTTATCCTAGTCGCGAGCACACAGATCATGAAATCACGCAAGCCGTTATGGCACACAAATCATGATTACTATCGTACAGTTGATCAACAGTTACCCACAAAACATGTCGTAATTAACGCAACCAGAACAACATAGTTTCTTGTTGAATCTTATCAATCAAGCTCCTATGTAAAGCAAACCGATTCAGCAAACTAGGTACACATTCTATCCCTGCTTACTCCTTCCATCGATCACCTATTGACTTTGACGTCAGAATCCTTGCAGTACACCGACGACCGTCACTGTCATAGCTCTACCGCACTGACGTACTTTCTAGCGATCAAGTTAATCACTTCCGATTATAGGAGAGGTTAACTTTGATTCATTGGCACTGTCTGTGGGAATTCTCTTCCCTCAATTCTTTTTTAGTCGACCTTTCTGAACCTCAAAGCTCCTATTATGGTCGCACATAACACTCAACGACCTCCCGACACCTTTATGTCACCACAACGACAAGAAGTTGGGGACAAACTGCATTCGTCACCCCAGTTCGACTGCAAAATCCATTGATTCCTCTGATTGGAGTGCCGATTCTACAACCAGTGAATCAAGATCCACACTTGATCACCGCACTTGTCATCGCCACAAATCCTCCAAGAACTCATGTTGGTGATGGGGCAACAAACCCAATTACTCCAAGATCCAATGCCTAGTTCAAGCCGAGAATCAACAGAAGGAAATCTTCATCCGAGTAGCCTCTCACCTTGATGCTCATAGCTGCGATGGAACCCCTCCTGTTCAAGCTGGCCAGTCGGTGGACTCAGGCACACACCACTCCATTCGCCAAAGGCACTATAAAAGAGAAACCAATCTTGGAAATTTTGCAAGAACTCTCCCTTGAGTCCTACCTTGACGCCGAGACTTGGCCCCAGTGCCACAAACTTTTCCACCAATCTGTACTACCGAGGGGAAGAAGATGAAGAAGTCATCTTCTCGATGGCGGGTCCTTTTACCGAAAGAATCATGATCTTCCCAATCCCAAAAGCCCTGGAGAAACTACCTTCTTTAGAGACTTACAATGGGACTGGCAACCCCGATGAGCACCTCGACTATTTTGACACCATGATTACTTTTCGGGGAGCGAAGGTACTAGCCAAGTGCAAAATCTTCCCTTTGACATTGAAGAAAATCACCTTCCTCTAGTTTCAGACACTACCAAAGATATATGTGGATTCTTGGGCTAATCTAAAGAATCTCTTCACCACCACTTTCACCACTTCGATCCCCTCTCCCAAAGCAACGAGATCGGCACTCACTGCCGCCCGCAATTCTGCGAATGGATCAAATCGAATCTCGTGACCCACCCCAACAAGAGAGTTGTCGATCAACAGAACACCAAACTAGTCAGTCAGGAGATGCTCCACTCGTGCATGTTGTCACTTATGTGATAAGGAGGGTTCGTCCATTGGGCCCTAGAAAAGAGCATTAAGGCAGGTTAGTTAGTAGCAAAGGGGAAGCGTGTAGTGAGCCACCCAAAGAGCAATCGATCTCCTCTCTCATTTACGATGAAGATGTTGAAGGCCAGATTCCTGGCCACAAAGATCTCCTTGTCATCTCTGCGTTCATGGCGAATTTTGATGTAAGGCAAGTTTTCGTTGACCAAGAGAGTTCCCCGGACATCATGTACTACCACCTCTTCAAGACCATTAAGATCCCAGAATCGATTTGATCCCATACTCTGGGGATTTGATTGGGTTTACAAGAGGCAAGGTCCATCCAAAGGGCCATGTCGACATGTTGGTCACCTTCGAAGAGCCACTAAGGTCTAAGACAGTCTGGGCCCAGTTTTTGGTAGTGGATCAACGTCAGGCACCTTACAACGCTATCATCGGTAGACCGACCCTCAGTGCGATGGGAGCGGTTTTCTCCACTATGCACTTGGCCCTAAGATTTCATGCAGATAACAAAGAGGTCGTCACCATTAAGGGCGACCAAGCAGCAACCAGAAGATGTTATTTGATGTCTCTAAAGGTCTCTGAGCCCGACATCAACGCACTTCAACCCTTGGCAAAATCGTTAGGTGGTCTCCTTATGTCCTCATCGCTAACCTCGATGCTTGTGTTGACCTCGAGGAGAAGAGGCTAACGCCCGACGGAAAGTTCATCTCCATCTAGATAGGTGACAACCCGACGAAGGTGCTTAAGATCAGTGTTGATCTTCCCCGCAAGTCAAGGATCATCTGAAGACCTTTCTGTTCGTCTGGTCGCCCACTAACATGCCCAACCTACTCCTCGATCTTGCATGTCATAGATTGGCCTTAGACCTTTCAGCTATCTGGGTAGCTCAAAGGCATATAAGGCAATCCCCAGAGAAAGCGGGAGCTACACAGAAAGTCGTAAGGGATTTATTAGATGCAAGTTTTGTTAGAGAGGTCGAGTATACTACTTGACTCTCAAATGTTGTACTAGTTAAAAAGTTCAATGGAAAATGGCATATGTGCATTGATTACGGCGATCTCAGCAAGGCATGTCCAAAAGACGCATACTCTCTCCCCAATATCGATAAACTCGTCGATAATTTGTCGAGTATTCAATTATTATCATTCATGGACGCGTACTTAGGGTATAACCAGATACCAATGCACCCAAACGGCCAAGAGTAAACAATGTTCATAACAGAAAGCGGGAATTTATTAAAGGATTTAATCTAACTCACTTTCCATTAACAACTGTTGTTTGCACGCAAGATGTTGGCAGGGTGATCCTCTTGCAAACAGATTGTACAAGACCATCAGCAAAGGAATTTATTGAAGGATTTAATCTACAATGCTATAAGTTGCAACACCACAAATTGTTAGTACAATTTGCATCATGCAAATAACAATATATTTAATAATTACACTTATTATTTTTTGTGGTGGAAATTGTATTAAGCACCTGTGGCATTTATGCAGCTCGTGGCAACAATTAAAGATCAAATACAATCATCCTTGTGAAGTATTTTTTTCTATATTTTTCGAGATCTCGCCGAGCAGCGAAGAGTCAAGTTTGGTGGCAGCATAGTGTTTGGAAAAAAGGTTGGATAATGTCAACTTGCAAAGTTTCAATCACGTGAGTTAACTTGCTGTGACCATGCTAATCTTTGTTCTGCTTTCCATGTTAGCACGTCAATCTGGAACAATCTCATACATTTGGATTGAGAGGAACTGTGTCTTGGTTACCTTCACTATCAGATGGTTGGGATTCATGTTTGGCAGCAGCCTGCAAGACCCGGTTCTGAACATCTAATGATGAAGGTGATGTAGGTAGCCCTAGCCGATTTGATTCCAATTTTCCAGCAGCCCATGAAAATGCCTGAGCTCCAAGTCTAACAGGAGCAAGCAACAACCTTTAAAGGACAGAAGAAGACAAAGAAGTTAAATTTCATGACAGATGAGAGTTTAAATGCCAAGAAAGGGTACACAAACTGATAGTTTTGAGTTTGTTTTTTGCTAATTGAAATCATATCTTCTTACATGGGAAGATTGATTTTGATTATATTTTAAAAGCTTTTGTTTCTTATTTTTCTGGGAGACAGCCTAGATGTCATAATTTCTGGCTGAAACTCTTCTCCCGTAATTCTTTTACATGCTTCTGCACAGACATATGGCAGTTAGAGGCATGTTGAATAAGTGCCACCCAAAAGCCAAACTGCGACTCTCATCATTACAAGTTTCAATATGTATTATTCATATTTTATGCACAAAAAGTCGCATTCGATATCTTATTTTATTAGTGCACAGTATGAATTGCAATCATGTGTTCTGATAGTTTTTGTCCCAGGTATTGATTGTTACGGTATTTGTAACTCTAATGAAGAAAATATAAGAAAACAAACGTTATGCCTAAAAGAGTTGGTTTAGGTACATGAAATCAAAAATTGAAATTGCTTGTGGATTTGTGTCACCTTCTTTATGTTCACTAATATCTATCTACGGGGGCACATAAACACATTTTCTGATCATTTCACATGCCTGAAATAGTGACTTTTGTGTCTGTGCAATGGCAAATTTAGTTAACACAATTCATACTGAATAGGCAATCGTTCAGAACACAAAGATGAGAAGTTTGTGCACATCTACCATGACCTGAATATTAAGATAACTTAATAACACATATGGTTATGAGATAATAATTAAAATACTCAAACACTGTCTAACTCTTGATTATATAACAAAATATCCATCCATCATAAAGTATTCTTACCTCATATCTTGCTTCAAATCTTCCGAGTTTTCATATGAAGAAGCCCGCATATAGATGGTCTGGTGAATATACATTGGAGCATTTATGAGGAAATGAAAACACTTGTTACCGACCAAGAGACTATAAAACTTGACAGAATATGAGAATTTCCCAGTAGACAAATATTATGAGCCCACCATGCCATTCTCAACATATGTGGATATATGTACCGTATTCTTTTAAAAAAACAATTTAATCGAAGAAATTGCTGAAAGGAAAATACACCTACCAAACTGAGGCCAAAAACACCAATTAACTGTAATGTCTTCTCCCACTCTGAAACAAGATTCATTGTGCTTTGTCAGATCAGGACAAACAAAAGAACAAAATGGAGAACAGTTAAGTGATGGAAACCATTAGCCATTAGGTTTTCATAAAAAAAAAATTATCATAGATGAGTCACTTGTTCATGATGTTTAATAGAACTAGAGCTTTAGTTTAAGCTACAGAATCAAAATAAATTTAACACGACATAACCTCTTAAACATAATATGAGCATTAATAAACTCGTCAACTTCACATAAATTGGTGTTTGTAGATGTCACCCAAAAATTTTCAAACATGAACAAATTGATAGTTTACGAGAAAGAACATGCGCGCACCTACTAATGCATATGCCCCCGCAAATAGTGCCTGAATCAAAAGTAGTTGCATTTGTTAGCAGATAATAAAATAAAATAAAATCATGTAACCATTTCCAAATCCAATCAAAATCTGAAAAGAAAAGATGCCTTTATGGTTTCAAGGAAGTAGACAAATATTTACGCAAGATTATTCTTGACGATAGGCATACTCAGCTACTAACTTATTCAAGCTGCAATAAGTGAATTTTTGAAAATGAGTAAACAACAGAATAAATGAAATAACTAGAAAGTGCTATCGATTCCTTTTTTTGTTTACTATTCTCAACATAAAGTTGCTCCACTAAAAACTTGTTGTCTACCCTATGGTAGTATTCACCATAGTCCATACCATCTCATCAAACTGTACGAACCTTATAAAATTGACTTAGCAGTTAGCATACAGAGAATCCAACCAAAATGACAAATAACTAAGTTGGAAAAATCACGAAGATGTCATACAAGTAACGTGACACTTACCGTACCATAACCTAAAAGTTGCCAAGGAGAAGGACTATAATCTTCTAGAATTGCTTCAGCTTCCTGTGAACATAAAAAATGCATATTCATTGTTGAAAATACCAATATATATGAGTTCGTTTGTTTAAGTTTAAAAAAAGTAATCCCACCATGCAACATCTTTTAGAGCCATTTTTCCAGAATCTACTATTTTGAACTTCTAAGAAAAGCACTAAAATAGATTTCTTTGAGAATTTCTCCCCCTAAAAACTTAATTATTATAAATTTTATAAAACATACCATTTGAATAAAAAATGATTTTCTTTAAAAAAAAAGACCCATAATCAAACGAGTTCTCTTTAATCTTTTTGCATGCCTTAAAATAAAAGCATAAACACAGACACTGATGGAACCCACCCAGAACACAAGAATGAGAGAAATTGAGGCAAAGTAGTTATAGAATTAGTTGGGCAGTGAAGAGCAGATAAAAAATTGATTAGGTGGTTAGCTTAAGCGTTTTTTTTTTTTGGGGGGGGGGGGGGTTAGAAGAGGATTCATCCTGAATCATTAATATTGGAGAACCGAGCTTTCATCCCATTATTTTTAGTTATGTAAGCTAGCAAAATTCATATTAGTAAAGATACAGATAAACAAAAATAGTTTGACAAATACCTCGTTGAGTATGGTAAGTGCTGTCTCAGGTTTGAGTTCCTTGATGCGGAGACTTTGCTTCATCCAAGACTGAAAGCCACCTTGGACCAAGTATGGATTCTGTAATATCATACATGGGTTGTTATAATTTATTTTACTCCAATATATGATTTTATTTCAAAGTCTTAGAATTTGGGATCTTAGTAAACCCCAAAAGCTAGTTCAAGAGGTGAGGATTGTCCAAGCCTTATAAGGACTACTCTGGCCATATATCTAGTCGATGTGAGATCTCAATACACCTCCTCATGTCCAGGACTAGACATCTGGAGTCTGGACAAATACGGGTGGAATAACTGGCCCAATAACAAATCTAAAATTTAAAATAGGCTCCGATACCATCTAAGAATTTGGGTTTTTAGACCTAACTTGTTGGAGAATCAGGCCCAATCCCGATAATATTCTCTTAGATTTTATTTTATATTTATTTCGTCAGATTTGATTGTATTTTATTATTAATTAGTATCTTCTATTTTAGGAAATCATTAATGTATTTTTTTCTATATAAGCAGCTTTAGTCTGCTGAGTAATACAAGAAAGTATTTTCTTCCCTTGTTCTCTACATGGTATCAAGAGCTCTCAATCTTGAGGGTCTCACTTCCGTGTAAAACCTTAGTGGGTACTGTTCATTCCGTACGGCGGGGTACTGTTCATTCCGGCGGTAATGTTCATTCCGTACGGGCACTGTTCATTCCGTACGGCGGCACTGTTCATTCCGTACGGCAGTATTTTGATCAAGAGATTACTCTTTCTCCTTCCTCATGACGAAAAACAACAACTCAGGGAAGCAGTCTCCTTCAAGATCATTTCCATTCACCAAGGAACAATTAGACCAATTGTACAAGCTTCTTGAATCTCAAAATCCTTCTTGTGCAATAGCTCAGAGAGGTAATTTTCTAAATACTGCCCTCCTTAGTGTCAGTCCCAGTCATGCTTGGATCATTGATTCAGGTGCTACCGATCATATGACTGGAAAGTCGAGTCTGTTTTCTTCATATAGTCCTTGTGCAGGTAACCAGAAAGTTAAAATTGCAGATGACTCTCTTTCAGCCATTGCGGGAAAAGGTTCCATAGTTCTATCACCCTTATTAACTCTTAAGGATGTCCTACATGTCCCTAACTTGTCTTGTAATCTTTTGTCAATTACTAAATTAACTCGAGATAGTAACTGTCAAGCTAACTTTCTTCATTCTTATTGTGCTTTTAAGGATTTGAACTCGGGGAAGACGATTGGCAGTGCTAAAGAGAGTGGAGGACTCTACTACCTTGAAGATGAAATCGACTCCAGACCACAAGTTCAATCTATAAGTTCCTGTTTTGAATCTATTATTGTTTCTAGTAGTAATGATGACATTATGGTATGGCATTTACGATTGGGACATCCAAGTTTCCGTTATTTGAAACATCTTTTTCCAAAATTGTTTAATGATAAAGACCCATCTTTATTTCATTGTGAAACCTGCGAGTTTGCAAAACATCATCGTTCTTCATTTCCTATTCAACCTTATAAAGAATCTAAACCTTTTGCAGTTATTCACAGTGATGTTTGGGGTCCAAATAGAATAAATATTTTTTCTAACAAAAAGTGGTTTATAACTTTTATAGATGACCACACTAGACTTTGTTGGGTATACTTGTTAAAAGAAAAATCTGAAGTTGGACAAGCTGTCAAAAACTTCTTCAAAATGGTGCAAACTCAATTCCAAATTAATATTCAAGTCTTTAGAAGTGACAACGGGAAAGAATATTTCAACATGATTTTAGGAGATTTTTTTCTTGAAAATGGTGTTGTGCATCATAGTTCTTGTACTAATACACCCCAACAAAATGGGATTGCGGAAAGGAAGAATAGACACCTCCTTGAGGTGGCTCGTGCCTTACTCTTTGAAAATAAGGTGCCAAAATACCTATGGGGTGAAATTTGTTTGATCTTTGCATATTTAATTAACCGTATGCCATCCAAAATCTTACAATTTCAAACTCCTCTCAATGTTTTCAAAAATTGTTTTCCCTTGGCTCGTGTTTCAGCTGATTTGCCATTGAAAATCTTTGGGTGTACTACTTTTGTTCATGACCATAAGCATCTAGGAAAATTAGAACCACGAGCTATAAAATGTGTTTTCATTGGTTACTCCCCTACCCAAAAAGGTTACAAGCGTTTTGATCCAAAATCCAAAAAGGTTTTTGTGACTATGGATGCCACATTTTTTGAAAAACAACCTTATTTTAGTGACATTCATCTTCAGGGGGGGATCCAAAAGAAGATTCATTTGAAAAAGATTCGTTTGAAAACACCATTTTTTTGGATAATGTTTATTTGTTACAAGAGCCTGAGACTGATTGTGTTGCACCAAAAGAAAATGCCCATGAATCCTTACCTGAACCCATTCCCACTATGGAAGAGGTTCTCATTGATTCTGAGGCGACATCTTTAAATCAAAAGCATGACCAATAAGCCTGTGAAACTGGTGATGAATCAACCGTAATGCCACAACAAAATGATTCCCATAAAGAGACAAGAAATAGGTTCAATGATGGTGACAAAACTTGGAAGGGAAAGGTCTTCGAGAAGAAAAACCATAAGAAAGGAAATAAGGAACTCACTCTCCAGCACTGCCAAGAGTCTGAACCAAGAGAAAATTCACCTAGTGAACCTGACACAGGTAAGTCTTCTTCTGAACCTATAGGTCATGATGAATCTTCTGCAATAGATCTCCCTATAGCGCTTAGGTAAGGTATTAGATCTTGTACTAAGCATCCTCTATCCAAGTATGTGTCATATTCAAATTTGTCATCCTCTTGCATTAACTCTCAGTTGTCTGCTGTAGAAATTCCAAAAAATGTACAGGAAGCTCTAAAAGTTCCGAAGTGGAAGAAAGCTGTGTTTGAGGAGATGAGAGCCCTTGAGAAGAACAAAACTTGGAGAGTTGTGACGTTACCAAAAGGAAAGAAGACTGTGGGTTGTAAGTGGGTTTTCACTGTGAAGTACAACTCAGATAATTCAATTGAAAGGTACAAGGCTCGGTTGGTGGCTAAAGGCTTCACCCAGACTTATGGCATAGACTACTCAGAGACTTTTGCCCCTGTTGCAAAGTTAAACACTGTCATAATTCTTCTATCTCTTGCTGCCAACTTAGGCTGGCCACTGAATCAACTTGATGTGAAGAATGACTTCCTCAATGGTGACTTAGAGGAAGAAGTATACATGGACTGTCCTCCTGGCTTTGAAAGAAAATTTGCGTCAAAGGTGTGTAAGTTGGAGAATTCACTCTATGGCCTTAAACAATCTCCAAGAGCTTGGTTTGAAAGGTTCACCCAGTCAGTAAAAAGACAGGGATACACTCAAGGACAAGCAGATCACACATTGTTCACAAAATTTTCTCCTAATGGAAAAATCGCTGTTTTGATAGTCTATGTAGATGACATCATCCTCACCGGAAATGATACGGTAGAAATGGAGAGATTAAAGAGAAACTTAGCAGCAGAATTCGAGATCAAGGATTTGGGAGCATTGAAATATTTCCTTGGCATGGAGGTTGCTCGCTCAAAGAAGGGAATTGTAGTCTCCCAAAGAAAGTACATTCTGGATCTCTTGGAGAAAACTGGGATTGGTGGATGTAGGCCAGCAGACACTCCCATGGATCCTAATATGAAGCTGTGGGAGAAGGGTAGTGTTCCGGTTGATATTGGCAGATACCAAAGACTAGTTGGTAAACTAATTTACCTATCTCACACCAGGCCTGATATTGCATTCTCTGTGAGTGTTGTAAGTCAGTTCATGCACTCTCCCTATGAAGAACATCTTGAGGCAGTATACAGGATCTTAAGATACTTAAAGACCAACCCGGGGAAGGGCTTGTATTTTAAGAAAACTGATGAGAAGAATATTGCCATCTTTACAGATGCAAATTGGGTTGGTTCAGTTATCGACAGGAAATCAACAACTGGATATTGTACCTATGTGTGGGGAAATCTGGTTACTTGGAGAAGTAAGAAACAAGGAGTTGTTGCTAGAAGCGATCTGGCTTGAGTTTAGAGCAATGGCTCAAGGTATTTGTGAAGGCTTATGGATTTACAGAGTCTTAAAGGAACTTAGAGCGACAGTTGATCTACCTTTGAAGCTCTATTGTGACAGTAAGGCCGCAATAAGTATAGCTCATAATCCTGTTCAGCATGATAGGACCAAGCATATTGAGATTGACCGCCATTTCATAAAAGAAAAACTGGATGTTGGAATTATCTGTTTGCCTTTTGTGACTTCTAATCAGCAAACTGCGGACATTCTGACCAAGAGCTTGGCCAGGCCCAATTTTGAGCGGTTAATAGGCAAGTTGGGCATGACAGATATCTATGCACCAACTTGAGGGGGGGTGTTGGAGAATCAGGCCCAATCCCGATAATATTCTCTTAGATTTTATTTTATATTTATTTCGTCAGATTTGATTGTATTTTATTATTAATTAGTATCTTCTATTTTAGGAAATCATTAATGTATTTTTTTCTATATAAGCAGCCTTAGTCTGCTGAGTAATACAAGAAAGTATTTTCTTCCCTTGTTCTCTACATAACTCAACCCAAAAAACTAGCACAAGAAGTGAAGATTGCCCAAGCCTTATAAGGACTACTTTGGCCATATATCTAATCGATGTGGGATCTCAACACAAAGATTGATGAATAAGTTGATTGAGCAAAGGGTGTCTATTAATCAACCACGGCAATACGAACCACCACTAAAGCATAAATACTAGAAGGGAGCTGTCCTTGTGTCAAACAAATCTGATAGTTGGCATTCATGTTGACACCAAAGGACTAAGTGCTAGTTTGAACATATATGGGTTAGGGCATCTAGAATTCTGTTAGATATGAGCCTTAATTAGGAGAAATAATAATGTGCCTTGTTAGTTAATATTAGTAGGTAGTTTTATTATTAGTAGACAGTTTTGATTAATAATAACTGTCATGTAACTACTATGTGTAATTATAAATAGTTATAAATAGAAGGGGGTGTTTGAGAGAGAGGTGAACTTGGCATTTGTAGGGATTTGGGGGCCTATTAGGCATTGGGAGAGTTCTGGATCTCTCGAATATCCAGAGAATCGAATTGTAATCTTTATTTTACGGTATATTACCAGTTGGTTTCTATCAAATTCCTCAAATTCTAGTTTTTGCTTTTTTTTTTTCCCTTTTCATTTACAATTTCAAATTCAACCCATCAAAGCCTCTTGTCTAGTGATGGCCTATTATGAACTACAACTCACCATATTTTAAATTTTTGGCATGAGTTCAATCCATTTACACTCAAAAATGAGGTGAAGATGTGTAATACTTATTTTACTTGATAATAAGATAAAGAAACTGCTAACCTAAGTAGGAAATCAAGCAGACACTAACGAAGACTTGAGTTATGTGGAATAGTGGGAGCACATTTGCCATGATTTTTCTCTATTATTATCCTACTTTATCCCCATGCTAGAGCTCTTCAACCTAACCTTAAAATACAAATAACAGTTTCAATGATCGTGTATCAGATATAACAGCAGTACAAACTGTTCTTTGTTATATAGATCTGAAATCTCCTAGTACAAAGCTAAACATTCTGTTATGCACAGGCTTCAGCAACAAAATAAGGTTTGGAAGGTGCATAGACGAATGAATAAACAGTAGGACAGTGAGCAGGTTATAGATAGTTAACACAATGGGTTACAGCAGTAGTTTTATGTTGTATATCACTATCAAATTTAAGTTTTATAGCAAATATCTCAGCAGTTATTGACAGACTTGCCTTGACCCCAATTTTCCTCAAGGATCTTGCAATGCCTTTAGAACGAGTACCATCAGCATCCAACACTATAACCTTGGAACTGTCCTATAGATCAGAGAAAATAAGATTCTGAGACATTGTTTCTCTTGTAAATTTCTAATCACGCATAAAATAAAAAGGTATCGATAGACAAACTTGAAGTCATTGAGTATATATTACTATTTCACTTATCGTGTAGGGTACAACATATAAAGGCACTTTAAACCCCATTTAATGTCCTCAGAAAAAAAAAAGAAGATGAAACTGCCAAAAGATAATGCTTATTTTATAAATACCACATAACTTTAACATACAATCGTCGATATCTATTGAGGTTCATTAGTTTAATGTTGTAATATCAAGATAAAGGGAAATAAATTGAAGGGTGTGTATAAAATACTGTTTAGTCAAGAGTATCACATGGAAGAAAATTTTAAAAAGTTTCTGGGGTTATTCCATGCACTAAGGGTCTGTACGGCCACCTGGACTAGTGTGTCCGGGGTTCGAGGCATTGGGGGGGGAATTTGGGAACAAATATTGATCCCCCTTTAAAAAAAGAAGAGAGAAAAAAAAATAAAAATATTCCATGCACTTTCAAGTAACTTTATTCAGAAACACTAGACCCTGGTTCGAGAAGCAGGCTAAATACCTTAACCATCTTCAAATTTCGAATAATAACAGCGATCAAGGAATCATCCAGGTCTTTACCACTCTTCAACAACTTACGTATGGAGCCATCAGCCTGACAATTGCATAATATGTTATTTTGTAGTAGATAGATAACAAATTAATTGATAATCCATCTAATAAACGACCAAGATTCTGGACTTGTTCCATTTAACATAGTTAAGGTATACCCATCACATCTTTTATACATTATCATGCTTTAAACCAACCTCAATTGGAGTTACACTTGCATAGCGAAACCGAGCAGCCCGTCGAAGATCAGGAACACCATCTTTTTCTCGCAAATCCTGCATAAAGAAAAGGAGCAGCAACTTCATTGGTCAACGTTGAATGTTGATATCAAAATAGTTAACCAAAGAAATGCAAAAAGATAGGAAAACTTCCTTAATACAAAAACACCATAGTTTGAGTTTGTTAGAAGCATGGAACAAAGATGGAATGGGCATCAAAAGATTCAAAATGCAAGATAGCTTGACTTTACTTTCAAAAACTATATAACTGTTTCTCCCACTTTGAAATTTGAATTAAAAAAGCCAGAAAATTGACTATAACTTGCCTCAGTGCGGATATCTATAAGTACAGCATTTTTGTCCCCAGTCAAAAGCTCCAAAGCTGATTTAGGGGATAAATCTCCTGAGTAACCTCCATATATCCACAACCAATAAACAGCCCTGCATATATCTGACATCTATTATAGATGGCGTTTGTGATGGAAATTTAATTCTTCAATGTAGATAAATAACAAATTTTACTTTTAAGGAAAGAGAAATTCATACCATAATGTTGCTGAAGAGCCCACAAAAACAACAAATGGAATAATTGGGTCATTTGGATCCAATCCAAGACTCTTCTCCAATGAATAGAAAGCCATGTATATCTGCTGACGGGACATAAATGATCGGAATATAATATGTAAACATGCTATAAAACTGCTAACAAATTCAGGATATTTGTGAAATGAAACAGCATATTAAGAACAAGGATACAGACCAGCCAATTAAAAGAGAAGATGTTTTGACTCATAACTCATTTGGTAAGTCAAATCAAACTTCACAAACAATATGAAATTTTCAAAGGAAGCTAAGACTTTAATCAGGTAATGTTGAGACTTGAGAGTAATGAATCCTGTTGATACTCTATTAATGCATTACCTTTTGAGTTACAGACCCAGCAGGCCTCAAGATTTCTGTTGCTTTATCTTCACATACATTGACTGTATCCCTAATCTCTGCAGGAAGGAGCTCCTTGGCTGACCCATATAGGTAAACAACATAGGAAGCCCCGCTTGTTAGAGAACTCTCTACTGCTATGATTGTGCGGCGCAACACATCAATAGCCAAAGCAGGTGCTTTACTTGTGACACCACTTAGCTCACTAGAAAAGCTAGTAATTTTCTCATTTGCTAATTCCCCCGTTTGATCAACAGCAGAAAATGCCTTACTAAAAGCATTATCCGCAGATGTAGTAGCATTTTTAATGACGGAATCAATAATAGAAGTGGCTGTATCCAGTGAGCTTTGGAAAGCATTTTCCCCCTTACTAATTGAGGCATTGAATGACTCATTGATTCCAGAAAATAGGTCACCAACACTTGCTTTTGTACTGGCTAACGATTCGTTGTCCCCGTTAATTAAACTAGGCATCGGTGCAAACTTCTCCGGTGTTATATCAGTACTTGATAGTGCTTCTGGTTGTGGCAGTGCTACTAATGTATCAGATCCATCAGTTGACTGTTTTGCAACGTCTACGAGTTCTTCTGGCACAGAAGATAAACTATATCTTTCTTCTATGTATCTGAATTCTCCATTACTCAGTGAATGATACCCATCTACTTCCACTGGTGAATGACCCCATGTATTTGCAAGGTATCCTGATTCACTTGGAGAGGAAAAACTAGCTGAGACAGTCTTTGTAGCTTGTGTTGTAAATGAATTTCTCAGTGAGGGTGTTCCGTAATGCAAACCTAAATGCACACCACCTTCTACCAGACATTTACTCTCAATATCCTTTCGAATTGGGCATAGGGATTGCAGTCCCCCAAACAAGGAAATCTGCATAGCAACAAGATTAACTGTTTCAAATAAACATAAACTAACTGATAAGAGTTTTACCAAAAGGGAAAGTAATTGATAGAGATAGTGATAGATATGCATTTTCCATTTTCAGCAAAATAACGAATTGATGGCTATGCTAAACAAAGAGTGCTGGAAAATTCAAAAAGAAAATAGAAATTGACCTGGGAAGATGAAGAATAGCACGGGGTGGCTGAGCAAAAGGGCAACATTCTCATGTTGACGATGATGAATGAACACTGAACACATCAATCAAATATATCAGGCCCTCGCAGCTATCATCCTCTGCTTAAAATCAAAAAATGCATTAATGCTTCTTTTTTAATAAAAAAAATTACAGAACAAATGAAGGACAAATTTATTGGAGTAAAAAGAACTATGATTCTGGAGTTGCCAAACAGTTTCGGATTGAAATTGAAAGTTGAGTTACTTGATTCTCTCGCTCTAATAGATGAATTGAAATAAGAAACACAAATTGCTTTTTTTTTTTTAATTCTAAAAAAATGCTATTATCAGGTTTGAGTTTCAGAACGCCAAGCAATAGGGAATTAATCTCCAATCCAAATTAACTAACATTTTTAATCAAATATATTTAATTTAAATGTTTAACAAAGGCATTCACCTTAGCTACTTTGAGTATGTGCTTGTCTCCCTTTTATTATTATTTTTTGTTAATTTATTGTTTGTAATTTGATTGAAGTTATTTTTGATTTATTTAAAAAAAAAGAAACGTTGATGAGAAATTTTTGTGGAATGTTTTGGTAGATTATGATTATTATCCGAAAGGAAAGGACGGATATGGTCGAACACGCCTGGCTCATCCTATTCGCTTCTTCATTTTTGTCTCTTATGCACCAACGTCATGACAGAAACTCACACAGCACACTTGGATCACTCGTCCTACTAATTACAGACTTTGATCTTCCACATAATTTCAACGACGAAAAAAAAAAATCCCTTCGAATTAGACACTTCATGAGATGACATGACACTTTGTTTGATACTACGTTATTATTTAATTAACACGACCTTAGTTACACTTTGATTCGCCACCCCATGTGATTAAATTTGGTAGTCAACCCTACTTTTATACAAAAAAAAATATTTATAGCTGAAAATTGATGAATTAATTAAGATAATCAACGACACAAATTTGATAGTAAATTTTGTCAATAACTGTCGAGAGACAAGTCAACCACGATCTTATACGACATCCCTTGTGATAATTTCTACTCAACCTTGCCTTTCTGATAGGAAGCACTGGTGCAAATGGATGAAATATAACCAACAAAATTTACATAAAGCTAAATAAATGAAACCGACTACTACCTTTTTCCCCCTCTCTATCATCATCCATATTCTTGTAAATAAGAGTTCTATGTTACAAATCAAAATTGTGGTGGAGTTGCAAAAGCAATATCCAATTTCTCTCACATTCTAATTTTCCATTAGAAAAAACTAGCTACCCAGGCTCAGTTCTAGGCAAAAATAATTCTTTTAAGGGAAAAAAAATTGCACAAGCTAGTACACCCCTTCCCCACAATCCTTATGAGGTCTACTTTGTAAATGAATTACTATGATGAAGTGAGAACTGCACCCTCAACCTAGGCTGCAGCAAAGCACCAAGCATGCAATCACTTGTGACAGATGTTTCCCTTCCAATCAATTCAAGACCAAGGCAGTCAGTCAGACATAAGTGCCCATCCAAACAGCTGATGATCAAGGCAAGCTAGGGTGCAAATAACAAAAGAATGCATCAGAAAGCCCCAGATGCTTCTGTTCCTCCCAAATAGGTGAGCCAACAGAGGGTTCTTGTGCAGGTGTGTTTGAGGTATCGTGTGCCACTTAAATAATCAATCAGTATGGGATGACATATGGCAGAGCAAAAATAACTGCCGACTCTATATGCACAGCTTCTGCCCATACCTGCAGTGTATCCCCAACCTCTGAAGATTTCACCACAGGTTTTCTTTCTTGTGAATGATTGCTGCCAAACAGCCACTCTTGGTCATCAAAATCAGACCACTCATCTGCTTTGGGTACGGAATATACCTGACTTAGGTATTTGGCATCTGGATGGGGTGGTTTAGTAGATACTTGAGTCACCGGATCGGTTAGCACAAGAGCAGTGGGAGTCTTGTTTAAGGGAACTGCAGATGGTAGAACTTCAATGATACCATTTATCTTGTGCTCTTTGTTTTCTACCATAACATTGGCAGCGGCTCCTAGCCCATCTGAAGCATTTTGAATAGAAATTTGGCAAGGTTGAGAGGAAGAGGGTCTTGGCAATTTATTGGGCCTATTGTCATTGGCTGTAAGAAAATTCAAAAAATAATTATAACTTGTCAGACAATTATGAGCATACAAACTCAAGAAAATTTAATTGAACATTGTAATTGAAAAAATTTCAAACTGAAAAAATATCAAAATAGTTGTGACATGACATCACTAGAAACCCGACAATATCTCATAGGATGTAGTATCTGCTATTAGATCAACAAAATAGTACTCTAAACACGGTAAGAAAAAAATCATGTGTCTAACCACAACCTAATGAGATTCATTGAGCAGCAATGAGAACATGATTCATTATATACGGCACTCACCATGTAGAACTCCATTTGAATCAATTTCTTTCCGTTTCTTGAGATTTTCCCCAATGATAGAATTCTGATGGTTGTGCCCAGAAACCTGTGTGGAAGGATTTGAGCCCATTGGGCCATCTTTGTTGCTTTCTTTTAATTTATTCTGCTCTCTGTTCTTATGTTCAATTTTCTCCTTCACTTTCTCCTTTTTTTTCTCTTTATCCCTCTCTTTGTCCTTCCCATGCCCTTTCTTCTCCTTCTCTTTTTCTTTCCTTTTATCTCCCCGTTTATCATCTTTTTTTTCCTTAACCATTTTTGTTCCTTCAACTGTTGCTTCCAAAGTTTTGTCAAAATTCTTCTCCAAAGGTCTGGGCTTTTCATCAACCCTGGGATGACAATTTCCAGCATGATTCTGAACTGTTGCATTTCCAATAGGTCGAGCCTCAGCCCAGATTCCTCTCCCATCAATCTTCTTAGCATCAATACCATTATCCAGGAACTTCTCCTTACCATCAGGCCAGGTGCCAGTGCCACTACTCTTGGCAACCAACCTAACAGTCCCTTCATCCTTTCTGTGGTCTGCAATTGTAAACTTTTGAACCAATTGATTCCCAGCTCCTCCATCATTGTACCTAATCCTCCTGTCCAACTCCATGAGGAATTTAGAGTCCTTGTTCTCCTCAACCAGATGATTATTCTCTCTGGCCTTCTCTCCATTGTTACTGGCATACTGTTTAGTAAGTCTATCCTCAAACAAGACACCCTTCTTATCATTTTGTTTGATTTCCTTTTGATGTAGTTTACCTGCATTAGGACCCTGAGCTTGTGCTGGAAATCCTTTCTCATCTGCAGCACTGATTTTACTTTTATCTTTATCCTTGTCCTTATCTTTATCTTTCTTTTTTTCTCTGTGTTTTTCTTTTTTGTCCTTTTTTTCCTTATGCTTTCCATCCCTTCCTTCCTTCTCTCTCTTTTCCTTACTTTCCCTCTTCTCTCTGTCCTTCTTCTCTTTTTTATGTTTCTTTTCTCTCTGCTTTTCCTGCAAGTTTATGGCGAAAAATAGATATTAAGAATAATAATCAAATAAGGAAACAAACTAAATGACTGCACATCTCCACTCCTCCCCTTAAAAGAACATAAGAAAGAGAATAATATCCATAGAAGAACCACACAACATGGTCCTTGAAGATCAAGCAAAAATAACAACAAATTCAAGACCTTTAAACTCCCAGTCTGACAGGGCCTTAGATGATGTTATGGGCTGTGATGATGTGTCCGCAAGTCAGCAGGGGAAGCCCAAGGTGTGGATAGTGTATGAGAGGAGGAATAAGAAATTGAGAGAGAATGGTGAGGTGGCAGAGAGAGAGGGAGGAGAAGATGTGTGAAGTGGTGAGCACTTTTCTGTTTTAAGGGAAATGGGTGGAGTGAGAAAGGGTATCGCAGAAGAATCATTTTGACAGCTACGGACTGAGAGAGTGTATTCTCAGGAGGAGCTTTGCTCTGGAAGTAGTAGGGATAGTCCATTCCTCTACTTGTTATCTTCTTCTTCATAAATAATATACACACTGTTTGACCAAATTATTCTCTGTTTGGTTGTTTAATTACTGTTTGTGCTCTTGAGAACCTATCACAGTCTATCAGTCTATCTATATACAAAATATGCAGAATTAGTTGCTAATTTATAACCAAACAAAAAGATAAAAAAATAAAATAAAATAAAAAATTGATTGGCAATATGCTTCCATGCTGCCGACAAATTATAACATACAAAGTTCTCTGTAAACAGACAATCATTTTACTTGCAATAAATAAAATCCATACTCGCATAGGAATCCCGTATCCAGTTCAACAAAGGATGACCACCGGTTTTATATTTGAGGTGAAATTTCTCACAATACAGAAGTACTAATATGCAAATAAATAACATCCACCAACTTGTATATCAACATTAAAATAACCCTAACAAATAACTTGACAGGGCATTGATTCCAACAAAGAATTACCACAATATTTAAGGAGCGATTTCTCAATGCAAAATAGCACTAAGATGCTTGTGCATAAGGAGCAACACAGTTCCTTATAATGCTGGTGCACTTATAATGACTCCTAGTCCCACACAGCATCCCATAAGTATAATATTTTACCCTCAAGGCTTCAACATTTATCCTGAATGGGAAGGCACACCATCAAGCCCAAAAGGTTATTGTTTTACATCAAAATCATGTTTTGTCCAACCATCCAGGTGTGTTTATCATCCATTAAGAGATGGTGCACCAAAACCAGTTTTCCCAGTGTCAAAAAATATACATGTTTTAATTTTCCAACATTCTCAATTCAACATAATATATCCAACGTTCTCAAATTATGTGAACTATTACTTTTCCCATCTAAAGGACTCATAAGTTGATGACAACTAACTACTTATACAAATAATCATAGACTATGTCTTGACCTTCCCCTACCCAACGCCAAGTACATACAGCACCACAAAATCGGAGAAAAATAACAAAGAAGCATGATTTTGTGTTGTATGACCAACGAACCAGGCTTCACTAAAATGTATTTTTCTTTTCCAAGAGTGCTATGCTATTATCAATGACTTAGAAATAAATGATGATCAGCATTTCGAGCATGGAAGTACCAATTCAATTCATGTAAAAGAATAAATTTCCATGTCCAGACAGTAGAATGGTAAGGAGTTAGGGAAAGATTATAATGGTACTTATAATTTTCACCTATTTGAGTTTTAATCCATATAGTTTTCTTTTCCTTTTGATTTTGTCTCCTATATTTTCACTCATTTAAGTTTTGGTCCTTATCGTTAAAATACTGGATCCTATATTTTTCACTAACTTGAATTTTTAGTCACCATAGTTTCTACTCATTAATGTATTGGTCCCCGTTTTCCATGAAGATTGGTCCCTATAGTTTTCACTCTTCCATGTATTGGTCTATGAGGGAACAAACCCAAATGTGAGAAAATTATAAGAACTGATATTCCAAAAAATGGGAAAAAACTAAAGGGACCAAAACCTAAATGGGTGCAAACTATACCGAACAAAATCTTATTTAAATCTTAGAGGAAGTGGATAGAACAAGAAAAGCATATAAATTTTTAATCATTGTCTCTTCATCAGCATAGGTAGAATTCCCCTCCACATGTTCGGCACTAAGAAACTCACCAGTCCAAAATCCAAAATTCGGAGAAAAAACAGAAACATCTAACATGAATCCTGTAATATTATGATTATGAGGTGGATAAAGGCAACAATAATGAGTATGCATATGGGGAATGTCGTAAGTCATAAGAACCAAATTCATTCAACGAGGGGTGCACAATCACGACTGATCAGGATATGCTAAAAAAACACCATTTATGGCTCCAATCATCTTTGACTGCATTTGCACTCAAACCCAAATCAAACAAGATCTTTCTGTTTTCCTTTGTGTGAGAAATATTGAAAGTGACCATTTCAAACGCTTCATGTTATCAATTTACAAAGATCTTTAACAAAGTTCTACCATTCAGAAGAAATAGATGAAAAAAATAATCAAGTCCATAATTAAATCAGACCATGAATGCATGGCAGATATTCTTAAAAACCATTTTAATGGTCAGGACAGCCTGGTACTTCAAAGCTTCCATCACAGATGGAATCCAATGAAAGGTAGAAGTGGTAGGCAACCTCACCTTACATTTTGCGACTTGAAAAACGAACCTCATTCATGCACATTTAACACTACGCTCACAAAAAAAAAAAAAAAATCCAGTTTTGCATCCCAGATAATGATAGGTCAAACAATTTGTACAATGCAATACACGAAAATTATATAACCTTTTTTAGTAAATCCACATCATCTGTTCTAGCTTTCTTTTCATATCCTGGTGGTGGAAATGGAAAGCAACGCGACATTGCACAAAATCCAGCTATGCCCAGTGTATCCTCTTTGCAAAATTGAGAATGCTTCAATCACTTTCCGGTAGCACTGTTCCAGAAAGGGAACGAACCAGCAACTATGCTCCTGTCCATGCACCATGTCACTGCAATCATTTCCAGCTTTAATATTCCTCCATAAGCTTCTTACTAACTACAAACACAAATTATGGAAACCACCACCAAGGTTTACTTCCCTTCACCAAATATGCAAATAGTGGAAACTAATATTACTGAAATTTGATTCAAAATCAACGTTGAGCACGGCAACCACTCAATCTAACTAACTAGTAGTACAAAGTTAAATGATTCAAGACAACCCCAACAACTATATCCTTAGGATTAAGACCTCTACAGTAAGGTATTAAGCTCAAATTATGGCAATCCAAATGGTTTCTTCAGAAACAAAAACGGACCACTGCAATCAGATCCTCTATGTTTTCTTTGGGGCCAACAACTAATCATCAGCTTTTCCTTTGAGACAAAAACCAAAACCACAACCATGCCCCAACAAAGATCAAAAAGGCCAAAAGATGAAAAGCCCTGCCTTTTTGTACCGTGTCTAAAATTAGTTCTCAAAGTGTTGATCACTGTATAAACAATTAATATAAACAATCCTCTTCCATGCTCAGTGTTGCTAAAATCGCGAGTTAACGCGTAAGATCATACGATCCTACGAGTTTTCACCCCCTGAGCGAGTCGACTCTGTTACAGGATAAAATCGCTGCAGGATCGTCGTTCCGGCTCGAAAAATCGTAGGATCGTCGTCACCCCGTTTTGATTTTGAGAAGGAGACGTATCCGTGTCGAATTTTGCGACCCGGTTCAGAAGAAAAACTAAACTAACCTAACCTAACAGAAGTTCCTTCTCTCTCTCTCTGCAACCTCCGTCTCTCTTTCTCTCTCTCTCCCCCCCGCTTTCTGTGCGAATCTGCGAAGTGTCTCTGCAACCTCTGATACGGTTCCTGGGGTAGACACTTAAAGGAGATCAAACTTGTGTTAGTGGGCCGGATCCGCCAAACAACAACAGGCCCAAGCGGGTTGAAAAACCCAATTGGCTCATGGGTTCATTTCTAAATAAAGAGTGATATTTCCAGGCTCCAGCTGTGTCGAGCACACGATGGGCTCATTTGTGACTCATCACATTGTTATCGATGTGTATTATGCCCCTATAGATGGCACATGATGTTAAATATTAGGATCTATATATCTCTATCACTACGAGAAATCGCGAGGATATCGACGGCCTATTACCGACGGCCAAAGCTCATTGCCAAAAAACCAGTTTTTCCAATGACTTTAGCCGTCGGTAAGTCCACACTACAAGAATTCTCGCCGTTACCGACGGCATAGCCATCGGTAATGTGCCGAAAAAAATGTTGGGCGGGAATTTAATTTTTTCCGACTTTACCGACGGCTACGTGCCGTTGGTATAAATGTTTTTTTTTTAAAATTTAGTTTTTGGAATTAGCCGTCGGTAAATCTAACATTCATTTTTTTATTTCCTGAGTTGTCAAACACCCAGATCTCACATGTTTCCTCCCATTTCCTCTGAATCAAGCAATGCCCCTTTCCATCACCAAATCCGACGCCGGTTTGTCTTCTCTCACCATCCTCGTGCTCCATCGAGACCGGTCTCCGCACCTCATGGTCGAACGAAAAGGTTGAAGGAGTGTCTTGCAATCTCGACGGAACCCGCAGGAGGAGACTGGTCTTCGTATTCCTCTCTACTCGTCGTCGCCGTCTCAGCCCCGATCGACCCAGTCGCGGCTTGCTGCAGCGCCTTGCTTCGCTCTCTGTCGCGCTCCCTGCTTCCCTCTCCGTTGCATGACCTCTCGTCGTCTCCATCGCGCACGCCGCTCTTGCGCGGCCTGCTTTGCTTCTGTCCGCTCCTGGTGAGTCTTTCGGCTTGCTCCCTGTTTCCAGATTTCCCCCTTTTCATTTTCCTAATTTCTAAACCTAGTTTCTCATAATTTCAAATTTCTTTGGAAAAAAAGGTCCCCTGACCGTGGTGTTCTGTTGCATGTTAATTGCAAGCCTAATTTCAGATTGCTTATTAATTTCAGATTTATTGCTTGTAAACTGTGGTTGCTTGTAAAATGTGGTTCGGTCTGTTGGTTCCCTGACCTTGGTTGTTTATAAACTGCTAATTCTTAATTTGTATTATTGTAAAAAAAATTACCATGTTCTTGTGTTATTGTAAAGAAATTGGGTAAAAAAAGAACATGTCACTCTGCTTTTGTTAGTCGAAAGATTGAATTTTTGTTGATTATCTGTTAAAACGAAAAACTATGCATTTATATTTATTCCTAGACTAAAATTTTGGTCATTGTTGAATAATTTAGATATACTTATTATTTTTTTGTTCTTTTGCTTGATTTTGTTCTTTGACATGAGAATTTTGACTCTAAGTGAGTGCTTGTTGAGTTTTGTTGAATCTCAATATTGAAATCGGTGATTGATGGTGAGCTGGTCATGGTTGGTATAAGAACAGATGGAATCAGATATTTGCAAGCTCTTCATTGGAGGAATATCTTGAGACACTGATGGGAACATCTTAGAGAGTATTTTGGGAAATATGGGGAGATGGTTTGCTAATTATATGAATTTCTTTTCATTTTTTTCAGAAATTTTGATCACTTTTAATTTTTCTTATGCACAATTGTTGTCTCAGGGTATAACAATAATTTCTAGTATCAATTTCCTCTTCTAAAAACCATTGTCAGTGGATGCTAGTATGATCTACTTTGTCCACTTGCTTTTTTTCTCCTTTCCTTTTTTTACTTCAATAAATTAGTCTTTGGGAAATTTACATTAATTTTCTCCAATTGGACTTTGATTTGGTAAATTGAATTTTAACATCACTGTGATCTTCAATGTTTCTTATATATAATTTTCCAATAAAAAGAAAGACATTGTTATTTCTTACATTATCACTCTAATAGGTTCTTTCATGTTCTTACTAAAAGACTGTCCTTTCCTGAAAGTTCCAGTATCATATAAACTAATAAAATTGGTTTTCTAAATTCATCTAAGTTATTATTTTTCACTATGTTGCTCTAAGGCATATAATTGTTTGCTATGCTTTCAGATTGTGATGGTGGTGATTTGAGCCTTGATGATTCTTTATGGGATGTTTCTGATGACAAGTTGGATAGCTCATCAGATTTGGATAGGAAGTAGCAGATGAGGCATGACCAGTTTCGTTCAGTATTTTAAAAATGTTGAATTAATTGTCCGCATTTTGGTTTCTAATTTTGTACTTGTATAAAATGATTAGCTATTCATTTTCATTCTCCATATACTTTTGATTGGGTATCGAGATGGTCTTATCGTTGGGGAGGAAGATCCTGCACAGGAGGGGCTTAATATCAGTTTTAAACAATCAGTCCTTACTGGTTATAGCTGGGGTGTTGTAAGAGGTGTACCCAGGTATTTTGAGCTGGGATGGAATACATAAGGATGATTTTGCAGGGTATAATTGAACTTGATATTGTTACTGGCTCACCAATATATTTTTTTCATAAATTTCTTTTTGGTTATTTGTTTCATATGAAGTGCCTTTGCTTATCTTCCAGATCAGTTAAAACTTAAAAGAGAGGTTGGTTGAAACACTAGAAAAAATGGGAAGAAATTTTCTTTCAATTCAGAGGCTTGTATATTAAGATTATAAGCTCCATTGTTTGTGATTTATTTATAAGAAAAAGTCATGGAATCACATTTTTTAGCATATAGTAAGTTGACTCGTGATCCTGCACTACGTTTAATACGTTTTTGCATGTTCTCATATATGTGGGTTGAAAGCATTGCTTTGTAACTCTCAGATGGCAAAATGAAAGGGTGTGTATATTGGAGCTCGAAGCTACTACAACATAATTGAGTTGTGCTATTTGGATGCATAATAAGGTAAACCTTTACTCTTTTTTGGCTTTAGTTTTTGAAGTTAAGTTGACTATCTTCTATTGATATCATTAGCCTGAGTTAAGTTGACTATAGTTTGATGAGACTTGAGTCGCAATAACATGAAACTTTGCTTCTGTTGTATTCATTCTGTTTTCTGCATTTTTGTCTCTGACATTATCTCATTTTGGTTTTTTTGTGGTTGGGTACAATTGATATGTGCTGACTGTACTTGATGGTTGAATCTTGGAGATTCATGTCTCATAGGCTTTGTGTTTCCTGCTGTTAGTTCCACCTTATATGGCTTTAATATTTAGGATTTGGCACTTGATATGCTAGCTGACTTCAAATGTTTGATATTATGTAGTATGCTTGTTTGACATTGAACTTAATTTGTAGTTGCACGTTTGTGTGTGTTCAATTGGAGCTTTTTCGATGTGGGTCACTCCATTTACAAAGGAAAATTTGTGCTCACACTGACTCCTAGTCACCAGAATTTATGCCACTAGATGTATTATTATTTACTGCGGTTGTCATTAGATGTGTCATAATCTTTGTCGATTTGTTTAAGGATCATGTGAATTGAATGTCTAAGATGCAATCAGTTAACTAAGCTTTAATAAGGTATTAGGATTTGTGGCTTTGATTTGTTCCTAAACCGATTAAGTTTCAATCTCGTGCCTGCATTTTGAATTGAAGGAATTAAGTCCCTTGTGATCTTCATTTCTTCACTGTTGCTACATGCTACCATGTATTGAAAAGCTTCTAACATAGATATTATTCCTCAGTTTTATGTATTTTTGCTGAAATCATCATATTCTGAATATGAACTATCCACTTTTAGGGTTAGGATATCTACAGATTTGTGATATATGAAATTGGATCCACTGACTTGATGTTTGGATGAAAAAGTTTGGGATTATATGACAACTTTCTGGTTTCCCGCTTCTTGGTTTTTAATTTTGAAACAGATAACTACTATTATTATGTATGATTATGTGACAAGTTTTTGGTTGCCTACTATTGATTGTCGGAACTCAAGAAAAGTGTGTTGGATGCAAGAAAACAGTGTACCCAATTGAAAATGTATGTATCTCAATTGAAAATTCTGTGAGATTTTTTTCGTTTTAATTTCTAGATCACAGTGGGCTTAGTCGTCGGTAAATTTACTGACGGCTAAGCCGTCGGTAGTTTCGGATCTGTGTTTTTTTTGTTTTAATTTCTAGATTACAGTGGGCTAAGCCGTCGATAATTTCGGATCTGTGTTTTTTTTGTTTTAATTTGTAGTTTACCGACGGCTGAAAAGACAAAAATGGTTGTTTTCGTGGATTTTACCAACGGTCAAGAGGCGACATTCTGACAAAAAAGCCGTCGGTAATTACCGACGGCTTCATTGTGGCCGTCGGTAAATTTAGCGACGAGCGATTTACCGACGGCCCTGTGGCCGTCGATAATCTCGAATTACCGATGACTTTTTGGAATTACCGACGGCTTTTGGCCGTCGGTAATTGCGAGAATTCTTGTAGTGTATTAATACAATAGTGACTCATGAATAAAACATTGAATATTAAAAACCTCAAAACTTTGTCTCAGTCTCTAATCTCTTTGAAGTCCTCAGTACTCGAAATTTGAAAATTCTCGTTGTCTATCATCTCTTCCATCATCTCTAATTTGAGCTTGCATCAACCTCTCTTTCTCTTCTATGCGACTCTGCCTCATTCTCTCTATTGTATATATGTGGTGCGGTGTATGTCGTTCTTTGTTCTCTTTATATCGGTTCTCTGGACTTCCCATGGAATACCATTTTTTTTTCTTTACGTTTTCATAAAATATTTTCAGGGCTCTTTACTTTTCGCTAACAAACAAAAAACACTACAACGTCACTTCACTTTTCATCATGCCCATAAAATATCTTTCATAAAATATTGTATTTTGCTCTCAAACAAAATACAAGTTTCTTTCTTTCTTTTTGATAATTGATTATGATAATAAGTGGTTTATTTTTTATTTTATTAATTTAAGGATTTCTATTTTTTTTTATTTAAGCACAAACACATGAACGTGAACACAAGAAGGGGGGTTGAATTGTGTTGAAAACTTTTCGCAAACGTTAAGTTAAAAACACTTAGAACACAGGTTTTTCAAAACAGTTTGTGTATCGGACGCTGGAAATAAACCGGACACTGGAAAAGCAGTTTGTGAAAACTTGTCTTTAATAGAACAAGATAAAGATAAATAGAAAGCAGTAAAGCAAGAGACACAGAGATTTATACTAGTTCACTACCAAACTGGTAGCTACGTCTAGTCCCTTCGTTCCTGAAGGATTTTCCACTATAATCAACTGATTACAATTTCCTCAAGAGTATTCTTCTGTCACAAACTTGACAATACTCTCAACTTCTCAAAACGACTCGATGCAATGAGCCTTTGAGGGTACAGCCTTAACTAGGCCAAAACAACTTTTACAAGTAAGTTGAATACAAGCAGAAATAACTCTCACAGAGAGGATAAAAAATTAAGCTCAATATAGAAATGCTTTCTAAAAGAAAGTGTCGGACGCTGAGTTCAGTTCTTGTAGTCCAGAGACTTGGCACGAAACTTGATTGCTCACAAAAGCAGTGTTTTCAGAGTATTGACTCTTTGTAGTGTATAGCAATAGTGCTTGTTCTTAGTAAATGAAGCAATATTCTCTTGTAGAGTTTTGGCAGTTTCTTCAATGGATACCTTGGGGTATTTATAGAAGTTCTAAAAGATATTACCGTTACAGTAAAAATGGCTCCTTTTCATTGAGTGAGGTGATTTCAAAAAGTTGTCTCTTTCTTCCTTGCCAGAGAATATCTCAGTAGTACACATTACCGTTTTCGTACTACCTTGCTTTTCCCAAATGCTTGTACGATTTTTGTCTTTAGCTAAAGGTGTCACCTTTGATACCTCGTACAACAATTTGAGCGCATAAGATCAAATTCGAAATCCGTTCGAAGCTTACGAGAGGGCGAGCAACTACGTGACCATCACGTGATTTAAAATGAAGTTGAGGCCTTTCGCTCGAGCAGGAAGGTCGGGACGCTTCGTAGCAAATGGATAAGCCTTGTGTCACAAAAAGATAATTCGGGGCGCTCACGAAGACGATTATACTAGGATGGCCGGGATCTTTGACACATTGAGTGTATCCTTCTCTTGTGAACTTCTTCCTTCTTGCTTAAGTGGCTTAGAAGTATATGTAATATTAGTATCTGCACACTTCAAGAATTGTTAGAACATAAATTGTTCTCTTGTGAATACTTTGTTATCATCAAAATTAATGAGGGTCTAAACTTCTCAATCATTTAGGTTCCAACAATCTCCCCCTTTTTGATGATGACAAATATCCAAGGTTGATGAACAATTTTAAGTTTCAAATAAGAGTTTTAAGGGTCTCCCCCTGAGTTCAACAACTTAGATAAGTATAGCAATAAAAGACGCTGAGATCGGATGCTGAAATGATGTTATGAATGATTGATTAGCATGTATATCTATCCTTAGCGTGTTTAT
This sequence comes from Calophaca sinica, assembly GCA_037113605.1. Lineage (NCBI taxonomy): Eukaryota > Viridiplantae > Streptophyta > Magnoliopsida > Fabales > Fabaceae > Calophaca > Calophaca sinica. Next base: position 41,355,387 of record CM073735.1, read on the forward strand.
TTTAGCGGTCATCAAGCCTTTATTTTAGTCCCCCTTTTGTCATCAGACAAAAAGAGTGTAAAAACACATCATAGTCAAAAAACAAAATAGAAGAAAAATTTGAGTAATAAATTCACAATATAATTGAACCAAAAATTAAGTAATATCACTCCGTACCAAAAAAATTTTAAAACAAAACAAAGTTTAAGGGTTTTGAGGTAGCAGGTTGATTCGTTCCATGATGAGTTTCAGCTGCATTTCAAGCTCAGGAACTTTCAAACAGGTTGCCTTCATGGTTTCAAATTCCTCCTTAGGAATTGTAACCATTTCCACTGAAGATGTGGAGGAGCAGATTCAAACCGACACACTAGCAACACTGCAGACTTCCGATTCATCTTCTTATGGATTTCAAGAACAGTTTGAGACAAATCGATTTTATCTTCTTCCTATCCTTTGCCCATTGGAAATAATTATCTTACGGTGGAAACCATTTGATAATAGTTCCAAGTTTTCTTCTTTCAGACTCATATAGGGCTTCATTTCTTTGCTCAACAAGATCGAAAGCGAGAAGATAATTGAAGATCATTTCTCTGTGTTGAAGAATGTCTCTGGCATACCCATCAAATTGTTCAGCAGCAGCTTCTCCAAACACATTGCCTAGGAAGACACTTAGGGCATCAAAGGAAAAGTTGAGGCCTTCATTTTCAGCAATGAATAGTCTCCTCAAAATTTCTCTGTCATCCTTGTCAATAGTCAGGGGCTCAAAACAAGGCATAATGGCTTTGTCTTTCCAAGACGCAGACCATTGCATCCAGCCAAATCCAATGTAAAAGTGTTTCCAGACTAGATCCCATGAAGCATATAGCTTCACCAAGTTGAGCGGTCTAATCACAGAACACATGAACATATCTTCAAAATAAGCAGTTCCAAGATTGGATTCAGGTACCTTCTCGATGATACCAATAGTAGGGATTGTTGCCTTCTGCATTCTGGCCGGTTGGAAGATCGATTCTCCATTGATTTTTCTTGAGCACTCGAGATAATACCTTCCGCATGATCTTCGAAATTTTCTTTCTGGAAGTCGGGTGAACTCCTTGACTTTGTAGTCTCTGGGAGCTTTCTCATATTCCTTAGGACCTATCTTCTTGAATGGCATTTTGCGGTAGCGCGGCTTCCTTTCTTTTTCCAGGAATAGACCAAGATAACCACCTTTGCTATCTGGAACAATCTTTATAGAGACAGGATGATGGGTCTCTATATTCGCCAATGACTTGAGCCTTTTACGCTCATAACAATGAGCCATCATACAAAGCTTCACGTGATCCACATACCACATTCCTCTAATGTAAGAGGTTTATTCTGGCGGGAACCTTGGTACATCAACGAGAAAAGGGAATAGCCTCTTTGTTTGGTTTGGGTCTCGGCCTTCCTTTAAAGGACATCTCAACATTGTCTTTGCCATCCTTGAAGACAAAGATTCATTGGAGGGGTATCTCCAGTCTTGAAACTCAGGTGAAGGTCTTCAAGTGCCATAAAGATGGGTGATTGTAGATAGAGTTATATGACTCATATCTAACAAATTTTGGTCTAATGTCAAGAGGGACAAGGTTTCTTTGGAATTAGAGGCGGTAGTTTTTGGTGTCACTTCTTGTGATAGTGTACTTGGGGGAATGTAGGGTTTGAAATGATTAAATGGAGGGACTTTGAAAAGGAGGTTAAAAGGATGAGAATGAAGTTTGGAAATGTATGAAGTGAGGGAGGTATATGTGGAGGTTTGAGGTGAGGGATGGTGAGTGTATTGAGTCTGTGTTTGGGTAAGTTGTTTGGGGGCTATGGAAGTGGTTGTGTTTACGGCTTTTTGTGCAGGTTTGAATGGTTGATGGTTGTGCAACGGATATAGGTGGAGCAGAATGGTATTATCAGTTTCAAAAGCAGATCTGAGAATCATCGTAAATTCGTACCTTTGGTTCAAGCTCGATCGCTCGACCAATCTCTTTAGCGTCTGTCAGGCGGCACCGGAGGCGACGTTGAATTGCCTTCTTCAGGCACCGGACAAAACTTGTTTCTCGCCTTCGGCTTGCTTTTTCCTCGGGGACCGACCGATGGGAACGCGGTCCTCATCTTCTGATTCAGTCTTTCTTTTAGGTGCAGGAACCACCTTCTGCTTCTTGCTTCTTGTCTCCTCTTCTGGAGAATCAGAAGTCCTTTTCACACCAGTTACTGAGCTTTTGGTGGTTTTCTCAGTAGTAGACTTCTTGCTAAGAGAGAGACCATATTCTACTCCCTGTTCCTGTTTCACCTTCTTCATCTGTTCACCAGTGATCAATTTCATTCTGACCAAGCTGTTAACTCCAAAGGTGTCAGGAATCACAACACTCTCAGTGCCAAAATACTTCACCTTTTCTTGATCTGGCAAAGCAGTCAACTTGTTTACAACCAGATTCTTGGCCATCATCTTAGTGAGAAGAACACCATAAGGAATGCACTTGTAGGTGTTTTTCTTGTCAGCAACACCTTTTCTCGAATTAACCAGTGCATTAATCAGGTTGTTGTAGATCAATCTTGACATGTAGTGCCTCATAATGAACTTATGTTCATAGTTGACTATGTCACTAGAACCAGCCTTCAACCAGACGCTCTTAGTGATTATCTTGTGCAGAACTCTGTAATGACTCTTCAAATGCTTTGCAGTAGGGGTTTCACCAGATTCTTTCAGTTGTTTATAATTCTCAAACAAATCCTCATTGACCTTCTCAAGGCCATGAAATGCATCAGCCCAATCTGTGTAGTAAACGATACATTCACAGGGACAACCAGTGACTTCAGAAATGTTGGTAATGGTAAAAATGAACTTGTAGCCTCTCACAGTTCCTTCAAAGATACCACCTTGGTGTAAATGAGCATTACCCCAAAATTCCTTGATAGCAGTAACTAGAACCTCAACCTGTTTCCAAAAGAAGTAGTGCTCCCAACCCATTGCCTTGAAACCACTGTAGAAATCGAAGCCATAGAGTTTGAAGTTCTTTAAATCAATTCGATTTTCCAATAGAACCTTTCCTTCAACCATGGTGTCGTAAATAGCAGTATACTCAGAGGTTGTTACACCAGATATGATTGCAGTTGAGAGATAGAGAAATGGAGGTTTAGGGTTTCAGAACAGTCACAAAGAGAAGAGAAGAAAACTGTTTTTCAGACTGAAAACAGAGCGAGTGATTGTGGAGCGAAAAAGAAGGAGTAGTAGGAAGGTTTTGTAATTTGTACAGTTACTTTTCAAAAACCTCTTCATTATCCGAGTAATAAAAATAAATTTAAAAAGAAATTAAAATAAAGATACATTTTTTCATTAAATGCAGTTGCCAAAATAAAGTAAAAGATTTTATTGAAAACGTAAATAATCATGACTCAGATTAGGTGTGATGAGACGCTTAAGTTCCACACGAGCTTACCACGTGTGTGTTTCGGATGCTCATAGTTGATTCATCGGATGCTGAGTTATGATGCAGTTGGCATATAAAAATGCTTACTCGTATGATGATGATGTCATACCAGATGCTCAAATGATATCTATCATAAGACGCTGAGATTAATCATTCTTTTATAAGATGGAAATATAAATTTCTTCTTATAAAATTGAATCTATCTTCAGCAAGGGGTTTTGTAAGAATATCAGCCCACTGGTGATCAGTGTCTACAAATTTGATTTCAAATGTCCCCTTCTGAACATAGTCTCTTATAAAATGATATTTAATCTCAAAGTGCTTTGCTCTAGAATGCAATATAGGATTTTTAGTAAGACAAATGGCAGATGTATTATCACAAAAGATAGGAATGTTACTCTCTTTTATCAAGTAGTCTTCAAGTTGATACTTCATCCACAGAAGTTGAGAACTGCAACTTGTTGCTGAGATGTATTCAGCTTCTGTTGTTGAGAGTGTAATAGTGCTCTGTCTTTTGCTTGACCAAGACACAAGATTAGCTCCAAGGAACTGGCAGCCTCCACTTGTGCTCTTTCTTTCAATTCGGTCTCCAAAGAAAGTCAAGATCACGAAACCTACTAATTTGTAATCTTTTGATTTCTTATAAAGCAAACCAAGATTAGTAGTTCCTTGCAAAAATCTGAATATTCTTTTAACAGCACGCAGGTGTGGTTCTCTAGGATCTGATTGAAATCTAGCACCTGCAGGCCAGAACATAATGTCAGGTCTTGAAGCCGTAAGATAAAGTAGAGATCCAATCATACATCTGTACATTTTCTGATCCACCTTCTTACCAATTTCATCTTTACTAAGAGTGCAGGTAGGATGCATGGTGTACACATAGGCTTGCAATCTAGCATCTTGAATTTCTTTCAATAATTCCAAGGAAAAACTTTAATTCTCCCATCATGCTCATCTCAAATTCAGCCTGCATAAGCTTAGAAAATTCTTTGCAAAGGCTTTCATTAGTGGCTCCAAAAATGATATCATCAACATAGATTTGAACAAGTATGAAATGCTTGTTAGAATATTTTCTGAAAAGAGTAGTGTCAACTAAACCTCTTGTAAATCCATTTTCCATTAAAAAGGAACTTAGTCTATCATACCATGCTCTGGGAGCTTGCTTAAGACCATATAGAGCCTTTTTAAGTTTAAAAACATGTTCTGGAAATTCAATATCTTCAAAACCAGGAGGTTTTTAACATAAACTTCCTCAGTTATAAAACCATTTAGAAAAGCACTTTTCACATCCATTTGATATAGAGTTATCTCATGATGTGCTGCAAATGAAAGTAAAATGCGAATAGCTTCTAGTCTTGCAACAGGTGTAAAAGTTTCAGTGAAATCAATACCTTTTTCTTGTGAGTAACCTTGAGCAACTAACCTTGCTTTATTTCTCACAACTTTACCATCTTCATCAAGCTTATTTCTAAATACCCATTTAGTACCAATAGCATGCTTATCTTCTGGTAGAGTGACTAGCTTCCATACATCATTTCTTTGGGCTCGATTTAGCTCATCTTGCATTGCTAGAATCCACCCTTCATCTTCCAATGCTTGATCAATCGTCTTAGGTTCCATTTCGGAGAGAAGTGCAAAATCGATGCTCCTTGAAAGAGGATCCGTTCGTACTTTATCACCAGGTTCTCCTATGATTTGATCTTTTGGATGATTGGTTTTGTACTTCGACTTTTTCTTGCTTGAACAGCTGAGTAGAATTCTTCGTCTTGTCACCACCGGATGATGAAGATGCACGTTCACCGTCTGACTTGTCACCGAGGTTTAATTCTGAAAATAACTCATCTAGCTCTGACATAGCAGTGTCAGGCTTCTTATCATCAAACTTGACATGAATGGACTCTTCTCCCCCATGATCACTTCTAATAGAAGAAATACAGATGCATTTTTCATTTTGAACTGATTTGCAGAATACAGTAAATACCTTAAAAGACTCATCCTTGTGGGCAAGGAATTTAACCCATGCCCATCTAGTAAAATCATCAACAATGACTAATCCATATTTCTTTCCGATTAAAGAAATTTGTCCTTGTGGGACCAAAAAGATCAGGATGTAAAAGTTCAAGTGGTCTAGAGGTTGAAACAACATTTTTTAAATGAAAGGAAGTTTTAACTTGTTTTCCTCTTTGACAAGCCTCACACAGGGCATTAGATTGGAACTTAAGATTTGGTAAGCCTCTAACAAGATTGTGCTTGTTTAATTTTGAGATTAACCTCAAATTGGCATTACCCAATCTTTTGTGCCAAATCCATTGCTCATCTTCAACAGACATAAGACACTTGACATCTTGTTTTGCAAGTTCAGAAAGATCGACTTTATAGATGTTTTGTTTCCTCTTTGCTGTAAAGAATATAGATCCATCATTTTTGCTTTTTACTGAACATCCATTTTCTGTAAAGACAACATTATAACCATTGTCACATAATTGACTTATGTTCAATAGATTATGTTTCAGTCCTTCAACATATAAAACATTATCAAAAGAAGGAAGAGAGTCTTTATCTATGCGACCAATTCCAACTATTTTACCTTTCTGGTTTCCTCCGAAACCAACGAATCCAGCTTCTCTAGGTCTTAGTTCTTGGAACATATGCTTTTCTCCCGTCATGTGACGCGAGCATCCACTGTCTAAGTACCAAGATAGGTGTGTTGACTTTGTTGCTAAGCAAGTCTCTTCAACTTCTTCTTCTGAATCAAGATCAGTGTCTGCCATGAGGGCAATGTGAGCTTCTTCTTCTTCTTTATCTTCCTCAGAGGAGGATAAGTCAAGATCTTCCCATGTTGCCATGAGACCTTTCTTCTTTTTCTTGAAGGAGCTTCTTGTGGACTTTTCCTTAAGATTAGGACACTCAGACTTGAAATGTCCAGGCTTCTTACATTCATAGCAAATGACTTGGGCTTTGTCCTTGTCTTTGCTTTCCTTTTTGTCCTTTGTATCTTTCTTCTGAAACCTCCTTCTGAAGTTTCTCTTCTTCCACATTCTCTGGATCTTCTTAGATATGAACGCTAGCTCATCGTCTGATCCATCATAATCTCCTTCTGAAGCTTCATCATCTGATTCTTCTTCTTCAGCCTGAAAAGCTTTAGAAGTACTGGGTTTATGTTGATTAACTTTTAAAGCAATAGACTTACTCTTCTTGGTAGGTTCTTCTTCATTTAGCTCAAGTTCATGAGCTTTCAAGGAACTCATAAGATCTTCAAGCCGAAGGACATTTAGATCTTTTGCTTCTTGAGTAGCAGTGACTTTGGGTCTCCACTGCTTAGTCAAACTTCTCAAGATCTTTCTCACATGGTCAGGTGTAGTATAACTTTTTTCAAGGGCCTGCAACCCATGAACAAGTGTTTGGAACCTTCCAAACATAGTTTCAATGTTTTCTCCATCTTCCATTTTGAATAGCTCATACTGGCGAACCATCATGCTAGTCTTTGTTTCTCTTACTTGGGCAGAACCCTCATAAGACAAAACAAGAGAATCCCAGATTTCTTTGGCAGTATCAAACTTACCACATTTATCATATTCTCTTTCTGTCATAGCACAAATGAGGATAAATCTAGCCTTCTGATTGGTTTGATATCTCTTTTCTCGATTATCACCCGCTTTTCCCTAGGTATTGCGGCACGAGGGCATCAGTGGGAGAAATGTATCCACTTTCAACTATATCCCACAAATCAAGATTTTGTGCCTCAAGGAATGCTTTTATCTTATCTTTCCAGTAATCAAATTTTTCTTCATTGAATAGAGGAGGACGGTTCATATGACCACCTTCAGACATGTTCACAGTAGGATCTTTACTCTTGCTGCATTAAGTGCTCAACCAAGAGGTCGAGCTCTGGTACCAACTGAACGTGAACACAAGAAGGGGGGTTGAATTGTGTTGAAAATTTTTCGCAAACGTTAAGTTAAAAACACTTAGAACACAGGTTTTTCAAAACAGTTTGTGTATCGGACGCTGGAAATAAACCGGACACTGGAAAAGCAGTTTGTGAAAACTTGTCTTTAACAGAACAAGATAAAGATAAATAGAAAGCAGTAAAGCAAGAGACACAAAGATTTATACTAATTCACTACCAAACTGGTAGCTACGTCTAGTCCCTTCGTTCCTGAAGGATTTTCCACTATAATCAACTGATTACAATTTCCTCAAGAGTATTCTTCTGTCACAAACTTGACAATACTCTCAACTTCTCAAAACGACTCAGTACAGTCGAGCCTTTGAGGGTACAGCCTTAACTAGGCCAAAACAACTTTTACAAGTAAGTTGAATACAAGCAGAAATAACTCTCACAGAGAGGATAAAAAATTAAGCTCAATACAGAAATGCTTTCTAAAAGAAAGTGTCAGACGCTGAGTTCAGTTCTTGTAGTCCAGAGACTTGGCACGAAACTTGATTGCTCACAGAAGCAGTGTTTTCAGAGTATTGACTCTTTGTAGTGTATAGCAATAGTGTTTGTTCTTAGTAAATGAAGCAATATTCTCTTGTAGAGTTTCGGCAGTTTCTTCAATGGATACCTTGGGGTATTTATAGGAGTTCTAAAGGATATTACCGTTACAGTAAAAATGGCTCCTTTCCATTGAGTGAGGTGATTTCAAAAAGCTGTCTCTTTCTTCCTTTCCAGAGAATATCTCAGTAGTACACATTACCGTTTTCGTACTACCTTGCTTTTCACAAATGCTTGTACGATTTTTGTCTTTAGCTAAAGGTATCACCTTTGATACCTCGTACAACAATTTGAGCGCATAAGATCAAATTCGAAATCCATTCCAGAAGCTTCTGAGAGGACGAGCAACTACGTGACCATCACGTGATTTAAAATGAAGTTCAGACGCTTGCTCAAAACAGGAAGGTCGGACGCTCGTAGCAAATGGATAAGCCTTGTGTCACAAAAAGATAATTCAGGACGCTCACGAAGACAGTATACTAGGATGAGCCGGATGCTGACACATTGAGTATATCCTTCTCTTGTGAACTTCTTCCTTCTTGCTTAAGTGGCTTAGAAGTATATGTAATATTAGTATCTGCACACTTCAAGAATTGTTAGAACATAAATTGTTCTCTTGTGAATACTTTGTTATCATCAAAATTAATGAGGGTCTAAACTTCTCAATCGTTTAGGTTCCAACAACACACACACATTTATATATGTGTACTGGAACGTAACTCGTGCTATGCACGAATGTTATGTGTTTTCTTTTAAAAAATAGTGAGTTACAATTGTAGTTTATTTTATTAACCAGTTTCGTTTTATGGGGATTACTGGCCTAATTTAAAATGTTTTAATATCATATTATAACCATAATTTACTTTTTTTTAAGTGATGGTTTTCATATAGGAGGTTGAATTTTAGAAGTAACCCATAATTTGGCAAGATTTTTGCATAAATATTGTTCTACTAAAGGTTAAACATGATAGGTGATTTGGTAGATAAAATCTTAGAAGTGAATACTTTTGTAAAAGTGAAATTGTAAAATAGTTGATTGGAACATAATTTTATTTAATGCATATTGCATGGAAGTATATTGGAACAACATGTTCGTATTGATCAACTAACGTCTTTTATTGAGTTATACCACAAAGATCGAAACATATCGGAAGATAGTTGCTCATAAATACTCCCTACAGTTTTGAAAAGACTACAGAAATTTAATAAGTATTACATGTGTGTCAAAATAAAACAAATAAAATGAATTTTTTGGCTACATCTTGTAAACGTGATTGTTATTGTCACAAATAAGTATTTTCAAATCGATATCGGAAGTTATTTATGACATTGTAACATATAACTACCCACAAGAGTAAATTGATTGTAGAAGGTAGACTCTGACATGTCTAAGATATTATCCTTGTGTTAATTGTCATTGCAAAAAAAACAACTATTGGGAATAAATGTATACCCAAAATCCAATTCATCATGTAATTGAATTTCCAGAATTAATAATAAAACATTATTCTTGATTTCATTATCATAATTTTCTTGATCATAGGATTATTGTGATTAGGACATCAAAAATCTGGATAGATCATCAATATATGTGTGATGGTCTTTATTGGATAAAGATTAACAGATCTCATTTATTAAATTACATATATAGATAATGCACGTGTGGATATGATCATTGAACTGACTTAATTGAGATTTCCTAATGATTAATATTACATATAAATAGTTAGTAAGAAATTCTCAAAAAAGAAATGTAATAGTTTTATTTGACTTGAAATTGTCATAGTAATTAACAAGTTATTTATTATGTTTTGATTTCCGACACTTAATGCCTTAGGACAGTAGTTGAATGAAAATTAGATATGATTAAATACCTGTAGAATTAATGGTCCTCATAGTAAGGGAATTGTTCCACAAATTTAAACATTTAGAAAAGATTGACAAGAATGACAACAAATTGCCTCAAAACATATTAAGTATTAGTGTTTAATATGATTTTTCCACCAAAATTTTTATATTTTTGTTATCTTATTAAATTTTAATTGTATTTAATTGTTATATTCTTTAATATTTTTTGTTTTTTCAATTTGATAATCTTATATTGGTAAAATATAATACCATACTAAGTAATGAAAGATGCCACAAACGAAAACTCAATATGCAATCAAAAACTCAAAAAAAATAAAACAAATAAAATAGAAGTTTAAATTTTACTTAATAAACAAATATTTCTTTTCCTATGATGATTATTTTGAATGCCAAATTTTTTAAAAAAAAATAGTAAACAAATATTTTAATATAAAAATCATACTAAGATATAATATCTTATGTTATAAATATAAACCTTAGTTTGTTATTTATTTATTTTTAAAGTAATACTTGGATTATCAAAAAGAAGCAAAATACAAATCCTCAAAACAAACATTGACAATACAAACAGGGGTATCATCTATCCATATCCTATAGGGGTTGTCCAAAGCATTAAGAGATAAAAGCCAGACAAGTGAACATTGAATTTTGTCAAAGCTTTTTCTTAATTTATTTTGTATTTTTACTTTTAATTTTATTTCTGCAGTGTTTTTGCTCACATTCTTGCAATTGATTTTTATTCTCATAATTGTCAATTTTATTTTCATTAGAAATAAAAGATTAAAATTTTAAAATAAAAAGGAAAAGATAAAAATTAAAAGAGAACAATCTAAATCAATGGTCCGACAAATAAAAGTATTGATGATTTAGTCTAATTATTTTGTAGACCTTTGATACAACAAAAATCAAACAAAACATCACTACAAATAAAAATAATAAGGGTATAAATTACACTCCTCTCCCATAAAAGAAGCTTGAATCACACTCCCCTCCTTTTATGTTAAAATCTACACTCTCCTCCATTGAGAAGTAAATATGTAGAATAAATTGTACTCTTATCTCTTAAAGAGTAAATATTTATTACACTTTAATTCGTTTTAACATAAACAAATTTTTTTTTGGTACAAAAGAGGGCCAAAGCCCGACAAGAAAGAAAAACTACCTAGCAAGACTAACATCCCCAGGCAAGGAAGCCCCAGAATAGTCATCAAATAATAACTGTTGCAGCTCCCTGGGGGGATGATCTAACACCTGAACCTCATAAGAGCTAGTCAGAAAACTATAGTTTACTAACCAATCAGCACAACGATTTCCCTCACGCCAAATATGGACCACTTGCATATCCCAATTCTGATGGATAACTCTGCGAATACCCCTCAACAAAGTTGGCATGGTTGTTGCCGCATTATGCCTTGCTGTGGCCATCTCCACCAGCACTTTGGAATCACTCTCCACTACCAATTTAGTAATACCATGATGCCAAGCTAACTGCATCCCCTTTAGCATGCCCCACATCTCCGCATGTAAAGCGTCACAATGGCTAATTTGTCGAGTAAATCCTTTAGTCCAATGGCCATTCGAATTCCGCAACAAACCCCCAGAACCAGACACTGCAATCTGATTTTCAAAAGCTCCATCACAGTTGAGCTTGGTCCATCCAACATTAGGAGGCTCCCAAGAAACGAAAACAGTTTGCATATTGCGAATTCCCCCATTACCGTGCAGGTGACAAGAGTAAGTCACTTCCTTGGCAAAGTGCACAATAGGAAAAATTGGATTAGGTGGGCGCTGAAATCCCTCCTCAAAGATATGTTGATTTCTCCACTTCCAAATACACCAACAAGGAATCATAAACATAGTGTTCCAAGGGACATCATATACCGCACACAGTTGACCTTTGATATTATTAAAAATCCAATTCTTGCAGTCATGGGTAAAGAATTGATGAATGTGATTAGAAGGAACTAACTTCATCCAAATTTGAGTGGCATAACTACAATCACGGAGGACATGGACCATAAATTCTTCCTCTCGGTCACAGCAAGGACATGTTGGAGATATTGAGGCACTCCACTTCTGTCTTCTCAGATTAGTGAGCAATCTACCATGGGCCGCCAACCATATGAAAGTTTGGACCCGATGGGGACCTTTCCACCTCCATAAATGATCTCAGGCACCTTCCACCACTTGATGCTCCGAACTTAGCCAAGTATAAGCACTCTTGACTGGAAAATCTCTATTGCTCGTCCCTCCCCACACAACACAATCCCCTTCGTCAGAATCCAAAGGAGGGGTAAAGAGATCACTTTACTAACCTTATCAGGGGTTAAATGATTCTGCAAGAAGTTTAAATCCCACTGACCAGTGGCATGCGTAACAATATCACAGACTTTAAGAGTGGTGTCAAACGGACCATTAGACTGAGCATTCATAGTCAATAATGGAGGTTCATTGGGAATCCATTTATCCAACCAAAAATTGATCTGTGAACCATTTCCAACTTGCCACATTATATTATCCTGGAACTTAGCCCAAATCCCATTCAAAGCTTTCCAAAGGGGAGAGTCATACTGTTGGGATGTCATAAAAGAGATTAGATCATGACCTCTACCATATTTACTGATTAGAACCTGGCACCATAACTCATTCGGATTCTTCATCAGCTGCCAAAGAATCTTCATAAGAAAGGCTTCATTCATAAGATGGGGTTTTTTGATACCCAATCCTCCTGCATTTTTTGGTAAGGAACACACATCCCAGGCAACTAAATGGGATTTACAGGCTTGGTCTTGATCACCCCAAATAAACTTTCTCTGAATCTTCTCTAATTCATCACAAATGGTTTTCGGGAGCTTAGAGTATTGCATGTGGAAATAAGGGATGGAGCTTAACACTGACTGAGTTAAAGTCAATCTACCAGCCAGACTCAAGCATTGTTGTTTCCACTCGCCTAACCGGCTTGTATCTTGTCAATAATGTGTCTGAACTGACCCCTCGTAGTCCGGCCATGAGAGATATGCGCCCCAAGATACTTTCCCAGACTAGCAGCTTGGGTAAATCCAGTATGCTGCAAAATATCATCTCTCAACTGCTGATTTGTATTCTTAGAAAAGAAGATTTGAGTTTTTTGGGCATTGATCTTCTATCCAGAGGCTTGGCAGAATTGATCAAGACAATGTTTTACACAATAAGCCTGCTCAATAGAAGCTTCTATAAAAAGAAGTAAATCATCAGTAAACAACAGGTGAGATATTTGAGGTCCAGTTTTACCTGCATGCATAGGCTTCCAGTAGCCAGCTTCCACTTGGTCTGAAATAATATGGGAAAGCCTCTCCATACAAATGATAAAGAGCTAGGGTGAAAGGGGGTCACCTTGTCGAATGCCATGGCTAGGAGAAAACGAATCTGTATTGTCACCATTCCAAAGCAACTTGAAAGAGGATGAGGTAACACAATGTTTGATAATACTAACAATCTTGGCAGGGAATTGGCAATCATTGAGGCATTGGATAAGAAAATTCCAATTAAGTCTATTATATGCCTTTTCAAGATCAATTTTTATATACATGAAAACCTTTTTCCTTTCATTATAGTCATGGAATGAACCATCTCCTGGGCGATAATGATATTATGGTGAACATTACGCCCCGGGATAAAGCTAGATTGGCGGGGAGATATGATATCGTCTAACAAAGGTTTAATACGGTTGACAATGATCTTCGTAATAAGCTTGTAAGCGACATTACAGAGAGTAATAGGTCGGAATTGTGTCACAAAATAAGGCTTGTTAACCTTATTAATTAACACAATTAAAGTATTATTCACTGAAGTAATGGTAGTAGGGTTTTCCTATACCTGGTCCACAAAGTGCTTCAATGTTGGGCAGACAACATCCCAACATTGCTGGAAAAATAGCGCCGGAAACCCATCCTCACCTGGAGCTATGTGAGGCCCCATATCAAAAAGAGCCCTTTTCAACTTAAGCATATTAACATCGGCACTTAAGACCTCAGACTGCTGGCTGAAATTATTTGGGTAGAAGGCCATAGAAACAATAGGCTCCCACTTTTCCTGTTCCTCCCGAAATAATTCAACATAATAATTCCTCACCATTGCTTTTAGTCTCTTAGGATCATGTTCCCAAGCATGGGTCACATTCTTCAAAGTAAGGATTTTGTTTTTCCTTCTTCTGGCAATAGTTTTTGAGCGGTAGTACTTTGTTTTACGATCCCCATCCGCTATCCACTTTCCCCTAGATTTCTGATACCACAAACACTCTTCCTGATAAAGGGTGAGAGCCAATTGCTGCTATAAATCCTTTTCAAGTGAATTAAGGAAACTGTTGAACCCATAACTGGTACTATTCTGGATGCCCTGCAATCTAGCTAAGAGCTCCTTTTTGTGTTTGAAAATATTTCCAAAAGTATCATTGTTCCAACTTCACAGCTGATGAGTTAAATTTTCAAGGGTAGGAACAAGGTTACCTCCATGTTGCCATTCTTCCTGCACTAGTCTGCTGAAGTCACCATGTGTAATCCAAGCAGCTTCAAACCTGAAGGGCCTGTTTATTCCATGGCAGGGCTCCCCCTCTGAGAGCATAACCAAAGGGTAGTGGTCTGATTGAACTCTTGGGATGACTTTGACAAATCCCTCCTGGAAATGCAACCTTCACTCCACATTACATAGTGCCCGATCTAACCTCATGAACACTCTGTCTCTAGCATCCCACTTTGGCCCTCTCCAAGTGAATCTAGAGCCTATAGTAGTTACTTCCATTAAATTGCAATCATTTATCCAACTAGCAAACGCAAGGCACTTCCTGACATCAGTTACAACTCCCCTTTTTTTCTTATAAACAATTTTTTTAATGGTATCAAATAACTTTAAACCATCATTTAGGAATGTTTTTTATGCTCTTCATAACTTTCAATGTCAGTGTTAATTAATTTTGAATATTTTACTGTTAATTTTATGACTTTAGAAGATAAATTTTAGTTTTAAATAACCTTTTTATTATTAGCTTTATTAATTTCCTCAAAATTTTTATTTTATCTTTTATTGCTCTATAGTCGATATTAAGGTTTAAAACAATATGTTAATGATAAATATGCGAATAAAAAATACAGAAAAAAAATATGGATAAAAAATTGATTACAATAAGATGGACTAAAACATAATACATATTTACTTATCAAGAAAGTTGTTGTATAAGAGGGGAGAAATATGTAATTTAAAAAAGGGCGAGTGCAATGAGCGTATAAGCATGATAGGAGTTGGAGAATGATATTTTTGCAACTTCTAACAAATTCGAAGTCTTCACACATTGTGCATCATCACGTTTATTTTAAACATGCTCTTCATGAATAAAATGGAGATTCATTATTCATATATCATTCATTTTTCACAAACACCATTTCATGTTCATTATCCATAGTGTCTCTCCCTCTCTCCCCCTTTATTTATCTAACAAAGTTGTAATATCTTTCTCTCTTCAAATCTTTTTATCAAAACTTTCATCCATTATTCTCATTTCCACTAAATTCTACTAAAATTGTTCTTTTTAAATAATTTTTTTTACAATGGGCAAATTTTTAGTGAAATCAAAATTTTATTGATAATTTCTCATTAATATTCACAATTGATATTTGCATTCGTTAACATTAATTTCCAATAGCCAACTCATTTTTTCAATACTTATTTTTTCTCAACCCAATTTCTCAACACTTATTTTTATTTTATTATCAATCAATTAATTACTTTTATTAAAAACCAACAATTAATTTAATAACTACAAAAAGTGGTAACTCTAGATTTACTTATTTATCCTTAAGTTAAGCAAGGGAAATACCCAAAATACCTAGACAATATTCTTTTATATATAGATAGATAATGTTATGTATAACATATTTTAAAATTAAAGATGTTCCGGACTGGGCCGAGGCCCAATCCGGAGATCCAACATTCACAGGCCCAACGGCTTCCCTCAATGCCACGTCGTCCGCGTGCCTCTCCGCCTTCCCTCAACGTGGCCGACCCAACGGCTTTGTGCATTAATGGGATTTAATGTCGACTTCCGGGTTTCACGGGACGGTTACACATCGACAGTAACCGTCCTCGACTCATATTTAAAGAAGACCGCGTCGAACGGTCGAGGTAATCATCTTTCTACCACCTCTTACTCACCTCGACACACACTGACTTAAGCGTCGGAGTGTTTGCAGGTACACCACCCAACCCGCCGTCGTCCTCCGTCGCGAGCACAACCGCACCGCTTCCCTCCGGTCATCCTCTCAAGTTCTGCTCGTAACATTGGCGCCGTCTGTGGGGATCGTTTACGATTCCATCTTCTTTGTCGAAGTCTCCTTCTTCACTCGACGATGATCGATCGAAGCGTCAGGTCGCGACTAGCAGTTCCACTCATGCGAACGCAGATCTTGAACAACCTAACCAGCCGATAGCTCCGACAGAACCACTTCTCCAGCATGACGCCGTTCCGATCGTTGCTGCTCAAACCGATGCCGGAACGGAGACTACCGCCATCCTCATTCGCGAGTTCCGCGAATTCATCCGAAGCCATGCCAAAGCGATGCAGGCTCAGAATCAACGTCTCGATCGAATGGAGAATCGTGAGAAGAAATTCCGTTCGGCGTTGCCACGGATCGACAACAGAGAAGATCGTGTTTCGTTCTCCTCGGACATCGAAGGAATCCGAAAATCTCAGGTCTGTTCATCACCACCACCGAGGCACGACTCAACACCGCTCTGGGCATAGAGCAAACCGCCGTAACACTTCAGTAGATCGTACTCCACCTCGCCGTCACAGATCTGAGGTCCGTTTGCCTCAAAATGGAAGACATGAGCAAACACACCGCAGAAGAGTTTCTTCCAGAAGTCTTTCTCCTGAATCCGATATGCCACACTCTCCACCACGCCATCGCCGCTTCTCGACGCTGCGTCTCATCGCGCGTACCACCACGAGCAAATGACACTCCCCAAGAAGAGCCGCCAAATTTCTGCGACGGCGAGTAAAATCTCCTGGCCGCACCTCTCACCGCCGCCGTGCTCATTCTCGTCTCATCAACCCCTTCTCGGGCGATGACACAGATGACACGCGTGCAAGGCCTTTCGTCCTTTACGCCTAAGATTATGAGATTCCGATTCAAGCATCTTCGTAAACCGCCTCGTTGGACTCCTACGACGGGACCACCGACCGACGAACATGTTGGTCGCTTTGACACTATCATGGACTATAGGCGCCGCGGCCGATAAAGTGCGTGATCTTTCCTCACTCTGAAGAAGTCGGCCTTGTCTTGGTTCCGCACTCTTAAGAGAAATTCCATTGGATCGTGGACTCGAGCTCGTCGACCGCTTCTCGCACATTTCACCGCATCTAAAGTCCAACCTAAGTCGACAGCTGACCTAGCCGCGATTCAAATAGAGGAAATGAGAATCCTCGAGACTATGTCGAGCGTTTCAACAAAGAAGCCATTTTGGTGAAAAAATGCTCTGACGAGATGAAATTATACTTGCTAGAGTAAGGCCTGGTCGAAGGAAGCCTATTCAGTGTCGACATTGGTGTCGACAAACCGAGGTCCCTGACCGAGTTCCTGAAGCGAGCTCAAAAATTCATGAATTACGAAGAGAAGTTGATGGCATCGAAAGCCAAAGGTAAAACCCAGGAGGAAGCTGGTGGACAACGCGAAGACAGTCGCGTAGGGAGAAGGAAAGTCGGGGTCCAAAGAAAGAGATACGACGAATATACCCCTTTGAACACTACCCTAAGCGCATACCGAATGAGTGCGCGAACACCGACCCGTGATCTTTGGAATTAAATTTCCCGAAGGGAAAAGAAGCCGAATCTTTGATAAGTCGAGGTATCGCCACTTTCACAAGTGTGTCGGACACGAGGCAGATGAATGTTTTCACTTGAAGGGCGCCATAGAACAACCGATCCAAAGAGGCGGGTTGACCAAATATGTGAAAGGAAAACCGAGATTTGGAGATAGAAGGTCTAGATCTAGATCACCTCGACCTCAAAGGAGAGACTCACTGGGGACGCAAAGACGGCGAACAGCCTGCATCCGAGGAGAGACCTCGTCCTCCTCCCCGCCATGGTCATTTCCTGAGGATTCTCCGATAAGGGAGGCGAGCATCAATTCAAAGAAACGAAAGTTGAGAGAAGCGATGATCATTTCTCTTGTTTCTCCTTCATCAAGCTCGGCGTAAGGAAGACCACCCCTAGCCTTTTACGGCGAAGACTTGGTGAATGGAAAGTCAACTATTTGATTCCCTGTTGGTGAAAGCCTATATGGCTAACTTTGACGTCGGAAGAATCTTGATAGACCCGAGGAGCTCGGCGGATATCATGTTCTACGAGCCGCTTAAAACCTTGAAACTACCGTAAAAGATCTCGCATCGCACTGGTCCGACCTGGCCGTTTCAACGGTTCGATAACAAAGTCGTTGGGCTATGTGGAGTTGATGGTGACTTTTGGAGAGCAACCAATCTCCAAAACGTGAAGGTCCAATTCATCGTGTTACCATGCAAATCTGTTTACAATCGCATCGTCGGACGCCCGACACCGGGTGAGTTAGAGTCAGTAACCTCGGCAGTTCACCTGAAAATGCGTTTTCATGATGACGAAGACAAAGTCGCCACCATCGGCCGACCAAGAAGGCTGCGAGGAGATGTTATATTTTGTCTTTGAAGTAGAAGAGCAAAAGGAAGAGGAACAACTCCCTCGACCAAGAAACTTGATCCTGCGCTGGTTGCTGCGCAGACGTCAATCTCACCGATTTCGACGCCAGACCGAGCTCGAGGATGAGATACAGAAGACGACCTCCGCCCGCGAGCTCCACCAAAAGATTAAAAGACCCGACTGATGGAGAATTCATCCGAGTTCAACTAGGAGAAGACCCGGGAAGGCGGTGAAGCTTGGTGTTGATCTCCTGAGCAGGTCAAATTGCAAATAACAGAGTGCCTGAAGTCCAATGCCGACCTCTTCGGCAGACATTCTTTGACATGCCGTATTTCTCCCGATATTTCGCCACCAACTCGCTCGACCCCAAAGCTCATTTGGGTAGCTCAAAGGCGCCGTAAGCAAGCTCCTGAAAAAGCGGCCGTGCCGGTCGTCGAAGACTTAATTAATTTGAATTCATTAGGGAGGTCAAATATACTACTTGGTGTCAAATGTTGTATTGGTTAAGAAATCTAGTGGAAAGTGGCGAATGTGTGTTGATTACACTGATCTTAACAAGGCGTGCCCCAAAGACGCCTACCCCCTCCCTAATATCGACAAACTCGCCGACAATTCCTCTGGTTTTCAATTGTGGTCTTTCATGGACGCATACTGGGTACAACCAGATTAGATGCATCATGTCGATCAAGAAAACCGTTCATGACGGATAAAGGTAATTATCGCTATAACGTAATGCCTTTTGGCATTAAGAACGCCGGAGCGACATATCGGCGCATGATGAACAAAGTCTTCGCCAACCAGATCGGTAGAATCTTTGGAGGTATATATGGATGATATGATAGTAAAAACAACGAAAGAAGTCGACCACGCCGTCGATCTTAGAAGTCTTTCTGTGAAGCACGAAGACATAATATGAGGCTCAATCCGGAAAAGTGCACTTTCTGAGTTCGAATCGAAAATTTCTCGGTTTCTACTTAACCGAGAGGAATCGAGGCCAACCCGACAAATGCTCGGGTCAGAATAGAGATGCAAAGAACCATCGCCAAAGAAAACATCCAGAAATTCACTGAATGCTAGCCTCCTTGACGAGGTTTATCTCAAAATCTGCAGAACATGCATTGCCTTTCTTCCGCTTACTCGAAGAAGCGGAATTCGAATGGTCACCCGAAAGTGCGAAGAAGCCTTAACACGTAAACGCATACTATCCCAACCGCCGGTGTTGACGAGGCCGCTCTGTGGGAGGTCCTTTATCTCTACTTGGCGTTCGAACGAAGCTCGAGTGCCGCCCTCATTCGCGAGGCGCATTTAGGACCGTAAACCGGTCTATTTTATAAGCAAAGCACTTCAGGGCCCAGAGCCGAGATACCGTAGAAAATCGAGAAAGTCGCACTTCAGACCGATAATCGCGGCTCGACGCTGAGACAATACTTCTTAGCACATCCCATAGTGGTCCGAACTGACCAGCGAATCAAACAGATCCTACACAGGCTTGACCTGGCAGGACGTATGATCAAGTGGTCGGTCGAGTTGTTCGAAGTCGGAGTTAGTTTCGGGCCGAGACAAACTATCAAAGCCCAATCCTTGCCGGTTTTCATTCCCGAGATCACTCCTGGAGATACAGAACAGTGTTCCAAATGGACGCTCCATGTCGCCGGACCGTCGAATTCCAAGGCGATGGCTGGTTTGTTGCTCGAGAACGACGACGGCCGGGTCGTCGAATTTTCATTGGGATTCTCCTTTCCCACCTCCAACAACCAGGCAGAGTACGGCGTGTTTAGCCGGCCTCACACCGCTCGAGACTTCGCTACCAAGAGGTAAAGCTCGAATCGATTCTCGCTAGTTGTGTCCCGGATAAGTGGAGAATACCAGGCTAAAGATCCACTTCTTCAAAAATACCTCGCCTGGTAAAGAAGAAAATGGCGACTTCACCTCCGTGGAGATCGTGACACGCCCGAGAGAACAAAACGCCGAGCCGACATTCGCCCAAACTCGCCAAAGACGAAGCTCGAAACAACAGATCGGTAATACAAGAAACATCGCCAAGCCTAGCATTATCGCCGTGGTTGATACCACTTATGACGCAGGTATCGAGGAAACTTCCAAATTACGCTGCGATTTCCCGTGCAAGCGTCGATGATTCGCCCGATGAGCCCGACAGCTTGGATGACACCGATTCAAGAATTTATTCAATTGATTGACTACGATGATGAGAAGGAAGCCGCAAAAATCCGAAAAAGGCATCTTCGTGATTCTATGATCGACGGTATCTTATATCGAAGAGGGTTCTCCACTCCCTGTTGAAATCGTCGGCGATACCCGGCGCAATATGCACTTGAAGTGCATGAAGGCATATGTGGGCAACACCTTGGAGGGCGTTCCTTGCAAAGAAAATCCTCCGCGCAGGTACCATCGCCGACCTCGAACGCGACGCGATATCGTTCGTGAAGAAATGCGACAAATGCCAGAGACATGGCGATCTACACTTAGCTCCTCCTACAGAGTTAACATCCCCGACATCACCATGGCCGCTTTGCTTGGTGGGGCATTGATATACTTGGACCTTTTCCAATGGCTCCTGACAGTGAAATACCTGGTCGTTCGCGGTAGATTACTTCACCAAATGGGTTGGCGAGCCCTGGCGAAGATAACCGCAAAGAACTTGATTAAGTTCTTCAAAAGATATATTCGACAAGGTTCGGGATTCCTGTGGTGGTCGCCACCGACAACTAACGCAATTCACGATCGCGGATTCAAAGACCTTGGAAGATCTCGACATCAAACAAAGACTTCACCTCGGTGAAACGGTTGCCCCCATGATAAAGCCTTGCGGCGTTAGCACAAGCACCGATGAATCGACCTCGCCGAGACCGCGCACGAGCTCGTGATAAAGCCTTGCGGCGTTAGCGCAGCACCTGGCGACCTCGTCTGCGAGACCGCGCACGAGCTCGTGATAAAGCCTTGTGCGTTAGCACAAGCACGATGAATCGACCTGCGTCGGAGACCGCGTGCCGCAGGCTCGTGATAAAACCTTGCAGCGTTGCGCGGCACTTTGGCGACCTCGTCGAGACCGTAGCGCCGCGAGCTCGTGATAAAGCCTTGTCGTTAGCGCAAGCACCTGATGAATCGATCGACCTCGTCGGAGACCGCGCGCCTGAGCTCGGGATAAAGCCTTGTGCGTTAGCACAAGCACTGATGAATCGACCTGCGTCGAGACCGCGCCGCAGGCTCGTGATAAAGCCTTCGCGTTGGCGCAAGCACTGATGAATCGACCTCGTCGTCGAGACCGCGTGCACGAGCTCGTGATAAAGCCTTCGCGTTAGGCGCAAGCACCTGGCGACCTCGCGTCGAGACCGCGCACGCAGCCTCGTGATAAAGCCTTGTCGCGTTAGGCGCAAGCACCTGATGAATCGATCGACCTCGTCGAGACCGCGCGCCGCAGCTCGGGATAAAGCCTTGTCGCGTTAGCGCTGGCACCTAATGAATCGACCTCGTCGAGAGCGCGCACGAGCTCGTGATAAAGCCTTCGCGCGTTAGGCGCAAGCACCGACGACCTCGCGTCTGAGACCGCGCGCACGCAGCCTCGTGATAAAGCCTTGTCGCTGTTGATGAATCGATCGACCTCGTCGAGACCGCGCGCGCGCACGAGCTCGGGATAAAGCCTTGCGGCGCCTGGCACAAGCACTGATGAATCGACCTCGTCGAGACCGCGTGCAGGCTCGTGATAAAGCCTTGCGGCGTTAGGCGCAAGCACCTGGCGACCTCGTCACGAGGCGCGAGCGCCTGGCTCGTGATAAAGCCTTGTCGCGTTAGGCGCAAGCACCTGATGAATCGATCGACCTCGTCTGAGACCGTAGCGCCGCAGGCTCCGGGATAAAGCCTTGTCGCGTTAGCGCGAAGCACTGATGAATCGACCGACCTCGTCTGAGACCGCGCCGCAGGCTCGTGATAAAGCCTTAGCGTTAGCACAAGCACTGATGAATCGACCTCGTCACGAGACCGCGTGCACGAGCTCGTGATAAAGCCTTGCGGCGTTAGGCGCAAGCACCTGACGACCTCGTCTGCGAGACCGCGCGCACGAGCTCGTGATAAAGCCTTGTGCGTTGGCGCAAGCACCTGATGAATCGATCGACCTCGTGCCGAGACCGCGCGCACGAGCTCGGGATAAAGCCTTGTGCGTTGGCACAAGCACCTGATGAATCGACCTCATGCCGAGACCGCGTGCACGAGCTCGTGATAAAGCCTTGCGCGTTGGCGCAAGCACCTGACGACCTCGTGCCGAGACCGCGCGCACGAGCTCGGGATAAAGCCTTGTGCGTTGGCACAAGCACCTGATGAATCGACCTCGTGCCGAGACCGCGTGCACGAGCTCGTGATAAAGCCTTGTGCGTCGGCACAAGCACCTGATGAATCGATCGACCTCGTCTGCGAGACCGCGCGCACGAGCTCGGGATAAAAGCCTTGTCGTTAGCACAAGCACCGATGAATCGACCTCGTCTGAGACCGCGCGTGCACGAGCTCGTGATAAAGCCTTGTCGCGCTGGGCACAAGCACCGATGAAGAGATCGACCTGCGTCGAGAACGCGCACGAGCTACCGATGAAGAGATCGACCTGCGTCTGAGACCGCGTGCACACGAGCTCATGATAAAGCCTTGTCGACCTCATGCCGAGACCACGTTCACGAACTCATGATAAAGCCTTGTGTCTTGCATAAGCACATCAAGCCTCGTGTCGAACTGCCTCGGCAGACGTGGAACACGAAGGTCCCGAACGAACTAATGAACAAGCACGACATGACGACACTTGCGGTTCCTTACGAACAAGGGCGTCGAACGCCGACATCAACGAACCGACAAAGAAGTCACCACTTCGACATTCGAGCTAGCGACTGGGGCAATCGTTCGATCGGGCCGAGGCCCAATCCGAGATCCAACATTCACAGCCCAACGGCTTCTCAATGCCACGCCGTCCGCGCCTCTCCGCTTCCTCAACGTGGCCGTCCCAACGGCTTTGTGCATTAATGGGATTTAATGCCGACTTAGGGTTTCACCGACGGTTACACATCGGCGAACTGCCCTCGACTCATATTTAAAGAAGACCGTCGAATCGGTCGAGGTAATCATCTTTCTACCACCTCTTACTCACCTCGACACACATCGACTGAAGGCCGAGTGTTTGCAGGTACACCACCCAACCCACCGTCGTCCTCCGTCGCGAGCACAACCGCACCGCTTCCCTCCGGTCATCCTCTGAAGTTCTGTTCAGAACAAAAGATATTAGATATAAAAATATATTAATTTAAATTAATTATCCTCGATATTTTACATTATGTATAACATATTCTAGAATAAAAATAGTATGTGTTTGACAACATTGTCAATGTTCAAATAAGCAATGTTAAAGACCATCTTAAGAATAAGCAATCTCCAAGTACAAATGCTCAAGCACTGTATTTCCAAATACACAATTCGAACCTCTAAAAAGATCAGAGCTTGTGCCCATTTTGCGCAACACCCCGTGTGCTTTGATCAAACCCTTATAAGTCCGAAAATCCCAAATTCGGCAACTATTAAGTTATAATCCAATGAAACCCTAGAAAAATCCAACAACACAAACAAGTTGAGTACAAAAGTTTTATTAGAATAAAAGAATCAAACGCTTTTTGGGTACCTAAGCAATAATAGGTATCGATCAGAAGGGAGAAAAGAAGCTCTAATTCGAAGCTTGAACGGTAAAAGCGTGGGGGATTGGAAGGATGAGAATTAGAGAGAAATGATTAACTTGTCCACTACAAGGTGGGCATTGCAGGAGAACAAGATCTATGTTTCACTTCGTACAAATAGACTTACAGTACTTCCACTTCGTACATACTTTGAATTTGAAATGTACTTTTATCAAGGACTTCTCTATTTTTTCGGTTAAAGACTCACTTCGATCAACAAAATCGAGTTCATGTTTTCTACGGTATCATAATTTGCGTGTGTGTATATATATATATAGACACCCACACACACACACTTGTATTTGTTAACTGCAACCTAAATAACCAAACCATATAGTGGTGTAGGTTATACAGTCATGTCGTTTTACTTTTTATCAAACCGATTTTTTTATTTGTGAACCAATTTCAAACCGGCTTAGTTTAGAACCATATGTTAGACAATTTAAAAGCATTTTTTTCATCTTATTTAGTTCGTAAAGCTCCTTCTTCTTCCCCTCTACAAAGTAGCACTAATATATTGCGAAACTCCATTTGCAATTAACAAACTAACATATTGCAAATGCAATTTTGATCAAGCGTTGAATCTGAATCCACAAAGATCAATAAGCTCTGTGATAGATGTTGATGCTTCACCTCATGACGTAATTTTGTTTGGTCGGATGCGTATGCTCCGTCTCATTGTCTCAATTTATTGCCACTGTTGGTGCCAGCTAGCGACGTGTGTCTCAAAATACATGGCCACTCGATGAAAGTGATGGTGGCATCGCTATTTTGGTAGGAGCTTGGGGTTTGGTTTCGTATCGTCGTCGTTTTGCGTATGCCAAAGCTTGGTATGAAACTAGGGATGGCAAAATCTGTCATGAATTTGAATTGGATAACTTACGATTATCAGCAGGTAAAATAAACATATTTTTTCTACTCACAGTGCCTACATAATATTAAATATTTTCATAATCTTCAACATTGACATAATACATATTGTTTTTCTTAACTTAATCTTTTTGTAAAAATATAAAAACTTAATCGAAACTAAAAATTTAATTAATAATTTACATTAATATATATAGCTTATAATTCTTTTTGTTTTTTCAAGATAGAGAACATAAAAATATCATAAATGTTTTTATGAAAATATTTTGCCATTGTCTTATAAAAATAGAGGGGTTGAATGCAAATTTTCATCACCGACTTTTATAATATTTTTATATTTTCAATAGATATCCATGGAGACCCACATATACTAGTGGATTTTCATAAAATTCATGGATACCACTTAACGGATACCCACATAGATATGAGGCGGACAGAGGGTGGATTTTCATCCGACGAGGTGGTATTTGAATATTTATGGCCTGGGTATTTGGTATGTCGATTGAATGACTTAGGATTGAGATTGTTTAGCTTAAGGGCATGATCAATTGCGTTAGAAATTATGAGGTGATACTTGAGGATGTGTGCACAACTTGTGGTTGTTTATGTGATGTATTTTAAGCATGCTACGAGATGCATGACTTTGGATGGGTATTAATGTCACATGTGTTCGTTATTGGGACCTTATGTTGGAGTCCAGGTGGGAGCAAGAAGCCTTACCAAGATTGTAGGATAGAATGGTATACTTAAATGTGTGTAGGGTGATCCAAACACTACTGATGATTGATATTAGCGATACCTAGGGATACATGTTGTGGTCTACGATGTCTAAGGATAGGCGTCATAGGTCAAATGATAACCTCAGGACAAATGATTTAATGGCTGTATGTGATTGTTTGCCTATGCATAAATACATGCATGCTTGTTTGATAAAATGATAGTAGTAGGTCCCCTTATGCGACTCTAAGATTGATCCTTATGTTATTCGGGGATGGTTACTTATTTCGGATGTTTGATAATGTGCCTATGTTGTGATTGTCGGTATGAGATATATATGCTATAATATGTTGGTTACTATTGATCGATTGATATGGATGTGATAGTATAACTTATGTATACTAACATGCATTAGACTGATGTGATAATGATATATGTTAAGGAACATGCATGACTGATTTTAAAATTATTAGATCTAGCATGATAGAATCCCTAAAATTTGATAAAGATTAATGCATGTAATCTCACGCTAAGGGAATAAGGAATATATACCTACTCCAATGCTTCTTTGATGATGAAGATGTTGAATCACTTAGATTTGATTAAGCAATCCTCCATAAAAGTTCACACTAGGTAGCTTCTTGAAGCTTTCTCTCCCTTTGAGTGCTAGCTCCTTTGGAGAGAAATTAGCAAATTAGTCACCTTAGTTCAAAATGAGCTAAGCCACTTACTTAAATAGTAAGTACTAGCTAAAGGGCTTAATTAACCATAATGGACCCAACCCAATTAGGACCAATAACTTAATTAGATCTAATCTAATTAATTCCTTTTAATTTATTTAATTAAATACTATTGTTATTTAAATCTCATTTAAATAATAATATTCATTCTAATTAAATTAAGTACAAACTTAATCTAATTAATTTTATTTTGCTCAAAGAATACCTGTAAGTGTGTGACCTATAGGTTCCCACTAGAATTGACCATGTTTTTAAATAGGCTAAATTATACTTTTAGTCTCTTGTCTTTATTTTGGCTTTAATTTGATCCCGCTTTTATTTTTTCTTCTAAAATAATCCCTTATGTTGCAAAGTTATATTAATGTGGTCCCTCTTTTATTTCTTGTTTCAAAATGGTCCATTACTTTACAAAAGTTATCCCAATATGATCTCATTTTTTGTTCCAAAATGATCCTTTATTTTACAAAAGTTATACCAATGTGGTCCTCTCCATACCACAATTTGAACGGAAAGGACCACATTGGTATAACTTTGAAAAATAAGGGACTATTTTGAAACGAAAAAAGTAAAAGAGGGACTAAGTTAAAATTTAAAATAAAGACAATGGACTAAAAGTATAGTTTAGCCTATTAAATATTATACTGATATTAAATATCACGAACAGTGAGCAACATCTAGCAATATATCACTGTCCGCAACCCATGGAAATTGATGATCCGATATGAATCTTAACGCTACCGCTACTCTGTTGTTGACAACAATGTGTACTTGCTCGTTTCATTAGCATGATGGTGGCATGGACCCTAAAGAGTATGTGCTTTCCTTTGTGAGATAACTCATGGAAAGCTTTTAACAAACATGGAGGGAAGAAGCGTCAAATGACATTAGACAACACTTGTCCTCATTGGCAACGATGAAGAAACCATATTACATGTTATTCGGGACTGCGATGATATTATAGAACACTGAATTGGGCTTATTGCTTCTGATGTGTGGAGTAGATTCTTTAGTTTAGGCCTCTTTGACTGGCTTAAGTGAAATCTTGCTACTACAAATATTGATCCTCTCAGTGTGCACTGGCCAACCCTTTTCGGTGTAACTACATGGAGCTTACGGAGAGATCAAAATTCTCAAATTTTTGATGGTAAATCCAATCTTGGATCTAGCCTTGACCATATTGTTGATGGTTTTATTCATCCTATTTGTCTTGATCGAAATAAGAAGCTGTGTACCTACTTTGGGAAGCAAAAGAGTGAATTGGAGACTGCTTGGCAACCCCCTATGGATTCCTCCTTCAAGGTGAACGTTGATAGTTCTCATAATACTCAGGACCGATCTTCAGCTTGTGGAGGTTTAATCAAGGCTCCAGAGAAAATTTCATTAAAGGACTTCATTCTAACATTGGAATCTCCACAACTACCCATGCTAAGCTTTAGGGCTTTTTTCGTGGTTTAAAACTTGCCTACCATCTTTAGCTCCCCTTTCTCCTCATAGAGGTTGACTCCCAAATGGCAATTAGATTTGTTCTCAGTGGATCCTGTATCACTGGTGCGCTTAAACAACTTTTAGATGAAGTTCTTCATCTCATGCGTGCTCCCAACTTGCATGTCTCTTTATCATATGGTTATCGCAAAGCCAACACTTATGTTGGCCTTCTTGCCACTATAGGTCACGACATTGATTTCTCTTTGTTTATCCTTGTTGCTCCTCCTCTCCAATTGAAACTGTGTCTTCACTTTGATACTTTAAGGTATAGTACACATTGTATTGTTGTTTACTCTCTTTTTTCATTTCCTTCATCAATAAATAAAGATATAGATCAGAAATAGGTAAATAATATTTATAAATAATTATTACAAAATCCTTCATATTATTCCAAGATAAGATATATACGATTTAAATACTGGGTTAGATTGTTTTTGTTTGACAGGTAAATACTGTGCAAGATACGAAAGTAAAATTATCATGAGAAAAGTAACATTCCAAATTTTGAATTTAGATCTGACCAATTTGAAATATAAATTTATTTATATTTTCATCTAATAATATAGTCTATAGATATATTAGTTAAAAGTTATTAAAAGGATTAGACTTTTTTATTTTAATGAAATAATTGACATGAGTAATTTTTTTTAATATAACGACGAGTGATTTTGAGTGGGAAAAAAAAAAACAACGAGTGATTAGATGACGGTACTGAAAATTTCTCCTACTAATCATTTTATGCACTATCTCTCAAGTTTTTTCTAATAAATAAATTGACAATAAATTATCAAACCATCACGTGAAAATAAATATATTATCTTGGCAATGTATTGTATTATATAAAAAATGGAGTTTTACCACTCACCTCTATATTTACCTATTTTTCCGTTTAAAACAAAAATTAATTTTTAATTATTATTATTTTAAAATAGTCATTATTACATTATCTCAATTAATTATTATTAACAATAAAAAATATATATTTTCTTAAATGACTTACTTATTTTAAATTATATATCATTTATCTTTATCAATCATCATTTATTATATTTAGAACTAATGATGAAATAATTATTAGCTTGTCTTACAAAGTTAATAATTATTATATATTGTATGACAACGATTATTTTTTGTGCAATATTACTTAATTTAATTAATTAGTACCCGTGCAAGACATGGATAATTTTACTAGTTTTATTTAAAACAAATAGTTTAATTACTATGCATGATCGGTATAAAAATATTTTATATAAACATTCAATAATATGTTGTCACTTCATTTAATGATTTTAAAATTACATGATTTGTGATACTCATTAAATGATGTGATAACACATCATTAAATAAATGCGTAAAATATTTATATACCGTTTCCCTATTGTTAGCATTTGCCTAAATTAAATCATAAAACAAATTCTGACTAAAAAAACATCATAAAACAAATTAAAATAAAATTATTAATATTATTAGTTATTTGGATTTGGATATGTTATCAATAATTAATAATATTAATAATTTTTATGTGGATCATGTACAGCGTGAGCGTATTGAAAGTGTTGAAATCACCGAATAAAGAGTGAAAGCAAACCAATAGGCACCGCACAGCAGAAGCAGTTGCAAGTTTTAATTGTAGACTTTCGTGTAGACGATTTGGCCCCTGCATACCATTTCCTCTATAAAACGGAAAATATTTTCTCTTGCCAACGAATACGAGTGTGTGATAATTCTGAGCTTAAACCCTAGCCGCTTCTCTCTTCTATTCGGTAATTCTCTTCCTCAACCTCAGTCCTTTGATTTGGGTTTCATAAGAAAAGTATACATGATTTTGATGCATTTACCTATCTGTTTACGTTGTTGATTCGTTGTTTGATCTTTCATGGTTTCGTCTGCGCTTTTTAGGGTTTACTAGGTTTTCATTTCTTTCTTATTCCCTTCGATATTTAGTGCAAATCTACTTATTTGAAATGTAATCGATGTTTG
Source organism: Calophaca sinica (assembly GCA_037113605.1). Classification (NCBI taxonomy): domain Eukaryota; kingdom Viridiplantae; phylum Streptophyta; class Magnoliopsida; order Fabales; family Fabaceae; genus Calophaca; species Calophaca sinica. The sequence goes on from CM073735.1 coordinate 41,385,380, forward strand.
TATAAGCTATTAGGCTTTTTTATCAATTGGCTCCGGGGAAGAGAGTGCCCTGTGATAGATAATTATGCGTTCCTTTGTTGAGGTTGCTGTTTTCTTTACCAATTCCTTCACTGTTCCTGCATTCTTTATGTTTTCTGTCTATCACTTGCCATTATTTTTGGTGTTTTCTTTATGTCTGCCTAATCTTGATTTGGTTTTTGTATGTGAATACGGGATATCATTCGGTTGTTATGGTGAGCTAAACATGGTGATATATTTTTATTCTTGTGGTTGTGATTAAAATGGTGTTATTGTTTATTATCAGGAACTTGGAAGGCCTAAATTCAGGCAACAATCAAAATGGCATTCTGTAATAAGATTGGAAACCTCTTGAGGCAGGGTGCTGCTCAGAGCAGCCCAGCTCCTGTTTCATCCATGCTTAACTATATTCGCTGCATGTCTTCAAGCAAGCTTTTCATTGGAGGTAATGAATTTTGTTTAGAAGGTTGTGTAGGGATACATGTGGGAACAAATAAGTCTTATGGTTTTTGCCTTTGCTTTTCTAGGGCTTTCATATGGAGTTGATGATCAGTCTCTTAAGGATGCATTTGCAGGCTTTGGAGATGTGGTTGAGGGTGAGTTCAGATTGATTTATTGTAGTTATATAGTTTGCTTTCAGCTGCCTGTTATTCCAGTTTACCATGTGTTTTCCAGTCTCCTTTGACATTATAAGAACATTGCATTGACATCTAGATAAACTATCAGGTCTCTGTTTCCTGTTGGAATTTGCATGCCGAAGAATGAAAGATAATATTCTGTCATTTTCTGTTTAGGAATTTCCCTTGTATATGGTTTTTATAATTGTTGTAGGCATGGCATTTGCATCTTATTTTTGAAGAGTTCACAAAATTTTTCTTGTGGTTGGTGCATTCAACTGAAAAATGTCTTGGTTTTATCATTTTTAAAACTGGAATGAGCATTAGAAGAGGTGACTGGTGGGATTTCATGCCTGCTCTCAAAGAAGACTGCCGGATCCTATTTTTATTTTGGGGTAATCATAATTTTGGCTTTGTTTCACAGCAAGGGTTATCACTGATAGAGACACCGGAAGATCAAGGGGATTTGGATTTGTCAACTTCACCAGTGAGGAGTCAGCAAGTTCAGCTCTATCTGCTATGGATGGACAGGTTGGAGTGCTATTCTGTTTATATTGAACTTTTTTTTATAGTCATTGTTAGTTTACTGACATGATTTAGTTCCTCAGGATCTAGGTGGGCGAAATATTCGTGTGTCCTATGCAAATGATAGACCTTCAGGACCTCGTGGTGGCGGCGGCGGCTATGGCGGCGGCTATGGTGGTGGCTATGGTGATGCTCGTAGGGGGGGTGGTGGTGGTGGTGATTGGTGATCCAATCTTATTAATTCCGCCGTACTCTCTGCTGCTTATGTTTTTGAGTTCTTGTGGTTATGTCTAAAAATTCAATTAAGGCTACTGCTCAAGTGGCAAATCATTAATTAGTGAAATGTTATGACTTTTTGTTTTGCATTTTTTGGTTGTTAAATAGTGATTTTTGACGTTCGATATGTTTTTTAAACTCCCGTAACATAATTGTAGGCTGTTAATAATTCTTGGTTGTTACTATGACATGACAAAATGACATGGCACAACAATTATGCGCCATGGGTGTCATCCGTTATCAGATTTAAAGAACTAGTGGGTCCGTGCAGCAGTTGGTAATACTACCTCTAGTTTATATTATTAGAGACAAAATCCTAATTTACATAGACTAAAGAAATATTTTGCAATTAGCTAATTCTAATTAGGTTTAATTGCACTTTTGATCTTCTAATTTTTTAATTTGTCGATTTTGATCTTTTTATTTTATTTTTGGTGATTTTAGTTCTTCAACTTTTTTAATTTGGCAATTTTGGTCCTATGTTTTTTAATTGTACTTTTGGTCCCTTAAAATCATGAATTTTTTGCACTTTTGGTCCCTAAAAATCTTGGGTTTTGTGATAATGGGGACTGAAATTGCACAATTCACGATTTTTAAGGGATTAAAAGTGCAATTAAAAAAATATAGGGGTCAATTGCCAAATTGATAAAGTTAGGGGACCAAAATTGTAAAAATAAAATAGGGGGACCGAAATTACCAAATTGAGAAAGTTTGGAGGGCCAAAAGTGTATTTAAGCCTTCTAATTAATATTCTTAAAAATGTAATATTTTTTCAAATATATTCTTTTTATAAATAGTGGTTGATAATTGATAAGAGTTTTTTATTTTTTGTGAAATATAATTAAGAGTTAATTTACACAAATTTTACTAATTTAAATAATAGTATAATTACAAAATAGTATTTAATGTATATAAAAATTTATGCTTGTTTTTTTATAGTTTAGAATAAAAAATTGGACTCATTTATTTCTTAAAATATGGATAGGAGGGAGTAGTTTGTTTTGTCCTCGATATGCATACACAACTTGACTTAATTTGTCTGGGCAAAGGTGAGTTCAATATTTTAAGCGCACACAACCAAATGACGAACAGCTTATACCAAAGAAAAATTGAATAGTTCCTTATTTTGTGCCTGAGAGTTAACTTTTATTCGAGTGGTTTGCTCTTTAGTAACGCTTTTATAAAAGTTAGGTTGGGTAAAAGAACAATGAGAGTTATGCTTTTCCTTTTGGAAAGGTTCGATTGATTCAGAGACCTTTGCATGTTAAATTGCATCTCTGGAAGGTGGCCTATTCGAAACTCATTACAAATGATGAGAGGCTTAGGTGTGGAATGGTTCAGCACAATCTTTGCCCTAGATTGTGGGTGGTCACAGATCCAGGTTTTTGTACCATCAGAGCAGTGGTATAAGTTTTTCAGTCAAGGTTTACATGCATGGCTCGAATCGAATGTCTCTCCTATGCGTCTTGGCACTTCAAACATCACTCGCCTGTGTGTGATTTTTACGGTTATTATGGAAGGATCGAAATCAACTGGTGTTCTCATACACCTCTAGACTTCCAAATAACCTCATAAAGGACAACTCCAATCATGTCCAGTTCAAAATTCAGGAATTTTTAGGTCCATTCTAATTCATATAATGAGTAGTCATTACATCATTGAAGTTTTCTATGCATCCCCCAACTCAGGTGTAGAAAGTCAGCGTTTTGCTCATTTTTGAGTTGGATTTAGAGGTAGTAGTCAATTTGGTCCGGATAGGTTCACCTGCGAACCAGTTCTTCAAACCTATTCTTGAGGAGATCTTGCTGGCAATACAGATTGGAGGACTGAAGTGCATACACTTTTTTGAATAAATGTAATAAGTTCAAATTTTGTAAAAAAGAAAAACAGGTTTATAAAACAAAAAATGCTATCAATATTTGAAAAAAGCTATACTCATCGAAAAAGTTGCATTTGTAAAAAATTCATCGGTCCCGATATATGGACACCCCACTTTTGGGGACACCCGTTCGTATATGTACGGACACCAAGTTTTTTTTTTATTTAAAAATTGTTAGTTTTGTCAAAAAAAAATGTAAATCTCATTTAACCACACAGATGACACGATTAACCACTTTTTTACACACAATTTACCACACTTGTGCATAGTTGAATTCAAGTGTGTGATACCAATTGAATTCAACTATGCAAAAGTGTGGTTAATTGTGTGCAAAAAAGTGGTTAATTGTGTTATATGTGTGGTTAAATGAAATTTACATTTTTTCCTGGACAAAACTAACAATTTTTAAATAAAAAAACTTGGTGTCCGTACATGTACGAACATGTGTCTAATGGGTGTCCATTGATCTTTTTCCAAAATTCATTCCAATCCACATAAATTGTTTAATTTTGATGTAAAAGATCTATATATGGGATTAACAATTTGGATAATATATTCAAATCTTTTCCTTCTTGGCTGCCCGTAACTGTAACTGATCTTGGGGAAAAAGTTTAACAAAATTAATACTGTTCGGCATTTCATATAGACTTATAAGTTGAATCACATATCACAATGATGCTAATTTGTTATATACTTACTAAAACATTGCTATGAGTCCCACATTTAGGAATCTCACATAATAAGCGAGACTTATAAGTCTAAGGGGTTTCTCCCACCGAATGTACTAGTCTTTTAAGATTAGCTTCCTGTTCGGGCATATGCTCATAACATTGACTTTCTAGAGAGGGCTACCCACAAAGGGTTCTAATCAGTGGAGAGTTCTGATCAACAAGGAAGTTGAGTGAAGTGTCGTGGAGTGCAACCACTGAGGACGTCAGCTCTCGAGTGAAGGTTTGTTGTTATGGGTCCCACATTGTGGAGTCTCCTATAATAAGCGAGACTCATAAAACTAAGGGGTACTCCCACCCAATAGACTAATCTTTTGCGACGAGCTCTCTCTTTGGGTTTATTGTAACACCCCAAATTCTCTAAGCTAAGTTGAGAGTATGTTATGAGGAGTTGTGTGATTGTATTCAAGCTTAATTTGTATTCAAATAAAATGAATATGATTATACAAAGTTTTAAGATGTAAGTTGATGATTTTGGAGTTAAGAAATAAGTTGGATTTAATCCCAAGATGATTAGAGATGTTAATTAAGAGTTAATTGATGGAGATTTGATGTTAAAAGTTGATTTCTCACATTTTAGTACAATGTGAATCGATTCACACATGCTTGAATTGATTCACAACTGTATTCCAGACCACAAAATGATGCTGTGAATCGAATTGGGAGTCTGTGAATCGATTCATAGATTCGATTCACGAAAGTGCAGATGCAATTTTAAGTGGATGAATCGATTCACAGTCTGCTGTGAATCGATTCACACACTGTAAAATGCTTAAAAACACTGCAGAACGAGCAGAAACGCGAATTGGAAGGGAAAAGAAGAGAGAGGGGCGATCTTGAGAGGGGAGAAAGAGAGAAACACTTAGGGTTTCTCAAATCTAAAGGGAAACCCATGATTCTTGCTAGATTTCATCAAATGTAAGCTTGAATCAAAGTTATGAGGGTGTGATTTTGAGTGTTCTTGAAGTTGGAAGTAAGAGCCCTAACCAAGAGGAAGGAGAAGAAGCACGAATTGGAGAAGCAGAAGGGGAAGAAGACCAACCTCCAGCAAGGATGGCTCAAGTTCTTGGATTGAGAAAGAAGATTGAAGGTTGTAGATCAAGATTTGAGGAGTATTTGAAGAAGCCCTAAGTTGAGCAAAGAGGGAAAAGCCTGAAGGAGAGCAAGAGGCCAAAGCTCCACCCTTCTAGCTCAAGACCTTGAACAACCATGGTGAGTTCTTCATCCCTTAGGTTATGGGCAACCAATAAGACCCACATATAGGAATGTTCTCAAAGAAGTCTTTGAACCCCAAAGGGTTCAAAGTTAGGGTTTTTAACCCCTTTGATTTTAAATTTAATTTAAGGTCATTGTTATGAAACTATATGGGGTTTGACTGAAATAGGGTTGGATGCTGTCCCCAACCCCCCTAATTATTATGTGATGCTTGAATCCTTGAATGCTCCAAAGAGCTTCAATGAGATTTTGTATGTTTGATGTTAGCTCCTATGTTAGCCCCATAGAGTTTCAAGGTATATGTTTAATGTATGTGTTGTCCATTAATTTGGTCAATTGTGAGGCTTGTCAATTGGCCCTAAGTGTATGTCCATGGTGTCAAAGAAAGGACCCTATGAAAGTATGTGATAAGTGAATGATTGAAGCAGATATTCATAATTTGGTGTAAGTCTTATTATGAGTATAGCATGTGTAAGCCTCTAAGTGAGCAGTTAGCTAGAAATGATTGTTGTTAATGTTAAGCTAGATTCATTGAAATGATTGTAATTTCCTTGAATAGTTAAATAATGAGGATGGTGTTAATGAATCCTAGTTAGCTAAGTTGCATTTCTATAAATATGCATAAAAGCATAAGCATAAAGTCCATGACAAGACTCCTTTATTTATAGGAGAAGCACGATATGGTTAGCCTCGTGGGACGCCACTTGGAGGGTTAAGACGTCTGACCACCATATCGTAGACGTTACTCGGGGTCTCGCGACCTAAGCCTTGAAAAAACCCGGTAACAGAGATTTCTTGTTGAATACCGATTCAGTCGGTGGGAAAAGCTAGAACGTGCTTAGTAGCAGAGCAAAGCTGACTATGAACTTAATAATGTTCAAGTCTAAGAGTGTTAAGCAAATATGACTATGAACTTAATAATGTTAAAGTCTAAGAATGTTAATGAATTCCTTATATATATATATATATTCGAAATTAGCTTAGTTAAGTAAATGTTATGATGGATTGTAAATCCATAGATGATAAATTACTTGATAGTAATAATGTATAGAAGTAGTAAGAGTTGTGTTAAGATCTCTTAAGTAAGCAAGCAAGCTATGTTGAGTGGAGTCTATAGACTAAATCATAAGATTAAATCCAAGAGCATAAAGAAAAGCAAAAATATGTTAAGAAAGAAAGAAAGTAAGTAAGTAAGTAAGTAATTGAGTAAATAAGTAAGTAAGGAAGAACTTTAAGTTCTTAGTTAAGAAGGTTGTATTTATAATGCACCAAGTTTATCCTGTTAAGTATCGGATAGAGAATGAATGTTTATAGAGTTAATGTGTGCTTGCTGTACAATGTTGTATTTAGTCATTCACAATCCTATAAGTGGTATATTGGATTTAGGTTTATCCTACTCCGCAATATACTAAGCTGTAAGTTAAGGTTAGCACATTCTAGGGCGTTTTTGCTTAGGATGTCTAATGAGTTCTCAACCAAGTCCTTATGATATAGGAAACGTATGTTTAGGTGTATAATGCCTATGTTAGTTTATCAAATAGTATGAGCTGACGAGAGATTGGTGAGGAGTTCGTGAAGGGCTCACTGAGATTTATAATCTCACCCCGTTCCTTTTATTTACTTTACAAATAACAGGTACAGATGATTGATGAGGTGGAGCTACAGGCTTGGGACTCATATATTAGTTTCATATTGTAATGGAATTTGACATTCCAATTAATATATAAGTTGTAATCTATTTACTAGATTAATGATTTGAGTTTAATTTATGACTTAGATTACTGTAACCAAAGTTGTAAGTTATTAGTAATTCCTGTACTTTAATGTAGTTCGTCGTACTTTCGATTTATATTGAGGTATGAGTGTTACATTATGGTATCAGAGCAGTTCGACCTTATCGGACTGTGAGTCACGAGTTTAGTAGTGACTCAGCTTAGGAAGTGTCAGTTTAGTCCTTGTTGGATCAGTAGTCGCTAGTTTAACTTTCCTTTGCTCGAGAACTTCTCTCTGTATTCTTATGCCTAGTATGGAATATTGAGCCTGATCAACTTAATACTCCATACCGTGTACGAAGAATGTAGAAGATGGAGCTGGCGGACGAGGGAGAGGACCGAATAGGAGCATGAACTCTGAGAAAGTTTAATGGACAAGGATGATGCAGATAAGGAAGGAACGAATGCAAGAGCTCTCAATAAGTGAGAATCTTTGGAAAATACGGATAGAGGGAAACAAGTTTCCACCTTTCCGGAACCAAGAGTTAAGGAATGTTTCAAGAGTGTTGCAACCACAGATGCGAGAGTTTGGTTGGACAAGTGTGTATTTCATGTACCGTCAACCGGGACACTCTGGAAGTAATTAGCAATGACGAGCAAGTAAAGGATTTTAATTGCAAGGTTTCAATCGACTTAGGATGAGTGTTTATAATAGGTTAGGGTTCAACGGCTGTTGATTTATCAGGTTATTTAGCCTAATATATTATGAATGGATCCAAGATTGATTGAGATCTTGTGATGATACCTAAGTGATCCATATAGGGTCAGGAGTAGGTTGAAGGTAAGTTATTTACTCCAGTGCCTAAATGGTAGCAAGAAACCTCGAAGGTGAGCAAGCCCTAGTGAAGCGGAAGGAAACCCTAATCCTTTTAGGTAAGGTAACCTTAGTTGAGAAACTAGCCTAGAAAAAGAAGTGGACTATAGTTTTCGAACTATAGGAGTCATAAGCAAAGTTTAGTCGGCGGAAATTCGAGGTCATCAATGTTTGCATTCGATCCAACTGGTCGGTAAATGACGTGAATTCATCTGACCAATTACAGACTTTATCTTAACCAAATAAGAATATTAATTGGAATGAGACTTAGTCTGTAATCGGATAATGAAATCACCAAACTCTCAGGACAGTTAGTTCCTTTGTAGAGGTTAATTTCTTTATGAGTTTCCAATGATCTAGAAGTAGTAGAGAAGGTAAATCTGATGAGTGAGACAGATTATTTCCAAGAATATCAAGGATTTATTTTCTTAATATTAGATAGCCCATTGGTTATTAGACACGTCGATCCACATTGCCATCAGATATGACTACGTGGATTTCCGGTCTAATTCCAGTAGGACCAAGATAAGGGAGTTAGTCCCTCAAGTTGAAGAGAGTAGTAGTATGGTTCAACTAAGAGTGAAATGTTATGGACACAAGTTAATCGGTGGACATATGAGATTATAAGTTACTGCGAGTAAATTCGTTAGGTTGGGTCTGATGTGATTCTAACTAGCCACCTGCAAACTGAGTCTCCAATCAAGTGAGGCTTAGACCTCGTGTGAGGCAAAGTTGTAACCAAATGGTGAAAATCAAGTCAGTCTAACCAATAGATACCTCCCAAGAGTTGAGCAACCCTAGAATTTCAAGTTGCCTAGGCCAAGATGGCTATAAGACCAAGTATAGTGAGCTAGAGATGAGTATCACTTCCATAAGTTATGGAAGAGATATTTGAGGAAGAATTTCCATTTGTAACATAAGTGTGAATGTTGTAAATGGGAATTGTTCAAAGTATGTATTGGTTACCTCAGGGTGACAACTTTATTTCGATAAGTTAGTTAACAAATGAAAGGCAACGAAAGACAGTTTTGAGCGAACTTCCAAGAAATGTTCTTAGGGAAGTATTTTCCAAGGAGTCTAAGGAGATAGAAGAAGCAAAGATCTACTCGTTTGACACCAAGAGGCACGTCCGTAGGGAAGTGTGTAGACATATTCGAAGAATTGTCCACATACTTAAACTACCTTCAACGTGTATAAGATGATGAGTAAGAGACTCCCCAGATGGAGCAAGAGCTTGAACCGAGTCAAGTAATGCCGTGTGTCAATTTAAGGAGGGTGATTACGTGAGACTGTAGTTTACTACAGGACAACAGAGGAAGTACAGACTGCTTTAATAGCAGAAAGTCTAGACAAGTAGCAGATGATGCAGAGCAAACGTAAGAATGTCCAACAGTTAAGAGCAACAGAATAAGAAAGCAGCACCGGAGTTAAATTCTATGACTGCAAGTAAGGTATTCCACTTGACGGGAATAAGCCGAGAGGAGTTTACCTATTTGAAAAGGGCATAAGATCAAAGTTTGCAGTGGAAGCACCGAAAGCCAATCCTACAGGAGGATGAGATAAGAAGGTAAGGCGAAGTTTAGGGATGAAATTCCATAAAGGTGAATTTCTATCTTCACCCCATGCTAATGTTATTACGAAGTTCCAATATAAGATGCAGCAATTTTCGAGGATGAAATTTTTTAAAAGGTGGGTAGTAGTGTAACACCCCAAATTCTCTAAGCTAAGTTGAGAGTAAATTATGAGGAGTTGTGTGATTGTATTCAAGCTTAATTTGGATTCAAATTGAATGAATATGATTATACAAAGTTTTAAGATGTAAGTTGATGATTTTGGAGTTAAGAAATAAGTTGGATTTAATCCCAAGATGATTGGAGATGTTAATTAGGAGTTAATTGATGGAGATTTGATGTTAAAAGTTGATTTCTCACATTTTAGTACAATGTGAATCGATTCACACAGGCTTGAATCGATTCACAACTGTATTCCAGATCACAAAATGATGCTGTGAATCGATTTGGGAGTCTGTGAATCGATTCACAGATTCGATTCGTGAAAGTGCAGATGCAATTTTAAGTGGATGAATCGATTCACAGTCTGCTGTGAATCGATTCACACACTGTAAAATGCTTAAAAACACTGCAGAACGAGCAGAAACGTGAATTAGAAGGGAAAAGAAGAGAGAGGGGCGATCTTGAGAGGGGAGAAAGAGATAAACACTTAGGGTTTCTCAAATCTAAGGGGAAAGCCATGATTCTTGCTAGATTTCATCAAATCTAAGCTTGAATCAAAGTTATGAGGGTGTGATTTTGAGTGTTCTTAAAGTTGGAAGTAAGAGCCCTAACCAAGAGGAAGGAGAAGAAGAAGGGGAAGAAGACCAAGCTCCAGCAAGGATGGCTCAAGTTCTTGGATTAAGAAAGAAGATTGAAGGTTGTAGATCAAGATTTGAGGAGTATTTGAAGAAGCCCTAAGTTGAGCAAAGAGGGAAAAGCTTGAAGGAGAGCAAGAGGCCAAAGCTCCACCCTTCTAGCTCAAGACCTTGAATAACAATGGTGAGTTCTTCATCCCTTAGGTTATGGGCAACCAATAAGACCCACATATAGGAATGTTCTCAAAGAAGTCTTTGAACCCCAAAGGGTTCAAAGTTAGGGTTTTTAACCCCTTTGATTTTAAATTTAATTTAAGGTCATTGTTATGAAACTATATGGGGTTTGACTGAAATAGGGTTGGATGCTGTCCCCAACCCCCCTAATTATTATGTGATGCTTGAATCCTTGAATGCTCCAAAGAGCTTCAATGAGATTATGTATGTTTGATGTTAGCCCCTATGTTAGCCCCATAGAGTTTCAAGGTATATGTTTAATGTATGTGTTGTCCATTAATTTGGTCAATTGTGAAGCTTGTCGATTAGCCCTAAGTGTATGTCCATGGTGTCAAAGAAAGGACCCTATGAAAGTATGTGATAAGTGAATGATTGAAGCAGATATTCATAATTTGTTGTAAGTCTTATTATGAGTATAGCATGTGTAAGCCTCTAAGTGAGCAGTTAGCTAGAAATGATTGTTGTTAATGTTAAGCTAGATTCATTGAAATGATTGTAATTTCCTTGAATAGTTAAATAATGAGGATGATGTTAATAAATCCTAGTTAGCTAAGTTGCATTTCTATAAACATGCGTAAAAGCATAAGCAAAAGCATGAGCAAAAGCATAAGCATAAAGTCCATGGCAAGACTTCTTTATTTATAGGAGAAGCATGGTATGGTTTGCCTCGTGGGACGACACTTGGAGGGTTAAGACGTCTGACCACCATATCGTAGACGTTACTCGGGGTCTCGGGACCTAAGCCTTGACAAAACCCGGTAACGGAGATTCTCTGTTGAATACCGATTCAACCGGTGGGAAGAGCTAGAACGTGCTTAGTAGCAGAGCAAAGCTGACTATGAACTTAATAATGTTCAAGTCTATGAGTGTTAAGCAAAGATGACTATGAACTTAATAATGTTCAAGTCTAAGAATGTTAATGAATTGCTTATATATATATATATATATATATATATATATATTAAGTAAATGTTATGATGAATTGTAAATCCTTAGATGCTAAATTACTTGATAGTAATAATGTATAGAAGTAGTAAGAGTTGTGTTAAGATCTCTTAAGTAAGCAAGCAAGCTGTGTTGATTGTAGTCTACAGACAAAATCATAAGATCAAATCCAAGAGCATAAAGAAAAGCAAAGATGTGTTAATTAAGTAAGTAAGTAAGTAAGTGAGTGAGTGAGTAAGTAAGTAAGGAAGAACTTTAAGTTCTTAGTTAAGAAGGTTGTATTTATAATGCACCAAGTTTAGCCGTGTTAAGTATCAGTTAGAGAATGAATGTTTATAGAGTTAATGTGTGTTTGCTATACAATGTTGTATTTAGTCATTCACAAGTCTATAAGTGGTATATTGGATTTAGGTTTATCTTACTCCGCAATATACTAAGCTGTAAGTTAAGGTTAGCACATTCTAGGGCGTTTTTGCTTAGGATGTCTAATGAGTTCTCAACCAAGTCCTTATGGTATAGGAAACGTATGTTTAGGTGTATAATGCCTAAGTTAGTTTATCAAATAGTATGAGCCGACGAGAGATTGGTGAGGAGTCCGTGAAGGGCTCACTGAGATTTATAATCTCACCCCGTTTCTTTTATTTGCTTTACAGATAACAGGTATCGAAGATTGATGAGGCGGAGCTACATTCTTGGGACTCATAGATTAGTTTCATATTGTAATGGAATTTGACATTCCAATTAATGTATAAGTTGTAATCTATTTATCAGATTAATGATTTGAGTTTAATTTATGACTTGGATTACTGTAACCAAAGTTGTAAGTTATTAGTAATTCTTGTACTTTAATGTAATTTATCGTACTTTCGATTTATATTGAGGTATGGGTGTTACATTTATGCTCGTAACAAACATCTCCACAAATATCTACATGTCAGATGTGATTGAATAACTGTGTAAAATTATTTTGCATTGTCAATACATAGTCTTTAAACTCATCGTGAATACCACCTTTTACCCGATTGATTAAAAACTGCTCTAATATTAAATTATTCACCATTACTATTGTTTTGGTCGCGACAATCACCATGGGTATCTAACACTAGAACACACTTTTCTTGTTTTAGATTTTGATAGAATTGAAAATAAGAGCGAATACACATTGTTGTCAATAACAGGGTAGCGGTAGCGTTAAAGTTCATATCGAATCATCAATTTCCATAGGTTGCCGATAGTGATATATTGCTAGATGTCGCTCACTGTTCCTAATATTTAATATTAATATAATATTTAGAAACCTATAGCTCACACACTTATAGGTATTCTTTGAGCAAAAGAAAATTAATTAGATTAAGTTCGTACTTAATTTAATTAGTATGAATATTATTATTTAAATAAGATTTAAATAACAATATTATTTAATTAAATAAATTAAAAGGGATTAATTAGATTATATCTAATGAAGTAATTGGTCCTAATTGGGTTGGGTCCGTTATGGCTAATTATGCCCTATAGCTAGTACTTACTATTTAAGTTAGTGGCTTAGTTCATTTTGAACTAAAGTGACTAATTTGCTAATTTCTCTCCAAAGGAGCTAGCACTCAAAGGGTTTGGGGAGAGAAAGCTTCAAGAAACTACCTAGTGTGAACTTCCATAGGTGATAAAGCAGAATCAATTTGGATGTGTAAATATAATGTATTTTATCATTCCCGCACCTAGAATTTATTCTGCTAAACTTAAAAGCTATCTATTCTTGCTTCCATTAAAATCAATTGTACCCACCCCGAAATCAAGTTTATAATTTCTATCCACCGTGTTTTTCTACTCAAAATTATCTACAATAAATTTCAATTTTTATTGTCTTGTTTTTGCTTTTATAATTGATTTTGGCTTGTCCAGAATCTAAAAATCATTTGTCTGTTGTTTTCTCCCCCTCATTTTTATTGGTCTAGTCTGCCATCTTAATTCTTTTGTCAGTGCCATCCAAATTCTAAACGTGGGTTTGCTACATATCCGTTTGTTATTTTTGGGCCCACATTAATGAAAGGCAATTGCTAAAGGTACCCGGCAAATTGCTTGGTGCACCAAACATTTGGGAGAGTTGACTATTATGCCCATGGTAAAATTAAAACATTTTTTTTCCATAATTCGTCTCACTCGCAAATAGCATATTTGCGAGTGATGTTTGATCACTCGCAAATATGCTATTTGCGCGTGTACATTTTTCCTTTAGCTGAAAAATATCAACGGACGAGATGCGACCGACACACTTTTAACGGTTCAGATTGCATCAAGCATTCTATAAATAGAACCGTTTTCACACACCCGATTTCACATAAACCCTAAATCAATTTCATCCCTTAGGCCCACTCGTGAGCCATGTCACTCACTCAGTCAACCTAGTTCTCGATGGATTCGAGCCTTGTCGTTGTCTATTATGATGGCAGAATCACAACAAATACTGATGGCATGGTTTTTGAATGCGACGTTCAAAAAATATTTAGGCTGAAGACGTCCATCACCATTGAAGAACTCAAGCAAAAGATTCGGCAAAAGCTCAGAGCTGAATCACGTAGAGTGGCAGATCTCTACTATCGATGCCCTGTTTCGGTAGGCAGTGGGTGTGTTCAGTATATGAATATGACACTTCTAAACGACGGCGACATACAAAGTATGTGGGAAGCATTCGGTGATCATTCTAGCCATGGCCCAATAGAGTTGTGTGTTGTGCTTGGAAGATCGATCGACGAGATCATTGCAGCATGTCGTACACCAAGAATAGTTGATGAGATCCTTGCAGCATGTCGTCAACCATAGCTAAGGATTAGCACCAGTGACTAGGTCATTTAATATTGTGTTGTATTGTTGAACGAGTAGTTGCGTTTAATAAATAATTGGGTTTGGTTTTTTTAATGTTGTAGTTGGGTGTTGTAGTTGCATTCGGTGATCATGTAATGTTGTTTTGTTGTTGTTGAATAAGTAGTTGCGTTTAATAAATAGTCACGTTTAAGTTTGTTTTTATTATTTTGTATTTCTAAACTCACTAATAATAATAATAATAATAATAACATTCATAAAAAACAAGTGTTCGCATAAAAAAAATACATAAAAACACAACTACTCAGTGACCCTCCACTATCCGAAGCACCCCCCGAAGGTAGTCACAAATCTCATCTCCCTCCTGTGTGTAATCAACAACCTGATGCAGCATGGTGGCAACTCTATCCAATCTGTGTATCGCATCAACACAATCTGCCTACAAATGACATAAATACATTATAGCAAATAATTAGATAATGTTACGAATGGACATAATATATACAGTGCAAGAACTTATTATTCCTTACCCGATGACACACAACATCATCATATGGATCATGTGGATCATGTGGAGCTTGTGGAGGTATCAACAGTGGATGTGAGACCCTATAGTACCAATCCATATATCACTCGACGCACTCAGCTGGATGAGCGGCCTGCCTCAACTGAAAGATGTATCTAATAGAGTACAGGTGAGATGACATCCAATTAAGACTAATATCCTCAGCCGAGGGACGTCGTGGTGGCTGTCAAGGAGTGTCCTGCCTGTACCCGAACTGTCGCAGTATCCTCTCTGGAAGGTACAGCACTATGGTGTTCCCACACCGGATGTACCCCATAAAGAATGCCACGACAGCGAGTGGGCAGCGCTGCCTATAGGGGCCCATGGTGTCTAACACACGTCATCAGTGGTCAGCGCATCCAGTGCTTGCTTGTATGAAAGCACCTTCCCCTTACCCCTCTTAGGTGTCCAGCGGTTAGCGCGTACACACTCACCGCCGAACTGTTAACAACCTTCCGATCTACTACAGTAGTAGGAAAATACTCGTAGATCCACGCCTTTCACAAATAATAATAACGAATCAGTTATGGAATCGTGTCAGAGTTAAAACAATTGTAAATTTAATTTTCTTATTTAATAGCACAGTGGTACCTGAAAGAGTGTCATGTAGCCCGTTAACCCATGGCACTCAAACCTGTTGGCGTCGCTAAGATAACCGTACAACCTACATAGGGCTAAAGCTCCCCATGACCACTGTCCAACCTAGCCCAAGTGACGCACCAACTCGAGATATCTACAGTCAATACAGTTGCTAGTCTTGTTCGTCAGAATAGTCATCCCTAGTAGCACTAGTATGAACGCCCTCGCTGCCTCGTCCGTCCGACCCTCATCCCTCTGTCTATCATAAAGGTCCTGCAGCCAAGATAAACTGACACCAGCCCACCCATGGCCCGTAACCTCCACCGAGGCCTCCGCATGTGATACCCCTAACAATGACTGTAAAACAGATATAGCAATATATGTGTCCATCTGAGGGGCTATAAACAGGGCGCCTCTGACCGGCATGCCCAGTATGCATGACACATTATCCAGCATGATGGTCATCTCTCCGACTGGAAGGTGGAACGAGCTAGTCTCTGTGTGCCATCTCTCAGCAAATGCAGTCAGCAACGAGCTGTTAATCATCTTGTAGCTGCAATACATCTGAGTCGAAAGACCAACTCGATCAACATGCTCCTGTACTGCAGGTGGTAGTGGCTGACGATCCCCAAACCACTTCTGCCACTTTTTGCCGTGAGCAAAAACCCTAAGAGGTTCCTCCCGGTCCTGTACACATAAAAATAAAAGCCTTGTCATGAATTACACAATTAAAAAGGAAAACCCTTAAATGTTTTAAAATAGTAAACAATAATTATCTCTCCGCTCCACAAGTGGTAAGCGACGTGGTCCCTGAATGATCTAAGCCGCGATGTATCGGAAAGTCCTCCAGGAAATGGTCCCTCCTCTGCCGGTGCATTTATATGCATCTCAACTGGCTCCTCGTGAGGAACCTCATGCTGATATCCCTCGTGCTAAGGTTCCTCATGCGGATGTTCCTCGTACTGAGGTTCTTTGTCTCACGCCGTCACCCTCTCTGTTCTTTGTCGCTCGTCGTCTACCCCTCCGCCGCCACTCTGTCTACCATCAACAAGTCTCTAACGGTGTGATGCAGTCATGGCCTCCCGATGCTCTTGCGCAACCGCTCTCGTACGCTCTACCTCCCGAGCAATAGCCTCCATCTCAGCCTCCCTACCAGCCACCCAGCCTGTTCCTCTCATGCGTGGCATAACTGAAACAAAAAAAAATTAAAATCACAAAGTTAATTAAAAAAAAGGAAAACACACTCGCAAATATGGTATTTGCGAGTGGGAATCCCAAATACCTAATTTGCGAGTGAAGGATTGCTATTTGCGAGTAATCAGAGAAAAATTTCAAGTCTCTGAAATTAAAAAATTGCGAGGGAAAGAATGAAAGGAAAAAAAAATTCACTTTTGATACCAGGAGTATAATAGTCAAGTCCCCCAAATATTGAGTGCACCTAGCAATTTACTGGGTGCCTTTAGCAATTCCCCAATGAAATTCAATAAGTCTATGGGCCTGAATTTCGATCTCTTTAGGTATTCTTCCAGAAAGGCGTCACTTTTTTCCTACGATCACATGACAAGAACAAGCAAACTTCTGTTCAGCGTGATGTATTCACTATTGTAATTTTGCATAATTACCTTTTCGAAACTCCAAATTGACACAGTGTACACACGTAAAATAATTCAGAATTTTAGATTGATATATTTCTTATTTTATTCATGAGTATAGAAAAATCCATGAAAGATTTGCATATGACGACTTATGATTCTACCAATGATGTTTTACTTTGAGTTAACTGCTCAATAAGTTACTACCTCCTCAATGAATTATATGTAAATTTTATCTCATGTTTTTTGGAATGAAATATAAGCAAATATTAACTACTTTTCTCATATTTAATAATATTATCTCCAAAATACCCCTCATTTAATTTAATTTTTTGTATTTCTAATGAACCAATTTATTAATCATGGAGGGTAATTTAGGCAATAATGTTAATTTTTAAATTAAGATTACATAGATTAAATATGAGTAGCTAACTACTTTAATAACCGTAAATTAGTTAACTTTTGTTTACTCCCTCCGTTACAATATATAAGCAAAAGTCAACTCATATAACATGTTATAAAATATAAGCAAAACTAATCTCTTTTCTCAGCATTTAATGATGATATCCCCAGAATGCCCTTTATTTATTTTAAATTTTATTTCCAATGATCCTAAGTTTCTATACAATTAATTAGGGATAATTTAGGCAATCAAGTGGAAATTTTATATGAGATTAACAATATTTATTGTGAATAACTACTTTTCTTAATAAGTGTGAAAGTGGTCAAATTTACATATATATTATAACAGAGGGAGTATATTTCATTCCAAAGGGAGTATTGTCCCAGTCCCAGCATTAAAGTCCAAACACCAATCAAGAAACACAATGGATTTCTGAACATAGGTAAGGTCTGTGCTGCTATAACAACCAAGAAGAATAGAAGAAAACATTAATCAGCACACAGTTGCATGCCTAGAAAAGACAATTTATTTTATTTTCATTTTTTTTGAAATTATAATACGGATATTTTAACACCTTAACACCCCGCTTAATCTTCAACATTTATTTTTCATGTTAGTATTTAGTGGTCTATGTGAGATGGATGGCCTACTCATTATTGTCGGTGAGCAATCATAAATTTCTAAAATAAGGTCAAACAGTAGGCACATCTTGTCAATAGTTTTGAGGTGATATGTCACCCTAATGTGAGTGCATGTGTTTTTGTACCCTAGTGACAACAAAAGCCACAGTTGAATTAATTTTGTTTCACTCGGATTGCACTTGCATAGCGTGGTGGTTGGGGCGTCTTTGTCCCTCCAAGTTAATCCCCCAATTTGTCCATGTGTATCGACATCACAACCTTACAGCCACAACACCTTACCAATTAGGATGTTATTATATTTATATGTAAAAATGTATGCTTAAGATGAGTTTAAACGGATTTTACTCATCTCTCATTCTTTAGATCAGATCAATTCATGATCTTATGAACCTAAATAAATTTGGATTTGATTCATTTAAAGTGATTAAATTATAAATTGAGCAATCTTAATTATTAACGAGAAAAGCAAAGATATATTGGTTTGTTATGGATGTATTGAAATATCAACAATTGATTTTCTTATAAATAGTAAAAATCACTTATTTTACACTGTAAAGTGAATTGCTTATTTTAGACAAGACAAATTTAAGAAATTTAATGATTTATGAGTTTCATTAAGATGAGATTTAAACACGACAAAAACGAGTTTACCTGAAAAATAAGATAAATAGAAAAAAGGAAATGATCATACAAATACAATAATGGTCAAATACAATAGCATATAATAAATATAATATTTTTATTTTATTTTTTTATTTTAAGACATTGCTAATAAAAGAACGACGATATATTATTAATAATTTTTAACTAAAAGAATAAAAGGAGGCTATGCCTATAAGTAATAGAAAATTATAAATAATAAGTAATAAATATGTTACCACCTGTAAAACACAAATCATATATCATCATATCATATATAATGATAAAGCAAAGTATTAGAATAAATATCATTTCTCATATCAGCCCCGTTCACATCCACACAATCCACCGTCCTTCCATTTGTGAATCTTACTTGACCAGTGAATCAACTATGTCGTTTGCTTCTTTGTTTGTATGCTCAAACGCAACCTATAATATCATCAGAAGGTTTCTTAGCTTGTTACTTAGCTTATTACATTAGAATCTTATGTTCCATGGACAATATTACTCCCTCCATTTCACCCAAGATAATGCATTTATAGAATCTTATTCAACATTAACGCTCTTCTTTTCCATTATCCATCTCTGCTGTAGAGATAACTCTAGCGCAAATACGATTGTATTAGCAATTATAGATAGAATTAGCAATTATAGATATAATTGGCATGACTGATTGGTCAATCATAGGCAAATCATAATCAGGGATTTGATTCCTTATTGCTTTAAATAGACTTGCTGTAATTAGGCTCTTTGTGTATTAATGGAGGCACAAATCTAGGACAAATCAGGGGTGCCCACTCTTGTATAAATATGGTGGCTCACTAAGAAATAAAAGATCCATCTGATCCATACACTACAAGAAAAAGCGCAGGTACCGAAAAAACTCGCATTTTTCGACGGCTAAAGCCGCTTGCAAATGCCACCAAATAATGTCCCCACTTTTATTTTCCTCCCGTTTTCAAATACCGACGGTAAAACCGTCGGTAAAATCCTCCCATCGATAAAGATCATCGGTTTTGACGGCTTTGTCCGCTTGAATGGTGAGACGACAACGGCAGATTATCAGAGCGGTATAGCTCGTCGGTATGTAAAAATGATTGTCGGTAAGACCTCGCTAATAACGGCCTCAAACCGTCGGTATAATTAAAATGGCCGTCGGTATGCATCATTTAGTTGTATAACCCGACCCTTCCCCCCAGTTTCCTTTTCTTCTTCTTCTTTTCTCTTCTTCTTCTCCGAATCCATTTCCACCCTTTCTTCTTCTCCCACGCCTACCACGACCCACGACTCCCCACCCTTTCTTCTTCTTCCGCGACGCCTACCCTCTACCCTTTCTTCTTCTCTCCGACGCCACGACTTTTCTTCGTCTCCGCTGCCTCGCACAGGAAAGTCGTTGCCAAACGATTGTTTTGCTCTGGGTGCGAGATTTCGAACGAGTAGCGGTGCACCACACTTGGAGATCACCACCGCCACACCTTCAGCAACACACCATCACACATTCCGACGCGGCCTACCTATATATTGGTAAGTCTCACTGGTTTAATTTCATTCTGCTACCTAGTTTAATTTCCCCTAATTTCCCTCTAAAACCCTAATTCAAAAATCTCATCTCTCAGGTTCTCCTTTCCAGATTCCATATCACGACACCCTTCAACTGATTTGTAACTGAGGCATTTTTAGGTTGGTTCCTTTGTGCCCCTCGGTTTGTTCATTTGGCATTTCACTGCCTTGTTTTTGAATTTTGGCATTCGGGCATTTCACTGCCTTGTTGGCACACATCATGCTATGCAATAGGAAAGTCTAGCACACCGATTAGCCATTTGTAGTGTTTATTCGTCATCCTTTTGACCTATTGTTGTCTTACTCTTTTTTGGGGACCATGTTTCTTGTTCTCGCTGGAAACATTTATTGAGGCATTCTTTTAGTTGTTTGTTGTCCAATTATTGCATTATTATTTTATATCTGTGTCATCAGGTGCTTTCTTTCTTTGCCTCCATAGCAACCATGTATTAAAATGAAATAATGTATGTGCATCAGTTTCTAAAATATTTTTTAATTCTCTCATGATGAGTGTTAAAATGTTTTGAGATCTATACTTGATGTTAGCTTCACTTTTAATATATTGCATGCATGATAGATTAATTGTGGTGCATTTAAGCATAATTATGAACATGAGAAGTGTATGTGACATAATATTTAGTTTTGAAATTGTGTTGAATAAATAAATAAAGAAACAAATCACTATTGTATCTTGGTGTAAATTTATTGGCCCATCATTTTCTCGCTATAAGAATGCCCAAAGTGTATAAATGGAGACTAGAAACGTTTCCATTTTGAGGTCTTAACCTTGCAATGAGCATTCTGTTCATAAATATTTTGTACTTTGACTAGAGATGTAATCTGGAAAGACATTGCTATGGCCCAATAAGAGCTTCACCACATCTGCAAACTATGTTAGCAAGCTACAACATGAAATGCTTTTCCCCCAGCATAACTCCCATATATGAAGTATGAGCATCAAATTCTTTTAATAGTGTGTTTCAAGACCAAATTCAGCTTACAAATGAGGAATCCCTTTCTATAGTAGTTTAGATTTCATTATGTATTTATTTATGTTTGCTGTTTGTGAAGTTCTGGAATTGAGCTTTTCCTTTTGGCATCTTCTCTGGCATAGTTTCTTTAGAACTAGGGGCTAGTATTTAACCACGAGTCTCATTTAATTAAAACTTTAAAATTTAAAATACAAAAGTAACTTGTGTGATTAGTTTAGTCAGGTTGAATGAATGTCTAATGTGTGATTATTATTTTAGCTGTACTTTAAACAAATATTATAAAAGTTATATACTTCCATCAATTTTGTGTTGGTTGATCATCCAAAGTCAAGTGTATTATGTTCTTTGTAAGTTTGATTTTGGGGATTATGTTCAAAACAGGTGTTCGAGCAAGTTCTCCATCGCAGTAAGCTAGGTTTGTCTCGTGACTACCAGTTCGAAGTTGACATTTGAGGAGAAGCTTTTTTTGAGGTATGCACTCTAACGAAATGTCGGTTTACTCATTGGGTGGAAAAGTGGTGAGAGACCTCCACATCGATATATTTATTTGATTTCCTTCATAGTTCTCTCCACAGAGAGAATTTTGAAATGATGTATGTTATAAGATTATTTTATTGTTATAAGATTGAGACAATGACAATTTGATTGGATAAAACCGGCGTTATAAGTATTTTTTAGGTATATTTCACACTAGTGATTGATTGCTGTAAAATGAATCCTCCTGGTTGTACATTCTTGGTGGAAAGAGTGATTCTTGATTCTCTTCTTGTTTCCAAATTCATGTCTTGTGATATTAAATTACTTGGTTTTGTCACTGATTTCATCTTTGCTAGAATGCTTTTTGTCATCGTAAACTTGATTCCTTTAAAGTTCTTTTACATGGGCAAATCGTCTTAGCACATTTCATTTTGTTCTCAATTCCTTTTTGTGCATCTAGGGTAGGCCGTGGCCACTAAAAGTTGGAGGTTTTGCACTTGTACTTTGAATGAGAATTTGTGTCTAAGGGAGATATTTGATATAAAGAATGTTTTTCCTTTCATGAAACTCTCTCAATAGTTATTCGTAAAGGTGACCATTTGGATTTGACATCGGTTATGGACTTGATTGAAATATAGACCCTAATTGCCAATTACAAAGAAGTAAACAATTTTAAGGAAAAAACTAAGTGAAATGTACTCAAATCCTAAAAATAATAGGTACTTGTCAAGGTAGAATCTAAATGTATGGCAATCGATTAGAGAAAGTATTAGGTTTTTGAAAGGAACCGTGATCGTAATATCCTTTTTAAATATGTGCGGTATATGGGGAGCAAGAATAATGCACATTAAATCGTTTGAGTATCTTTTCAATATATCTTCTCTAAGAGAATCCAGAAACCCCACGTAACCTACCACGATAGATCTAGATGCCCAAGACAATTGAAGCATTACCAATGTCCTTCAAACCAAAATTGCTTACTTAATATTAGTTTTGTCTCGGTCAAAAGATTAATACAGCTGGTAAAAAATATATCGTCGACGTATAAAACAAGAATTATAAAATTATTTACACTAGTTTTCAAGTAAATGCGCTAGTTTGAGGCCCTTTCCTTGAAGCTAAAATAGGTGACTACCTGATCAATATTTCTTTCGAGTCATCTGGAACTAATATATAATACTACCAAACAAATAGTTTATAATTGAAAGGAAGAAATGCCCGTCTCTTCTATCAGTAATGAAAAGGAAGAATGTGCCCAAGGAAAATTTCAATAACTGAAAAGGAAGAATAATTTATAATAAAACCAATGCAGCACAAATGCCAAACTCTATTTTTTCAAAATTTTAATTTCCATTTGCTGGTGTCATGAACTGCATAATTAATATTCAAGCCATAGAAAATTTAAATAAAAAATGGTATAATCAGAAAAGGAATTGACGCTTGAAAGCGCCTCTGGTCATTGAAGCTTCAAAGAGCGTAAGAAGGGACGAGGAGAAATAATATCCAAAATCGCCTTTGATTTCTAAATTATTTAGATTAAAAAGAATAAAAAATTACATAATCAATTTGAAATCCATCTTAAACATTTGAAATTTTTAGATGAATTGTAGAAAAAATAAAAAAATTGTCTCCTTTTGTACGAAATCATGGCAAAACTTTTCAACGTGATGTTGGTGCAAAAATTTAGAACCTAACTAAGATGAAGGCAGAGTTAGAGGAGGAGGCAAAATAGGTATGCAGAGGTTCTCTTGTAAAATGAATTAATGACATAGTGGTTTCTATTATTAGTTGAATAATTATAGAGACTATCAAATCCAAAGTAGAAACACCTTACTGAGATGATATCTTCTAACCCTACAAAATGTCATACAATCTTGTCCTTGTCCAATTGTATACTCCCTTTCCTCTCGGTGGATGGAGGAACTGTACACGCCAATATTTGGATGCAGATTAAGGGAAATCTCATGATTTTAACATAAAAAGGGGGTTATGTCATAGAATAAAACATATGGAAACTGTAAATCCTGCATTTGATTCTGGCCTAGTCTCTTTTAGTTGCGAATATTTTTTAAGAAAAACACATCACAAATCCACTCTAAAAGAAAGTCCTATGTAGCCTTATAATGACTTTTACTACTTCTATTGGGATCTTAAAGAGGCTCATGTACTAAAGAGGAAGGCTATTAAGGACAGATTTAATCAGTGTCAATCTCATAGCCTTTGAAAACATTTTGCTTTTCTTGAGTCTAATTTCTTTCTAATTTTTGCTGTCACTGGTTTCCAAGTAGCTACCTTCTTAGGATTTACCCCTTAAGGGATTCCTAGGTAATCAACAGGGAAAGCAAGGATATTACAACCTAGTTTTGCATCCATATAGGAGCTCTAATTGCATGGCATATACCAAGCCAAACCACTATGAAAGCAAAAATTGTTAAAAGGATTTATGCTTCCCTTGCCACTTCTGCTTGTTTAATTCTATCCTTTAAGAGGATGTCAACCTTCAACATGTTACTTTTTAATTATTGATGAAATGGATGTTTGATTATTGTTATTAGTATCGGAGAAAAGCCTTAGCTTCTCGTTTGAGGTTCAATATATTATTGAGTGCGTGTACTCTTTTAGATACCACGTGTTCATTGTATATTGAACCTTGAATTGTCCAAGTCGGACAGTTTGGGAAAAAACTTTTTCTTTACTCGTATAATAGTTGTTGCTTAATTCTGGTATCTTTATATTTGATGAAATTTCGGTTCGATTCATTTCCTTTTGTTCTCTGGGTGCATACTTGATTGTGGTGTTCATAATCGCTTTCATTTTGTGTACTCAGAGACCAATGAGAAATGTCACAAATTTTGTCAAGTATAAGATACGAGAATTAAGGAATGATTATTATACGAAGTTCAAAAAGTTTTTTCTCGAATGGGATAAGTCATACCATTTAAAGAAAGAGAGCGGTTGTAAGAACGTCGTGCTGCTGAAATTGTCATTTTTTTTGATATGCAGAAGATGGAATATTTTCTTTCGAGTCGTAGTTGGATGTACGATAGGTTGTATCCGGGGAGAGGGGGTTTGAAACCAGATTTTTGCGCTGGGGGTGCGGACTTTGTCCAAGTCGCAATGGCACATAAAGATTTCAAAACTAATGGAGGGATTAGATGTCCGTGCTTTAATTGCGATTGCAGAAGGATTAAGAGCCCAAGTGAGGTCATGCACCACCTGTATTCAGTTGGATTTAGGCTTAATTACTGGATTTGGACTAGACATGGTGAAAAGTTGCCTCACGTTGATTTAGGGGTTGGTGATAATTGTGAAGGTGCTTCAAGCAGTTACGTAGATTCGGGATGTGGTGAGCAGATTGAATTGATGCAAGATATGGTTTGGGATGCCTTGGGGGTGAACGTGTCATTCGAGGAGCAACAATATGATGACACAGATGAACTTCCAAATGAGACAGCACAAAAATTTTATAATCTATTGTTAGAAACAAACAAGCCGTTGTTTGAAGGGTCTACAGACTCTAAGTTATCAATGTGTGTGAGGCTCTTAGCTCTTAAGTCCAACTGTGGTGCTACCGGGTGTTCTTGGATCTCGTGAACTAAAATGATGTTGGACTCGTCACCCATCGCAGATGGTTTGCCAAAAAGTTATTACGAGGCTAAAAGCTTAGTGTCCAAGTTGAAATTTGGAATCTAAAAGGATTGATTGTTGTGTGAGAGGGTGTATGTTGTATTACGACAATGAATTTGGTAAAAACGATGGTGCGCTAGTTGAATGCAAATTTTGTGGTGAGCCTAGGTATATGTCACATACTAATAATCGGACGGGTAGACAAAAACTAGTTCCAGTGAAGGCAATGTTTTATTTACCAATTATTCCAAGGCTGCAGAGAATGTTTGCATCACCACAGACTGCAGACAAAATGACATGGCACTATGAGAATAGAAGCACTTCAGGTATGTTGCGCCACCCTTCTGATGGTGAAGCTTGGAAGCACTTTGATCGTGTGCATCCTGATTTTGCAGCAGATCCACGTAATGTACGACTTGGCTTATGCTCTGATGGTTTTACCCCGTATGTTCAATCCACGGCCAAACCTTATTCTTGCTGGCCAGTTATCGTTACCCCATACAATCTTCCTCCCGAAATGTGCATGTCTAAGCCTTATATGTTCTTGACTTGTGTTATACCGGGTCCAGATAATCCGACAGATGGTATTGACATCTATTTAGAGCCTCTTATTGACGATCTCAAAAGGTTGTGGAATGGTGTTGTGACGTACGATGTTGCACGAAAGAGGAATTTTACAATGAGGGCAGCGCTGATGTGGACCATTAATGACTTCCCTGCATATGGCATGTTGTCTAGTTGGGGTACTCATGGTAAAATGGCATGTCCGCATTGCATGGAGCATACAAAGGCCTTTACCTTGAAATTTGGGGGGAAGAGTTCTTGGTTTGACTCACATCGCAGGTTTTTACCCGATGATCATGCATTTAGACGGAATAAGAACGCTTTCAAGAAGGGGGAAGTTGAAGTAGATGGCCCGCCTCAAGGTTGACACCGTAATGTATCTGGGAAAGGGTTATGGAACCGCCCAAAATCACAGATTTTGGCAAATTGAATCGATTTGAAGGATATGGACAATGGCATAATTGGACAAAAAGAAGTATTTTGGGGTCCGCCATATTGGAGAGATAATTTATTGAGACACAACCTTGATGTTATGCACATTGAGAAGAACTTTTTGACAATGTTTTTCTCACAATGAACGCCGAGGAAAAACAAAAGACAATGACAAGGCCAGACTAGACTTACCACTTTATCAGAAGCGAAATGACTTGCATTTGACGAATCGGTCGGATGGGAAGACCACGAACCCAAAGCCTGTTACTCTTTAATCACGAGGAAGCCAAGTCAGTCTGTCGGTGGATAAAAGAACTTCGGATGCCAGATGGTTATTCTTCTAATTTGGCAAGATGTGCCGATGTGAACAAAGGAACCATGATTGGGATGAAAAGCCATGATTGTCATGTATTCATGGAGTGTTTACTTCCTATTGCATTTAGTTCCTTGCCGTCAAATGTTTTAAATCCACTGACTGAACTCAGCCAATTCTTTAAAGATTTGTGTTCTGCGACATTGAGAGATGATGATCTCATAAGGATGGAACAGAACATACCAGTCATTCTTTGTAAGTTGGAGAGAATATTTCCCCCTGCTTTCTTTGATTCTATGGAGCATCTAGCAGTGCATCTTGCACATGAAGCTAGGCTTGGTGGACCGGTTCAATACAGATGGATGTATCCATTCGAAAGGTACTATAATAAAGTATTCTCTAAAATAAATATTTATTTGAAGGGTTAAATGTATCAATTTTTATCATCAACGTTGTTATTTTGTAGATTTATGGGTGACTCAAAACGGTCGGTGAAAAATAAGGCCAGGGTTGAAGGATCTATTTGTGCAACTTACTTGCACCGTGAGACAATCCATTTCTGTTCCCATTATTTTACGAACTTCATGTTGACACCAACAAATAGTAAGAATGAAGTAGAAATTGAAATTGAAAGACACCCGCTTGCCTTATCAGTATTTTGCCTTTCCGGCCGTCATGGTGGAAAGGAGGTGGATAACCGATAACGCGAAGTGTGGAAGTCACCACGCTCACGTGTTGATCAATCGTGCGTAAGTATCACCGTATCTACCGTATGTATCATTTTGACCACTTTCAATTTCTTTAATCCACAATTGCTCTTGATCATTTGTTTGATAATGACTTGATCAGGGCATTCTTGTTAACTAAGCCCACAAGCGTACAAGACTCTTCTGCCTATATTCATGAATATTTCCCAACGTGGTTTAGGAACCAGGTATGTTTTTGAGTCGTCATATATATATTATTATTATTTATTGTTTGAAAATACAAAAATATTGTTTGAAAATAGGAACTATAATTTGTTTGCATGTGTGTACACAGGTGTATAGCGAGGCAGAATCCCCTAAAATCCAACACTTGAGAAATTTATCTCATGGTCCTAAATCACGTGTAAAAGAATGGCACACATTCTTTGTAAATGGATACAAATTCCAAACCCAGTCAAAAACAGAGGGGAAAAAAACAGTTAACAGCGGGGTTTATGTAAAAGGTGCCACAGATGGAGGTGAAGATGACTTCTACGGCGTGATTCAACATATATATGAACTGACGTACAATACTTTAGACTATACTAAAAAAATAGTGCTATTTTATTGTAATTGGTTTGATCCGTCAAATAGAGGCACAAGAGTGGATCAAAAATATAATACTGTTGACATACACATGAGCAGAAGATACCAAATGTGTATTTCGTTTATCATGGCACAACATGTAAGACAAGTGTATTATGTCCCTTATCCATCAACTCGAAGGGACAAACAAGGTTGGTGTGTCGCAATAAAGACAAAACCACGGGGTCGCATTGAAGCAGATGATACACAGGAAGAAGTGGCTTATCAAGTGGATGAGATGTCTCATGTCAATGTAGTAAATGAAGTGGAACCCATTACTCGACTACGTGACAATCCAATCACATATGAAGATGTAGATGGGGATGAGGAATTAAATGAAGAAGTGGCAGAACCATCAACATCTGAAGACGATGCCGAAATTGAGTGGGCAGAATGGGCAGATTGAAATTGTTTAACTTTTTACAATTTGAGAAATTAATGTGTAACAATATATTTTAATTTGTCAGTTATTTTCATAACTTGTTTATTTTTATGGAATTCATTTGTAATATTGTTATGTTTAAATATAATATTTCATGACTGTTATTATTCAATTGCTCTATAGATATATATGGCATCAGGAGGTTCAGGAGCCGACCCCCCCAGACCACCCAGTGGTGGTAAATGGAAGGGGAAGGGCATCGCCCTCGACCCCCCTCGTCGTCAGAGGCCGACCATCATTAGGCGTGACCCTACTGGGTTTTCGACGTTGTCATCTACACGTCGTCCTAGTACATCTGATACACCTCCTGCACCTAGACAGCCTTCTGCACCACCTACACAGACTCAGGCACATTCGACACCAGCCACACAGACTCGGGCACGTTCGGCACCTTTGCCTCACATTGACATGATCCCCACCCCGGGGTTCCAGCAGCCACATGGCGCTTCGAGTTCCCATGTTGTGCCTGATCCGGTGGCCGATGCTCATCAGTCCGACCATGATTATAGTACGGGCCATACAGCTAATCACACTAATGTTGGGCAGGACGGGGAGGAGCAGGAGGTTCAGCAAGAGGAGGTTCTTGAACAGGGGGAGGGGCAGGAGCCTGAGACTCTTGAGATGCTGTATGATGGCCGAGTTGTTATCAGGCCATCTGGTAAAGGGTAAGTATTTGTAATTTTTTCGAGTTATTAATAATTTACATGTATATATATATATATATATTTTTTATTTAACATGTTTTTATTGTTCAGGTTTCTTCCCTCAAAGCCAGCTGCGTTAGCTATCACAGCAATAATTGAGGAGAATTACCAGGAGTTTTGGCCCACCTGGGGGACGCTGAAGGATTTTGAGCGGGACCATATGTTTAATTCTTTCAGAGTAAGCTGTAATTTTTATTTTATTGCATATTATTTTATTTTCGTAAATTTCAATTATGTTTAATAATGTCTTATATTGATACAGACGAGGGTTGCTTGGGAGGAAAAATATGAGGAGCTGATGGAGAAGAATTTTCATATGAAGGCCTCCCACCGCCTTTCTGACATGCTTCGAGATGCCCGCATCAGGGATCGCCAGCCCAGTTGGATAGGGGATGAGGTTCGGCATTTGGTAGCGCATCGAACACCCCGAGTTCCAAAGTATCACAAGGCCAAAAAGAATAGGGCCTCTGAGAAGGGTGGCAGCTTGCACACTGGAGGCAGTGTCAGTCAGGCGTAGCACGCAGTTAGACTTGTACGTGTTATAAAATTATTATTATTATTATTATTATTATTATTATTATTATTATTATTATTATTATTATTATTATTATTCTTTATTTAAGTTTTTTTATTAATACAATCACAGTCGAAGAGGTTGGGGAGACAAGTTCAGTTGCACGAGCTCCATCTTGCAACTCATATGAAGAGGAGTACTAGTGATTTCGTCGATGAGCGTTCGAGGCGGACTCAGGTAATTATAAAATATAATAAATATTTTTTTAATAATGTTTATATTGTTTTGTTAAAAAAAAAGACTTGACTTATTTGTTTGTTTAACAGGAGGAGTTTGAGGCGATGATGTCTCAGCTTAGATCTCAGAGCTCATCATGTTCTCCATCTTAGAGCCCTGACGATCTATCTACACCGCTGAGGGTTTGGGCGGAAGTGGTTGGCGGAAAGAAGAAGGGTCGCCTATATGGTGCTGGCGACCTTGCCAGCAATACAAAAAAGGCGCCCGTCGCCTACACGTTGGAGCGTCGTCAAGTAGTAGTGCTGCCACTGGTCGCTTTGCCGCGGATGACCAGGAGATAGCCGAGTTGAAGCGCATCGTGGCCCAGCAGCAGGAGGTTTTGACTCAGTGCCGCAAAGACCGTGCATGTATGTACCAGATGCTAGCTCGTCAGCAGCCTACTCCATCGACTCCGCCTCCGCCTCCGCCTCCGCCTCCGCCTCCATGTACTGATGGTCATGTCGATGATGCAGATGATGTAGAGCATCTCGATCATGATCAGGAGTACCAGGACTATTAGTTCTGTTTGTACTTATATTTTTTCATATTTTTGGATATCATTTTTTTCGCTTTGATATTATTTTAGTTCTTGATGTTTATTCACAAATTTTTTTATTTATTATGTTTTTTTTTTTTATTTTGCTTTTTAGTTTACGTTATCATTTTTTTATATATGGAAATCAATTAATAATTAAATTAAATTAAATTACAAGTAATTTTTAATTAAACAAATAAATAATTAAATTAACTAATTAATTAATTAATTAAAGAATAAAATTAATTAGGTTATTAATTAATAATTTTATTAATTTTATTAATAAAATTAATTAAAGTAAATATTTTATTAATTTATTTTTCTGAAAAAATTACGATTCTTAGTCCGTCGGAAAACTTTTTCAGATTGACCGACGGGTAACACCGCTTGAAATTTAACGAAGGCTTTACCCGTCGGAAATCACCATCATTTTCCGACGGCTGTAACCGTCGGTAAATTTCCGAAGGCTTTGCCCGTCGGAAATCACCATCATTTTCCGACGGGTATACCCGCTTGTATTACCGACTTTCAGAAAGAACAATCCGTCGGTAATCCTTTGCGACGACAGTATTTCCGACGGTTTTTACGCCGTCGGTTATCCGTCGGTAAATCTGGATTACCGACGGCTTTTATGGATTAACCGTCGGTAATCCCGCGTTTTCTAGTAGTGATACCTTTTGCATGGTATCAGAGATTACAACCCTAAAAAATATACCTAGCGGCTGCTATGGGTGGAAGAGACGATCAACACACGTCTTCTACAACCAACGTTGCAGCAGAAGATGAACAAACACAGAAGAAGAAGCCGTCTCCGTACGATCTCAATTCCAATGACAACCCTGGGAATGTGATCACGCAGGTGCAGCTAAAAGGCGAAAACTATGATGAGTGGGCAAGAGCTATGAACACGTCATTGAGAGCAAGGAAAAAGTGGGGCTTCATCGACGGAACCTTGGAGAAGCCCAAAGAAGGATCCCCCTTGATGGAGGATTGGTGGACCGTTCAAGCTATGTTGGTGTCATGGATCTTGAACACGGTTGAATCGACTCTACGAACTACCATGTCCTACTTCGAGACCGGCAAGGAGTTGTGGGACGATATAAAGGAGAGATTCTCACTCGTGAATGGTCCACGCATACAGCAACTGAAATCTGAACTGGCGCAGTGCAAACAAGCAGGGCTTTCCATGGTGGCGTACTACGGGAAGATGAAGGCTCTGTGGGATGACTTAGCCAACTACGAGCCAGTTTTGGCTTGCACTTGTAAATGGTGCACCTGTGGTATTGCAGCGAAGCTTGAGAAACGCAGAGAAGAGGAACGAAGTCATGTATTTCTGATGGGCTTGGATGATATGCTCTATGGAACAGTGCGTTCCAATTTGTTGGCAACTGATCCCATGCCAACGTTGAATAAGATATACTCGATTCTGGTGCACGAAGAAAGAATGTGAAGTATCACGCGAAGCAGAGAAGAAAGACCAGAAGCCATGGCTCTAGCTGTTCAAACAGGCACCAAGCTAAAAGGGTGTGAGAACAAGTACAGATCAGTGTGCAGACACTGCAACAAGGTAGGACACGATGAAGCAAGCTGTTTCCTGCTGGTCGGATACCCGGAATGGTGGGGTGAACGACCGAGAAATGATGGTGGACGAGGAAGAGGATAGAACCGTGGTGGAATCACAGGATCAGGCAGTGGACGAGGAAGAGGCCAGGCACGTGCTCATGCTGTTCAAAGCTTAGGCTCCAGCACGAGTGGAGATGCAGAGAGTTCAGCCACGACACTACTCAGCAAGGAACAGTGGAAAGCTCTGGCAGAATTTATTAACACTTCAAAAGTCACTACAAATGAAAACTTGACTGGTAAGACTAAACTCAATGCATGGATTCTCGATAGTGGGGCGTCCAATCACATGACAGGAACCTTGCAACATATGTGTAACGTGAGGGAAGTGCCTGGGTGCCCTTTTGGTCTTCCTAATGGGCTTAGTGTCACATCTACCAAGGAAGGAACAATAAGACTTGATGATAGCTTGAAAATTGAAAACGTGCTTTATGTACCTCAGTTGAATTGCAATTTGATTTCTATATCACAACTAATAGATGAATCAAACTGTGATGTACAATTTACTGCTAACTTGTGTGCTATATAGGACCGAACTTCGAAGATGCTGATTGGTGCGGGTGAACGAAGGGATGGACTCTATTTCTTCCGTGAAGCTCCTAAAGTAAAGGCATGCAAAGCTGAAGGAATGAATCAACTAGAAGTGTGGCACAAACCGTTGGGACATCCATCTTGGAAAACTACTCAGTTAGTGTCTAATAATAATGGTAGTAGAATTGCTGATTTGCAAAATAAAGTTTGTGATACATGTCAAAGAGCTAAGCAAAGCAGAGATGTTTTTCCATTGAGTAATCATCAAGCATCTAATACATTTGATTTGATACACTGTGATTTATGGGGTGCGTATAGAACCCCCTCTTCTTGTGGTGCTTCATATTTCCTTACTATAGTTGATGATTGCTCGCGGGCAGTGTGGATTTATCTGTTAATGGATACGAAAGAAGTAACACGAACACTGAGAAATTTCTTCTCTATGGTGGAAAGACAATATAACAAAAGGGTTAAAACTGTGAGAAGCGATAATGGGACAGAGTTCATTTGCATGAGAAAATATTTCCTTGAACAAGGGATAGTCTTTCAAACCTCTTGTACAGGAACCCCTCAACAAAATGGAAGGGTCGAAAGAAAACATCGCCATATTCTCAATGTGGCGCGAACTTTGAGGTTTCAAGGCAACTTACCAATTGATTTTTGGGGGGAGTGTGTGTTGACAGCAGGATATTTGATTAATCGCACTCCAAGCTCAGTCCTAAACGGAAAAACCCCGTATGAGGTGTTACATGGGCAGCCACCCTCTTATGCTCACTTGCGTGTATTTGGGTCCTTATGTTTCGTGCGCAATCAAAATACAAATGGCGATAAATTTGCAAGCCGAAGTCGTAGATGTATCTTCATGGGGTATCCTTATGGACAAAAAGGGTGGAGAGTTTATGATCTTGAGACACATAGTTTTTTTGTCTCACGGGATGTTGTTTTCTTTGAGAACGAGTTTCCATTCCACCATAGTGAAACCTCAATGAATTCCCCAAATCTCATGACTGAAATGGATGACATGGAGGAACAGGCCGATGACTTGACAGAGGATCAAGTAGTAGTAGAGACAGCTGCTGAGGTAAGTGTTGATGATGTTCAAACTGCAGAAATGGCCGCAGGTTGCCGCAGAGAGACAAACGCACCAAGCAACTGTAATAACAGATGTTGATGCGGAAATCACAATCAGGCATGATGGAAATGAACCGTTGGGACGTGGATGTCGTACAAAGCAACCCTCTACCCGGCTGCAAGGATATGTGACTAACACGGTTGCGAAATTGAGTCCTTCTCCAAGTTCAACAGCCCAATCAAATTCTTCAGGTACATTCTATCCTATTGCACACTATGTAAATTGTGACAAATTTTCCTTGCCACACAGACAATTTCTTGCAGCGATTACTGCAGAAAAAGAGCCATTGTACTTTCATGAGGCAGTGAAAGACGTTCCCTGGAGAGAAGCAATGAAGGCTAAAATCCAAGCCCTTGAACGGAATAATACATGGAGCATACAAAGGCTGCCACCTGGGAAGAAAGCTCTGGGGTGCAAGTGGGTGTACCGCATCAAGTATAACTCAGATGGGTCTATTGAACGGTTTAAAGCTCGATTGGTTGTACTTGGGAATCATTGAGTGGAAGGAATCAATTACACCGAAACCTTTGCACCAGTGGCAAAAATGGTAACCGTATGAACTGTACTGGCAGTGGCAGCAGTAAAAACGTGGGAACTCCACCAAATGGATGTACACAATGCGTTCCTGTATGGAGATTTAAATGAAGAAGTGTTCGTAAAGATGCCTCCTGGGTTCTCATCTTCGAAACAAGACATGGTGTGCAAACTAAGCAAATCACTTTATGGGTTGAAGCAAGATCCACGTTGCTGGTTTGCCAAGCTCTCTACTGCCCTCAAATATTATGGATTCCAACAATCGTATCTTGATTATTCTTTGTTCACCTTACACCAAGAAGAAGTCCACCTTGTAGTTCTTGTCTATGTTGATGATTTAATTGTTGCCGGCAATAATTCTTCAGCCATCAAGCGCTTCAAGCAGTATCTCAGCACCTGTTTTCACATGAAAGATCTGGGGGCGTTGAAATATTTTCTGGGTATTGAAGTTGCCAGAAATCCTACGGGTATTTTCCTTTGTCAACGAAAATACACGCTGGATATTATATCTGAGGCTGGTCTTCTCGGTGCTAGACCCGCAGGCACTCCATTGGAACAAAATCACTGCCTGTCGCTTGCTGCTGGAAAAATTCTTGAAAATCCTGAACAATATCGCCGTTTGGTTGGCCGGTTGATTTATTTGTGTTTCACACGACCTGAGCTTTCGTACAGTGTCCACACTTTATCTCAATTCATGCACCAACCTCGGATCGAACACTGGGAAGCTGCATTACGAGTGGTTCGGTTCCTAAAAGGTAATCCAGGATAAGGAATATTTCTTAGCCGTGACTGTGACTTGCAACTTCACGGATGGTGCGACTCAGATTGGGCTGGATGTCCTTTAACCAGACGCTCCGTCACTGGATGGCTAGTGCAGCTTGGTCACTCTCCTATTTCCTGGAAAACAAAGAAACACCATACTGTATCACGGTCATCTGCTGAGGCTGAGTATAGGTCTATGGCAACTACTACATGCGAACTAAAGTGGCTGAAAGGAATTCTCTCCAACCTAGGGGTCGCTCATGACAAACCCATGACTCTTCACTGTGACAGTCAGTCAGCCTTACACATTGCTAAAAACCCGGTGTTTCATGAACGAACCAAACACATTGAAGTAGACTGTCATTTTGTCCGCAATGAAGTTCTCACAGACAATATTCGCCCAACCTATGTGTCTACTACGACCCAACTCGCCGATATCTTCACAAAAGCTTTGGGGAAACCGCAGTTTGACACCTTTCTTAGCAAGTTGGGCATTCTAAATCTACATGCTCCAACTTGAGGGGGGGTATTAGCAATTATAGATAGAATCAGCAATTACAGATATAATTGGCATGACTGATTGGTCAATCATAGGCAAATCACAATCAGGGATTTGATTCCTTATTGCTTTAAATAGACTTGCTGTAATTAGGCTCTTTGTGTATTAATAGAGGCACAAATCTAGGACAAATCAGGGGTGCCCACTCTTGTATATATATGGTGGCTCACTAAGAAATAAAAGATCCATCTGATCCATACCTTTTGCAGATAGCCATAAATTCATCCTCATTAGAATCTCTTATTATACCAACTGAAGTTGCAAACTTTAATTGTACCATATTCATCTCTAAGGACACCCCGGATACCTGTTTCATCTTATTTACCTCTTGAAGGGTCATCTCATCTACATTATTCCATTTCAATTTCTTTGGTGAAGGGGGGCACCAGCTGATTTTATATATATATATATATATATATATATATATATATATATATTGGTCTTGGATTTCTAATTTACTTTCTTAATCTTACGTAGTCTAACTTTATAACAATTTCCGTCGGGTTAAAAGGACAATTTTTATCAAACCCTTTTAACCAGAAGCAAAGTCTCAATTTGATGAGACAGTAAAAGTAAATGGAATTCACAAACATTCACAAAGGAAATGGAATTCTCAAAACCACTTGATTCCTTTGATACCATGATGACCAAACAACAACAAAGGAAAAGGAATTCACAAATTTTCTTTGGAAATCCCCATAATTAACAACACTTAAACCATTATGCATGTGTATTTGTTATTTACATTTGAATATTCCACCATATCATATCATATCATACATTCGTCCCATACTCTAAGGGTAAAATTACAGAGAAACCAGTGATTCACCGTTTCCTCTCCATTCTCACAAAACGAGCAAGAGGCTTCATTTGCTTGTATTAAATAGAACCTTTTTATCCTACTCCTTATATTTAGTCTTTGTTGTAAAACAAACCATACTAACGATTCTGCTTCTGAAGAGGCTACCCCCAGCCACATGATGGTCACACTATTTGTTACCTAACTTTGCTCCCATAGAGATTTTGAGAAATTGGTAACAATGAATTTTCCTCTATCATCAAAGCTTCACGGTACCATAGACTCTTGTGTATCCTTAGCTAAATTCACCTCCTACAAAATATTCACCAATTACTCCAATTACTCAGTTTCCCACTCCAAGTTAAATTCCATTGCCATACAATGCCATCCCAAAAACCCATATGCACTATTTTATCCTCTTTTTGCTTGGGACAACATAAAAAGCCTTGAGAACTTGTTTTTAAGCATGTACTCTCTACCCGGTTATCTTCCCAAAATCTTAAGTTTCTACCATCCCATACTTTCATCTAGCTCCCTCTTTGACTGGTCTGCGCAAAGTTATCTCCCCATGAATTTACTGACATAATTGAGTCCCATGCACCTCTTTTTCTTCTTCTATTATGTTGCCGTAAGAGAGGCTCATCAGGTGCTAAGTTATGTATTGAGCATACTGTTCTCTTCCATAGCGAATCTCCTTCCCTAGAAAAACATCCACCACCACTTGAAGAGAAATGCAACATTTTTTATGACCAGGTCATCTACACCTAATTTTTTATGGCAAAACCTTTAAAAGAGCCAAACCTTCGATTAATATCCTAATTTTTTTCCCCTTCCAATTCTGAATTAGCCAATGAATAACCAACTTGTGAAACCAAGAAAGTGTATGCGGATTTCACAAAAAAGAACCAAAATTATCTAGAGTCCACAACCATCTGTCATCATTTACATTAAAACTAGCTGAAAAGTTAAGTTATGAAATCCAGCCATACTATCTTTCTCCCACAAGCAGAGAGGCCCCTCCTTTAATCAAGCAACCATACCTGTCGGACCATATCTATCCATCCATTTTTCATTTAAAAACCATATCACTCTTATTATTCTACCCATCTATTTAGCAGTATCGGCATTCTTATTTTGTATAGTACGAAAAACTTCACTAAAAGTTATGCAAAGTCTATCTTCTCTCATCCACACATCATTCGAAGGAAATAGTTTTTTTTTTCATTTAAAGTTGTTTAAAATAGTTTATTATTTACTAGAGTTTTTGAAAAATAAGTAATTATTTTATATTAATAGTTTTATTTTTATCCACCGATCTTGGAGAAAATTAAGAAGGAGGGCATTTCCATTTGTGTTATCTATAAAAAAATTTACTAGTTAAATCTTATGTGTGTTTTGAACTATACAAGTAGTATAGTTTATGTTACAGAGTTGATTTTTTTGATTCAAAGCAAGGAAAACCTTTGAGATTAAATATCATCACTTACAAAAGATTTATATCTGTATTTACCTCATCTTAAAAAGACGAGTGTGATCTCGAACCTGTGACTCGACATGAGATCCTATCTTGCTCAACTTTGACCAATATCTTGGAATTAAAAGCATAAGACTTTCACCGCTCGTGGGTGAGGGTTCGAATCCCCCAAAGCCACTAATCTTTCTTGGTGGACCATTGTCCCTTGGGAGATCCCCTAGCGCTCAGGAGCTAGTTGAGTAGTTGTATCTGGGTGAGGTTGCTTATGGTCTGAGCCTATACAATAATCTTTTAGGTTAGGCCTCTACGGACATTCCCAACATGTCATTGGTGTCTTACCCGGTAGCTTTGTGAGTGTCTTTACTAGCTATCACTTTTGTTAATTAAAAAAAACAGCAGTGTTTGGTATCATTGCAACTAATTTTCAACCTCCATATTATATAATTATATATTTTATAAAGGTAAACTGTGTTGTGACTTCTTTGCTAAGTGGTTTCCTTGCGCACATTTAAAAAAGAAGAAAGAACTAATATTATAAAAAAGGAACATTTGCGTTGACATTAATTAACCATGTATACTCTGCTCATATAATTCAGCCTGTAGTCTTCACCAACAAAAAGGTCGAGCAGCTTGCTGGTTTCCTTTATTATAATTAAGTAATTTGTTAATTATCATCGCCAATCTTCCCGAAGATATGTGATATTTAACTGAAAATAAAGAATTTAAAAACATCCGTAAAAAAAAAGAGAGAGAAAATTTAAAAAACCTGTAGTCAACTAATCTATTTATATAAGAAACTTGACATCATTAAGGATACGTGACAAAATCTTATTCATCCGTTTTTTTAACAAAAACCATTTTCACACCAAAAGCTTAATTATACTCAAAAAATTTAACTACACAGTATGTTCTCTTTTTCTTTATCACCCGTGCTGAGTGCAAGTGCTCTAAGTTTGTTTAGAAATATAATGAGATCTTAGCGTAATACTCCTTCCCGAAAGATACTCTTGCTATTCAATAAGTGGCATGATGAATGTGTTATTACTTCAATGCTCATAAAACAGCAAAACATCTACAAAGGAAAATTTGATTTTGGCAACAAAAATGAGTACCACTAGCTAGTACTTTGGGTTAATGGTTATTGATACTTTAATGCGCACACCAACATATATATAGAGGGAAAACTACCTTGATAAGTTAGTTAATCAATCTTTTTGCTTGATCTTGGATCACAAAAAGATCATTAATTAGCTACCTTATAAATTGGCGAAAAGTTCGTATACTACACTATTCGTTTGCATGTTCGTATAACAGTATATATAACAAATCAAGCATGTGATCATGTGAGAAAATAAGTGCATAAATTCACTGTTAGTTATGTTATTAATTGTTTCGTCATTAATGGACATAAATATCACATTTAAACAACATATTAGTGAGGTAAAATTTGATCAAATCACATAGGAGTACATATATATTGCAGTACCCAAAATTTATTCATCAAAAGCAAAAAATAGAAAGTCTGTTTTCCACATCAAAGAAAAGTTGATTTTCTGGAAGATTATAGCTATTATATATCATCATCCATGGAATAAACATATAGGTACCCAATTTCAATATGTCAATTAACTTATAACTAAATTTCAACAGAATTCATGTTTCATGTCACATTTGAGTCTTCCATCTAAATATAATAGTAGTCTAGCGTCAGTTCATTCTCAGAAGTACTTAAAGGGCAAGTTGCCAATAGAATATTGCAGTCTACGCGTTTTAACATTCAAAATTGTTGGAATGAACCTCCCATCCCATGTCTCCTCCACCTCTGAGTAAATCAGCTCAGATCTATTCCATTTGGTCAAATTTTGGGCCTTACAAAATACTACAATATAGGAGTTTGTTATACAAAAAAAAAAAAAATAGTAGAATATAGGAGTGGCCTTGTTTTGGTGTATATACGGCATTATTTTGATTGTGTGTGTATATATATAGTTGACATCGCTGCTCTCTTTAGACGTCATTCGTCACACCCACATTGTAGGTAGGATCCATTGACATTGACCTATAATTAATTATTTTTTGCCATATATATTAATTCTTCTTTCGAGTTGAATGTTACCTAATGTTTGTTTCGGTTAATAAATAATAATTATAATTAAATTATAAGTTATATGATAGATCCCTTCCTTAAGAAGAGATCATGACCATGACATGCAAAAGAAAAAGTTTTTATTAACAAGAAGCTTGTGAGTTATGACTTGTATAACCTGGGGCAAGTCTTTACCGTGCCGTAACTAGCTAATCGTGGCAAGTTTGCTTGAATAATTACTTTTATTAGTTTTTCAGGTTGGAGATCAAATTCACATGGGGTTCACTTCTAGATATGTACATATTGGTTGGGCATTTGCATGTCAGCAAATTATGGGATATTCTCTATGGCTTATGAGCCTAGCTAGAAAAAATAAAGTTATTCGAATAAATATATATTCAAACTTTTACAAATTTAATATGCTTTTTACGTGATCAACCCAATTTAGCACTGTGTCACTGTCTCTCTGGTTGGATAATAGGCAGAGTTATTTGTCAAAATATTTTAGAATCTTCCATTTGAGGCTGTCGATTTGAACAATTTGGAGAACTATATATGTGTAACCCTAGCTACCTTGTACACTATCGGAATCATTTATATGCATAAAAATAATTACACCCTTTGTTGAGATTTAGCTTCAATTTCATTGTAAAAATATATGAAATCTGAAGGTGAGGGCGTGTCTTGCCTTGACCAATGATATCAATTAGTGATAAATTAAATCCACGACGGACATACAAACACATATTTTTTTAACATTAAAAATTTAGAGTGCAAAGATGACGTCCCAATTCAAAACAGGGAAAACTTTCGAGTTAGAGAAAAAGTATAATAACATAAAGGAAGAAGAAACAATGTCCCAATTATATTAATTAATTGGGGTCACCAAATACTGACTTAGTGCACTTAGACAACTAATAAGAGGCCTTGAGAGCTCGTATAAATAATAATGCTCCATTTTGTACGCGTAAGTCTTTTACTTCAACCCTATCCGCGCTACCAGAAACTTCCAAAGGACTCTGCTTTTTGTTGTATATATATTAAGTTATTATCTGGATGAGCCTTCCGCATTAATTCTTATAGTGATGGGTATCAAACTATCAATGGTATCATGACTTACACCAAATAACTTTTTCTTTTGTTGATTAATATCTTCAATTAATTAAGGACCCAAATAACCCTTGAAATGATTATTGGTTTACAAATGATTATTGGTTTACAAATATATGATATATTGATTTTTAATTTATTTTATCATTATGCTTCTTATTTGGGAATTATTATGCATAAAAATAGAAAGGAAAGAATAGAATTGTCCTTGTTGCTAATTCCTACCACGATGCCTCTTGGGTTGGGACCAACCGGGAATAAAGAGTTTTAAAAATTATAACAGTTGACAACGACAAGTATATAGATATATTATAGAGATGCTAAGCTATTTTGGTAAAAGTTTATCATTTTTTATCGAATTTGGATATTTCTATCATTGAATTACATGATATATATGGTCATGTTGAAAATAAAAAGATATAGTTATTTAATGTAATAAATGGATCTTATAGCCAATCATGATAGCTATCTTTACATTATAAAAATTATGTTTTTCGTTTCAACATGACCATTTTTATCACCCTGAAAAAAGGGATTATTCAAATTCTTTTTTATGTGCTTAATATTTTTAATATGGGTTCAATAATCAACTAGCAAATATCTTATGTCTTACATAAGTTTTTAATATTTAGGTGAAATATAAATTATAAATTGAAACCAAAAAATTATTTCAGAGAAAAATATTTAAATTCGTAAGATAGATATATATATATATATATATATATATATATATATATATATATATATAATTCAAATAAAATTTAGATATATGACTAGTAATATTTAAAAATAAAAGAATACATGCATGGTTAATTTAAAAAATATTCATGTTTAAAATTAAAAAATAAAAAATATTAAAAGTCTTTTTTTATAAGGAAAATAATAAAAGTCTTTTTTTTTAAGAGAAAAAAATACAAGGAATTTAATAATTTTTTTCTAGAAACTATATGTAATGGCAATGGGTTACTACTTTTGTATTGTGTGAAATACTTTATAGTTGTTTTACGTGTACACATTTATCTTGTTGGAGTTAAGGAATGAGCATATCCTGACCCTGATATGCAGCCCAGTAATTACTGAGATATGCTGCCAATTAATTACTGATATGCAGTCCCTTGATTCTGTGATAATGTGTGATATGATTTGATTCATTGGTCAAATATAATCCCTGATTCTTAGCTACAATTATAGGAATTGTATTTATTGTTTCTCACCTCAAAGGTGTATATATTTGTATCGTGTATCAGCTTTGTGATTTTAGGCAGAATATACATTTTCCACCTCTGATACATTTCTATCTTGGTATCAAAGCACTCTAAGATCCAACACGCTTCCCTCATCCCATTTTTTTTTCTTTCAACAATGGAATCCACCACAAACCAGAAAAATGGCCCCTTTTCCTTCTCTTGCTCTGTCAAGTTGGACAGAAGCAACTATATGCTGTGGCAGTCACTAGTTCTCCACATGATCAAAGGAAACAAAATGTATGGCTACATTTCAGGCACCACCAAATGTCCCGAGCAGTCTACTACTGAAGGAGGAAAGCAGCAGGTTAATCCGGCTTATGAAGAATGGATTGCAAATGATCAGCAACTTCTTGGCTGGTTGTTCAATTCAATGACTCATGATATTGCAACTCAGTTGCTGCACTGCGACACTTCAAAGGAACTTTGGGATGCTGCCCAAAGCCTAGCAGGAGCACAATCACGATCAAGAGTCACTCTTCTCAAATCAGAATTTCACAGCACCCGCAAAGGAACATTGAAGATGGAGGAGTACCTGATAAAAATGAAGAATCTGGCTGACAATCTGAAGCTTGCTGGAAGCCCGATCTCCACCAATGATCTCATAATTCAGACACTTTCTGGATTAGATAGTGAATATAATGCTATTGTTGTTCAACTTTCTGATAAGCTTGATCTAACATGGGTTGACATGCAGGCACAACTTCTTGCTTTTGAGAACAGAATTGAATTTCTGAATAACTTCTCAAGTCTCACAGTAAATGCTTCTGCAAACATTGCTACCAGATCTGAAAACAGGGGAAATCGAGCCTTCAATGGAGGCTGGAGAGGTGGAAACCCAAGAAGCACA
The DNA here is from genome assembly GCA_037113605.1 of Calophaca sinica. NCBI lineage: Eukaryota > Viridiplantae > Streptophyta > Magnoliopsida > Fabales > Fabaceae > Calophaca > Calophaca sinica. Next base: position 41,428,475 of record CM073735.1, read on the forward strand.
AGAGGAGGACGAGGTAGAGGCCGTTTCTACAGGGACAAGCCAAAATGTCAAGTGTGTGGCAAGACAGGACATGTAGCTGTCCATTGTTATTATCGATTTGACAAAGCCTATATGGGGCAGCCTACTGAGGAAAAACAAGAAAAGCATGGTGGACACAACTATAATGCCTTTATTGCAAGCCCAAACTCAGTTAGAGATCCTGATTGGTATTTTGACAGTGGTGCTAGTAATCATGTGACTCATGACTCAAATCATCTCCAAGACTGTTCTGAACATGATGGTAAGAGCAATTTAGTTGTTGGCAATGGTAACAAACTTAAAATTTCAGCCTCAGGATCCACTAAAATTGAAACTAATCAGAAACCTTTAAATCTGCATGAAGTACTTTATGTTCCAGATATTACCAAGAATTTGTTGAGTGTTTCTAAGCTTGCTGCTGATAATCATATATTTGTTGAGTTTCATGCAAAGCATTGTTTTGTGAAGGACACGATGACAGGAAAGATTCTAATGGAAGGGAAACTTAAAGATGGGCTGTACCAGCTTCCCAATGACAACTCATGTCTCAACAAGGAACCAAGTGCTTACATTTCTATCAAAGAGAGTTGGCATAGGAGGCTTGGACACCCTAGTAACAAGGTATTAGATGAAGTTTTGAAGAATTGTAGTGTGAGAATTCCCTCAAGTGATCAGTCTTTCTTTTGTGAAGCTTGCCAATATGGAAAATCCCATTTATTTCCCTTTAAAAATTCCTCCTCTCGTGCCTTGGAACCTCTAGACTTAGTGCATACAGATGTATGGGGTCCGGCACCAATAAATTCTTCCTCTGGTTTTAAATATTATGTCCATTTTCTTGATGATTTTAGTAGACATACTTGGATCTATCCTCTAAAACAGAAATCTGAAACTTTGCAAGCCTTTACTCAATTTAAGAATATGGCTGAAAATCTTTTTAATAAAAGGATCAAAGCTCTACAATGTGATGGTGGTGGAGAATACAAATGTTTTCAAAAATTGGCACAAGATTCAGGATTGCAATTGAGATTGTCTTGCCCATATACTTCTGCACAAAATGGAAGGGCTGAAAGGAAACACAGACACATAGTAGAATTGGGATTAACACTGTTAGCACAAGCTAAAATGCCACTGTATTATTGGTGGGAGGCATTTACAACTGCTGTCTTCTTGATAAATAGATTGCCTACCTCAGTTATTGAACACACAACTCCTTATTTCCTGTTGTTTCATAAGAAGCCAGAATACAACTCTCTAAAGCCTTTCGGATGTGCTTGTTATCCTTGTCTCAAGCCCTACAACAAGCATAAATTTCAATTTCACACCACAAAGTGTGTGTTCCTTGGATATAGCAGCAATCACAAGGGATACAAATGCATGAACTCAAACGGAAGGATCTTCATATCAAGACATGTTGTGTTCAATGAGAATGATTTTCCATTCCATGATGGTTTTCTGAATACTAAGAAAGCACCTGATATAATAACAGAACCTGCTGGTTTTCTTCACCCTTTTTCTTTTGCAGGAGCAAATAATTCTCAAAATATGGAAGTCATTCAAAATGATGCAAAGACAGAAGAACACAAGTAACTCAAAGAACTCATCTCAGAATCGAAAATGATGCAAAGAAGCAGACAAAGAACACCGGTGACTTGGCAAATGAAAATGATGCAATAGATGCAAAGAAGAAAGCAAAGAAGATCTGACTCTAAGAAACTCATCTCCTGGCGAGAGTGATGCAAGAACACCACCAAAGAAGAACTCACCTGAGACACCATCAATTCAGAATGCAGCCACTGATCACCATGATGCAAAAGAACACACACATCAACTAAATACACATAGAATGTGTACGTAAGCAAGGGTGGGATCTTCAAGACAAAACACCCCTATGTTGGTGCGGTAGAAGGAGGTTAATGACAAAGAGCCCACAACAAGAGTCAAGCAATGCAGAAACCAGAATGGAAAGAAGCAATGGAGCATGAACTCAAGGCACTACACTCAAATGGCACATGGACACTAGTTCCATATCAAGGGCAGGAAAATGTCATAGATTCTAAATGGGTATTCAAGACAAAGTTTAAGGCAGATGAAACAATAGAAAGGAGGAAAGCTAGATTGGTAGCAAGAGGTTTTCAACAGACAGAAGGTTTGGACTATGAGGAAACTTTTAGTCCAGTAGTCAAGGCAAGCACTGTGAGAATTGTATTGTCAATGGCAGTCCACTTCAATTGGGAGGTTAGACAAATGGATATAAATAATGCCTTCTTAAATGGCCATCTCAAAGAAACTGTGTTCATGTACCAACCAGAAGGTTTCACTGACCCTAGCAAGCCACACCACATTTGTAAATTGACAAAGGCTCTCTACGGATTAAAGCAGGCTCCAAGAGCATGGTTTGAAAGACTCAAGAATGCATTGTTAACTTGGGGATTTCAGAACACTAAGAGTGACTCATCTCTTTTCTTTCTTAAGGAGAAGCATAATATCACCTTCATTCTCATATATGTTGATGATATACTAGTAACAGGGAACAATTCTGATTTTCTCAGCAAATTCATCAAACAGCTAAATGTGCCCTTTGCTTTGAAGGATCTTGGAAGCCTACACTACTTCCTTGGAATAGAAGTCAACAGAGATGAAGGTGGAATGTATTTGAGACAAACCAAGTACATATCAGATTTATTGAGAAAGTTCAATATGGAGAATGCTTCTACATGTCCAACGCCCATGGTGACAGGAAAACAATTGACAACTGAAGGTGAGTCACTGAAAAATCTATCACTGTTTAGGCAAGCAATCGGGGGACTACAATATCTAGTTAACACTAGACCTGACATTGCCTATTCTGTAAATAAATTGAGCCAATACATGTGCTTCCCTACTATGCACCATTGGCAAGGAGTAAAAAGGATCCTAAGGTACTTGAAAGGAACTAAAAACTACTGCCTACACATTAAGCCATCTGCAGACCTCGACATAAGTGGCTTCTCTGATGCTGATTGGGCCACTAGCCTAGAAGATAGAAAATCAGTAGCAGGAAACTGTATCTACTTTGGAGAAACACTCATTTCATGGTCCTCTAGGAAGCAAAGGGTGGTGTCTCGATCAAGCACTGAATCTGAATACAGAGCTCTGGCTGATTTAGCTGCTGAAGTTGCTTGGACAGTGTCTCTCCTGAAGGAAATCAAGTTACCTTTACCAAGAGTACCTGTTCTGTGGTGCGACAATTTAAGTGCAAAGGCTTTAGCTTCAAATCCAGTTCTACATGCCAGATCAAAGCACATTGAGGTGGATGTTCATTACATTAGAGATAAAGTTTTACAAAATCAAGTTACCATTGCCTATGTTCCATCAGCAGACCAAATTGCAGACTGTTTAACTAAGCCCCTCACTCACTCACGGTTCAGTCAACTCAGAAGCAAACTTGGGGTGATAGCTACACCCACATGTTTGAGGGGGGCAGTTAAGGAATGAGCATATCGACCACGATATGCGACCCGATAATTCTTGAGATATCTTTGCCAAGTAATTACTGATATGCAGTCCCTTGATTCTGTGATAATGTGTGATATGATTTGATTCATTGGTCAAATATAATCCCTGATTCTTAGCTACAATTATAGGAATTGTATTTATTGTTTCTCACCTCAAAGGTGTATATATTTGTATCGTGTATCAGCTTTGTGATATTAGGCAGAATATACATTTTCCACCTCTGATACATTTCTATCGGTTGGAAAGAACATTTATCATTTTACTATTTATTAGAAAAACAACATAGAAATGTACCGAAAAGAAAAAAAGAAAAACAACGTAGAAACACAAATGTCTCTTGTGAAAGAGATAATCCAACTTATTGAAAAGGAATCCACTATGAAAAGAAGATATTTTTAATGAACATGGAATGGAGAGGTAGCAGCACTCATGAGAGGCGTTGTGTTGTGTGGTGTACGTGTATACTGCTGGTGAAACTTATCAGTTACTATCAGCGATCACATCGGTAATGGATGGATTAATGTTTAGGCCAATCTAGCTAGCTAGCTAGCATTTTAGTAACCACCACTTTCTCCTGTTTCCTTCTTGATAGCAAAGTTGAGTCACCAAAGTCATTTTGCATAATCCAACCGTTGTTGTCAGGGTGTACAGATATATAATAGCTATCCTAACCCAATTAATTTTGTTGAGCTTCACATGACGCTCGTTTGTACGTAGTACGCAGTATTTTGTTTTTTTTGATAGAGTACTGTGATGACTAAGAAAGCATCTCCAAGAGCCAAAGTAATGAGTAATAATCTAAGCTAGAAAAGTAGAACCCAATGATGAGCCAAGGGAAAATAAAAAAAAGCTGTAAATGTAAATAATAGACAAATAAAGACATAGAAAAGAGAAATGAGTTTTTGATGTCACATAATATTTTGTTCAATAATAACAACATTCTTTTTTCCCCCTGAAAATATATATATAAAAAAAAGCGGGAGATCTACAACCTTTGTAGCAGACCCCACCCATAATTATTACACCTTCCTTCCCCCTTCCTTTCCAGATCTACACTTCCTTCCTTTCTTGCTTTTGCTTCCTGTTTCGTTCACATTTATGTCCTTCTTCTTCTTCTATACCAGATTTATATATCTATATTGCTACACCAACACCTTAATTCACCGTCATCCTCATCCACGGACGCGGACCGACACAATAATTAACAACATTTTAACGAAAAATAATACTAGAATTCCCACAAAAGCAAAACAAGAAAAATGAGACGGTTCCTTTTTTTTTTTTTTTTTTTTACAAAAAAGAGAGAGAGAGAGGGGCATGTGATGCGATGCGATGCGATGCGACGAGAATAGGACCAGCAATGAAGCGGAATTATCGGGTCACTCATTGTTGAGGTGATTTTCCCTTTTTAGCCTCAGACTGAATCCCGTAATAACTAACGTACCACTTGACGAACTTCCTGAGACCAGTGGCAAGATCCGTGGTGGGTTTGTAACCGAAATCCCTATAAGCCAACGTCACATTCGCGTGCGTGTACGGTACGTCACCGTTTCGCGGCATCTTGATGATATGCTTCTTCGCCTTTGTGCTCAATAACCCTTCCAAAATCGACACCAATTTCCCCACCGGCACCGGCGACGTGTTCCCCAGATTGTAAACCCTAAGCTGCGCTGGTCCCCGCTTCTTGCCCCCGCTTCCGGTGCTCTTCTCCGCCGTGTCCAATGCCCCAAGGCATCCCTTCACGATGTCGTCGATGTAGGTGAAGTCACGCGCCACCTCCTTCCCGTCCTGCGTCTGGTAAACATCAACGATCTTCCCCTGAAGGATATCCTTCGTGAAGAAGAAGTACGCCATGTCCGGTCTCCCCCACGGGCCGTACACCGTGAAGAACCGGAGTCCGGTGAGCGAGAGACCGTAGATATGGTTATAAGTATGAGCGATTTCCTCGCCGGCTTTCTTGGTGGCGGCGTAGAGGCTCGCCGGGCGATCGGTGCGGTGAAGCTCAGAGAAAGGGTTTTCTGTGTTGAGACCGTAGACGGAGCTAGATGAGGCCCACACGATTGACGGTTGAGGGTTTGCGGCTTTGGAAACTTCTAGAAGGTTCACGAAGCCTGCAATGTTGGACCTGATGTAGGATTGTGGATTCTGCATGGCGTAGCGAACCCCAGCCTGTGCGGCAAGGTGGAGGATGTGAGTAAACGGCACTACGTCAAAGAGTTTAGTCAGCAACGGCGTGTCGTTTAGGTCGCCTTCGACTATGAATATTTGGTGCTTGGAGAGTAATGCTTGCCTGGCGCGCTTCAACGACTGGTCGTAGTAGGTGTTGAAGTTGTCGAGGCCGATAACGCCGTCGCCGCGCTTCTTCAGGGCGAGGGAACAGTGGGTACCGACGAAACCGGCAGCGCCGGTGACAAGCACCGACATGCCGTTGTGACGGCGCGGGGTGGAGGAGTGGCGGACTTGTTTTTCCCAGGCGGCGCCGCCGCCGAATGCGGAGGTGAGGAAGTTGGTGTGGGTGTGGAGGTGGTGGTTGGCGGTGTCGGAGAGGGGAGGGTAGTTGAAGGTGAAGAGGAATACGAGGATGAGTGCTATTAAGAGCGTCGCGCGGAAGAGGAGCTTGGAGGATGCGTTTAGGAGCTTTGTGCTGTTCACTCTCCGGATGTAACTGTTGTAACGCTCTAGCTTTATGGTTTTGCTCGTGTCTGGTGGAGAAGCCATTTGAATTTGAATTTGATTGATGAATGGACTATGGATGATGGTGGTGGTGGATTAAGATATTGGTAATTGCTATTGCTGTCAGTCTGTGTTGGAGAGAACAAAGTTTTTCAGCAACAGCCAAAAAGGGGCTATATAGTACCTCCAAATGTGTGTCTCACTCTCTCTGTCTCTGTGTCTGTGTGTGTGAGTTTCTGTGTTTGCGAGAGCTGATTTGAGGTTGAGCCCTGAAGTTTCAAAGGGTGTGAAAAGATTAATATAAAGGGGAGGGGAGAGAGAGAGAGAGAAAAAAAAGGAAAGAAAGAGAGAAACAGAGATGGGTTGGTGTTGGTTGGAGCCCACTTTCTTTTTCTTCTTAACTCTTCTCACCATCACACTCAGAAAGTGCTAGTAATAATCTGTATGTAAATAATAATTATAATAATAATAATAATAATAATTGTAATTGCTCGCATGAATATGAGCCGTAATATTGCAAAGTCATATACCCCCTTCTTGTATTCTCGTAATAAGTATTATGCTGAGTGGGCATTGCCAATGCCAGCTATGGATGGAGAAATGCTTGCACCATGTGCTATGCACGTGCGGAGATGTCACCCATTTGGTCTAAATTCACAAAGCCAATAACATCACCATTGGCATTCATTAACTTGTGGGCAGGATAGCAAACAGACTTCTTGTTCTTTCTTCATTTTTATTTTAAAATTTTCTTTTTATATTTAAGTTATAACAGTACTGTTAAATTGTTTGTTATAGGAGCATTATAAATTAAGGGAGAGGTTTGGCCAATAACCAAACCCAAAGAATATAGAAGAGCTAGCGTGGATCAAAATGGATTATATTAGAAACCCATTTGAACTATTGAGTGGAGGATGATGAGATTTACTTAAAAGTCAATGGGTTCAAAGTCTGAATGTGCCCAGAGTCTTCAACCTCATTATCGACCCAGATAATTGGTCAGATTTTTGAAGATTGTGCGAATGTGCCAATTGGCCACCGACAATGCTAAAGAATAGATCGTTTTCACATTTATCATTATTATGTAAGTACTATATTATACACCCTCCATTTATGAGAAGAAAAAAAAGTAGTTTCCAGATTCGTTAAAAAATATATGTATCTGGTCCAAATACATATATTTTTTACCGAATTTAAAAAAAAAAAATTCCAGATTCGTTAAAAAATATATGTATCTGGTCCAAATACATACATTTTTAATGAAAAAAATTAGGATTCGTTAAAAAATATATGTATCTGGTCCAAATACATACATTTTTTACCGAATTTAGAAAAAACTTTTTTCTTATAAATCATTTCGGAATAGTAATTATAATTGTTACTAGCATCTTTTATGTTGTTATGTAGTAGGAACCTTGGTTAATTATGTTCCCATATTCTTCTGACTCGGAAATTGATGTAGTATATATAAAAGGATGAGAATGGCCTTAGTCGGCCGTCCAAATCATCGTTTCTGGACTGACTCGAAACTTGAATAAAATCAAATTTGTACTACTACAATTTCTTTGTTCATTGCTGTACGAAAGTTTTTTTTCTTGTACTTTTATTACAACACCGATATGATCCAGTGCAAGAGCTTGAAAAATCAATTCTATGTGAAGCCCACAACATCTCTTTCGTCCTTCTACCCAAAACTTACTCCCTCCAGTAGCTGAGAATTGCGTTGGATTCTGATTCGATGTATGAGGTCGGCATAGACCATGTCTAATAAATTATCTATAGTATATATGGAGCCCCACTTGTACATTAAATAGATAGATTCAACGGACTTCCTCCGTTATCTAATATAAATAAACAAAAGATTCTACGTATTTTAGTCTAAATCTCTTTTGTTTATATTGGGTAACGGAGAAAGTATATATCGGTTATATTAGTAGTATTTGGAATCAGATCCCCTGCATTCAACTATTTTTACCTCTCTCTGTCTTGTATTTTTTTATTTATTTTCTTCGATAGATCAAATCAAAGGTTGGGATTGTGTGGAAAACAAATCCAATGGTTGCTGGTTTTGTGGCTGTAGTGATTGCATGCTCAGTCAACTGCAGTGATTGTGGTGCATAGTATTTAATTAAAGATAGAAATTTATTTACTTATTTAATGCATATTTGTATATTTATAGAATAATACTTCCATTAAGTATTGTCAAAATATAGCTTTGTATATGATTCGGGGGTTAACCCTGGACTCAGGCAATGCACAGGTAAGTCGGCCCTATTGGACTAAACTAAATAAGAACAGAGCCTATGATCTCTGCCACCGCACCCGATCCCACTACACGTCACCATCTACGGGTATGATTCATATCCCACACATATCCAACGATAGCGACATGTCTCCTCACCTCAACCATGTTCACGTAAGGACAATTGAGATCCCACGACAGGAACCATGGGACCCTGCACATGAGACAAGTCCCGGCACCTGGTACAGCCGACAGGGGGCACGGGTCAGGCAAGTCAACTTAGTCGTACCCCGACCGGGTCCAACGAATCTGATGCCAGGCAATCTCCAAGTACTACGTTCTCGGTATAAATACACTTAGACAATCATCCACCATGTAAGCACGTTGTTCACCTTCTTACCTTATTTTGGCTAAATATTGATTTGAGCGTCGGAGTGTCCTTGCTGATACACCCACCCTTTGATCCAACGTTCAACAACCCTAGCTTCAGACAAAGAGAAGGAAGAATCTCAAGAAGCCCATCTCGAACTAATTCAGTATATTTTATATTCACAACTATAACTTTTTTTATGCTATTATTCACAGCTTAAACTAACAATGTTTCTGCTACCAAAAAAATTCCATGTTACCAAACAAAACTAACAATACTTCAACACATTACACCTTCAATTAGTTTTCAGTTTTTTATTCCAACATTACTTGTACTCCTATCTTTTGGTGAGACAATATTTTACTTTTTGTTAAGTTTGCATAGTACAATTTGTAATAATAGTGTTGTACAAAAACATTCTTTATATAAACATGATATATAGATGATAGCAACCAACACATATCTTTTGTCATATTTGAGGCATGCTATGCTAATTCTTATCCTTTACAGAGTGTACAAAAATCATATTTTCAAAGTTCATATTTTGGACCAAGGAATCTAGAATTATTTCGAGAAAATAAAAGGAATTTACGTTTTCAAAACACATTGCTAAAGGCTAGTTAGTGACTAGAGTCACGTTTGTTCAAGGTGAATCGAAATTATGTTTGTAAGAGCATAATCTCAATAAGCAGGAAAGAAAGGAATGAATAAATTTAAGCCAGCATAAGGTCGAAGATTTCAGGGAAACAAACACTTTAAAAAAACAAGAAGTTATCAAGCGGGCCAAATTATTACAAGGAAGTTGTTGGCAATTGCAATCAGTGCCAAGGAGTTTGGAATTCAAATCATTTCAAAAGGGAAATTTCACTCAGTTATTGGAAATGGCACTGCATGACGACTACATGTAAGTCTAGAGTATTTGGCCGTTAGAAAATTAGTCTATAAATATAAGTTGAGAATGAAGTTATCAAGGTTAGAATATGATCATATTTTTGAGACACCTATATGCGTATAACTTCCGTTCTATCATGGTATACGACTCCTAGGATATCGATGTATGTACTTTCAACACTTTGCTTACTTTACTTTTTATTTTAATTGCACTTTTGTACCTTTCAGACCCTTGTGGTCGTAGTCAATCATAATAATACACAACTTCTTTAGCACCACCCTAGTGTCAGGGTTGCCAAAACCTCTAACATTCCAATAAAGGACTTTCATTAGGCTAGGATCTAGAGCCTACCTTAGCCCTAGTATAGTAAAAATCATAATTAGTTCTTAGTCTCTTCTTTTGAGACTTAGACAAAGCTGGCTAAAATCCCTTTTCAGCATCCTGCACAGTTTCATTTTCTTGCTAATCATGATTAGTAATGTCTTCCTTTTCTTCTTCATCATTTTTGTCCACCCCATAATTTAGACACAAGTATGAGGTATTCTTCAATAGCAACTGACAATTTTTGAGCTTTAAAGACCAAATCTGCATTGGCATTGTTAACTAGAGGGCTTTGGATAACAGTGTTATCCTGAACATGAATTTTAGCCTGAATAACATCAATGTCATTAACTGCATCATGAACAGCAGAATTATTATGACCTCATGTTGGACAACCATCTAGTTGGTAACATCATGCAAATTATCTAAAGCCAAATCATCCATCACTTGAGTACTATTATGAATAGGAGCTTGAATTAATGATTCTTCCACAACTGTGCCCATATTATAATCAACATTCTGCTCCTTATGAACCTCATTTTTATGCACCTCCTTTTGAGAATTATCTGGCGTTTGAGTAACTACATCAGTATCAGACTCCTTTTGAATGGACAAAATTTTATTCACCATATTAGAATTTGCTGCAACATTTTTATTTGATCCAGTCACAAATCCTAACAAAGGATTTAGATCAGCTTAAGCTACTTTCAAATTTTCAATGTCTCTTGTATTGATGGTCTGTCCTAGCAAAAACACAATTTCTACACGACTAGTCTTATCAAGATTAATAACCTCAGTAACATCATTAGCACTGCTAATAATTTAAAAACCACTTGTGGCTATAGCGACTGCATGCTCAATCAACTGCAGTGAATCGTGATGCGTAGTATTTCATTAAAGATAGTGTTGTTTAGTGTCTCAAAATTTGTTGAAGCATTTAAAGCATTCTGTTATGAAGTCAGTTTAGATTCTGTTTGACAGTTAATTCCAACTTTCAGTTAGTGGCCATAACTGATTTCTGTTGGAGTGGATCTGACTCCTCTAAAGTGGATAATTCACTTTAGAGAGTAAAATAAGCAATCTCAACCATTGATGAGAAAATCAAGGGTTGATATTAACTACATATACATAACAAATCACCCTTGATTTTCTCATAAACGGTTGGATTACTTACTTTACTCTCTACCCACTTTAGAGGAGCCAAATCCTATTGGAGTTAGTTATTCAGTTGGTGGAAGCTGGCTTGTTATCAAGGCTTGATTGCTGCAGCATTGTATATAGCATCATATATATAGAGGTTCGGGCCTTAGGTAGTATATATAGGTGTGAGATTCTGAACATTTGTAACTCTCTACTTGTGAAAAGAAAATTAGAGAGATTGAGAGATAAATGAGTGAAAATAGAGTGGTGTGAGGCGTGGGTTAAAACTGTAAGGGTGCAACTCGCAGTGGTAGAAGCAGTAGCAAGCTTGGCTCTACTGTAAAGACTTTGATCTTGTTTTAATCCTTGAGATAGTGGATGTTGCTCCCTTCCCGTGGATGTAGGTCTTCACATTGAAGGCTAAACCACGTAATTCTCTTGTGTTAATCTTCTTCTTCTCTTAATCTTTGATTTCATTAATTGCTTGTTTGCTATTTCTCTGTTTCTGGTTTCTTGGTGCTGTTGTGTGTTTGTTCATTTGGTTGTAGGACTGATTCATTACAGATAGAAATTTATTTATGGCATTACTTATTTAATGTAGATTTGTATATTTATTACTCCTCCTACAGAACAAAACTTCCATTCAGTATTGTCAAAATATAGCTTTGTATATGATTCGGGGGTTAACCCTGGACTCAGGCAATGCACACGTAAGTTGGACCTATTGGACTAGACTGAATAAGAATAGAACCCATGATGTCTGCCACCGCACCCGATCCCACTACTCGTCACCAGCCAAGGGTATGATTCATAGCCCATAGATATCCAGCGATAGCGACATGTCTCCTCACCCCAATCGTGTTCACGTAACGACAACTGAGATCCCACGGCAGGAACCATGGGACCCTGCACAGGAGACAAGTCCCGACACCCGGTACATCCGATAGGGGGCACGGTGTTGGAATCAAGTGGATTCAGAAACAATGACCCTTAATTGTTTTGATGATAACAAATAGTTAATAGAACAATTTATCCTCTGATGTGTTTTTTAGTGTGTAGAAGTCACTATTTATCAGAAGGAATTATCTCAGAAGACTAAGTGAAAGTGTGCATTTCACTCTCAGTTTCATGAATCTGAGTCTGGCATTGATCCTCTGAAAATTGCTGATGTCATCGTCTGATAGCCTCACTCTGTTTTGGTCAACGCTCTGTTGGTAGTCAACGCTCTAATAGAGCATGCTCTGGTGAGACCATGCTCTGATATGATCAACGCTCTGTTATTGGTCAACACTCAACAGACTATAAAAAGACTACAAGTGGACGCCTTCGTCCGTTTCTACAAGACTCTCTTATATGAAAGGCCAACAAATTCTGTACTGAAGAACTTGCCTATGTTTTAAGCTCACTCTAGTGAACAGAGTATCTCAGTAACAAGTATTGTCAGTTTGACAGATGCTTTGATTGAAAATCAGACTAAGTATTCATTTAAGGCTACTTCAAGTATTAAAGAGACCTCATTGATGAGTATTTAAAGTACGAGGAATCAAAGGCCAAAACGAATGTCAACGGATATAATCATCAGAAAACTTGCTCAAGAAGTGTCTTATATTCAAAAAGCTCACAAAGGACAAGATCCTGATATTGTCTGCTGTGTTAGTATGCAACAGCAGAGTGAAAAGCGACGTGACTTGCTAAAAGCCACAAAAAGGGGATCTGAAGTTTTGTCCATTGGTGAATAGGGTTGTTAGGTCACAACGACACTATTCACAACCCTAGCTATATATACCTCACTTCATTCACTGAAGTAGGTTAACAAAAACCATTCCAATATCTGAGACAGTGAGCAACCAAGAAATTATCCGAAGTCTCTGAGATCACGCTGAACAAACACTTAATCGTTTTATTCTTTCAGTTTGAAAGTTATTCTTCGTGCTTAAGTTTTTTATTGTATATCCTCTCTACTGAGAGTTATTTAATATTGCTTCAAACCATTTTTTTTAACACTGTATTTAGCCTAATAGTGGCTGTATTTCTTAGAGGCTTGACTGTACTAAGTCGTTCTAAGAAGTTGTGAGTATAGCCAGTTTGACAGTAGTATACTCTCAACTATAATCAGGTTGATTATAGTGGAGAAATCCTTCAAGTGTGTGAAGGGACTAGACGTAGCTATGAGGTGATACACTACAAGAAAACAGCTCGTTACCAACGGAATTTTACCGACGGCCCCGACTCCGTCGGTAATATTTTTATTACCGACGGCTAAGCCGTCGCTAAGGCGCCGGAAAAATATGACTTGCGAAATTATTTTTTCCCGACATTACCGATGGCTTAGCCGTCGGAAACGTCGAAATATAAAAACTGATTTTTTTCCTACGTTACTGACGGCTAAGCCGTCGGTACAAAATTAGGTTGGCGGTAAAATTTTTTGTTGTCCCTCGTTTAATTGGCGGACGGTGGACGAAGTACCGACGGTTGGCTTTACCGACTGCATTCAGACAAAATTTGTTGACCACAAAGCAATGTGAACCACAAAGCAATGTGATAGACGCATCAACTCCCTCCTTCTCTCGCCTACTTCCTCACCCTTCTCTGAAACAGCGCCATCGTCTTCTTCCTTTGCTCTCCTCAAATTCTCTGAAACCTGTTCCAACCACAACAGCATCATCGCTCCTAATCCCCTTCTCTTGTTCGCCACTTCCTCGCTTCCCAAACCATCGAGGTTCCTCAACGCCAAAGCTTCCATCAGCGAAAGTCAAAATGAAACCTCTGACTCGGACCTCGACATTGCGAGATGGACGACGACTACAAGATGGATGACGACGAAATGGAGGAGGTCGACAACAAGAAGGACTTCGACATCGAGTACGAGCCCGACGGCGGTGACCTCGACATTGCGGCGGTGAATTTGGAAAAGGAAGGGGCAGATAGAGAGGCAGAGGGGCTTGAGAGGGAGAGGGAGAGGAAGAGGAAGAGGAAGAGAGAGCATGGCCGATCTATTTGCGTGGCTCCTTATTGTCTTACTCGTCCTCGTCACTTACCAGGTTCCCTTCCTCCTCCTCCTCCTTATTTTTCTTCCCTTTTATTTCCATTTCGCATCATTTTCTTTCCATCTGTAATTGTCTAGCATTCATTTTAGGGTTTGCGATGAATTTTATTTCTGAGGTTGAGGAATTCTCTTTGAGTCTCTACTCTCAAACTCAAACCCTTGTTCAACACCACTCTCATCCTCCAACCTCCGTCAAGGTCTAGGTCCAGGCACAACCAATTCCTGACCCGCGCCGACGACGGAGACGTCGACTCCACCGGCCTCGACGACTACGAGATGGACGGCAGCGAAATGGAGGAGGTCGACAACAAGAAGGACTTCGACATCGAGCACGAGCCCGACTACGCGACTCGACATCGAAAGCAGAGCAAGAGCTTCGGTCCACAAAGCGGTCGACCTCGAGACCGTCGTTGATTACAGAATCAACGAAGACGAGTTTCACAAGATTAGCTTGTTAGACTGCGATTTCTTCATAAGGAAACCCCCCGACCCTGACAACGATGTCTATGATTTCAGAGAGGTTGGTAGTACCCTTCCAATCATACTTGAACGGGTAATGACGAAATTTTTGATTTTTCGGTTAGATTTTTCCTTTGCAACGATGCTAGATTCCGGGGTTGAACGGGTAATCATTCTGTGTTTGTGTTGTTTACTCACTCTCTCCCATGTTTCTTCTAGTAATATTTGTTTATGCTTTATACGGTCAGTGAAATAAGTTTATTGGTAATTTGTCTTCACGCTATTCCTTGGAATTGTCTCCTCTTTTGTTCTTTTCTTATTGTATTTGTAATTTAAGAACGATTAGAATTTGATTAGTTAGGTTCAAAACTTGAGTCGCATATTTAAAGGCATTGCTTAACAGTGTAATGGTTCAATTGAGTAAAAATATTTCCTTGGGTCTCTATTCTAGGTGTCTCTGTCACCTTGTGTTATATAAATTTTTAATCTTAACCACATGTTTTATTCTTTAGTGAAAGCTTCGACCTTCTCTTTCACTCTTTCCAACCTTTCATCCTAAGAAAAAGAAATAAATCTATAAATGATTTGCAAACTTTCAGATTCATGTCTACTCATCAAGTAAGTTGAGTAAAGAAAGATATTGACATGTGGAATTTGGACAGTCTTAATATGAGAATCAACCAGTCAAGTAAAATGAGGTCTCATGAATCAATCCAAATCTCTTATTCTTTGGTACAACCTGATCTCTTATTCTACTGAATAAGAGTGAATTTAATGATTATTTGTAAATGAATTTTCTTTTTGATCTTTAGAATTCTTTAGTTAATCAAGCAGAATGTATTGCTTTAAGTTACAATACTTAAAATTGTATCTATTAGGTAACAAGACACTAGAGATTGTGATTCATATATGTATGGTGATTTTTCTTTGGTTTCCAGAATGATGTAAGGGTATGTGTCTGATTGCAGGTTGTCCTGCTATCTGCAGAATTTGATGCAAATCATCCAGTGTATATTGGGCCTTCCGCTTGGTAATATTCATATTACTCTTTAGTTATTAAAAATTTGGTTATCGAGTTCTTTTTATTAATATATATCAAAATCCATCTTCGAGTTTTAATTTTCTGAAGTACTTTGAATTAGAACATGGTCCATTATCTCGGTGTTACTGTTTTGATTTTATTCTGGAAAATACAGGCTTGAGATTTGCCTTCTTTTGTTCTCCCATTTTATTTGTGGTTTGCCCAAGTAGAATTCCTTCAATTTATGTTTTATTTTCCTTTTAAATTTTCTACTGCTTTCAGTTCAGTATTAGTTGTTTCCTGGAATGTTCTAGTTTATTGTCTCACGTATGTTATTTGGGAGCTCATATGTGAAAAACTGACACATCTAATTATTTATTTATTTATTTCCTTTTTCTGAGTTTACCGACGGCTTAGCCGTCGGTAAATTACAGACGGCTTAGCCGTCGCAAATTCAATGAAATTTTCATATTTGCCAATGAAAAAACTGTTTTAATTTGTGAGATTTACCGACGCACGGTGGCGCATTACCGACGGCTTTTCCGTCGGTAAATCTCACGAAAAGTTAAAAAAAACCAACGAAATAGCGACGGCTTTATATAATTTACCGAAGGCTAAGCCGTCGGTAATACCGACGGATTTAATTGGCCGTCGGTAAAAAATTTCCAACGAACGATTTTCCAAGGGCCCCGAGGCCGTCAGTAATCCGTCGGTAATCACGATTTACCGACGGCTTTCTTGCGTTACCGACGGAAATTGGCCGTCGGTAATGACGAAAATTCTTGTAGTGATAGTGAACTAGTATAAATCACTGTGTCATTATCTTCTCCTCTCTTCTCTTTACTTATTTACTTTGCTATTTTATTAAAGAGTTGTTTTGAAAATGTTTTCATACATACACAAGCTTTGCGAAAAGATTTATAAAACCCAATTCAAACCTCCATTTCTTGTGTTTTTGCCACATTCACACGGGTCACGGAAGTCAACTTTGTCGTACCCCTACCGGGTCCAACGAATCTGGTGCCAGGCAGTATCCAAGTACTACGCTCTAGGTATAGATACACTTAGACAATCATCCACCATGTATGCACACTGTTCACCTTCTTACCTTATTTTGGCTAAATATTGATTTGAGTGTCGGAGTGTCCTTGCTGATACACCCACCCTTTGATCCAATGTTCAGCAACCCTAGCTCCAGACAGAGAGAAGGCATAATCTCTAGACGTCCATCTCGAACCAGTGCAGTATATTTTATATTCACAACTATAACTTTTTTTATGCTATTATTCA
The DNA here is from genome assembly GCA_037113605.1 of Calophaca sinica. Taxonomy (NCBI): domain Eukaryota; kingdom Viridiplantae; phylum Streptophyta; class Magnoliopsida; order Fabales; family Fabaceae; genus Calophaca; species Calophaca sinica. The sequence goes on from CM073735.1 coordinate 41,445,442, forward strand.
CAGCTTAAACTAACAATGCTTTAGCTACCAAAAAAATTGCATGTTACCAAACAAAACTAACAATACTTCAACACATTACACCTTCAATTAGTTTTCAGTTTTTTATTCCAACATTACTTGTACTCCTATCATTTGGTGAGACAATATTTTACTTTTTGTTAAGTTTGCATAGTACAATTTGTAATAATAGTGTTGTACAAAAACATTCTTTATATAAATATGACCTATAGATGATAGCAACCAACACATTTTTTTTGTCATATTTGAGGCATGCTATGCTAATTCTTATACTTTACAAAGTGTACAAAAATCATATTTTCAAAGTTCATATTTTGGACCAAGGAATCTAGAATTATTTCGAGAAAATAAAAGGAATTTACGTTTTCAAAACACATTGCTAAAGGCTAGTTAGTGACTAGAGTCATGTTTGTTCAAGGTGAATCGAAATTATGTTTGTAAGAGCAGAATCTCGAGAAGCAGGAAAGAAAGGAATGAATAAATTTAAGCCAGCATAAGGTCGAAGATTTCAGGGAAACAAACACTTTAAAAAAACTAGAAGTTATCAAGCGGACCGAATTATTACAAGGAAGTTGTTGGCGATTGCAATCAGTGCCAAGGAGTTTGGAATTCAAATCATTTCAAAAGTGAAATTTCACTGCCCCATGTAGGTGGCTCAGTGGTTGAGCCAAGGGACATGAAGGAGTTGCAAGCAGGAGGTACAGGGCTCAGATCCTTGCCACTAACAAAATTCTCCCCCCTTTGACAAACTAACCACTAACATTTGTCTATAAAAAAAAGAGAAATTTCACTCAGTTATTTGGAAATGGCACTGCATGAAGACTACATGTAAGACTAGAGTATTTGGCCATTAGAAAATTAGTCAGAATGAAGTTATCAGGGTTAGAATATGATCTTATTTTTGAGACACCTATATGTGTATAACTTTTGTTCTATCATGGTATACGACTCCTAAATATCGATGTATGTACTTTCAACACTTTGCTTACCTTACTTTTTTATTTTAATTGCACTTTTGTACCTTTTAGACCCTTGTGGTCGTAGTCAATCATAATAATACACAACTTCTTTAGCACCACCCTAGTGTCAGGGTTGCCAAAGCCTCTAACATTCCAATAAAAGGACCTTCGTTAGGCTAGGTTTCGAGAGCCTACCCTACCCCTAGTATAGTAAAAATGATAATTAGTTCTTAGTCTCTTCTTTTGAGACTTAGACAAAGCTGGCTAAAATCCCTTTTCAGCATCCTGCACATTTTCATTTTCTTGCTGATCATGATTAGTAATGTCTTTTTTATGAACCTCATTTTTATGCACCTCCTTTTGAGAATTATGTGGCGTCTGAGTAACTACATCAGTATCAGACTCCTTTTGAATGGACAAAATTTTATTCACCATATTGGAATTTGCTGCAACATTTTTATTTTATCCAGTCACAAATCCTAACAAAGGATTTGGTCCAGCAAGGTAAGCTGCTTTCAAATTTTCAATGTCTCTTGTATTGATGGTCTGTCCTGGCAAAAACACAATTTCTACACGGCTAGTCTTATCAAGATTAATAACCTCAGTAACATCATTACAATTGCTAACAATTTTCCTCTTAGGCACATATCTTGTGATAGTTTTGCGTTTAATCAACCTTGTTTCTCTATAACTTCAACATCCTTACCATCATGTGCATTTGTGCCAAGATTCAATCTTTTCCTGCAGTTATCATCTGATGCCTAATCACTTGACAAGCAGTGCAAAAAAAGAGGCATGTTTTCATATTCAATCCCAACAAAGAATGCATAACCATCTCTCTCAACAAGAATTCGATCCCTTAGATCTCCTGCAAGATTGTTATCGACTAAAACTCGAGCAAAGTGACACAAAATTTATGAAGAGGCTGCCTCATCCAAAGATATGGGAACTCCAATACCTCCAGCAATAGAAAATAAGACTTTCAGCCTCCAATACTCCGGAGGAAATCCAAGAATGAGAATCCAACATTGAGAATTTGTTTGCTTCAATGAAGATGGGTTGAAATCCAGAGTCTAATTAAACAATCTAAGCAATCCAGGTTCATGATTCCAAATGCCCATAGTCCAAACCTCTCATAAGTCTTCTTGAGAAAAACTCAAAAAAACCTTCACGAAGGGGGCATCATCCTCCATTGATCCAAAGGTTTCCATAACTGAGATAACTTGACCCGTAAGTCACAATATGTGATTGGTTGGTCAACTTTCGAAAGTAGCAATCTTCCATGGAGGTTATTTTTGCATTTATCAAGGCCAGCTCAATATTCATCTTTAGGTATTTTGATCGCTAAAGCCTGATCCATTAAACAAGGTTTTAGTAATTGGCATAGAGGGACGTCACATGCATTGTTCAATGCTTGTGCAAAAGTCTTCCTCTTTGGTTGCACCGGGTTAGAAAAATTATACTTCTATCTTCTTTTTTTTTTTTGATGAAGTAAAATTTTACTTCTCTTATTCTACAGCTTAGAATTAATTTCATATATTCTTCAACTCTTTTGTTATTTAAACCAAACGTACATGCATGGTGGACGTGATGCTCATCGGAAAAATAAGACCTCTCAAACGTTTATATTGTGCTGCATTACAATGAAAGACTTTCAAATTGAAAAATTACATTAATTTTTTTTTTTAGTTTAATTTTAGTGACTTGTCTTTTGAGCCAACCTTATTGGAAGAACTCCATTCATCAAAAGTTATAATTTGGATGAGGACTATAAGCGATAAACGTAAAACAAAGAAGGGGATCATGTGGTGCTTTCAATGACCCAACCCAACCACGTTGTACAGGACATATGTATATTATGTTGTCGTTTTCTATTTTCTAATAGTCGAAGATATACGCCATTGCGAGGAACGGAAACGCACGAGAACGTTCATAACCCATATGGGCATAGGGAGAAGTTACCTTTGAAATGGAGATTTGTGGTTAGCTAGCTGTGTCGCTTCTTGTGATCTGTCCCTTCTTTATTTCCCTTCCCCCATCATCACATGGGTTACTCGTTAATTAGCACACATATTTGATGAATATTAATTGCGCTATATATGGACATTCTATAACAGTGCCGTGATATGTACGCCAAATTTTTAATTTTTAAATAATGACAATGTGCAAAGTTTTGCGGCGAATGATGAACAGGCAAATATGGTATGGGTGTACGGTAGTCCCCCCCCCCCCCCCTCTTTTCCCTTCCAATTCTTTGAACAAAATCGTAAACATTTTATTTTGCGAAACACATATTGGATCAGTTTTATTTTCTATAGCCTTTAAAATCGTGCCTTTGAAATTTTATTTGTGAAACATATATATAGTTTTATAATTTTATTAAAAAGCTCTTAAAGATAGCCAGACCGTGATTGACTCACCTTTGCAACATTTTGTTTGCAGCATAATGAGTTACATGTAGTACTTACTCTTTGCTGTCTTAAGATAAAAACTTGCTTTTTTAATTGATGATATAAAAATGACTTGAACATACTTAAATTGCACTATAATCATCTTGTTGCTTGGGGATAAAGTTGATTCCAACCAATTGGCTTTTATAATGTGTAGAATCTTTTTTTTTATCGTCATGTTTCTTTCAATATTTCTCTCTCTAGATCTTTTCCTCCTCATGCGATCTCTCTCAACAAAGAAGACAACCTCTCCTGAAAAGGGTAAGTACACAAAATAAGATTCATATCAATTAATAATGTCAATGCAAATATCAATTAATTATTCTCAGGACACAATATGTAGAATACAACAGGCAACTGGATATTGAAGAAGATTTTTTCTTAAATACCATTTTGGTCCCTTAACTTATTTTTGAGGTTCAATTTGATCTTTTAACTATTTTTTGAGCCAAATAAGTCCTCTAAGTTTTTAAGTTGGGTCAAATAGGTCCTTTTCGGCTTTAAGTTTTTAAGTTGGGCCAAATAGGTCCCTTAAGTTTTTAAGTTGGAGTCAAATAGGTCCTTTAAGTTTTCAAATTGGGATAAATAGGTCCTACGTAACAATGACTTATTTGGCCCTACTTGAAAACTTAAAGGACATATTTGTCCCAATTTGAAAACTTAAAGGACCTATTTGACCTAACTTAAAAACTTAAGGGATCTATTTGGCCCAACTTAAAAACTTAAGGCTGAAAAAGACCTATTTGACCCAACTTAAAAACTTAAAGGACTTATTTGGGCAAAAAAATAAAAATAGTTAAAGAATCAAATTGAACTTTAAAAATAAGTTAAGGGAGCAAAATAGTATTTAAGCCAAGATTTTTTTTTGACGGAATGGAAGAAGAAATCAAAATACGTTAATTGTAAGTGTTTTTTAAGTAAACTGGAACCTGCGTTGCGGTTAATAATTAATTTCAGTCACCACAAAGAAAACTGAAAAAGGAACGTGCATTAATCCAATAAAAAATTAATTAATAATTAATTAATACAAATTAAAACAAGGTTGGCTGTATAGTTTACTTTCTTATTAAAGGTTCAATTATACTATTTTACAAATCAATTAGTGAAAAACCATGATTAATTGAAGATGCTCATTGCTCGGTGGAGCCCAGCATTTGACTCTATTAACGATTCGAAATGAGACAGAAGACAACATGGTTCTCCACACTGCTTCCTCATAGAGACATAGTTATGTCCACACATTAGAATTCCATATGATTTGCATTTCTTATACAGCAACAACGAAACCATGCTTTTGTCCCTTCCGAATCCAATGTGGTCTCCAAACAATGTTCCATACGCTATATATGTTCTGTTTTGTCCTCTCCATGAGTATATTATAGCATGTTTAATTTTCTGGTCGAAAAGTAAAATACAGAAAATTAAAGAGTAAATGTTGTAAGCTTATCTACCTTTAGACGTGTTTATCCTCTATTTTAACGTTGTTCGTTCTATAGCTGGTATAATGATTATTCCTTTTTTCTCCCCCCTTCACTTTTGCTGCTTCGCATGATTGAGGAGATTGTTCTTTGATAATTGGTTCTTTTTTAGTCAAAAAAGTTGAAAATCACGTAACCAGGATATGATATGTGATGAGATTGCATTTTTTCCATTTGCCACCGCCTTAAGAAATGAGTTGTCATTTTCCATGCGGTTAAAATGTTCCTACATGCCTCTTGACAGCAACTTTGCCTCTATCTTCCCACTGTCGGCAGCAGAACCTTCCTTCCTTCAATTAGTAATAAAGTTTGAATCAAAAATAAATTATTGAGCAAACCTCAAAAAACTTTGGTATGTTATTTTAACATCAAAAGCCGACATAAAAAACAGATTTCAAAATGTGTGGTTAATAATACGGTTTAAAAACGTGACTAATAAAGTTTTGAATTTGGTTAATAATGTCGTAATTCATTAACCATTAACTGAACTTTATTAACAACGACTTTAGGTGTTCAAATATACATTTAGTAGATTATATTTGATCACCTAAAAATTGTGGTTAATAATATTTAAATTCGTGGTTAATGAATTTCAATTGATAATTAATGAGTTGTAACACCTTGGTATATTCATTAACAAAGTTCAACACTTCATTAACCACTAATATGAACTGTATTAACTGACAAAATTGTCGTTGATTTTGGTGTCCCAATTTAATATTCAAATTAACGTTTCTCTAAAGCTTTCATTGTAACCGGTAAAAAAAAAAGAACTTTCATTGTAATATTGAAAAATCTATTTCCTCTTTCAATAGATACAATTTATTAGTTAGTCTATTAAATAATGTTTAGATTACATGTCAAATTATTTACAAAGTATATATGGAGAGACAGAATTATGAGTATTAAGGATTGAAAAAATGGAGTAACTAGCTTGCTTTCATTGAACGGATCAGAAACTATTTATACAAGAGTTGTACCTTTATATACACTCACAAGTTACTAGTACAATATTTATAACACTTATTTAATGTTTAACATAGATTTCGTGTAACGTTGTCATGACGTAAATGGATGTATTCTAGTTCTTTCACTTTGTTATATGCAAGAACAGACACCTCTAACTCCGCGGTTGTTATAACTTTTGTCTAATTGTAAAACCCTTATGGTGTTTGTTACTAACAGGTCTCTGTCTCAATCCGAAAGTGAGAAGTGTTAACAACTTAACATCACTTGTTACAAGTGATTGAAACACCGAAATGAATGAGGATCATTCACCAATGGGGATTCTGAGTGGTAGGGACGGTAGGGGCTCACCCCATCGCCTTCAATTATGCATTGCCTTTCAAGTATTGCATTGGGAATGGGAAGGAAAGGATAGACCACAGAATAGAAATTAACCCTGTAGTTTCCTATTGCAGCACGCAGGTTATATACGAAAAGATATATAAAGAAGAGAGAGAACGCTAAAAATCTGCAAGTACACTAGTACTTGGCTTGAATGTATTAAATTATTGAATTGAATTTTAGAAAGAGAAGTAATGTATGAATTGGAAATCATTGATGTGAAAATCAATGAGTCAAAAATGACATATATATAACTCATGATATACACTCGTCAAAAAAAAAAAAAAAACTCACTTATATACAGGCTCGCATGAAGAATGATCACAAAAGTAAATAGGCTAAATTATATTTTTAATCGCTTAAGCTTATTTTAAGTTTTGATTTAGTCTCTTTTGTGTTATTTGTTTCGAATTGATCATTTATATGTAAATGTTATCCCAATGTACTACCTCTTGTTTTTTTTTCCGAAGTGATTATTTATTTACAAAAATTATACCAATGTGACCATTGTTCTTTTGCAAACTATAGAAAAAAAGGGGAAATTTGGTATAAATTTTGTGACATAAGGGAACACTTCGGAACAAAAAAAAAAGAGGACTATAACTTTCACATATAGGGGACCAATTCGAAACTTTTAATACATGATTAGGACCAAACCAAAACCTAAAATAAACATAAAGAACAAAAAATATTATGATTCAGGAAAACTGAATTCTGATTTCATTGAATCAAGAGAAAAGTATTCATACAAAGGAGTTAACACTAACGGCCAACGTAGCTTGGCTCAACTGGTTCGGCCTGTCGCTCGCACACGTTACGACTTAGGTTCGATTTCAAGTGGCTGCGTTGATGGGCAATATGTAAATTCCACCGTAAATTCTGGCCCAGGTTGGTGGTTCTCCCTGGCCCTGCACGGGGTGAGCCTCCCCAGATCTAAACTTTTATTTGGAAAAAAAAAGAGTTAACACTAACAGCTTGTGAAACTAACAAACAAGTCTGACCGTTCTAACCGACTCTAACTAACATTAAATTAAGAACTAATTTATCACTTAATTAAATAATTCAATTCATCAAAATGTATAATTTAGTAGTAATTAAAAAAAGAAGTAAATAATTAACTCTAACAGTCATCAACTAACTTTAATAGTTTTGTAGCTAATACTCCCTCTCAAGTTGGGAGATATATATCAAAGATCCCCAACTTAGAAATTAAGGGCCTACTAACTGATTCTGAGACGAGACATTCATGAATAAAGTGACAGTCTATGTCGATATGCTTAGATATTTCATTACACGAGGGTTTTCCGGCGAGTAAGATGATAGATTTACATTTACTGTCACAACATATCATAGTCGAGTCTATAGGTATGTTAAAGGAACAAAAAAGTTGCTTACACCAGATAATTTCACAAGTTAGAGTCGCCAATGCCATGTATTTTGCTTCAGCAAATGAACGAGCAACTGTGCTATGCTTTTTGGACTCCAAATAACGAGAATTGAGTCTAAGAAGACACAAAATACAGTAATGGACTTGCGGGATACTTGGCTACTCGCCCAATTCGCATTCACATAAGCAGAGACTCGTAGGGATAAACCAATTGGAAACAAGATACCTTGACTCGAGGAACTCTTCAAATATTGTAAGAGATGGTGAAAAGCTTGTAAATGTGGCACCCGTGGATTTACCATGAACTGAATAAGGCGAATCACATCATATGCTATATCTGGACGGAAAATAGTGAGGTAAATGAGCTTGCTAATGAGCCTGGGAAAGTAATCAATTACCTCTGATAATCTTATATTGAGCTTTCTGTCCTGCATCAAGTAATCGATTACCACATAGAGGTAAAATCTTCAAATTTTATTTATTTGGTACATTAAGGGGCTGTTTGGAAGCACATATTCTGGACAAAAAAGAAATGAGGGAAAGGAAAACGTTGCCTCCTTTTGGTTTGCAATTGATTAGCAAGGAAAACTAGAAAAGCTCGTGGGTCCCACTATAAAATTCAATCATCCCAAATTGGGAGGAAAACCACCTAGAGAGCTGAAAAGCAACGAAAATGACTGTAATACCCTCAATTATTTATATCAGTTAAATAAAAGCACCATGTTAACACAAATAAAGCACCACGTTGAATAGGTATTTGATTGTTTTAATCGATTGAAATAATCTTTTTTTCTTCTTTATATTAATCATAGGCTCGGTTTGGTAAGGTCAATAAGCTAGTTTATAGCTTATTGAATTAGCTTATAAGCTTGTTTAACCGTAAAAAATGTGTTTGGTAAGCAAGCTTATCGCACTAGCTTATAGCTTTTTTGAGATGCTAATTGAAATAGCATATGAGCTTATAACTTATAGCTTTTTATCTTTTCTCTCATTTTTATCCTCATTATTTTATTATTTATCTTTTTTTCAAATTTAAAATAAAGATATTTCGTCATTTTATATTTATCAGTTAGTTAAACAACTAATTTTACCAAGCACATCAATTTTAATCAATTAGTTTTTCAGCTATAAGCTATCAGTTATCAGCTATAAGCTAGCTTATAACTTATTTTTACCAAACTCGGCCATAGTCTGCAAATAAATAAAAATATTTTTTATTATCACATTTTTTATCATTATTGATAAAAGAAATATTTATAATTTATTAATACTTTTTATTTATTTTTTATTTTTAAGGAACATTTTTCCTTTCTATTTTTATTCTCTTTATTATTTATTAGTATTTTTAATTTATCTTTCATTTTAATGAAATATTTATTTTCTCTTTTCATGTTTTTATTCTCTCTATCATATACTTTTTTCGGTCTGAAATATAAACAAAAAAGCCTACGAAATATAAGCAAAAAAAACTATGAAATATAAGCAAAAAAAGTCTATGTATTTTGTCCAAAATTTGGACCAAATATATAGACTTTTTTTGCTTATATTTCATATGTTTTTTTGCTTATATTTCAGACAGGAGGGAGTATCATTTTTACATAGGGATATTTATGTCATTTTATAAATATGATTCTTTCTTTCCTTTCACCTTTTCCTTTCATTTTCTCTTCAACCAAACCACTATACAATCATTTCATTTTCTATTCATTTTCTCTTCTTCTCACTTTCTTTCCTCTACTTTTCTTTCATAAACCAAACATAGCATAAGGCTTATAGTTTGATATTGTTTCATTCATTTAACATCAAATCAACGTAATATTGCATTATATAACATGGTATGCATATAGTGCTTCAAGAAATTTATCATTTACTCCCTCCGTCTCAATATATATGTCATATTTGATTAAATCACACAGTTTAAGAAAAAAATAAATGAAAAAAAGATAGTGATAATTTTACTAAATTAACCTTATTAACCATTGATGTATTAATTATTGTCATAAATACAAAGTTGAGTATTTGAGGATATAATTGACAAAAAATATTCAATATTATATTGAAAATAAAAAATAACATATATTTTGGAATAGTTTTTTTTTTTGTAAATGTGACATATATATCGAGACGGAGGTCGTAGAGGTTTTTTTTCCACTGATCAAAATATTAAAAGGAAGGCTTAAACGTCTTAAATTTAAGCCACAATCCGGCTTCTCACAGTTTTTGACTTGAGAGGGCTTTGCTTTGTCAAATTTGGATTCGTCTTATTCTCCCGCATGATTGTTTTGACGACGATATAGTCACTCTGATTAGTGATGTTTTTGTTTGAGTCACTCAATAGAATGTTAATTCTATGGAGTAATTATTACCTTTTAATTAAATATTGGGAAAATAAGTTAGTAATAATTGATGATGTATCAAAATATTAACACGTGAATATGAACTCCTTTATACAAAAATTCCATATCAAATGATTTTATTGGATAGACAGAAGGATTGAATGGACATACATGAAATGAAATGACATTAGATTTTATTATTTGAATTATTTAAGAAAAGGTAAAATGAAATAGAATGTATTAAGTTCCGTTTCATTCAATACCAAAATTTTATTTTCTTCTCATATGGGGGGATGATTATGAAATGAAACCACTTTTTCTTTGTCTTTTTTTCATTTCATCACCAAAATATCTACACAATAAAAGAATAATTTTATTTTTTTAATTTTACAACACTTCATCTTATCTTATTCTATTACATTCCACTCACAACTAAATATTCAAACATAACCTTAAGAAAATATAAGATAAAGCAAGTTAATTAAAACTTTTATGTTTTCATGCATCCTCTACACTTTTGTGGGGCTAAAACAAAGTACCCTTGATTACAAATGAACTTTCCTTTCCAGCAAGCGAGCTTAAAGAAGTGGGCCAGAGTATGCTATTGTGAACGGCGATAATATCCTCATACCAGAAGAGTTCAATATTTTAAGCTCAATATATGAAACACTGAAATGAACATTAAGGCGTATTTCCCAAGACAAAATAATCATTTTGGTCAGCTAGTAGAAATGGTAAACAACAAACACACACATCTAAATCCAGAACACTCTTGATTCAACCTCGGTCTCCAAGGCCCCCACCAAAACAATCAAAGAGTGACATATAAATAATTAAATATAATTAACAAGAAATGAAATTTGATACAGAGAGTAGAGATAAGGTCATTGTTGCGGTACACCATCAACTGCGCCACTTTTGTCAATAACTTCCTGGGCATCCGGGAGAACTTTAATAGCCTGCAAAAGAATGAAATAATTCTTGTATCAGTGACCATAACCTGACAATATTAAGGATATTGCTTACTAGTTTGAAAACAAGATGAGGTTAATGAACATTGGGTGGTTGATTGAATTTAATATTTAAGATTCCTCTAGTGGTCATGATAGAATAAGGACAAACAAGATCAGAGAGTTGGACACGAGTGAAATAGAATATGAGCCTAAGAAGTTTTTATCCTATTCAATGTTTGGTCTCTCCCAAATAATCCACCAAATAATATTGTTATCTTATCATGTGTTTGAGGTGCTTCATATTATGATATAACTTTTATATAAATGAAAGAATTACCCTTTTATCAGTTGGCAATGGCGAAGATAGAGGGTGACAACTATGAAGGGTGTTGAGTAGCAGTGACAATGGCTGAGAGTGTCTGATGGCAGTGTAAGTGGTGAAAGGTGACAAGTGGTGGGGAGTGTTAGATAGTGGTGGAGGGCGTCAAATAATGATGCGGTGGTGGAGGTGTAGTGCAGTAATGGCAATAGTTTTATTGGTGGAAGATGATGTGTAGCAGCAGTGGTGGAAGGCGCCAGGTGCAGACATGGACAGTGTCAGTAGGGAGATAAAAGGGAGGAAAAGAGAGACACGAACAAGTGTGAAAGAGGAAAAACTATCCCTACCTTATCCTGTAGGTTTCTAACGAATCCCTGATCACTGGATTAATTTTTAACTAGAATGATAAGATCAGCATATTATCTCCCTATTAAATCAGCAAACTATGGATTAAAATAGGACAAGATAGCTGTCCTTGACCATCAAAGAGTCCCTTCGTACCTGATAAAGATACCAAGAAGCAAAAGCATCAGTGGCAGCATACTCTAGTTGCTCCTTCGACAAAACAGGAGTCTCCCAATTCCCTAGTCTGATTTTGCTGGGCTTTTTAAGCTGCAAACATAAAAAGCTTGGTAAATATCCTCTCAACATAGTTCTTCACCTTTTTCAAGAAAGCAGTTGAAAGTGAAACACCTCCACATTTTTCCTCTCCCCAGGGCTAAAGAAAATAAAAAACAGTGAAAAAAGGTTACCAGAAAAAGAAAACGATCAAGCAGTCATATGGGAATTAAATAATTAATTGCTATCTCTTTTTTTTGTGAAAAAGTAGTAATACAAATGATCAATTGAGAAGAAAATAGACAACCAGAAAAACACAAAAAGAATATTACTTAATACTTATGCCATTCATTTTTGTCATTTGAAAGTTCCCAAGATGTTTACAAATTCTGTTCGTCTGACAAAACCTTTCTCCCTTTAAAGAACTTAATCTGCATTGTGAAAACCCAACCAGCCCCTAAATTGAAAGGGACAAGACTCTGGTCTAACTATGGCTGAAGTGCAGTAAAATATATGCATTAAAATTTTCATTATCTACTACTCAGTAATTAGAAATATTTATGGTCGAAAATAGTAACTATAATTATAACATTTGTACGTAGATGATGATTTAGAATATTACAAAAATATTAGCATATTTTTTTGACCCAATAGCCAATAGTGGTAGGTCGCTGTAGAACTGGACTGTGATCTCAGATAAATGTTATTGCAATGTCAGGAATTCAAATCCTATTCATGACTATACCTAGGGAAATACCCTGTCAAATAAACAAAATAAATAAATATCATTTATTCTTGCGAACGATAGTTAGTATGTAAAGCATCAAAATTGCATTGGTCTAGTGGGGAGAGGACGGGCCATTTTCCTTTTGGCTAATTAGAGGCCCAAGAAACTTTAATTTTTCAAAGAAATCTACCATATAAGAACTTAAGAAGGGTAAGCAGGTCTGGCACATTGAAATGGCAACAGTTTTCCCATTTACCAGCCAGTTTGGAAGAGCGTAAAACTGTTTCTTTGTGCCATCAGGTGTCAGAAGAATACTGGACTAGTTGAAACGCCATGTCTACTGTCCAGTCTGTTTTTAAGAAAATTGAACTCGAAGCATACCTGTTTTGATAGAAGTTTTTCAGTCAAAGATGCAAGACCCCACTTATGAAGACCTCCGCCTAGCTTTTGATTAGCATGAAAAGAAAGATCTTCCACACCTTTAATAGAAATGTTACAATCTCTACAAACCTTAGCAGCATCGCCGCCAATTCCAGCCCCAACCTTGTACATGTCAAACATCATATAAATATAATACTTATAAATTACGAAAACCGATTAGTTCCCACAGATAGAAAGGGGAAAAACAACAAAATTAAAATTCAGTTCAATATAAATAAAACCTTCAAAACTGTGGAATCTTCAAGTAAAAGCTGTAGGTTTCGAGGGATTCCAGAATGAAATAAATGTAGAACATGACATTGACTAGTGTCACCACATATCTGCATCAATGCTACTTTCCCAGGAGGAACACCTATAGAAGTTTTATACAAGACTGATTCAGTAATCTTAAGTTATGGCAACCTATGCTTTTAAAGGATTACGGTTTTACAGGGACAAATGGCTCTTCTGCAGAAAAGGTAAGAAATGTCCCTTCACCATAGGTGGTGACATTGCAAAAAAGCTATTACAGAAAAGATAATCCATAAACTATGCGACAGAGTAAAGAGCCAAACAATTGACTAGAATGAGAAAGTTTAATCCCTGAAAATACTTAACTACTCATAAGTCTTTACCTTCATCCACATTGCGACAAGAAATAGAGACTTGAGCAAGAATCTAGACTGACTTAAAACATATATGATAGTGGTGACCAATCCCAGTCAAGGCTCAGCAGCCACCGGCCCAGCCAAGGGATGAGGTCTTGAGATTCTACATGAGGAGGAATGAGTGGTTTATTATTGTAAATTAGCTAGGGAATAAGTTATTTAATTAATTAGATAGTGTCCTCATGAGTAGGAACATTTCAGAATGGTACCAGAAACTTTCCGGGCAGTTGTAAGGGTGTTATTCCCTTGGAAGGATATATTCTTCCTTGAGGTTCTTTTAACTTCTAAGAATAAAATTATCGAATTCTCTTTACCAGAATTCCCATTTTTACTGGTCGTTTCTCTGGTCCCTCATAGATATAAAGTCCAAACTAAAACTAGTTGGTCAACTTCCTTCACTATTGTTTTTATACTAAACCAACAAAAAATCTTAATATTAGATGCATCACCGATTATTCCCTAAATGCAGAAATCGTAATAGACTCAATACAATCAGGTAAATACCGTAACCAGCTATTAAAAAAGAACAAAAAGCTGAACCAACCTTTTTTGAAGGAAGGTCTCCACTCAATGTCTAATCCGATTGCAGTTTGCATCATCTCTCTTTTCTTTTCTTCCAGAATTTTCAAGAGCTTTGTTACAGCTTTCTCCACATCATCAAAAGTCCTGCTATACATAATTTTCCCACTAAACTTCATTACAGGCAACCGCATCCTTGAATAGCCTTGTAAGAATAAAAAGAAATATCATAAGTTTGACTAGAAAAATTAGAGGAAATATAGATGAAAATTTATCCAAAATTTTATTTAGCAAAGAAAAAGAGAATATAGATCTTCAGGGTTTCCATCGAATTGAACCATTAGGAGATTCATGCTCTGTTTAATTAGCCTAAAACTATTCAACAGTTTCCAATTAAGCCAGTAAGTCAGTAACAAATCACTGAACTCTCATAATCCAACGGAATTCCTTTCAAGATACTAGCCAATATAAGTTAACAAACAGCAGGAAATACTAAGAGCCAGTTTGGAACTTACGATAAATTTTTCAACAAGCACTTACAAAAAACAAAATTGATTTAATCCTACGATGATTATGCGTCTTTTGACTAATAGCTTATTGCATAAAGTTGAAATTAGCTTCCACATCTTGATATTTTGAGAAGCTTTATCGTCTAACTTCTCCATAACCACCATATGTAAACTGATAAGGGCTTCTTTTAGTTAAAAATCAAATACTTATTTTAATTGAAAAAATGAGAAGTTCCTATAATCCAGAAGCTAATCTAAACTGGGCCTAAGTCTTCTTAGAATTTGGGTTTGGGCCTAACTCAACCCTAAAAACTAGCTCTTGGGGTGAGGATTGCCCTCCACTTATAACCACTAATGAGGCCATATCACTATCCAATGTGGGACTCCAATACACCCTCCTCACGCCCAGGACTGGACATCTGGAGCGTGAAGTTTGTAGGACTGAACATCTGTGAGTGGCCCAATGGATCTCGATAGGCTTTGATACCATCTTAGAATTTGGGTTTAGGTCTAACTCAACCCAAAATGCTAGCTCTTGGGGTGAGGATTGTCCCCCACTTATAACCACTAATGAGGCCATATCGCTATCCAATGTGAGGCTCCAATAAGTCTTGTTTAGACATGCAGCAATAGAATACAGGAGCAGTAGAGAAGAAAAAAATTAGAAGTGTAGTAATCAATATAATTTCGAGATATTTTAGTTGAATTTTGTGCCTTCTGTTTAGTGTGTACTATTATAGTTCAGATTTCCGTCGTGCCATTGTCTGATCAGTGCTTATCAATTTTGTCTGTGACATAACAAGACACCAATTTTCCAACAAAACATGACAAGATATATCATATATGTGGAATGCATTGTATACTAACACAGTAACACCAACATAGACTAATTAAATGTCCCTAGCAAAAGGTAATTCGTCAAAAAAATGTCCCTAGCAAAAGGAGGGGGAGGGCTAAAAATTACGAGATAAATGGAAATAGTAAAATAGAATGGAGAAAAGGAAGTAAGACCTTGAGAAGGTGAGGAAGAAAGAGCGCTTGGGTGTTGAAGAGCGAGAAGCGATGTGGGCAAGCGGCGGCGTCGGCAAGGGGGAGAGTGAGAGCTAAAGTGAGGACGTTTCTTGTTGTTTTTGTGGTTGGGGAGAGAGGATTCGAAACTGGCTTCAATGGCTTCAAGGTCTTCCTCAGAGAGAGGCTCACATTCGCACACGAACGAGGCAAGTCGCGTGAAACCAACCTCCTCCTCCCCTTCCCTTTCCCCTAACAACTTCATCTCAAACCACTACTCTCCCTGATCCGATGCAGCCCCA
Source organism: Calophaca sinica (assembly GCA_037113605.1). NCBI lineage: Eukaryota > Viridiplantae > Streptophyta > Magnoliopsida > Fabales > Fabaceae > Calophaca > Calophaca sinica. The sequence goes on from CM073735.1 coordinate 41,461,400, forward strand.
TGGAGGGAAAGGAAGTATCAATTTGTTTTACGAGGCTGATTAAATTAAATTAAATAAATAAACTGGGTTTTATGTTATTGGATGTTATTGGATTTGGGCCACGTTACAAGGCCCAGCCCAAATGTTTATTTAATTTAATTTAATTATTACGAGGAAGAGCGGGTAGACGGAGGTGGTGAATGGTGTTTCGAGAGGAGAGAAGGGAAGCAAAGGAAGGAGGGAAAGATGAGTACGATTGATAAGATGCTGATCAAGGGCATCCGGAGCTTCGACCCGGAGAACAAGAACGTCGTTACCTTCTTCAAGCCGTTAACCCTAATCGTTGGCCCCAACGGTGCCGGCAAGACTGTATGTTTCATTTCATCCTTTATTTCAAACTCAACACTAACACTAACACAATCAATCATTCGTTCAATATCACGCATACACTTTGTGCAGACCATCATAGAGTGCTTGAAGCTTTCCTGCACTGGTGAGTTGCCTCCTAACGCTAGGTCTGGCCACAGCTTCATTCACGACCCCAAGGTCACTCACTCTCTCTTTTCTCCATTCAACTTTCTTTTTATTATTAAATAAATGCTATTACTATTACTATTACTATTACTATGAGACGTAGTCGTTGCTTAACCGTTTGGTATTTGTTTTGGATTGGGAAGGTTTCCGGCGAAACCGAAACCAAGGGACAGATTAAGCTTCGGTTCAAAACCGCCGCTGGTAAAGACGTGGTTTGCATAAGGTCCTTTCAGCTCACGCAAAAGGCCTCCAAGATGGAATACAAAGCTATTGAGAGTGTGCTTCAAACTATTAATCCTCATACAGGCGAGGTACTTGTAACTTTACACACACTTCAAACTTTTAAGTTAAAAACAACTCACTATTTTTCTTATATTCGTATCATGCTACTATACTATGCCTTGCTGAAGTTGTTTCTGGTGTGTGTAGTTTAGTTATTGAATTGACTTGACTTGTTTGCTCTGTTTTGTCAGAAAGTTTGCCTTAGCTATAGATGTGCTGACATGGATCGAGAGGTTCCTGCGCTCATGGGTGTTTCAAAGGCCATTTTGGAAAATGTCATATTTGTTCATCAGGATGAAGCTAATTGGCCGCTGCAGGATCCTTCCACGTTGAAGAAAAAGTTTGACGATATCTTTTCAGCAACTCGGTACCATCTACTAATCCCTCTATTTTGTTACTCCTGTTTCTTGTATAACTGAGCTTCACCTATCACAATTCACACATCTAGTTTTGTCACTTTCAACATTGCTGTAAAAGCATCATTGGCATTGTGTTATTGCGTTGATTCATTTATCTTGTGTTTTATATATTCCATTTGGTTATTACATTTTCCCCACTTTATTCACCATGTTCCTCGTCGAGCTCACACAGGTAGTAGTACCACAGATATTTATGAACATTTTTTTTGGAGGAACCACACACAAATCAGCTTTGTTACAAATTGCAATGGGCTAAATAGTTACTTGATATAATGAGTAAAAACCTGTCAACACCAGGCAGCTCTGGTAACTTAGTCGTCACCCTCCATGAAATGTACCAAATTCTGCTCTTCACTCCAAAAGAACTAGTAGGAGCCATATGAGAATGATATATATCACAAAATGATGGGGGATTTTATTACACTCGGTATGACGGATGCAATTCAAGGAGCTAGGAAATTTGATAAGGAAGTGGTTACGTGCTACCTGTGCTTGTAGCAATCACAACATGACTATCTTCAGTTGTTGCTTTCAGATCTTTACCATTTAACATACTGGATTACACTGAAAATGCTGTTGATTTTGGCTTAGATTTGGTAGTCATTGTGATCTCTTGTACTGAGCAGATACACAAAGGCACTGGAGGTTATAAAGAAACTTCACAAGGATCAAGCTCAAGAGATAAAGAGTTACAAGCTGAAACTGGAAAATCTTCAAACTCTGAAAGATGCAGCTTATAAGGTCGCTTTCCTCTTCCAAGATTAAGAAAGCCATTGATAAAATTTGCAAGTTATCTTTCCTTGCTTTTCTTTATTCTAAATAATCTTGAAATTAAACTCTAGAAAACCCGATGGATACCTCTAATTCTCTTGCCTTTTTTCTGAATCATAAGTAAATGTAATCAGGTGAAGTGTTTGAAAACATGTATACCCTTTTTTCTGCTTCAGTTTAACCTTTTTGTGCCACTGTATTTTTTTGGGGGCGGGGGGGATCTCACAGGGCAGTGAAGTAAACTGTCTGCTATGCTTCCAGTTTTAGCTGTTATTTTGTAACTTAAGCTCTCTGCCAATTTGACAAAGAAAAACATGAAGAAAACCAATCTTGAGATGAGCAAATAATTTACCGAATTCCTTGAGTAATCCTTCAGCACAATCAATTATATATATTAAACTTTACAATCTTTAATATTAGAAACTACATAAACAAGGAAACTATGGAAACTAATTATATGACAGCTATGCAAATAAAAACAAAATATATATACAACACTAAACAGATTATATTTTTCCAAAATAGGAAATACTTTCTAACAACCACAATGTCACAAAATAGAAGGAAAAGAAAATCTAATTATCTAATTTTGTTTTCTTATAGCTTCGGGAAAGCATTAAACATGATCAGGAGAAAACAGAATCTCTAAAAGGTCAGATACAAGAGTTGGATGGAAGCATTAAAGATTTGGACACTGAAATTGATCACACTGAAAAAACATTGAAACATTTGCGGAAGCTGCAGGAGCAAATATCAATTAAAACTGCACAACGAAGCACTCTATTTAAGGAACAACAGAAGCAATATGCTGCTCTTGCTGAGGAGAATGAAGGTAAGTGTTGACCACGGTATAAATATTACCCACCAGGGAGCCAGTTTTTATTTATTTATTTATTTGTTTATAGTTCTTCACCTTTTCTATCTTGTTATAGTTTCATTCTTATTGGATTTACTCAGCTGTGGCCATCATAATATATTTGTAAGTTTCTCATGCTTTCTTCTGATTCTAATATTCATTAGACACTGATGAAGAGTTGATGGAATGGAAGATCAAATTTGATGAAAGGATTGCAATTTCAGAAACACAAATAAGCAAGTTGGAAAGAGAGAAGATTGACACTGAAACTAAAATTTCTTTCCTTAAGAAGACCATTGAAGATTCCATATGGATGATCAGCAAGCTACAAACTGAAGCAGAAGTAAATGAATTGATACGAAAGTTGCCAATACTGACATCTAGTTGGGCAGAATATTGTAGTAACTTTTTCCGATCTGAACTGCAGGCTCACATGTCTTTGAAGAATGAACGTGACGACTCCATTCAAAATCTTTTTGCTAGGTACAACTTGGGGTCTCTTCCAAAGCCACCCTTCGGTGTTGAGGATGCTTTTAACCTCACTAATCGTGTAAAATCAAGGTTGAGGGATCTTGAGAAGGATCTGGAAGAAAAAAAGGTGACTCTTCTATTCTCCTGTTTTGGTTATATGTTAGTGCCTTTTATTGGAGGGAAATTGAGAAATGGCAGAATTTTCACAGATGATTTCTTGCTGTTAGCGAATTTGTGGGGTAAAGGATTTTCTTTTCTACTTCATTGTACTCAACCAGCAGCTTCTATTATAGGGTTTCTTTGCTGGATATGTAGAGATTGGCATTCTTTGCTGGTTCTCTGAATTTACCTAATTTTTAAATTATTTTCGCCATTTTCTGAAGGAAGAAAACTTGATTCTTGAATATTTTAGTGATGTTAGATATTCTATATCCTTGAGGCTTATGTATCATGGGGGAACTGATCTTTCTTTTTTTTTGCTTTTTTTTTTTTTTCTGCAGAAAGCAATTGACACTGAACTCGACATGGCATGGGCTTGCTACACGAATGCAAATGACAGTTGGAAAAATATTGAGAATAAAATACAACACAAGGGAGAGTCCAAGGTTTAGTGATTAAACGCATCTATTTCTTTTCAAATGCCTATATGTTACTTGTACGATGTTAATGGTTTGTTGTGCATGCAGAATTACATTATAAAGCGCATTGAAGAGAAGAAAAAGGAGCGTGATTCATCTGAACTTGAAATATCTAATGGAAACTTTTCTCATATAGATGAGAAAGAGAGAAATTTGGTGCGTGCAGCTTTTGTTGTTGTTTAGTAATTTATATAACCTTAATTTTAGACATCCGATAGATCTGATTAACATAATTACAAGTAATGCTTGCAGAAAATTGAGGTTGAGAGGAAGGCCAAGCAACTCGCTGGAAGAGAATTTGAACCAAATATTCAGCAAACGCTAAGCGAGCTATTTAGTGTAAAACAAAAGATTGACGCTGTCGATCGAGAGAGGAAGATGATGGCTTCTGATTCGGAAGACCGAGTGATGCTATCTATGAAGAAGGCAGAGTTGGAGAATCAGAAGAAAAAACATAAAAAGATGTAGATCAATTTTCTCTTTCTCTTCTTTACTATTGTTATTTTTTCTTTTCAGAATTATATATTTGAAATTCTTTACAGAATTGATGAGCAAAAGGATAACATAAGAAGGGTGCTAAAAGGGAGGATTCCTCTTGACAAGGACGTGAAGAAGGAAATTACACAAGCATTAAGGTTGGGAACACCCTTTCTTTTCATTGTGTCTTACTTGTCTTACTATCTTTAAGAAATTTCATTTTTAGTGTTTCTGAAGCTAGCCTGTTCCACTACTAATTAAATCAGAAGAAATGTGTTGGAATTTCACTTTCTTTCCGATAGTATAACTTTTGGATTTGAATTATCATTTATTTATATGCTGTGCACTGTTTTCCCGATTCTGCTATTCTTTTCTTTTTCCAAGATATTTTTAACAATACAAACTGGTCTAGTAGTTGTTTTGTCTTCATTGTCTTGTGATGCAATTATTTCTTGAAAGCAGAGCAGAGGGCAAATGTTGAGAATTGACAACCTTCCTACTTTAAAACAAAAAGCAGAAGTAAAACAAAATTCCCTCTACAATTTTTTTTTTAAATGAACTGCTTAATGAATTCTGGAACAGAAATCTACAAAGAAGCCATGAAAACAACCTTAGCTTATTGCAAATGTCATGATCTGATTAAAAGGATTTGCTTCAAAGTGTCAAGGATTCGGGAGAAATCCATTGCTCTAAAAAATGCGAAAAAAGCTTATTGCAAATGTCATGATCTGCTCTTAGGCCATGATGGGGCATGAGCTAATACTGACTTTACATTCATTTAGCTTAACAAGCCTAAGGATAGAACTATACTTGAATACATTAATAACTAAATAAAGAAGCTACCGAAAATCTGGCAGTCTCCCCCCAAAAAAATGGAATAAAATCTCGTCATTTTCTTGTGTTCAACCACATACGTATATTGCTAGATCCATCAACCATTGTGTTTTGATTACTTGAGTTCCCATAAGAAGGTGCCAAAAGTAAGATTTTATGATAGGGACCAAAGGCGTTGGAAGTTCGAAGTTGAGAGAAAGAGAGTATATGTATGGGGAGGGGAGAGAGGAGAGTTAGGCTGGAATTAGTTTGGCTTGGGAGAGGTCAGGCGCTCTCGAATCTGCCTGGTTATCTTTTCTCTTTGTTTTTTGTGCATTTTCCATTGTTGACACTGAGCAGAGGTGCTGATATCATCTAAATTCAGACCTCCATTTCCATTAATACAGTGAATCAACCTAACATTTTATATAAATAATAATTTCAAATATAAGCTAAATATCTAATAATAAATATGAGGAATGACTTGATATAGCCAATAAGGTTGGATTTTGGAATCCTAGAACGGAAGCTGGTTTTGCTTTGTGAGCTGCATGTGGATAAACCTTACTGTTACAAGTGGCCTATATTTAGTTTTGGGCTTCACCCATCAAGGAGATTTCATCATAACTTGTAAATTCAGTGGTAAAGTTATTACATAACATCCAGGATGGTTGCTTTAGGGTTTGAGTGTTGAGCAGCTACTCCTTGAAATCTTCATTGATCAGAGTGTATTTTCTCTGTTTTACCTGTGCATTAGGTTTGCGGTTTGCTATATGTTGAGCATGTTATATTCTATGTTGATTTTTCTTGTCGTTCTCTGTTGTGCTTGGCTGCTTCTATCGATCATGTAGATTGGAAATTCATGCTTTTTTGTTGAGATATATGGGTTTCAGTATCAAAAAGGATTGAGGTAGTGCTCCTTTTGTAAATCAAACATCAAAGAGACCATGTGCATGACATTTAAAAATAATATTACTCTCAATGCCTTTGGTGCTTTTGCCTTTAAATGTTTGGTATTGCATGCCTATGGTTGTCATATTTCAGTTTAGGGGAAAAGCTTTCTTTGTGTAAGTATTCACGAATTCCCTTGTATTAATTCTGTTTATGGTGCAGGACTGTTGGAAGTGAATATGATGACCTGAATGCAAAATACCGTGAAGCTGAGAAGGAAGTCAATCTGTTGCAGATGAAAATACAAGAAGTTAATAATAACCTATCCAAACACCACAAGGATATGGAATGTTAGTGCTATCTATCATTCAAAGTTGTATATAAATCATCTACCTTGCATTCTTTACCTGTCAAGCCACTATGAAAGTATAAGTTTGAGTTTCTTGGTTCGAATGTCTGTATGGTTTAGACAGTGTTGTTGAAACCCACATGATTCTGCATATAAAAAATATGGCAGCAGTACACAAGAAAATAGAAATAAGCATTGCTTGGTTTAGCATTTTTTTGTGTCTCTTGATCAATGTTGTTAGATTCCCACCTTGGATAGTGATATGGTATCATTAGTAGTTATAAGTTGAGGGACAACTCTCACCCCATGAGCTAGCTTTTTGGGTTGAGTTATGCCTAAATCCAAATTCTTAGATGTTATCAAAGTCTATCGAGATCCGTTGGGTCACCCACAGATGTCCTGCAAACTTCACGCTCTATATGTCTAGTCCTGGGGTTGTGTTGAAATCCCACTTTGGATAATCATATGACATAATTAGTGATTAGAAGTGGGAGGCAACCCTCACCCCATGAGCTAGCTTTTGGAGTTGAGTTAGGCTAAATCCAAATTCTAAGAAGTGTTATCAAATATAGCGGCCATGGCGCAATGGCTGATTTTTCGCCAAACGCTATGGCCAATTTGTGAAGGATGATGGCGCCATGGCATTTTATGGCGAAAATAGCGGCCTAAAATAGCGGGATTTTGACCTTTCGCTATGGTACTCCATCCGCAATCAATAACACTACTCATGATATGGCTGATGATGCCCAATTGATATTTGCATTTCTTTGATCTGCTTCTCCTTTGTCCAGTAGTCTAGTGTTCTTTCTTTCTTCAACAACGTAGAATTACACCATAACTTTCTTGCAGCAAGAAAGAGATTTATTGAATTCAAGCTCCAGTCTTTGGATCAGCAATGTTCTGGAATTGATTCGTATCTCAAAGTCTTAGAATCTTCCAAGGAGAAAAGAGATGTACAGAAAAGGTCAATTTATGCCAGACCACATCCATGAAGTCATCTTTGTGACCACATCAAACTGCTGTTTGTGTTGTCACTAACGTTCTAGTCTCAAATGCACTAATACTTTATCTGGTGTTACCTGCAGCAAATATAACATTGCTGATGGTATGCGACAAATGTTTGATCCTTTTGAAAGGGTTGCCAGAGCTAATCATATTTGCCCTTGCTGTGAGCGTCCCTTCTCTGCAGAAGAAGAAGACACTTTTGTCAAGAAGGTTGTACATTTTACATCCTATCATAATATACTGACCAAGCACTTTGAATTGGCTTTGACCAAGCACTTTATATGGTTTTGAATTGTTTTTTTTCTTTTCTTTTAATGACAGCAAAGAGTGAAGGCTGCTAGTTCAGCTGAACATTTGAAAGTTCTTGCTGTGGAGTCCTCATCTGCGGACTCTGATTATCAGCAGTTGGACAAGCTTCATATGGTTTATGAAGAATATGTTAAACTTAGGAAGGAGACAATCCCTTGTGCTGAAAAGGAACTCCAGCAACTTAAGGAAGAGCTGGATCACAAATCCCAGGCATTAGATGATGTAACAATTATATTTTCCTTGAAATTTCTTATAAGTAGACTATCCCTACATGCATATCACTTCCCCTTTTGAATGTATGGTTTCTAGAAGGAGATTGTTAATTTTGATGAGTCATGTGTATTTGCTTTGCTCTTCTTTCTTGGTGTAACTTTGTTGTAATTTTGTTGAAGGTATTAGGTGTTTTGGCTCAAGTGAAGACTGACAAGGATTTGGTTGAGACATTGGTGCAACCTATTGAAAATGCTGACCGGCTTTTCCAAGAAATTCAAGCTTTGCAAAAGCAAGTTGAGGAATTCGAATATAAGCTTGATTTTCGAGGACCAGGAGTGAGGACTCTGGAAGAAATTCAATTGGAGCTCAATGCGTTGCAGGACACAAAGTAAACTGATTCAGTTAATTTCCACTATTTAATAACATGAACAGTTTTATAATCTAGACCCATTAAGATAACTCATTTTCATCAACTTGACGTTATATACCATTCCCTAAGTGCATTTATATCTTAGTTGGCTTGATGTTGCCTATTATTAATATTATTTAATCCCATATGTATCTTGGTTACAAGGGAGAATTTGCATACCGAATTGGAGAAGTTGAGGGAAGAGCAGAGGTATATGGAGAATGATCTATCAAACATTCAAATACGATGGCATACTATAAGGGAGGAGAACGTGAAAGCAGCTAAGTTGTTAGAAGATGTTAGAAGATTAGAAGAAGAATTAGAACGTTTGACCGAAGAAAAGGCTCAAGTTGATTTTGAAGAGAAGGTTGTCTAATTATCTGAGACATCGATGGATACTTGATTCTAAACAATAGACATGTGCAACTGCCTTAGTAACTTATACACACACATTCAAAAGAAAATTGAGTAAAATGATTAAAATTCTCTCAACACAACAAGCAGATACCTGCTCTTGTTTACTTCTTTCAAGCTATTTGTGGTGCATTATATTTTGTTTATCTTCCAATACAACATGTATTTGTGTTTATTTACAATAAAGAAACAGATTTTTTTTTAATAGAAATTGCTTCTTTTTCAAAATTCTCTAGCTCAATAATTGATATGTACACTTGTTTTTAGTCTATCTTTGAATTTGGCATGTTCTGTTTGTGTTACATCTACAGAGGAACGAAAATTCAGACACCTTTTTTTTTCTCGAAAACATGGCTTCAACCAAAATCCTCAAATTCATCAGTGATTCATTTGTAGCTGCTCTTCTTAAAATGCTGTAGTTTCTTCTCTTTGTCTACCAAGTCAAAATGCATAATTCCATCCATCTTGCTATTTGCAGAGTCTGACGGAAGCTCTTGGACCCTTATCCAAGCGCAAAGATAAATTACTTGCTGACCATAGTGAACTGAAAATTAGACTTAACCGCGAGTATGAGAATCTTCGTGAACAAAAGACAAGTTATGAGCAAGAAGCTGAAGCACTTTTCAAAATGACCTCTAAGATCAAAGAGTAAGCTTATCAGATTGAAAATAGTAAATTTTTAACAGTTCAATTTTCTTTAAAACAAGTTTTGTTTGTTCAGGTACTCTGATTTAAAGAAAGGAGACAAGCTGAAGGAGGTGCAGGAAAAGAAATCTCTATCAGAATCTCAACTTCGAAGTTGTGAAACCAGGAAGCAGGAAATTTTAGATGAACTAAACAAAAGGAAAGATTCGAGGAGAAATCAAGATCAATTAAGGAGAAATATTGAGGACAACTTAAATTACAGGAAAACAAAGGCCGAAGTAGATGAGCTAGCACGAGAAATTGAAACACTTGAAGAAAATATATTGAAGATCGGTGTGATTTCCACAATTGAAACTGAACTCCGGAAATTAACCCAGGAGAGGGAGAGACTTCTTTCGGAGGTATTTTCATATCCCCGATTCGTACTTCTATACTTGCAGTATGTAAGTAGTTCGGCCAACTACCATATTGATGGATGTTTAACCATTTTTATGTTCACATCTTCGGTAGTTATTTACTTTTCCTTCTAGTATAGGATTGATATACCTTGTTTCTCCTTTTTTTTGTTGTGTACCTCTACTTTGGTGACAGGCACACAGGTGCCAAGGAACAATGTCTGTTCACCAGAAGAATGTTTCCAAAAATCAGAATGATCTTCAGCAGGCTCAATACAAGGACATAGATAAGCGATATTTTGACCAGCTTATCCAGCTTAAGGTCTAATCTACTGTGATATTGCACTTGTATGTTTTGTACGTTCCTATTTAATGCTCAATGTTAAATTGTTCACAATCAACTTTTTTTACAGACAACTGAAATGGCAAACAAGGACCTGGACAGATACTACAATGCACTTGATAAGTGAGTTATGAGTTTCTTAAGATTTAGTAATGTTTATTGTTACATCTGTCAAGTTTGTAATTTTTGTGATGTGTTAAGTCATGGCTTTGCCATGTATAATCAAATTAATAAACCACCTCTTTTGAGCTCCTAAGGCCAATTCTCTCATGGTTTGTTTCATGTGCTTTAAAAGCTCTGTGACATAAAGCCACCTTATTTTGCATTGCGAGGTGGTGGGGTTGCTTGGCACCGCCTATGGCTGAATTACACTTTAGGTCCCTTGATCACTAGTGTTTGAATTTCATCCCATTAGTTATTTAGCTTTAATTGTGATAACGTTGTCCCCATAGTTTTTTAATTGATGCAATTAAATCCCCTTCTCTGTTTGACTTATAGTGCCCTTTGCTGACGTGGCATTGTGACATGTCATTTGATCTTATATTGAAGTACTATATTAGCAAAAAATTAAGTCGGCATGGTGGAAAGGGGGCTTACTTGCACCAATTCAAAAACTATAGGTACAACATTGTTGCAGTTGAAACAAAGGGGACACATCAGCCAACATTACATTGGTCTGAGTGGAATTGGGTTCGGATCCCTTAAGCAATGTCGTCTCGGGTTCGAGTTTTGTGAATGGAGAAAACGTGAGTGGAAGAGGAGACCCACTAAAGATGACCAGCCTGTTGATACTTCGCACCTATGACATGATAACCCAAAAAAAATAATAATAATAATAATAATAATAATTGGGAGACACATCAAACTATGGTAAAATTAGGAGAACCAAAAATATAATTAGATCAAAGCAGAGAAATGCATTTCTTTTCAAATTATCATGCCTGACATATTTACAAATTATGAAAGGAAAGCATATTAGACTGACCATTTATTGTCATCAAGTATTAATTAATAAGGTTATTAACAAAACTAGATATTTATGATATATTATTAGCCAAAATCTACATTTATTTGTGTTAAATATCATTCGTCTTTCAGAGCACTGATGCGCTTCCACACAATGAAAATGGAAGAAATCAACAAAATTATAAGGGAATTGTGGCAACAGACTTATAGAGGACAGGATATAGACTACATTAGTATTCATTCTGATTCCGAAGGTGCTGGGACCCGATCATACAGTTACAGGGTTTGTTATCTTTAACATTGAAACACTGGTTCCTTCAAAAGCTGTCTAATTTTCACGCACAATTTTTGAAATATTGTTCATTTGTATATCGTGCAGGTTCTCATGCAGACTGGTGATGCAGAGTTAGAAATGAGAGGAAGATGTAGTGCGGGTCAGAAGGTATGTGATGTTATCGCTGAAGGCTATATCTAGTATTGTTTTTTTTTTTTTTTTCCTAATTAAAAAGTGGTAGTTTGTTATGCTTGACTTATTTGTGAGGTTTCAGGTACTGGCATCTCTTATCATACGGTTGGCTTTAGCAGAAACGTTTTGCCTCAATTGTGGAATTCTTGCATTGGATGAACCAACCACAAATTTGGATGGACCAAATGCTGAAAGTCTGGCTGCTGCTCTCCTAAGGTGTGAATAGATTCTGAGTAAACTGCCAACAATTAGTTGCTTGTTTTGTTTATCTATTGTTATCTTCCTTGGCATGCAGGATCATGGAGGACAGGAAAGGCCAAGAAAATTTTCAGCTAATTGTAATTACTCATGATGAGCGTTTTGCTCAACTTATTGGTCGGCGCCAGCATGCAGAGAGATATTATCGAGTCGCAAAAGATGACCAGTAAGGATGACAATACTAATGTTTCATTTCTTTTTCATGTTACTCCCGTATCGCTTATTCACCACTTTTCTTTATTATTATCGCATGAGGAAATTCTTTGTACTGTGCTTTTTAACTTGTATATCTCAAATTTTCAGCCAGCACAGTATAATTGAATCCCAGGAGATATTTGACTGAAGGACGGTTTTTATCGAGTTATTCGAGTTATTCCTTCGAAGTTGCATGTTGGAGGATTGGAAGATCTGTAAAACCAGAACCCCAAATATGCGGTAGATATAGGACACTGAAGATGAGATATCCGTGTCAATTAAAAGATTGACAACGACACTTGCTGACTACAATTTGTACACCAATTTCTGTAAGCTTGTTTATGTTGATGGCAATTCATCCATGTGGCCTACTGAAGTTTTAAAATCAGAACTGTGTATGAAAAACAAGAGTTTCTTTTTACTCGTGGCATTATGTATAGAAAAATTCTAACAACCGATTAGCGACAACTTAAGGTCACAACCGAATAACACTGTTTATCTATTACTTTGTGGTTAATGACTTGTAAATATTTGGTTTATTTAGTTCATTACATGATTAATAGGTTAATTTTATTTTTTTGACAGAATTAATTTCTGTTTTCACAACCCACTAAAATATACATGGTTAATGACTTACAAATGTTTGATTAATTCAGTTTATTACGTGATTAATGGGTTAGTCATATTTCAGATGTATTTTTTAGTGAGTTGTGAAAAATGTAGTATCAAAGTGATCTATTAACTATGTAATGAATTGTATTAATCATTTATAAGTTATTAACCATATATTTTTTACATATATTTTTTATTGGATTGTGAAAAATGAAATTAATTCTGTAAAAAAAAGATAACACATTAACCACGTAATGAACTGAATTAACAAAATATTTATGTCATTAACCATGTACTTTTTAGTGAGACGTAAAAAAATTAAAATTAATTCTGTCCAAAAAAATAGTAACTCATTAACCAAATAATGAACTGAATTAACCAAATATTTGCAAGTCATTATGTATTTTTTAGTGGGTTGTAAAAAAAAAAATTTAATTCTTTTGAAAGAAATTATAACCCATTAACCACGTAATGAATTGAATTAACCAAGTATTTATAAGTCATTAACTACATACCAATACATAAATAGTGCTATACGGTGTCTTGGATTTGGTTGTCTGAATATCATTCCTGTTATGTATAATGGTAGGTTTGTTGCGTGGATGATGATCTCATTCTTTGTGAAAACCGAGGCTATTAAATCAAAATACTGGTATGAAAATACAACAAAAAATATCATATCAAATAGTAGATCTTGATAGATTAGTTCCATTATAGACGCAGTTGAAACAAGTAAAGCCCTGGCTCCAAGGCATTCGAAAGCTTTCTTCTCCAGCATCAGACAAGCTAAGGCTCACTAGCTTACACATAATATTTCATTTGTTATTAAGAAAATATGATATCAGGGATACAGAAACATAACAACAAAGACAGAAACTTAAAATTGAATCGCAAAACAATCGAGCTAGCCTACGTGAAACCCCAAAAAGAGAGCATTTGTAATCTTTTATCTCCATTTCCCCATCTTGCCCGTAATTCAGGACATTAAGACATTTGGGAGGAGAGTTGCATTCTCAACCTAATCCTTGTACTTCAGCTCAGATACTAGGAATCCGGGCATGTCAAATGAAGCTGAAAACTTCTCAACATCAGCTTTGAGTTCTTCAATAGCTTTGTTGTTCACCAAGCCCTTGTTGAAATCCTTCAGAAGTTTGCCGTATTCCTTTTGAATCTCTAGTGTGAGAGTCACTGCACGGTGAAGGAACTCACCGATCTGCTCAAAGTCCTTCTCAACCAAGCCCCTAGAAGTCATAGCTGGGGCACCTGTTAACAGAAACTCCTATCAAGTACTCGTGCAAAATGATGACTTTCGGTAAATATATTAAAAATAAATAAATACATAATAACACATGAAAACTTCGCATAAACAAGGACTTCAAATTTTGGCATATTTCTTGTGGGGGAAAAAAAATGATCTGTCATATTTCCAAATGCTTAATCAGAACTCCCGGCAAACTGGGCTAGAAGTAATTACTGTATCATTGTTCATTGCTAAAGCATTAAAAAAACATCCTCTATTAAATTCCATCAAACAATAATCTATCATTACTTTTTAAGAATGTCTGCATCTTGTATCTGTGTAGGAAAGAATTAGATTCACAACACAAGATTCAAGTTCATATACATGCGAGTTCTTACCAATCCGTACTCCTCCAGGGGCCAAGGCACTGCTGTCACCAAAAACAGCATTTTTGTTCACAGTAATGTTGCAGAGGTCACAAAGTTTCTCCACCTTATTGCCTGCAAGAGTATACAAATTGCATCAACAAATTGGTGCCTCCCAACTTTAAACAATTAACTTGCTATTTTTTTCATAGGTAGGTTAGCTATCCATTATTATCCTTTAGTTTTACCGGTCAGGCCAAGAGGGCGAAGATCCCACAAAACAAGATGGTTCTCAGTTCCTCCAGTGACAAGACTGTATCCCTTGCTCATCAAGTAACTCCCAAGTGCAGCCGCATTGGCCTTAACTTGCTTGGCATATGCCTTGAACCCAGGCGTCATGGTCTGTTTCAAAGCAACAGCAAGTGCGCCAATCTGGTGGTTGTGAGGACCACCCTGAAGTGACGGGAAGACCGCAAAGTTGATTTTGTCTTCAAAATCATAAACTGCATTCTCAGGCTGGCCCTTCTTGGGTGGCTTAGGTCCCTTCCGATAGAAGATCATACCAGCCCTTGGACCCCTCAAGCTCTTATGGGTGGTTGTTGTGACAATGTCACAGTACGCAAATGGATCATTAGCTTCCTGTATCCACAAAAAGTAACTCAAGATTATTAATTAAAACACCAATATTCAGGAAACAAATAAAATAATTAGATTCATGACTAATTCTTGCTCATATCTATAATCAAATCATAATCAACAAAAAAAAAAAAAACTCATGCACTGAGCTTTCAATGTCTTTTTATTATTTTATTGCATTCTGAATTTTTGATTGATTGTGGATTGGCAACTGCAATCATGGTCGGGGCGTGGTATCATGGTTTTTGATGTCTCAGCAACCGTGATTGGACCGCAACAGTCATATTTTACTACGATTCTATGTAATATAAAGGATATGTAATATAAAGGATCGCAACGCAACTTGCAATCTATAACCTTATTCATAAATCTAAAAAAAAAAAAAAAAAAGAGATCCAGATAGACAAATCAAGAATATACTCTGTCTCTCTCTCTCCATGAACAAACAATGCAGATTTGTTAGTTTATACTATTCCTAGCAGATCCATAACAACAAGAGATATGATATGATTATAGAGTATCTATACCTGAGCAGCAACAAGGCCACTAATGTGAGCCATGTCACAAAGCAAAAGAGCACCACACTTATCAGCAACCTGTCTGAACCTACCATAATCCCAGTCCCTAGGGTAAGCACTGCCACCACAAATGATCAACTTAGGCCTGAAATCCAACGCCTTCTCTTCCAACCTATCATAATCAATGTACCCAGTGCTGAAATTCACCTTATAAGGCAAACTCTCAAAGTAGATGGAAGTGGCAGAGATCTTCTTCCCACCGGAGGTGTAATACCCGTGTGTGAGGTGTCCACCTGAGGGCAGATCCAACCCCATGATGCGATCATGGGGCTGAAGCACCGCCGTGTAGGCGGCGAAGTTTGCCGGAGAACCGGAATATGGTTGGACGTTAACGCCCCACTTAGTGGGTTCCAAATGGAAGGCCTGGAGGGCGCGTGAGCGACACAGGTTTTCGATCTCGTCGATGAATTCGTTGCCGCCGTAGTAACGGTTACCGGGCATGCCCTCGGAGTATTTGTTGGTGAGGGCGCTTCCAAGAGCTTCGATGACAGCGAAGGAGGTGAAATTCTCCGACGCTATGAGCTCGATGCCGCGGCATTGGCGACGCTTCTCCTTCTCGATCAGGTCGTGGATTTCTGGGTCCACCGTCGCCAACGGTTTGTTCCCCCACTCGCTCACTGGATCCATATCTATCTCTTTGCCTCACGCGTCAAACAAATTACAAACCACCAACGACAAAACACGAGCACTGGTGTGCCTTTGTTGTTGTTGTGTTTTTTTGTACATCTCAGTTTCTGTGTTGTGTGTCCCTTTTAATACACTTCCCATCCGGCGACCCGAATCTTAAATGTACCATTCTACCCCTTTCCTCTTTTTCTTTTCTTTTAGTACGTTGTTTACTTTTTGTATTTGGTGGCTTAGGTAAGTCAGATATTCTTTTTCTATTTTTCTCTTTAATTTTTCTCTTTAATTTAAAATGACTATTTAGTATTTTTCACTTCAACTAATAATTAGGTGGATTGTGTGGATTTCGGTCGATAAGCAAAACACCGTCCACGTGTTAAAAGTTGTACTGTAATTTTTATTTAGGTAATTTGCATGAAATTTATATGTTTATATTTTATAATTTTTATTACTACCAATTTTATACTAAAAGATTACTACTACGTGCGTTTAGACACCATAGATTGCTAATTAAGGTTGACTTGTTTTCAAAATTTTCATTTTAATTTAGAAGTGTGCTTCCCTGCCAAAGTCGTGCATGCAAGTGATATGCTATGCATCAACCTGTAAATTCAATTTCAATCGTGTCGTCACTCAATTGAATGCAAACCAGCCTGTAAATGATGTGGATCCAAACCAAACTATGGTTAAGTCCTTTTCTCAGTTTAGTTTAGAGGAAGCGTATGTAAGCTTCGATCGAGTTAGGAAAAAACTGGCGTGTAACTGAAACTGTGGTTAACTTACTTCTCTCCTCTCCCGGGTAGTTGGTGGCATATTTTCAAATGGTTCGGGGTGGGTTGGTGAGGGTCATACTGTCATTCTATTCTCACCAACCCCACTCCCATGATGCTACCCCTTCCTTCTTGCGCCCACATTTACTTGCTAATAGCCTTTTAACGCATTTTTTTAGTGAATGAACAAAATTTAATTATGTAAATTCTATGAATCATGTATGTATTGAGTCTTACTAAAATGCATTAAATAATTTAGTGAGATTATAAAAAATGTATTAAGAATATGTATTAAAAAAATATTTTATTAGCATAATGAATGTGAAGTGTATTATATATCAACGTGGCTAAAAAGTAAACACTCTAGTATTTATTTACCTGGGTACCAAACTCATGAATGTTGAATATTGATTTAAATAATATTGAAAATCAACATTTTGCTGCCACTAACCAGGAGTTATACCATCTACTACCTCGTGCCTTTTCCTGTCAACAGTCAAAAGTAGTAACTCGATGCGCTATTAGGATGATATGTCAGTAGTATGCTTTAAAAAAAAATTAATAATTTATTAACAAAACAAACAATTTAATTAATTATTGGCACAGCAGACAAATGATTAAATTGAAGGGGAATTTTCTTATAATAAAGTCTTATTAATTATTTTTCTTTCCTTAATTAAGGATCCTGTCATTCAGTTTATGACTATCTTTAGGCAAAGATAAAGACACATGAAAAAGTAAAATGAAATAATCTTATGGAGTCCTGAACATGTAGCTAATTTTTTTAAAGTAAAATTATAACGTATTATTAAATCATGTAATAATCTGTTGTTAAATAATTGCACAATTTTTGCATAAAAAAAAGCACAATTTTTTACGGTACTAATACATTAAAATTAAACTTAATGATTTCCGTTTATGTTAAATGAAAATAATTAAATTAATTCTTAAAAGATTTATCAATCGTAAAAATTTAATCTAACAAAGTACATATACATTAAAAATTTAAAAAATTTATTCTTATTTATATTGGTAAGATGGACATTCATTTTGATAAATTAATTCAATTATTCACTTTTAAAAATTGAAAAAACAATGATTATTTTGATCAATGTTGTCATCGTGACAACTCTCCTAAGGAAAGGTCGTGCCTTCCACAGCCGACAAGGGAAGCACACACACAAGGGTAGATATTCCTGCAAAATAGGAAGAAGTGAAAAACAACACCCTCACTTTTTCTTTTTGATAGATCACAACGCCCTCACTTTCCCTGTAGTAACTTTTTTTCCAATCATTATTCGTTCTGATTAAATGACGGTACACGAGAGTTTTTACAACGACAATACATGTTCCTAAACTCTTTTTTTATGTCTAGAGTTACCATGTTTAGAGTAACCAGTATTGGTTTCATGGATGCATGAATTACAATAATCTTACAGAAAGAATTATTAACATTGAGAATGTACGAGTAATTTAAATTTTACAGGCAAGATAAACATTTTGATTAGCACCCATTGAAGCAAGTGTATTAATTGTCAGAATTTCAAATTTTTGCCACTATTTTCAAATTTACTAGATCACCGGCAAAACATACATCACCATATAATCATGTGAGCCGACACTTTTCTTGTTTTTTAGTACAATGTGAGCCGACACTTTAATCGGCCCAAAATGGGACAGCTACGCGGGATCTCAAAACCTTTTTTTTTTTTTTTACGAAATCTCAAAAACTTATTCGTTACTCCCTCTATTTTCATATCGAGTGTCATTTAAAGTTTTTTTTATAAAGATTAAAAAATAATAAATGCGATAATAAAAAGTATAACAATTTTACTAAATTATTTTTGTTAACTATTTGTATATTAACCGTTGTCATAAATATATAATGGAATATAATGACTTGAGAGTAATGCACATAGTATTTAATTGAAAACAATATTTTCAAAAAAAAAAATTAGTGTTACACTGAAAGAATAAAACGACAGTTAATTTAACTTTTTTTTAATTTCTATAAAACGATAGTCAATTAGAAATGGAGATAGTACTTCAAGGTGTGACTCCATCTGACTCTAGCATGGGAAATTTTGGGTCTGGTTAGTAAAAATAATAAATAAATTAATTACTTTTTTAATAGTGGATAAAATTTATATTTTAAAAAATTAATTTATTATGCATGGATAAGTTTTATAGTTAATTAATTAGTTAACTAGTTAATTTTTTATTCAAAAAAGGAACTACAAGACAACCAATGTGTCATCCAAGTGGTAAGAAGCTTGGTTGTTCTCAAATAAGGTCTTGAGTTCAAGTCTTTGAATAGCAAAGTTATGTGTTGTGAGAGCTAAGTCCCCGTATATGGGTCCACTCGGCTTGACTCGAATTATATCAAGGCTTTAAACAACAAAAGGTGCGACAAATAACATCCAACAATATCTTCAAATAGAATCAAAGCAAGGGGAGGGGAGCCTCATCAATCAAAGTCCACTCCAAGGAATCTTGGTAACCCATACTCGATAAGTAATTCGTTACTATTGGTGACCCATAGTATGCTCGAGAAACTTAATTTCATGCAATAACGAGCAAACGGATTTAACAGAGAAGAAATCTCCATCTTTTGATAAAGCCCACGAAGGAGAATTTTCATCCCCTGGAAAGGAAGCTTCATTGTTGTGATCTTAGTTTATATTTTCTCTAGTTCAATAGAAAATAGAACCACAAACACACACATCAGAGTGGTTATTGTAAATGGGTTTCAGCAAGTATGCAAAAAAAATAAAATAAACAGGCATAATCAAATGAAATAAACAAAAAAATAATGCTCCCAAATTCAGAAATCATGCAACCATAACAAAATAAATAAATAAAAATTAAAAAAACGCAAAATCTGGAGAAAAAAGAAGAACAGGTACCTGCTCTGGGTTTAGGATCCGAAGAAGAAGCAGAAGGACAAGAGGTGTTGTTGCAGTCTCTGGTTCAAGTATTTTTCTGAAGGAGAGGGGTTTCGCGGTGGAGGAGCGTGGCCCGGGAGGAGCGTGGTCGCGGAGACGCGATGAAACGTTGGGGTTGAACGTTGGAAGGAGTGTGGCCGGAGAGGAGGAGGAGGAGGAGGGTTTGGCGACGCCGAAGCGGTGGGGTTTTACGATGGAGGACCGTGGCCAGGGAGAAAGAGGGTGCTGGCGCGGCGGAGAAACGATCGAGAGAGAAGAGAGTAGCGAGAGTAGGAGAGAATGAAAAATGAGGGTGGGGGAGAAGGGCTCGTGGTCCGGTGTAAACAGACGTTTACCGACGGCCTCATTAACTTTACCGACGGGCTATTCCGTCGGTAACCGTTGATCGTTTTAAATACCGATGGACTAGGCCGTCGGTATTTGAAAAATTGGAGGGAACCTAAAACGTGGTAAATACAAACGTGTGGGTACCGACGACCTATTACCGACGGCTGAAGACCGTCGCCAAAAAACCTACTATTCCGACGGCTTAAGCCGTTGGTAAACCCAAACCGTCGTACATTGAATATTACCGACGGTGGAGGCCATCGGTAATATTCAAACAGTCTGATCGGATTAGGCGTCTGACGGCTTAAGAATAGCGAGTTTTTGGCTTACGCCTTCTACCGTCGATAGGTCGTTGGTATCCCTGTATTTTCTTATGGTGTACATTCAGGGACTAAGGTAGTTGTTTGCTCATACTAATTAGGATTAGATTTGGGGTTAGGGTTTTGGGGGAACACCACCCTGAGATGAAATGGAGATAGGACTCACTATGATAGAAGAGGGCAGGCTTGTGGCATTGGCGGCACGACGGTCCTCCGGCGGGATGGGCAGCCTTCCCAGAGGACTCTACTGCAAAGCCGTCGCACAGGGCCGCCGACACCTCCTCTTGATCTCCTCTTGGTAAGTCTTTTCTCTTAAATTCATCTTTGATTGGACTTCCCCAAAACCCTGACTGGATCTTCAAGCCAAAATTTGCTCCTGATTCTTTTTTTAATCTGAAAATTTGCTTAATTAAACTAAGTAATTACATGATAATTTTGCTAAATATTGCTGGTTGAATTGATTTCAGAGCTCTTTTTGTCTGTAATGGTCGTCACTGTGCAAAGGGGGAAGGTGAAAATTCGACCCTGGATCTAAGTTTTTCTATTACAGTGTACGGGACACCAGTCCGTTCCGTACGGACCACGTGTCTGTACATGTACAGACACTCTTTTTTTTTACAAAAAAAATATTTAAAAAAAACAATTTCAAAAAAATATTACAGATTTTTTTATCTGTTAATCACGTTCACATATCTGGTTAATGTTATTCATTATCTGGTTAATGTCAAATCCTGAAACTTTGGACATCCTATTTTCTTATCTGGTTAATGTCAAATCCTGAAACTTTTGGACATTTCATTTTTTTATCTGGTTAATCAGGTTCACATATCTGGTTAATGCTATTTATTATCTAATTAATGCCAAATCCTGAAACTTTTTCTTATCTGGTTAATCAAGTTCAAATATCTGGTTAATATTATTCATTATCTGGTTAATATCAAAATCTGTCTTAACCAGTTTAAAAAATCTGAAAAAAAATATTAAAAAAATATTTAAAAAAATATATTTGTCCGTACTGTACGGACATGCGGTCCGTACAGTACAGAAATATGGTGTCGCTGTATTTGTGTCCATTTTTGTGTTCAAAAAATATTTCTGTTTCTATTACAAAGCTGTTAATTGAACACAAAACTGGACACAGACACCGTATGTCTGTACTTTACGGACGTGTCCATACATGTACAGACCCCTTTTTTTCAAAAAATAAATTAAAAATTTTTTTTCAAGAAAATATTACAGATTTTTTTATATGGTTAATCACGTTCACATATCTGATTAATGCTATTTATTATCTGGTTAATGTCAAATCCTGAAACTTTTGGACATCTCATTTTCTTATCTGGTTAATCACGTTCAAATATTTGGTTAATGCTATTCATTATCTGGTTAATGTCAAATCCTGAACATTTTGGACATTTTATTTTCTTATCTGGTTAATCAAGTTCACATATCTGGTTAATGCTATTCATTATCTGGTTAATGCCAAATATTTTTTTAACCAGTTAAAAAAATCTAAAAAAAAATAAAAAAAATAAAAAAATATCCGTACATATTCTGTATATGTCTGTACTATACGGACATACAGTATTCATACGATGTGTGTTAAAAAAACATTTTTCTTCGATTAGGAGGTTAGTACAGAATTATTCTGGCCAAATTGCCGGGCCGATACAGTATAAAAATTGACTTTTAGTCCGTGCATGGTGGGAGTTACTATATTGTACAGTACAAAACAAATCGAGACTTTTTTACGAGATGGAATTGAGAAAGCATTGAGAGAATCTGGTATGGGGTTGGTTGTGGCACCGCAGCTTCATTGATAAGTATTTTGTCAATCTCAGACCCACCAACCGCGCAGTCATGATCGCGGGTTTTTGACTGTTGAGTCCTCAGTAGTGGCTCCCACGAGTCCACGACACAATTGTAGGTGGCACAAGCACCTAACTTTACATAAATAGATCAGATCAGATCAGATAATGATTTTCTTTGGTGATGATAAAAATAAGAAGTAATGATTTATCAACAGAAAAAGATGTAATGATATTGTCAGCATTTTTTTGTTTTAATAATGTAAAAATATCTTAAATGACACATTTTTAATAAATAATAATAGATAGATTTAATTAACTTTCTACAATTCTAATTCTGTAAAATGCACAGAATAGTTGTTTTTATTTTAGTTTTAGTTTCTACGATATTTGATCCATATTAGAATTAATTCCTGTAATTGTTGATATATTAAATATCAACTATTATTATTTTATTAATAATTAAAATATTTTACTTTTTCCTTTGTAATTATAACTCATTTTAAATGAGATAAATCACTTTTATCTACTTATATTAAAAAGTTAATTTTATATAAACTTCATTCCTTTACGTGAATACATCCAGAATAGCGCGGACATGTCGATATCCTAGGCGAATAAAATAGTGGAAGAAAAAAAGTGATATCAGTAATGACAATATCACACATCAACGTAATCTCAAAGGGAAATATAAAAAAATACTAGGACAACTTATGTACTCTTGCTAATTTAGAAAAGGAGGTGTCTTATTGGTCAGCGACCAAGGTTTTAGGAAATTATAGAGGTGGACACTGATTGCTTTGCAATAGTTTACGGCTATTATTTCATGGATTTTTTTGACGAACTGTATTATTTCGTGGTTGAAATTTGAACCACGAGTGCAACTCGCTTAATCACAGACTCCCCGAAAGCAAAATAAGCGTTTCACGCTCGTTTCTATGCACTGGATTTATATTATTCTGGTAGTGCCGACACAGTCTAGTGATAAAAATACTCTCTCAGTTTTTATATATAAGCAACAAAGCACTTTTTTGGTTCATTGAATAACTCATATATTTGGTCTAATAACTCATGTGTTTGGTCAAAATCAAATACATGAATTATTCAATGAACCAAAAAAGTGATTTGTTGCTTATATATAAAAAACAGAGGAAGTTTGAAAGTGCTACATGAATACGGGAAGCGCGGGTTCAAAAAAAAAAATGTAAAACGGGTTTGAAAAAGTTATATAGGAAAAAAAAAAAATAAAAGCTCACAGATCACAGGGAAACTTTATATACTATTATATGAATAAAATACTCTGATTTCGAAAACTAAAGTGAACAAATTGATAAAATTAATTTTGGTCTGATTTGGATCATATGAAAACGAGTTTTTTTTTACATTTTTTAAATTGTAATTACTTATACACTATCAATCTTTTTAATTTGCTTAAATAATATCAGGAAATTTTTTTATCTTAAATATTATTTTAATTTTTTTAATACCAATTAATTAAGTAAATATAAAATTAATATTTTAAAATCTAATTCATATAAATAAAAATACATATCAAACAAATTAATTTAAATAACTTGTAATTTTCTAAAATCAACTAACCTGCTTATTTGTCTACCCATATTGGGAATACTAATTTAAAGCGGTTATTTGAGATTATTACATGACATGATTTGTACTCATGCAAGTGTTTGAAATAGTTTATAAAACTAGTTATGAAATATGCATAAGATACTTTCAATTTATTTTAATATATATATTTTTCAATATTTATACGAATTTTACTCTCGTCTCATCTAGGGGTCCTTAGATTTTGGGTGCCCAACTTGAACCGAGAAATAGAGCCTCCGTAATCATTTAAAATTTATATTTCTTGTATTTTTTGTTGCAAAATCATGAATAATCTATTCATAATCAACGTTCTTTAAAAAATTATTTTCGATATAAATCAAAACAAGATTATTTAATCTATTTTGTGACATAGTAAATCACAAATAAAGTTTTAACAATTTTAATTTAAAAAAACTTTTTTCAACAACAAATGAAACAATAATAGACATAGTTAATATTAGTCGGTCGTGTATGCATTAGAAAAACAATTAAATGTCTTTAAAAAACTCAATATCATATAGCTTGATTTTGATTCAATAGTTAAAACCTCCCTAATAATTTTTAATTATTGAAATAGAATTTCACCATCATATATATATATATATATATTAAATCTTCTATTAAGTGGATCAATTGTTTAATCTACAGTATATATAAAAAATAACAAATTCTAAAAGGTTCAGTTGTGTATTCAGAGAAATTTTCATCATATTTTTTTTTATGAATTTGACGTTTTTGAACAAACACATATTCAATCTCCATTTTATTTACAATTTTTTCAGCACTAATAATAGCATTTTTTCGGTTGAGACCCTAAAGTTTGCACCAAAATGACTATCACTGTTTCAAACTTTCAGTGCCAAAGATTGTATGTGTATTCTTCTTTATATAAAGAGAAAAAAAATGTTACATGTTAGTTGACTTGGTTTTAGGAAACAACTTGTTTAATTACTACTTTTGTTTAATTTTTATAATAAAGTTTTTATATTATGTTAAATGTTAATTTTTTTATTTTCTTACCTATATATATTATTAAGAAAAAAAAATTGGTGACCCTTAAAAATTGGGACATGGGCCATTTTTTGTAGTTGAATTGGTGCCCTCCTATCTGCATTAATATCTGTAAAGGAACAATAATCCATACAAGGTAGGTTTATACCTAACCTAAGTAGCAAAACAAGTATATGAAAATACAAGTAACTACTCATAATTATTAAGCATAAGGAGGATTAATCCCTACCTAAAGGAGCATGACAGGACTTGTATCTGACATGTTGCGGGTTCGAGTTTTCACTAGTCTTCTTGGTAGGGGTGGGCATGGGTACTAGTCGACTCACGAACCCGGCCTACCCAATCCAACCCAACCCCAGAAAAATCGGGTTGGTTTGAGTCATTTGGTTGGATCGGTTTTAAAAGAAGCAAACCCATGGGTTGGGTGTCGGGTCTGAAGATTGCGAACTCGAATAACCCAACCCAACCCACCATAAATAAACATATAACCTTTTTATTAATTATTATGTGAACGTGTCGCATATATTATACAAAGTGACATTTTTCTTTGAAGCCTAAGTGAATGTTGTGTCATGTATTTAGAATATAAAATACTACGTATTTGCATTTGGAATGATTTATATACAATATAAAATATGAAAATATTATGAAATATGAAATAATGTCACTCTGCAAACGTTATATATTATGAAATGTGAAATATTGAATTATGAATTTGTTGTTTTTTCAAACATACTAGGTGAATGTTGGATAAATTTATGTTTAAGGGATTGATAGTGATTTTTTTTTCTTCATAAATATTTTTTCTATTTATCTTTGATTTTTTTTTTCAAATTTGTTTATTTTCTTTTAGAAATGAATATTTTAATAATAAATCCATTCACCCGACTCAAACCAACACATATGAGTTCGGGTTGGGTTGATTTGGGCTTCGTAATTTTTTTTTACTAAACCAACTCAACCAAACCCGTGTATATTTGATTAGGTTGAGTCTTTAGATACCCCAAAACCAACCTAACTCAACCCATGCCCACCCCTACTCCTTGAGGTGTCAGGGTGAGGTAAATGTAATACTTTCGTAAGTGCTCTCTGCTCAGAGAGCCTGGAGATCTTCAGTACATGTGGTGTCATCCCCTCACCCTAATTTTATTCAATAAAAAAAAAGCATAAGGAGGATTTAATCCTATAGTTAAGAATTAGATGAATATGATTAGTAGTAAGCTTAGAGAGAGATCGAGCGATGATGCAGCAGAATGGATGCCCAACCACAACCACCAGAAGAATCCGCATCGTCCATTTGAAGCATTCAAACCTATTTATAGTAACCCATACCCACACAACCATTACACACTCCCCCCATTCTCTCCCTCCTTCTCCTTAACAGAAAACTCACTCACTCTCTCCCATTCATTCTCTCTCTGTACGTATTCTTCATCCATTCAGATCCAAATGGCGTTGCTAGTAGAGAAAACAACATGCGGCCGAGAGTACAAGGTAAAAGACATGTCCCAAGCAGATTTCGGCAGGCTCGAGATCGAGCTGGCAGAGGTAGAAATGCCAGGTCTCATGGCCTGCCGCACCGAATTCGGACCCTCCCAACCCTTCAAGGGAGCCAAGATCACCGGTTCCCTCCACATGACCATCCAAACCGCCGTCCTCATCGAAACCCTCACCGCTCTCGGCGCCCAAGTCCGCTGGTGCTCCTGCAACATTTTCTCCACGCAGGACCACTCCGCCGCCGCCATTGCTCGCGACAGCGCCGCCGTCTTCGCCTGGAAGGGTGAGACTCTTCAGGAGTATTGGTGGTGCACCGAGCAGGCCCTCAATTGGGGTCCCACCGGTGGCCCCGATCTCATCGTCGACGATGGTGGCGACGCCACCCTCCTCATCCACGAGGGTGTCAAGGCTGAAGAACTTTACGAGAAGTCCGGTCAGTTGCCCGATCCCGCTTCCACCGACAATGCTGAGTTTCAGATCGTTCTTACTATCATCAGGGATGGGTTGAAGACCGATCCTAAACGTTACCACAAGATGAAGGAGAGGATCGTTGGTGTGTCTGAAGAGACCACCACTGGTGTCAAGAGGCTCTACCAGATGCAGGCTAATGGCACTCTCTTGTTCCCTGCTATCAATGTCAATGACTCTGTCACTAAGAGCAAGGTAAACCTTTTCACTTCCAAGTCTTGGATTCGATTCAGATCTGTTATTCTTTTGTTTCTTAGTTTGGTTTAATTAATTTGTATTTCAGATCCATGTATTGTTTGAACACATCGCAGCTCCCATAATATGGGAGAGCATCATGTTCTCTCACAGCCTTTTTTTTCCATTCAAAATATTTTTATGGAAATACTCCACTTAGCATACCATACGTGTGAGTGTCTTTTTTAAGAGTAGTAGTATGTCCAGTTAAGGAGTTCCCAATGAGTTTTTTTAATTACATGTTCCTGTTGGTTGGATCTATGTATTGGTAGTGATTGCATCACGATCCTTGATATTGTCAAAAATCACTGTCTAATACGGCTGATATGGCCTCAACCTTGTATTGCGGTTGCGGAGACATAAAAAATAAGAAACAGATTCCTTGTAGTAATTGTGTCACACAGTTATCGATGTCGACCATTTGATCTCAAATCAATGACAGATATTGGTTAAAGCTGATTTGGTGAAAGGTAACATGAAACACGTCTGATCTCAAATCAAAGGCCGAGATTGTTTACTGCTTGTAACCACGTGCTTCCATTATAGCAGTGAATCTGGTCCCATAAAAAACCTTGAAAATGGATATTAAATTACTGTGTTTTATAGTCAGATTGATTATGTATTTTGATTTGTTAATTGTCAACTAGCAATTATTAATTAAGTTGTTGGACAAAAACAACAATTGGGTTGTTATCTGGTTGTAAATTCAAATCTGTTTTGTTGTCGGTTTTTGCGTGATGTGTTCTAACATTGTTGTGTGATGACAGTTTGATAACTTGTATGGTTGCCGTCACTCACTCCCCGATGGACTGATGAGAGCAACTGATGTGATGATTGCCGGTAAGGTTGCCGTGGTTTGTGGCTATGGAGATGTTGGCAAGGGCTGTGCTGCTGCCATGAAGCAAGCTGGGGCTCGTGTGATTGTGACCGAAATCGATCCCATTTGTGCCCTTCAAGCTCTCATGGAAGGTCTTCAAGTTCTGCCCCTGGAGGATGTTCTTTCCGAGGCTGATATCTTTGTTACCACCACAGGTAACAAGGACATTATCATGGTTGATCACATGAAGAAAATGAAGAACAATGCAATTGTCTGCAACATTGGTCACTTTGACAATGAAATCGACATGCTAGGCCTTGAGACATACCCTGGCGTGAAGCGCATTACTATTAAGCCTCAAACTGACAGATGGGTTTTCCCTGAAACCAACTCTGGAATCATTGTCTTAGCTGAGGGTCGTTTGATGAACCTGGGATGTGCCACGGGGCACCCTAGTTTCGTGATGTCTTGCTCCTTCACTAACCAGGTTATTGCTCAGATTGAGTTGTGGAAAGAGAAGGATTCTGGCAAGTATGAGAAGAAGGTATATGTTTTGCCTAAGCACCTTGATGAGAAGGTGGCTGCTCTTCACCTTGGCAAGCTTGGAGCTAAGCTCACTAAGCTTAGCAAAGATCAGGCAGATTATATCAGTGTGCCTGTTGAGGGTCCATACAAGCCTGCTCACTATAGGTACTGAGATGATTATGGGATGATGGAGGGAAAAGAATAAACGATTCTATCGGCATTGGTTCACTTTCCATTTTGGAATTTTTTATCTCATTACAATTTTCAATTTGTGGTAGATTGGGAATTTTTTTACATTTTTTTTAGGATCTCAATTCCATCGGGTTGAAGGGTAAGAGCAAAAACAACCTATTGGTCTCTGTCAAATAAGACCAGATGGGTTTGAATAAGGCTTGGGTTGCGGCTGTGTGGGTTATTATGATTAGTAGGGTATAATAACGAGTTTCTGTCCATCTTTGATAGAGAAACAGAACAAGAAAAAATGCAGGAAAAAAAAAATGTTTTTCCTATATGACGTTCAGTTTTACTCTTATAGTTTATATTTGCTAATTCTTTCACTTTCTGAACAGAACTTGGCAGAAGGGCAAACTATACTACCTCCAACATAAACAAAACTTAAAAGACAAAAACTAAAAGAAAAAAGAGAATTTTTTTTTTGCACAGAATTTACCTCCAGGACCAGAAAGGATAGAATCTAACATCTAACCGTGGATTTAATCTTCAAATATAGCAATGAAAAAGTTTTAGAATAGGACCAATTAGTAAAAGTCTTTAGCTTACTTTTATAATTTATATGTATAAAAAAATTGTCAAAAAGTCTATTTTTAACGCCTGATTAATTACCAGTGGTATCATTTTTTATTTATTTTTTTATTTTTTACTGAAACCAAAATACACACTACTCGGTATTTACTAGACTTAACTCGTGAGGCAGACCAATCCAATTTAGACACAAATCACCATGTGTTTACGTCCAATTTTATAGGACCACTCTGTTGGCTAATTCCCTCTTTTGAAGATGTGGTTGAAAATGACTCCCAAAAACTCCTTATTTGAATTCGAATGTCATCAAGACGAACCCATAATGTTTGGCAGATAGACGAACGAGAGTTCCCTTCGCAGGCTGTTACGTCATCTGTTGAATCGGATTCAACAATTAATCAACAATAATTTGGAAAGCTCTCGTGACTAAGAAGATTAAAATGAAGAGTCACCTCAAAATACCAAGAAAAAATATCAATTTGGCCAAATTCTATTAATTTTTTGACTTTTAAACTTTTATAATTATTTTATTATTTTATATCTCAAATTCATTATCAAGCCTCAAATGTTCTAATAAATATTTTAATAACAAAAACTCGTTCACCCGACCCAAACCAACTCATATGAGGTCGGATTGAGTTGGTTCGGGTTTCGTAATTTTTTTTGACTAAATCGACCCAACTCAACCCGTGTATATTTGATTGGGTTGAGTATATAAACGTCACAAAACTCACCCAACCCGACCCATGCTGTAACACCCACCCTTCTTCCCATTTTTTAATGGTTCTGAGTGACATGTTACTCACAAGACTTTCCCCCCTCTCATATGAATTTTTTAGCTACGGAGGGTTAACTCGACTGAGAGGATAGAAGCACTCTTAACACCAACTGAGCTATAGCTATAGCTCAGTTGGTGTTAGGGAGGGTGCTTCCATGGTACTTATCCTCTCAGGTCCCGGGTTCGAGCCCTCCGTAAGGCACAAATTCCCATGAGAGACAGAGAAGTCCTATGAGTGGCACACTAGAAAAAGCCCAATGACCAAAGGTCACGTGGATAGCCCGGGGTGTTACACATGCCCACCCCTGATTAGCATGAAGGAACCAGTCTTTTCTTTGAAGTGATGTTGCCATAGCATCATCATACATAAACTGTCTCTACTCTTGGACTTCCTTCAAGACAAAGATAATCAATTACACGTTGAACGGTCTTGCGCTACCTTTGTGGTAAGTGCACCAAACCCCACTCATAAGTTTAATCATCAATAAGTAACTTTTTTAATTAAAAATCACAGTACTAATGTAGTATTAATAACATTAAACGCTATAATTTTTAATAAAAAACTCTTTATTATTAATTTCTTATTACCATTGTAGGTCCGAAACGACTTAATTGGATTTGGAAATTGGTGTTGAAGATAAGGATGAGAAGGTGGGTAGTTAGTTGGGTACTAATTCAATGTTGAAACTACCGAAGACGGTGTTTCAAACGCACAGCCCATTAGCGACTTTTATACCATTATTATTATTATTTTCCTTAAAATTTATTAAAATAGTATAGTTTTTGGAAGAATTACTACTGTGAGATAATTCATAGATTTTGTTTACAATATACTAAAGCAAAGTCGTGATTGAGATAAATTATTTTAATATAAATTTCCTCAAATTTTAAAAATAATATATAACAAGTCATGATTGAGATTTCCGATAAATTTTAAAATAAATTTTCCCAATTGTTTGATAATAATATATAAATTATTTTAGTATTTCACATGAAATCTACGATTTATGCCTCAATTGTATATTTTTTTTTATAAGCCACACTATTTTAATAATTTTAAAAGAAAGGGATGATGAGAAAAACTAGCCCTTTTTTGTCACTGGGATAAGTGGCGCCTACCAATACCATGATCAATAGGCAATATAGTATGCTTGGATATATCGAGTGATCATCACAATTGCCATTGGAAGCTTCAGTGTATTCCAGCCCACATGCTTAGCCGCAGACTCAAATATAATAATAAGCAATGTCAATGTTTTATTGTTTTTTTTATAGACTAAAACGAAAGTTTATTTCCAGACCGCAAATTTTTGGTAGTACTCATTTAGCCTTTCAGAAGTTTATTTTCGGACAAATTTTGCCGTTCGAAAATAAACTTTCAGAAAAAGGGGTATATTAGCAAAAACAGTGGTGTCAATAGTCATTCCATTGTCATTGATATGGACCTGTGATCGACAAGAACACTCAAATTTGTGATATCCTGGTCCCATGAAGATCCAATAAGTGACCAAGCATAAAATGCGGAAGAAATAGTTTTATAAATGTTGAAAGAATAACTCTTAGAACTTGCTGAACCGTCTTTTGAACCTTGACATAAGATACACTATTCCAGGCAACTTTTACCAATATATCAAGTGAAGTTATGCTCCCCATTTTTAAACTAACAGGAATGTTACCATTTAAAACAATCAACAAGGAATAACAGATTGTAAACAATTCTAACCTCAACTATGTATATTTGTCAAGTTCTTACCAACCATACATCTTTGACCCCATTTACTCACATGCTATCTATCAGTTCAATATTTTTATAAGGCCACAACTCAGTTTTAGAACTGTTCTAATGACTTGTTCTATCTCTACTAGCAATTTCATTTCATCCACCTTTATGACGTGGAAAAAGAGATTGTATGAGCCAAATGGATGAAATTGCTATCAAGATGAAGTAAAGAATTGGCCCTTCTATTTTCGGAAGGGGTGTCACAATGTCATTGAATACTACAGTATTGAAGTAATACAGAAATAGAAAAACATAAAAAAGAATAATGGAATCACATATACTGTTGAAGATATCATATATAGATTGCAATCTAAGTAAGATTTATCAATTAAAAAATAGGGAATGGAAGATATCAGTACAAGATGGTTCTTCATTTTCTTAACATTAAATTTAACCTACAACAATAACAACAGAAGATCCAGGACAGATCATCCAGGTCACTGGTCCTGAAGGGGATGGAAAGTAGCATCTTCTTTTCTACACTAATGATAATGATTGAATATTTATCTTATGAGAAAGCTCAAAAGCAGTCCTAGATGCCAAGTTTCCAACAGGCTCTCCAACTTTGTGCTAAAATGACAAAAGCTAGGAGATGGAGAGGTATAGTAGTAATTACATTTTGAACATAAAGTAACTTCTTTTTTCAAAAACATTGACTTCACTTGAGATTATACTACTTTACAGGTTTGATATTGCAAGATACCTAATTTTTCATTAATTGATTTGATTTTAGTACACCTAAGGTAAGACCAGATATAAGCACTGTTCAAGAGATTGAATAAGTGGCAAGAGAGATTATTAGGTGCAGCCTACCACAACATTTCGTAGTTCTCAATATATCATTTGAAATTTTGTTTTGTGTGCTGATAAACTGATAAGTGACAAAAATTATGTGATTATAGACTTTCTTATCACGACTCAGAAGTTTCACCATAGATTAATGGTGCTCTTTACTTTTGATTCAGGTTTTTATCAGGGGTTAAGCTTACAAATATATAAGGAATATAACCTTGTTAAATATTCAAACTGCAGAGGCAATTAGGTGACAGAGTTCCTACATATGTGAATGATGTTCATCCTGAGTTGGAAATATTTAAAAAAAAATAAAAAAAATAAAGACAAGATCCCACAAAAGAACTCAATCACCTAAAATTAAAGATCATGGCAAAGACAGATGAAATTTGATGTTAGGAAACGGTCAACAAAAGATTGTTTCAAATAAGGCGGTTTTGTGGTTCATAAGTTCTTGTTTTCCCTATACACATATGAAGAAATCAACTTCTTTTCTCTTGGAATCAAATCTGATATTAGGAACTGTCTTGTGCAGAATACTCTCTGACTCATTATGAAGAGCCTCTAGCAGTAAATCAAATATAACCAAGGTTTTCCATTGCCTCATGCAGAATGAATATCCCCTTTAAAGCTTGATTTCTTCCTGACAACAGAACTTCAAGAAATCACCTAGCCCCGGGAGAAATATTTATCATTCTCAACATTTCCTATCCTAATTATGGAAGGTTGTCAACACAAATTCATGAAAAATTCAAACATGGCAACCAAGTCCTATCATTAGTTATTGTATGAGCATTTGATTTTACATTTTTATTTCCAAAAGGGACATCATTTAATATATCTAGACTTAGCTCTTCCTAACAAAACTATGTAGGCGAACTGAAATTGCAACCCCAAAATTTCTATCAGAACAAATTTTCTAACAAATCGACATCACAATGCCAAGGAAAATGCCACATCTGCTGCAGTCATATTTACTCAAAAAGGAAATTAGATATTTTCATAGATACGCTAGTCATATATTTATGTTTAAAAATTAAGTAAATAAAAAGCACTTAAAATCGCAATCTTATTAGCTACAGAGGAAAGCTCATAAACGAAACAACAAAAAAGGATTAGAAAGGGGAAAAAAAAAAAAAAAAGGGCATAAAGAGGCTAACTTTCCTTAATCCATTCTTAATGTCAAGTCTTGATTTCTTGAGTACCTCTTGCACAGGCAGTAATTACTTCACAGCCTCTACTATAAGGATTTGCTCGTCTTGCATGACAATTGTAATAGGAAGCTCCAGCCCTTTCACAAGGAACCATGTCCCTCCTTAGTGTCCCATAGCTAATATACTTTTTCTGCATTACAAGAACTCTTCTATTGCTCTCTGAATCCATCTCCGGCTCAGTCATCAAGCACTCCCCAATGCTCTTGGTGCAAACCCTTTTGGTCATTACATTTACACCCATTTCACTGTGTTTCAACAAATTGAGGTCCACAGTTGATAGGCCGTTGCAGATTGGGAAAAAGGTGTGGAACAGAACAAGTGAGAGACAGATAAAGATGGTGGAAGTGAATCTGGGTTGGGACATTGTTTGTTTGTGTTTGGAGGTTTCCTGTTTTGAGTTTGATGTTGGGTTAGCGAAAGAGATGCTTGGTTGTTGGAGGGTCTTAAATTAGGCAGGACTCACTCGGGTGCTGGTGGTGAGTGTGCAAATTGTTACAACTAGTCAACTATTGTTAGTGCCATCATTACTGTCAGCAACCCACAATGGGTGAAATGATTACTTCCATGAATTAGGATTTAGTGAATAAATTTTGTTTAATTAACTTGAGTGGTTAGAAAGTTTGGCTTAATTGTCTTTTTAGTCCTTCGATCATCATGATGATGCAATATTGGACTCCTGATTCTATTGCACGAATTGGATTCTCCATATTTAGCTTCGAAAGCTGATGTGCCTAAAGAAGTATCATGATGACTTGATGAAGGTGGCTCTTTGTGCAACTGTCAAACCAGATATCATGTCTGAGAGACTTTCTTTAGCCTCATCAGCTTGTCAAACTGGCTTAAGTCAGGGTCACCTTAGACCCACATTAGCCATGTAGGTTCCTGACGTTGAAAAAAACGTTATACAGTTAATAGACAGATAACCTAATTGTAACAATTGTGATCCTTTGAAGACTACAAGTGCAATTAAGCTAATAAACTTTCCATTTGTGTTATTATTTAATAAAAATATGTTTCTGTTTTACATAAGAGTTTAATAACTATAGTATAATTTTTTTTACGCATGAACACACTCATATCTCATTATATAAATGTTTTAGAAAGTAATATAACAGACTCACATTATAGTGAAATATGATTGGATTATTATTTAAAACTTTGTTTACATGCACATGCATAGTCATTAGATTCTTTATATAATATATTTTTGATCAATTCTTTATATAATATATTTTACATTTTACCACATAATGTGCTATATTATTTGTAGTTTTTGCAATCTTTAAATTTTGGGTTAAATATATTTTTAGTTTGTATTAAATTATGAATTTTTCAAGTTTAGCATTATAAAGATTTTATGCAATTTTAGTTCTTATTTTTTATAAAACTGCATATTTTTTAGTCCCTCTAAGTGTATAGGGACTAAACTTGAAAAATTATAATTTAATAGGGACTAATAACATATTTAACTCTTAATTTTTTTTTCTATAAATTATAATTGTCATGGTTTAATTTTTGAGAAAATTTATTTTTATGTTACTTTTTTACTTTGTTGATTTACACAGTATTAAATTGTACATTTTTTTCAGAAAAAGTTTGACATGTAATTATGGTAAACAACTCGTAAGTTATAATTATAAGAGTGTAGAAATTGAGTGTGTAAACTCAAGTAGGAATAAATGTTCTCTTAATGTTTTAATAACTAAAATAAAATTGTCGCCAACAAGTTCGATTCAATCGAGTCCGATTCAAAGTTAGGCTATAACAGATCCTTCTCAACCATCATGTAGACTAATTTTCTCCAACATTGTCACTATTGGCTTATATCTAGCACCAACAATGATACTGTTGAAGGCTTCTGACAAATTGTTCACCAAGATGTCACATTTTGGTCCAGGTGTAAATTTGAATTTACTCCGAAACCTTGAAGAAATCTGTACACTATATTTGAAGACCTCTTCATAACAACCCTCATCTCCCTCTCCCAAGCTTGTGAATACGTCGCCTTAACTGCCTTTCGCAACAAGTCTTTCGGTGGCTTTTTTTTTCCTTTTGCATATTTTTTTTATTTACAGAATTAGCACACCTTTTTTATTAATTACTGAAATAGCACACTTTTTTAGTAGTTGAAAAGTCGTTTTTAGCAAGTGCGACTTCTCAACGTATTTTTTTTTAATTTCCTATTGAGAAGTCGCCCCCTCCAAGAGGGACTTCTCATTTTTTTAAATCAATTAAAAAAGCCTTCTGAAACGAATAAAAAAAGGGAAAAAAGTGCAAAGTTGGAAGTCTCCTTTTTTAAGGGCGACTTCTCTTGTATATTTAAAAAAAAAAATTAACTATGAGAAGTCCCCCTTGGAAGGGGCGACTTCTCAACAGGAATTTAAAAAAAAAAACAATTACGTTGAGAAGTCGTGGTTCCTAAAAACGACTTCTCAACTGTTAAAAAAATGTGTTATTTTGGTACATAATCTAAAAAGTGTGTTAATTAGGTAAATAAAAAAAAAGTAGTGCTACAGAAGAACAAAAACCCTCTTTCAGATTCTTCCCTGGATGCCTTTTTCTAAAATTATTTATAGGTGCCTTACACAGGATCTCTAGTCCATACCTGACACTCATCTATTGTAGGCAGCAAACTCTTACAACAATAAATCAATAACTGAATAGGCCGGTGTCAACAATAAAACAATTTTTTTATATAAAATAGTAATGAAATTTCCACGTCAGGTCCAAGTATGAAATTTTCATTCGTTGTTATGACGACAGTGACAAAAAGGACTACCTTGTATTAATAGAGATAAATTAAAGGACTATATTGACATTTTAAAAAATTAAAAGATCAAATTGAACCCAAATTAAAGGACCATACAGGCACTTTTTTTAAGTTGGTAGTGTTTTGCTGGAATTTTGTACCCTTTGTACTCATTTTGACATAACTATATATATTTGCTCTTAAAAAAATGTAGGCAATGGATACTTGTATTTTCCGACCTCTTCAAATACATAATGGCTGAAGACACCTTGTTATGGTGTTTAGCAGTCTCAATCAACATAACAAGTAACAACTAGTACTATTGGGATGAAAATAGCAGCATGCATCCTAGCCGTCTATACAGAAGCACTATTCAGAAGCTGCATTAGTTGCTGATGTCATCAACCGTTACTTGACTGACAGCAGCCATCATATAAAGGGGGTGGAGTTCAGTTGAAGATAAAATCATAAAATATAATGATTTATAATGCAGTCAAAATGAAGCGAGAAAGGATAGAATATCTATAATCTTCCACTTCCCTTCTGACCAAGAAAAACCACGCAGTACTTAATAGAGAAGTTACATGAATCCTGTCTCGGTTAAAACCATTCAAAACATGAATATCTATGTCAGTATTTCAGAACCCGAGGCAAATGCATTACGTTTCTTTTTTAGACGTAGTTTATGCAAACCAAGAAAACCAATAAATTTTGTTGTTTTTTATGAAATAATTAGTCTTTTTTCTATGATATATTTGATTGTTTATTACTATTACATTATACTTATTTATCTGTCTATAATAAATAGATAATGATATAATTGACAAAAAAAAAAAATTAATATAGCATCGAACTCTCTAAGAACGACAAATAAATTAATAGTAACAAAATTTCTCATGCATGCGTTCCCATAGATTTTAATTTCATGAACTGATTTGTTGTCAAGTTTTTCAAATTAATTATAGTATCTATTTATGATGCAAATCTCGCATACCATTATTAAAACTAGTGAGGCTCAATGACAAAATGCTCGAAGTTTTAGCTGATCCATAATACATCCTCATGCATGCGTTTCCATAGATTTCAATTTCATGAACTGATTTCCTTTCATCTTGCTCCTCATCAGCATATCCATTTGCTTGTAGTTGGATCCATGGACTACTCTTCATTGTCTGAACAGCTTTGTCATTCTGAAAGGAACTGTGCCCAAAACTTATCATTCACTCTAACTGGAGCAGCTGGGATCCCTTGTGAGGAAGTTAAATTACTAACCTCATTAGCCACATTCCTGTTTGAAGAAGAAGAAGCTCCACCATCAGATTCTTTATCACTGACATCAAATCTTGATTGTCCAATTCCTTGAGAGTCTATGTGGGGTGATATTCTATCTTGTACTGAAGAAGATGCCAGAGTTAAAAGGCAGGAAATATTATCACAATCACCTTCTTCATTTGAAATAGCTGGTGGTGATGACAATTCCAATCTGAGTTTATTTGAGAAATCTTGATTAAAAATATTTCCAAATTCCATTCCAAAATTGCTATCATTTTCAGCAACAGACTGAAAGAAATCAACCCGAGGCAATCGCCTTTTCTTGTTATACAATCCCAATAAATCCATGGACTCAATTTTGCGAGAAATTTGTTCTACAAGAGTAGGATTCTGAAGAGCCCTCTCCAACTTGTTCAGCAAGTTTTTCTGCCTATTCTCAGTACCATCTAATCTCTGCCGTAGATGTTCCAGATGAAGCTTTGCAGCTAACATGTGTTGCTTGAAGCCAGAAATGTTGGTCTCAATATTAGTTTTCTCATGTGAAAGTTTCTCTATTTCTTCCTCAAATGCTGATCTTTCTGGATCCACAAGAGAGCCTTTAGGATGAGTACTGTGACTATGGACAGCTTTCTTTCGGTGAATATTCTTAAGAAGATGCTTTTGATCTTTCATAAAATGCTCATTACCGAACTCCCATCGCTCATGATGTATTTTTCCAAATCCCTGAACAAATTACATTACCAGCCATTTTGCACAAACTTTTCATCAAGCATGTAGAGGGGGGAAAAAGTTGTAATGATATATTATAATAAATGTGAATCTTTAAAATAACTTTTCACGTAAATTAAAATCATATTTTAGATCTCAATTTTTGTATGTACATAGTAATTATTTTATTAGGGTTTTTTTCGTTAATGAAAAACAAAATTAAGAATGAATACCACGTATACGTACATAGGTATTAAG
Organism: Calophaca sinica; assembly: GCA_037113605.1. Taxonomy (NCBI): domain Eukaryota; kingdom Viridiplantae; phylum Streptophyta; class Magnoliopsida; order Fabales; family Fabaceae; genus Calophaca; species Calophaca sinica. The sequence continues at coordinate 41,500,196 of CM073735.1, forward strand.
CTGACGGATGAAGCTGGAGAAGTTGGTGTGTTTGAAATATGTGGGAAGAAGAAGACGAGAGAATTCAGTGAGGTTCCAAACGATGAAGCTGTTGTTGGTGTCACTCCATGATATTATCTCGTCCGTCGATGAATCATCAACCATCTCGTATGTCTTCACTACAAACGGTGCCGTTGACCCCTCCATTTTCTTACCCTATTCTTTGGTTCCAAAGGGACAAACAAAAAGAATCTTAAGCGACTCCGATTTTCGATCCTCACACGTAAGACACACAATTGACGTTTATTTTGTCTCTACAATGATACACACATTCACGTTGATTTGTTATTGCTTGTTTCCCAAGCTCGCTCCCCGTTTCAGAAATTTTAAATAATTAATTAATAATCATTTTAAAAATCAAAGAAAAATCTTTATTATTTATTATTTTATCTTTAATACTTTGACTAAACAAATTAAACATATTAATATAATAAAAAAATTAATATACTCATGTTATGAACCAATACATCAAATACTTTGTTATTATTTTATATCAAATGAACCAATATATCAAAATCTTTATTATTTATTATTTTATTTTTAATACTTCGAATAAAAAAATTAAACATTTTAATATAATAAAAAAATTAATATAATCATCTACTGACGAGCGATGCTGGAGATCACTACAAGAAAAAAATCACATTGGGACGGAAATATTTTTCGTACCAAAATAAATTGTTTGTGACGGAATTTGCGACAAACCTTTGTCGCAACATTTTTCAATCACATTTATTTATAAGTTGGGACAGAAGGTATATTCTGTCTCGATTTCGAGACGGAGTTTGGGATTCTGTCACATATTGGAGACGAAAAATTTATTCCGTCGCAAAATAATTTAGAAAATTTTTGGAGGGAATATTAGCGCCAACATTGGGACGGAATAGTTATCACATTTTCGTCCCAATTTTGTTATCACTGTTCACCGTTCAACATTATTCATTGGTTTAGGATGGAGTTGATATTCCGTCTCCATTTTGGGACGGAAGTTGAATTTCCGTCTCATAGTTGAGACAAATTTTTTATTCCATCTTAAATACATTTAGAAATATTTTGGAGGGAAGGTTTGCGCCAAGTTGGGAACAGAAATTTGAAGAATTTTTCCATCCCATTTGTATTATTATATTTAATATAATTTTTATGATTTTATTTATTTATGTATTATATTTTTTCTTTACTATCATTTTATTTTATTTTTCATAATATGAAATAATTTGACAGATTTACTTATCATTTAAATAATTGTTTCACTAATTTTTAAATAAAACAAATTTCTCAAGATATTTATAGTAATTAAAGTTAGTTTGATGAAATGATAAATAGAAAACAAAGAAACTTATTGAATGTAAAATTAAAATAATAATTTATATAAATTTATTAAATATTATGTTATACACTCTTATAAAATAAGATGTTGCCCTACTTTTCTTTTCCATATAGGCACCGCTGAGAACCCTTTGTTGCTGGCTCGTTGCTACACTCACACTATCACTGCTTATCAGTGTTCACTACAAGAAATAAATCACACACTGAGTCAGATATGTGAAGGTTGCCACTACCGCGAGCTACCTCGCCACTCGTCCTCCGCCGCGCTTGAGTGCGCCTCCGCCATGGTCTTCCTTCTCAAGCCTTGGCTCCTTCACCATGCGCGATTGCAAGAATTCCCTTTACGGTGCTCCCCTTCCTTTTACCTCCATTGTTGCAGAACCACTTCCCTTTTTTTTCTTCCTTGCTGCATCGTGTAGCTTTTTTTAACCATTTGAGGACTTAGGGCTCAGCAAAGGCGGGTGATTAATGGCTTCTTTTTAAAGAGACGGGAGGCAAATTTGACGAACCATTCCCTGTTGTTCACTAACACCGCCGCGAAAAACCACTGGGAAGAGCAGCCGCCACCGCAGCCGGAGCCGTGCTCCACCACCTGACCAGTCGTCACCTCGTCTCGTCATTCATTTGGTGAGTTCTCTCCTTCCCTATTTGTCTCTAATGTTTCCCCAATTTGATTTCAAGAAAACCCTAGAGCCCTAATTTCTTGATGTTTAAAAATTGGTTTTTTGTTTCTGAACATTAGAAGGCCATTTGATTTATAACGGTTGTTGTCGTTGTTGTATGTTTGGGTAAATGGAATGAAAAATATTCCCTGAGAGCCTTGGAGATGCTAGCCGAAAGGTATATCAAGTGACAAGGGGAAACTGTTTGATTTTTTTTTTTATCTAGGACAAGAGGTGAGTTTACACCTTTCATTTGTCTAAGACTCCTGAGATAGTGTCTCTAAGCTCAGTTTTAGTTATATATTTCACTGCTGAGGTTTGATTTGTTATTCCAGAGCATTTTTAATTATTATGATAATATTTTATATTTTTGTTGCTATATTTTGATGTTTTCTGCTACTGTTTGTTATTTTTCTTGAATTGTTTATTTTAAAGGGATTCCTTGATTAATGTCTCTTCAAATACTTGCTGAAAAGATTTGGCTTTGCTTCATGGGTTAATGTTGATGTTGAGCATTTCAATAAAGAGATAGGGATCAACAAAGGCGGGTGATTTTGATTGCTTGTGCACACACACTTGTGAGGGTAATACTGTTATTAACACATTTTCCCTTTAAAACTCCATGATCTAGTCCTCCTATGCTTCTGGTACTGTTCTGTATGTAGTTTGTGTTCCCATGAAAATTGATGCTTTAATTTTGTTCTGCGTTATAATGGTTGCAAACTTGTGTCTTTTCTTTTAAAAAAAATAATTGACGGTGAAATTGATGAGTTACACGATTTTAAATGAGATTTCAGTGTGTTTACAGTTCTAACCAAGCTATGGTAAATTTTGAGTCATAAACCAGTAGAATGGAACCCATCCCGCGATGCGATTTTGATTGTGTGACTTGGTTCTACAATTTACCTATTTTAGAAATTGATGTCCGGATGAATCTGGTTACTTTGCTGCTAGGGAGCTTTTTTTTTTTTTTTTTTTTTTGGGATAAGCTGTTAGGAAGCTTTTCTATTTTAAATTTGGTGGGCTACATCTCAAGCCTGGCGAGAGTAACTTGAAGTATGCAACATCATTCTCGCTTCTATTTCTGGTGTATGCTGGCTATTTGAATAAAGCAAACAAAAAGATTGATTGTGGATGGAGGAATGCATATTTAGATTTTTTAAACCTTTTGAGCGTGCACATACGTTTTGGTGGCATTTATATTCTATTTGGTAGGTCTTGGACCACGGGGGAGAAAATTGAGCTTCATTCTGCGGTATGGGCTTCATTCTTCTGATTCTCTCTTAGTTGTTATATATGTGGTTTATAATTTCAAAATTATAGGTAACATATTGCAAGAATATTTTTAATTGATGTTAATTTTTTTTTCAACTGCCTTAGAAACCGAGCATTATTGTTACTGGTATCAATAGAGAATCCCATTCATAGAGAAGCTTCTGGTTTGGCAGAGCAAGAAACTAAACAGCAGATTCTTATTATTGGTATCAAGGTATTTTTCTTTTATTCTTTTTTACTTGTTGCTTTTGGTTGTTGAGCACGCTTCTACTTTTGCTTTCTCAGATGGAAGCATCCAGTATACATGAAATTCATTGTGATGGTTTATAATTTTTTTTTATTGTTTTGAAAGGTTTATAAAAAGCAGTGGATTTGGTTCCAGATGATAACAAACATAGGGTCAAAATATACATTTATCTAGGAATTTACAAGTCAGTAATTATATTTTATTCACAATTAGACTTAACTTTCACTTTCACTTCCAAAGGTTTTATCCTTTAATTTTATTTTATATCAGCAAAACATGACTTTTTGGTTTTTTTTCTACCCTTGGTTTGTTTATATGAAATTTGTGTAGAGAAAGTGTGTTTGTGCCAAACACCAAGCCTTATATATCATTTGTAGGAAAAAGAAGTTAAACATCAAGTGCTATAATTACTTGGAACAGTAAGTCGTCAGACAGAGGTCCAAATGGTCAAGATGAATGAATGAATGAATAACCAAGTGAGTGCAATTTTGGAATTTTGTCAAATTTTGGGTGGTGGCTACAGAACACAGTGGTTTCAGCTCCTGGTGGATAAGGCATGCAAGCAGTGGCACTGAGGGTAGACAGGCACTAGGGTAGACAGTAATAGACAGTAAAATAAACCTTTTCAAGTGACAGCCATGGTTTTGGTTCATTACCTTAGAAGGTTTGATGGAAGTGGGTTGTATTAGAAGGTTTGATGAAAGTGGGTTGTATAACTTGTATTCCTGAGCCTATTTCTTAAGTCGTTGTGTATGTTAGTGTCAAGTGTCTAAGTCATTGGTGACATTGTGTGTATATTAGTGTTTAAGTGTTTGTATTTTTCTGACATTGTGTGTAGATTATAAGTCACTGTGAAACAGTGATCAAACAAATGTATTTTAAGTCATATGTGTATATTATATTATATTATGATTGTGTTTATTTAAGTTATTGTTATTATTTTGCTGGTTTTTGGCATTTGTTGCCAAATTTTACAGGGAGAAATGATACAATCAAACGTAGTTTTTTTTTATTTTAAAAAAATACTTTTCACATCGGTTCTGCGAAAAATTGATGTAGAATTTTTGGGACCTTTTTTGGGACGACATTTTTTGCATTAATCCGTCCGAAAATTGGAATGGAAGGACAGTATTCCGCCACAATGTTTATCTAATTACTATGCGACGAGGTGATAGATTCCGTCTCAAAATTGGGACAGACTAAAGGAATTCCGTCACAGGAATTAATTATTTTTCGTCTCAAATTTCATCCCAAATATGCGACGGAGTAAAATATTCCATCCCAAATAGTTTGCGACGAAATGTTTTTATTGTATATTCCGTCCTGAAAAAGTTTTGGGATGGAAACTTCAACTGTTGTGGGACGAAAATTTCTGTCCCAATTCAATTTTTTTCTTGTAGTGAGAAGTTGGTGTGTTTGAAATTGGTGGGAAGAAGAAGACGAGAGAATTCAGTGGGGTTTCAGACGACGATGCTGTTGTTGCTGGTGTCACTCCATGAAACTATCTCGTCCGTCGATGAATCATCATCCATCTCGTACGTCTTCATCACTAATAAAAGTGCCGCTGACCCCTCCAGTTTCTTACCCTATTCTTTGGTTCCAAAGGGATAAACAAAAAGAATCTTAAGTAACTCCGATTTTCGGTCCTCACACGTAAGACACACAATTGACTTTTAGTTTGTCTCTCTACAAGCATACGCACATGTGCGTTGATTTGTTATTGCTTGTTTCCAAAGCTCCCTCCCCGTTTCAGAAATTTTAAATTATTAATTAATAATCATTTTTAAAATCAAAGAAAAATCTTTATTATTTATTATTTTACTTTTTAATACTTTGACTAAAAAAAATTAAACATATTAACATAATAAAAAATTAATATAATCATTTAGTGACGGGTGAAGCTGGAGAAGTTGGTGTGTTTGAAATAGGTGGGAAGAAGAATACGAGAGAATTCAGTGGGCTTCCAGACAATGAAGCTGTTGTTGTTTGCGTCACTCCATGATACTATCTCGTTCGCCGATGAATCACCAACCATCACGTACGTCTTCATCACTACGAACGGTGCCCCTGACCCCTCCATTTTCTTACCCTATTCTTTGGTTCCAAAGGGACAAACAAAAAGAATTTTAAGCAACTCCGATTTTCGGTCCTCATACGTAAGACACGTAATTGACTTTTACTTTGTCTCTCAACAAGTATATGCACATGCGCGTTGATTTGTTATTGCTTGTTTCCCAAGCTCCTTCCCCGTTTCAGAAATTTTAAATTATTAATTAATAATCATTTTAAAAATCAAAGAAAAATCTTTATTATATATTATTTTATTTTTAATACTTTGACTAAAAAAATTAAACATATTAATATAATAAAAAATTAATATAATCATTTACTGACGGACGAAGCAGGAGAAGTTGGTGTGTTTGAAATAGGTGGGAAGAAGAAGACGAGAGAATTCAGTGGGGTTCCAGACGACGAAGCTGTTGTTGATTGTGTCACTCTGTGATACTCTCTCGTCCGTCGATGAATCATCAACCGTCTCGTACGTCTTCACTACGAACGGTGCTGTTGACCCCTCCATTTTCTTACCTTATTCTTTAGTTCCAAAGGGATAAACAAAAAGAATCTTAAGCAACTCCGATTTCCGGTCCTCACACGTAAGACACACAATTGACTTTTAGTTTGTCTCTCTACAAGCATACGCACATGCGTGTTGATTTGTTATTGCTTGTTTCCCAAGCTCCCTCCCCGTTTCAGAAATTTTAAATTATTAACTAATAATCATTTTAAAAAATCAAAGACAATTCTTTATTATTTATTCTTTTATTTTTAATACTTTGACCAAAAAATGAAACATCTTAATATAATAAAAAAAATTGATATACTCATGTTATGAACCAATATATCAAATACTTTGTTATTATTTTATATCAAATGAACCTATATATCAAAATCTGTATTATTTATTATTTTATTTTTAATACTTTGACAAAAAAAATTAAACATTTTAATACAATAAAAAAATTAATATAATCTTTTACTGACGGACGAAGCTGGAGAAGTTGGTGTGTTTGAAATAGGTGGGAAGAAGAAGATGAGAGAATTTAGTGGGGTTCCAGACGATGAATCTATTGTTGTTGGTGTCACTCGATGATACTATCTCGTCCGTCGATGAATCATCAATCATCTTGTACGTCTTCACTACGAATGGTGTTGCAGACCCCTCCATTTTCTTACCCTTTTCTTTGGTTCTAAAGAGACAAACAAAAAGAATCTTAAGCAAATTTGATTCCGGGTCCTCACACATAAGGCACACAATTGACTTTTACTTTGTCTCTCTACAAGCACATGCACATGCACATTGATTTATTATTGCTTGTTTCCCAAGCTCGCTCCCCATTTTAGAAATTTTAAATTATTAATTAATAATCATTTTAAAAATCAGAGACAATTCTTTATTATTTTATTTTTAATACTTTAACTAAAAAATTAAATATATTAATATAATAAAAATTTGATATATTCATGTTATGAACCAACATATCAAATACTTTGTTATTATTTTATATCAAATGAACCATTATATCAAAATCTTTATTATTTATTATTCTTTCAGGTATTAGTTGTATTAACTAATAAACATGAAATTTCTTAGACATTCTATTAAATATTGAAATTACATAATGATAATGGTAGTTGCTAATTACAAATTGAACAAAAATACTATAGTTACAATTATAATACACCATAAATTATTAAATTATTATCAAATATAAAATATCTTTATCTATATATATAAATTTATTTTAATCCATGAGTTTACCATTTAAACTTTTCTTATTAATTAATTTCATCATTTCATTACTCTATTAAATATTAATTGTGTTAACTATTTAATATGAAGCTTCTTAGACATTCTGTTAAATATTAAAATTTCATAATGGAAATGTTAATTATTAATAACAATTTGAAAAAAATACTAAACAAAGTAAACTACAGTAAAATTTATTAAAAATTATTATCAAATATAAAATACCTATATCTATCAATCTATCTATCTAAGTAAAATAAACTTCATCTTTAGAATTAAATACAAATTTATTTTAATCCATGAGTTGCAACCTTTCAATTACTCTTATTACTTAATTCATTTTATTACTCTATTAAATATTAATTGTATTAACTATTAAACATAAAACTTCATAGACATTCTATTAAATATTTAAATTGCATAATAGTAATGTTAATTATTAATTAAAATGTGAAAAAACTAAAAATACAATTAAGTTACACTTTAAATTATTAAATATTATTATCAAATATGAAATATAGTGTTATTTATTAAAATTAGTTAATGACAATACTAAGTGATATTTGTATTAAAAAATGTAACTTAAAAATAATTGAATGTTATTTATAATGTGTCACATATTATAATGACTCAACATGAATTTTAATGGACAAGTAAAAGATTTTCAATTTAAATTTTTAATGTTATTAGTATGTTCAACAAAATCTTTACTATCACCGGAGGTTATATCAATTGGAGGCTAATTATAATATTATATTGACTGTAAAAATTAGTTGTATTTCTATTAACAATATCTCTTTAATGATTATTCTTTTAAAAAAGATATTCCTAGCATGTGAAACTATGTCATGCAAATAAATGCTATAGAATAATTATTTTTGTGTTAGCATTGACCCACCTTATATTTTCTTCAAATTTCTTTATTATTTATGAACATGTGCTCCTATTCCTTTTTTTTTGAAGCAAACAAATCTATTTCATTTCAGATAAAATAAGTTCAGCAATACAGGTTGGCATATGATAAAAAACGTAGGGACTAGCTAGGAATCTTGATGCCCCCGCTAAAGAGTGAGCAACAACATTTGCTTGTCTCCTAATGAAACTAACCGAATAGTTTTGATAATGGGTCAAGTTCTCTCTGCAACTCCTAATGATGCTCGCCGCTTCCGTTTGACAATTGGAATTTCCCATCACGGTATCTACTACCGATTTACAATCAAGCTCAAAGATGATGTTTTGGTAGCCTAACTCACCCACCCAAGCCTCCCACAACCCTCTAGCTTCCGCTTCCATCGCTGGGACAACACCGGGGATGCAAATGGTCTTGGCTTGGACAAATTCTCCGAGATGGTTACGAACGCAAATGCCAATCCCGAAACTATTGATATCACCGAAGGTTGCTGCATCCACATTTACTTTGAGGAAGCCTGATTCTGGTTTGCTCCATCGAAGTCGCCGCACGCCGGGTAGTAATGTTAAGCTTTGTCGCCACGCTCAAACTTAGCCACCTCCCAATCTCTAAGCATGTTCATGGCTGAGATAATCGACCTGGAAGCATCCATGTCTTCATTGTTCCAGATTTTCTCATTTCTTCCATGCCACAAAGCCCACATAATCATAGCAATCTTGTGCTTCTGCTGCTGTTCAACATTATGCAGCAGCTTGAAAGTCAAGTCTGTGAAGTCCGCCGCCTGTGGAATATGGGCCGAGACCAACGAAAGTAAACCAGCAATTTCCCAGCACCTGACCGCCTTCTCACAGCCCATGAACACATGCCATTCATTCTCTTCACCTATTCCACAATGTTGACAAAAACTAGGACAATTCACACCCTTTGTTTGGAGTCTCATTCGGGGTTGGGAGCACCCCTCTCAAAACTCGCCAAACAAGAAGCTTCACCTTGGGAGAGATCCTCAGCTTCCAGATAAGTTTCCAATCCCCATGAGTCCTAAGATGGGAATTATCAATAAGGTTCTCCATGACCCCAAAATAGGCTGATTTAACTGAGTAAATCCCACTTCTACTTAACTTCCAAATCGGTTTATCCTCTGATTGCACACATGGAATCGGAATTTTCAGAATTTGCTGCATATCTACGGGGTTAAAAAGCGACCTAACCAATTGAGAACGCCAACAGTGCGCATCATTGTCAATGAGCTTTACAACTGACCAATCCTCTGTACCTGCAGTTGGGTTGCTAGTCACACAAGAGTTGCCTTCAGAATGCAACCAAGGTTGACTCCATATATTAATATCCCGACCATCACCAATTCTCCATCTCAAGCCTAACTTGACAACTACCCGTGAAGTGTGGATGCTACGCCAAACAAAGCTGGGATTGTGGCCCAAGCGAGCCCCCAGAAAATCCCCTTTTGGGAAGTATTTAGCTTTGAAGACTCTAGACACTATAGCATCATTATCGGTGGCAATCTTCCACCCTTGCTTCCCTAGCATTGCAAAATTAAAGCCATGAAAGTGGCGAAAACCCAGACCTCCATGCTCCTTTCGCATTGTCAGCCTCTCCCAACTTAACCACTTAATCCCCTTGCCAGTCGTTCTGTTAGAGCCCCACCAAAAGGAATTGATCATCCGTTCAATCTCCTCTCCAAGAGTTAGAGGAAGAAGGAACGTACTCATGCAGTAAGTGGGGATAGCTTGAGCCACAGACTTGACTAGGACCTCCCTCCCTGCTTTTGAAAGGTGCTTCCCTCTCCAGTGTTGGATTTTCCGCCAGACCCGGTCGCGCAAGTAAGCAAAAACAGCTTTCTTATCTCGCCCCACCATAGATGGTAGCCCCAGGTACTTTCCAGTTCCAATGCATTCAGTCACACCCAACATGGTGGTTATCATCTCTCGCATTTCCGTTATGGTATTCTTACTGAAGTAGATCTCTGACTTCTGCATGTTGATGGTTTGCCCCGAAGCTCTCTCATAAGTTTGTATGAGGTTCTTCAGGGTAGTGCACTCCTTTTCTGTAGCCCTGCAAAACAAAAAACAATCGTCAGCAAATAAGAGGTGTGTGAGGGTTGGTGCTCCCCCACACACTTTCACTCCGTGTATATCACCTCTCGCTTTCGCTCTTTTTATCAAAGTGGTAAGACCTTCTGCACACAAAATGAAGAGGTTTGGTGACAAAGGGTCACCCTGCCTCAATCCTCTTCCTGGGACAACTGGACCAATATTCTCACCGTTCACCAAAACTGAATACTGAACTGTTTCCAAGCACATTCCCATCCAATCAATTCATTTTTGACAGAAACCCAACCTATGCATCATTCCTTTTAGAAACTGCCAATCCACCCTATCATACGCCTTGCTAATGTCAATTTTGAGGGCCACTTCACCCTCCTTACCCTTAACTTTACACTTCATGTGGTGAAGAAGTTCTATAGCAACCATCACGTTATCCAATATGGATCTATTCTCCACAAATGTCGACTGCTCTTGAGAAATACATTTTTGCATGAGAGGTTTCAATCTATTAGCCAACACCTTAGAGATAATTTTGTATACCACGTTACAAAGGGAAATGGGTCGTAAATCCTTCATAGATGTAGGGTTCTCCTTTTTGGGGATAAGAACAATATTAGTGTCGTTTAGATGGGGAGGGAAATACCCCTTCTCCAGCCACGCAACACCAGCATTGAAAACTTCAACCCCGCAAAGGTCCCAAAAGCGCTTGTAGAATGCAGGATTAAGACCATCAGGGCCAGAGAATGCATTTGAAATAAGGCCTTCTTAAATTCAGAAATTGTAAAAGTAGCTGTTAGGGTGTCATTATCATCTCGGTTCACCCTTTCACCAACTATGTTAAGAACCGAGTCATAGTCACCATGATTTTGAGCAAAAAGATCAGCAAAGTAATTTTTTGCTATATCACACATACCTCGTTGATCCTCAATCCGAATGCCGTCATCTCTATCCAAGGCAATCAGGGTGTTTCTTCTCTTTCTAGCACTAGTCATTGCATGGAAGAATCTTGTGTTGACATCTCCATCACGTAACCAAAAAACCTTTGCCCTCTGTCTCCAAAAGGCATCTTCTTGAGCTAAGAGGAGACTCATCTTGTCCTGAGCGTCTTTATAAGATCTATCACCACCATTACCCTCCCAGATTGCTTCTAACTCCCTCCTACAGTCCTCAATAGCCACACAGTACTTACCCCGAAGCTTCTTTCCCCACTCATTCAGCTCCGAAGAGCAGCTGTTAAGGCGGAGCATCAAGTCACCAGGCATGGCCTTGTCCCAACCATCTCTTACCACCCATTCCAAGTCTGGTTCTTCCAACCATGCATTCTCAAAACGGAATGAAGGCGCTCCCACCCTTCTGTCCTTCTCAAAGAGTTTAAGAAGGATAGGGGAATGATCAGAGCGGTCTGCCACACCATTTGTGAGTCTACACCTTGGGAATATCTCCAACCAACTGTGAGTAGCTAGGGCCCTGTCAAGGCGCTCCCTAGTAGTATTAGGGTCTTCCCTACTCCTCCTCCAAGTGAACTGGTAGCCCTCTAAAGGCAAATCAATCAGGTTGCTGTCCAAAATAACTTCTCAAAACTCCTGAGGAGCCAAGGGGATGGTCAACACTTCTACTAGTATCCTCATTAGAGAAGCGAGTCATTGTAATCACCCATAGTACACCACGGTAACGAGTTATCCTGAGCTAAAGTCCAAGAAGATCCCAAGACTCTCTCCTCCTACTACGCTCTGGGAAACCATAGAAGCCCGTGAACCTCCAGGTAGGCCTCCCAATATGAGTAATCTCAGCATTAATGTAATTCAAAGAGTAATTTATAATATTGCATGTAAAAGGATGCTTACAAAGTAAAACCAAACCACCACTCCTACCATTCCTATCAACCGCAAAAGAAAAATCAAACCCCAACCTCACACGAATCTCTTCAATTTTACTAGCTTGAACTAAAGTCTCACAAAGAAAAATAATATCTGGCTGATACTTCTGGACAAGGTCCCGGAGAGACGGAACTGCCCGAGGGTTGCCCAATCCCTGAAAGTTCCAGCTTAATATACTCATTGTCCTCGGCAGGCCTCTTTGCCAGGGCCCGCCGTTAAAAAATGATCGTCCTTTGTTGTGGTTGTCGCAGCACTAGAAGCAAGCTGTTGATTCTCAAGCTCGCTGTGATTCAGACCGTGGGTGATTACCGTTTCTCTCCTCACGTTGCATGCATCCACAGTACCCGATTCACTTTGATTTTCCTCACCCGTCCTGCCACGTTTTTTATTGACTTCGTTTACTTTCTCCACATCCATTTCCTCAGGCCCACCGCCCCCAGTTCCTGTTCCATCATTTGTGCTAGCTTGGGCCAAAGTTTGTGAAGGCCCAGCCTGATCCGTGCTTTTGAAAATTCTCGTAGGCATAGTCATGTGCTGATTTTTAAACATTCCCACCAACTTCTCTTTCTTCACCTGCTCAGCATTGGCGGCGCTAACCCCCGCGAAATTTACGCCATTAACTTCGGCGTTGCTAGGGTTTGCACCCTGACTTTGCGAACCCTGTTCTCTCCAAGCCATGCTCGCCGTCCCTTCGTCCCTCAACCATCTTGAACTTCCGCCGCCACCCTGCTTCCTCACCTCTGCACGCAAATCCAGACTCCACCCTTGGCGTCCATCGTCGCTTGCCTGGTCAAATAAAGTTTTGCAGAAGACATCGGTGTGGCCAAGATGCCCACAGAAATAACAGAAGGTACCCAGACGCTCGTACTTGAACGTGACCTCCTTGACCTCGCCTCCTTGCTTCTGGATTCTCCTGTACCTTCTCAGAGGTCGCCTAACATCAACCAACACCCTTATTCTCATGTAGCGCTTCCACAGACTTGAGTTATTGCTCGCATCGTATTCGATAAAGTCACCCACAAAATTTCCAATCTGCCTACCAACCACCTCTGTCATGAACCCCACCGGTACATTGTGGACTTGTACCCAAAAGGGCACCGTGAACAAGGGTACCTGTCGTGGCACTTCATTCGCCTCTAGGACTCCCAAAATGAGAAGATGGTTGTCGTACGCCCATGGTCCTTGCTGCAACACACGTTGAACATCACGTTGATGGTAGAACGTGAATAGGAAGAGTCCTGGTTCTACTTCGGTGATTGTAACCCCGCACACCGGCCGCCACACTTCCGCCAACACCTCCTTCATCTTGTGCATGCATATCGGCCTCTCAGTGAAAAAATGCCCTACCAAACAGAGCGACTGTGTGGCCATGCCTTCTTGCCCATCGCCTTCCAAAACCTCCACACCTGCCTCCTCATCTCCCAAGGAAAGATCGCTTAGGTTTAGTGTTCCTGCCATAGTGGAAAGTTGATCGAGAATGTGCTTGTTATTCAGAAGAGTGTGATCGATAGGATTAGGTCAAGCCGTCTCACATGGAGAGGAAAGAAAGTCGTCCCAAGAAAACGGGAGAAAAAAACTCACTTTGATTTATGTTCTTAAATCTATGTGCTCCTATTCCTATGCTCAGTTATTTGTGGCCATAATGTCTAAAGTATCGCAACAAGAAAATTATATGAAATTAAAAAACCTTGATGCAATCTTGCCATAACATTTCTATTAAGAGAATGTTTGGTATTATCTTCTATATATTGTTATTTTAAATTACTGTATTTTCTAAAAATATGTTTAATCATAAGTTATGGTCAAATTTGTTATCACGTAATTGTTGAACTTTATTTTTACTTTTATTTAAACTTCTTATTATTAATGTATGATTACTCAATTTTAAAAATATTTATTTGTTATTTATTATTTATTTAAATCATAATGGCTAATAAACATATTGTTTTATGACAAATGTTATAGGAAAGTTTAATGGCATAATTGAAGAACAAAAATATAGTACCAAAATTTAGAAGAAAATATCTATCAAAAAAATTAGATGAGAATGAAAATAATTCATATGATTGTTGAAAACATAAGTTTGACTATATTTATAGCATAAAAATATCAATTATTTTACTTAGAAATATTAATATTAAATTAGGAATGTGAAATGAAATAAAACTCCTTATTATGAGATATTAACTAACTCAAATAAAGATTATTACAAAGGGTGACACTGATATAAAAGTACTTATTTTATAAATAATTTTGATGATAAATGGCTATAAATAACATTTTATTCGTAGAAAAAAATAATATCCAATATTTAGATTTTTTTTGACACCTCCAATATTTAGATTCTATGTAGCAATTATAACCAAAAGCCAACAGTAATTGTTAAATTATATCAGATTACATTCGATAAAATCTGTATTTTATCATGGACAACTACAAATATCATTGTCAAAATTAATATAACCATAGGGATTAATTTTTTTTAATAACCAAGACAGGAAATATGTCTACGAAAAAAATAATAATGCGATTACTAAACTTTTTTGATATAGTTATTTTTTTCGGCATATTAAAGTTTCAATTATAATCTTACTTGTGCTATTTTCAAAGTGGAAGAGGGTGAGGCGATGGGCATCTTAGAAGCCATCAAATGGTTGCGTGAGTTCTACCTGGACAACGTGATTTTCGAGCTTGATTGCAAAACAGTCGTTGATAGCTTTTACAGCTCGAGTCAGGACGCTTCAGACTTTGGAGCCATTATTTTCGATTGCAAACACTACTTTGGTTCTTATTTTAGACACTCTCCTGTTGAGTTTACTAGGAGGAATGTTAATGTGGTTGCTCACCTCTTATCGCGGACGGACACATCCTATGCTTGTCCTCAGTTTTTTTTTTTTTTGATATCCCTTAATGTATTGAACTACCCATTTTAAATGAAATGAATTCGATGTTTTGAGTCAAAAAAACAATTCTAATCTTACTAAAAACTTGATAATTCTAATTATTAAACATGATAAGAAATATTATGTAGGAAAAATAATTTATAAATCAATAAGTTAGTTACGTTTTAATATGATTATATGACTATACTTAGTTATTACATTTTTTGATGTGATACTTAATTATTACATGTTATTCTATAATTTATAAAACTTTATTTATTTACATATATTTTTTCATAGTAAGAAGGGCCTAAAGCCCAATGTGAAAAAAGTAAAACCTAATTTTCAATATGAGAATAATCCTATCAAGTCAATCAACAAAAACTAAAAACATGCTAAAAGATGACTATGCTCTAGTGAATACTAATCTGTTGGGAGATTTGTTTAAAATATTTTTACATATTTAAATATAAAATATTATATACAAAATTATGCTATAAATTATTAAATATAATTACCGAATATAAAATATAGTGTTATTTATTAAAATTAATTAATGGAAATATTAAGTGTTATTTTCTATTTAAAAAATATCTTAAAAATAATTTAATGATATTTATAATTTATCACATATTAATTTAAAATGACTCAACATAAATTTTAAAGGATAAGTAAAAAGTTTTTAATGTGATTAGTATGTTCAAAAAACTCTTAACTAGAGCCGCCTCTCTCTCTCTCGACATTCCCTCTACTCCTCTCTTCCTTTCTTCCTCATCCACGGAAGGGGGTGGTTTTGGGTCATTATTTGGCCTGGAATCACCCCTTGGCCTGGAATCACCCCTCTACATCGTTTTTTCTCTCTTTTTATCTAAATAAGTGGTTTTTTCCACATAAATTTGGTTTTTCTTTCGTGTTTTCCATCATTTTGTTGTCTGAGTGCGGCATTTTTTTGTTCGTCGTCTTGCTACGGCGTTGTTTAGTTTTCCGTGTTGTTGCGGTGTTTGTTTAGTTCAGATTAGCAGATCAGCATGGGTATTTTGATCACTTTGATTTTGTCACATTTTTAGGCATTTTGCCGTTTTATGCTATTAACCTGGGTGCTGTGAGTTTGTTCGCAGATTTATCTTTTTCGGCTTTTAGCGATATTGAATTTGTGTTGTTTTCGATGTATTTTACTAATTTGAATGAATGAATATCTTTTTTTAGTAAAAAAAACTCTTTTTTATCAGCAGAGGTTATATCAATTGAAAGTCAATTATAATATTATATTGGTTATAAAAATTAGAAATATTAATTTTACATTAAAAGTACCAATTATGCTATAAAACTTAAATTTTACTATATTTAAAAAAAAAATACCAATTATACTACTTATAAACATTAATATTTAATAATTCAAATAAAAATTACATTAGGAACATTAATATTATATGTCAAAAAAAAAGAAACATTAATATTATGTTAGAAATGTGCAATGAAATAAAACTCCTTATTGTAAGAGATTAAATAATTCAAATAAAAATTATTACAAAAGGTGACATTGAATATTTTTTTTTTTACACATTCATATCCATACCTTTTTTTTTTAAATGAGAGAAAGGAGTCTCGTAAAAACCTTCTGGTGCAAAACCCTCCTTAGGAAAAAAATATCTAGAAGGAAAAAAAGTACTTCGCTCTGTTTTTATTAATAAATAGAAAAAACAGTAACAAGAGGTGCCTGGGGGGACTAGGCCAAAAATGCAAACAAAACAATCCAAAAGGACATCATTGAACCTAGGGAACGACAACCTAACCCAAAAGAGATTAGGAGAATCTATAATAAGGCAGACTATTTCTATTTCTAAAAAAGTCATCTGAGATAAAGGTCGGGATGGTGTTCCACCAAATAGTACCATTGACATGAGTCCCATGAGAAGCAAGCTTGTCAGCACAAGAGTTTCCTTCTCTGTAGATATGGAAGAAAACGAAAGACATCTGCTTAGTAAGAGCAATATAGTTAGTCCACCTGTTTCTGAGCTTCCAAGGCACAATAGAGCTGTTACGAAAGACAACTATAACTAACTGGGAGTCACTCTAACCATAAACGATGCCAACCCCTTTTAAAGGCAATCTCAATAGCAATCATTGCACTAAAAAGTTTCGCCTGAAGAGCATTACTGATGCCAAGATTAGTAGTAAAACAACCAAGAACAGCAGCGTTAGAGCCTCTGAAAATACCCCTGCAGGAGGATGGACCAGGACAACCCTTAGCTGCACCATCAGTGTTGCACTTAACCATATGATAGCTGGGAGGCTTCCAGATAACTTCTTTGATAGTCTAGCCACTACCAAATCGACCCTCCACTTTGAAAGTCTTCGAAATAGTAAACTCCAAGATAGAAGAAGACATTTTCCCACGACTAGAATTCCCATCAAGAGAGACATTACTCAAGATCAAATTGATGGCCGATTGCCGGGGGATAATCTTATTGTGAAAACGCAATCTGTTTCTACAATGCCAGATGGTCCAGTAAATATTGATAATAGAAGCAATGACAACATCCAAAACTTGGGTACTCCAACCTCTATTACAGATAGTGAGCGTGGACTGGGGGGAGGAGCAATCCGCAGAGCTATTAAGAACCGAGCTAAGCCAATTCCAGAGGTAAGTAGCGAAAGGGAAATCCAAAAACAAATGACAAGAAGTTTCAGCAGAATTCCCACAAAGAGAGCAAATAGAAACCACAATAATACCCCTATTTCGCAGGTGCTCATCAGTAGGGATTTTATCGTGAAGCAGTCTCCAAAGAATAAAGGATTTAGAGGGGGGAACACAGTTTCTCCAAATTAATTTAGCCCAAGGTGCATGTTGACCAATTGGCTCATGGAATAAGTAGGCATCCTTAGAATTGTTTTTTTTATAAGCAAAACAAAATATATTAAAATGGGAGTACAAGGGGTACTCCGAACCCATATTTACAAATGGTCTGGGGAGAAATATCTCATTAAAACCTCTCAAGGCCAAAAACCAGTGGAAAAAAGACCAAGAGAAGAAAAAGAGTACAACAACCAAACCCAATTAGCAAAATACAGCCTCCACAAAATTTGCCAACACCTGATAGATACAATACTCCACGTATAAAACGTAACAGACCAAAAAGCATCACCCAGGGATGATTCGATGAAGCCAAAAGCCCAAAAAGGAGCTAACCACTAGCAACATACTTTGGTACCATCCTGCAAGATTATCCCCAAGATCAATCCATACCCGAGAAAATGCACCAGCCAGCAGAAATTACGCCAATCCCAATTGCAAGAAATACAACCTATCCACCCCCATCAGAATCCTTTCCTTCTATGTAAATGACAGCTCCTTAATTCTACCATCGCCACATGCATCCAAGGCCACCAAATTAGCTAACCAGCGAGCCCTTCAAGACCAGCACAAGTCAACTCAGTGCATCAAAGTTCTTCCATCACGTCACATACCCCATAACAGACCACAAACCAGAAAAACCAGAAAAAACCAGTCATGAAAGGCATTTTAGCGGACAACTAAACCAATCCAAAAACAATATATGCTTATCCCTATTCTCACAGCTCATAAACCACCCCCATGAGACAATTTTAATATACGCCAACACGGCGGTAAAACTAGCAACCTCCCCTACGAATATAATCCTATCTCTCATAGACCAAATCGCCCACATTGTAGCGCACCAGACTAAATACCTGCTGTTTTTAGCACAAGATAGACCATCAACCTGCAGAAAAAGTTCAACCAAATCACAATGGAGTGCACCTGCCATACCAAGCCAAGACATAACCTGTGACCAAATGTTAGATGAGAATGGGCACGAAAAAAATAAATGTTGCGTAGATTCTACTGCATTAGAGCAAAAGACACAGCCTAAGTCCTGAGCATTACGAATTACACCCCTCTTTAA
Organism: Calophaca sinica; assembly: GCA_037113605.1. Lineage (NCBI taxonomy): Eukaryota > Viridiplantae > Streptophyta > Magnoliopsida > Fabales > Fabaceae > Calophaca > Calophaca sinica. The sequence goes on from CM073735.1 coordinate 41,519,211, forward strand.
CATCTCTTCTCTAACCGAAAGACGTCCTAGCAGTAGTCTCCACGCAAAAACCTTGATTTTAGATGGAATTTTGCATTTCCAGAGACCATAGACAGCCTTGGAAAAGTTCACATCCATGGCATTTTGTGTAAGCCGACCAAGGAGGTTTGAATACGCAGACTTTACTGTAAATTTCCTCAAATTATCAATCTTCCAAACTCACCCATTAGTAACTTCTCTAACCGGGATTATACCTGATAACAATGATTTAAGATGCTGTAGTTTATCATCCTCGTAGCAAAACAAATTTCTCCTCCAAACCCATATTTCCATTCCCAATCAGATTCAATCCACGTTAAAATACCAAAGTACCAATGTAAAGTTAAAATAAGTTGCCCAAGGTGACATTGAATGTAAAAATACTTATTTTATAAATAATTTTGATGATAGATGACTCCAAATGACATTTTATTTGTAGAATAAAATAACATCCAATTGTAGAATAAAATGACATCCAATAATTAGATTCTATGTAGCAATAATAACCAAAAGCTAATAATAATTGCTAAATTATGTGAGATTACATTTGATACAATCTATATTTTATCATAGATAATTACATATCTCATTGTCAGCAATAATATAACCATAAGAATTGAAATTATTTGTTGATAACCAAGATAATAAATATACATATAAAATAAATATAATACCATAATATGATTAGTAAAAAAATTTATATAGTTTTTATTTGATAGAGTTATCTTTTGACATATTAATTTTCAATTATAATCTTACTAAAAAATTGATATTTATAATTATTAAATATGATAACAAATATTATATACAAAAAATATTTTATAAATAAATGTGTTAGTTAACACAATATTTTAATATGAATATACTTAATTATTACAATTGTTGATAATACTTATTACATATTATTTTATAACCAACAAAAACTAAAAACATGCTAAAATATGACTATGCATCAAGTAAACACCAATTTGTTGAGAGATTTGTATAAAATATTTTTATATATTTAAATTATATTTCTTTCACACATTCTTTTAACATATATATATATATATATATATATATACATATACATACATACATATATAAAAGAAGGTTGTCTAGGGGTTTATTGGTAATTTTAGGCATTCAATTTAGGAATAAATTGGTCACTTTATAAATTAGTGATACATTTCTACCATTTATGTCATTTAATTTGTAAACCACTATAATGCATTTTCGTTAGGGGTTTATTGTAACAGCCCGGCCCACATTAGCAACTAGACTGCACTCACGATCTTCTCTGTTCCCCCTGGCCACATCTTTCATGAATGCCTTTACGGAGTTTTTGCCTGGCCACATCTTTCATGAATGCCTTTACGGAGTTTTTGCCTTCCGTAGGAATCGAACACGCTACCTAGGGGTTGAGTAGTGCCTCAATGCATTCCCACTACCATCTGAGCTACTAGCTCAGTTGGTGATGTGGGTCGGGCTGTTACATTTATTGGTAATTTAAGACATTCAATTTATGGATAAATTGGCCACTTTATAAATTGGTGATAAATTTCTACCATTTATGTCATTTAATTTATAAACCCCTAATGCATTTAATTAATAAATTCTTATTTTAAGGGGTATTTATTTTGAATACACAAAAAGCCTTTATTTTTATTTTTTTTGGTATTTAACGGGGCAGCCCAAAGAGAAAACTACAAATCAGAAATCATTCGGGGTATGGAAGCCCCACAAAAATCACCTAACAAGAGGTTTCTAATGTCTTTTGGAGGAAAAGTAATTCCTAGAGCTTGGGATGATCCCCAAGAAGCTACCAATCCTCTATGACATTTCCTTCTCTATAGATATGGTGAACAATGACTTCCCACTCTTTGTTGATGAGGTCTATAATGCGGCTCAACAGGACACTTCCCCGAGCGTTGTTTCTATTGTTTATAAATGTCACTAGTGAGGCATTGTCAGTTTCCACAATGAGTTTTCTGCAACCTATATCCCAGGCCATTTGTAGGTCGTAAAACAGCCCCCTGTATCGACCATGTAAGTGGTGCAATCACCAATATTAGCTCCAAAACCATGGATCCACTCCCCATCTTCATTTCTGAGCACACTATCGTAACTAACAGTTCCCAGGTTGCCCTCGGAAGACTCGTCTGTATTAAGCTTATACCACCTGTGATGTGGTCTCTTCCAACAAATCAATTTCTCAGATTTGGGTTTTACCCCAAGAAGAGGGTTAAGGCCCTTGATTGAGTGATCCACGTCCCAGGCCTCCATTAAAATTCTCTGGGCCAAGTTTTCAGGCATAAAGAAATCATCATCATGAGTTATTTGGTTTCTACCAAGTCCATGATCTGTAGGTACCGACATAAAAAAGGTTGTGCCACATGGCTAGCTCAAAATCTCCAAACGAAATTGTCAAGTTTGCCTCTATCCACTCCTGTAAATCCATGGAATAAAATTGTGCCATTTTGTCACTACTAAATAGTCTAATCCACACCCTAGTTGCATAGGTGCGGTCCCTTAAGACATGAAGGCAAGATTCTTCTTGTCCATTGCAAGAAGCACAAAAAGGAGACGCAGTAGACCATTTGCTAAGACTTAAATATGTGGGAATTTTATTATGGCTAGCTTTGTACAAGTTCAATGGCGTTCTTCTTGGGCCTTTCCATTTCCAAAGAGCATTCCATAATTTCTCACGCGCGGTCGTGACAACTAAGTGCAACACATTATAAGTCTCTTTAACAGTGAATAAACCGTCCTTGGAGTGTTTCCAAATGATTCTATCAGTTGTATTTGAGTCACAAGGCCTTGGGGAAGCATAAATTCTATCGATCACCATATCAGGTAGCAAAGTCTTCATTATCTCCACATCCCAATCCCCAATGTCATTGACCCAATCACACACCATCGTATTCGTTTCTTCAATCGAAGCATTTACAGGACACCATTGCTGAAGGGATTCAACACCCTTTATCCATTTATCACTCCAAGACAGGGTGTCCCGACCATTTGTGACCTCCTTACTAATACTAGCAAGGAGTTTCGGCTAGGCCTCAACCATACTTTTCCAAAGAGTGGAATCTCGTGGGGAGCAAATAGTCTCTCTCTACAAATTATTTCCCCTGCCATATTTTCCATGCAAGACCATAACCCACAAAACATCCGGGTTAGTCAGCATATTCCACCCAAGCTTTAGAATAAAAGCTTCATTCTCTAGTTTCATTTCCTTAAAACTCAATCCGCCAGCACTCTTGGGATACTAAGAGTTTTCCAATTTATAAGATGTTGACTTCTTCACTCTTTGGTAGAGCCCCAGACAGAATTCCTTTGAATTCTCTCAATCTCATTACAAATAGAGATAGGCACTTTAGCATGTTGCATGGTATAAATCAGTAGAGCCCCTAAGATAGATTGGGCCAAAGTAACCCGCCCTGCCATGGATAGACACTGAGATTTCCACCCTGCCAGTTTAGACTCCATTTTCTCCCATGATGAGTGAGTAAGCCAAGATGTCTACCAATTCCAGGAGCCAGCTTGATGCCTCCACATTGGACAATGTCATTTCTCGCCTCCTCAGGGACATTCCGAGAAAAGAAAATATAAGTCTTGTTAGCACTTATTGTATGACCAGATGCATCGCAAAAATCAGGTAACGCTCTATTTATTCTCCTCATTTGGTTAAGACTGGCTTTTGCAAAAAGATGGACATAATCTGCAAAAAGGAGGTGGGAAACTTCAGGGCCATGTCTCCCCGCTCTAATAGGATTCCACCGTTTATTACCAACATCAACAAAGATCAGATGGGTCAATTTATCCATGCAGAATGCAAAAATACAAGGGGACAAAGGGTCTCCCTGACGAATGCCTCTGGAAGGAACGATTTGCCCAGCTATTACCCCATTCCACAACAAACAAATCCTGGAGGTGGTAATACATTTCATTATAAGCTCCACAAGATTGGCTGGGATATGAATCTCTTCAAGACAAATTCTAATAAATCTCTAAGAAATTCTGTCATAAGCTTTGGCAATATCGATTTTTATGGACATGAACCCCTCATTCCCTCACATTTTCCTCATGGTGTGGACAAGCTCATGCGCCACAATGATGTTATCGTGTATGTTTCGACCTGGAATAAAGCTAGCCTAAAAAGGAGAGATTAATTTGTCTAACAAAGGCTTTAACCTATTGATCAACATCATTGTTATGCATTTGTAAGATACATTACAAAGAGATATAGGACGAAATTGAGAAATAGAGGCAGGTTTGTCAACTTTTGGAATTAAAACTAAGAGAGTGTCATTTATCTCTTAAATTACCTCATGATCATTCCAAACCTTAGATACAAACTGACAGAGATCCGAACTAATAAGATCCCACATCATTTGAAAGAAGATAGTCGGAAAGCCATCCCTACCTGGGGCTTTAAGAGGGCCCATGCTCATGATCGCGGCCTTAACTTCCAAACTAGAGAAAGGGGAGGACAGATTCACCATCTCATCCTCTTCCAAGTGAGGGAACGTAGCAAAAGTCACCAGATGGGGTCTCAGATCATAGTTATCATAAAAGAGGTCTACAAAGAATTGCATGGCCATATCTTTCAACAATTGATGATCATCCTGCCAATTCCCAGATTCGTCCTGTAGCATCAGCCCTTTGTTTTTGTTTCTCCTAGTAATGGTTTTGGCATGGTAGTATCTAGTATTTCGGTCCCCATGCACAATCCAATCTTTTCTAGATTTTTGAAGCCACAAAATCTCCTCCCTCTCAAGGATGACGTCCAACTGCGTCCTAAGATTCATCCCAAGTATGTCAAGGAAAGGGTTGTTACCATAGTCATTGGATTTCTGAATACCATTAATTCTGTTCATGAGCTTCTGTTTCTCTTTTAGGATATTGCCAAAGGCTTGCTTAATCCAGGTTTGCAAGTGATTCATGGTGTGATCCATATTTATATTCCAATCCACACCATGCTCCCAAGCATGTTCCACAACCCCATGGAAGTTCTTGTGAAGTAACCAGGCTGCCAAGAAGCGATCGGTTGGGGGCCAACATTAGTAGCCATTCTCCGTGTATACACCCCGATAGGGTGGTGGTCTGAACTGACCCGAGGGAGGGTTCTGGCATGGCACTCATCAAATCTAAGCCGCCAATTAGAGTTACACATTGCTCTATCAAGCCTTTTAAATACTCTATCCTTATTGTTCCATTTCGGGCCCTGCCAAGTGAACCGAGAGCCAACATAACCAAGATCCAAGAGCTAAAAACGGTTGATTCAGTTGTGGAAAGCTGAACATCTATTCTGGTAAACACTCCCTTCACCATGTTGCTCAGAGGAGTTAATAATGTCATTAAAATCTCCGACAAGGAGCCAATCTTCATTGATCATGGTTGCAGCAAATTGCTCAAGCTCCACCCAACATTCACTCCTAAGAACCTCCTTTGGGTTAGCATAAACAACAGAAAGAAACCACTTTTTCTCACCATTTTTCCGTCACTGTTACATTGATCACTTGGCCTGAAATACTCACTGTACTCACCTGCATACCAACTCTTTTCCAAAGAACCCAAATACCACTTGAAAAGCCAATAGCATCACTGATAATCGAGAATTGGAAACCCAATTTTCTGATAGTGGATCTTGCTCTTCTACTGCTACACCTTGGTTCAAAAATGATGAGGATATCGGACCTCAGAGTGGCCACCAGGTGACGATAATTTCTACCAAACTGATGACCATTCGCCCCTCTAACATTCCAACTTATTACTAACATTGATAGCCAAGACATAAAGATCCCGAGGATTCCACATTAGACAACTGCAGCCCCACCCTCAGGAGGGTGAGTGGTTACATCCATAAGCACATCTTCTGGGTTCATGGACCCTATTCCTTTCTCTTTTTGAGCTTGTTCCAAGTTGTCCTTCCCATGTTGGTTTGGTGGTTTGGGGTTCTCCCTTTCAACAATGAATTTATGAGCAATAAGATCCTAAAGCATCTCAGGTGTTTCTTGAACCATGCTATCATCAAATTCATCTTCCACCATTTCAGTGAACTGTCTTTTATGAACATCATCCAGCGTCATATGGGTAGAACTAGATTCAACACAATTCTTCTCCCTAGACTCCCCATTATGTGTCACCTTATCTATCATGGTAACTGCTGCATCAAAATATTGGGGATGCTCACAATACCTTTCATCATGGCTTATTGTTTAGCTTTTCGCATTTGGTTGCCTGTCAAGAACACTCTTGGAGCCCCTTCATTTTTTCTTGTATGTCCCGCAAACTCAAGGTTGATGTCCTTGACAGTAGCAAACTTGTCTCCATTTTGAATTGTTGAATCCCTTTCTTTTTGAACTTCTGTATTCTTAATGTTTGCCTGCTGCCCTGCTCTCAAAAAATTAACCACAAGGGGAGGGGGCAGTGCCTTTGTCACATTTCTCATCACTGTGGAAGGCTCCCCTGTCTCTAGGGATTGTTTCTTGGTGGTGACCCCTAGTGCTCCTGATTCCCCATTACCACGGTCTCCTGGTTTCTTTCTGCCTCTTCGTTGCACCATATTCCATGGACCTAAGCCATCTCCATCCTCCGTTTGCGGACCTTTTGGGATCACATATGCATTCCCAGGTATCCTTTTTTCGTTGTAATTTTCTTTAGAATGCCCATATCTTCCACACGAGAAGCAAACCAGATGGATGCCCTCATACTCAAATCTTTTTAATTCCCCATCAAGTTTGTAATGAGCTTTCAAGGGTTTATCAAGATCAATTAGCACGCAGAGACAAGCAAATTTACCTCTGGTATGGTTTGCTGTGTTGAAGTCAGTCTTGAGAGTATCCCCAATCAAGTTACCAACAGACCTTAGAATCCTCCTATCAAAACACTCGACTGCTAAATCCGAAAGCCTAACCCACACAACAGTTTTTTTTATTCTAGCCTCCGCCACTTTGAAATTGGGTTCCCACTTCTTTACTACAATAAAAAATGATCGAAGGCCCTTCAGGTAGGGCGAAATCATAGTCATCCTGAGACGAAAATTTGACAAAGAAGAAGTGGTTCTCAACATCTATGATCTGTATTGAGCCCACCCTAGCCCAGCCCTGTTCCAGTTTTCTCTTCAGCACTGTGAAGCTAATCACCTTACCAAGAAGTTTCACGACGAGGGTTTATTGCCAGGGCTTCTGAATTCTCTCTCTCTGCTTCATTCAAACACAGACATGGTATGCCTTTTTCTTCTTCTCCCACATCGAGGTGGGGGATTTCCTTGCTCGGTATATCAGATTCTTCCATGTCTTCTCCATCCGAGTCCTCCAAGATGACTCCCATGTGGACCTTCTTCCCCATAGCTAGAATTTGGGAATAGGATTTTTGCGCCTGGTGAATCTGCTCCATCCATGATTCAAATCTTGGGGGATTCGAGGCAGCACTCGAAAAACTACCATCAATCCTTCTCTTCGAGGCACTGCGCTCAGCGGCCTGATCAGTAGCGGGCACATTGAGACTTTCATCAGGCGGTTTCCCAAGCAAAGGAGGGACATTATAGGGGGCTTGGAAGGTAAACCCTTCCATGGCGGCTCAACCCTAGCAGATGACTTTTTTGGATTCTCAGGGGGTGATGTGGCACCCTACACGTTGAATTGTTTTTACTCAAAGAGCCTTTAAAGTCTATCAATTTTTACTATATAAATAATAAATAATAAATCCTATTGCTTTTTTCAACTTCCACTGTGTTATGTTTTGGTCTTTTTACAAGGATAAGTAAAATGTTTTACGTTTTTAATTTGATAGCCTATTGTCGTTTCTCTTTTTAATTTGAAAAATGTTTTATGCGTCTTTGTTTTCCACTTCCTTCATGTGTTTACTGAGGAGATCTTTGCCCCTTCAACTTCTTCAACTTCAGATTGATCATTAAAATTGCTTAATGATAATGTTCATTTGAAAAAAAAAACTAAAAATACAATTAAGTTACACTATAAATTATTAAATATAATTGTCAAATATAAAATGTAGTGTTATTTATTAAAATTGGTTAATGGAAATACTAAGTGCTATTTTCTATTTAAAAAATATCTTAAAAATGTATCACATATTAAAATGACTCAACATGAATTTTAAAGGATAAGTAAAATATTTTCAATTTAAATTTTTAATGTGATTAGTATGTTCAAAAAAATATTTATTGTCACTGGAGGTTATATTAATTAAAGGTCAATTATAATAAAATATTGTCTACAATAATTAGATATATTAATATTACATTAGAAAACTAATAATGCTATAAAACTTAAATTTTACTATTTACAATAAAAATACCAATTATGCTACTTTGAAACATTAATATTACATTAGGATTGTGTAATGGAATAAATAATTCAAATAAAGCAAATCATTGTATATGCAAGCATTAATGTGTCATACCTTTAGAAATTTTGTCATTTATCACTCCAGCTAAAAACATGTGGCTTCTATCTAACTCTTCAAGTTCAAATATTAAACAAGTAAAACAGTTCTCAAAGTGGATACTAAAAATTGGTGGTGGATCGAATACTGTTATGACAGTGTGTTACAGTATTATGAATAACTTTCTACGGTGATTTGTAGACCCTTATTTGTGACAATGATAGTCACATCTACGACACATTTTCAAATGTGGTTTTTCGAGAAGTGTCTAAAAATGTATATAGGTAACCATAAAAAATCCTTTTATTTGCTTCATTTAGCCACATATGTAATACTTATTGATTTCTTATAGTCTTTCCATAACTTTAAGGAATATTTGTTAACAACTCTCTCTCAGTCTTCTCTAACCTTTATGGTAGAACTCAGAAAGATTTCAGTTGATCAATATGAAAATGATGTTTCAATCTACTTCTATGTCGTATGCATTATAATAAACTCTATTTCAATCAATTGTTTTCAAATTTCTCTTTTATGAAGGTATTTATTTTTGGACAATGCCCTTACAAAACACCTACCATGTTTATCGTCAAGTAAAATGATTTTTATGTACAAGTTTTGCCAAATTAATTATGTCACGTGTCTAAAATCCAACCTCCTATATAGAAAGCATCACTTATGTAAAAACTAAATTAACCAATAATTGTTAAAATATAATATTAAAACTCATTAAGTTATGTCAGTAGTATCAACTACAACTGTAAAAAGTGTATTTTAAAAAAACAAAAAAAGGCTTAAATATGTTTTTAGTCCCTATAAAATTACGACTTTTCAAGTTTAGTCCCTAAATAAATTTTATTCATTTTTAGTTCCTATTTTGCTTTTATCGGGACTATTTTCCTAAAGGGACTAAAAGCACCCATTTTTTGTAAAAAGTTTTCAAAATAGAGACTAAAATGAATAATTTTTTTAGGGACTAAACTTGAAAATTTGTAATTTTATAGGGACTAAAAACATATTTAACCCCAAAAAGCAAAGACACGTAACACCTATGCATCGCACAGGTCACGTTCTAGTATATACATAAGGAAACTTGAGCTATAATATTGAATACAGATTTATTTTATTGTATAAGTTACACCTTTTAAATTACCCATATTAATAAATTTTATCATTTTATTACTCTATTTAAATGTTATTATTAAATAATTAATTAATTTAATTTAAGGAGATTTGATCTTTAATTAGTACTGAATATAAATTTAATTTAATTTAATTTAATTTGTGAGCTACAACCTTTCAATTACTCTTTTAATCAATTTCCTCATTTTTACTCTATTTAAATATTATTGATAAAAAATATTTTATTTATCAATTTTATTTATTATTGGTTGTATTAACAACTAAAGGTAAAACTTCTAAGACATTCTTTAGAATATTAAAATTGATTAATAATAATATTATTTATTAAATATAACTCGAGAAAAATAATTAATTATACCCAAATTAGAATATAATTTATTTAATATTTCCGTGAATTATAAAAAATAATTTTATTTATTATAATTAGTCAATGAAATACTAAGTGTTGTTTACTATTGAAACAATTATCTTAAAAATAATTATATGATAATATATATATATATATTCGTTTGAAAAAACTTTAAAACATAATTAAGGTTTAATTACTCCGTAGCTCCCTAAACTATTTGAAAATTACTAAATAGGTCCTTGAACTAAAAAAATTGTAATTAGGTCACTAAACATTTTAATAAATTGTAATTAGGTCCCTATATTTTAATCGGGATCGTAAATTTTTAAATAATTTGTAATTAGGTCCTTGAACTTTTAGATAATTTGTAATTAGGTTTCTACATTTAGAGACTCGATTACAAATTATTTAAAAGTTCAGGGACCTAATTATAATTTATTTAAAAGCTCAGGGACCTAATTACAAGTTATATAAAATGTTTTAACATGCCGTGACTCAATTACGAAATATTGAAAAGTTTAGTGACCTATTTACAAATATTTTTAGTTCAGAAATAGTTCAGGAACTTTCAGAGTAATTAAACTAATAATTAATGATACTAACCATTATTAAATATTAACTATCGTATTATAAAATCGTAATGTATTACATATTAAAATGATTTCGAATGAAATCTAATGGATAAGTAAAATGTTTTCAATTTCAAATTTTTTCATGTAATTAGTTTGTTCAAAAAATTCTTTATTATTACCGGAGGTTATACAAAATTAGAGGCCATTTATACTATTATATTGATTATAAAAATTAGATGTACTTTATATTAACAATATCTCACTGATGAATAACTTTCTTTAAATATATATTCCAAACATATAAAATTACATCACATAGATAAATAGTAGGGAATAATTATCTATGTGTTAATATTCACCTTATTTTTTCTTGAATTTTTTAATTAGTTATGACACATGTTCTTATTCCTATATTTAATTATTTGTGGCCATAAAGTCTTTTTTTATGAATGACCATAAAGTATAAAACTTTGCAATAAGAGAAGTTTTACTAAAAATTATGTCAAATCATACTTTTTAAAATTCTTAAAAAATTAGATGCAGTATTACCATAATATTTCTATTAGGAGAATATTTATTATTATCTTATGTATATTATTATTTTTAAATATTGAATTCACTAACAAAAACTAATTTTCATCTTAACTTATTATTAAAGTTGTTATCATGTCTTTGTTTATTGTGTCTTTTGCTTTTATTCAAACTTCTTATTATTAATATAATGGTAAATTAAATTTAAAAAATAATTACTTATTTATTATTTAATGTTCTTAGTAACTAAAAACTATATTTTTGTGATAAAAGTTACAGAAAAGTTTAAGAAATAAGATTTAGTTTGAAAATTAATGTATAACTTTTTTGATAGAAAAATAATGTATAATTTAATAGCATAACTGAAGAACAAAAAATATTGCACCTAAATTTATATGAGAATGAAAAAATATTTCATATGATTGATGATCACTATAATTTTACTATTTTTGTAAATAAAAATACCAATTATACTACTGGCAAATATTAACATTACATTAGAAATGTATAATGGAATAAATCTCCTTATTATGAGAATTTTTTTTTGATAAAAACTTACTCATATCATTTCATTCAAAATAATATTCTCAATACAAGGATGCATGTAATCAAAGTCGTGGCGACTAGCAAATAACAGAGACGCCCTAGGAAGGTTATGAGCAACTCGGTTAGCTTGTCTCCGAATAAAACTTATCCTAAAGTGATTAGTTGTGATTCTCAGCTCAATACATTTGGAAATGATGTTACCATACTCAGTTGGGATACTCCTGTGGCCCTTGATACTCTCAACAACTGTCAAGCTGTCCAGTTCAATGAGTACATTAGTCACATTCATATTTTTCAACCAAGAGAGTGCTTCCAACAAACCAAATGCTTCTACTTCTTTAACTGAGGGTGATCCTGGTTTCCATAACGTTCTGGCTCTTACAAACGCTCCACTATCATCGCGAAGGCACATACCAACCCCATAACAATTGCTTTCCTGAAATATTGCGGCATCAACGTTGCAATTGAGTGAGCATGTTGCTGGTTTGAGCCACCTATAGCTGTTCTCAGCCCGGTTTTGTCCGATCTGTTCTTTATGCTGGTTGCACAAGTTGAGCCAATCATGAAGGCTCTCAGCTGCTCTGCGAGCTATCTCAACAGAGGACTTGTTGGTGTTCTCCCATATTAAGTTGTTTCTTTTCCACCAAATACTCCAAATTGTCATGGCTATTAATTGCCTACGCTGCAGCGGGCTGCTTTCCAAGATGTTAAACAACAATTCTGTGAAGCCCTCAGCTGCATATACTCGAGGTTCCAACTCCCCCCAAATGCCCAGCTCCTGCCAAACTTCGATTGCTTTGTCACACCCAACAAATAGGTGCCACTCATTCTCTGGTGCAAGATGGCAAAAAGCACACTCACATACTCATTCAACTCCTTTCCTCTGTAGCTTCTCCCTTTGTGGGTAAGACACTTCTTGCCACTCTCCACAAGAATATCTTAACTCGGTTAGGAATCTTCAAACCCCAAATTGCATGCCAGTTTCCAGGGACTCGAACGTCCAGGTTATCGATCAGCTTCTCCATTACATAGTGGTATGTAGAGCGCACAGAATAATTGCCATCCTTGCTGAAGTTCCAAATCAGTTTATCATGCCCGCTATTGCCCCATAGAGGAATTTTGAGAATCTCCCCGATGTCACGATGCTGGAAAATTTGCCTAACCTCATCCTCCTTCCATGACATCCCATCATTATTAATGAGTGCACTCACACACATATCTTCCCTCCCCACCACGACCGGAGTCACCACGTGAGCATTTTCAACATTTCAAAGCCACGGATCAACCCACACCTTAATATCCCTCCCATCACCAATTCGCTATCTCGCTCCTTCTTTAACCACTATCCGGGAAAAGTGGATGCTACGCCACACATAACTTGGATTATGGCCCAAGCACGCCTCTAGGAACCCCGAACGCAGGTAATATTTAGCATTGCCAAATTGAAGCCATAAATTTCTAGGAACCCCAAGCACGCCTTTGTCGGTCATAAATTTCTAACCCTGCTTCCCTAGCATTGCCAAATTGAAGCCATAAAAATGGCGAAATCCCAAGCCACCGTACTCTTTCCACATAATGAGCTTCTCCCACCTTAGCCAGTTGATTCCACGCCCCATCCCTCTGTTCGTACCCCACCAGAAAGAGTTGATCATCCTCTCAATTTTCTCTCCTAGCGTAGTAGGCAGCAAAAATGTACTCATGCAATACATTGGGATCGCTTGAGCCACAGATTTAACTAACACTTCCTTACCAGCCTTTGAGAGGTGCTTCCCGGACTAACTTTGAATTTTCTTCCAAACTCTATCTTTGAGATAACCAAAAAGGGCCTTCTTGTTTCTACCAATCATAGAAGGAATCCCTAGATACTTGCCAATGCCTATACATTCAGTCACACTAAGAATATTGGTAACCTGCGCCCTTTCGTTCTGTGGCGTATTCTTGCTAAAGAAAATATCTGATTTTGTCAAATTAATTGCTTGACCAGATGCTTGCTCATACATGTCCAAAATATTCTTCATATGAATAGTTTATCTTTCCTCGGCCCTGAAAAAGAGAAAACAATCGTCAGCAAATAAAAAGTGTGAGAGGGTGGGTGCCCCTCTACACACTCTAGTACCATGGATATCTCCTCTAGCTTCTGCCTTCTTGATGAGCGAACAAAGTCCCTCTGCACAAATGATGAAGAGGTAAGGAGAGAGAGGGTCTCCATGTCTCAGGCCTCTACCAGGTGTCACATACCCAGCTTCTTCTCCGTTCATAAGGACTGAGTACCTCACCGACTCCAGGCACATAAGCATCCACTGTATCCATTTATGGTAGAATCCCATTTTATGCATAACCCCTCTCAGGTAACCCCAGTCCACTCTCTCATAGGCCTTGCTAATGTCAATTTTCAACGCCACTTCACCTACTTTACCACTGACTTTACACTTCATATGGTGGATGGTTTCAATGGCTACCAGAATATTATCCAAAATAGATCGATTTTCAATAAAAGCGGATTGCTCAGGGGAAATATACCTGGGAAGAAGAGGTTTGAGCCTGTTTGCTAGCACCTTAGAGAGGATTTTATAGACAACATTGCACAGAGATACTGGTCACAGATCTTTCATAGAAGTCGGGTTCTCCTTTTTGGGGATGAGCACTATGTTAGTGTCATTTAAGCTCTCACGTAAGAAGCCTTGGTTCAGCCACGTGACACAGGCCTAATAAATTTTCAAGCCACAAAGATCCCAAAAACGTTTATAAAATGCTAGATTAAGCCCATCCAGGCCTGGAGCCATGTCAGAGTGCATACTAAAGAGAGTTTGCCTGAATTCCTCCACCTTAAAAGAAGCTGTTAGTGCATTGTTATCTTCATCAGAGACTCGGTCTAGAATATGTCTCAACACCTCCTCGTACGAGCCATCATCTTGGGCGAATAGTTGACTGAAATAGTCTCTTGCCAGTGTACATAAACCAGGTTGATCCGAGACTAACGTGCCATCCTCGTGGGTCAAGCTAGACACCTAATTGATTCTTCTTCTAGCCGATGTCGCTGCATGTAAAAACTTAGAATTCATATCCCCATCTTTGAGCCAATGTGCTTTAGCTCTTTATCTCCAAAAGAGATCCTCCTACTTAAGAAGGCCACTAAGTTGCCTCCTCAATTCATTGTACCTGATAAGTTAGAATTTATCTAGTTTTTTACCTTGCTTTAATAGGTTTTATTAGTGGTTTATCTTTATTTATGTTTTATTTTTATTACCTTTTGGTTTATATTTTGATTTGTAGGAAAAGGAGTTGAAGAGTTGATGAATTTGATGCAAAAAGAGAGGATTACGCCCCCCCAGTGTTGAACAACATGGCCATAATTCGTGGAAAGCAGTTGGAAGGTCAAGTGAAGAAACAGAGAGGATTACAGCCCCCCAGTGTTTTCCATTATGGCCGTAATTCGTGGTGGATGAGCTGAAAAGTTACAGTTTGAAGATTATGGCCCCCAGTGTTGCGCATTACGGCCATGTTTATGGCAGAATTTTGTAACAGCTCAATTTAAGTGCTGAATCTGTTGAGCTGTTTTAGAGGGTCTTAAAGGGGATATAATGACACTTGATTAGGGTAGAATTGGCTATAAATTGAGGCTTTCAGGGCACGAAATTGGATCCTCTTCCTCTCCATTTTTCTTAGCTAAACTTGTGTTCTTTTGTAGTTTTCTTCATGTATGTTCAAGCAACTTTTCTATGGCTTTAAGCTTTGAATGAATTTCAGATTCCATTACCTTTTAATCTTCATCTTTTACTTATTCAAGTTCTGAATGTTTAATTTACATTGTCTTATTTACATTCCTATCACGTGTGAGTAGTTTCTTTTATCTTGGGATTGATTATATTCCAATGATGAATTATCGTTAAGTCTAATTTTCTTCCCTTAGATGTTATGAGCATTGTTCCATTCTTAATTTAATCTTGAATTTTACTTTCTCTGCAATCATAACTAATATGATTGTATGAATCCTAGATATCTTATTAAGCACTGAAAAGTGAAAATTCAATATTGGAATTACAAGATTAAACAAGGGGATCAATTCATGAAAATAGAATTGGTTTTCTTGAGGCTTAGAAATAATTGTTCTTAATGAGTTTTATCATTCCTTCTACCATGAAAATAGGTAGATTCTAGGTTTGAAACATTTTATTGTACTTTGAAAGAAGACAATAATCACATTTGATCATTTGGCCTTTAAGAATCCATTGCTCATACTCAAGGAAAAGTGATAAGGAATTAGCTTAAAAGAAATTTTCATTGGAAGAACATCAATCCCAAGAGCCTTTTATTTTCTAAATTAAACTCATTTTATTTTCCAGCAACAACAATACCATTCTAATTTATTCATTTAGCTAATCATCTTAGTGAGAGAAATTGGTACTCAATTCTAAGTCCTTGTGGGAACGATATTTTACCACGCGATAAAACCGTGCACTTGCGGGCCTATCAAGTTTTTGGCGCTGTTGCCGGGGACTTATGCTATTGATATTGATTTCCTTTCACTATTCCGGTTAGACTAATTTTTTTTCCTGTTATTATTATTCTTGTTATTTGCACCATATGATGAATAAGCATGTATTTATATTCTCTAAGGAAGAATGGAAATCATTTTTGTCATCTTTGCCACCACCACCACCGTGCTTACAAGTGATATCCAAAGAGCCTCACGAAACACAACTTGAGAAAAATATTATTGCAGGGATAGATCAAAATGATGATGAAATGGTGGTGGAAGGTGGGTCACAAGAAAAAGAACAAGAAATGAAGAGAAAAGAAGCACTGTTTTCTACAAATCCTTGGGAAAGAACAAGTGACAGAGCAACTCATGTGGAAAACACTTACCTCACCATGCTAACTAAGAATTGTGAAAACTTTGAAATGGATAAGTATATTGGTTTAGAAGCATCTGTGGATGCTACAAAGTTAGCCCCTTCATCTTGTTTCTCACTTTTCTTTGTGAAAATACCGTTTTATCCAGGCGGATTTGAGGGTAGACTTATACTATTTCCGCGATTGCCATTCTTTAAGCCATGGGATCCGGGAATAAGCTTTCATTCTTCATGTGTCACTTGGCCTTTATCCTTCAAGAAATGGGATCCTGGAAAAAATTTATCAACCTTTTATGCTTCTTGATATCCTAGAGCAAGATGAACAAATGAGGACACGACTAATGGTGGCCTCAAAAATAAGGGGAGTATTGTTTTTCTTTCTCTTATTTTATTTTGTTTCGTTTCTTTATTTTGTTTTTGCATATGTCTGTGTCTGTTTCCTGATTTTTATCATTCTTCCTATGTGAGATCCTTGTTGTGAAAATTGGCTTGAATTGGCCTCTTTGGAAATCCTTGTTTTTGTGGCACTACTTGGTTAATTAATTGGTATTCAATGAGCACAGTTGTGAATGTTGAAAGCTTTACTGCTTGTTGGGGCCACACACACACAACTTAGATGGGTTTTGGCATTAGGATAATTGGGAAGAACCTTGCTTTGATATCTAATTATTGGTTCCCTTGGTGTCACTCACTGCATATTGGTTACTGGAGAAATGTCTGTGTTGAGCTAGAAAAAAGAAAAAGAAAAAAAAGTGGGGTTAGTTAAAAAGAAAAGAATAAATGCTGAATAAAAATAGAAAAATTAGCTCAACACCCTTTTGAGGTCATAGGTTACTAGGAAAATACTCTTTGTACCCTTTTGAGACTGATTGGCTACTGGGAAACAAAGGCACTCCTTTAAGACCAAGTGTGGCAATTGCTTTGTTTGCATATGAGTGGAGGACCCAAGCAAAAGTGCTGGGAATCTAAGCTTAAAAATGAAAAGATCAGAATAATAATTTAGGTCTCACTCAATGTTCTGATGCCTTAAACCATCTGATAATGCTATGCACTAGTTTCCAATAAGTGGTGTGTTGAAATTGTGCAAATTGTGTCATTGGATATCATCAAAGAACTTTGATATGGTGTGGTTGAAACAAGGCATTTCCAAGTCTGGCCATTTGTTGGGATTTGCTTCAGGACAAGCAAAGATCTAAGCATGGGGGAGTTTGATAAGTTAGAATTTATCTAGTTTTTTTCCTTGCTTTAATAGGTTTTATTAGTGGTTTATCTTTATTTATGTTTTATTTTTATTACCTTTTGGTTTATATTTTGATTTGTAGGAAAAGGAGTTGAAGAGTTGATGAATTTGATGCAAAAAGAGAGGATTACGGCCCCCAGTGTTGAAGAACATGGCCATAATTCGTGGGAAGCAGTTGGAAGGTCAAGTGAAGAAACAGAGAGGATTACGGCCCCCCAGTGTTTTCCATTATGGCCGTAATTCGTGGTGGATGAGCTGAAAAGTCACAGTTTGAAGATTATGGCCCCCCAGTGTTGCGCATTACGGCCATGTTTGTGGCAAAATTTTGTAACAGCTCAATTTAAGTGCTGAATCTGTTGAGCTGTTTTAGAGGGTCTTAAAGGGGATATAATAACACTTGATTGTGGTAGAATTAGGCTATAAATTGAGGCTATCAGGGCACGAAATTGGATCCTCTTCCTCTCCATTTTTCTTAGCTAAACTTGTGTTCTTTTGTAGTTTTCTTCATGTATGTTCAAACAACTTTTCTATGGCTTTAAGCTTTGAATGAATTTCAGTTTCTATTACCTTCTAATCTTCATCTTTTACTTATTCAAGTTCTGAATGTTTAATTTACATTGTCTTATTTACATTCCTATCATGTGTGAGTAGTTTCTTTTATCTTGGGATTGATTATATTCCAATGATGAATTATCGTTAAGTCTAATTTTCTTTCCTTAGATGTTATGAGAATTGTTCCATTCTTAATTTAATCTTGAATTTTACTTTCTCTGCAATCATAACTAATATGATTGTATGAATCCAAGATATCTTATTGTATGAATCCAATTTAATCTTATTAAGCGATTACACCGAGAACGGAACTCTAATTCTCGATTGTGGGTTCCCCAACTGCTCCAGAAAGCGTTGAGTGTGGTGAAACTACGCTACGCTAAGGCTAAGACTAAGAAACATGGAATCGGCTAAGGTAAAATGCTGTAAAAAGCTTGATAAATTGCAAAAGAAATAGTTGTTTGATTGATGTCGTGTGTCTTTACATTTCTCAGCGTAGGTATATATATACAAAAAGGAAAACAAAATTGTAACCACCCCCTATCGGCCATTATGCGTTCCACACGTTCATGGCTGACCACGAGCGGTCGTGGGTGTCCCTCAACTGCTTCTTCATGCGTATCGTGGGTTAACCGCTCTACCATCGGCTGGGCAAACGATTTATCACGTGTTAAATGCGTTGGAGACTTCCAACGGCTAGCTTTGGTCATTTTAGCGCCAAAGTACATGACTTTCACATATCTAGCCCTTGGTCGAGCTTCAAAGCTCTATATTAATTAAAGGTAGCTCAGCCGATGTGTCCATAATGATCGGATATTTCCTTTATCCACATCGGCTATACTCTTTAATAATCGGCTGACCTCATGATGCTCCCTGGGCTTCTGGAATTTTCCTTTCTATCCCCGGTTCAGTGGGACCAATTTCCGGCTACCAATCCGATCGACTTATCCCACACATCGGCTGTTCCCTTCATCGGCTGTTCCCTTCGTCGGCTGTTCCCTTCATCGGCTGTGGCTGATATTTCTGGTGATAACAATTTGATATTGGAATTACAAGATTAAACAAGGGGATCAATTCATGAAAATAGAATTGGTTTTTCCTGAGGCTTAGAAATAATTGTTCTTAATGAGTTTTATCATTCCTTCTACCATGAAAATAGGTAGATTCTAGGTTTGAAACATTTTATTATACTTTGAAAGAAGACAATAACCACATTTGATTATTTGGCCTTTAAGAATCCATTGCTCATACTCAAAGGAAAGTGACAAGGAATTAACTTAAAAGAAATTTTCATTGGAAGAACATCAATCAATTTTCATTGGAAGAACATCAATCCCAAGAGCCTTTTATTTTCTAAATTAAACTCATTTTTTTTCCAGCAACAACAATACCATTCTAATTTATTCATTTAGCTAATCATCTTAGTGAGAGAAATTGGTACTCAATTCCAAGTCCTTGTGGGAACGATATTTTACTATGCGATAAAACCGTGCACTTGCGGGCCTATCAGTACCTCGCCACAGAAAGCTAATATCGCCCATCACGATGCTGCTCCATCTCCTTTTTGCATCTATCAATGGCTGACTTGAATCTAGTGCAGATTCTCAAGCCCCACTCATCTAAATCTTCAGTGAAACTATGGAGTCTTGCAAGTAAGTTCCCAGTAGAGTCCCTGTTCCAACCATGCGTAACCACTCTATCAAGAGCAGATTCCTCCAACCACATATTTTCAAACTTGAAAACTCTGGCCCTACCCCTCCTCTCTCGCTCAAATAAGCGAAGCAAGATCAGAGAGTGGTCTGATCTGTCAGCTATAGTATTTTGGAAGCGAAAATCTAGGAAAGCGTTCTAACCAAGATTGAGTAGCAAGCGCCCTGTCTAGTCTCTCTTCTGTAGCCTGGGGGGAATCGCGACTCTTAATCCACCTAACCCCTCCATTGGGAGGTCAATGAGGTTACAATCCTGCACAACTTCTCTAAACCCACGAATCATCCAAGGAAGGTGTGGGGGTCCTCTCTTGTCCTCGTTAGATAAAAGATCATTATAGTCCCCCATCGTGCACCATGGTAGAGAGTTGTCCTGAGCTAGAGTCCTCAATAAATGCTAAGACTCCTTTCTACGCTTCGATTCTGGGTACCCATAAAAACCTGTAAAGCGCCATTAGGGACGGACAACAAGACTCATCTCGGCATTAATGAAATTCAGGGAGTAGCTAATAATACGACAATCAAAAAGGTGCTTCCAAAGGAGAGCCAAACCCCCACTTCTACCAATTCTATCAATTGCAAAAGCATAATCAAAACCCAACTTTATTTTAATATCATTAATCTTATTGGAGTGTACCAAAGTCTCACAAAATAAAATAACGTTTGGTTGGTACGTCTAAACGAGGTCATAGAGCGAGGGAACTGCGGTCGGGTTGCCCTGGCCCTGTCAGTTCCAACTAAGAATACTCATGATCCCTGGCAGGCCTCTTTGCCAGGGCCCGCCACTAAAAAATTAACAACATTAGGTCTTGCACTTTCTCCATTCTGAGCATTCTTGATTGTTGGGTCATCCACCTCGTTCCCTTTCTCACTTCCGGTTCCAGCTTGCATGTCTGTACGCGGCCTCTTCTTGTCACACTCAACTATTATCTCCTCATCAAAAATTTCTTCTTCCATGGTGACGTCATTAGTGTGTGGCCCATCTTGATTAGGTAAGCTAATATTATGTTTGACTGGGGCATTCATTAAGCTTTAACCGGCTTGACTTGTGTAAAAGAAACCAGGATCTTTATAATAATTGACCATATTTGGCCAAGATCTATTTCCTCCTTGGCTCACGCTTTTTCCTTGATTAGGCTTTGTCTTGTTAATTGCTTCCTGATTGCTAGCACCGAGATTGTAGTCTGCATGCAGATTTGGCGCCCTCCAATCTTCCTGTCCCTCCTCCCTGAACCACCTGCGTGCTGCCTGAAACCGCCCTTTTCCTCATGTCAACTTTAATCTTCGGCCCCCAATTACGAGTGCCATCATCTACGGGCATATCAAACCTCTTCTCGCACTAATTGTCCACGTGACCAAGCAGGCCACAAAGGTAGCAAAACGAGCCCAAGCTTTCGTATTTGAAAGAGACGACCTTCGCCTCCATGCCTTGCTTCTTAACCTTTTTCACCTTCTTAAGAGGTTTTTTCACGTTGAGTAGCACTCTGATTCGCATGTAAGCTGTCCAGAAATTGGAGATATTCTTATCATCGTACTCCAAAAATTCCCCCATGTAGTTGTCGAGCTGTTCTCCCACCACCAAGGACATGAAACCGACAGGGACATTGTGGACTTGGACCTAGAACAGGACCGTGAATAAGGGCACTTCACCTGGTATCTGGCCTTCATGTAGCATGCTGAGAATAAGGAGATGGGTATCAAAGGACCAAGGGCCTAGTTTCGTGACCTTCTGGATGTCCAACTGGTGGCAGAACCTGAAGATAAAAATCCCTGGTTCTGCTTCCCGAATGGATATTCCTCTACTAGGTTGCCATAATTCTGCCATTCTTTCTTTCATCATCTGAGTTCGGATGGGTTTGTTGGTAAGGAATCTGCCTACAAGGCATAAGGGTTGCCGCGACTCACTCCCTTGTCCTCCAACCTCCTGGATTTCAAGTTCTGGTTCATCATCGTTGAGAGCTAGGTTCTCCATTGGTTCTGTTATCGAAGCCCTCCCTCTCTAGGGCTTTTATCGTGTGAGAAGGCACGACCGTTAGGGTTTACGTAGCTAGGGTTGACGTCTCACGGCGGAGAGAAAGGTACGTCCCATCAGGGAGAGAAAAATCATTATGAGAATATTTATTATTATCTCATGTCTATTGTTATTTTTAATTATTGAATTTACTAACTAAAATTTATTTTCATCTTAACTTATCACTGAATTTGTTATCATGTCTTTATTTATTGTGTCTTTTACTTTATTTAAACTTATTATTATTAATATAATGGTTAAATTTAAAGTGTAATTAGTTATTTACTATTTAATGATCATAGTAACTAAAACAATACTTTTGTGACAAAAGTTATAGAAAAGTTTAACATATAAAATTTAATTTGAAAATTAATGTATAATTTAGTAGCATAATTGAAGAACAAAAAATATTGTACTTAAATTTATAAAAGAATGACAAAATAATTAATATGATTTATGAACACTTCAATTTTACTTTTTTTTTTATAAATAAAAATATCAATTATGATACTCACAAATATTAATATTACATTAGGAATGTGTAATAGAATAAAACTCTTTATTGTGAGAGGTTATTTAATCCAAAACAAAGATTATTAAAAAAGATAACACCAATGATGTAAAAGTGCGTAATTTATTTGGTCGAAATTTAGACCAAATACATAGACTTTTTTGCTTATATTTTTTAGACTTTTTTGTTTATATTTCAAACCGGAGGAAGTATTTAAACTAACAATTTTTCTAACATGTACAACCGTGCATATGTTAAGCTTTATTAAATACTCGTTTTTATTAATTAATTACCCACTTTCTTATTTGGTGGGAAGAGAAAAATTATAAGAATATACTCTCTTTGGACCATATAAGAGACAAAACTAAAATTTGGTTCATTGAATAACTCATGTATCAAATACATGAGTTATTCAATAAACCAAATTTTAGCTTTGTCTCTTATAATATGGATCAGAGGGAGCAATTCTATAAAATATAAATAGGAAAGAGAATAATTAATAAAAAAGTGAGTATTTAATAAGGCTTAATTGCCCATAATTAAAAAATCATTGGAGACTATAATGTGGTTGTTTAGCCCTTTTTCTTGAGAAATATTCTCTTTTAAAAAGTCAATTTTTGAATCCTTTTTTAAAAATAACCACTTTAAAATTTAGAAAATGTTTGCATAAGATTGTAAACTTTTTTATAATATTTCTTAAAACTTTTTCTTGCAAACACTTTTTGTTCTTTATCAACGTTTACACTTTAATATTTCTTAAGTTTCATTAATCTACTATATTATATAAAATGGAGTTTTGTCACGTAAACTCATGCCATATGGCAGCTCCACATTATTTTCCCTCTAAAATGCAAAATATATTTTTTAGTTTATGATATTTCATTAATTAAGGAATATCAATCAATTGATACTCATATCTAGATATTTACCATTCAATCAAATTTGAATTAAATCAAATTCGAATTCAAAATATAATAAGTTAGAGCATATCAATCAACTTTTTTAACTAGAAAGCATATCAATTAATTAATTTTTATAACTAGACATTTGTCATTTAATCAAAGTATTATCTAAGTCCGGTGAAAACATAAGAATCATTAATTTTTTTGCCTAAATCAATTTCAATTTTTTTAAATTTTTTAGTTATTGTTTTAATTAAGGCAACTAGTATTACACCATGTCAAACAATAATTTTGCAGTATAAATCATTAATATATTCCCGTAAATGACTTATATATATATATATTAATTTAATTAATTACAAAAAATTATTCATCATTATTTTTTCAACAGATACTATTCATTATTATTTTACCATACAAACTTGGTTACTTTTAATTTTATAATTTTTCATGAATGATTAATTTTACTATGCATATCATAATATTTAATTTAAAAATCATAACTATATAATGTTAAATTTAATTTTTATCCTTTTTCAAATTTTTTATTTATTTTATCTCTTACATATTATTAAAATTTAAAAATTTTCAGCATTACAACATTCACGTAATTGTTTATGTTTAAGTATAATAAATATTAAATTAATATATATTTTTACTTTTTCTTCTTAAAACTTTGATATTATACACGAAAAAAACTAGAGTTTATTCTAGGATTAATATGTTGTCTGGCATAGATAATTGATTATCTCTTTTTTATGTAAATTATTTTGAATTTATCTCACAGCAGCTTAGATAAATAATTCAATTGTTTGCTTTATATTTTTTTTGTTGAAACTCATTGTTGAAACACCATCTCCAATCATAAACAAAAATAGAACTGATATTTTCTATTTTATTTGTTATATTTCAAAAAAAATTCAAATTTATTTTTACATGTTAGATACATTTACAACTCATACAGTTAACCCGTGCGAGCACGGGTAAATGCACTAGTATAATCTATTTCCCAGTAAAAAATTAATAGAATCTTTTGTTTAAAATTTATTTTATTTCATTCAAAAAGAAATTATTTTATTTAGTACTTTTTTTATTGACATTTACTTATCAATAATGTAAGGACGAATTCATCTGGATATATAGAATATAACTTGACACTTTAGATTGTGTTTTCTTACCATTAATACTTCAGATTTTCATGTCCTATATTTCTATATCATTAACACTAATACACCTACAGTTTTAGTAGTTATACATATTTGTTTTATTTTATAATAAATCCATTTTACACCGGCTTGATTTTGGTAAATTCAGGATAGTAATTCTGCACAAGATTTAGTATAAAATAAAGGATTCTCTTTAATAAAAATAAATAAATAAATAAAGGATTCTCACAAAGATTTTGTTTGATAAAATATTTTAGTTAGCTTATATATATCTTATTTGACTAGTGTACAAGTTATGTGATCAAAATAGATATTTTATTTTATTTTGGTAAACTAAGGTATCCTCCATGCGCAACTACAGAGACTAATCATTCGAGGTAACTGAGATTTATTTAAGGGGTTGACCTCTCCTAACAGATGTTTTTCCATACACACCGGCCAGTAATCGAACCCAAGACCAGATAGTTAAGGGACCCAAGTTAAATATATTTAATCAATTAGTTTATCTCACTGGCCTATAATATTTTTTGAAATGCAACCGGAAATAGTATTTGGGCATATAGTTTATATGTTTTATTTTTTATCTCATTTTTATTCTTTAATAGAATTTCTCCTTTACCCCTCTTAATCATTCATTGAAGAACACTTAAGCATTCTCTCATATTTTAATTTGCTTATCGTTGAGGGACACTATTTTTGGGTTATTTTTTAATATTACAATATTAATTTTAGTTTTCAATAAAATATTTGATCCTTAAAATTGATTAGAATTTAAAATTATAAAAAGGTAGTTACTTTCTGTACCAAAAAAAGGTAGTTACTCTTTAGGTTTCAAAATAATGTTATTTAAAATTTTATACAAAAATATATTTTTATTTTAGAGAAATATATTTATTTAACAAACTTAACAAAATTTTAAAAATTAATATCCTAAGTTTAAAGATGATGGATAATCTGAAATAAATTAAAGTTTCAAAATTATAAATATTTTAAAATAAATAATATATAACAGAATTTATATAAAAATCATATAACACTTCCTTGATTATCATTTTGTAATTATCAGCTCGTTTAACAACTAAATTTTACGCACTCAAAAAAAAAAAAAAACTAAATTTTACGAAATACTTCTAATTTAATTAGCATACTTATAAGCTTTCATCTAAAAACTAGTTTTTCTTTTTTCAGCCAAGTTTTCAACAAGCTTATCATTCTCGTAAAACAAATTAATCTGCAATTGGCATATGATTAGTTTTATTTGGTACATATCTAAAAAAACATAAACTGATTAATGAAATATTACTGCTCACGATTTTCAAATTCCTTAACATAAAAAAACATAAACTGATTAATGAAATATTACTGCTCACGATTTTCAAATTCCTTAACAGGCAACAATAATATTTTTTTTTAATGTCTATCCATTATAATTTTTTTTCCGTCAGTGGTGCTCCTACAATATATAAATTGTCATCCTTTCTCCACTTTTCACTTCACGAGTACATTCTAGCTTCCCAGTAAGATTTGATAAGTGTGATAAGTGTGCATAGCAATATCAGTGTGTTTCCTTATCTCAAAGATGAAAGGCCTATTTGATGTCCTTTTAATATTTGTTATTGTTTCACCTTGCTTGTGTTCTAGATTAATGACAATCCATGCAGGTCCTTACTTCAATGTTGCTTATTATGGTGCCACTGGTGATGGCCATACTGATGATTCAAATGTATATTTTTCTAGTTCATTTTTTCTTCGTGCAATTTTGATTAAATTAACTTAGTTATTTGTTTCTTATGAGATAAATTTCTCAAATCTAATACTATCATTTTAAACTATTTGGCAACTTTCGAAGGCTTTTGTGAAAGCATGGCAAGGCGTGTGTGGTGCAACTCAGGGCACCCCAACACTTGTCATACCCAAAGGGAAGACATTTATGTTGCAACCTGTGTTATTCCAGGGTCCTTGCAAAGCTGCAACCGTTAAAATTAAGGTAGATCATTAATGAATTATTTGAGCATAATATTGCACTACCAGGAGAAGCATTGTGTATGTATTGAACTCATTTCGTCAATCATATTTTTATCATAAATATGTCCTATTAATTAATTCTCATTTATATTTTGATTGCTTAATTTATTCCCTAGCTTGACGGTCAATTTATTTAGTTTAACGTATGATTCTCATTCAAGACATGTTATTATTAATTTGGCTTGGCAGCTTTACGGAACTATCGTTGCCCCGGAAAGTGTTGACGCTTGGAAATGGCAAAATAATGATGATAAGAAAGCATGGGTCCGGTTTTCAGGCATAAATGGCCTTGTTGTTGATGGAAGAGGCCAAGTTGATGGCCAAGGTGCTGCGTGGTGGAAGCAGTATAACCAAAATGAAAGGCCTACTGTAAGTTGTAAAACATGATAGACTATTTAATTACTCTTCTTTTCAATGAAATTTTAAATTTCTTATGAATGTTTTTTTTTTTTTTTTTAATTTAAACCACTGGATATTTTGATTTAGGAACTCGTTCAAATATCTTGGAATTCATGTATATAATTACTTGATAACACACATGTGCAGGCTCTTCATTTTGATGACTGTGAAAATCTATCGATTAGCACGTTGACTCACATCAACAGCCCGAGAAATCATATAAGCATATATAGATGCAATGGCACTTTCATCTCCAAACTTCAAATAACTGCGCCAGAGGATAGTCCGAACACTGATGGGATTGATATCGGAAGCTCATCCAACATTGTCATTGCGGATTCTACGATTGGAACCGGTTCAATTCTAGAATTCCTTGTCATTATATATATGGAATACCTCTCTAATGATTTGTAATTGCATCTTAATTTTCCTTAACTCTAATTTATTATAGGTGATGATTGTATTGCCATTAATTCTGGCTCAACCTTTATCAACATAACTGGTGTTTTTTGTGGACCTGGCCATGGCATCAGGTCTATTCAAGTTAAATTTTTGGAGTTTAATTTTAACATTATATAATTTATGTGTTCGATTAAAATTGAAATTGTGACCGTCGTTGGAATGTGTTGGTGAATCTAGTGTTGGGAGCCTTGGAAAAGGTGGAGATTATGCTGTAGTGGAAGAGGTACATGTGCACAATTGCACTTTAAATGGAACTACAAATGGAGCCAGAATCAAGACATGGACGGTAAGGATGAGCTCTAGTGGATTGGAAAAACTACTATCAATAATTGAAGCAAGTGATTAATTAAATTAAACACATGCATATAATCACATTTTGTTGGTGTTTTTTGAACCAGGGAGGATGCGGGTATGCCAGGAAAATCACATTTGAAGATATTAAACTTGTTGGAGTAAATAACCCTTTGATTATTAACCAGCAATATTATAGTTCTTATAACAGTGCAAGCGAAGCGGTGAAAGTGAGTAATGTTACTTACCGCAATGTGGCGGGAACCTCTATTTGTGAGGATGCAATCCAACTGAATTGTGATCGTACTGTTGGTTGCACCGACATTACACTCGATAATGTTAACATAACCAATGTTGCTGGAAAGAAAACATATGCATCGTGCAATAATGCACAAGGGACATGCTCTTCGTGTTACCCAAATGTCCCATGTCTTTCTTGAGAATGACCAAGGGTTTTGTTGTAGTAATTTGTGCTCTTTTCTGTCTTGTCTGCAATTGATAAATTATGTAGTACTACTTAGTTTTCCTTTCTCTGATTGTACAACCAACTTAATAATTCAAGTTTATATATTAAATTGGAATAATTTCTTTAAAATAATTTAGTTTATTAATATCTTTTGTCTTTACGTTCATGGAGAAACAATAAAAAAATGATCAAATGTAATATAAAACGTGAAAAAATAAAAATGAATATCAAAATTTAAAAAAAATGGCTAAGGCGAAAAGAAATTACAGAAGCCAAATAGCCCTTTATGGCCAATATTTCAATATACGTGCAGTTGTAAATGTAGCGTATGTTTGGTTCTGCGGTACAACCCTCAAACGCACGGTAACAATAGTCAAATGTGGTATGACTAGTGAAAGTGTTTGGTTTTTTCAGGAAAAGCAATTCTGCTTTTCGAATTGATTCTACCATACGTAAGGATTTGTAGCTTTCACGGTGCTTGCAAATCGATTCTAGCTGTTGCATATTGATCTACGGTATATCTTCTCTAACCGTTGTAACATTCCACTGGAAAATTTTTATTCAAATCAGCTTCATTAATAAAGTCTATAAGCGTATGTTTCGTAATTGTATTGAAATTTGAAACACCTTGTTTCATTTATGGTAAATTCTTTGGTACCCTGTAAATTAGTTGGGTACTGATACCCATGTTAAACGTTTTAATATAAATTATCCACGTGTTCTATATTTTTCATATAACGGTTAAGACACATATTTTTATTCTTTTAAAAAGTAACTAGTAAATTTATGAATAATTATTTTAGTGTTTCAAATATATTTTACAAATTTATAATCTATTGCTCTTTCTCTTTCATCTTCAACGTTCATCGTTAGATATAAAACAAACAAAATATCACAACAATTATGTTCTAATGTTTAAGTATCACAACCAACCATCATAAAAAGAAGGTATCACGACCAACTAATAAAAGGGTTTATTTAAAGCCAAGAAAATAGTCAAACAACAACAAGCTTGAGTTTAGGGATTAATTTGTGAACATAGTTTAAATCTTTAATAAGTGATTATGTATGCATTTTATATGCATAATGTTTAGACATAAGAATATCATTAAGGACGTGGTAAATTGGAAAAAAAATGAGTATTATTTTATTGATCTAACTCACTTGGATACCGATACTCAATAAAATTAAAGGGTACCGGAGTCGTCACCTTCATTTATTTGGGGTTAAAAAAAACATTAAAAGGGGATTACTCCTTCGAGTAACATAAGCTCTTCACTTCTAAAACACAACACACACAGTACCCATATACTCTCCATCTTCTGTCTCTTTCTCTCTCTCGACTTGGTTCTTTGCCTCAGCTGCATTGCCCTCTTCTCCAATCATTCTTTTTCACCTCAAATCCCTTGCATGCAAGAGTAGTAAAGGCCAAAGATTGGTGCTTTGAGTTGAAAGAGATAATACCCACTTTCGAAAGTTGGTTTATTTGGATCTCTTTGAGGTAAAACCTATAACCCACAAAATTTTAGAACTGATGTGAAGTATGGATGAGAATCCAATCTTAGATTTTACATGTTCCCTTAAAAACCCCCAAGGCTTTGTAAATTGGGGATGTAGGCAAATTTGTGCTACCCATTCTATTGCATGGCTTTTAATAGCTTTCTAAAGGTTTGAAACTCTTCTACTGTTGTTGAGATTCAATGGAAGTTACTATCGTGGCCCATCTTGAAGGCGTTGATAGAGACCGAGTCGGTCCTTCATGGTAGTGAGAACCTAATTTTTTTTTTGATAAGCAAAAAAGATGTATTAATAAAAAAAAATGGAGTACAAGGGATACTCCGAACCCATATTTACAAATGGTCTAGGGAGGAAGTGCCTCATTAAAACCCCGACGGCCAAAACCCATTGGGAAAAAGACCGAAAGGGGAAAAAGAGTACGACAACCAACCCTAGCAAGGCCAAACAACAGTAGCATCATCAAAGTTTAAGACATTGAATAGGATTCATGCACCAATTAGAAAAAATAAAACTCCTCTTACGGCCTTCTCTAAAGATAAACCACCCCCATGAGCTATATTTGATTAGTGAGAACCTAATTTACTTAGTGGAAGTTTTTATATAGTTCTTTTTCTTATGGTAGAAGTATATAAGTTTTCAATTTTTTTTTTGTGGCTCAACAATTATGCCACTAATTTTTTTTACCACGATTATATAATTATAGTGACCTAATATTGATTGGGATTATGAAATGTTTGAGATGGAATGCATTTGTGGCTTTGTAATGTGATTTTTCATTGTCATGATATACTTTGATAGCGTATGTCTAATTTGATATTGTGAGTTCTATGATGGAAAGTCGTTTGCTGCAACGAAGAAAGAATGCAGCCTATGGGCTAAGTGCCCATAGTATATTGAGATGATATCGTTTGATGCAACAAAGAGATAATGCAGCCTAAGTGTTCGTTAATGCGGCCTATGTAGAGTCCGTTCAACGTAACGAAGAGATAATACGTTCTAAGTGTACATAATGTGATGGGTTAGTTGATATGAGATATGATGAGTTTATTTTCTCAATGTAGATGGGTGTAGTTCTTCGTGTGTGGCATACTATGGATTCATGTTAAGAGTTCTGTAGTAAAGTTGTTGCCCTTTAATTTGTAAATATTTTCATAAGTATGAATGTGTTTTCAAAGGATGGGGTTTTAAGTGCTTACACTTAATTCCTATCCTCTCTACGAGAGTTATTTAAGTTGTATTGTTGTTAAAAGTTGCATTAACTCTACAACACATATTTTTCCACTTGTAATAGCTTGTATTTGCAAGAATGATCATGTTGACCAGAAGGTTTTTGTGTATTTCAGTATTCTACTTGAATGTTCAGGATTGACCAGAATGGTTTAGTAGAGGTGTTACTAGGATTCTACTTGAGCGTGTTAAGATTGATCAGATGGTTCAATAGAGACAGTTGGTCAGGATTCTACTTGAACGTGTCAATTTAACTAGAAGGCTCGTGGAGGCACAATTTGTCAGGATTCTACTTAAATGTGTCAATCAAACCATAGTTGTTCAGCAGAGGCGATTGTATTTCCTAGAACCATCTATCTGTATAATTAAGTATTTATTTATAATTAAATATTAGCATTTAAAAAAAAAAGCAAATTTGCTTACATTAAAGTAGTGTTAATGGAGGCATCCTTGAACAATAATTGGAGTTAGACCTATATTATAGCACCTTTGTCCGTTGATATAAGATCTTTTGAGAAATTTCCTTATCCTTTTTTATAAGACACCTTTCAAAATGTCTCTGGCATTAACTATTTTTTTTTACCAAAATATTTTTAATTAATTTATTAGGAAAATAAACAATAAACAAGTTCTCACTCTTGTGAGGATCGGGAAACAATTAATTAGTGGAAAAAGTAATATAATTAGTCCTAATAATTTTAAGGATAATATTAGAAAAATGTTAATTATTAACAAAAGGGTACTAAGAAACACTGATACAACATTGGGCGCAAGTAAGATATGACATGTATACAAACATGACTGGACAAAGACTGACGGCTTCTAGCATGGACAAGTGAAAGAAGTGGTTCGCATGGACCGGTACTTGAAAAATCGCTTGAAACTTCAACGACAACTGACACCCCTTGAAAGCATAAGCTCACATCCATCCTCATAATCACGCTTGAAACAATGACCTGATCAGTGCAGGTTCGACAAAAATAAGGAAAAACGAATGTAGTTGAGTTTTGAGGCACTCATATTCATTTTCTCTTATTTTTGTCGAACCAACATTGACCAGGTCACCATTTCAGCCATGATGACGAGGAGGGTCGTGAGCTTATACTTCCAGAAGGTGGCATCGACCATCGTTGGAGTTTTGAGAGATTTTTCAAGTACCAATCCACGTGAAGCACATGTTTCACTTGTCCTTGCTAGAATTTGCCACAAAGACTATGTTAAAACCAAATATTTTAAAGTCGGGTTTTGATTCCTTTTTCTATGGAATTGATTCCCCTTTGTTACATCTCTAGATACAAACCCACCACTTGAAAAAAATTTTGGTCAAAATGTATTTGGTTTTCATTTCATGTGGGCAAGGCCGAAACCACATACATACAACGCAAATGCTAATGCCACCTCCTTCAATTAATTTTCCCACCTCTCAACCCCCTAAAATTCCAAAACTACTGCTACTACCCCCTTCCCTAATTCCCTACCACCCACCTCCCCCCCTCTTTCTCACTCCTCACCACAATCCTCTCTCTCCCAAGCCTCTGTCCCTTTCTCATCATCGTTTCTCACCTCACCACACTTCAGCATCGCAGCGGTCATATTCTCCATCGAGGAAAGAATTGCACGACTTTCTCTTTTATTTTCTGGAAATTTGAACTTTCCGGAAACAAGTTTTTGGATGTGCATTTGGGTGGGTGTGAGAACCAAATACATATTCAAAAACTTGTTTCTAAGAGATTCCAAAAACAAGTTTCTGAATGTGTATTGCCATACCCCATGAATCCCAAATTAACACGTTAAAAAATTTGTTTCCAGATCACCTGTATACACAGAAAAAAATTGGAGTTCATGAACGGGAAACTGGGGGTTGGGATGGGGAGAAGGTTGTCATGGGTCTTAATCATGGTTGGGGAGGGGGTTAAGGGTGATGGTGTGGGGCATATTGGGAAGGAGAAGGGGTGGAGAATGGTGGGGAGGGAAAGGGGTGGGGTGGAGAAGGGGTGAGTTTTAGAGTGTTTAGGGGTAAGAGTATTTTCGTCTTTTTGCATTTAAGTGGGATGTGGGAAAATGAAATGGGGGAGGGTAATAAACACAACAAAACATCAAGTACATGTACAATAGGGGATTTGTAAAATAGTTGCTCGTAGAGAAAATTTAAGATCAATGTATCTCATAGATGTAGGTAAAACTGATGGCAAATACAATTGCTTGCAAATAAATCATGAACAGAAGATTCAAACATGGAGTAAAACCAAAAATAAAGAACTTTATCTCTACTTCAACAAACTATATATTTATATTTTTATCTTAGTAGTTGCCCTTATAACACCTCTTTTTATTTGAAAACAGAATGCAAGCAACCATTCAACACCAACAAGCCGGTCTTACTCAAAAACATAATGCAAGCATTACACATGTACAAAAACAACATGTGTGATGGAGGAGCTATGCACCCCTGAAGGTTCTTGTTTTCGCATGGCAGCTAATGTGGGATAGGATACCTACTAAGGTTAACCTTCTCCACAGGAGGATCATTGTGGATAGGATAACTACTAGCTAGGGTTAACCTTCTCCATAGACCCCTGAAGGTTGTTGCTTTCGCATGGCAGCTAATGTGGGATAGGATACCTACTAAGGTTAACCTTCTCCATAGGAGGATCATTGTGGATAGGATACCTACTATGGTTAACCTTCTCCACAACTAATGCTTTGTTGTGTTTATTACCCTCCCCCATTTCATTTTCCCACACCCCACTTAAATGCAAAAAGATGAAAATACTCTTACCCCTAAAAACTCTAAAACTCACCCCTTCTCCACCCCACCCCTTTCCCTCCCCACCGTTCTCCACAACCTTCTCCACCTCTTTTTATTTGAAACCATAATGGAGGAGCTATGCACCCCTGAAGGTTGTTGTTTTCACATGGAAACTAATGTGGGATAGGATATCTACTAGGGTTAACCTTCTCCACAGGACGATTATTGTAGACCCTGAGGCTGCGGTGTGTGTACTTTGTAGAAATGGCCGGGAGTCGAGTCTCCACCTGTTCGGCCATTGTAACTTCTCCATAAGCGTCTGGTATGGGGTCTTCAAGTGGTTGGGGTGGGTCTTGGTTATGCCTCAAGACTTGATGCACTTATTCTCTATATTCTGTGCCAATGGGCCATCTAGGTGTGGTAAGAAGGGGTTGGGACTAATCTGGCACACTGTGCTATGGGTATTATCGGGGTGTCGCAATAGGTATATTTTCTTACAGAAGGAATCCTCAGTTCGAGAGGTGGTGGAGCTTGTAAAGGTAACTTCGTGGAGGTGGTTCCTGAATAGGTTGGGTAGGAGTCGTTGCCTATTTTACAAGTGGGAGGTGGATCCGATAGAGTACATTTCGAGAGGGTAGAGTAAGGGGCTTTATTTCTGGCACGAGTAGGATTCATTTGATGGTTGGTTGGGTGCGTTGGTGGAGTACGAGGATATGGGTTTGAGTACCCTGTTGTACTCAGTATGATGGGTTCGGGTACCCCTTTTCGTACTCGTTGTAATGGGTTTGAGTACCCCTTAAGTGCTCCTTATTCATTAATATATATATATATATATATATATATATATATTCATTTTTGCTGTTAAAAAAATGGTTAAATATGTTTTTAGTCCCTATAAAATTAGCGAATTTTGCTTTTAGTCCTTATAAAAAGTTCCTTTGAACTTTAGCCCCCCTAATATTTTCCGTTAGTAACTTTAGTCCCTACTGTTAAGTTCCCGCTTAGGTGGCAAACGGTAATACAGCTAGCATCTTTCAGGTGTATTTTTTTTATGATGTGGCATTACTGAGTGGACACAATTAATTTTTTAAAAATCCATGTCACAATTTTATTATTCCCAAAATTAATGTCTAGTCATCAAAAGCCCTAATTTATTTTAAACCCATGGACACAAATTAAGACTCGAACCCGAAACCAAATCATTCAAAACCTTGTTTGCTCAAAAACGAACCTGAGCCGCAAACGAAGGATATGCTTAGCTCGAGGAGTCCCAGTCTGTGAAAGAGCCACGAGAGGAGGAATCCCACCCTCTCTCACAAGTAACCCTATGTTCGTTACATATCAGAACAAAGTTGTAGAAGCGTCAAAACGACAATCCATCTTTAATGGCTTCAACAAGAGCAGCTATTCCACCTTCTTCAACAATCACATCCTTCCCTTCCTAAATCCCTGCCAAGCTATTCAGCACTGCCATTGCCTTCTCCGCCATACCCGTCCCTTGCTCTGCCACCAGCGGCTTCACCGCACCGGCACTCGCCACCCTCTCCTTGTTCTGCTTCACCGAACACAGGTTATACAGTGTCGTCAGTGCATCCTTCTTCCCCCTGCTTGAACCGTTCAAAAGAAGGGAAACCAGTAGGGGAATCGCATCTGAAGCACCGATCGAGCTCTTGTTTTCTTCCACCAATGCTAGGCTCAGAAGCGTGCATGTCGCGTTCTGCTTTGAAGTCTTTGTCCCTGTCTTCAGCACGTAAATCAGTCCGCATCTCTATCCTTCGTTCACGGCTCGGGTTTGTTTTTGAACAAACAGGATTTTGAATGATTCGGGTTCGGGTCTTAATTTGTGTCCATGGGTTGAAAATAAATTAGGGTTTCTGATGTCTAGACATTAATTTTGGGAATAATAAAATTGTGACATGGATTTTTAAAAATTAATTGTGTCCACTCAGTAATGCCACATCATAAAAAATACACCTGGAAGGTGCTAG
Source organism: Calophaca sinica (assembly GCA_037113605.1). Classification (NCBI taxonomy): domain Eukaryota; kingdom Viridiplantae; phylum Streptophyta; class Magnoliopsida; order Fabales; family Fabaceae; genus Calophaca; species Calophaca sinica. The sequence continues at coordinate 41,554,824 of CM073735.1, forward strand.
ATATAACATTGTTTGCCACCTAAGCGGGAACTTAATAGTAGAGACTAAAGTTATTAACGCAAAATATTAGGGGGACTAAAATTCGTAGGAATTTTTTATAGGGAATAAAAACAAATTCGTTAATTTTATATAGACTAAAAACATATTTAACCCAAAAAAATAGACAAAAACAACATATAAAATGTGAGAACTCTTATTGGATACAAATACCGATAGAAAATATATCGTCATTAAACTGATGATTGAAATATTAATGGCCGTAATTGGAAAATTCATTGTTAGGAGTGATCAATATCATTATTGCTGATTTCCTACAATATAAATTATATCCTTTTCTCCACTTTTCACATCACGACCACAGTTAGATTTGATAAGTGTGCATCAGTGTTTTCTTATCTCAAAGATGAAAGGCATATTTCATGTTCTTTTAATGTTTGTTATTGCTTCAGCTGGCTTGTGTGCTAAATTAGTACCGTCTGATGCATATCCTTTCTTCAATGTTATTGATTATGGTGCCAAAGGGGATGGCCAAACTGATGATTCAAATGTATATTTTTTTACTAGTCATATTTTTTTCATGTAATTATGATTAAACTCGATTTTGTGTGTGTGTGTGTGTGTGTGTCTATATATATATATATATATATATATATATATATATATATATATATATATATATATATTTCTTATGAGACTAAATTTCTCAAATCTAATACCATTTTAAACTACTTGCCAACTTAAAAAGGCTTTTGTGAAAGCATGGCAAGACGTGTGTGGTGCAACTCTAGGCACCCCAACGTTTCTCATACCCAAAGGAAAAACATTCATGTTGCAACCCGTGTTGTTCCAAGGTCCTTGCAAACCTGGTACTGTTAACATTAAGGTAGGTCATAACTGAATTAGTTGCTTTGAGATATTGAAGTCGTTTTATCAATTATATATATGATTTTTTTCTCGTACATGTGTCCTATTTTTTTTAATGGAAAATATTAGTATTAATTTTTCTCGTGCATGTGTCCTATTAATTATACTTGTATATATTTTGATTGCTCCATTTATTCCATTAACAGTCTATTTATTTGAAATATCAATTTATTTCGTTGTGCGTACAATGGTCAAGATATATTATTTGGCTTGGCAGCTTCAAGGAACTATCATTGCCCCAGAAAGCGTCGACGCTTGGAAATTGTCAAATGATGATGATAGGAAAACATGGGTCCAATTCTCGGACATAAATGGTCTTGTTATCAATGGAGGAGGACAAGTTGATGGCCAAGGTGCTGCGTGGTGGAAGCATTATGACCAACATCACAGACCTACTGTGAGTTATGAAAGCATGATAGGCTAAATAATTACTCTTCTTTCTTACGAAATTTAAATTGATTGGCAAATATATATACTTGACCAATAAATATTTTGATTTAGAGATTCGTTCAAATATATTGGAATTAAAGTATATAATTACTTGATAACATGCATGTGCAGGCTCTTCGCTTTCAGCGATGTGAAAATCTAATACTTAGCACGTTGACACATATCAACAGTCCGAGAAATCATATAAGCATAGATACCTGCAGTGGCGCTTCCATCTCCAATCTTCATATAATTGCACCCAAGGAAAGTCCGAACACCGATGGGATTGATATCGCAAAATCATCCAACATTGTCATTGAGAATTCTGCGATTGAAACCGGTTCAATTCTAGAATATATATATATATATATATATATTATATCATAAAAACAAAATCAGAATGTGTTTCTCGTGATTTAATTTGCATGTTAATTTTCCTTAACTGCTATTTATTATAGGTGACGATTGCATTGCCATTAACTCTGGTTCAACTTTCATCAACATAACTGGCGTTTCTTGTGGACCTGGCCATGGCATCAGGTCAGTTCGAGTTAAATTTTAAGGGTTTAATTTTCACGTTATGTTATATATTTTGACCCTCTGTCTGGGATGTATTACTATTGGTGAATCTAGTGTAGGGAGCCTTGGAAAAAATGGAGATTATGCTACAGTGGAAGAGGTACTTGTGCAAAATTGCACCTTTAGTGGAACCACAAATGGAGCTAGAATCAAGACATGGAAGGTATATATGAGGATCGGCTCTAGTTGATTGGATCAACTATTGTCAATAATTGAAGCAAGTGAATAATTAAATTAAATCATATATAATCACGTTTTGCTGGTGTTTTTTGAATCAGGGAGGATGCGGGTATGCCAGGAAGATCATATTTGAAGATATTAAACTCGTTGGAGTGAGCAACCCTGTGATTATTGACCAGCAATATCATGACCATTTGAGTGATGTTACTTACCGCAACGTGAGGGGAACCTCAACTGCTGAGGATGCAAACCAACTAAATTGTGACAGTAAAGGCGAAGCAGTGAAAGTCAGTGATGTTACTTACCGCAACGTGTGGGGAACCTCAACTGTTGAGGATGCAATCAAACTGAATTGTGACAGTACTGTTGGGTGCACTGACATTAAACTCGACAATGTTCACATAACCTCTGTTGTTGTTGCTGGAGAGAAGAAAACTGCTCCAGAGAAGAAAATATATGCTTCATGCAATAATGCAAAAGGGAAGATATGTTATTCGTGTTATCCAAATGTCCCATGTCTATCTCGAGAGCGAGAATTTGCCGAATCTGGGTTTGGGTCTAACTCATCCTCAACTGAATCTGGGTTTGGGTTTAACTCATCCCCGAAAACTAACTCATGGGGTGAGAGTTACGACCCACTTATAGTCACTAGTCAGGGCATCTCACTATATCATATAGGACTTCCCATAAGAATGACCAAGGTTTTTGTTGCATTAATATTTGCCATGTTCTATCTCAACTGCAATTGGTAGGTTATATTTGGTTTTCCTTTCTTGCATTGTACATATTACTTAATAATTCAAGTTTGTGTTTTTTTGAGTCCTTAGTACAAATGGTCGGGGGTGGGGGACGGGGATAGGGAAGTGAAGTGTTGCGGGTTCGAACCTGCGCTCTCAATATCCCCCAACACTTTACCACTTGGCTACATTCTCTGGAACAATTCAAGTTTGTGTTAAACTTACTTGCTTCTATACTAGGATTTTGAACATCTAAATCAGATTATAAATTGCAAATAAGCTGTGTATCTCTTGAAGACATCTTTGTAGGGTGTTGTTTTCCTCGTAGGAAGAATGTACACACTCTATATGCCAAGAACAATGTAATCCAACAGAACTCCCATCTATCAAGTTGTATCTTTGATGGAGCAATGATAGAGACTACAACCTAATTTCCATCAATCATAGATATTAAGCCCAATAGGCCCTACAGATCACCTTAACACACTTGCCAATCTGACTTGGCCCAATAATCATATATACATACATGGTGATTATCAAACCCAAAATTGATCACATAATAAAATGGGGTCACATAGAAAAATATATCAAGTAATACATTCAATTCATTTTACTAAAATAAAATTAGACCAATCAATAAGAGCCTATATAAAGAAAATTCTAATGCTCTCCCACTTGGGCAATGTTAACTGGATTTTATTTATTTTAAAAATGACTCCTGAGTAGAACAATTGTGGCCACAAAATAACCTGAATATATTCACCACAAAAGACATGATCAATACTGCCAATAAAATTATTAGCCAAGAATCTTGGAAAAGACAAATTATTCAAAGTTTAGTTTATCATTGACAACATATCTCATTAGCCTGATCACGATTGAATCGCAATTACATAAGTTCAATGTAACAACAACAACAACAATAACAACTCTCACTAATCAACTACTCTCTTCGTCCCTAAATATAAGCCCCATTTGACTAAAACACAAAAATTAATAAAATTAGTAACTTATTTAATTTGTCTATAATGTGTACTATTTTTTCAAAACTACCATTTAGTTATTAGAAAGAGAAATAGTCACCCCATTTATTATTGACTATAAAAAAATGTAAATTAATTAGGGTTATTCTTGTAAAAAAAATAATTAATGCACATAGTAATTTGGAAAGATGCTTATAAAAATGGACAAATTTGTTTTTCAAATGAGGCTTATATTTATGGACGGATGGAGTACATCAAAGGACATTACAACACTCATGTTCTCAACATGTTTCATAAAACCCTATGGGTCTTAGTCCATTAGTTAGGGTTTTGCAAGCATATCCTCCATAGAAATATACTCAACAAGGATTGTTCCATTCTCAACCGTCTCTCTAACAACCGGGAATTTAATACTTATATGCATAGAAGTTGTAGTGGTTTTGTTATTCTTGGTAAATAATGTAACAAAATTGTTGTCACAAAAAAAAATTTCAATGGTTTAGAATTGGAGTCCATAATGTCGAGAGCAGAAACAAAATTTCTCAACCTCACAACGTGAGACACATTACCATAACATGTGACAAACTTTGGCTGCATAGTTGAAGAGGTAGACAAAGTTTGTTTTACGCTCTTCCAAGATGTGGCCCCTCCAACTAGCATGAAAACATATCCAGAAGTAGATTTCTCATCATCTGGACGACATGCAAAATCAGAATCAGAGTATCCAATAACATCTAAGTTGTCAAGCCTCCTATATATAGACAAGCATGTTCTCCTTTGTCTTTTGCAAGTACCTCATTACCTTCTTAACAACAACCTAATTAGCATGTCCCATATTTGATGTGAACCTACCAAGAATACTAACATCAAAAGACAAATCAGGTGTGGTGCAAACCTAATCATATATTTGACTACTCATTGCTCCGACATAAGGAATATTTTCCATAAATCTTCATTTAATATCATTTTTAGGACATTCATCCTTACATAACTTATCCACTTTGACAATAGGGACATCACTAGGTCTACTATTCTCCATATTGAATCGCTTCAAAAATTAGTCAATATAAGCCTTTTGGGATAAACCCAAAAGTCCATGAAGTCTATCTCTATGGATCCGAATGTCCAAAACAAAAGAAGCCTCCTCAAGGTACTTTCATGCAAAAAGACACACACAACATATTCTTGGTCTCAACAAGTATATCATAATTATCGCTAGCAAGTAGGATGTCGTCTATATAGAAAACAAGAATAATAAATTTACTCCCACAGACCTTAGATAAATGTATTGATCAACTTTATTTTCCACAAACCCATGGATGAGATGATTTCATCAAATTTGAGACACCACTAGCTAGAAGCCTACTTTATACCATAAATTGATTTCTTCAATTTGCACATTAAGTGCTCCTTACCATTCTCTATGAAACCTTTCGGATGTTGGATATAAACCTCCTCATAAAGATCCCATTTAGAAAAATTATCTTCACATCCATCAGATGCAGCTCTAGATCATAATGAGCTACTAAACACTATAAGAAATCTGCCAATTTCCTACAAAAATTTCTTAGGGTTTGGGTTCCTAGGAAATTACCTAGGGTCAAAACCCTAGGAAAATAACCACATATGGATTTCCTAGGGTATTCTAAATCACATCCCCCCGCTTTATTCTCATGTGATCGCATGCTTTTTTCTCGCTTACCTAGGTTGAACCACTAGGAAATTAATGACAAAAAACCTAGGGTCCGTCAGCCGATTTCACGCCAGAAACACGGGATTACCGACTTCGCCTAAAGCCGCCGGTAATTCTTCAAAACCGCCAGAAGTCCGACTATCGACGCTTACCGACGACCCATAACCCGTCGAAATATGATCGCCGCAAATGATTACCGACGGACTATTTTTGCCGCCGGTATTACCGACGGTTAGACCTACAAATTGACTGGTATTCCGACGGCAAAGCTGCCGTTATATTTCCGACGACATGACCGCCGGTAGACTGATGTTTTCCGACGGCATAGCCGCCGTAATCGGGAAGTTTTTTTTTTTTTTTTTGCTTAATAAAAATTTACTTTTAATTAATTTTATATTAATAAAATTATTAATTAATAAAAAATTAATTTTATTCTTTAATTAATTAATTAATTTAATTATTTATTTGTTTAATTGTAAAATAATTTTATTAATAAAATTATTAATTAATAACCAAATTAATTTTACTCTTTAATTAATTTCTCATATTAAAATTATTTATTTATTAATTTAATTAAAAATTACTTATAATTTAATTTAACTTTAATTATTAATTGATTTCCATATATAAAAATGTGATAACGTAAACTAAAAAGTAAATTAAAAAAAGAAAACATATTAAATAAAAATTCAACAAATAAAAATCAAGAATTCAAAATAATATCCAAACGAAAAACATGATATCCAAAAATATGAAAAAATATAAGTACAAACAGAACTATTAGTCCTCGTACTCGATCATCATCGAGATGCTCTACATCATCCGCGATCATCGACATGACCCATGAGCACGCCGGAGGCGAAGGCGAGGCGAGGCGAGGTCGGTGGCCGAGGTCGGCGAGTAGGTCACGGGCGCAGCCAGCATCCGTACATCTCGCTTCCGCCGCCGCAAAGACTGAGTCAAAAGCTCCTCGCTGCCGGGCCACGGCCCGCCTAACTCGCTATCTCCTGGTCATCCGCGGCAGAGCTTAACCGCTGGTTACTTCTACTCGACGACTCTCCAGGTGTAGGCGACGGCCCTTTTTAGAAGTCACGGGCAAGGTCGCCAAAGACCATATAGGCGACCTTTCTTCTTCCGCCAACCACTTCCGCCTCAAACCCTCGCCGGTGTAGATAGATCGTCAGTGGCTCCGAGATGGAGCTTAACCACTTCCGCTAAAATATTTCTAAACTTAACTACTTTAAGTATATCAAGGAAATGAATAAATTGCAATGCATTTGATCTCCAAATTGAAAAAATGAATGAATGACTGAAAAATTAGTCTTGGCCCCAATATAAAACACCACAATGGACAACATATATAGAACTTCCTACGGAGAAACAACATATATATATATATAGATTAACCCTTTTATATTATAATAAATTTTATTCAATGTTGTAGCTCAAACTTTACACAAGGCAATTCTAGAATGAAGCTAAAAACTCAAGGTTGTTTTACACACACACACACATATATATATATATATAGATTAACCCTTTTATAAGATTTTTAATACATGGTTGTTATTTTAAGCAAAGATTTTCTCTCGACCTAGTTTGTTACTACTTATTGTAATCAAAGTCAAACTGCTCTGCTGACTATCCAATCAAAGTTTTAAAATATAAACTTATAACTGTTTTTAATAATTTTATTTGACAAAATAACTGTTTTTTAATAATTAAATGAAATACATTCATTTTTTTATTCTAAATGTGATAAACTTTTTCATGGTTTTTAATAGTGTATTACACTGTATCAAGTGACCTGCTCTATATGCACGGGTAATTGACATTAGTAGAATATGAATATTTAATGTGAAAAATACACTATTATATTTAAAAGATGTTATTAGTAAGAAAGAAAAGACAATAATTTGTATAAAAATATTAATATACAAACTTATATGGGAGAGAATGCCTACTCTCGTGAACTAATTAAAATTTGTTGTTCAGTTGTAAATCCCATACTTTTTCATTCAAATTTTATTGTCACATGTAATGTTTTACTATGATTTTTATATTGATCAATTTACATATAGATAGTAATGTTTTTTGGTATAAAATATTATGTTGAATGTAATTTTCTTATAATTAAGAAGTTAATATGGTTTTATATAATATGTTCATTACGGTGAATTAAGTATAATTTTTCCTATTTACTTTCATATAAAAAATATTCAAATGTGTGTCATATTTAGCTATAAATTTTACATTAATAATCATAATCTAATTTGTTTATTATTATAAACAAATATTAATTCATTTAAAATAAGATAAATAATATTATTATTATTTAAATTTTAATTTTTAAAATATATTGAATATATATTAATGCCTTGTACGCTTCTTATTTCAATCAACCAATAATAAACAAATTTTTTCTTGCTTTCTCTCGCCAAAATTAATATATCAATAATAAACAAAGTAAACTCGGAAAGCGTGGTTCACTTTCCTCTTGCTTCTCAAACGAAACCATGAAAACGCAGAACCGCACCGGAGTTGCAGAGAAGAGAACAGAGCGTAGTTCTAAGAAAACACTTGGGTTTTTCTCCGCTGCTAGTGGCGCTCCGACCGCGATATTTCGCTGATTTGGTCATGCCCGACGCTTACAGCCAAGAACGTGAAACCGCCCGCCACGGCATTTTTATGGCGTCAGCTTTCGCTACGCAACGCCACGCCGCTTATTGGCGGCCGCGAACGCCCGCTATTGACTACAGAGAGCCAAACATTAATCAAATCCAATCAATTAGGAAAAAGTTGAAAATGGGCTTTTCTAACAATTCAAAACCTCTAATAATTATGAAATTGGGTAGATACACCCAAATCACTCGCTTCCACCCCACAAAAACACCTCAATTGGAAAACATTTCTCGTAAGAAATCCGCTCAAAGCCCACCAAGATAACATCCCAACAATCAAAACTTTACCTTCAATCAATCATATTAAACCCCCAATACAACAAAGATTCAGATCACAGACTAAAAATAATCCATCCAATCCAATTACTCTACATTTGATTAATTTGTTCCAAACTTCCAATCATGACATTTAGAAAAGCAATTGTGAATGTTGTTGATAAATAGAGAGGAGATGAATGAAAGACTTGACCTGATATTGTCCAATTAAACGACAAGAATCGCAGCCAAACGACAAAGAATCAGCGCGGAGGTTGAACGAGGTTGAACGAGGTTGAACGACAAAGAATCACAAGGGAGGGCTAACGACAAAGAACTACGGGCGGAGGGCTTAACGAGGTTGATGACGGAGGCTACGGCGGAGGGCTAACGAGGGAGATGAAGGGAGAGTCGCGCGAGGCCGAACGAGGGAGACGAAGGGAGCGAATGAATTGAGTTCGAGGTCGGCCAAAGATGAAAAATAGGGAGACGAAGGGAGAGGTCGAGGGTGATGAAATATTGAGGTCGAGGGAGATGAGTTCAGGCCGAGGTCGAGGAAGAAGAAGAAGAAGAAGGATTCGTCGCCAACAAAGAGCTTACCGACGGTAACAACATCGGGATTAGCGACGGGCTAATCCGCCGGGTAAAGATGGTAAACGGCGCCGTATTCAAAAACATGCGCAATTTTTCAAAATTTACGGCCTCATCGACGACACCCACCGACGCTTTAATCCGTCGCTGTGGGATTTCCACGCTTAAACCGCTTCGTGAATGTCCATCGATGACAGACGCCGCTCTCCGTAAGCATCAGCGGAATCCCGCAACCGACGACTAAAGTCGCTTGCAGAAATGGCCGCCGTAATCCCGCGTTTTCTTGTAGGTTTGCTCATTTTTTTAAAAACAAACAAGGACACCGAGTGTGTTTGCCCGCCGATTTCCTCGCTTTTTTTTTTAATTTCATGACAAAATCGAGGGGTAATGAACCCTAGGATTTTCGCTTGACCATTCAAAATGGATCGGTCCGCTCACAAGTAAAATAGTAGGAGTTTCTCATCCCGCCGATAAAAATAGCCGATATTTTCAACCATTCATAAGCTTTTTTAACTCCTAAACCTAAAAGAGGAAAGGCTGCTCGCTTCCTCCTTCCAGAGCTACTGGGCCGAGCCTCTTCCTCTCTCCCTCTTTTCTTCTCTTTCCTTTCCATTTCTCCTTCCTCCGCCACTCACCTCCACCCAATACTGGGATGAGTCCGCCGCCTCTACCCCTCTCTTTCTTTCTCCAAATTTTCTTTTCTTCTTCTATTTTGCTACTTTTTCCCTCTCCCTCCGCCCGCTTACCTTCTCCGACCTTCACCGCCTATGACAACTATAACGCCAAGTCCCGCTTCCTCCCACTGGACATCGCTTCGCTTCCACCATACTTTTTCGCTTGGCAATCTCCTGGCACGAATCCACCTCGTGACGGCGCCACTCGATCTTCGCTTTCCTCCACACTCACCGCCGACCCGCTTTCTACGGCCACATAGATGTTCCCATCACAAACCTCCAGATTCCGATCGGATTACTTAAGAATCCAAAGGAGTTTCACATCCGCAAACGAAGATTCTGGAAAAAGAAGGAGCAAAAGCAGAAAATATAGGAGCTTGAGTTTGATTTGTTCGAGAGGTTGATCTATTGTTGCGTGTGTTTGCTATTCTTGATCTGTTAGGTTTTATGCTTCGAGAGGTTGATCTGTTAGGTTGAACTGTTCTTGATCTGTTAGAGAGGTTGATGTTCGAGAACTTTGATTTTCCTGTTCTTTTTTTTTTTGATAGGATGATTTTGTTGTTCTTAATCTGCCACCACCATCCTCACCACACCGCCCCACCTTCCAATTTTTTTCTTTTTTTCTGTTCTTGTAATGTTTTAATATTTTAGGTTGTTGTTCTTGTAATGTTAGGTTGTTGTAATGTATTTTTTGTTCTTGTAATGTTCCAATTTTTTCTTGATCTGTAAGGTTGATGTTCTTGTAACGTTTAATTCTTGTAATGATTTAGGATTTTGATGGAATTTCATATTCTGATTGTTGATCACAGGCTAATCTGATTGGAATTTCATGGATTTGTGGGATAATTTCAATTTTTGATTTATTTTTTAAAAAAAATTTGCCGCAATTTCCTAGGGTCTCAGCCCCTAGGAAAAACCGAGGGTCATAGAACCCTAGGAAATTTGGTGCATTTCCTACGGCTCGGGGCCCTAGAAATTTCCTATGGTTTCCTAAAAAAAAAAACACTCGGTTTTGATTTCCGAGAAGCGGATATCCTACAGCACATGGGCCCTCGGTGGGCCCTCGAAAAATACACTATTTCCTACGATTTTTCGTCATTTCCTAGGGTTTTTGACCCTAGAAAATCGCATGTTTTCTTGTAGTGAAAGTCATACTAATCCTAAAAGAATCTTTAGAGAAAACCGGGAAAAAGTATTTTTATAGTCGACACCCTCCTTCTGAGTGTACCATTTGGCTATCGTCTCGCTTTAAATTGCTCCATTTTCCTTAAAATCTTTCTTGGTCTTCAATATCCACTTGCATGAAAACATTATTAATTAAACAAAATAATAGAAGAAGAGTATATAATCTCATGGGCGGTAGTTGCATTCTGATCATTTCGGGGGTGGTGGCCATAGAATTTAAAAAGAGGTATTGTCGCTCGAGTGAGGGTCATCGGCCTTTTTCGAAGGTTGTAGATCACATCTTGTGTGATCTCACTGCAAATCATTGCATATTTAGATCATATCTAAATATGTTATTTGAAGTAATATAAATAATTAATATATAATGTTCGGTAAAAAGTAAAAACAAAATAATCCAATCTAATCCAAACTGCATTTAATCGGATTGAATTGGTTCGGATATTTTTAAAGAAGTCATTCAAACCAAACCAAACCGGATGATATTCTAATATTTGGATCGGATGACTTTTTGCTTCAAAACCGAATTAAACCGCACTACAAACACCCCAATTGGCAGTTGAGGGAGGCAGGGATTATCAAAATTTTAAGTTAAAGACACTAGTTGTAAAAATTAAACGAGCAATTATTAAATAATTATTTTTTACAAAATTATTAAATAAATATAAAAAAATTGAAAATTTAAGAATATTTCTTTCCAAATCGACACAAGCAAAACATTAATACAAATACAATTATTGCCTGGAATTAAAAACTGACAACAATGTAACGGACGTTTGCTACTCCGTGAATTCACTCATTGGACAACCCTTTCAAATTGCCCTCCAATGACACGTGAGAGGTATAAAGGCAAAAAAAAAGGAAACAAAAAAGAAAAAGAAATAATTAGTAATCTGATAAAAAAGAAATAAAAAATACGAAAAGTGATATTAAAAAAATGACAAAATCAGGATTCAATGTTATTTTAGGTTTTTTTTTCCTTATAAAAAAAAGTAAAAGACATGATCAGTAATAATGTGATAATAAAGAAATTAAAAAAAATATAAAAAGAGGTAATAAAAAAATATGACAAAATCATGATTCCATAGGTTTGTTCTCTTTATAAGAAAACTCTCTAAAGCTGATACTGTTTTTGTACCGATGCCTATGCACATGATCAAAAGCTTCCCATCAGGTTTCTCTCACTCTCACTCACAGACTCGAATTGAGTTGAAGATCAACAATGGAAAAGCCAGCAACGATCACCCGAAGTTGCAATAATCACCAGCTCTGGTTTGCAATTCTCATCTCCTTTCTCTTATTCTCTTTACTTCTATGCTTTGATTACTCTGCCACATTTCATGGTCCCATCAACGGGTTCCCTTTCTCAATCACCAAACAAGTAACCACTTTGGAACCCAAAACCTGCAACACAGATCCCTGCAGTGGCCGCTATGTTTACATTCACAACCTTCCTTCCCGCTTCAACCACTACTTGCTTCAGCATTGTCAATTTCTCACCAGAGGAACCGACAAACCCAATATGTGTCCGTACATGGACAACATGGGTTTAGGTCCTAAGATTGAAAACTCTAAAGGGGTTCTTGTCCCCAACACTAGTTGGTATGCCACCAACCAGTTCTTGTTGGAGGTTATTTTTCACAACAGGATGAGAAAATATGCGTGTTTGACCAATGATTCTTCCTTGGCTTCTGCAATTTTTGTCCCATCTTATATTGGTCTTGATGTGAGTCGCTTCCTTTGGGTTTCTAATCTCACTGTGAGGGATTCATCTGGTTTTGATCTTGTTGAATGGCTTGCAAATAGGCCTGAATGGAAGAAAATGTGGGGTAGGGATCATTTCCTTGTTTCAGGTAGAATTTCATGGGATTTTAGGAGACAATATGATGATTTGTCTTATTGGGGTAGCAAGTTTAGATTTTTACCAGAATCTATGAACATGTCAATGTTAGCAGTTGAAGCAAGTTCATGGAATAATGACTATGCAATACCATACCCAACTTCATTTCACCCTTCAATGGACAGTGAAATTTTCCAATGGCAGAACAAAATCAGACATCAAAAAAGGTCACACTTGTTTACTTTCACTGGTGCTCCAAGGCCTGAACTTGAAAATTCAATAAGGGGAAAGATCATAGACCAATGTAGAAGTTCAAGTTTTTGCAAATTCATTGATTGCAGCTATGGTGGAGAGAAATGTGACAATCCTGTAAATGTTATGAAGGTGTTTGAAAGTTCTGTGTTTTCTTTGCAGCCTCCGGGTGACTCATACACTAGAAGATCAATTTTTGATTCCGTTTTGGCGGGTTGTATTCCTGTTTTCTTTCATCCTGGTACGGCTTATTCACAGTATAAGTGGAATTTACCAAAAAACAGAACTAAGTATTCTGTGTATATACCAGTGAAGGATGTGAAAAAATGGAATGTTAATGTGGAGAAGGTGTTGCTGGGAATTCCAGAGAATGAGGTGATTGCAATGAGAGAAGAGGTTATAAAGCTTGTTCCAAAAATAATTTATGCTGATCCTAGGTCTAAGTTGGATACACTTGAAGATGCATTTGATTTGGCACTAAAAGGGATACTTGAAAGGATAGAGAATGTAAGGGAAGCAATTAGGAAGGGGAAAGATCCTAGTATTGGTTTTGCAGATGAAGACCATTATAAGTATACATTTTCAGATAATTATAGCTGATGGAAAAAATATTATTAGTCATGATAATACATAGTGGAACAACATCTACATCGTTCATACTTCATAGTTAAACCTTAGCAGTTCATATGCCTTTGTTGTGAATAGCTGCAGGTTCTATTTTCAAGTGCAGCCCCTACAGTATTTTTTATTTTTTTTTAAATTATGGGTGTTGTAAATTTTTATTTTTATTTTTACAGACGCTATAATTATGGTTTGCCGACAGTAGAGTTTAAATCTGTACTCAGCTGCAGCAGCTCCGTTTTGCCGACAAAAACGGAAGGACAGTGTTCGGAATTTAGAGGCTCATATTGAGGGACATAAGAGGTATGGAATGCATGTGAATGGCATCTAATGTAACCTTTGGGCTGCAATGCCCGACAGACTAATGACCAAGTCATGAAATTTTCGTAACTTTTGGTATAGTCACACACTCACGGCCACAGTCACAGAGGAGAGGAGAAAACAGGTCGGGTATTGAACCAGTAGACCCCAATTCCCGTATTATCGCCTGTGATTAAGGACCCTTTCCACGACATTAAATGCCCTTTTCCCTAAAAAGGGTCGCAAGGACCACTTTTCTTACGGAAAATAAAGTCACGTTGCCAAAATTATCGTTTGCTTTTTAATTTTTTTTTCTCATCTATTCATGACTATCTGTGAGTGATGCGAGTGTTTTCTTTCTTCATTTTTGGGCCAAAAGTAGAATTTTAGTAAACAAACGCATGGTTAGGATCAGTTCAAGAGGTTGCTTTTTGTATTTTCGTTTTTTTTTGGGTAAATTCTTATGTATCCTTTAAATTAGTAAAAATAGTTCGTTTATTCAATATTTTTCATATAACCGTTACGACATACTTTTTTTATTATTTTAAAAAATAAGCAGTAAGTTATGAATAATTATTTCGGTACCCCAAAAAATATTTTACAAATTTGTTAATATGTTCTTTCTCTTTTCTCTTGAAAGTTTAGAATATCCATCATAATAAAAAAAAAATTGAATAATCAAATAGCAGTAAACATATACCGATGACAACTTGTTTTCGATATCTAGGCTCCATCGAAAGAAGAAAAAAAAGAGAAATCAAATCTATGTTGGGAAAAGAAGACCGTGAAGTGGGTATAAAGATAAAGAAAGGAGAATACAAAGGGACACCGTAGAGAAATTTTTGATAAAAAAATCATTATTTAGTTTAAAAAGTGTGCATCTACAATTTAAAAAATTCAAAATGACTTATTTAAGGTAATTAAAGTGGATTTAATGACATAATAAGTAGATACAAGCTCACTTGCGTACCGTACCCAACACTTTCACCGGGTACCGGAGTGCTCACCATTTTTTTCCTAATACTACATTCATTCCTAATTATAAGAAAATTTTTAGAGAATTTTTTGGTCCTAATCAATTCTACTATATTATATAAAATGGAGTTTTGTAACGTAGACACATGTCACGTGACAGCTCTATATTCATTCTTTTCCCTTCAAAATGTAAAATATTTTATTTTTTAATTCATGATATTTCATTAATTAAGGCATATCAATCAATTAATACTCATATCTAGACTTTTATCATTCAATCAAATTTGAATTAAATCAAAAAGTAATAAATTAAAGCATATCGATCAATTAATTCTCATATCTGGACATTTGTCATTCAATCAAAATATTATCTAAGTTATGTGATGACATAATAATCATTAATTTTTTTGCCTAAATCAATTTCAATTTTTTTATTGTTTAGTTATTGTTTTAATTATAGCAACCATCATTACACAATGTCAAACAATAATTTTGCAATGTGAATCATTAATATATTTCCTTAAATGACTTATCTATTTTTTATTCGTTAGTTATATCAATTATCAGAAATTATTCATCATTATTTTTTTTGACAAATACTATTCATCATTATTTTAGCATACAAATTTATTTACTTTTAATTTTATAACTTTTCATAGATTATTAATTTTACTATACACATCATAATATTTAATTTACAAATTATAACTATATAGTGTTAAATTTTATTTTTTTCATAATTTGTATATTTTATCTCTTACATATTATTAAAATTTAAAAATTTTCAGCATTACAACGTTCACATCATTGTTTATGTTTAAGTATAATAAATGCTAAATCAATATGTATTTTTTCCTTCTTAAAGCTCTGATATTATACACGAGAAAAACCATAGTTTATTCTTGGATTAATTTGTTGTCCAATATAGATTATCTCTTTTTCATGTAACTTATTTTTAATTTGTCTTACAGTAATTTAGATAAATAATTCAATTATGTGCTTTATATTTTTTTTGTTGAAACTCATAGTTGAAATACCATCTCTAATCATAAACAAAAATAGAACCGATATTTTCTATTTTATATGTTATATTTCAAAAAAAAATTAAAGTATATGTATAAATACATATATTCTCTACTTCATAATGAATTATCTATATAATAGTTTTTGAAAAATTTAAATCTGCTAATAATTTTTAAAAAAAAAACTTCAAATTTATTCTTGTACGTTGGATACATTTACAACCCATATAGTTAACCCGTGCAAGCACAGGTAAATACACTAGTTATAAGAAGTTGACTTATTTCTAGATGTATTAATTGTTAATATACTTTTTATACCCTATTTTAATAGACTTGTATATTTAATAGACATGTATATGCACATAATTAGGGGTATATTTGGAAAGAGAGTTCAATTTTATAACATTAAATATGTCTCTTTGGTCTTTGTATTTTTTGTAATTTATTCTTATAATTAGGACTAGAGGTAGTAACACCCTTTCCCTGCATATGGCTTTTTCTCTCTCAAAATACCTCTTTTGAAAAGCAATATTTTTTTAAATTCTGAATTCTAAATTTTGAAATGACTTCTGCAACTGATAAGTTGGAAATTGTTTAAGTTTTTACTTTGTTTTAATAGGTTATTTTAATAGTTTATTTCACCTTTTGTTTTATTTTACTACCTTTATGTCTTTATTTGATTTAAAAAGGTAAAGTGGTGAAAAGCTTGAAGAATTTGATGCAAACAGTGAAGATCATGACCCTCGATATTGAAGATTATGGTCATAATTCGTGTAGCAATAGTTGGAGAGTCAAGTGGAAGTCAGAAAGAATTATGACCCCAGTAATGCTAATTATGGCTGTAATCGTAGCAGACCAGTATAACAGCTCATTAAAACGTGAGAATTTGAGTGGCTATTTCGATGGACTTTAAGGGGATTGAAATGGGATTTTATGAGGACTAAATTAGGCTATAAATGGGGGAGCTAATCCAGCTGATTAGAGAAAGAAAATAATATCATTTCTTATTACTTCCATAGCCTTGATTTAGTTTTCTTTGTAGTTTTTTTGAGTTTATGTTTTGCTACTTCTCTAAATTTTGTCTTTGGTTTGAATAAGAATTAGTTTTCCTTTTCTCTTATCTCTTATCTCTATCTCTTTTCATCTCTTACTTTCTTAATGTTTCAGTCTTATTATTTTGATTGTATTATCAATATGTGTGAGTAGTTTTCTAATCTTAGGATTGTGGGTATTCCAATTGATGGATTATTACCAATTCTGATTTTTCTTTGTTATGAGTGTTGTTTCCTTTTAATTCAACCTTAGTGTTTATGATGCATGATCTTAGATATCAAATGAAAGACTGAAAGGTGAAGTTTTATATTAGAACTATGAGATTGAACAAGGGAATCGAATCGTGAAAATAGATTGGTTCTCTTGAGGTTCTGAAAGATAATTGTTCTTAATGAGTTTTTACTAATATTTTCACCATGAAAATAGGTTGTTTATTAGCTTAAATACATTATTCTTCTTTGAAAAAAGGCAATGTTATATTAGATTATTTGACCTTTAAAAATCAAATACTCATAGCTTTAGAAAAATTGGTTTGGTTGATAATTATCATTGTGAAGAACTATAATCCCAAAAGTTTCTTTTCTCTGTCATTAAAATTAATTTTCCATTTGATTTTCAACAACTTATCATTTTAAGACAATTTTAGCTAATCACCATAGTGAGAAGAAATTAGTAATCAATACTAACTCTTTGTAGAAGCGATATTTTTATTATGCGATACGACTGTGAGCT
Source organism: Calophaca sinica (assembly GCA_037113605.1). Taxonomy (NCBI): domain Eukaryota; kingdom Viridiplantae; phylum Streptophyta; class Magnoliopsida; order Fabales; family Fabaceae; genus Calophaca; species Calophaca sinica. The sequence continues at coordinate 41,572,527 of CM073735.1, forward strand.
TGCGGTGACTATCAAGTTTTTGACCAAACTTTTAGAACCAATTATTTTGAGTTTTAAAATGGATAAAACCTAGGTGTAGTTTCTTATATCTTATTGGTGTTGTTTTTTACTATTTTTTTTCTCTCTCTCCCTCTCATACATCAACAATAACAGTTACAGAAAATATAAATGGTGGTAAAAAAGGATGTAAGCAACTGCGCTTAAGTTTTCTCATTTTAAAATACCTTCCAGAAATAAACTTTTGGAAACGGATGTCCAAAAATTAACTTCCGAACACAATATTTTTTGAGGAAAAAATAAAACAGAGAGGGTGTATTAGAAAAACAGGGAGGCCAAAAGAAACTCCCTTAATTCGATATCAAGCAGCCCAACCCAAAATTCAAATCCACGTTTCCGCCACATTCACAAAGTCCAAATGAAAAATGAAAAACCGTCACCTAATAGAAGGATACATTCAAATCATCAAAGATATTAGTGTCTTAAAGAAGAAGTTCACTTCATGTGGATTTACTTGGATCGCGAAGCAAGGCAACTCCGTTGCCCATACGGTTGCCAAATTAGACTCCGCCTCCTCATTGTAAGCTACCTGGGCCGTTAACCCCCTATTGAAGTGCACCGAGCGCTGCATCTTGATCTGGAATCTATGGCTTATCGTGGAAAGGCCAATGGCCATCCTGTGTTGATGGCCCCCATTCCTGATCTCTTCTGCTCTGTTGGCGTTTTCGCCTCTAGTGGCTTCTTCTCCTAGTGGCGGCCTCCGCCTGGTGTTTTATCCTTGTACTTCCACTTATATCTAGAGTGGTAATCCGGTGCCGCTCGTGCATGGTAGGACATTTAGTATTGAGTTGTCGTTTGCTGGATTGGCTTGATTGGGCCTGTATCTGGATTGGGCTCTGGCTCTGGCCCTTTGTGGAATGAAACTCATATTTGACAACAAAAAAAATTAGAAGGATGCATTTTTTCGGGTTAAAAAAAGGATGCATTTTGGGGAAGTTGAAGAAAGGGCAGCATCCCACGCATAGCCATTTATTTAGACCGTCATAATCATAGATTCAATTCCAGTAACAAATAATAATAATCATAGATTCAATTGAAGCAAATCAGACACATAAATGTCTAGAGAAGGCAGCACAGTGATAAAATGTTCTGAGACCTTAGAAGCGCAGAATCAAAACCGCAACGCTCCATTTTCCCCTATCCATCCCCTGACTACTTACAGCAAAAGAAAAAACCACGCAAGCAAATTGCATTTTATCGCTAATCATTTTTATCATTTCTACAACTCGCCGTCCTTTTTCTTTCTTTCTTTTCCCTCCTTCTCCTATAAACTCTAATTCGTTTCATTGCAAACGGGCACAGACTAAGTTTTCACACACACGTACTAGAAAGTTTTGGAAGTAACGCAGCTTAATATATTTATGCAATGTAGATAACTCTGTCTTCAAGACATTGGAGATGAACAAGTACATTATTCTTTTGTTGTTTGTTTCAACAACATGAGAGATACCTTTATTACAATGAATTTGTGGGTATTTCAAAAGTTTTAATGATATTGTGGTCCATATTATTAAGTGAGAATTATTGGAAAAATAATTTTATTAATTTATTATTTCTTTTATTTGTTAGAAGTTTTGACTTGGTCTTTATTCTTATCTTATCTTTTCATTTGACTTGGTCTCTCCCACTCACACCATTTTCTCTAACTCTTAACTGCTTTATCTTTATCTTGTGTTTATATATATCTACTTTTCTGCCTGGGTTAATAAACTACCTTGCGTTCCTTCTCGAGTTTTGATAGTCTCGGTACGTTTATCGCTGAGAAGAACCTGTTGTATCCTGGGAGACTTGCACAACCTTGCGGATAAATCTTTAGGACAGTGATTGCACGCCTCATGTTTTTACACTGATGGAGCCTTCTGCATCTACAATATAAGGATTTATTCCTTTTAATTCCATTGACATTGTCTCGCCATTACTGATGCTCATGAAACCCTAAAGCCCCAAATTTAGCCTCACTAAATTCTCATCGTTCCTGTTTCACAATGAGCGTGACAGAGCAAAACCTAAGAGATGGCGTGGCGCTGTGGATCTCTCTCGAGGTCCCTGTTCTCCGCCGCGAGAACAATATCAAGTCGTTCCTCTACCTCTCTCCTTCACCGTCCTTCTTCGCCTTCCATTCGCTCTCATCTTCTCCACCCCCACCGTCCCCACGTTACAGTCCCTAGGACTATGGGGATTCTTGGATGCACGCAGTCGCTGACGCTGCTGCACAGTGCTGACACTACCGCTCGTCTCACTTCTCACATTTCCGTCGAATCGCGCGCTTGCTGCGAATTGTCTCAAGATCTGAAGCTAAAAGATTGATGGATCTGAGGCTCAAAGTGCGTAAGCGCGAACGAAAGGTGACCAGAACCGAGACCATTGGCGGATCAACGTGGCTTCTCCAAACGGCAGTGTTTGACAACCAGAGATGATGGCCCATCTTAAGGACGCGCGAGCGGCTTGCAGCTCTGCCAAGCGCGGCAGAAACGCTGGGCTCACGAAGGTGCAAACGGTGCAGTGGACAATCTAGCTCGCGGTGGGGGTCGCAGAGGCACGCTGCAGAGCGTGTTAGGGGGCTTTCTTTGTAAGTTCTGAGCTTTTCTCTCCTTGAAATCAACCACAAGGGGTCTGGTATGTATTCTAATTAAGCTTTAAACCTTCCAAGTTCTGACTCGTGTTGATATTGTGGTCGTATCATATGTTGAATATGTTTGAGGAATGTTACATGGCCTTTGTGATGCCAATTGGTCAGCTATGGGTGAGTTAAATGAGACAAGGATGATATATTTTTATGTCCATGCTTTGTATTCTGTTTTCTGGAATTTACATCTTGTAGTAATTTTCCTACAATTTTGAGAAGATATTTTAATCAATAATAAGTTACAATTGATGATATGTGTGGTTTAGAACAGATTCTTGTATGGAAATCAAAATGAGGCCAATAGAGTTATGGAATAAGTTGAGAAGCCATGGTGAGCTTTTAACCGTTGGCTTTGAGCTGGCAGTGCAGTTGCATAAGTGGGAGTCCGTCTGAATTGAGTTTGGGAATAACCTACGCTTTAGGTGCAGACGCGAGGAGCTTGGCATGAGCTAAGGTCATTTGACTTAAAAGAGAAACGGTCTCCCTAAATGGTCTGCCTTCTGCCAGGATCTAATTTTGTTCCCATCTAAATAAACAATGTGTATAGTTGCAAAAATGTGTCTGATGAAGTGGAGTATTAGTTCTCATATACCAATTATAATTAAGATGTGTCGATCATGGTAATGCTAGTTTGTGACCCAAGTGGGGACATTAATGTGTTAAGAAATTGTTTCTTTGTGAATCTGCTGCCAAGTTCATCCTTGTTTGGTTAATTTTTCTCTTAGACTGTGGTTTGATTTTCTTCTTATCTTAGTTGATTAGTAATAGCTAATTGAAACTATTACTATTTTTAATTGCAAAATTGTAACTGTTTGCTTGTCTTGATGTTATTGTTTGATTCAGCTTGTTTAATGCTTGTGGACTATGATTCTGTTGGAATGGAATTTTAGTTGCTACTTATTTAGAACACCAAACTTCTCTTAATTTAGATCACATATTTACCAGAACCAGATTCACTTAGAATTCAGGCGTTCGGATCCTCTCCATTTCCATAGGAAATGGAGATCTCCTGTCCATTGTGTATCTGCTTGACACGTGGCAAATAAAAAAATCAACGGTTGAGATTAAGTTAGTTTTAAATTTTTAAAAAAAAAATCAAAAATTTCTAATGTCAGGGCTTCGCGTTCATCTTCCTAGCTGAGATTCACCTCTGCGTGAACCGCATCTCTTCGCCCCGCCGTCCCTTCATTGCTCCGACCATGCCCCGCCAGTATGGGAGGCCCAAGAGTATGGTTGCGAGAGACCCGACACAAGGATGACGTCTCATTCTTCTTTGTTCTACTGATTTCTTCTGCTCTATTGTTTGCTTGATGTTTTTGTTTTCTCTTCGAACAAGGAAATGGGGGATGGCGATGGATGGTCTTGGTCGTGGGAAGGGACCAATGGTACAGGTGTGTTGCTGGTTGGTTCAGGTGCAAGGGAGAAGGAGATTATTGGGATTGTGGCGGAGTAGATAACCTCGAGTTAAAATGGTTGGGTACCATTTTATAGACTAGCCTTTTCCTGCTGCTTACTCATTTTAATGTATTCAGGTCACTACTGATCTTGCAAAATATCTGCGAAGCTCTTCAAGGTTGGAATTGGTTGAAGTAGATGGTTGTGTGGGTATCAGTTCAGGGTTAAAAGCCATTGCTAATTCGTCTGCTAATTCTTGTAGCTTGGTCAGTAGAGATGCATTTATGTTTATTGGACAATGTCAATTATTGGAAGAATTAGATGTCACAGATACTGAAATTGATGATGAAGGTTACATTTCCAACCTTAAATTTATAATTTACAATACAAGTTCATCTTCAATGCATGATTTATACTTTTTGATTTGGGTAGGACTTGGATCGATTTCAAGATGTACCAAGCATTCTAGTTCTAGTCTAAAGTTGAGCATATGTTTGAAGATAGCAAATATTAGTCTTAAGCATATTGCAAGCAATTGTTCACATATCAGTCTTTAAACTTATTAAGCAATTGATATGAATAGATATAAGTTGTAGAGGATGTTTATACTCTTTGAATGGTGATTCTAAATAAGTTGTTTTTTTTTTGGAATTTTTCTTTTTGTGTAGTTAAAGTCTGCTCTATTTAATTTTACAGGAGCTCAAGAATAACTGATGTGGGCATTGATGCAATTGCCCTTGGTTGTCCTTCACTTGAGGTTATTAATATCGCTTATAACTGAGAAAACAGAAGGCTAATTCGAGAGAAAGTTCATCATAGAGAAAGCATTCAAGAGGCTTGTATCTGTTATGCAATTTAGTTGTAGAAAGAAAACATTCAATTTGGTTGTATCAAGTATCAAGTAGCAAGTGGCTTGTATCAATCTGTTATGCAATGCAAATAACTCCTTTAGTATCAAGTATCCAAGTGCCTTATTTAATAATGTTGTCATGACAATGCAAATAACTCCTTCAAGTGTCATAATAATGCTATCTTGAATGAATGCAGTTCTTTTTATTTAAGTACCCTCTTAAGACTTTGATCAAGTGCATAGAAGATCAATTTCCAATTTCCAATTCAGTACAAAAGACTGTTGAATCTCATGACTTTTTCATTACAATTCAATACAAGATGTACAAGAGCTCTTTTGATTACAATTTAATACAAGACCAAATTCAGCTTCCTAGATGTACAAGACTCTTGATTACAATTTGGAAATCCTTCTGCTATTCTTTACAAGACCAATTCAGTACAACTTGCTTGTCCAACTTTGTCACTAACAAATACAATCCTTCTCTTTGTTCAGCTTTGTTTCATTTAAATAAAGGCAACCTGCATAATAGTAACATATAAATAAGAATCAACAAAACCTGAAATAATGGAACTAGAGCATGCCTTCAAATTTTAGCACAGAACAATGTTGGTTCAGAAATATTTAAGTCTCGAACAGTTTCTTGCTTATACAATAATAAATAGAAAGATTTCAGAGAAGGAGGAGTTAAAAAAAGATTACATGCACTAATTCAAATCCATCAAAGTGCATACTTATTTCTACAGCTTAATCATCACTTGTTCAGATCATGGTCATGTTTAAAAGTAGCAACACGTGCCATAAGCATTTTAATACCATACCAAATACCAGTAAAAAGGAAAGAAGAGTATTACTTATAAGCACTTTATATGGTGTCAAGAAAACTCTCAAATCCTCTTCATCATATCCATGTGCCATAGTCATAGACACCGTGTCCAGACCAGTACAATAAACTTCAATTTGAAAGACAATCTTTATAGTGAGTTGATAACTTGAATTTGAACAAATCAGTAGCAGTAATTGTAACAGAGAAATCCTTTGTTCTTGTAATGACAACCTCGCCCTAAGAATAGGAAGTGGTATCAATGTTTGTCACAAATAAAAACAGAGAGATATGAGTGAAGCAACCTGCAAGAGTAAGATGAAGCTCTTGATGCACTCCACTGATATGGTGGCTGGGATGAGGTCAGAACAGCGATGGGGCGAGGTTGAGGCGACAGGCCATGGACGGATCAGCGACGGGAAACGGCGGGGCACGACGGGGAATCAGTGGCGGGGAGGCACAGCGGCTGGGCGGTGGGGCAGTCTTTGGTGGAGTTGTGGAGAAGATGGGTTCTCCTTTCTTGTTCTCTGATCGCAAATGTTGCTCGTTTCTTTTTTTTTAATTAAAAAATTAAACTGGTTTCAAAACACAATCTCAGCCATTGAATTTTTTTTTTATTTGCCACGTGTCAAGCAAATAGACAATGAACTGGAGATCTCCATTTCCATAGGAAATGGAGAGGATCCGGACGCGAATTCAGAGCATGTTTGTTGACACTGTTAAATTTTCTTTTGTACATCAAAGAATGCAAATTGATATAACCATGGAATTCTCAAGCTTATTGCACTTTTGTGGGTCTAAACTGCCATGTCATATTTCTTATCAAGTTTCTTTAGAATAAAGTTCTCTCCGAGTCTTCTATCTTATTTTGAAAGGCTACATATGCTGTTAGTATTTTATTTCTACAGGATTGATGGTTGATCACCATAATGTATTTTGAGATCTTTTCTTAACAGTGTATGTACAAGTTTATGACCTAGAGATTTTATTTTACTATGAAATGCCAGTCATATTTACACTTTTGAGAGTGTATTGATAAGAGACAACTTTAGGAGATTCTTGGTACGTACGTATGTATGTATGTATGTATGCATGCACTTGTGTATGCGTTGACAGTTGTACTGTTAATATGCTAAATTATATTAATTATATTTTGGCATCTAAATTTGATGTGAAAATCATGAGAGAAACAAGTATGATTCTAACACTTGATCAAGAAAATTAGAAGCAGCTTTGTTGCCCAAATTGAGTATGTATACCCATATTATAGGAAGATTATTGCATTATGATTTTAATTGCAAAAATATTTTTGTGACACTTGTTAGACTCATGAAATTGTTAAGAGGCACCATGAGTTATGATTAAGTATATAGTGAATATCCACTGTATTAAAAGATACAATGATGTTAATTGGATTTGATTTATATGAGAATAAATCTATAAGTAGATTTATTTCTATCCTCAATAGAGGTGTTGTCGCTTAGAAATCATTCTAAGCAGACATGTATAAGTCTATTATGGAGGCCGAGTTTATTACTCTAAACTCGGTAATATATGAGATTGATTGACTAAGAGACGTCTTAGTCAATATTTCTTGATGGAAGAAACTCGTGTCTTCCATATTTATGTGTTATAATTGTATAAAGTAGCTACTGAAAGAGAAAGTTATATCCTAAATTTATGTGAAATCAAAAGTGATCTAAATCGATCTTTTGACAAAGCCCCTAAGGAGGAAATTACTAAGTGAAACATCGAGGGGAATGAGACTTATGCCACTGGAAAACGACAAGTAATGGGAACCCAACCTTTGTGATTGGAGATCCCATGAAGAAGGTTCATATGGGTAAAAACAAGTCACTTGTTAGTTATGATAGCACTATAACAATCTTGTCCTTTTTCTATGGTGTTACGATAATGGCTATGAGAATGTGCTAGATTATTTAAATTTGAGGGATAAGCTTTCAAAGCTTTTAATGATTTTCATAAGCCCTTATGGGTGGTGTATGGTTGCAGCATGCACTAGATGGAATCACCAATATGAGTGTCAAGTGAGGCTGCTTGCATGAGACAGTGGCGAGTCTCTAGAGCACTCATGAATACCAAGCATGCGCACGGCCTAAATGTGCAACACAGCAATAACACGAGAATTGTGGGGGTGTGATGTGATTGGTAGACCTCTAACACACACAAAGTGTCTCTGGTTCATAAAGCTTGCTTTACCAATTCACTATGTGTTAAGTTTATCAGTCTAGACCTGGTTCAATAGCTTGCTACACAGGTTCGACGAATTACATCTATGATCTTAATCCAGGAAAAATCCTTTTCAAATATTTCATAAATGTTTTGTTTAAACTTTTGAAATATGCGGGAGATTGTTGGAAATTTGTGAGTATTTCAAAAGTTTTAATGATATTGTGGTCCATATTATTAATTGAGAATTATTGGAGAAATAATTTTATTAATTTATTATTTCTTTTATTTATTAAAAGTTTTGACTTGGTCTTTATTCTTATCTTATCATTTTATTTGGCTTTGTCTCTCCCACTCACACCATTTTCTCTAACTCTTAACTGTTTTATCTTTATCTCGTGTTTATATATATATCTACTTTTTTGCCTGGGTTAATAAACTGTCTTGCGTTCCTTCTCGAGTTTTGATAGCCTCGATACGCTTATCGCCGAGAAGAACCTGTTGTATCATAGGAGATTTGCGCAACCTTGCGGATAAATCCTTAAGACAGTGATTATACGCCTCAGGTTTTTACACTGATAGAGCCATCCGCATCTACAGTTTTCACGCACACGTACTAGAAAGTTTCGGAAGTAACGCAGCTTAATATATTTATGCAATGTAGATAACTCTGTCTTCAAGACATTGGAGATGAACAAGTACATTATTCTTTTGTTGTTTGTTTCAACAACATGAGAGATACCTTTATTACAGTGAATTTATCATACATCTGCCTAAATCCATATATCTGAAGTGCAGTCACCCCCAGGATATCTCATCTCATGGGCAAGGGAAGGACCATCAGGCTCAGCTCCAAAGTCCACAAAGAAGTTGGGGTTAATTTTCAGACCACCATTCTCAGTATCAACATCAATCTGTAACATGTGAGATCCTTTCTCTACAAGCTCTGGATAAAACTGTTTATCCCAAGCACTGAACAGTGAGTTGGTAACATACAGTCGCTTCCCATCTAAGCTCAATTGAATCATCTGAGGTCCCCCCCTCAATTTTTTACCCTGAAAAACCGAATCGCATGCATCAGATATAACCTTGGTGTTCCAATATTAAGAGCGGTTTAATATTTGAGCATGCATATTAAAAGCAATTTTTCTCTTTAAAGCCAGTGAGTACTAAGCACTTATACAATTCACTCCTCCCTATATTCACTTCATTCTACCTAGCAAAATGTTATTTTGACAAATTTGTTTGCATTTGCCCAATAACTAATGAACAGCATCCATACATGTGTTAAGCAATAAGTTTAACAGTATGATTACTAAGTCTGAAAAATCAAATATCAATAACCTGAATTTCCGGTACATCAGATTGCCAGGTTGTACCATCGTCTGCCACGGCTACTATAGGGCTTCCTTTCTGGATAAGACCACCGACCCATAATTGACCAGTCAGTTTAGGATTTTTAAGGTCCTCAATGTTGTACTGTCTTATGTCCCCGTGAAGCCAGTTTACAAAGTACAGAAACCGATCATCAAGAGAAATCAGAAAATCAGTTATAAGCCCAGGCATTTCAGGAAGAAACCAGTTTTGCACTTTGAGTGGTTTCACTGATATGGCAACCTGCAAGTAAGCTTAATCTATAAGTACTACTGATAAATATCCATGGTTTGAAGTGCAAAAACTACCCAAAACAGAATAGATATTAAAATTTCTTTTTAGTATACCTCATGGCTCCATGATCCATCTTCGGTCTTAAAAAATTGTATCATGTTACTTGTCAATGCACTCCCAACGAAACCTGTATCTTTAGCAGGATCGTGCAGGAACCTTATCTGCATTTAGGGTGCATTAGTTATGAAGTATGCCAACTTTTGCAAAATCATTCACAAATACAAGTTAGGGAGGACGGGGAATACGGTATGGTAATAGTTAACTCACAAATCTATAAACAGACTTCAAATGCAGAAAAAAGGGAAAAAGTTGCATCTGAAACATCTCGCAGATTATTTTTAACAACTTACCTCCAAGGGTAAAAGCCCTTTATCACCAAGGTCCAGTGTTTGTCTCAGTTCGCCCCCAGGCCAGTTGTATACATGGAGATGCCTCCCATAGAATCCATCAGAGACATGCTGTAAGTTAAAACCTGTGGTAAAAGCAGTAGGAGCACCCCATGATGTGCTAATCATAGTATTGTGTCGTGGTTGGTACCAAAAGTCATAACCAAATAAAGGACTGTGCCCTGGTTTCTCCCACCTAACCAATGGGAAGAAATATACAACATAATATAATTAGAAAATAAGATATCAAAATGCTGACTACATAAATAGTTTCAAATAGAACTGCCACTAAAGATGCAACATCATATAACGTTCAAAGTGCAAGCAGTTATTAATGATCCTATGTAAATTGTTTTACAAAAGCTCCTGTCATCTCAGCAATAAAATTCATTTCAATATATGATGCTCCCGGTTCACCTTTTGACATTTATCTAAATTAAAAATGAGCTATTGAAACTAGAAAAGATTTGACAGAATCAGAATTCAAGCACGTGCAAAGATGAACAAGGATCAGTGAACTGAGTATTTTAGACATGCCAATAAGCATTGTTGCATTTCTCAATCAAATACATAAAAGATTACCTTCCTTTCACATTGAACTCTGAATCAAGAAGAAGAAATCCATTTCCTGCAGCATTTCCATCTTTATCTCCGAGACAAGAGATCATTATTTCACCAGAAGCAAGGCAATGAGATGTGTGTGGATAAGCTAACCCAGTCTTTTGTAAGATATCTGCAGGCTCTACAACTTTGTGCAAAGATGGAGACCTTGGATTTGTTTTGGTGTCAATCACATATATGCGTCCTGATCTGAAATATTATAAAGTACATTTTAGTTTACAAGGTAATTAAAAGAGGGCCAACAAAAAGTGAATTAGAATAAAGAAGACAAAAATTAGCACAACTGGGGTTCAAATTAGAGTTCATTCACTTGTTAAAACATCATTCTTTTGAAAAGTTGAAACTATCACAGCTTCTTTACTGTTTCCCTATTTCACAGTTTGAGAATGATATTTATCCATTGTTATCATATTCACTCTTTCAAAATAACCTATGTATCAGAAAGCAAAAAACCAGAGGATGATATATATCAAAGTGGAATCATCATGCAGCATATAAGTATGGTTCTACTCCAACCAGTTAATGCAAAGTTTGAAAGATCAAAAGTAGACTTGCTTCCCTCTTTTTTTTTTTTTTTTTCCTTATTCTAATTTAAGTTCTGTTTCCCTTGTAGTTTATCAACCAATTGTTATTTATATTTATAATTTTCAGTGAAAGTAACTGTTAAGTCTCTTACATCAGTCCAGGTACAATCAGAAATCGTCGCTGTGCAGATGGGTCTCCATGGCAAGAGCTGCAAGAATTCCACCCAGTATGATGCAATTCATCACCCAAATGAGGAACAGGTAGCCTATGAATGACTTTTGAATAAGTTGGAGAGTTTGGATCCAAGTCCACTGTAGCCAAATAGTCAGGCTTCTCTATTCCCGTTCCTGTATTTGTATTGAATCAATAATTAAAATCCACAAACTAAAAAAAAAAAAAAAAAAAACGCCTAGTTGATCAAGGGAAAAAATGTTACAAGAAATTACCAAAACTCAATTAAAATTATTATAAAAAAAAGAGAGAGAGAGAGAGAGACATGCAATTCTGAGAGAAAAAATTAACTAATTTCGTAAAAATAAGTTGAGTGTTATGGATGATATCTGGAAGTGAAATTGAGATAGGAAAGTTAAAATTTTTGTGATAACTAACCAACTATCAGATGAAACTGAAGTCATTTTCAGAGAAATAATATAATATAATAATTAAAATTGGTACCAGTGTAGACAGCAGTGACATAAATGAGAGTCTCTCTGGGACCAGACATGGCTTCCAGAGGGGAAGCATAGCCTGGCCCTGATTTGCAGCATCCATTGGGGTTTCTGTGGTTACTCGCCTTGTCTGCCACCACAGCATGCTCCACCACCGTAGCCATCTCTCTCTCTCTCTCTGAGAAGCTTAGGATGGAGAATGTGATGAGGATTGATGAAAAATCAAGAGCTACAACTCACATGCAAAAGGTGATCGCAGAAACAAACAAAACAATGTTGTATATAACTTGTAACGTTCCGTATGTATAGAATCAACAATACCGTCTTTGTACATATTCGCATGAAATAAGGACCAGGGAGGATGTACAGTACAGCAAGATAAGGCATATCCTTAGCCTGTCCATCTATTTACACGTGTATTTTCTTTTTCTTTTTCTTTTGTATCTATCTATTGTTTGGTACTAAAAAAAAGAAAAGAAATATAGAATATAAAAAAGTGTGATTTTCTTTCTTTATTTGATTGATTGATTGAATAAAAAAAAAAAGATGGAAATGTTATTATTTTCCGAAAGGATAAGGATGCTCTTTAATTATGTACCAAAAAAAAGGATACTCTTTAATTGAAAAAGTAATAAATAATTTTATTTTGTTTAGATTTTATTTTCTATCAAAATTAATTTATTTTTTAATTTAGTTAACTAAGTAATTAAATTCCTTTATGAAATTAAATTTAAATAGTTAATTATTTAAATTTATTTAAGTTATTTTAGTTAATTAAATTTTATATCTGATTTACTCAACTTTGAAATGTGCATCGTCCGATCAAGATCAGGTGATGATTGTTTGGCTATGACAATTGAGTCAAAAAATGATCGAAGGAAATTCGGGCATGAAGGGCATATGTGCCTGTTGTAAGGTGACATGAAAAGGGTATAAATGGAACATTTCAAAATTTGAGCCATTTCTCTTCTATTTCTTCGCCAAAGAGAGGATATTAGAAAAGGTAATGTTTCCCACGTATTGTTATTCTCTTTTTCCTATTTCTCTTATGGCTAAAACAGAAAAGATTGTTATTTCCCTTTTTTCTCTTTTTTTTTTAATTCATTGTCTTCTAATTCTCTTAAAACAAACAAACCATACACGAGAATTTGAATCCTCATTTGTAACTCACTAGTAAAGTCGAAGAGATTGCTAATATACCCCCACTTATTTTTTAGAAGGAGTGTGTTAGTATTCTACACTTTTTTTGTTTGGACTAAAAACTCAACTTTTTATTTCAAAAAACTATCTAAATGAATGAGAATTAAAGTAACTTTCACCTTTTAATTTAAAATTTTATAATTTCTAATCCCAAGGGGTTGGTGTAGTGCAACATGACAAAACTTATATCTGACATGTTATGGGTTCAAGTCCTCACCAGGTCTTTAAGGTGTGATAAATGTAATTTCATCCGTAAGTGTTCGCTAAGCTCAAAAGTGAAATGCGGCGTTATCTCATCACGCTAAATTTTTATTTATCAAAAATAAGAAAATTCTAATTTCTCTCTCTATAATTAATGTTTCATTCTCTCTCCTCAGAATTAATATTTCCCTAAATAATTTACGTGAATCAATAAAAATATGTTGAAAGAATTTAAATTATGTTTTTTTATAGAGAATTTAAATTATGTTGAAACTGTATTATTAACATTAATTATTTATAATAAATTATCAGCATGTAATACGCTCTTAAATAATTGGTTAAAAATTAAAATTATAAATCAATATTAATTTCATCTGAAAATTTTAAATTAAAAAGTTTAAATTACAATAACACTCACTCAGTGAAGTAGTTTTTTTTAAAAGAATAAAAAATATGTAGACTGCTAATCTACTCTTTCTTTCTAAAATGTAAGTGAGAGTACATTGAGACTTAGGATATAGGGTTTAGGTTTTTTTTTTTTTTTACGGGAGCAATCTCCTAAAGTTAATTATTATATTTATTGTTATTATTATTGGAGTCTTCTCTCACTATTATTCTTTTGCTATCTCTTTTAACATTTGTTATTTTAAAATAGGAGAATCTATCTATCTATCTATATCTATATGTAAAGGAAGTTTGAGTTTTAACATTAAATACAACGTTATTTTTATTCATAAGTTACAACCTTTTATTTACTTTTCTTCAATTTTATCACTTTATTATTACTCTATTTAGATATTATTATTAAATTTTATTTTATTGATAAATTTATTTTATTATTGATTGTATTAACAATTAGATATTAAAATTCTTAGCCATTCTATTAAATATTAAAATTGCTTAATGATAATGTTAACAATTAATAATATTATATAATTGATAATATTAAAAAGGGTAATTGGAAGAGATGATTCTCTATTATATTCTCTATCATATATATTCTCTATTAATAATTTTACTATAGTGATGTATGAAATATTATATAGAATATCATATACGTAATTGATAATATTTTTACAAATTTCTCTATAATTATGCCAATAGAGAATATTACATTATATGAAATATTCTTATGTAATTATATTATGTTTAGATTAAATTAAAGATTAATTGGTGTTATATCTTATAAATTCATTTTATTATTTATATCTTATGACTTTTGAAAATTGTCTCATATTAACTAAATAAATATAAAAGTAAGAATGGATAATTTATTTGATTCAGTTAATTAATAAAATAATATTTAAAAGTAAAATATAAATACAAATGAGTGAAAGTATAAGAATAAATAAATAAAAACGTTTACTAAATTAATCTCAATTATCTTGAAGAAACTTAATAATTAATATCAATAAAGATTAAGTCTAAAAATGAAAATAAACACACTGATTCATTCATAATTTAAATTTTACATCTCATTGTATATATTCTTTTAAAATTATAAATGCGATGATATAGATATAGATATATCAAGATTATTATATCTCACCTTGACGTCTCAGCTTGACATTTTCAATTTCCTTGCAGATTGAGATATAGATATATCAAGATTATTATTTGGTCGGTTGTTCTTCATTTTTTCTTGTGATTGGTGACTTTTGTTTTATAATATCCCTAATTCTCTATTTCTTTCTACAATTTTTGCTTTGTTGTTGATCAAGGTTTGTTTTTCTAATTTTTTATTTTGTTTTTAATCTTTTATGGAATCATATGCAGAGAGAAAAGTTAAGCCTGAATTGTTGGAATTGCCCATGAAGACTCACGGGAAGAGCGAAGCATTGTTGTGTGATCCATGACTAATTATGCAAGTAGTTGTCTGTAAGAGTGAAGGAATCTGAGCAAAGTACAAAAAAAGAAGAATTAAAAGGATAAGTTTTGTGTCTCCGTGAAAGAAAGGTTTGGTCTTTTGAGTCCTCAAAGATTGTGAGGATCAAGCTATAAGGAAACCTCGTGTCATCGGTGAAAAGATATATACGAATTACTAAAGAGTAGAATGAACAAAACTACAATAAAAAGACATGCAAAGACACAAAGAGAGTGACCTGAGTCCAATGAAGATTTGACAAAGAAGATATAAAATATAGTACATGAATTTTGTTACACTCATGCTTTTTCATTTGCTGTTGGCGATAATTTTAGTTTTCAGAATTAACATTTTTAGACGTACGTTTCATACAAATCCATAATAGTTTTCTCTATGCATGACATAACGGTACATTATGTATGGAAATTAACTCATCTCAAAACCGATTCATATGCGTGCACATATAAATTTTCTTACACACCTTACGTATAATGAGATAAAAATGTTGTAAAAGTGTGATAACAAATGACTATTGGAAGGAAGAAATAGTAACTTTTTTCAAAAAAATCTCAAAGCAACTGATATATGTTAAAAAAAAATTACAAGCAAATATCATTTCTCAAAAGTTAAATGACAAATTGAGTCAAAAAATAAAAAGAAGCTACATGAGAAAAATAAATGTAACATGGTCTCTAATCAAATTTCTACCATACTTGAGATTTGTATACTCAATTTACAAGAGTTAACATATTTATTAACATTATATTATACTTAATAAATAAATTTTTAATTATCTAAAGAATATTTTAAAGATATCATCAAATCTATATTTATCTATATGTAAAATAGACATGAGTATAGAAATTACTTATATACGACTATTTTTGATTCATCATTTTTAAGAATACGAAAAGAATACATTATTGTTTGAAATAAAAATATTTATCATGAATATGAAACACTTACCTATTTTTTATCATTAGTTGTCTTTTCATCTTATGGAAACCCATAAACTCATGTGTTTTTCTGTTACTAAATTACAGAGCACCACAATGAGAAACTGTTATAAGAATAATTACATAATGTAAGTATTTTTGCAGCCCAATGTTTTATAAAAACATTTTTTAACTTTCATATTAAAACCCGCTTTTCATATTCTGTGTCATTAATTGAACGGCAGGTTAACACATTTTACTATACTTAAACGAGAAAAAGCATGTACCAAAAGGATATATAGGAAATTTATTTGGCAAGTTGTTGAAAAAGTATTAAATAAATATTGATTGAATTAGTAAATATTTCTTGAATTGCATGAAAAAAGTATTAAATAAATTTAATATTGAAATATAAATTACAACATATTTAAGTGAGCATTCTTTCAATGGATAAAAATTCATTTTATCAATGAGCAAAAGTAATTTGAAACTAAAAATCTAAATGAACTAACTAATTAAAAAACTTAATAATAAACCAAATTAAAAAAAATAATAACTAAATTCTACACAAACTTAAAGTGTTGCACATTAAATTAAATCTTCACGTTAATCACAACATGCCTTATTGAAATTTTCAAAAACTTAATTATCTTTGTATTTTAATTTTTGGAACATGAGCTAATTTTCATGGGGTCAAGCAACATGCATAATAAGTACAACAAAGGTCATAGCATATTTTAGCTCTTTATTGGGGGAAAATGTTATAAAAATAAGGGTTCAATAAACTTTTAAAAAATAACTTATGACAATCACAATAAAAACATATCATTTTTATTTTATTAAACTTATATTATAATTCATTAAATATGTATGGATTGGAATGTTACAATGATGATGATGATGTCAAAGCCAATTTTATGGGTTTTAAAGTTAAAGCTGTTTGTTTCGGAACTATGCAATATTAACTTCCTACATTTGAAATATATAAATAAAGAAATTCAAATTATAAAAAGGGCTTCTTATCATGTATATAAGAGATAGGATAATATAAGAAAAAAATTATTACAAGAAGTAACATCGGTGTAGAAGTACTTATCTAATGAGTACTCATTGACAATAAAAAAGTCAATGAGTAATTAATGAGTGACAATTATATGTTGTGTTACTAAGAGAGGTGTTAATACACCAATTTGTCTACTTTTATAGGGCAGTTTTAGTATCTAAATATACCATTTTGCACTAATTAAAGCACAAATGTACTCATTTATGAACTATTATGCAGAAATTTCATGAAGACACCACTTGGAGCAAAAGATGCGAAAAGGACAAAAAATTGGCTAGTTTTGGAGAGTTTTAGCATTACTGGATAAGCGGTACGGCCTGACCTATACCCTGCATTTACCATTCCTAGAGCAGTAACTTCGCAGGGCGCATTCCTCGCCTGCACTCACCCGACACCGATGAAATAGTCCAGTACGGCCGTACACAAGTGATGTCAGGGCTGCAACACGCATGGGTACGGTCCAACGTCATCAACAAAGATCGGTACGACCGTGTATACATGCGGTACGGCCGTACCCTGTCTTAGATAGTGCAGATTTGATAGCCAGATGACCTAGTTCATAGCCTAATCTATAAATAAGGGCTCTTTACCTTTTCTAAAGACCTTTTGACGAATTCCCAAATCAAGAGCCCCCTATTGAGAATTCACATAAATTCCTTGCCTCTTCCATTGATCTGTGTGTTTCCTTGGTGCTTGGTGTCATCCCAAATTGCTACCGGAGCTCGTGAGGACGCGAAGAACATGCTTAAGGACCGTCGTCATACCGAAAGGATGTCCCGGTTTACATTTATTCTCTTGTTATAGATTATTCTGATTTTATATATGAGTTTATGTTATTATCATTGATAATGAGTAGCTAAACCTGAACGTGGCAAAAACACAAGAAAGTGGGGTTTGAATTGGGTTTTAGAAATCTTTTCGCAAAACTTGAGTGTTTATGAAAATCGTTTCAAAACAACTTGTTAATAAAATAACAAAGTAAGTAAGTAAGGAGAAGAGAAGAGAATGACACAATGATTTATACTAGTTCACTATCACCTGATAGCTACGTCTAGTCCCTTCACACACTTGAAGGTTTTCTCCACTATAATCAACCTGATTACACTTGAGAGTATAATACTGTCAAACTAGCTATACTCACAACTTCTTATAACAACTTAGTGCAGTCAAGCCTCTAAGGAATACAGCCACTATTAGGCTAGATACAATGTTCAAAAATGGTTTCAAACAATATCAAATAACTCTCAACAGAGAAGATATACAATAAAAAACTTAAGCACAAGAAATAACTTTCAAACAGAAAGAATAAAACAATTAAGTGCTTGTTCAATGTGATCTCAGATACTTGGAATGATTATTGGTTGCTCACTTGTATCACAACATTTTTGTTTCGCTTTTCTTAACCTACTTCAGTGGGAGAAGTAAGGTATATATAGCTAGGGTTGTGAATAGTGTTGTTGTGTCCTAACAGCTCTTTCACCAATGGATAAAATTTCAGATCTCCTTTTTGTGGCTTAATTTAGCAAGTCACATCATTTTTTACTCTGCTCTTGCATACTGCCACAACAGATAAAATCAGGATCTTTGTCCCTTGTGAGCTTTTTGAATATTAGACACTTCTTGAGCAAGTTTTCTGATAATTATAAACGTTGACATTCCCTTTGTCCTTTGATTCCTCGTACATTAAAATACTCATCAATGAGGTCTCTTTAATACATGAAGTAGCCTTTAATGAACACTCAGTCTGATTTCCAATCAGAGCATCTGTCAAACAGACGATGCTTGTTACTGAGATACTCTGTTCACCAGAGAGAGCTTGAACCAAAGGCAAGTTTTTTAGTACAGAATTTGTTAGTATTTCCTATAACAGAGTCTTGTAAAAACAGACGAAGACTTCCACTGTGAAATCTGTTCATAGTTTGTTGAGCGTTGACCAAAAACAGAGTGTTGATCAAGACAGGGCATGGTCTATCAGCGTGTTGACTGATAACAGAGCGTTGACCAAGACAGAGCATGGTCTCACCAGAGCTTTGACTACTAATAGAGAATTGACCAGAACAGAGTGAGGCTATCAGACGATGACATCAGCAACTTTCAGAGGATTAATGCCAGACTCAGATTTATGAAACTGAAAGTGAAATACATATTTTCACTTAGTCTTCTAAGATAATTCCTTCTGATGAATAATGACTTCTGCACACTAACAAACACATCAAAGGATAAATTGTTCTATTAACTATTTGTTATCATCAAAATAATTAACGGTCATTGTTTCTGAATCCACTTGATTCCAACAATCTTTCCCTTTTTGATGATGACAGATACGTAGATTGATGAAAAATTTTCCATTAGAAAAATATTTACTTAAAAGAATTTCAGAGGTTCCCACAGAATTAAGCACATTTAAATATTTTCTAGGTGTAAAGTCACATAAGATAAATGTATCACATCAGAGCATTCCAAATAAAGTATCAGACCTTTCATAAATAGAGAGATCTATCAGAGAGTATATATATATATATTAACACATCATCAGATTATACATTCCAAGTTAATGTATCAGAGTAAATAATGCAAAAAAGCAATGCATGACGACACATGACGATACTTGGTTGATACATCAGGTTCATCAATTACTCTATATTTCTATATTTTCTTGTCCCCCTTTTGTCATCAGACAAAAAGGTTAAGAATAAATAAAGAACATCATAGTCAAAACAGAGTTTGAGAAAGATAAAGTTAAAACATAGTAAGTATTAAAAGATAATGATTTCATTTCTCAGGTAAAAATACCATAGTACAAAATTGTTTTCCAACTAAAAAGATAAAAACAAGTGCAAGGCTAAAAACAAAAGGGTGAACAAAAACCTAAAGGTTATCTAAGATTTCTTCAACTTATCCACTATAAACTGTAGCATAGAAGTGACATCCTCATGTCTCTTGTTCGAAACTTTCATGAATTCCTTAAAGCTTTTGTTGTCTTCAACAAGTTGGTCCAATGCCTCTTTAAGGACAACAACAGAATGACTGGTGGATGCAAAAGCAGATCCAGAAGTAGAAGGTTGAGTCACCATTGTAGTTGAAGCAGGAGGAGGAGTTACTGGTTCTGGTGCAGGTGGAGGAGCAGCGGCAGGTTGGGGTATGGGACCAGGTTCTAGTTCCCAAACAGCAGGGGTTACAACCCTTTAAGGTACCCTCCAAGCAGAAGCAGTTAGGAGTCTTATGTTTCTCTCAAGTTGATCCCTTTTGTGTTTCTCAAACCAAAAGTTCACAAAGTACCAGTTATCCATGAAGTCTTCCAGAGCCAAAGCAGATCCAACACCATCCATTCTGTCTTCTTCAATGTATTTCTCTATATCTAGCTCAAAAGTCCTCTTAGCCTTAAGCACCTCATATCTAGCAAAGTGGTGTGGATTAGGAGGCACAACTACTGCCTCACGATGGTTGGGAGAAGGTTCACAACCAATTTGAACAACTGGAGCAGAAGGTGCAGGAAGATGCAGGGTTGGTGGATTAATGCTGGTTACATCATCATCTTCCAGTTCAAGTGCTTGAACTATTTCAGCAGCAATGACCAGGTCATCATCTACAATTGGTTCTGTAGTAGATTCAGGCTCAGGCAGAATTGGTGAATGAGGTGGAGAAGGGATTTGTGGTGGTGAAGGTAGTAGTATAGCAAGGGGCTGTAAGGTAGTGAAGGGTTGAACATCACAAATAGTATCAGAGCCAGGTGTAGGGGATTGTGGTTCCTGGATAATAGGCTCAGGTTCTGTTTCAGGATGTGATGGTAGGTTTAGGTGAGGTTGAACTAATGGAGGTGATTTAGGACTAGGTGGAGGAGTGGTAGGTTTAGGTTATGGTGATCGAGTTTTAGTGGGTTCTGGTTGTGGTGGTGTTGTGGTAGTTGTTTGTGTTTGAGGTGAAGGAATTGGTGTGGGTTGTGGTGAAGATATAGGTGCAGTAATGGTTGTTGTTGGGAGGGCAACAGAGAATGGCTCAATGTAAGGAATTGAGACTTTGGGTATAGGTCTCTGTCTCTGTCTCAATGGGACATGATCTTCTTCATCATCATCAGATGAAGAGGAGTAAGAGGGTAATGGAGGCAAAGGCTTTTTAGGAGGTGAAGGTTTAGAAGGTTTGGGAGAAGGAACTGATTTAGAAGTTTATGGAGTAGGAATAGGTTTTGATGGTTGGATGGGAGGAGTAGGGTTTGAAGGTAGAGTTTGAGAGGATTGTGAGGGTTGGGTTGCAGAGGAACCTGTAGCAGCAGTACCAGAACCATACACAGAGTCATAAAGATTAACAACTTGGTCAAGTACCTTTGGTTTCTTAGCAGCAGGGAGATCAGCCAACTTGGTTAATCTCTTCAATTTTGTGGTGGTTGCAGTAGCAATAGTGGTGGAGGCAACCACAGGATGAGCAGTTGCAGCAGCAGAGGCTTCATCCTGAAGCCTTTTCCGTCTAAGATCCTCATGGAATAAGCGGCACTCCTCTTGAGATTTTAAAATCATCTCAGCAACTTCAACCTCCTTCTCCTCTATTTCTTCTGGTATTACTGAGGGCATAAAGGCAGGTCTCACTGGTGGGACCAGTGAAGGTGCATAGGAGCCAATCGAAATACCAGTACTCCTCGTTACTCTTCTGGTAGGCTCAAGAGAGGCAACCTCAGTAATCTTCCTCTTTCCCTTCCTGGTGGGCTTGGCAGCAGCTTCCTCTTCCTTCTGGATTTCAGCAATAATTTCTGAAGATAAAACTCTCATCTTCTTCAAGTTATCACTGTTGAAGGTTGGTACACTCATGATTTGGAGTGCAACTCCAGCTTCTTCAGTATTTAACCCTTGAAGATGCCTAATTAGGCCTTGATTATCCAGAATTGCATAAATCATCCTTCCATAGGGTATGTTCAAGTTCTTTCCTTTCCTGGAGAACATAACGTTTCTGCGCAGGTAGTCAAAGATAAGACTTGGCATATTGAGTTTGGATTTAACCTCGTAATGCCACATGATGAACTTGTGGTCACTGCTTACAGTGTCAACAAACCCGGATTTTGGCACAATGCAGTTCATGATGATCTTGAAGAGCACCCTGAACTTGTTCTTCATATCCTCGACCTTTGAACCACCAGGCTTCTCAAAGATTGTATCGTTGATGGTATCCATTCCACCATACTCGTTTTCCCAATAATCCATGATTACTCTTCCAGAATTAGGACATTTGATAACATCAGAAATTATATCCTGAGTTATCACAATGTTTCTTCTTTGAACGTAGCTGTGGATGGTGTTGTCTTTACATTTAGCATACATCCAGAATTCCTCCACTAGTTCTTGATAGACAGGGAAGTTCTCCATGCAGAAGAAATCAATGATTCCCATATCAGCAAAAGCAGTTCTGAATGCGTACCCATTATCAGCCAAAAATTTGAAGTCCACTTAATGTTCACACATCATCTTCAGTTGGTGTTGCTCGACGTTCGCCATAGTAGGTTGGGGTTTTGGTTCAGGACCATACACAACTTGCTGTGGAGCAGCCATTGCAAAGAAGCAGAGAGATACAGAGAGCAGGTAGCAAGAGAGAGGTTTAGGGTTTCAAGAGTGTGGCTTCTCAGAGAGAGATAGTGTGAGTAGTGGATGAAGTAAGTGGGGTGATTGGGAAAAAAACGTGTTGAAGAAGGCAAACCGCCTTGTTCAGTTTTCAAAATAAATGAATAAATAAATTAAAAAATTTGCCATTTCCTAAATGAAACGTGTCAAGTAAAGCAATAAAGAGGCACAGTAAAACTGTCCTCGGCAGTAAAAACAATAATGATTCAGTGAGAGCAAATCTCAACCACTAACGCATCAACCAGTCTCAGAGAGACACATGTACACCAAGATTCCCAAAGGGAACTTGTAACTGACTCACATGAATATAAACAGTTAATAACAACAAATGATGCAAATAAAAATAAATAATTAAATAATGAATAATGAATATATATAAAACAGAGGCATATTAAAAAACAGACGCTATAAGTAAAACAGAGGCACATGTCAAAAACAGACGCATACATAAAAACAGGGGCACACATGAAAACAGAGGCACATATGCAATCAGACGCAGACATTTCAGAGGCACAAAAATCAGAGGCACATATATATTCAAATTAAACATGTATTCCTTTATAAGATGAAAATTCAAGTTCTTTCTTATAAAGTTGAATCTATATTCAGCAAGGGGTTTTGTAAAGATATCAATAAATTTAATTTCAAGTATCCCTTTCTGAACATAGTCTCTAATGAAGTGAGGTTTGATTTCAATATGTTTAGCACGTGAATGCAAAATAGGATTTTTAGTCAAACATATTGCAGAGGTATTATCACAGTATATAGGAATGTTACTCTCTTTAATCTGATAGTCCTCAAGCTGATACTTCATCCATAGAAGTTGTGAGCTACTGCTTGCAGCAGATATGTACTCAGTTTCTGCTGTTGATAGTGCAATTGTGTTTTGTCTTTTGCTGGACCACGAGATAAGGTTTGTTCCAAGATTGTGCTCTTTCTTTCAATTCAATCTCCAGCAAAGTCAGCATCACAGAAACCTACTAACTTGTAATTTTCTAAATTCTTATAAAGCAAACTAAGGTTAGTAATTCCTTTGAGATACCTAAAGATTCTCTTGACAGTAGTTAAGTGAGATTCTCTAGGATCATATTGGAATCTTGCACATAAGCACACACTAAACATGATATCAGGCCTTGAAGCAATAAGATAAAGGAGTGAACTAATCATATCTCTATATACCTTTTGGTCTACCATTTTACTAGATTCATCTTTTCCGAGAGCACATGTTAGATGCATTGGTGTGCTCATTGGTTTGGTTTCCTCAAGCTTGAACTTCTTTAAGAATTCTTTTACATATTTAGTCTGATGGATATAGGTTCCATCTTGACATTGCTTGATTTGAATACCAAGGAAGAATTGTAATTCTCCCATCATACTCATTTCAAACTCATTCTGCATAAGCTTAATTCCTCACAAAGAGATTCATTAGTAGCACCAAAGATAATATCGTCAACATGTATTTGAACTATAATAAAATGCTTTTTAGATGATTTTCTAAAGAGTGTAGTTTCCACCTGTCCTTTTTCAAAACCATTTGACATTAAAAAGGAGCTCAGTCTGTCATACCAAGCTCTTGGGGCTTGTTTAAGACCATAGAGAGCCTTTTTAAGTTTGAAAACATGCTCTGGATAAGCAATATCTTCAAATCCAGGTGGTTGTTTTACAAACACTTCCTCACTTATAAAACCATTTAAAAATGCACTCTTTACATCCATTTGATATAAAGTAATACCATGATGTGCAGCAAATGATAATAAAATTCTAATTGCTTCAAGTCTAGCTATAGGAGCAAAGGTTTCAGTATAATTTATACCTTTCTCTTGTGAATACCCTTGAGCAACAAGTCTAGCTTTATTTCTTACCACTTTGTCATCTTTATCAAGTTTGTTTCTGAAAACCCACTTGGTTCCAATGGCTTGCTTATCCTCTGGTGAAGGCACAAGCTTCCAAACATCATTTCTCTGGAATTGATTGAGTTCTTCTTGCATAGAAAGTATCCAGCCATCGTCTGTTAGGGCTTCATCAATTGTCTTAGGCTCAATTTCTGATAGCAACGCAAAGTCAGAGTGTTCCCTAAGAGATGATCTTGTTCTAATTCTATCACTCTGTTCACCAATGATCTGGTCCTTTGGCTGATGAGTTTTGAACTTCCAATCTGTTGTGATCTCTTCTTGGGTCTTGTCACCAGACGCAGAATTAGAGCCAGCACCTGTGACACTATCATCCGTTTCTTTACTTATCTGCATATCTGCAAAGATCTCGTTTAGCTCTGACTTTTCATTGTCAGGCTTCTTATCATCAAATCTCACATGCATAGACTCATCAACAATTAATGTTTCTTTGTTGTATACTCTATAAGCTTTAGAGCATCCAGAATATCCCAAAAAGATAGTTTGTGTGATTTTGAATCAAATTTTCCAAGACTGTCCTTTATATTAAGAACAAAGCAGTCACACCCAAATTAGTGAAAATATGAAATGTTGGGTTTTCTTCCTTTCCACAATTCATATGGAGTCTTATTCAAAATAGGTCTAATATAGATTCTATTTTGAATATAACATGCAGCGTTAACTGCTTCTGCCCAAAAATGTTTTGCAACATTAGTTCCGTGAATCGTGGTTCTGGCCATTTCTTGAAGGGATCTATTTTTTCTTTCTACAACACCATTTTGTTGTGGTGTTCTAGGTGATGGAAAATTGTGAGAGATGTCATGCTCTTCACAGAAGTTTTGAAATTGTTCATTTTCAAATTCTCCACCATGATCACTTCTAATTGTTGTAATACAAAAACCTTTTTCATTTTGCACTTGTTTGCAGAAAGCATAGAACATTGTAAATGACTCATCCTTGTGAGCTAGGAATTTTACCCATGTCCATCTAGTATAGTCATCAACAATTACAAGACCATATTTCTTTCCAGACAAAGATGCAGTTCTGGTTGGACCAAATAAATCTAAATGCAAAAGCTCAAGTGGCCTTGAGGTGGAAACAATATTTTTGGATTCAAAAGAAAAAAAAATTTGTTTCTCTTTTTGGCATGCTTCACAAAGAACATCAGATTGATACCTAAGATTTGGTAAGTCTCTAACAGGTTCTTTCTTGTTAAGCTTTGAGATTAACCTCAAGCTGGCATGACCCAATCTTTTGTGCCAAGTCCATTGTTCTTCATCAACTGACAAAAAATAATTGACATTTTGATTTGCCAACTCAGAAAGTTTTATTTTATAAATATTGTTCTTTCTCTTTGCTTTAAAGAAAATGGATCCATCTTTCTTGCTCTTAACTATACAAGCATTATCACTGAAGTCAACATCATACCCACTATCGCATAATTGACTTACACTTAGTAGGTTACGCTTCAGGCCATCAACAAGTAAAACATTATCAATTGAAGGTATAAATTTCTCACCAACTTTTCCACTTCCAATGATTTTACCTTTTTGGTTTCCTTCGAAACCCACTGTTCCACTTTCTTTAAGTTGGAGTTCTTGGAACATACGCATTTCTCCCGTCATGTGACGTGAGCAACCACTGTCTAAGTACCAGGACTGGTGTTTTAACTCTGATGCTAAGCAGATCTACAACATATACAATCTTGTCCTTAGGTACCCAAATCTTTTTGGGGTCCTCTTTTGTTACTTCTAGAAGAAAACTTGTCCTTCTTATTTTTTAGTTCATAGCAAGTACTTCTTATGTGTCCTTTCTTATTGCAGAAAGTACAAAGCAGACAGTTACTATTATTGTTGGTATCTTTGGATTTCAAATTCGTGTTTTGAAACGTGGGTTCCTCTGGTTTGTAACCAAGACCCTTTTTACCATTTTGGTTTACACCTCAAATCATAGATGCTTGTTTGCTTCGTGTAACACACACAACAAGAAATCTTTGAAATCCCTCTTCATATTTTGAAGAGTTACGTTCAATCTTTTCCTCATTCTTAGTGTTGTCACTCACCAGACGGTGGTTTTCAGCTTTGAGTTTCTCATTCTCTTTATTGAGTATTTGAAATTCTTTTGAAAGTTTTGAGGATTTCTTTTTCAAAGATTTATTCCCAATGTTGAGCTTAGAAGACTCATTTAAGAGTTCATCAAAAGCTATTTGAATATCAGGAGATGAGTTAGAATCTACCTCTTCATCTTCTTCTTCACTGTCTGATCCTATGGTAGCCATCAGAGCCATGTTGGCTTGTTCCTTATCATCATCAGACGATGATGAATCAGAATCATCCCATGTTGCCATGAGATCGTTCTTCTTCTTGCCTTTGAAACCACCTTTCCTTGGTTTCTCTTTCTCGAGTTGTGGACTTTCAGACTTGAAATGTCCTGGCTTTTTACACTCATAGCAAGTAACTTGACTTTTGTCCTTGTAGTCCTTCTTATCCCTTGAATCTTTCTGTTCCCTTGAGTCCTTCTTGTGGAACTGCTTCCTGAACCTTCCTTTGTTTTTCCACATACGTTGAATTTTTCTTGATATTAAGGAAATTTCTTCGTCCGTGTCTCCACCACTCTCATCAGACGATCCTTCGTCTGCTTCTAGTTCAGCTTGAAGTGCTTTGGAGGAGGATGTTTTGTTTGTAGATTTCAAAGCAATGGAATTTGATTTCTTAGGAGGTTCTTCTTCATCTAGATGAAGCTCATGAGCTCTCAAGAAACTCAGAAGATCTTCAAGACGCAAGATATTCAGGTCCTTGGCTTCTTGAATAGTCGTGACCTTAGGTCTCCACTTCTTTGGCAGGCTTCTTAAGATTTTCTTTACGTGATCAGCAGTGGTATAGCTTTTCTTAAGAACCTTTAGACCATGAACTAGTGTTTGGAATCTTCCAAACATAGTTTTAATGCTTTCACCCTCTTCCATTTTGAAGAGTTCATATTGTCTAACCAAGATATTAGCCTTGGTTTCTTGCACTTGCGAAGTACCCTCATAGGCCAAAGCCAATGAGTCCCAAATTTCTTTGACAGTTTCATTCTTTCTGCATTTCTCGTATTCCTTCTAAGAAATAGCACAGATAAGGTAATATCTTGCTTTCTGATGTAGTTGATAAAGCTTTCTTTTGCTCATTTTCCCATTTGTCCCTAGGAATAGGTTTTGTTCAGGACTGGGCCGAAGCCCAATCCGACCATTCGCGCGCCGAAGGCCCATCTCCGCACATAGTTTGCTTCACCACTTCGGAGCCTGGTCGACGTGACCTATCCAACGGTCCTCAGCACTCTACCCCAGCTCATCACAGCCTGTCAAGGATCTGACGGCACCCCAGATCTCGCGAGAGTAGTTATCTCTCAGTAACCGTCCTCAAACCATATAAAGGGATCTCCTTCATAGATCCAGGTATGATTTCATTCATTCCTGTAATTCCTCACCTCCCACCTAAAATGACTTAGGCATCGAAGTCCTTGCAGGTACACCACCCCCGCGCGCCGTCGCCAACCGCTGCCAACAACGCCACATCGCTTCTCTCCGGCCGTCCTCTGAAGTTCTGTCCAGAACATTGGCGCCGTCTATGGGAATCATCTTTGATTTCATCTCTATTTTTCGAAGTTTCTTTTCGTCGTTCATGATGACTGGATCGAAGCGCACCGTCGCTACTCGCAGCTCGCTCCGCGCAGATCTAAATCCATTAAATCCTCTGATCGCTCCGGTAGATCTACCTCAACCTGAACTTGTTCACTTCACGGTCGAATATGAAAGGCCGAGGAATGTTCCTCCACCTCAGATCGATGTTGTTCCATTCGTTACTGTGCGGCTACAACAGAAACAGGCGAAACCGCTCCAGCTACCACCGCCTTCCTCCTCCGTGAGTTTCGAGAGTTCATACGAAGTCATGCTGAAGCGATGCAGGTCCAGAATCAACGCCTGGATCGTATGGAGAATCAGCAGAAAGAGATTTTCGTTCGCGTCGCAACGCAAATCGAGAACAGAGCAGACCAGATCATTCCGTCGACTCAGAGATCTAGAGATTCCGTAACTCGTAAATCTGTTCATTGTCGCCGCCGTGATGCGACTCCACATCGCTCTCCATATGCTACACACCACCATAGTCGGTGTTTGGATCGCAGTTCACCTCACTGCCGTAGATCTCAGATCCGCTCTCCTTGGAGTAGAAGAAGAAACGAGAAAATGTAGTGCGAGAGCGTTTCGCCTAAAAGCCTATCGTCAGGGCTTGAGGCGAAGCGCTCTTTGCCGCGTTGCCGCCATTCTCCCGATCACTCTCCCCATAGCAAAGGTGCGACCGCAAGCAGTGATACACCACCTCGAAGAACCACTACTCCCTCTCGCCATCGTGCAAGGTCACTTGAACGCACCTCTTGCCACCGCCGTGCTCACTCCCTTTCGTCCACTTCCCTGCAGAGTGACACAGGGAGCGACACATGCGAGGCCTTTAGTCCTTTCACTTCTAGGATCAAGAAGTTCCAGATCCCAAAGCATCTTCAGAAGCCACCATCCTTAGATTCGTATGATGGCACAACCGATCCAGATGAGCACATCGGTTGTTTCGACACGGTCATGGGCTACCGAGGTGCCCAGGGACCAGTCAAGTGCAGGATCTTTCCTCTGACTCTAAAGAAGGCAACCTTGTCGTGGTTCCAGGCCTTGAAGAAAATTTTTGTGGACTCGTGGTCCGAGCTCACTGATCAATTCTCTGCCCATTTCACTGCGTTCAAGGTCTAGCCAAAGTCCACGGCGGCGTTGGCCGCGATTCAGTAGAGAAAAGATGAATCTATCAGAGACTATGTCGAGCGTTTTAACAAAGAAGCAATTTATGTGAAAAAGTGTTCCGATGAGATGAAGTTGTATTTGCTGGAGCAAGGTTTGGTTGAAGGCAGTTTGTTCAGCGTCAACATTGGCGTCGACAAGCCAAAGACCTTGAACGACTTCCTTAAACGAGCCCAGAAGTACATGAATTATGAAGAGAAGTTGATGGCATCGACGGTCAAGGGCAAAACCCAGGAGAAGACCGGCGGGCAGCGCGAGGACAGGTCGCGCAGAGATAAAGAGAACCGACCTCCATCAAAGAGGTATGACGAATATACTCCATTGAATACCATGCCAAAGCGTATTCTGAACGAATGCACGAACACCAAATTCCGAGATGCTGGAATCAAGTTCCCCTATAAAGGGAAGGAGAAGCCCAATGCCGACAAGTCCAAGTATTGTCACTTTCGCAAGTGTGCTGTGCATGAGACTGATGAATGTTTTCACTTGAAAGACGTGATAGAGCATCTAATCCAGAAGGGGAGGTTGTCAAAGTACGTGAAAGAAAAACCGAGATCTGGTGATAGAAGGTCGAGGTCCAGATCACCTCGACTTGCAAGAAAGGAATCAGCTTCTGTAGCACAACTCGACGAGGCAGCTCGAGCGTCCGAAGAGAACAAAGAAAAACCTCGACCTCCCATAATCGCCCTTGTCATCTCTGGGGGGTTCTCCGACAAGGGAGGTGCGAATATAAACTCAACAAAGCGAAAGCTGAGAGAAACGATGTCGGTTTCCACTGTTTTTCCTTCATCTAGCAGGCATAAGGGAAGACCACCCCTCGCCTTTTACGATGAGGACTTAGTGAATGGAAAGCCGAATTTTCTGATTCCCCTATTGGTCAAAGCTTACATGGCCAACTTTGATGTTAGAAGAATATTGATAGATCAGGGAAGCTCGACGGATATTATTTTTCACGAGTTGTTTAAGACCTTGAAGCTACCAGAGAAGGACCTCGTACCGTATTCGGGGTCTGATCTGACTAGTTTCAATGGCTCAAAAATCAAGCCGTTGGGCTACGTGGAATTGATGGAGACCTTTGGAGAACCACCTGCCTCCAAGACTGTTAAAGTCCAGTTCATAGTACTTCCGTGCAAGTCTGTGTACAACTGCATCATTAGGCGCCCAACGCTGGGGGAGCTCGAGGCCGTGACCTCGACGGTCCATTTGAAGATGCATTTCCATAGTGATGACGACAAAGTCGTCACTGTCAAAACTGATCAAGAAGCTGCAAGGAGATGCTACATCTTGTCTCTGAAAGTCGACGAGTCGGGAGAAGAGAGCGACCTCCCTCTGCTAAGAAGCAAGCTCTTGCAAAAGCCGCTTCAGAGGTCAACCTTGCTGATTTCGATGCTAGAATTGAATTCGAAGATGAAGTCCAAGAGGACGATCCCCTAGCCCGCGAACTCCAGCAAAAGATCAAGAGGCCAGTGCCTGATGGCGAGTTTATCTGAGTTCAGCTAGGGGATGATCCCGAGAAGATCGTGAAGCTCGGTGCAGACCTTCTCGAGCAGGTAAAGCTGCAGCTAATTGAGTGCCCGAAGTCCAACGCTGACCTCTTCGCTTGGACTGCTGCTGACATGCCAGGCATCTCTCCTGACATCGCCTGCCATCAACTTGCTCTCGACCCTAAAGCCCGCTGGATGGCTCAGCGACGTCGCAAGCAAGCCCCTAAGAAAGCTGAAGCTGCAGCCAAAGCTGTTGATGATCTTGTTAAGGCTGAGTTTATTAGGGAGGTTAAATACACTACATGGTTGTCTAATGTTGTACTAGTTAAAAAGTCTAATGGAAAGTGGCGCATGTGTGTTGACTACACCGATCTTAACAAGGTGTGCCCCAAGGACGCCTATCCCGTCCCTAATATCGACAGACTTGTTGACAATTCCTCCGGTTTTCGATTGCTTTCTTTTATGGACGCATACTCTGGTTATAACCAGATCCCAATGCACCCTGCTGATCAAGAAAAAACTGCATTCATGACCGACAAAGGCAATTACTGCTACAAAGTAATGCCTTTTGGCCTCAAGAATGTTGGAGCCACGTATCAGCGCATGATGAACAAAGTATTTGCAAACCAGATCGGTAAAATACTGGAGGTGTATATGGACGATATGATTGTAAAAACAGCGAAGGAAATCGACCACGTCGTCGACCTAAAAGAAGTTTTCGCCGAAAGTCCGACGACATAATATGAGGCTCAACCTGAAAAATGTACTTTCAGAGTGCGAGCTGGGAAGTTTCTCGGTTTCTACCTAACTGAGAGAGGGATTGAGGCAAACCCTGACAAATGTCATGCTGTTACCGAAATGCAATAGCCATCATCAAAGAAAAACATCCAGCAGCTCACTGGAATGCTCGCCTCCCTGACGAGGTTTATTTCGAGATCAGCTCAACACGCGTTGCCTTTCTTCCGTCTACTCAAGAAGGGAATTCAGTTTGAATGGCCCCCCGAGTGCGAAGAAGCTTTGACGCAGGTAAAGCGCATCCTGTTTCAACCACCAGTCTTGACGAGACCATCCCCTGGGGAAGTACTTTATCTTTATCTGGCGGTAGCCAATAAAGCTCTGAGTGTCGTCCTCATCCATGAAACAGACGAAGGCCAGAAACCCGTCTACTTCGTAAGCAAAGCGCTTTAAGGCCCTGAGCTAAGATACCAAAAAATTGAGAAGGTTGCACTAGCGTTGATAGTCGCAGCTTGACGGTTGAGACAGTACTTCTTAGTGCATCCCATAGTAGTTCGGACAGACCAACCGATCAAACAGATCCTACACAGGCCTGACTTGGTAGGACGCATGATCAAGTGGTCGGTTGAGTTGTCCGAATTCGGGGTTACATACGAAGCAAGATAGGCCATCAAAGCCCAATGCTTGGCAGATTTCATTGTCGAAATGACTCCGGGAGTCGTAGAGCCTTGCTCCAAATGGACGGTTCACGTCGACGAATCGTCCAATGCAAATTGCGGTGGCGCTGGGTTGTTGCTCGAGAACGACGACGGGTTGATCGTCGATTTCTCCCTGGGATTTTCATTCCCCACGTCAAACAACCAAGCAAAGTATGAAGCATGTTTAGCAGGGCTCACACTAGCTCGAGACTTCGGTGCTGAAGAAGTTAAACTCAGAACCGATTCTCAGTTGGTTGTGTCCCAAATCAACGGAGAGTACCAGGCTAAAGACCCACTCCTCCAAAAATACCTCGCCTTGATGAAAAAGAAAATGAACGACTTCTCTACAGTCGAGATCACACACGTCCCGAGAGAATAGAACACCCGAGCGGATATTCTGTCCAAACTCGCCAGCATGAGAACCTCGGGTAACAACAGATCTGTGATACAGGAAACACTGGCCAAACCCAGTATAACTTCGGTGGTCGACATCACCTCCGTCGAAGTACGAGAGACTCTTCCAAAATGTTGCTTTGCAATTTCCCAAGCAAGCATTGATGACGTGGACAGTGACCCAGATGATTGGATGACGCCCATTCGGAAGTTCATTCAACTTGGAGAGCTCCCTGATGAGGAGAAGAAGGCCGCCAAAATTTGGAAGAAAGCGTGTTCTTACTCCATAATTGACGGTATCTTGTACCAAAGAGGGTTCTCCGGCCCCCTGTTGAAGTGTCTCGACGACACCAAAGCCCAATACGCATTGGCCGAAGTGCATGAAGGAATTTGTGGGCAACACCTTGGAGGACATTCCCTTGCGAAGAAAGTCCTCCGGGCAGGTTATTATTGGCCGTCATTGGACGCAGACGCGAGGCTATTCGTTAAGAAATGTGACAAGTGCCAAAGAGATGGCGACATCCACTTGGCTCCTCCAACAGAGTTAACATCCCTTTCAGCTCCGTGGCCCTTCGCCTGGTGGGGCATTGACATACTTGGATCATTTCCAATGGCTCCTAGACAGGTGAAATATCTAGCCGTCGCAGTAGATTACTTCACCAAATGGGTGGAGGCAGAAGCACTGGCAAAGATAACTGCGAAGAATTTGATTAAGTTCTTCAAAAGATACATCTTGACGAGGTTCAGGATACCCGAGGTTGTCGTTACCGACAACAGAACATAGTTCGCAGACTGTGGTTTCCGAAAGACTTTGGAGGACCTCAACATCAAACAACATTTCACCTCCGTAGAACACCCCAAGACGAACGGCCAAGCTGAGGCCGCAAACCGAGTTATTCTGCGAGGTCTGAAACGAAGGTTAGATGAAGCAAACGGGAACTGGGCAAAAGAACTTCCCCGAGTACTCTGGGCATATCGCACAACTCCACACTCAATGATAGGAGAATCCCCCTTTTGTCTCACATATGGGGCAGAGGCCGTCATCCCCGTCGAGATTGGAGAACTTAGTTGGAGAACTTCATATCCTCAACAAAGTGTCAATAATTATCAAAACTTGCGAGAAGAACTCGACCTCCTCGACGAATGCAGAGAGCTTGCAACACTCAACGAGGTCGCAGTCAAGCAGAAAATCGCAGCAAGGTACAACCAAAGCGTTGTGCCCAGAGAGTTCATGCTTGGCAACCTCATCCTTCGACGAGCTGGCATTGGTTTAAAGAACACCGCGCAAGGGAAACTCGCACCCAACTGGGAAGGCCCTTACCGAGTCATCACAAAGACTGGTACTGGTGCTTACACCCTTGAGACACTGCAAGGCCAGCAGGTTCCGAGGACTTGGAATGCAGCGAAGTTGAAGAAGTACTATAGTTGAAAATAAATGTATCCGAAACATACAAATGTTGAAGCAATAAAGTACATTCGAAGAGATACGAGTATGAAGAACTTGCTTTGTCAAACAAACCTCGTGCCCGAGAGCATGAGCACGTTCCGAAAAGCCTCGTGCCCGAGTGCGCGAGCACCTTCGAACAAGCCTTGTGCCCGAGAGCACGAGCACGTTCTGAAAAGCTTTGTGCCCGAGTGCACGAGCACCTTTAAACAAGCCTCGTGACCAAGAGCACGAGCACGTTCTGAAACGGCCTCGAGCAGAGAGCACGTGCGTGGTTAAACGATGTCACTTTCTGTCTGGCCAACAGATTAGTGAACATCAACAACTGGGTAAATGCTCTTGAGAATAGAGGTCCCAAACGAACGACAAGCAAAGTAAACAAGGTAAATATTTTGCTAAGTCAAAAAGTTAAATATCATTACAAACGTTTTGTTCATTACAAGACAACGAAAGCAAACAAGAAACGACAAATACAAGCAACAAAATCCTAAGACTTGGGAGGCACAGCCACTCTCGAAGTCGACGGAACTACTACTTCAGAATTCGAAGGGGGGACTACTTTGGAAGCCACTGGAGGAGGCACCTTGGAAGCCAGGGGAATAGCCACTTCAGGGGACGGAGTGGGCCTGGTGAGAATGACCTCCTTTGTTTGGCCATCCACAATTGAGTTCCCCTTAACTACCCCATCAGGGGTCATTCCCGTCATGTTGAAGGCAAGACCAGGGTTGAGAAGTCGGATCTGGTCAACGGCATTGGAAAAGAGCTCGTCACCAGCCTTCACGATCAGGGCCACCATCTCTGCCTTCTCAGCCTCTAACTTCTTGATCTTCTCAGAAAGAGATGAGACCTCTAGATTTCCCTTGGAAAGGAGCTCAACCTCTGTGCTCAATCCCTCCACCTTGCGCTGGGATTCGAGAACCTCCAACTTCATGTTCTCTTCTGACTGCTGAAGGTCCTGGATTCTCCGCAAGAGCTTTCCACGCTTCCCCTTCTCGGAAGAAAGGTCTTTAACCTGCTGTGACAATTTGGCCACTTCGCCCTTGAACTTGGTGGTCTCCGTCTTAGCAGACCCCAATTGTGCCCAAAGTTCGACTTCAAGTCCTTCAAGAGACTTAATCCTCGTTTCAAGAGATTTAATCTCTGGCTGGAGTGTGACTCTAGGTGGGTGATCTTAGCCTTTTCTAATCCTCAGATTGTTCCTTGGAGGCTGCGTAATCGTTGGCTTAACTGCCTCCAAATTACTAAAAGGATGACTTTCTCCTGCTCTCACATCTATAGAGAAGGTAACGCATGTGCGGACAAACTAGCAAATAATGGTATTTATTCTCCTGGTCTTACCTGGTGGAACACTATCCCTGTCTTTGTTGTTGAAGAGTTTATTCGTAACAGAGTCGGCCTTCCATGTTATCGATTCAGATAATTGCTTTTGGTTTTTGGTTACTTGTTTTTTTGTTTTTATTATTATTTATCTATTTTGGTGTGCTGCAAATGATGGTTAATGTCTTTGGTACCAACCTCGTTGGGACGAAAGACATTATAGTGATGCATCTGCATACCACTTTGGATTGGCCTAGGCATTATTCCTTTCCCTTGGATGTTTTTCACCCTTTGAGTATGTACTATGTTCTTCTTTATGGGTTTTGGCCTAGTCCCCCCATTCTTCCTTGTTATTTTTCTATTTTTATTAATAAAATTTAGGGGGGAGTACTCTTTTTCCTTCTAGATATTTTTTCCCTAAGGAGGGTTTTGCATCAGAAGGTTTTAACGAGGCTCCCTTCATTTCTTTAAAAAAAAAAAAAACTTTGTGTCGAACTCTGACTTGCTCTTGCGAAGGCTAGCAAGCTCAACTTCTAAGTGCTTGTTCTTTTCAAAGACCCACTTGGTAATGACCAGATCACGCAACTTGGAGGTCATGGCCTCAAAAAATGAGTCCTCTTTGGCACCTTCTGAAAGTTCATTAAAATAAGCCTCGTTGGGGGGGAGAAACCAACCTACCAACCTCGTCTGCACTGACCACCTCGCTGCGAGACCAGACCGGCGGAACCTCACCAGGAGTTGGAACCACCTCTTTCCCCTTGCTCGGTTTGCCCCTGCCTTAATATTCGACGAGGGAGCCGAGGTCTTTGGCGAAGGAGGAGGCTTATTTGTCTTCTTGCTGGCAGGCTCTTCAAGAACTTGTGCGGGAACTCGCTTACTTCCCGAAGACACATCTTCGACCACTTGCGCCGCCACAGTTGAAGCAACGTCCTGAGTTCAGACCACGACACCCTGATCTCGACCTGACGTGATCTCAGGCCCAACATTCTGAACTGGCGAGGCCCCAGAGGACGGAGTACGAGCAGGAGCAGTTTGGCTGGAACCTTCTCCAACCACAGGAAAAAGGGTCTTTTCAGCTGAGCCTTTCCTCTTCAAGCTCGCCAGAAATGCCGAAGTCGCCATTGAATCTGCAAGAACAAAACGAATCAGAATGATAAGAGGGGCACGCATTGGCGTCCTCTTGAGTCTTGGATTTCAGAAGGCGACGAGTGTCGACATATCCTTTCTTAGAGACCAACTCTCCCTTTTTATTCTTATATTGTCGAGGTTTGAGATTCTCAACAAACTTGCGAATTTGCTTCAAACTGTATTGAGCATTGTCACTGAGCTCGTCGAGTTTATACGTGAATTCGCTCTTCTCAAATTGGAAATGCTTCTCACTCCAACACAGTGGAAATCTCTCGTGCCAATCAGTTATCACCT
The DNA here is from genome assembly GCA_037113605.1 of Calophaca sinica. Classification (NCBI taxonomy): domain Eukaryota; kingdom Viridiplantae; phylum Streptophyta; class Magnoliopsida; order Fabales; family Fabaceae; genus Calophaca; species Calophaca sinica. The sequence continues at coordinate 41,609,403 of CM073735.1, forward strand.
GCCCGTTTTTGTCAAGCGCCTTTATAGGAGCGCAAACATTCTCCATAGCAATATTGCTGACGGCCTCGACAATTAAATATTTCGATTTAAACCCACGATGGGATTCCGAGAAAAACTCAAAAACTTTCTCGTTCTGTTTCAACGAAACCCAACCTTGGCGTTTCACTGGATCCGCTTCCATCCACAAAGGGGAAAAAAAGGAGAAGAACGTCTCGAGCAAGGGATCAACGTTTAAATAGGGGCACAATAGCTGGAAACCCCTATTGGATGTAGTTATGAAGGAGCGACCTCTAAATGATGTAAAACTGCTATTTCAAAGTCAGAAAAAGGCAACCTAAAACCCAAATCCTTGAAAAGGACCTCGTACATGAACATCAAAATACAGTCAGACTGCGAACAGATTTGAGCATCAAGATTGGATCGACAAATCTTCCAGTTTTCAAAATTGCGGACACCATTCGCGACATCCATGGACTTTAACAGTAGTAGAAAATTCTCTTTCGACGAGTAAAGGAAGCGAGTACAAAGAGCATCTTCCGTAACCCAACCGAAGTTCTCACCATTTGGGGGCAAAACGAAGTCGTCCCTCTGAAGTAATTTCTTACCCATGTCTGACCTCGCAAAAGCACTGTCATGGAAAAAAGCTCGATATTTATCCATTTCTATCAACCACTCTCCTAATTCCCTCTCAGTGAAGGTCCGTCCGAAAAACTTCTCTAATTTTATAGAAAGTTTTTGGATTTCGACCGGATCTACAGGAGACACATTCTTACCCTCATAATCTCCAATAAGAAGCCCAGAGGGTAATAGGCCACAGGGGAAGAACTTTCCTCCCCAGAGCTCACCGAAACGAAACTACCATTCGACGTTGAACAACCGCTATTGGCGTTATCATTTTGCCTCTCCGAGGGGCCACTGGAGGAAAAAGAACTAGAAAAACCAGATACGGAGGAAGATGAAGACGAATCTCTTAAGAGAAACCTAATATTGCTACCCATTTCGAAACTACGAAAGGAAAAGCAGAGAAGAGGAGAGGAAATTTACCTGTAAACGATGAAGTTTGCGGTAGAAATTTCCGGGAAATGAAACACAAACAAGCACGAACGCTCAATAACGAACTACCAGAAAGAAACCAACGAACCGGTAGGTGCTCAGGATCACCAGGGAAGAGAAATGAATCGAGCAAACACTCGAAGATCATCGGAGAAGGAGGAGAAAACGAAGCAAAAAAGTATCTCAAAAACTTTGCGAAAGGAAAGAAACGAAAGAAAGGGGGGACGAATATTTATAACCCCAGGTCTGAAATAAACGACGTGACCTTTCTCCTCCTCTCACCATTGATTTGATTTGAGCGATGTGACATTTCCTCTTCTCACACCGTTAATCGATGACACATTGCACTCCTTAACCTAGAAGGCACAGCGCAATCATGACACACCTTGAAACAACGCGATGCACCAAATCCCAAAGGCGGCTGACGCGACATGTTGAAATTCAAAATTAACGCTCACGCACCTAGGGTTTGGCAGCGTTTTAGTTCTCTTTTCTCTCAGAGGGACGACAAAAATTCACACTTCCTTTCAAACAGGAATGTCGAATGTCGACATCACCGAACTTCTATTACTACAACAAGTCACCACCTCGGCACTCGAGCTACCGACTTGGGGGGCAACTGTTCCGGACTGGGCCGAAGCCCAATCCGACCATTTGCGCGCCGAAGGCCCATCTCTGCACATAGTTCACTTCACCACTTTGGAGCCTGGTCGACGTGGCCTATCCAACGGTCCTTAGCACTCCACCCCAACTCATCACAGCCTGGAAAGGATCTGACGGCACCCCAGATCTCAAGGGAGCGGTTATCTCTCAGTAACTATCCCCGAACCATATAAAGGGACCTCCTTCACAGATCCAGGTACGATTTCATTCATTCCTGCAATTCCTCACCTCCCACCTAAACTGACTTAGGCATCAGAGTCCTTGCAGGTACACCACCCCCGCGCGTCGTCGCCAACCGCTGCGAACAACTCTGCATCGCTTCTCTCCGGCCGTCCTCTGAAGTTCTGTCCAGAACAGGTTTATTCTTGGAATCAACCGGTTCATTGTATTATTTTTGAACGATATCCAGAGTTCAAATTGTTGAGACTCGAAGAAGGATTTAACTTTATCATTCCAGTAGTCGAAGTTTGTTCCAGTGAACAAAGGATGACGGTTAACGTGACCACCGGCTTCGTTGCTTGCCATGTATAAAGAATAAGATCTTTTCCTCTTACACTGTTAAGTGCTCAACCAAGTGGCCGAGCTCTTGTACTAATTGAACGTGGCAATAACACAAGAAAGGGGGTTTGAATCGGGTTTTAGAAATCTTTTCGCAAAACTTGAGTGTTTATGAAAACCGTTTCAAAACAACTTGTTAATAAAATAACAAAGTAAGTAAGTAAGGAGAAGAGAAGAGAATGACACAGTGATTTATACTAATTCACTATCACCTGATAGCTACGTCTAGTCCCTTCACACAGTTGAATGATTTCTCTACTATAATCAACCTGATTACACTTGAGAGTATAATACTGCTAAACTGGCTATACTCACAACTTCATAGAACGACTTAGTGCAGTCAAGCCTCTAAGGAATACAGCCACTACTGGGCTAGATACAATGTTTAAAAATGGTTCGAAACAATATCAAATAACTCTCAACAGAGAGGATATACAATGAAAAACTTAAGCACAAGAAATAACTTTCAAACAAAAAGAATAAAACGATTAAGTGCTTATTCAATGTGAACCCAGATACTTGGAATGATTCTTGGTTGCTCACTTGTATCACAACGTTTTTGTTTCGCTTTTCTTAACCTACTTCAGTGGGAGAAGTAAGGTATATATAGTTAGGGTTGTGAATTGTATCATTGTGTCATAACGACACAACGACACTATTGTGGCTTTAGCAAGTCACGTCGTTTTCCACTCTGCTCTTGCATACTGACACAACAGATAAAATCAGGATCTTTGTCCCTTGTGAGCTTTTTGAATATTAGACACTTCTTGAGCAAGTTTTCTGATGATTATAAACGTTGACATTCCCTTTCGCATTTGATTCATCGTACATTAAAATACTCATCAATGATGTCTCTTTAATACATGAAGTAGCCTTTAATGAACACTCAGTCTGATTTCCAATCAGAGCATCTGTCAAACAGACGATACTTATTACTGAGATACTCTGTTCACCATAGAGAGCTTGAACCAGAGACAAGTTCTTAAATACAGAATTTGTTGGCCTTTCATATAACAGAGTCTTGTAGAAACAGACAAAGACTTCCACTGAGTAGTCTGTTCATAGTCTGTTGAGCATTGACATAAAACAGAGCATTGACCAAGATAGAACATGGTCTCACCAGAGCATGGTCTATCAGAGCGTTAACTGATAACAGAGCGTTGACCAAGACAGAGCATGGTCTCACCAGAGCTTTCACTACTAACAAAGCGTTGACCAAAACAGAGTGAGGCTATCAGACGATGACTTAGCAACTTTTAGAGGATTAATGCCAGACTCAGATTTATGAAACTGAGAGTGAAATACACATTTTCACTTAGTCTTCTAAGATAATTCCTTTTGATGAATAGTGACTTCTGCACACTAACAAACATATCAGAGGATAAATTATTCTGTTAACTATTTGTTATCATCAAAGCAATTAAGGGTCATTGTTTCTGAATCCACTTGATTCTGACAAAACCCATCACTAGGGGTGATGGGAGATCCTTTGCAATACTCTTGATGCTTTGTCTATTTAATTATATGAGTTTCTATTGAATGTTTGAGTGTTTTATTCCTATTGTGCTTAACCTTATAAGGCCTGATTAACATTTATTTAGTTGGCTTAATTATGGTAACATGATCATGATTAGTTAATGGAACCATAGGATAAAAGAACTCGCTTTATACGCCGAATAGGTTATAACTTGTTTCTAATCAGTTATTAGATTAATAAACCCACATGTGCTTAATGTTCTTTCCTTTAATTACCTTCTAGGACCAAACGGAGTAATTAGTTAGGAGGAAGGCTATTGCAAGCTAGGTAGCCCTTAGTAATTTAGAGTGAGTGATTATTTCTCTTTCATAATAGATAACTCATATCAATTGTTTAGTGAACTCAAGAGTAGAGTATTGGTGAACCCGGTTCCCCTAGGCTTCCCATAACATAGTTAATTCGTTCTCGCATTCAGTTTGTTTATCGCTTTGATACCGACAACTTTCACTACTTAGATAATTACAACTTTTGCTCGCTTAATAGAATAGAATCATATTAAGTCATTGGTACTCGCTCATTCCCTGTGGGTTCGACATTCAAAGTCCTAATTATAATCTACTATTATTACGAGTTACGATCAGGTGCACTTGTCTGAGCCGTAACAAGTCTTTGGCGCCGCTGCCGGGGAGTGATTGCGATATTAATTGAATTAAAGATTTTATTTGCATTAGGCATAATTTTATTTAATTATTTATTTTCTGTTATTTTTATTTAGTACTAAGACATTCTAATTTGATTTCCTTTGGTGTATGCAGACAAGGTCTCAACATCCTGAATAGATTTTTGATCCTGAAATTGAAAGAACATTTAGATTGTTGAGAAGACAGTATCTAGCAATGGCTGACGAACTGACGTTGAATGAGTACTTCACACCAACTACGAATGTGGCAGACAGTGTCAACTATTCGGCAATTAAGGCCACTAACTTTGAATTAAAGCCAGCACTGATCTCTATGGTATCTGCAGTGCAATTCTTTGGCTTATCATCTGAAGACTCAAATTCCTATCTTAAGAGGTTTTAGAAGGTTGCTAATACTGTCAAGTGTCAAGGTGTGACACCAGAGGCCATCAAATTAAGATTGTTTTCTTTCTCACTGCAAGGGAAAGCACAATTATGGTTGGATTCACTCCCACCAAATTCTATTACTACTTGGGAGGACCTGAAAACTAAGTTCTTAAACAAGCATTTTCCTCCCACAAAATCTGCAAAGTTGAGAGTTGACGTGTCTGGATTCACCCAGAATGAAGGAGAATCAATGCATGAGGCTTGAGAAAGATTTCAAGATTTAATTAGAAGCTGCCCTCATCATGGTTTCACCAAGTGGCAATTGGTACAGATTTTGTATAATGGCTTTGCAATGCAAACTAGATGAGCTGTTGATGCTGCTTATGGAGGATCTTCTGGAAAGAAGACACCCACTGAGGCTTTTGAAATTATGACTGAAATGGCTCAGAATAACGCTTAGTGGTCAACTAGTGATAGGCAAACCGAAAGAAAGAACCAGCAGACAGGAATTTATAAAGTGGAAGCCAACACAGCTCTAGAAGCAAAATTGGAGGCAATGACTAAAAAATAGAGACTTTGATGGCAGCGCAAACTCAGTCTAATGCTAATAGTGATAAGGGATGTATGGCAATCAAAGGCCAATTAGAAGAAGTCAATGCTATAGGCCAGAAAGATTTTGATCCAAAAACAGGGATGCAAGAGGCTATGTTGGAATTTATACGAAGACACAGACATCCGTGTATGGGAGTTCTAGCCGGTTTCATGGAGAAAACTGAAGAAAGACTAAAGGCTATAGAAACCAAGGCTGCTAAAGCATCTTGTAATTTCTGTGGAGTAACCAGTCATGACTCAAAGGACTGCACTGAGGAGGTGAATTTTGTTGGGAATAAGCAACAGAATGGCTCATACTCAAGCACTTACAACCCCAGGTGGAGGAACCATCCAAATTTCTCATAGGGAGGTCAACAGAGATCCCAGGGTCAAAATCAAAATATTTATAAGCCCCCACATCTGCAAAATCGTGCTCAGAATGATCGAAGTATCTGGAAAAATGAGATTAACAACTTTATGGGGCAAATGAGTGAAAGATATAACAGCTTGGAAAAGTTAGTTACTGCCAATGCAGAGGGACAAAAAGTATTGAGAGAACAAATGGCAACTGTGTTGAATGCGGTGACTCAAAGAGAAAAAAGAGCACTCCCAAGTCAAGTGGAACCAAATCCCAATGAGAAGTGCAATACAGTCTTCATGGAAAAGGAGGAACCAAAAGAGGAGAATGCTAAAACTGAGTCTTAGCAGGTAAGTAACTCTCTCCAAGGTTCTAAAATTTTTTATAAGGATAGACAAGCTAAGAGATTATTAGAAAAACTGAGAAAGTTGCATGTCAATATTCATTTTGCTGAAATTGTCTCTGAAGTGCCTAAATATGTTAAATTTTTAAAAGAAATAATTTATAACAAAAATAAGATAGAAGATGAGACTGTTAACTTAAATGAAGATTATTCTGCTATGTTATTGAAAAAATTACCACCTAAGCTTAAAGATCCAGGAACCTTTGTTGTTTCTTGTTCAATTGGTAATAATACATTTAAGGCACTATGTGATTTGGGTTCAAGTGTCAATTTAATGTCTCTGTCTGTTTGGAGAAAATTAAATTTATAGGAACCACAACCTACTAAGATGTCCTTGCAGTTGGCTGACAGAACTCTTGTTTACCCAAGAGGAATAATAGAGGATATGCTGGTCAAGGTGGGAAAATTTATTTTCCCAATGGATTTTGTAGTTCTGGATATGGAGGAAGATAGAGATGTTCCTATTATTTTAGGAAGACCATTCTTGGCAACTGGAGATGCTACTATTCAAGTGAAGAAGGGAACCATGACTCTGAGAATTGAGGATGAAGAAGAAATATTTAATATTTATAATTCTAACAAAATTTCTCCCTCTAGTGCTTCTTGTTGTTTCTTGCAGGATGTGGAAACTAAAAAGGAAAAAGAAAAAGAAGAGCAAGTAGCAGAACAAGATATCAACTCTTTGGAGCATGATAAGGACATAACCCCATCCTAGATATTGGAGGCACTTTGTTTGCCTAAATTTAAAGGACTCTGTGGAGAGGATCCTATTCCTCATATTTTAAATTTTTATGACTTGGTTAAAACTAACAATTTTGTAGGGACCACCACAGGAAGGATAAGACTTAAGTTATTTCCTCTTTCCCTAGGAGGATTAGCTAAGCAATAGTTCTTAATATACCCTAAGTTTCACTTTTCAAGTTAGGAGGAATTAATGGAAGAATTTGTAAGGACTTTCCAGCTTACACAAGAAGAAAAAGTGGACCAAATCCAAGGTTTCCAAGGAATAAAGGAGGACACTCTAGAGGAATTTACAGGTTTTGAATTAAACACATCTATCATCTCGGAGGTGTCACAATTTCAATTTAAAGGAACAACAGGACAAGATCCTATTGAGCACGTGAGACAGTTTTGCAAGAAGATGAGAAAGGCAAAGTATGAAGGCTTGTCTCCATATGAGGCAAAACTAATGATTTTCCCATTCTCAATAGATGAGGAAGTCAAACTATGGCTCGATCTCCTACTAATTGAAGAAATAAAAACATGGAATGACTTAGTGAAGAAATTTATTAGGACATTTTCACCCAATTTTGAGGAGCCAATTTACATTTGTGAAGACTGTGGGTATACAATGAACCCACCAAAAAAGTGATCAGGTCCTGCTTGGATAGACCACTCAGAAAGAGGTGACTACTTTGTTGTGTTTCCTAATGGTGAGAAGACAAAAGGTAATGTCAAGGACGGGCCATTGCCCGCTGATGACTAATTTTTAAGTCCTCCGAACCGTTAGGCTCGGCACGTTAAACAAACGCTTTCCAGGAGGCAACCTGTGGTTACTAACATTTTTATTTATCTCTTATCTGTTTGTTTTATTTTTATTATTATTTTTATTTTTATTCATTTTTATGATTATTTAAAAATACAAAAAAAATAAAAATTTTGAAAAATCAAAAAAAAAATCTGGAAAACCAGTAGGTACGGGCGTACCTTACAACAGGCACGGTCGTACCACACGGCTTCATCTTTAATAACGCGGAGAACAGACAGGTACAACCGGAAATAAAACCAGGTACGACAGTACCCCGGGTCCAGAGGTAGAATATAAGGTAAACAGTGAGAGGTAAGGGCGTACCTCACTCTCGTACGCCCAAAACCTCTCCATTCAAGCACCCTCTTTTCTCAATTTCTTCGCATTTCCATCTACAAGATCATCCAGGTACTGATTCTAAACTCAATTTGTGGATTAATTGCGTGATTTACTGGTTGTTTCAAGTTTTTAGTTGGCTTTTAGTTTTGTTTAACTCTAACTTTAGGTAGTTAGGAGTAGTTTTCGCTTGGTTTTGCATGCTTAGAGACCCTAGGAATGATTAAAGACTTATAATCTAGGCTTAAAAGTGAGAAAATCTGATCATAGGGTAGAATTTTCACGTAATCAGTAGCGCAAAGACTACTGCATTTTACCAAGAACAAAGCCGTCTTCAAGTGCCTTAGGGTTTAACTGACCATAGGTACGGGGGTACCTATGGCATAGTATGGCGGTACATAAACCTTTAGTCAGGCCGTACTGACCCATTGAATCAGGGCATACTTAGAGATGCAGTACGGCCGTACCTCACGAAGCACGGCCGTACCCAATACAGTTTTTGTTTAAATTTTTTTTTTTTTGCAGGAAAATGCTTAAATGCTAGAAAACCGAAGGCTCTTCATCTTCTGTAGTAGCACGTGGCTCTAAGGTCGTGCCTAACTACATTCCCGAGCAGTTCGGAGATAGATACAGGCAGATGTGGGACTTCCACACCCACACTCAGAGGTATTTGGACTTCGATGCCCTCCAGCAGGTTGGCCTGCGGGAGGAGGTGGAGACCTTGCTACAGAGGATAGGGTGGCTCTAGGTAGCCTCTGTCAGACAGCCCTTCTATGTGTAGGTTGTTGTAGACTTCTTAGCCACTTGTGGCTATCATATGAGAGACAGAGAGCCCCAACACCCAGATTGGGAGGACGAACCGGAGCAAGAGCTGGTGGTCACTTTTTGGATCTGTGGGACCCACCACGAGATTACCCTGGCCGAGTTCAATATCGGGCTAGGATTTGAGACGGCGCAGTCAGTTCAAATGCTGGAGTATATGGAGGACCTTCTGGAGATTCCGGAAGGATGGCAGGATTCTGAGAGTTGGAGAGCTCTCACTGGGGATGGCCACTACATTCCCAACCGCGCCAAGGCCAGCAGGATTAGAGACCCAGCTGTGCGGACAATGTACAAATGGATTGCCTGTTCCATAAATGGGAGAGCCTTGAGTGACGACACGGTCACGAGACCAGATCTTTTTCTACTTTGAGCTATGACACAGGGACGACGCTACGACGCTGGGATGTTTTTCTTGCGGACGTACACCCAATTGGGCGTTCACCTTCAGATTCAGAACACCGGGCATATTGTCTTGGGTTCTTTCATCTCCCGTCTGGCAGCCCACCTCGGAATTCGCACCAGAGCAGGAGCCACGATCATTGAGATGGAGCCCATTGGACTCTCTACGGTCACTAACATTGGTGTTCTGCGAAGATTGGGGCACGGGGACTATGAGGTCATCAGATCGGAGGAGCAGCAGGAGGAGGCTGCAGATTTTGTCCCACTAGCAAAGGAGCATCCACCACCACCACAGCCACAGCCTCAGCCAACAGCATAGGGCCACTCCTGCAAGGATGTCATGATGTGTCTCGACGAGTGCAGTCCAGCTTTGTGGAGCATAGGACCCACGTGGATCAGCAGCTGGCACTCATTTTGGAGCACTTACTGTGCATTCAGCCTTTCCCTCCTACTGAGTGATGCGGGACAACATTTTATTTTTCTTGTTTAGTACTTAGGCTTTTTGCTTTTGTATTAAAAAGAGGTGCACATATTTTGGCCACACTCGAAGGATACATTTTATTTTATTGCTTTTAAATTTTTGTTTTGTTATTATATTTTACTGTTATTTCTTTTTATTTTGTTTCTAAATTTTTGAGTTTTGTGTTGCACATTTCTTCCGCCGCTTACAAGCTCCATCGGTATTGCGACAAGGAAACAACACCATACTCCCATCCAATTTGCTCGTGATATTTTTCAGAAGGGAGTCTCTTTCCACATTCTTTTATAGCACATATTTTCTTTTATTTTATCTTTTGTGCTTGCTTTAACTTAGTCGCAGTGGGGACACTGCTAGAAATAAGTGTGGGGAAGGAATCTTAAATTGTGCTTATTACTTGGCTATGCTTATAATTGCTTATAATTATAGAAAAACTTTAAATTTTTGCTGATTTAGGTGCTGCAAAATTAGCATTGAAGTTCTGTAAGTTCTGACTTTCTGTGTAAGCTATTAAATGTGAGTTTTGAGCCTTAAATAAGAGGCATCGTCATGCTTTTACCTCTTTTCTTTGTTGAGTGATACTTTTTTGTAAATGTGCATTCTAGAACTTGTGCTGAGACCATTATAAAGCGAATATAAATTTATTTTCATGTGAATTTGGAAAGGGCAATTTTTAGGAATTCTTCAGGCCACTACCATTTTGAATACACTATACCACTAGTTGTCCACTTTTGTGCCTAAAAGTTCTCTATTTAATTTCTTGGTACCCTTTTTGTTACTATTGATTATTTTCTGCGAAGGCAACCTTGGAAAATTTTATTTAAGAGCAATTAGTGGCAAAATCAAAAGAATAATAGTTTGAATCTCTCTTATACGTTTACAAAAAGAAGGCTTAGCAATTTATTCCCCTCCTAGTTCTTAAAAATGGTTGATTGCTGCATAAATGCATGAAGGGGGGAAAGGTAAAGAAAAGAAAGAGCATCATACAAAAAAAAATTTATTCATCATGCTCATGCCTTCATAAATTGCAAAAAGAAAAAAAAAATATTGATTGAAAAAGTTGGGATTCTTCCATGCTCTTTAAAGTGAAAAAGAATTAGGTTGCTTGTTTTGGTTGATTTATTTCTGATCCTTTGCATGACCTTTTCTTTCTTTTATCATACTAAACATTATTACCTTGGCCCCATTATAACCAATGAAAGACCCTCATTCCTCTTTTGCATGTCTTATAGATTTTAATAGTAGAGTTTTTAGTCAATATACAAGCCTATGGTAGTACCATTTCATTTGAAAAATCTAAGTGTTAATGATTATACCTACAAACACTTTGAGATTGGTGAGAGTGTGACTTGAAAATCACATGCTGATGGCTTATTTGAACTTACACCTCTAATTGGGCATTCTATTTATAGACACGTTTTGTGATATCATGTTATTGTCTTACTTATATTGTTGTCCCTATTCAAGTGAAAATAGTTTTTTTATTCTCTTACTATAATTACCCAAGTAATTTGCTTGAGGGCAAGCAAAGCTCAAGTGTGGGGATGTTTTAACACACCAATTTATCTACTTTTATAGGATATTTTTAGTATCTATATATACCATTTTACACTAATTAAAGCACAAATGTACTTATTTATGTCCTATTATGCAGAAATATCATGAAGACACCACTCAGAGCAAAAGATGCGAAAAAGGACAAAAAACTGGCTAGTTTTGGAGAGTTTTAGCACTATCGATAAGCTGATGCGGCTCGACTTATACTGCGGCGTACCTGAAGCGAACTTTAGTAAGGGCGTACCCTCTCAGTCTGTACCACCTGGCGCCGATAAAATAGTCCAGTACGGCCGTGCCAAAGGCAGTACGACCATACACAAGTGATGTCAGGATTGCAGCACGCATGGGTACGGTCCAGCATCATCAACGAAGCTTGGTACGGCCGTGTATACATGCGGTACGACCGTACCCCATCTCAGATAATGCAGATTTGATAGTCAGATGACCTAGTTCGCATCCTAATCTATAAATAGGGGCTCTTAACATTTTCTAAAGACCTTTTGACAAATTCCCAAGTCAAGAGCCCCCTATTGAGAATTCACATCAATTCCTTGCCTCTTCCATTGATCTGTGTGTTTCCTTGGAGCTTGGTGCCATCCCGAATTGCTACCGGAGCTCGTGAGGACGCGAAGAACATTCTTAAGGACCGTTGTCATACCGAAAAGGTGTCCCGGTTTAGATTTAATCTATTGTTATGGATTATTCTGATTTTATATCTGAGTTTATGTTATTATCATTGATAATGAGTAGCTAAACCCATCACTAGGGGTGATGGGGGATCCTTTGCAATACTCTTGATGCTTTGTCTATTTAATTATATGAGTTTCTATTGAATGTTTGAGTGTTTTATTCCTATTGTGCTTAATCCTATAAGGCCTGATCAACCTTTATTTAGTTGGCTTAATTGTGGTAACAGGATCACGATTAGTTAATGAAACCATAGGATAAAAGAACTCGCTTTATACGCCGGATATGTTATAGCTTGTTTCTAATCAGTTATTAGATTAACAAACCCACATGTGCTTAATGCTCTTTCCTTTAATTACCTTCTAGGACCAAACGGAGTAATTAGTTAGGAGAAAGGCTATTGCAAGCTAGGTAGCCCTTAGTAATTTAGAGTGGGTGATTAGTTCTCTTTCATAATAGATGACTCATATCAATTGTTTAGTGAACTCAAAAGTAGAGTATTGGTGAACCCGGTTCCCCTAGGCTTCCCATAACATAGTTAAACCGTTCTCGCATTCAATTTGTTTATTGCTTTGATACTGACAACTTTTACTAGTTGCGTAATTACAACTTTTGTTCGCTTAATAGAATATAATCATATTAAGTCATTGGTACTCGCTCATTTCCTGTGGGTTCGGCATTCGGAGTCCTAATTATACTCCACTATTATTACGAGTTACGATCATGTGTACTTGCCTGAGCCGCAACAAGAGGCTTGATCAAATTAAAGTTTTGACAATTCTCGTTATTGAGCAAAATGATAAATGTGAATAAAATGAGAATATATTGTATAATAAAGTGTTTCTAATCAGTTATTAGATTAGCAAACCCACACGTGTTTAATGCTCTTTCCTTTAATTACCTTCTAGGACCAAACAAAGTAATTAGTTAAGAGGAATGCTATTGCAAGCTAGGTAGCCCTTAGTAATTTAGAGTGGGTGATTAGTTCTCTTTCATAATAGATAACTCATATCAATTGTTTAGTGAACTCAAGAGTAGAGTATTGGTGAACCCGGTTCCCCTAGGCTTCCCATAACATAGTTAAATCGTTCTCGCATTCAGTTTGTTTATCGCTTTGATACCGAAAACTTTCACTAGTTGCGTAATTACAACTTTTGTTCGCTTAATAGGATAGAATCATATTAAGTCATTGGTACTCGCTCATTCCCTGTGGGTTCGGCATTCGGAGTCCTAATTATACTCTACTATTATTACGCGTTACGATCCGGTGTACTTGTCTGAGCCGCAACAAAAGGCTTGATCAAATTAAAGTTTTGACAATTCTCATTATTAAGCAAAATGATAAATGTTAATAAAATGAGAATATATTGTATAATAAAGTGTTTAATGAACTTTGTAAATGTAATTATACTTGACGTATTTTCAAATATTCTTGACATGTTATTCTTCACAAATATAATATATTTTCACAAAATCACTAACAAAAACAATTAAGGTACTATAATATACACAAACTCGTGCAACACACAAATATTACATCTGGTATATATATAAACAGGCCTAAGCCACTAAACTACAAATCCATACAAATTTAGTACAACTTTAAAGGTATAATAATATTCTTTAAGTTATCCACCAAAAAAAATAATTCTTTAAGCTATTTTAGAGAGTTGGATCTCGTTGTCCGGGTAGTGTTAGTGTAGTGGCCTCCATCTAAAAATAGAAAAGAAAATACAGTTATGAAAACAAATTAAGTAATTATTTTTTTAGATAAGTACAGAGTATAACCTTATTTTTTTCCCCTTTATGTACCAAAAAAGAGTAAAACCTTATTTAGATCCTGATTTTAGATTTCTCATTTTTTACTTTAGTCTATTTTTAAGTTAACCAAATATATAATTGCGTCAAAAAAGATGCATTTGGACCTGTTCTGACCCGATTACATTGGGTCAGTTTTCCCTGTCATTGATTTTCTTGTGAAAAAAAAATTACTTGACGAAAAATGACCAAATCAAAATGCATCTAGGCGGATGACAATGTTAGGAGTTTAAGCTGATGATTTTTTTGCATACATTCATTTTCACTTAAATTTACATCAGATCGCTTTATTGTTTTATTTTTAGGCATATATATAAGCATAATAAGTACTATAATCAAAAGAGATTCTTATCTAAACACGTCTCTAATTTTAGCTTCCCTTACTAACTTTACTCACTAGAGATTGAATTTGACACACAGACGGTTAATCCTTGTCTCGTTCTGATCACCGAAAACATGTAAAAGCAACTTGTTTAGTGAAGTTCTTTGATGATGTATGCTCATTTGAAATAAAACGATCTCACGAGGATTTTTAACAGTGTTCAAGATAAGAAGTAAGAAGTAAGAAAGTACTAACATTTTTTTTTTGGGGGTACATGAAAGTAACATTTTTTTATTCAATTGAAAAAAAAGCATGTGGGATCGAGGCGTGTCGTGTTGAAATAGACTTCATGTAAGATATATTAATTAATTTAAGCCAATAAAATATATGGCTGACGGGGAATTTGATGGGCATTTGTTACATGATGATCGTTATATATGATATGATATGATATGATGTGTCTAAGGATAATGATGTGATCAAATTACTCTAATTAAATTACTATATTGGTTATATATTTTTCCTTTTTTATAAAATGATTTTAATTAAAATAAATACAAAACTTTAATGAGTGTCATGTTTACTATTGTATAGCTGGCCTTTGTTCAGCCAGTATCTATAAAATTGCAGTAGAGAATAGGGATAGCCTTTCCAAATGGAATCATTCAAGCAGTTGTCTGCGGATTGATTAGATAACTTATTTTATAGTAGCTAGTCTACTAAACATAAAAAATCTGAGATATTATTCTATTTTCATAGTGAAGATCAGAGCTTGAAGATCGGAGCTTTGTTTTACACACACAAGTAAAATGTGATGGAAGGAGTAATCAATAAGAGCCAAAATGACATTTTTCTCTTTATTTTAGCCAGGAAAGCAGTTTCTTCATTGACTTATCAGCTTTTAGATATAAAGATTATCAACAAAAATGTAGAACGATCTTGGTAGGGGTGGGCATGGGTACGGGTCGACCTGCGAACCCGACCTACCCGATCCAACCTAACCAACCCATAAAATTTGGGTTGGTTTGGGTCATTGGGTTGGGTGTCGGGTCAGAAGATTGCAAACCCAAACAACCAAATCCAACCCACTGCATGTAATTGAATGCATATATTAACCAAGGTTGTTAGACTCACGAGTCGACTCGTCCGATTCTACAAGTTTAAGTTTCTTCATGGACGAGACGAGTTGACTCGCCTTGTAACTAGTATTTACACAAACTCGGGTGGACTCGTGGTAGACTCGGACTGACTCGCGAGTCTGAGCCGAGTCAGCGAGTCAGTGTTGACATTTAAAAAAAAAACCCAAAATGATATCATTTCATGCGTTTCGTTCTTTTTTTTTCCGAAAAAAATACTTAGTCCGCAAGTTTTGGAACTTTTGGAACTTGTGTGTTTAGAGGATTTAACATCTGAAGAATGTTGTAATTATATTTTGATGCTAATGTTTTGTGTTTGAAGAATGTTGCAATTATATTTGATTCTAATTTTGCATGAGCATCTATTTTTGGTTTAGCATGTTGATTATGCTACCAAAATTATCTTTCATTCTACAACAAGTCAAGTGTGACTTTGGGATATAGAAGTAAGTAAATAAATTATGCTTTTTTTTGGGATATAGAAGCAAGTCAACTACACAGGATCTCCCATAAATATTGTTTTTTGTTTGTCTTAATGATATTATAGTAAGTATTTGTGATGTGTAGATTTGTTTAATATTATTTTAAATATTAGGTAAACTTGTACGAGTTTACGAGTCGAGTCTACCTATGCTCCACGAGTTTGTCTAGACTCTCTCATTAATATTATTTTAAACATTAGGTAAACTCGTACAAGTTTACGAGTCGAGTCTACGAGTCGAGTTTACCTATGATCCACGAGTCTGTCTAGACTCTCATGTTTGACAACCTTGATATTGACTAATACCATATTAACGAAGATGTAATTTGTAAACACATAAATTTTGTTTTGTTTTCATTTCACTTAGTGCTATAATTTTAGCGGAAATTTTACCCCAAATTGAGGTCAACTGTGCTTTTATGTAACTGTGAAGACGTAAAGATTTTTTTTATTTGAAAATCCAAATTAAGGCCTTGACAATGAGGTTATTATTCTATTTTTTCAATTTTTTTACAATTTTTTTCATGAAAAATAAATATTTTAATAATAAACCCGATTACCCGACTCAAACTAACCCATATGAGGTCGTGTTGGGTTGGTTCGGGTTATGCCAAAAAAATCGATCAAACCAACCTAACCCAACCCGTATTTTGTAGATTGGGTTGGGTCTTTAAACACATCAAAACTCACCCAACCCGATCCATGTCCACCCCTAAATCGTGGTATATGTTACATAATTTAATTTTACATAATTAAATTATCAACAAAAATGTAGAACGATACTGATATTTTTTGTTATTTTATTCTATTTTTCTCTTTTTTAATAAAAAACTACGAAATATTATCCAGCTATTTTACTAAAAAAAATTAAGAGTCTTGCGAATCAGAGATCTGTTTAAGAAATATGTAGAACCCAACTTTTTTTTAATTTTTTTATAAAATTATATCTAAACATTTTTAAGATAATCAGGGATTTTTTTCAGACAAAAAAAATAATGAAATAATTTATAAGAATAAACAGAAAAATAATTTTAGTGCATCTCTAATGAGTTAGAAAGAGTAAGAGCCTTTTTAAGAAAAAGATTCTTAATAAAATTTTTTACGATAATTAGAGAAGCTTATGGTAGAAAATAAGAAAATAAAAAACTATTTACTATTTGTAAAAAATATATGAAACTTCCATTAAAACAAAAAAATAACTAACGGTATTTCCTGCTTTTCTTGTAGTGAAAAATTATAATCAACTAGTGTATTTATCCGTGCTCGCACGAGTTATTTAAATTTTATGATGTGCAAAATAAAATAAATTATTTATTTATTTTTTGACAAATAAATAAATTATGAAAAATTATAAAATTAAAATTAACTAAATTTGTATAGTAAAATCATAATGAATAGTGATTGATAATTTATATAATTAATAAATAAAATATGTAAGTATTTAGGTAAAAACAATATCTTAAAAATTAAATTGATTTAGGTTAAAAATTTAATGATTCTTATGTTCTCATATGACTTAGATAATATTTTGATTGAATAAAAAATATCCAGATATGAGAATTAATTGATTAATATGCTTTAATTTATTTACATTTTGAATTTAAATTTGAATTTAATTTAATTGAAATTCGATTGAATGGTAAAAATTTAGATATGAGAATTAATTGATTGATATGTCTTAATTAATGAAATATTATGGATTAAAAAATAAAAAATATTTTTTTTCATTTTGACGGGAAAAGAATGAATATGGAACTGGCACGTAGCATGAGTTTATGTGACAAAACTCTATTTTATATAATATAACAGATCTAATTATTGTAAACACTAATGCTAAAACGTCACGAATCTCATTTCGTGAAACACCACACAAGGACGTGACAATCTAATTTGTAAGCAATGTATCTTCGTTGCTCTCTCTAATATTTTTATAATAAATACCAAAATTGGTTTTTGACAAAAATTACGGAAACAAATTTAGTCTCTGATAAATAAAAAATATCAGTTTTGTCCTTAAAAATCTCAAATATGGATCAAATTAGTCATTTTTAGGATAACTTTTAGGGACAATTTTAATTCATATTAGGGACTAATTTGACTCATATTTGAGATTCTTAACGATAAAGTTTGTATTTTTTATTTCTTGGGGACTAAATTGTCTCCATGATTTTTGTTGGGGACCAATTTGGATGTTTACTCTTTTTTTTTATAAAAAAGAGTACCCAAATTGTTCCTTAACAAAAAATAACGGATACCAATTTAGTTCCTAAGAAATGAAAAATACAAATTTGATCGTTAAGAATATCAAATATTGGACAAATTAGTTATTGATATGGACTAAAATATCCCTGAAAATTATCCTAAAAAGGACCCACATTTGAGATTCTTAAAAACTAAATTGATATTTTTTATTTTTTAAAGACTAAATTAGTCTCCGTAATTTAAAGACTAAATTTATATTTTTTTTTTAAAAATCCTTATAGCTGATAAAAACAAATCTTTAAGCTAAGCGCATACCCATAATATTTCACCTTTTTGACGTTCGTGATCCCAATTCCCTCGTGTTATACAGCACTGCTCTTGTTGTAAAAGTGTTATAACATAAAAATATTCTTCTAAACTTTTTCAGCGCACCCTTAATGTCCTCTATTAAAACACTGTAACTATTCAAGAAAAATCTAAAACTGGTCTTAAACTACATCTATAGCTAAAAATTACATAAATCATGACTAATTAATTCGAGTTAAGTTAAGGATCCACTTAAAAATAGAAAATAAAACCCAAGACATTATTTAAGGATAACTTACCACTTAAATGAATAATGTTGATAAATATTAATATTTAAATCTTTTTAATATTGTTCTATTTAATAAATTTTAGATTAAGAGTGAGTTTATTTGAGTTTCTTCTTAAAAATCATTATTAAACTATTTAAAGTATGAGTCTTGCTAACGAGTGCCCTAACAGTATTGGTTAAAGATTCCATAAAAAGAAAGTTTGTTTTGAGAATATAAGTTAAACATTTTTCGATGTAATAAATACACAATTTTCTCATACAAGTTTACATCTTTTCATTCTTTAACTAATGCTCTAAAGACACTTGTTAGCATTTTTCTTAAAGTATTTGGGTAATATTTTGGAAAGAAAAAACTTCTCATAAAATCAAAAACTTTTCAAAAAAAAACTTTTTCGTTAAGCTACTTTGAGTAATTGAGTAAATTACTATACTTTCAAAATAAAAGTACTTTCTATAACTATAATATAAAAAATAAATTATACTTTTTCAGAAAATCTGCAAAAAAAATAAATATATAAATTACTTGTTTATACAACTTTAATGTTTTTTAATCTTAAACAAAACGATATTGATTCTTTAGCATTGATAAATTAAATTCGTAAAATTAAATCCTGAAAGATAATTCATGAATTTGTTACGATTTTTTTTTTTGTAATTTTAGTCACTACTTTACATATATATAACATCTAATTGCACTTTTAGTCTTTCAAGCATCATGATTATATAATTTTGGTCTCTCATATTTTAATTGCGTGAATTGAGTCCCCAAATTTCTTAATTGTTGCAATGAAGTCTCTCTGTCAATTAATTGTCTGGTTTTTAATTTCGGAGCCTACTTAGCTAATGTGAGCCGAAGTTGGCGCTAATTTAAGCCTACTTGGCAAGTCAATATGTCCAAATAAGTATTCGATAACTTGATGAAAGAGACTCTTTAGGCAACTGGTAGTGGCAGAGTAAATATCATGTATGAGAGACCTTTTAATGCTACATCATCTTGCCAACCTGGCCAACTCAAATTCACACCAAGTAACCTCTTGGCGTCAAAAATTAGATGATTAGTAGACAAATGACCTATTGTAACAATTAAAATACCTGGCGAGCCATTTTGCGCAATTAAAATCTTGAAAACTAAATTTAGACAATCATGATACTTGAAAAATTAAAAATACCAATACGCCTTTTTTAAAAAACTATCTTATATTCTCACTTTTTTCACATAGCTTTTTATTTTCTCCTTTTTAATTCTTTTCTATTTCTTATGACAACACTCATTATATTAGGACTTTAGGCATTTGATTGGTTTGAGAAGAGAAGTTGATTGTTTGGTGAGCTGAGAAGTTGAGAAGAGAGATAAAAATATGGTGGGCTCACTAACTTTTTTGTTTCTTCACTGAATTGCCGAGAAAGAGAGAAGAAATGCTCTCAAATTTTGTCGTTGCCTACAATACTATTGTCATTGCTGCATCGCACCGCCTGGAGAAAACTGTAATTCTTTCGGATGGGCATGCGGCGATACACATTACATATAGAGAGAAATGTTTTTTTACAACCAAATTTAGACAACTTTTTAAGTGGTTAACGAAGTTCATATATATGGTTAATTACGTTCAGTAAATAGTTAATGGATATATCAAGTATCGAAACTCATTAATCATCAACGTAACTTCATTAATCACGATTTCCAAGTGTTCAACTACATGTAGATTTGAACACCTGAAAATCGTGGTTAATCACGTTTAAATTTGTGGTTAATAAAGTTATGATGATGATTAATGACTTTCGACACCTGATATATTTATTAACCATTTACTAAATATAAGTAATTACGTATTTGAACTGCATTAACCACTTAAAAAATTGTCGTAAAAGTTGTTTAATTTTAGTTATCAAAATAGTGCGAACTTTCATATATGATGTTTTATTTCTTCCATAAAAAAAAAATCTGATGTTTATTTTGGGAATTGAGATAAAGCCATGAACTTTTTTTTAGTCCGAGGGAGTTTTTTAAATGGAATTGAAAGGTGGGGGTTGCTGGTACTGTAGCTCCCAACATTTGTGGCTTTGGAGGCAGGTATTTGGGCACAAATTTTATAGTGTGTGAACATGGATGGACAATTTGTAAAATAAGGGTGTTTTTGTCAATGCATAAATATTACCATTTCTCTCTTTTCCTTCTTTATCCAATCAATCAAAGGAAGAGATAATTTGATACTTCTTTTTTTTTTTTTTTTTCCTCAAACCAATCAATACAAATAATTTACTCTGTTTCTCTCTTCTCATGCTCTTCCTCCCCTTTTCTTTCTTTACACTTTCACTTCCTCTTCCAAACTAATCAAAGCCTAGGAGAGGATCCATTTTGCGGCGGCTTGTCAGTAACCTACGTGGGAAAAGTCTTCCGTACGAAACAAGGAGCAAGTAACAAGTAAACGGAAGTTTTGACAAGTAACGAAAGTATATAATGAATAGTGCAGGTGGTGAATGGTGATAGTTGATGAATGTCATTCTCTCACCATGCACGCACACTCCAATCTCAACTATGCTCCTTGGCACGTCAGAGCCCATTCGTGGCGAAGAAACTCCACGCACAAATCATAAAAGCTGGTCTTAACCAACACGATCCCTTCCCCAAAACTCTCATCGATTCATACGGCAAATGCGGTCTCCTCCAAGATGCCCTCAAACTGTTCGATGCATTGCCCCACCGAGACCACGTGGCATGGGCCACCGTCCTCTCCGCCTGCAACCTCTCCAACCTCCCACACCGAGCCCTCTCCATCTCACGCCCCATTCTCCAAACAGGGTTGCACCCCGACCACTTCGTTTTCTCATCCCTCATCAAGGCTTGTTCCAACTTAGGTGTCGTTCACGTCAAGCTAGGGAAACAAGTCCATGCTCGCTTCTTCCTCTCACCCTTCTCCGAAGACGACGTCGTCAAGTCATCGCTGGTTGATATGTATGCCAAATTCGCGTTGCCCGATTACGGGCGTGCCGTTTTTGATTCAATTTCTTCGTTGAATTCCATTTCTTGGACTGCCATGATATCTGGGTATGCGCGGAGTGGGCGAAAGGTTGAAGCTTTTCGACTGTTTCGTCAATCTCCGTATAAGAACTTATTTGCTTGGACTGCTTTGATCTCTGGGTTGGTTCAGAGTGGGAATGCAGTTGATGCGTTTTACATGTTTGTCAAAATGAGACGTGAAGGGATTAGTATAACTGACCCGTTAGTTCTTTCCAGTGTGGTCGGCGCTTGTGCTAATTTAGCTGTTTGGGAGCTTGGAAAACAGATGCATGGACAGGTCATAATCCTTGGCTATGAGTCTTGCTTGTTTATAAGCAATGCACTCGTGGATATGTACGCCAAATGCAGTGACCTTGTTGCTGCAAAATATATATTCTGTGAGATGAGCAGAAAGGATGTAGTTTCTTGGACTTCAATAATTGTTGGCACTGCCCAGCATGGGTTGGCTGAGGAGGCATTGGCTTTGTATGATGACATGGTTTTGGCTGGAATCAAGCCAAATGAGGTGACCTTTGTTGGGTTGATCTATGCCTGCAGTCATGTTGGTCTAGTTAGCAAGGGCCGTGCTTTGTTCAGGTCTATGGTTGAAGATTTTGGAATTAGGCCCTCTCTGCAGCACTATACTTGTTTGCTGGATCTTTATAGTCGATCGGGGCACCTTGACAAGGCTGAGAATCTCATTAAAACAATGCCGGTCAAACCTGATGAACCTACTTGGGCTTCTTTACTCAGTGCTTGTAAGCGCTATGGTAACACTCAGATGGGAGTTAGGATTGCGGATCATCTATTGAATTTAAAACCGGAAGATCCTTCGTCCTATATATTGTTATCTAATATATATGCCGGAGCTGGTATGTGGGAAAATGTTTCAAAGGTGAGGAAGTTAATGATGGTCAAGGAAGTTAAAAAGGAGCCAGGTTATAGCTGTATTGACTTGGGAAAGGAAAGCCAAGTGTTTTATGCTGGAGAGACATCTCATCCAATGAAGGATGAGATTCTGGGTTTAATGAGGAAGCTAGATGCAGAGATGAGGAAAAGGGGTTATGTTCCTGATACTAGCTCGGTTTTACATGACATGGATGAACAAGAGAAGGAAAGACAACTTTTCTGGCATAGTGAGAGGTTGGCTCTGGCTTATGGGCTTCTTAAGTCTGTTCCAGGGACTATTATACGTATAGTGAAAAATCTTCGTGTTTGTGGAGATTGTCATA
The DNA here is from genome assembly GCA_037113605.1 of Calophaca sinica. NCBI lineage: Eukaryota > Viridiplantae > Streptophyta > Magnoliopsida > Fabales > Fabaceae > Calophaca > Calophaca sinica. The sequence continues at coordinate 41,632,163 of CM073735.1, forward strand.
CTGTGCTGAAGCTCATCAGCACTATAACGAGTAGCGAAATATATGTTCGAGATGCCAAAAGATATCACCATTTTAAGGATGGGAATTGTTCATGCAATGACTTCTGGTGACTTGAAAATTCCGATTGAAATCTCCTCAGATTTGACATTGAATCAAGGCCCTTGCTATGAAGAATGCTAGCGTGTCCTGGTTAGATGCTTGTTGCCTATGCCTTTCAGACCCGTAGCGATCCTGTGTAATTTTTTGGTTTCAGAAATCTCTTTTCCTCTCTAACATCCGCTATTGACCCTGCCTTCAACACCAGTTGGCATTGGTAAGTCATCTACTTTCATCAAGGTTGGGGCAGATTTTATATTGAGCTGTGAGGTGTCAAACCACCACATTACATGTTTTCGGATCCTGGCTTATTTTATGGGTATGCATCCTTATGCATGGCTAGTACTATTCATCCGACATGATACCTGTGCTCAAGAGTTAATAAAAAATTGTGTTAAAGTTAAGGGCCTTCTTGTTTTGCATTAATTTTCTTGATAACTTATGTGTGCAAGAGCCAATGCGGGTTCATGTTCTGTGCTTCCATGTGTCTTGTAGGAAGAAAAACTAAGAGGAGCATCAAAATTTAGGAATAAGTTTTACTCTCTTTCAAGAAATCACTATCAATATTGTTCGGATATTTCCCCCTGCAGCTACATAATGTTCTGAAGTAATTCTCGAAAAGAATTGGTGAGGTAAGTCTAAACGGGACTCTTTTATCATTTTATACCTTTTTTTGTTGTCTAATTGGACTTCTTTCTGCTTGCTGACATATGTAACCAATGTGTTGGAGCTGTTATTCAAGTGAACCACACAGAGATGGCTATTTTGTGAAATTTCAATATTAAGACATGGATGGTAATACTGCCATTGAGTAGGAATACAGAGAGATGATAAAATCCCAAGTTTCTTCTTAACATTAAAGTGTGTCAGCCTTTGCAATGATCTTTGGCTTGATTTCTGGTCTCAGGTTTCCTGCAGCACACTGACCCACAGCAAATCTGATCACTTCCCTCTTTTGCTGGTAGCAAAAACAGACACTAACTATGGTAAATCCTCCTTTAAATTCATGAAAATGTGGGATAGTCACCCTGATTGTTGCAGCATTGTTGCTGAAGAATGGAGCAAGCATTATGTTGGCTGTCCAATGTTTATTCTTTGTCAAAAATTGAAGGCTTTGAAGGTCAGACTTAGAGATTGGAACAAAACAGTTTTTGGAGATGTTCACCAAAAGGTCAGCTGTGCTGCTAGCAAAGTAGATGAGGTTCAAGCCAGAATGGATGCCTACGGTTATTCTGATGACTTAATGAAGCAGGAGCAGGTTGCTCAGGCCGAGTTGCAGCAGGCCCTGATGCTTGAGGAGGCATTCTGGTTAGAGAAGTCTAGATTAAATTGGAACTTATATGGTGACCGCAACAGCATATTTTCACAAAATGGCAAAAATTAGACATGTTACTAAACAAATTAGTGCTTTGAGGGATGGTGATCAAGTTCTGACAGCAACTCCACAGATTGAGCAGCATGTAGTCTCCTATTACCAAAATCTATTTGGTTCTGCCAATTCTTGTGTAGACAATAACCTTGTCGAACAGGTAATTCCAAAAATAGTCTCTGTGGAAGATAATGTTCTTCTTACTAATTTGCCCACCTTAGAGGAAGTTAAAACTGCAGTATTTGCTCTGAATGGGAATAGTGCTCCAGGTCCTGATGGATTTGGTGGTTTCTTTTTCCATCAGTATTGGGACATTGTTGCTGATGATGTTTTCAGGTCTGTTCTTCAATTCTTTAAAACAGGCTGGGTCTTGCCCAACTTGAACTCTAATGTTGTTGTTCTTATTCCTAAAGATCCTGGTGCGGATAAGATTGAGCAATTCAGACCTATAGCTTTAGCTAACTTCCAATTCAAGATCATTACAAAGGTAATGGCTGATAGATTAGCTAAAATAGCACCTAAAATTGTTTCTACTAATCAAAGAGGTTTCATTCAAGGTCCTCAGATTTATGATTGCATTTGTGTTGTTTCGGAGGCTATTAATATGCTGGATAGAAGAATCTTTGGAGGTACTGTTGCTCTCAAAATTGACGTTAAGAAGGCTTTTGACACCTTAGATTGGCCTTTTCTTCTGAGAGTGCTTCATTGTTTTGGCTTTGATGCCAAATTCTATAATTGGGTGGAAGCTATTCTCCACTCGGCTAAACTCTATCTCGGTAAATGGTAAATCTGTGGGTTTCCTTTCTTGTAAAAGAGGGGTGAGACAAGGGGATCCGTTGTCTCCTCTTTTGTTTTGCTTGGCTGAGGAGGTGTTGAGTAGAGGTCTTACCAAGCTAGTTCATGATGGTCAGCTTCAATTGATGACAGGCCCTAGAGGATTTCCAACTCCATCTCATGTTCTATATGCTGATGATGTCATGATTTTCTGCAGAGGGACTCAAAAAAATATGAACATTCTAATGACTCTTTTCAAGGAATATGGTGATGCATCAGGACAAGTCATTAATCCCAATAAATCCAAATTTTATGCGGGCTCTTTATCTGAACAAAGGAAGGGTCATGTTGCCTCCATTCTTGGTTTCTTAGCTGGAGTTCTCCCCTTTGTTTACCTAGGAGTTCCTTTGTTTAAAGGGAAAACTAGAAGGATTCATCTTCAGTATATTGCGGACAGGATCAAGGCTAAATTGTCTGCCTGGAAGGCTTCTCTCTTATCAATCATGGGCAGAGTTCAATTAGTTCAATCGGTGCTACAAAGCATGCTAATTTACAGCTTTCATATTTATACTTGGCTTGTAGGGCTCCTTAATGAGGTGGACAAATGGCTCCGAAACTTTATTTGGTCTGGTGATTTTAGCCACAGGAAGCTGGTCACAGTTTCCTGGAGTAAAGTGTGTAGTCCGGTTAATGAGGGTGGCCTTGGCTTGAGATCCTTGAGAGCTATCAATAAGGCTTCTATGGTGAAATTGGGATGGGAACTTATTTCTTCTGATAGTCAGTGGGCAAGACTTTTGCGAGCTAGAGTTCTCAAGCATAATGCTCCAACCTCTTCTTTTGTCAGCTCCTCGGTTTGGGCTGGTGTTAAAACGGTTTTTTCCACTGTTTTGAGTAATGTTTCTTGGCAAATTGGTGATGGCAGCAAGGTCAATTTTTGGACTGATAAATGGTTATCAGAGACTCTGGTCGACATGCTTGATATTCCCATTCATTTGCATTCATCTTTGGTGGCCAAAGTAGGTGATTTTATTAATCATGGTGCTTGGGAAATTCCTCAAAGTATCCTTCTGCGTTGCCCCCCTCTTGCAGCAGCTTTGACCTCTATTTCCATTCCCATAGCTGATGCTAAAGACCAATTGATCTGGACTTCCACTGACTCAGGCACTTTATCTCTTAAGGAAGCCTATCAGCTTCAAGTTCACGTGGGTCAACAGGCTTCTTGGTCTAAAATTCTGTGGAACCCGGTTATTCCTCCCTCCAAGTCTCTGTTAGTTTGGAGAGTTATCCACAACAGTCGCCATCGATTATTCTTTTGGAAAAGAGGTCGCAATGTGGTTACTATGTGCAATCTATCTTTGTGTAATCTTTGGCGTGACTCACCTTTTTTTCGATGGCTCTTTTGCGCAGCAGATTTGGTCTTGGCTTGCTGCGATTCTGCATTGCAATCTCAGCCTCTCTTCTATGCTGGATGTTCTTAGCATTTGCTCTGGAAATTGGAGCAAGCAAGTCATGGATGTTATCATAGCGGCCATCATAAATGCCATCCATGCGATCTGGTTTTGTAGGAATCAAGCCCATTTTGATAATCATGATGTTCCAGTCTCTGTTGCCATTTCCATGATCTCGGCTAATGTCAATCTAGCTGGGAACTTGAATAAGGGTTCTGCCTCCTCAAATATTAATGAGTTCATTATTTAAGGCCTTCCATATAGCTGTTCATCCTTGCAAAGCTCAAGTCATCAAGCCGGTTATTTAGTATCCTCCGAAGTGTAATTGGATCAAATGCAACACGGATGGGGCTGCTAAAGGTGCTCCAGGGCAAGCGGCTTGTGGAGGTATCTTTCGGGATAGTGGTGCTGCTGCGCTTGGGTGTTTCTCTATGTTCATTGGCAACACTTTTGCTCTTCAGGCTGAGATAATGGGTGCAATGGTTGCAATCGAAATTGCCTATGACAAGGGTTGGCACAATTTTTGGCTTGAGTGTGACTTTGCTTTGGTTATTTCTGCTTTCGCTTTTCCTCAGATTGTTCCTTGGAAGCTTCGTAATAGATGGTTGAATTGTTTAGAGCTTACTCATAGAATGAATTTTAGATTTTCTCATATTTACCGTGAAGGCAATCATTGTGCAAATAAATTAGCCTCTCCCAGCATTAGTCTATAGGTTTGGTAGGATTTAATTCCTAATTTCATAAGGGAGAATTTTTTCCGTAATAAGTATGCTCTTCCAAATTACAAGTTCAAATAAGTGTACATGGGTTAGGTTTATGCCCCCTCATGATTTTCTCTTTTTGTTTTTCATTATTTTTAATAATACTATGGTGTGCTGCAAATGATAGGTAGGGGCTGATGTGCCAACCTAGTTGAGATATCAGTCTCTTTTGTGATGCTTTTGCATGCTATTTTGTCTTAAAAAAAAAAAAAGACTCCAAGAATGTATGTCCTTCCAAACTGTGGCTATATACCTTGCTTACACTTTTTAATACACTTTAAAACACAATTTTTGACTGTTACATTTCTTGAAAAGTTAACATATTTTTAAAACGTAATAAATTTACAAGGCAACTGAATTGATTTTTTCAAAAGAGAACTAATCATAAAGAGTACTCTAGGAATATGTTAAAAAGAGTGTGTGATGAGCATTTTTCATTAATGCAATAAGAGTAGACACACTTGACACACTTAGTATACTGTAGTTTTTAATTGAATTTATTAGATCATATAAATAAATTCCTATCCAATAGACAAAACTATGGGTTGTATCGGCGCACCACTTAAAAACATACATTGTAAGTGTTATTGGACTTATCATATATTGGTAATATTCTTATGTTCTTGTAATCAATACAAAACATATACGGGACACAAAAAATTCTAAAAATTATAGAATGACATCCACACTCCCTTCCCTTGAGAAAAACTTAAATTACACCCACCTTCTCTCTACTGAAAAGCAAATATGTATTATATCTATTCTATTATCTGTTTAAAAAATTTAACTACACTAAGGACACATGGCATAAGCTTGTTCATCGGTTATCCCGCCAAACTTTAAATCAAAAGAGAGTCTTTTAACATAATATTTAAAAAATTAGCACGAGTCATTATAGATATCAAAAAATGTTATCATCTGTTTAATAATTATGGTAATGCTATAAATGTCATCATTTAGTATGAGTCTATTGTGCCTCACCATTGGCATTAGGCAAGTTTACTTGTATGGATTCTCCATTTGATCCCGTGTTGAGCCGTAATTATTTGTGCCATACCATTTGGATTAGGAGAGATTACTTGTATAGATTCTCTATTTGGTCCTTGTATTGAGCCATAACTCTATCCCTTCGAATTTTCATTGTGGGTGTCAATAGCCCATTATCAACCTGTCATTATAGTAGAAGATTAACCAAAAATGTCAATTCTGTTATGTAAATAATATAAAGATATACATTACTATGATGTTTAATCTAACCGTGAAGGGATCATTTACGAGAAGGATTGGCCCAATTTGAAATGGAAACTCTGACGTCCTGCATGATAATGGGGAGAGATTTAATTTTCAGATACAAAATATTTGATCTGTTTCCCATTTCATAACATCTCTGGCTATGTGTTTCATTTCACTCTTACAACAACTTAATTAGCGATAACAAATCGATTCATTCTCTTCCATTCTCATAAACTTCAAACTAAAGTTAATTAACTAGTATAATAAAAACTTGCCCTTTCTTATAAACATAAAAACACTAACATACCATTGCAATGTATATAAATGCATAGAATTTCTTTGGCACCCATTACAACAAGCAGAAGTGAGACAAGGTCTTACCAGGTCCTTAATTCTTTATATATTAGGCTGGTCACTTTTTCCTGACTGACATCTGATTTATCGGAATCTACAATTGACAATTCCCTTACTGCCTTTAAGACTTCATCTTTGTTAGGAACAACTACAGCTCCTAGACGTCGCCTATCCTATAGGTCCAAATAAGTAAAATCATTGCATTTTGCAATATCTTTTATCTGAGATACAGTTCATATGTAGGCCTTGAAACATAAAAGTTTTAAAACATCGAGATTTAGCTTCACCTGGCCAATGACAACAATTTGTTGTATGAGGCTACTCCTCATCGCAGCTTCTTCAAGTTCTCCCGGTTCAACATTTTCCCCTTCTCTTATTGAAACATGTGGTTAGTAATTGCATTAAGGGGGAAAAACCATGATCAACGGGCTTTATTTGCAGCGATAAATAGCATAGTTGCAATTAAGGGTCAAAAAATGGAAAATAACCCTTAAAGCTTCACATTAAACATATGAGTATGACAACTAAGAAAGCCACAAGTTAATCGCCAAAAAATTGATTAAAATCATAAAATTCAAGAAGCAGCTATAGGATTGGCAAAATAGAAAGCACACATAACTGATAACACAAACATACAGAGACATCACTTATAGGATTCAAAGATCAACATACATAAACTTCTGTTCTACCTGTTAAAAGCACAATGGTGTCTTTAGCACGACCTTCAACTACAATCACACCGCCAGAATTACGACTTCGCCCAGTTGAATGGTAGGGAACAATCCAACCTATGTCACCAGTATCCAGCCAGCCATCCCTATCTAAGACCTGATTTGTAGCTGAAGGATTCTGATACAAGAATAAGACATGTAACTGACACAACTTGATCCAGCATGTGTCAATAAGATCCCATGACGTGAATGTGATGTGAGCTCTTAAGTAAGCAACAAATTTTGACTGCTATGACCATTGCACAAGTTGCTATTATATTAGGGAAAAAGGTGCTACATGACAAATAGAATTCTTCATCTCAAGATACTCACAGAGCACCTCATAATGAACTTTTTACAAGCCCTTGCCCTTGATCTTCAAGTTTAGCAGAGAATCAAATATTCATAAGTGAATAAAACTATAACAGTGTATGGGATGTATTTTAGAAAGCCTGAAATATAATAGTAATATGCATGCTTCCTTATCTACCATAAGTGTCCAACAAAATTGTTATGAATTTTTCATATACATGCACTCTCCCTCCCTCCCCCTCCCTCTCTCTCTCTCTCTCTCTCTCTTTCACACACACACACACACTCAGACTCATACATGTCAAGACAAGACACAAGTTTGCATATTGACAAAATAGATTACCTTGTAGTATCCCATCATCAATTGTGGGCCCCTGACTTTCAAAATTCCCTTCGAGCCAGGTGGAAGAAATTCACCAGTTTCAGAATCTACAACTTTGAATTCTGTATGCTTAATTGGATGCCCGACAGATCCGATAATCTTCAAAAGATTGCATTTTTTTTAAAATTTTCAGATAAAAGCACCACTCTGTGCAGACTCAAATTACGAACAATTTAAAGAATGCAAATTATGCAATTATTTACGAATACCAAGCTCTAGATAGAAACTCGTGAACAAAGGTTTACAGTGACCTTGTTATTAACATATTTTGATGCCTTTTGAAAAAGAAAAATAAACAAAACAAAACAAAAATTGATTGATTAGGCATGTCCACGTTTTGTAGAACTCTCATTTAGCCCTTCGTTTTCTTAACAAAACCAAGTGATTGTTTTTCCCAGTTTTTAATTTACTTTTTCCTTTCAATCCTTCAACTTTAGAAGGAAATAAAATGTCATATAGTGAGGTAGAGGGAGAGAAAATAGTGGGAGCTCAATAATATAGTTAAAATAATGACATAGCCCCGCCGCCCCCCCTCCCCCAAGCCAACACATGGCTCCATTCCTGTGTTTAACTATTCAGTAGAGTAACAAGATACAAAAAGGTCAAACAGTATGTTTAAAATAAGGGAAAATTGTACTCACCTCCCATACACCCCCTCTATTCTGTAAAATATAAGGGGTGAGTGTCATTTAAATAGATCTGGAGGGATGCGAGTGTTAACAAATAAGGGAGGAGTGTTTATTTTGAAAATAGGAGGAGTGTGGATGTTATTTTAGCATACCTCAAGGGAGGTAGTGCAATTTCCCCTTAATATAATGATACTTGACTTAGATTTCAACTAAAGTAATATTATGCAGTTTATAATATATGGCTTACATCACAACTATGTCGTCGAGCAGCAATAACTGGTGAAGTTTCTGTTAAACCATATCCATTCTGTAAGTTCAAACCAATAACCTGCATATTATTTATAAATAAAGGGTGAGAAGAACGTTAAAAAGAAAATTCCTGCTTGAGAGTAACAAACATGAGTAGTATCAAACCTCGAAAAATTTATCGACATGAGAAGGTAAGCTACCACCACCACTTATTGCAGCCTGCAGAGTGCAGAAAGTTTTGCTTATCGTGAGCCGAAAATTGATACATTTCCAAAATCATGAATAATAACACAATAAGGTATGTAGTGTAGAAAGATGTTTTATACCACAAGATAAAAGGGATACTGAGGAGCAATCCCTACAACCAAAAGGAAGAGGAAACTAAACTGAAAGACAATTAGACCCAAACATCTGCACAAGGGTTTCTTGTTCCTTTGCAAAGCTAGAACTAACACACAATTATGCTTGGATTGTATAAACACCTCCCTTGAAACTTGTTTTGTTTTTTGTCTAACGAAAGGGATTGTACCACGGCGTACATCCATCTTCCACACAGTACATTTCTTATTTATATTGCTTTTACAGACCTCCACCATTGTGGAAGAGAAGTTGATCTTTGACAAAAGACTCGTAAAGACTAAGGGTGTGTTTGGTTGGGGGGTTTTGTAGGGAAAGGGAGGGGATATTTTAAATTATATTTGTTTGGTTCAATTTTTTTAATGGGAGAGGAGGAGAGGGGAGCAAAATCCCTCTTAAGCCAATTTTGGCTCCCCTCCCAAAGTGAGGGGTTTTGGAGAGGAGGGAAGGGGAGATTAAATTATTTAAAATAAAATTACTGAAATATCCTTATATATAATATAATATAAAACACTATAGAGATATACCAGTAAATTAATTCATTCTCTCTATTAAAATCTCTCCCCTCCTGAACCAAACAAGCAAAAGCTTCCCTCCCCTCCCCTCCTTTCCTCTCAACCAAACACAAAATTAAATTAAATCTCTTCCCTCTCTTCCCCTTCCCTTCCTCCCCTTCCATTAAAATCTCTCTCCTCCCCTCTTCTTATTTGAACCAAACAGACCCAAAGGTACTTTTTCATAATAGCATCACAACAGAAAACCCCAAGCTTGAATGTTCCAAATTCCGAAGTACTCTATTACTACTTTAAAGTACCATATTCCATAGCAACTTCATAGTGCAAAATTAAATAATATGTGCTCTATCTATTCCTTTGACGCACCTATTAAGTGGCAACATATTCATAAACCGTAAGTATTTTCCCCAAAACTTTTTGTAAAGCAAGAGACAGTAAGTAAGTCGGTCGGTATGGCACTTCACAGAGGAGACAGAATAAGATAAAAACATAAAATACTTTATTATAAAGCATAGTAAAGAGTACAAGACCTTTGATATTCCAATAGCTGAATGGATTTTACTGTAGACCAGCTTCGTTGCCAGCATGTGAACTGGAAATAATATAGTGGCAATAACTCTTGCCCATAACCAGTCCAACATTGAATAAAGATGGGAAGGTGACTTCTGATTCTTTGTTAAACATTTACCCTACAAACATATTCAAAATTTATCATCTTTGGCCAGAATTAGAATTACTATGTCCATGCACTTGTACAATCTATAATGGGAAAAAAGAAGCCGTGTCATTCATGGAATAATGATTTTAGGTAACAAGCTGGTGACCAGACCTCATAAATCCGCTTACACTCCATGTACCCCAAGCTGACCCTTATGAATGTGAGTGCTGCAAGCTTTCTAACAAGGGAGCTTCTAGATATCTGCTTCTGGATCCCACTGCAGAGGAATCAAGAAGAATAATAAACGCAACACAATGGATCTAGATTCACAAGGGATCCGGATTCTCAGCAGTCTAGGATCCCCACATTCACACAGTCATCAACTCAGCATCATTCGAACTTGACTCGACAACAAAGATTTCAAGCGAGTTTTTTGAATATTTTTAAATCCGATTTATCGAGTTTAAAATCTGAGTCATCCGGTCAAGACCGGCCAGTGCCGAGCTGCTGTCTGCATGAATGTATGAGATCCCTGACTCCAGGTGTTTTCATTCACAGGTGGCATTAAATACAATGAACTACTGTATTCATACAATTCTTGGGGAAAGGAGTTACCTGTACAATGTTTCAAACACTAAAGGAACAGAAACGAATAAATGTGGCTGATAATGTTCCAAATCATCCTAGAACAAAATAATGCACAGGATATTAATAAATGAGGCAGTGTGTGTTCTTTTATGTCATACCATACATGAAACATATGATTAAAGTATTAATACCTTCAAGTTTCTCACGTTAGTGTACACTTGTTCACCACCACATGAGAAAATGAAATACTCACAAGCTCTTTCATATGCATGCCAAGGAGGCAGCATACTTAGAATTCTATCCCCAACTTCAGCAGGTACAACGTCCGATAAATTTTTAATCTAGAAATTCATTAACACATGCATCAATGCTATGTTATAAAGCCAATAATCAAGCTCCAAATAATCACCTAGAAATAGATAGATTCATTCCACAATTCATAAGAATTGACTTTTGGGTCACTGCTTTAATAATTCATAAGTCGTTGCCTTATAACAGTTTTCTATACTCTTTATTAATATCAACACAGCTTGTCTGTAAGTGTCATTGCCACAATAAATTTTATGAAAGATTTGCAATCAAACCTGATGCAACAGGTTCTGATGGGTTAGCATAACACCTTTCGGATTTCCAGTAGTTCCGCTTGTGTATACAAGAGTAGCAATGTCATCAGATTTTATTGCTTCAATCATATAGTGTTGCCCTGCAATCACATTGTAGATGAGTTGTCCTTTTGATGATTAAGAGAATGACCAACATGTGTGTGTGTGTGTCTAACAGTTAAGTGTATGTATGATCTGAACTTGTAGAGAAGGTCCAGGTGACATACTAGCATCATGGGAATCAAACAATGCCCTGCGTCTCTCTCGTCCTAAATGCATGACTTCCATGAATGTAAAGATTGGCACCTCCTTGTTTCCTTCGCTGACCAGGCGTGATTTTTCTCCCCAAAGCAGAATAATGAATCTCAAGGAAGCCTTCAAATAAAACGGTTTTGCAATCTGATTAAACAACTCGGGATTGTCCACAGCTAGTGCAACACTAAAAAACAATTACAGAAGTTAGCATCGATTCCATTGAATCATCAATAGGAACTAGACATATAGAAGTATGTAAGAAAACTTGGCAATTGAAACACACCATCTCAGTCAAAGAATATGTGTGTGTAAACATTCCTGCTCAAAGCCTCTAATGCAATTGAGAGGCACTATTATTACACTAGACTAATAGACTAGATACAAATACAAAATCTGTTTGAATGGGAGTTTTTATTAAACCTTTCAGAGTGGTTGTATATTTGCAGCAGTTCTTCAATTGATGACCTTGAACCCCTTACCACATTGATTGCTCCACTTGCCATCATACCTAAACTAAAAACATAGCATGGATGTGATTAAAACAATACCACTACTACTGTAGATAATTATTACAAGCATATAGCCTTGGGTATATTTGAAATAATCCGGATCTGTGCTGAGCTTATTAGTTATTAGCATATTTACTATATTTACATATATATCAGGTTGGGCTATTGGTATTTCTAACTGTCGTCTATTCACACTTCCATCAACTTTTGTTCTCTTGATAGACATACACAAACAGCAAAGTAATTGAGCATCTACATAATTCACAGGCATATAAATATGCTAATTTCCGAAGCACTGTCATCACTGACAAGCACCCTTCACTACTATCACCGTTGTTCAACACGCTCTACCATTGTGTGGCATGACATCCTTCACCACAGTAACCCAAAACCCTCCACCACTTCCACACCCTTCACGATCACCACCGTAAGGCACCTATCATCATTGTCGTCACATGGCATTTTCTATCGTTGTCTGACACCCTCCATCACCACCAATCTACCCTCCACCATTGTTATTGCCCTAAGCCTTTCACTACCATTGTCGCCAGACAGACACCCTCAATCACTACCATTGCCACCATGATTGAACAAGTGGCGATTAGGGTGGAAAGAGGAGACGCACAAAAATGATGGAGATCGATATGGCATGATTTTTAAAACTAGAAAACAATAATGAAAAAAAACTTAATTTCTTTTTTTGAAAAATTAGCTGTTTTAAAATTGAGTTAAAAACCAATTTAGTTCCATTTTAGCCTAACACGGACCTTAGATATTAGGTAACAATAACTCCATAAGCAGGCTGCATCAAAATCAACATTGCAACCTCCTATACACTGTTTGTATATTGACGCAACAGTCATGCTGGCTATACAAACTCAAAACAAAAGCAGCTTTCACAACACAAAACAATGGTGGTGCTTTTTACAAAAATAACCATAGTGTTTTTTTTTGTTTTTTTTTTTACAAATATATTGGTAAATTTTTTATGGTAAATATATTGGTAATTTTACTATTATGCTTGTTATTTTTTTTTATAAAAGATGAAACGATATGTTTTCTTTATTGTTTGTTTTTGAAAGGTTTGTGCATCCAAATTATTAGCAATTTCCTAAACATAATACACCAAGAGCGGATATAAAAAATAATAGTAATGCTATATATCGCAAACGGTTTTCATCACAATCCTCGCGAATGCATACGTGTTTGATTTTTTAAAAACAAAGAAAAGTGGTAAGTCAAAGATTTTGCAGAAAACACAAGAGGCTAGCAAATAGAAAAAGTTTGCGATGGTCTCATGAATAAATTCTTCGCGATAAAAAGCATTTCCACAAAAATAAAACTCTTGATCATTTAGGTAAAGTAATAAATAATACATAAAGTTCTGCGCACCTTGATCTGCTACAAGCCAGCGACAAGAATTATCAGCAAAAAGCGCAAGCTTCTCATCAGGTTTTACTCCAATAACTCTCAAGCCCTCAGCAAAGTCCAATATTGCATCCTCCAACTAAAATTTCGATAAGAAAGATACAGGAAATTGACATGGCATACAACTAAATGACATCAAAACAACTAATAACATTCATTGTGTACATCAAGCTCGTAAAACTTCAAAATAATTTGAAATTGGTTTGCACTCCATCAATAAATATTCAGCTTAGCATGCAATATTCTTTTCAAAATCACATATTTAGGGCAACATATAGCATCAATACAACTACAATATACAACTCAACAATCAAATATTTAAAATTACCACAGTCATATTCTATAAGTTGATAGATAATGGTGAAAGAGCATGAAGTCTAAGAGTGTGTTTGTTTCAAGTTATCTTAGTAGACTCCTGGGAATATATGGATAGGGAATATGTATTCTCGTGTTTGTTATAAGGTTATGAAATTTTATTTCTAGGTATAAAAGATTCTCAGGAAACAAATAACTTCCATATTTCCATTGTTTTATTCCTTTAAGGAAGTGTTGGGAAAAAAATTCTCATAGAGGCGGGAATAAATCCATGTGTAACTACCCGTAAACCCCCTCTTACAATAATTCCAAGGAATATTATAATTGTTAACCAAACATCTTTTTTTATAAGTACCCAAGAATAAAATTCCCATCCTTGTATTCCATGGAAAGTTATTCTCAAGAATAAATCTACAAGACTTGAAATAAACACCCCCTAAATCAGTATCAATTGACCCCCACCACATATGTTTTTCTGTCCATTTGCATTCTCTCCGGACTTAAATATAAGCAAAAATACTAAATTTTACACTGATTAAGAAAGTTAGTTAAGTTTATTTAATTTTCTTGATTTCATATAAAAAAATAATTATACTTCCTAAACTACCTTTAATCATGGGGAGCATGTCATTCTCTTAGAAAATAAAAGTTGAATTAACTTAAGGATATTTTTGAAATGATGACATTAAATAGAGTTGGATTAGTTGAAATTTGTTTATATTTTAGTCTATCAAATTTGGATATTTTTTGTTTATATTTGAGTCTGGGGGAGTATGCATACTAATATTCAGATAGCTTTGTCACACCACCAATAAAAAAAACTCAACCATAGCTCTTAAAGTAAAACATAAGAAACCACACGAAAGTCATTGATCAGATCAAATCCAGTGGTTATTCTTCAAAACTTTTTCATAGGAAATGGTTATTGCCTAATAAAATGTGAAAATTTGTTGGAAACACATTGCATCATGCCCCTTGTTTTCTGTGTAAAGAATTCCACCATAATGTCGTCTACTTTGAACCAAACCCTACCCTAACTTTACCCAATCAACAATATCGATACACCATTTACCATGCATGCTATCAACCTAGGAAAAAAACTAAAATATTAATGATGATCACCACATTAGAGGTTGGAAACCTTTGATCATTACGCTACCCACTATGTGATCAACTCTTTAAACTAGGACCTTAATTGGTCTTAATTAATTATCTTAGGCAAAAAGAGATACTCTTTCCGTCACATTATAAGTGTCGTTTTAGGGTTTTTTTTTCCACACAAATTTAAGAACAAGTTATAAATGAACGAAACAGTATAACAATTTTACAAAATTATTTTGATTAACTGTTGGGTCTTAATTATTATTATAAATACATAGTAAAGTATAATAACTTTGGAGTGATTCACATGTTATTAATTAATTAGGGATAAAAATAAGGGAGAAAATAATTAATATTACATTAAAAAGATAAAATGACACTTATTTTTTATTCTAACACCACACTTATTATATGATGCAGCGAGTATAACATGAAGGGAAAAAAAAAAAGGAAAAAAAAAGGAAAATGAAAAAGAAAACCTGTTTGTATGTCATAGTTGAAGGAGGATCATGATATGGATCTACCAAGGCTACTTTATCACCATACTTCTCTGCAGAAGATCTCCAAATGTCAGGAACCGCTTTCCACTCACCTGAAGCCACGGCTCCATTACCAGAAAGTAATGAACTTTCTAGCAAAGGGGAGCACCTTCTTATCAGCAGTTTCTCTGTCTACATACAAAAATTTGGGAACTCGGAAGAATATATTAACCAAAATGACATTAACAACAAGGTTTTAAATTGCAGTTGCGGTTATAGTTCCGGAAATTTCAAAAACACGTGGAAAATTACGGACAAATGAGGCCACAATCGCGGTTGCGATACGGTGGTAGAGACCTCAAAAAATGTTACGTTACTTGCACAATTGCAGTTGCGAACTGCAATTTAAAACCATGATTAACAATATAATGATGATATCCAACACCCTCGGATACACACACGTGACATGAATATGAATAATGTAGGCATGTTTATCATTGTTGTTATGTAGAAGCTTCCAGAAGCGAAGAAGCAGTTACCTTTGATTCAGATTGGCAAAACACACGAAAAGAACAAAGTCGAGAAGCTTTGATTCTGGTGAAGTTGTGGCGATCAAAGAAGAGAGGAAGAGCATGGAAAGAATAGGAGAAGGTGGAAGAAGCATAGTTGTAGTTGGAGCTGATAGGAATCGCCGACATTTGATTTGGCAGAAGCAGAAGAAGTAGTAGAAGTGAAACGAAGAAGAAATGAGGATCAAGCACGTTACGGATGTTAGAATGAATGGATGAACAAGTAACTATAATAGCAACTTTTTTTTTTATAACAACTATAATAGCAACTTTTTTTTTTATAACAACTATAATAGCAACTTTATAGCATGGTCCAATTGTCCAAAGGAATTTTAAGTTTTTTTTTTTTTTTTTTGGGGTACAAACCAAAGGAATTTAAGTTAGTTGAGTTTAAATGAGTTTTAGAGTATGATGGTACAACCTATAACGGTTGAAATTTATTCTTCAATCTTTTTTTTTTTTTACACATATTCTTCAATCTTTCTAGAAAAAGTTAAAGAGTAATGATATTTTCACAAGAAAACTTTCGCGACAACTTTTAAGTGGTTAATATAGTTCAAATACGTGGTTAATTACGTTTAATAAATGGTTAATGCATATATAAGGTGTTGAAACTCATTAACCATCAATGTACAGTTCAAATTTGAACGTGATTAATCACGAATTTGTACCACGTTCCAAGTGTTCAATTACATGTAGATTTGAACACCTGAAAAATTATGGTTAATTACGTTCAAATTCGTTGTTAATGAAGTTACGTTGATGGTTAATGAGTTTCAACACCTGATGTATCAATTAACCATTTACTGAACATAATTAAACACATATTTAAATTGCATTAACCACTTAAAAATTGTCGCGAATGTTGGCAAACTTTGGTTGTCAAAATATCATTACTCAAAAAGTTAAATTAAGTTTGGATTAATTTTTTGAAAAAGATACATTTTGTGGGAAGAATTGCATTGTAGACATATCCCTTCCACATCAAATCCGAATTCACTTTTGGGATGATGTAGAAGAAATCAATTCGTTAATCCTTACATCATGGCTAAAAGAAAGTAACTTCCAACTAAGGGCATAGAAAGCCTAATCAGGATGGTTCATGCCTATTATAAAATATTAGAAGGAAAAAAAAAGTTTAACTGTATTTTTAACCTCTAGTTCTAGGAACGCATGTTGTTCCATACAATTGAATTGTTTATCAAGTCTCTATACCTTTTCAGTCAAACAAAATTTTTTGGTGATGTTCATACATGAAAAAAAGCAAAAAACAGCAAAACAAGCTTTTCAGTCAAACAAATTTAATCTCAGCATCGATAATTCATTCAATTGTTAAAAGCATATATAAAATGGTCAAATTTCTTATACTCCCTCTTGTTTGGAATATTAGTTTGTTTCAGTTTTTTTTGTCACTTTAGAATATCTAGTATTAATTATTTTTTTCAATAACACCATTATTTATCAATATCTCAACTACTTTATACTCTTTTCTTCTCATTTTTTTTTTGATGTTTTAGCAAAATATTTTTGTCTCATTTTGATTATCATTTTATAATATCAATAAAATATTAATTATTATTTTTCTATTATACTTCTGACCATTATTAACGTATTTTTTTCATCAACGTATTTTTTCTTTTTCAATTCTCGTAATTAATATGAGATATAAAGAGTACATTAGAAAATTACATTATATTTTTTTATGAAATCTAAACTAGTAATTACATTTCTTAATTCATGTGCAAAATCTTAAACGTCAAACAAAATGGGACGAAAATAGTATTAATTTGTCTTTCCATCTAACTCCTATTACAATATGGGTATTTTAGTCAAAAGAAATAATTTTGCCTTGAAAATGAGCATAATTAATAAAAATTTTAAGACTTGTTCATAACCTTAAACGACAGTTAATATGGGTTGTCAATTCGGGCTAGCCCAGCCCATTCGGACCAACCCGTGATGAGCCACTACAATTTTAGGTCGGGTTGGCCCATGGGCTAGCATATATTTTTAACAAAAAATATTAAATATTTAGAAAATTAATAAAAATAATAATCAATATGTTAGAAATGTAAAACTGAAGTTATTAATATATTTTTTTTTCAATTATTTGATATTTAAAACATAAATTCCTTCAACGTTATACTAACACGTAACAGCCACAACGTTTTCGGTTTGATAGTTGCTTCCAGCACCCCACCATGGTGACCATGCTGCTGCCAGCACCCCCACCCCACTAACATTTATGAAATCCCAAAAATACCCTTGCCACTTAAACCCAAATTTAATTTTTGTTTTCCCTCCCTTTTATTCTTCTTCTTCATCCCTCCCCTCCTGCACCACGCCACCACCGTCCTCCACCACCCCACCACCGTCCTCCACCCCCAGCCACCGGAGCACCGCCCCTCCACCGCCACAACCTCCCCAAAATCTCCACTCACCTAAAACCCATATTTCTCTTCTTCCTTCTCCCTCTCATCCCTCCCCCACCACCAGAAAACTCGCCGGAGCCACCACTTCTCCACCCCCAACACCAGAACACCTCCCAAGGGGCCACCGCGACCAACCCAGCTACCACCGGAGATAGTTCTGTTCGTTTTCGCGTTTCTGTTTTTTTTTTTTTTTTGCAGATTTACAGGTTCTGGTAATTGAATTACCGAAACATAAATATGCTCTCGACAATTAAGTTACCGGAATACATTTTCAAACAAGTAATGAAAATGTATTCCGGTATGCTCTCGGCAATTAAGTTACCGAAATACATTTTCAAACAAGTAATGAAAATGTATTCCGGTATACTTTCGGCAATTAAGTTAAATGTATTCCGGTATACTCTCGACAGTTAAGTTACCGGAATACATTTTCAAACAAGTAATGAAAATGTATTCCGGTAATTCAATTACCGAAAGCATATTTTTTCAAAATTATGATATATTCCGACAATTCAATTGCCGAAAACTGTTGAAAATGTATTCCGAGAGGAAGGTGCCAAAATCATGAGTCAATTCATTTTAACAGCTCTAGTTGCAGGGGATTTGGGGGCAGGGTGGAGCTGCAGGGAGAGGGAGATAAAGGGGTAAAGGTATTTTTGGGAATTAAAAGAGATGGGAGTGTTGTAGACAAAATGGGGAGTGCTGGAAGCCATTCCACTGACATTTCCAAGAAATGCGCCCGGTCCAGTCGGGTTCGCCATGGCCAACCCGGTTTTGACAGGTATACATGTAGCTATCTCAGTCGACCCCAATTAGTTCAAACCAGTTTAAACTAACGGGACATGCTCAGTTTTAACCCAAAAAAAAAAACCTTGACATGCTCCCTTCACATGAAGAAAACGGTATTTTTCATCCCGTAAGAGCGTAAAACAACAAAAGTATTGACACATTAAATTTTAATGAAAGAGACAGTATATTCTACTCTGTAAGAAATATAATGACAAATGGAATATCAGATAAGGACAAGGATTAAGGATTTTGCTACTGTCTACAGCCAAAACTCTATTGTACCATACCATTGGCATTAGGTAAGTTCACATGTATATATTCTCCATTTGATCCCTGTACTAAGCCGTAACAATTTGTGCCATGCCATTGGCATCGGGTAAGATTACTTGTATAGACTCTCTATTTGGTCCCTGTGTTGAGCCACAACTTTGTCCCTTCGAATTTTCATTGTGGGTGTCATTAGTCCATTGTCAATCTGTCAGTAAAGTAAAATAAAATATTAACTAGATATGTCAATTCTCTAATGTAAATAATATAAAGACAGACACTACAATGATGTTCAATCTAACCGTGAAGGGATCATCTACGAGAAGGATTGGCCCAATTTGAAATGGAGACTCTGACGTCCTGCATGATAAAAACAGGAAGAAAAGGGGGGAAAAAAGGCAAATAAATTAAACGAGTGTAGGAAAGAGAACCAATTAGTGAAAGCCGGAGAATGAAAAGGTAAATTTTTTTATCTTTCCCTTTTTTACTTTCGGTTCTGAAAATGCAGAAGTATGTACCTTTTGCTCAATCAAGAAACTCGTTCTAGTTTCAAATAGTATAGCTGAAGTATCACAAATTTTATATGCACTGTACTGTTATGTACCTAGTTTAGATAGCTGAAGTAGTTACATGTTAGATATGTCAGATAAAAGAAAACTGACATTTCAGAACTTCATGTGTTCTGGAATCTTCCTAGCAAGTCTATATATGCAGAATAATGCAGTAGATTCATTTGTAATGCAGTTAAACATTCTGAAGAAAATCTTTTCTTCTCCATTTTTCTCTCTTTCACTTTTTCTTCTTCTACTATATCTTTTATGGTGTCAGAGCTTCAATCTTTGGTACACTCAGCCAATCAATAATGGAAACTCGACCATTGAATTCAGTCACTGCACCAGCAAGTACATGGCAGATACAAATATGCATTCCAGCAAGCGCAGCACCACTGAGTGTTCTTGTAACCTTCACACAGCCAATCTCTATGCGGCTTGATGGGAAGAATTTTCATGTGGCAACAGCAAGTCAAAGCTGTCATTAAAGGACATTGACAAAATCATTTCGTTGTGAACCCAGAAATTCCAATGAAATTTCTCTCGGATCGCGAAATAGGAAAGGTGAATGAGGATTACCTAAAATGGGAACAATAAGACTAACTGCAATTTTCATGACTACTTCTGTCACTTTCAGAATCACTTTCTGCACGAATGGTGGGCTGCGTACATTCCTAGCAGCTTGGGGATGCAATTCATGCTTTCTTGAACAAGATGACCAGAGCAAAAGTGAGATAGTTGAGAACCGAACTCAGAAGCACAAACAATGGGACAAAATCAGTTTCAACGTATCTTTTAAGGCTGAAATCAACCACCGACGCTCTCTGCTCCATTGGTTCTCCAATTACTCCTCAAGAGCATTTTCACGTAACACTTGAAGGTCTACCAGAGGAAAATAATCCATGCTAATGAAAGTGAATCACTTTTGTTAACTCGTGAGTTACTTCTTGAACACCAAAAGCTGTGCGCGCCAGATTCACACAAACCAAAGTTTACAATATTCTTCCTACAGTAACCAAGTGCAACGTTCAGACTCGTAATCAAGCTCCTCTAAACTCATTTCTACCATAGCAATATGAATTCAGGCCTTAAATTAGAGGAGGCTGAGGCTGTGGAGGAAGGTCTCGCAGCAGAGGAAGGTCCACTATCGTATTATTATCTATTGCACCATTTGCTGTAAGACTGGGCATGATGCCTCAATCTGCTATTGTAGATTCAGGCATTCAGCGTACCTCACATCATCATCAATCTGGACCAAGACAACAGTATCCGAAGCCTCCTTATCCTCCATCTTCACATCTTGAAGCTGATTGATAGAACCCAATAACGTATTAGAGAAAAATAGGGAAGAACTCCCCTGGATTCAGAACAATACAGCAGATATTCAAGGTTCGGACAACCTCCCAAATGCCCAACTATTTGCCAAATGACAAGACGATCTTCCTCTATCCCCTTTCTCTCATTTATACACTTCATTACCCACTAGCCTCCCTAACTAACCAACTCACTAACTAACGGGGTTACCTATCACCGATCCACGGCCTTATTAGACCTGCAACACAAGTGCATGTCCCCATTCAGGAAGTTATCATCCTATTTTTGACACAAGGCCACCACATCAACCAGTAGCATGCCTTGCTGGTTCTCACCACCATTCTGCCAATGATTGGTTTCCAGAATCAGAAGCTTCTCACC
This sequence comes from Calophaca sinica, assembly GCA_037113605.1. Taxonomy (NCBI): domain Eukaryota; kingdom Viridiplantae; phylum Streptophyta; class Magnoliopsida; order Fabales; family Fabaceae; genus Calophaca; species Calophaca sinica. Next base: position 41,653,590 of record CM073735.1, read on the forward strand.
ATGTTACTTCAAACCCTCATGTGGTTGGCAACAAGATCGATATAGATGGAGCCAGCATAACATACATGGGTAATGGACAAGGAATACCTACAAAATTTATAGGAAATTCACAGGTTTTGTCTCACTCATGGCCACACGCTCCACTGGTTCTCAACAATTCCCTTCTAGTTCTACACACAACACGAAATTTGGTGTTGGCAAATTTGCTGAGATAACTTGGTTTATTTTGAGTTCCACCCCTATCATTTTTTCGTTAAATCACAGGAGACTAACTCTATTCTACCGCAAGGGGAATTAAGAGCTAATGGCCTCAACAAATTCAACAATGTCAATCTTCCTGAGTCCTCCTCTGCCAAAGAGCTAAAGCCTAGTACCAGTCTAGCTTCATTGTTATCTTCTGTTTCTGCAGATACTAATAACAGTTTTTGGTGTTTGAATAATACTGAACCTACAACGTACAGTTTGTGGCACTGTGGTTTGATCATCCTAGCTCTTTCATTGTCAGAAAAGTGATGAACTGCTGTAACATTTCTACTGTTAGTAAACATGTTACTGATTTTTGCTCTGCATGCTGTAAGAGTAAAATGCATCGGTTATCTTAATTACCATCAACTTCCACAAACACAAGTCCACTTGATTAGTATTCACATATCTCTGGGTCCAGCTCCAGTAAAGTCCAGCACTCGTTTTACTTACATATTATGTTACACTTACGGATGCTAGCACATGATATACTTGGATTTATTTACTGCACAACAAATTTAAAGCTCACAGCAATGTCTATAAATGCATAGAATTCTCTGGCATTCATTACAACAAGCAGAAGTGAGACAAGTTCTTACCAAGTCCTTAATTCTTTATATATTAGGCTGGTCACGTTTTCCTGACTGACATCTGAACTATTGGAATCTACAAGTGACAATTCCCTCGCTGCCTTTAAGACTTCTTCTTTGTTAGGAACAACCACAGCTCCCAGACGTCGCTTATCCTATATGTCAAAGCTATCACCAAATGAGTAAAATCATTGCATTTTGTAATATCTGTTATCTGAGATACGGTTCCTTGAAACAGAAGTTTAAAGACATCAAAAATTTAAACTTACCTGGCCAACGATAACAATTTGTTGTATGAGGCTACTTCTCATCGCAGCTTCTTCAAGTTCTCCCGGTTCAACATTTTCACCTTCTCTTATTGAAACACGTGATTAATACTTGCATAAGGGGGGAAACCTCATGATCAACAGGCTTTTTGTGCAGAGATAAAAGTCATAGTTACAAATAAGGGTCAAAAATTGGAAAATAACCCTTGAAGCTTCACATTGAACATATGACAACTCAAAAATTCATCAGTTAATTTCAAAAAATTGATTAAAATCACAAAATTCAACAAATAGCTAATTTACCACTTGAAAAGTAATTTAATTGAAGTTTAGGCAAAACCATACAGCATAAAAATGGCAGAAAAAAGGTTACTCGATTTATTTATTAACTTTTTTGATAAAAAATTTACTCAATATTTGGAACCTTATAGACATGATATGATGATGGAATGGATTCTTTGGTCGTTTTAAACTAAGATCAAAAAAATGGATAACTCGTGTAAAACTTTTATCAAAGTGTACTTTAAATAGTACATACATACATTCCAACATAATATAGATATGTTGTATGAAATATACTTTATTGACTTCTCTTAAATTTGTGAAATGTAACTAACATTGTAATTAACACAAACTCCAACTTAAGGGACAATTTTTCCGCAATATGGGACTGAATGATGGGCTATAAAGAGCTAACAACAAAGCAAGCTCAGTGACATTGAGATGAGAACATTGCGATGGATGAATTGTCACACATGAAAAGAAAGGATTAAGAATGAAAGCATTAGAGAGGATTTGGGGGTAGCACCTATTATGCAAAAAAATGGAAGTCTCGCCTTGGGTAGTTTGAACATTTGCAGAGAATACCCGTAAAAGCACCAATGAAGGTTAATCCAATAATTAGAGGTAAAGGGAGATCAAGAAATATTATACGCCAAACCATTAAGAAAAATTCAGAGATTTAAATGTTCAGTCATTAAACATGATTTATGATAGAACACTAAGGCACCGTTCAATAGATAAGGTCGACTCCACCTAGTGAGAAAAGACTTCTGTTATTTTATAAAGAGCTTGATTTTCATACAATAAATAAATTGACATACCAATACATATACATATATATAATACATGAAATGTAATGTGTCTTGCCCTTAAACTTCTTTATTCTACTCCAAAAATATGTGCTATAACTGACAAAAACACCTATTATAATATTATTGGGAAAAACCCAAGTCTCACATTTACTAGAGATAGTGTCTAATAAGAGCTTATAAAACTTGGTCACTCCTTACCTTACAGACTTGTTGTTGTGGAGTTGAGTTATACCCTAAATTCTACGATGGTATCAGAGTCTATACTAAATCCATTGTTGGGCCACCCACCATATTATCCATGCATATCAAGCCCAACAATGCTGAGCGAGTGGCGCTGTATTGGAAAAAATCCAAGTCACACATTGACTAGAGGTAGTGCCTAATAAAAGCTTATAAAACTTAGACACTCCTCACCTTAAAAGCCGATGTTTTGTGGAGTTAAGTTAGTCCCTAAATTCTAAAAAAGGTATATCAATATCATTAAAGTACAGTAACATAAAAGCAGATGCTAAAACGTTAAACATATTTGTTCTGAATGATGCTTTAGCAGCTGTAAATTTTGAAAATTGGCTGGTGGGTTACTCTTGACGTTGGATTTATTCTTCACTTCATAAAGTATTTAATTAATGAGCCGCACTACTTTGTACGAAAGAAATTGCACAAAACAATACAATAGGCATTTGCCGAAAATCACATGTCATGGTTAGTGTAAAACTGTCAAATTTTTAAAGAAAAACACAGGTCGTTTTTTTGCGTGCGGCATTCGTGTGGATTTTTTCGTACTAAACTATTTTCCTTAATTAATATAACCCAAGAAAATTTAAAATGGTACAAACCTTAGGTCATAATATATATATATACATATATATATATAACAAAAAAAGAACCTTGTATGATGGATGAATACTATTTTTATAAAGGAAAAAAAAACATAAGCACAAATGGACAGACAAGTCTACCTTGACTGTTCAGTTACGAATGACAAAGTTACTTTACTGGTAGTCTCCATTATTCACAACCAATAATGAATTGAAAAAATAGAAAGCACACAACACAAACATGCAGAGAGAGAGGAAATATTACTAATAGGATTCAAATATCAATGTAAACAAACTTCTGTTCTACCTGTTGAAAGCACAATAGTATCTTTTGCACGGCCATCAACAACAATCACACCGCCAGAATTACGACTCCGTCCAGTTGAATGGTAGGGAACAATCCAGCCTATATCACCAGTGTTCAGCCAGCCATCCCTATCTAAGACCTGATTTGTAGCCGAAGGATTCTGATACAAGAATAAGACATGTAACTGACAAACTTACCCAGCATGTGTCAATAAGACCCCATGACGTGAATGTGATGTGAGCTTTTAAGAAAGCAAAAAATTTGACTGCTATGACCATTACACAAGTTGCTCATATATTAGGGAAAAGGTGTTGCATTTTGACAAAGTAGATTACCTTGTAATATCCCTTCATCAATTGCGGGCCCTTGACTTTCAAAATTCCTTTCGAACCAGGTGGAAGAACTTCACCGGTTTCAGAATCTACAACTTTGAATTCTGTATGCTTAATTGGATGCCCAACAGATCCAATAACCTTCAAAAGATTGCATTTGTAACATTTTCAGATAAAAGCACCACACTTTGCTGACTCAAATAACAAATTTAAAGAATGCAAATCATGCAATTATTATCCAAGTTCTAGATACTCATAAACAAAGGTTTACGTAGAAAATATATCTGAATAATATTTTATTGACTTAACTTTGAATACACACACTAATGTTATTATATAGACTACACTAGACTTAACCTAATGGGTCTGAGCAATGGGCCGAATAACTAAACTAGGTTACAGTACAAAAGGTAAATATTTACTATTTACTCTAATTATTTACAATACTCCTCCTCAAGCTGGTGAGTGGATATCAATCATTCCTAGCTTGCAAGTAAGTTGGCGGAATCGTTCTGTAGATAGCCCCTTTGTAAGCACATCTGCCAGTTGATGTCCAGTAAGAATGTAGGACGTTGTTATCAGTCCACAATCTAGCTTCTCCTTTATAAAGTGTCTGTCTATCTCAATGTGTTTGGTCCTGTCATGTTGTACAGGATTATGAGCAATGCTGATTGCTGATTTATTGTCACAAAACAACCTCATTGAACCTTCATAATTCACCTTCAAATCATCAAGTATAATCTTCATCCACAATAGTTCACAAATTCCATGAGCCATTGCTCTGAATTCTGCCTCAGCACTTGATCTAGCCACTACATTTTGTTTTTTGCTCCTCCATGTAACAAGATTACCACAAAAGAATGTGCAGTAGCCAGAAGTGGACCTTCTATCACTCATCGAGCACATAATGCATCGATTATAGGCTTCCAACGCGTCGATCTTCCGCCTCTTTTGAACAAGAGACCTCTTCCTGGAGTCGCTTTAAGGTATTGCAAAATCAACTCTCGCTGCAAGTGCCTCATCCTCGGATCATGCATAAAGCGGTGACTACGCTTCTTTGCATAAGCTAAATCAGTCTAGTGTGTGCCAAGTAAATTAGCTTCCCACTAATCTACGATCCGAGACTTGTCAACTCTAACACTCTCCTCTTCAGTGCTCATTTTATGATTTTGCTCTATGGGAACACCTGCAGGTTTACACCCAAACTTGCCAGTTTCCTGCAGAAGGTCAAGAACATATTTTCTCTGAGAGATAAAAATTCCTTGTTTTGAGTAAGCTACCTCAATCCCAAGGAAATACTTGAGAGTTCCCAGATCTTTCATGTCGAACTCTGCAGATAATTTCTTCTTGAGGAGTTGTCTCTCAACCAAGTCATTCCCTGTAACAATAATATCATTAACATAAACAAGAAGTACTGTTAGTTTTCCTCCCTGTGAATGTTTGAAGAAGAGGGTATGATCTCCTTGACTCTGTTTGTAACCAAGACCCAACATAGCCTTTGTAAATCTTCCAAACCATGCCCGGAGAGACTGTTTTAGCCCATATAAGGCCTTTTTTAATCTACACACCTTATTTATCCCAAGGGTTGGATCAAATCCCGGTGGGATGTCCATATACACTTCCTCCTCTAAATTTCCATGTAAAAATGCATTTTTAACATCAAACTGATTAAGTTCCCACCCAGAATGAGCAGCAAGAGAGAGTAAGATACGGACAGTGTTCATCTTTACTACCGGTGCAAATGTCTCCTCATAATCAATGCCATAAGTCTGGGTGTATCCCTTTGCTACTAATCTGGCCTTATATCGATCAAGAGTGCCATCTGATTTGTACTTGACAGTATAAATCCACCTGCAACCAACTGGCTTCTTGCCTCTTGGCTTCTCAACTATCTCCCAAGTTCTATTCTTTTCAAGAGCTTTCATTTCCTCATTCATGGCTTTGATCCAATTTTCATCTTTAAGTGCCTCCTTAATGAGATCAGGATTCTTACAGAGTCAACTGTTGTCATAAAAGCCTTATGCTGCGGGGAAACATGGTTAGATGAAACAAATTGAGAAATAGGGTATTTGGCACAAGACCTTTTCCCTTTTCTCAAGGCAATAGGTAGGTCAACCGAATCAAGATCAAGTGTATCGGGAAAAGAAGAATCAGAAGCAAGAGGGTTACTTTCAGTACTTACCTCCGGCTCAGATGGTTGAGGTTGTTTCCGGACCAGGCCGGGTTTTCCTCTCCTCTGATATGTCAAAGTTGGCTCACTAGCCTTTGTCTTTACTGGTGCTGAAGGTGCTGTTTCCTGCAAAATAGAAGGTAAAGGAGAAACAATAACAGGTGACTCAGAAACAACTGGAGACTCAGGAGGTAGTAACTCAGGAACAGCAACAGGAGACTCAGGGATAGGAGACTCAGAAACAACAGGAGACTCGGGAGGATCAACTGACAAAGATGGTGACTCAGGGTGCCAAGGACCAAGGAGAAGAAACTCGGAATCAGATTCCAAATCACTACTATTCTCCCCCTGAAGCTGAGGACGAGTGAAGAACGGAACATGTTCATGGAAAGTGACATCCATAGAGACAAAGTGTTTACAACTGGAAGGATGGTAACACTTGTATCCCCGTTTATTAGGGGCATAGCCCAAGAAGATGCATCGAACAGCCTGGGAATCCAACTTATTGCGATGCTGCTTGTGGATATGAACAAATGCAACACAGCCGAATATTCGAGACTCTAGACTCTGCATGATAGGAGCAGACGGGTAAAAAGATAACATAGATCGAGCAGGTGAAATTACCTAGAACACGGGATGGAATCGATTGATGAGATAAGCAAGAATCAAAGCGCTTCTCCCAATACGAGTTTGGAACTAATGTTTGGAAGAGAAGGGCACGAGCAACCTCAAGTAAGTGACGGTTTTTTCTTTCTGCAACTCCATTTTGTTGTGGAGTATCAACACACGTTAGTTCATGAAGAATACCATTTTGACTAATAAATGAAGAAAGAGATTGGTTGACATATTCTCGACCATTATCCGACCGTAGTCTTTTAATGCATTTGTCAAATTGAGTTTTTATCATGTGATAAAATTGAATGAACAACTGAGATACTTCAGATTTATCTTTCATTAAGAATAGCCAACTAATGCGAGTACAATCATCAATAAAAGTAACAAACCATCGCGCACCCGAAATATTAGAAACAGGGGCAGGCCCCCAAACATCAGAATGAATAAGATCAAAAGGTTCAACACTTCTATTATAACTAGAAGGAAAAGACACACATTTGTGTTTGAAAAATTGACAAACATCACACTTAAAAGACTCAACAGACTCTTGTAAAAACAAAGCTGGAAACATAGTTTTAAGTAAGGAGAATGGAGGATGTCCTAGACGCCTATGCTGAAGCCAAACTTGAGAGGAAGTATGGTGAGACTGGACGGAGGAAGACAGCACCTTCAGACCATTCTCTTCAGCAGATAGAAAGTACAACCCTTCCTGTTCCTTAGCAACTCCAATTGTCCTCCCCGTGGTAAGATCCTGAAAAAGACAATGAGTAGGAGAAAAAGTTACTGTGCAGTTCAGATCCTGAGTAAGTTTGCGAATAGAAATTAAGTTATTTGAGAGTCCAGGAGCATAAAGCACACTTCTCAAATAGAAAGGGGTGTGGAGATTAATATCTCCAAAACCTACAACAGGAGTGTGAGAACCATCTGCAACAGTAATATAGGGAATGCTTGAATGAGGGTTATAAGTGGAAAACAGTTTAGAGTTAAAGGTCATATGGTCAGTAGCACCAGAGTCTAGAATCCATGCATCCTTAGGAATAGTACCAGAGGCAGCAAACGATCGAGAACATAGAACCTTACCAGTCATTGTCAGGGAACTAGAACTAGAAGGCTTACGCAAGGAGTCGAGGAGGCTCTGCAAGCGGTCCAAGTCTTCGCCGCCCGAGGCGCTATTGGGCCGGATGGAGGAGCAAGTGTGGGAGTAGATGCTACCACGTGTGCTTAGTACCTTTGAGACCTCCAACACGGTTAAGGACATTGTCTTTCCCATGAAGTCTAAAACATCATCCTTTGTGTGCCTAGCTTCTTACGGTGTTCACGATGGCAGTCCTCCTTCCAGGCTTGGATGATCCTTGTTTGCTGTCTTCTTTGGCAACAAATGCAGATCCTTCAGAAGGTTTGGGACCTAGCATGACACTTCGACGACTCTCTTCACCTCGCACAATATAGAACACTTCATCAAGAGAAGGAAGGTTGTCCTTGCCCAAAATCTATAGTCGAACAGGGTCATACTCACTGTTCAACCCAGCCAAGAACTCAAAAATCCGATCAGTTTCAATGCAAGTATTCAAAGTAAGCGTGTCATTGGGAGTCTCCATCTTGAGAGTCTGATATTGATCCAACTTAATCCAGAACCCTTTCATAATGGCAAAGTAATCAAAGACAGACATATTTCCCTGTTTAGTATTGAAGATCCTGCTCTTCAAATCAAAGCGGGCAGAGAGGTCCTTTTTCTTGGAGTAAGTCTTGCTGAGGCTATCCCAAATTTCCCTGGCAGTAGCAAGAAACATATAATTCCTGCTGATCTCTGGAATCATACTGTTCCACATCCACGACATAATGAGAGAGTCTTCATTGTCCCAAGTAGGGAATCCAGGATCAGTGGTAGGAAGAGGATCCCTTCAATATGATTCAATTTGCCACGACCCTTCAGATTCGTGCGCATAAATTGGGCCCAATTGAAATAGTTCTTCCCATTGAGGCGATAACTGGGATGCAGCGTTGGCAGAGCATTAGAATTCATCAAATTTGACGAGTCCACAAGAGGAGGAGGAGGCGGCGATGGAGGATTACGAGCGATTCCGTCCCTTCCATAACAACAGAACAGACGAAGTAAAACAGGGCAACGAACGAATGAACGTCAAATAACCCACGAAAAATGAAAGTTCTCGGATCGGAGAGTGGACCCCCAAAACGGAAAGAGGAGGTGTCGGGGAAGCTGCTGTTGAAAAACGGCGTCGAACGGGGGCCTGGATGGCGGGGCGGGAGCCACACGCGCCCGTGAGGTGAGCAGACCGGCGGCGTGGCGGCGCGTGAAGCGGTCGGACGGCCAGCGCGATTTGTGGGGCCTGGCTCGGAATTCCTATGCGAGGCTGATGGTGTGGGTGGTGAGACCAGATCGGCAGTAAATGATGGTGTTCGGATGCAAACAGTAACACACTTGAAGGTGTTTGGTGTGAATGATGAACAGTAGCGCGATGGCTACAAACAGAAGCTGCAATGAAGGCAGCAAGAAAAATCAACCACCACAATGGAGGTGGCGGCTAGGGTTTATGCGGAAGCGAGGCCCTCAAGAACGAGAGCTCGTGATACCATGTAGAAAATATATCTGAATAATATTTTATTGACTTAACTTTGAATACACACTAATGTTATTATATAGACTACGCTAGACTTAACCTAATGGGCCTGAGCAATGGGCCGAATAACTAAACTAGGTTACAGTACAAAAGGTAAATATTTACTATTTACTCTAATTATTTACAATAGTTTACAGTGAGCTTCCTATAAACATATTAAGTAGAATCCAAAATAAATAAAACAAAAGAACAATAAACTAAGTAGGCATGTCCACACCTCATTTAGTAGAACTCTCATTTAGCCCTTCGTTTTTCTTAAACAAAACCAATTAATGGTTATTCTCAATTTTTCCTTTTCAATCGTTCAACTTAGGAAGGAAAAAAAAACAAAAACAAAATGTCAAATATTTAGGTAGAGGGAGAGAAAATAGTGGGAACCCAATAATTTAGTTATAATAATGACATGTTTAACCACTCATTATAAGTATATCAACAAGTCACAGAAAGGACAAACATGTTTAAAATAATGATAATTGGGATGATATTATGCAGATTATAATATATGGCTTACATTACAACTAAGTCGACGAGCAGCAACAACTGGTGAAGTTTCTGTCAAACCATATCCATTTTGCAAGTTCAAACCAATAGCCTACAAATTATTTATATATATATAAAAATAAAAAAAATAAAAAAGTGAGAAGAATGCCAAAAAGGAAAGTTCCTGCTTGAGGGTAACAAACATGAGAAGTACCAAACCTCAAAAAATTTATCAACATGAGAAGGTAAGCTACCACCACCACTAATCCCAGCCTGTAGAGTGTGAAAAGGTTTTGCTTATCATGAGCAGAGAAGTGATCCATTTCCAAAATCATGAATAATGACATGTAGTTTAGAAGAATATTTTATACCACGAGATAAGGGGGATACTAAGGGGCAATCCCTAATATACAAGGGGTATATGAAGAAGATCCAGAAAAATGGGACACGAAAGAATATAACAAGTTAACAACTACAATACAACCAGAAAGAAGGGGAACTAAACTGAAAGACAATTAGACTCCGACGTCTGCACAAGGGTTTCTTGTTCCTTTGTAAAGCTAGAATCAACGCATAATTATGCTTGGATTTTATAAACACCTCCCTTGAAAACTCCTTTGTTTGTGTCTAACCAAAGTGACTGTACCAAGGCCACACCCATCTTCCACCCACTGTATTTCTTACTTCCATTGCTGTTGCAAACCTCCACTATGGTGGAAGAGAAGTTGATCTTAGCCAAAAGAATGATAAAGGTGCTTTTTTTATAGGGCAGCCAGAATAGCATAACAGTAGACAACCTTTAGCTAAATAAAATACTTGTATTACTACTTCGAAATACCATCTTCCGTAGTAACTTCATAGTGCTAAATGAAATGATATGTGCTCTATCTATTCCTTTTACACACCTGAAACAAGCAGATTACTTTACACCACCCTGTTTAAAAGATTTGTTGTTATTAGAACCCTATATTAAACTGAAGTGCAAGCTACAGACAAAAAATAAAACCTTCAGTTGAACCCCACTCAACAAGCCAAATTCTGAGGTGAATGTTTATTGTAATGCTGCCACTCACAAGCCCTTTGAAAATTACTTTTAAGAATATACTTGTTGAGAATCCCACATAGGATAGTGATGTGGTCTGAATAGTGATTATAAGTGGCGAGCAGCCTTCACCCATAAGCTAGTTTTGAAGGTTGAGTTAGGCCAAAATCCAAATTCTAAAATGGTATTAGAGCCTATCCAAGATCCGTTGGGTCGCCCGTAGATGTCTAATCTTGCAAACTTCACGCTCCACATGTCTGGTCTTGGCGTGAGGGGGTTAGTTCAGAGTCCCACATTGGATGGTGATATGGCCTGAATGGTGGTTATAAGTGAGGGGAAAACCTCACCCATGAGCTAGCTCTAAGAATACACTTCTCATCCAAGTCTCACCAGACTTTACAAAGTTAATTTACACAAAGAAAGAATTATCAGAAGGGACATGGTTGAAAATGTTACAAAGGCGAACAATTGACAGAAAAATATGAATGAAGTTTCAGTAAAAGTACAGCAGAATAATTGTTGGCAAAAATGTTCTCGATATAGGAATAATTATCCAATCAGGAGGTTAACTAAATCAGTAGTGATGTTTTAACAAAATTTAACCAACTGAGCGGCAACATATTCATAAACTGGAAATATTTTCCCCAAAACTTTTTGCAAAGAGAAAGTCAGTCAGTCAGTACGGCACTTCACAGAGGAGACAGAATAAAATAAAAACATAAAATACTTTATTATAAAAAATAGTAAAGAATAGAAGACCTTTGATATTCCAATAGCTGAATGGATTTTACTGTAGACCAGTTTCTTTGCCAGCATGTGAACTGGAAATAATATTGCGGCAATAACTCTTGTCCATAACCAGTCCAACATTGAAAAGAGATAGGAAGGTGACTTCTGATTCTTTGTTAAGCATTTACCCTGCAAACATATTCAAAATTTATTAGCTTTGGCCAGAATTAGAGTTACCACGTCCATGCACTTTTTAATCTAATTGGGGGGAAAAGCGGCTTCATTGATGGAATAATTTAATTCCCATGTGTACACCTTAAATCAGATGTGCATGGGCGACCAGAAAGAAACGTGAATATTTTATAATGGGATAGGATTAGGCAATTGATGGGTCGGATCTATTCCTTTGAGGTATGACCCGTCTTTCCAAATAGTGCAATTTGTTGTGACATAGTGAGAGCCCAAATCACATTAGAACAGCAAAATCCAGTCCAACCCACATTTTTTCGGTTCTTTCAGTTATCCCATTTGACAGCCCTTATTGTTTTCTTTTCTTTTATTTTAATAAAAAAAAAGTTGCATAAAATAAGGTTTTCCTAAAGCATAGACAAACAGAATAGAAAGAAAACAGAGAATAATGATTTTGAGAATGTTGTTAACACTTGTATAAAGAGCTGATGACCAGACCTCATAAATCCGCTTACACTCCATGTACATTAAGCTGACCCTTATGAATGTGAGTGCAACAAGCTTTCTAACAAAGGAGCTTGTAGATATCTGCTTCTGGATCCCACTACAGACGAATCAAGAAAAATAATAAATGCAATTCACAAGTGGCATTAAATACAATGAACTATATTCATACAATTCCAGGGAAAAGGAGTTACCTGTACAATGTTTCATAAACTAAAGGAACAGAAATCAAGTAATGTGGCTGATAACGTCCCAAATCAACCTAGAACAAAATAAATCACAGGATATTAATAAATGAGGCAATGTGTGTTCTTTCTTGACATACCATACATGAAATATATGGTTAAAGTAATAATACCTTTAAGTTTCTCACGGTTGTGTATACTTGTTCAACACCACATGAAAAAATGAAATACTCACAAGCTCTTTCATATGCATGCCAAGGAGGAAGCATACTTAGAAATCTATCCGTAATTTCCGCAGGTACAATGTCTGATAAGTTTTTAATCTACAAATTCATTCACACGTGATACACAGCATCAATGCTATGTTAAATGTCAAGAATCAACCTCCAATTAATCAACTAGAAATAGAATCTTCCAAAATTAATAACAATTGACTTTTGGATCACTGCTTCAACAATTCATAAGTCATAGCCTTATTATAGTTTTCTGTACTCTATAAAAATCAACACAGCTTTTCTGAAAGTACCATTGCCACAATAAATCTTACAAAAGATTTGCAATCAAACCTGATGCAAAAGATTCTGATGAGTTAGCATAACACCTTTCGGATTTCCAGTAGTGCCACTTGTGTATACAAGAGTAGCAATGTCATCAGATTTTATTGCTTCAAATATATAGTGCTGCCCTGCAATCACAATGGAGATGAGTTGTAGAGAACCCCATTACTGCTCCTTTTGATAATTAAGAATAATTACCAATATGTTATCTCTTTTGCAAAATAAATATATAAAAGAATTTATATTGAAAAAAGGAGGATATTAGCATAACTCTATTGGAACAGGGTTACGTTTTTGGCTTCTTGGTCATTGCTATCTCAGATTTGCACAAAGATTGGGAAGTTTTGCTGCATATTTAGTCCCCTTTTTTTCTCCTTTTGGTTTTTGTTATATCTGGTCTTATCTGTTATGGGGACATCCCTCTAGCTGTACATCTTATACACACACTGTGTGCGTGTCTGTATCTGTGTGTGTGTGTGTGTGTGTGTGTGTGTGTAAAATTAACAAAAGGTAACAGATCTTAAGTACATATATAATCTGAATTTGTAGAGAAGATCCAGGTGACATACTAGCATCATGGGAATCGAACAATGCCCTGCGACTCTCTCGTCCCAAACGTATGACTTCCATGAATGTAAAGATTGGCACCCCTTTGTCTACTTCACTGACCAGGCCTGATTTTTCTCCCCAAAGAAGAATAATAAATCTCATGGAAGCCTTCAAATAAAACGGTTTTGCAATCTGATCAAACATTTCGGGATTGTCCACAGCCAGTGCAACACTAAATAACAATTACAGAAATTAGCAACGATTCCACTGAATCATCAATAGAGACTAGACATTTAAAAATATGTAAGAAAACTTGGCAATTGAAACACACCATCTTAGTCAAAGAATATGTATGTGTAAGCATTCCTGCTGTATTCAACAAACTCAAAGCCTCTAATGCAATTGAGAGACACAATTATTATTATTTCTATTTTAAGTACAATTCAATTATTGATGTTAAATCTTTTTACACAGATGACAGGCCATTCTTCTATACTTTACCACCCTGGGAAAGGCAGAACTCAGTCCCAAGTCTTTAGAGACAAGACACTTTACTAGGTAAACCAATTTACATCATCTACGGATGTCAAATTTATATCTATTTTAATCAAATGCCTTACAGAACATTTTTACAAGCAAAAGTTGTTTTGTATTTTTTTTTAAAAAAAGCTAAATTAATTTAAATACATACAAAATAATGTTCAGTTTAAGACAATCAAGCTAATGAAGATTTCACTAGAAATTTCTAAAGCAGGCCCTTCTGCCTTTTAGATGTAGACATGGACAAGAGAAGCAAGGCGGGATGGCAGAGTATAACTACAAATTTCTCAATTAAGAAAATCAAGGGATCAAAATGGTTTGAGTTTCAACCACACAAAGGTGAGAAATATAAAAAATTAATCATTTCTGCAAACCATAAAAGAGTTTAAGCAAATATAGATGCATTTCTCATCAGCTCTCAAAACTTTGCCACGATGAAGGTGATCCGTCTCAAATTATCAGTTTTCACTTTTCAGTGCATATAATTATCTAAGTACAAAGCAGTCAAATAGACAATTGATATTGCTCACCAAAAGCCGGAAGGCATCATGAAGATGACCAGTGTACAGTATAAACTATACACTTGGTCAATGGACAGGAAGTCTGGAACAATCGAGTATGCATCAACTTTGTAAAGCAAATACTTGGGTAAGAAATATGACCATCTTAGTCATTGTCGGTAATGATAATAGCTTTGGGAGGGGATGGTAGGAACAAATCCCCATAATTATCTAAAATTGGTCCAGAATGCAGGGACCCATTTTCATTAGTTTATTTATATGTATACCATTAGAAGTAATAATCAAAGTGAAAATTCATATTTCAAATACAAGGAAAGGAATTGTGAAATGGCCGGGTATATACTAGGTACGATCTGTTTGAATGGGAATCTTTAGTAAACCTTTCAGAGTGGTTGTATATTTGCAGCAGTTCTTCAATTGATGACCTTGAACCCCTTACCACATTGATTGCTCCACTTGCCATCATACCTAGACTAAAAACATAGCATGGATGTGATTAAAAGGAAACTGTTATTGTAGATAATTATTATAAGCATATAGCCTTTGGTATATTTGACATTATTGACACCATAATATCAGGTAGAGCTATTGGTATTCCCAACTATCTACTTACACTTCCCGTCAACTTCTGATCTATTGAGAAAGAAAATACAAACAAAGCAAAGCAATTGAGCATTTACACAACTCACAAGCATGTAAATGTTGTAAATATGCTAATAAGTTCAACATAGATCCAGATATGAGATAAACACGAGAAATATCAAATGTTCACCTTTGCGGTGAAGATGAAAAGAAGTCTAACTTCAAAAGCTTTTTGCTTACCATCTTCTTCAAAAGATTAAAATATGAAAACAAAAACTTCGTCCTTGTTTGGCTTGGTTGCCAATTTTAAGTTTTGAAACTTTTAAAAAGCAAAACCAATTTCAGTTTGTGGTTTCTAATTTAAAAAAGTTGTCGTGAACCGGATTTTGCCACTGCTAGCAAGCACCCTCCACTACTACCACCACTGTCCAATACTCTCCACTGCCGTGTGGCATCCTTATCATCACCACCACCACCCGGAACCCTCCACCGTTGTCGCCTCCAACAACCTCCATCGTCATCACCGCTAGCACATTCCATGTCTACCGCCACGTGGCAACTTTCACCACCTCCACAGTTGAGTAAGTGGGGGTTAGGATGGAAAGAGGAGATGCACGAAAACAATGGAGATGGAGATGTGGCATGTCTTTAAAAACTAAGAATTATAATAAAAAACTTTGTTTCAAAAACTGAGCTAAAAGTGTTTTACAACTGAGTTAAAAAACAAATTAATTCCATTTTAGTCTAACACATTTTGTTTTAGAACTTGCATTTGAAAACCAAAAACTTAAAACTTGCAACCACCCCGAATAGGACCTAAGATGATTAAAAACTCCATAAGCAGTCTAATTGCATCAGATTGCTACCTCCTATTCAGCATTTCCATTTGTATATAGACGCAACAGTTATGCTAGTTACACAAAACCGCAGATAAAAGTAACTTACACAAAACAAGTAATTTCTAGTAATACTTTTTTACAGAACATAACCTTAAATAGTTTTACAAATATTAGTAACTTCTAATATTTTGTATTGTGTTTTATCAAAACTGAAACCGTATGTTTTCATTGTTGTTTATTTTTTAAAAGTTTGTGCACATACAAGTTGTGCAACTAGCAATTTCCTAAACACAATACACTGAGAGCGGATAAAAATTAAACTCTGATCATTTAGGTAAAGTCACAAATAATACACAAAGTTCTGCACACCTTGATCTGCTACAAGCCAGCGACATGAATTATCAGCAAAAAGCGCAAGCTTCTCATCAGGTCTTACTCCAATAACTCTCAAGCCCTCGGCAAAGTCCAATATTGCATCCTCCAACTGAAATTTTTATAAGAGAGATGCAGAAAGTTGACATAGCATACAACTGAATGACATTTCATAGGATAATTTCTTATACGATTCAAAATTGGAACAAAAAATTCATTGTGTACACCAAGCTCGTAAAGATTTAAAACAATTTCAAATTGGTTTGTACTCTGTCAATAAATCTTCATATTAACAGACAATATTCTTTCCAAAATTACATACTGTTCTGCAGGACATAGCGTGAACACAATTCAACAATCAAAGATTCAAAATGACCAGACATATTTTATAAAAAGTTTGATAATGGTGTAAGAGCACATATGTTGTTGTGTCCATTTGCATCCCATGTTACATACCCGTGACCATTCTTCATGTTAATGTTCAGGTATCTAAGTCCCACCACCAATAAGGCTCAACCATAGTTCTTAAAGTAAAACATAAAAAACCGCGCAGATGTCATTGATCAAATCCAGTAGTTATTCTTCAAAAATTCATCATAGGAAATGGTTATTGCCTAATAAAATGTAAAAATTGGTTGGAAAAATATTGCATCCTACCCCATCCTTTCTGTGTAAAGAATTCCTCCATAATGTTGTCTACTTTGAACCAAATCCTAGAATCACCCATAACATTACCGTACTCAATTCCAATAACAGTGATACAGCCATTTACCATGCCATCAACCCAGAAGAAAAAAAATCTAAAATATGAGTCATAGAGGAATAGGTTACATATTAGAACATATGATCACCACATTAGAGGTTGGAAACCAACAGAGCTTTTAAAAACAGTTTCAGTATGTGGAGATCTCAATTAACAAAACTATTCGGCAAAAAGAGATATGCAACAACAATCAAAGCATATTCCCACTAAATGGGGTTAGCTACACAGACCAAATGATGTCATCATGTTCGGTCAAAAACTAATTTTTCAGATTGGCTATTTAGATCTAAATCCTTTTTGATGGTTTCGCTAAGAATTCTGCTAGCTCTTCCTCTACCTTTGATTATTAGGCTACCCATTATCTGATCTACTCTTAAAACTAGGACCTTAATGGGTCTTTTTCTCACATGTCTAAACCATCTTAGGTGGAAAAAGATATAACTTGAAAAGTAAAAAAGAAAAAGAAAACCTGTTTGTATGTCATAGTTGAAGGAGGATCATGATATGGATCTATCAAGGCTACTTTATCACCATACTTCTCCGCAGAAAATCTCCAAATGTCAGGAACTGCTTTCCACTCATCTGAGGCCCCAGAACCAATACCAGGAAGAAAAGAACTTTCTAGAAAAGGGGAGCACCTTCTTATCTGTGTTTTCTCTGTCTACATACAAAAGTTTGTGGTTGGAACTCAGAGGAAAAAAATTAACCAAAATGGCATTGAAAATATAATACTTATATCCAGCTCCCTCATAACACGTGACATGAATATGAATAGTGCAGGCATGTTTACCATAGTTGTTTAATAGATAAGAGTGATTTCAGTCAACGACTCAACGGTAACACCGCTGAACAATAACTGAGAGAAGGAAATTCTTTAAAAATGAAACAAAAAACATAAAACGAGAAACGAGAAATCAAAAAGACCAGGCAATTTGCAAATACAATCTTCATGCCAAACTTTAAAATCTCCAAACTTACTGCGGACACATATATACAAAACTTCATTCAACTTTGAAGCTCAATTATTGTGCCCAAAAAAATTTCCTTGATGGCTGATACTATAATTAAAATAAACAAATAACACCCAACAGCGAAGAAAGAATCAATGATGTTAGCATGTGAAGCATGTATGTGTATGATGGAACCTCACAACAGAAATGGAATGAAACAGTGTAAATAGAAATGGAATAAACGGAATTGTGTTGATTACTGGATGGAATGAGCCTCAGCTCTTACAGAATGATACCCAGAGCAGAATGCTCCTCAGAGAATATTTTCTCTGTCCACAATAACAAACTAATCATTAGCTACCCCTCACATTTCCCGCACGCCCCTTACCTATACTGCCTTCGTAACAACCTCCAACTCAGCATTCCCTTTTTCTCTCACGTCATGTTTTCCCTTACGTCTAAACACTTTCCATAATTTGGGCCTCACCTTACTTGGGCTCAGCAAAAGGTCTCTATCACTGCCTCCCCCTTCAGTAACAGACTTGTCCTCAAGGCTGAAGTCAGGAAATTGACTCTTTAAATTCAGCTCATCTTCCCAAGTAGCATCTTCTTCAGCCAAACCAGTCCACTGCACAAAGAATTGCTTCTGCTGAAACCCATTTTCAGAAATTTCCCTGTTAGCCAGCACCTTCAGGGGTTCAAGCACATCCCCTGCATCAACCTGTAATTCAGCCGGCAGTTCTGCTTCAGCAGTGTAATTCCCAATTGCCTTCTTAAGTTGAGACACATGAAAGACTGGATGCACGCGGGATTGGGCCGGCAATTTCAGTCTATACGTGACAGCCCCATAATTCGCCTCAATTTGAAAGGGCCCATAAAAACGGGGAGCAAGCTTCTGATTGACTCTCCATGCCACGGACTGCTGCCTATGCGGACGTAACTTCAAGAATACCCATTCTCCCACTTCAAATCTTTTCTCCTTCCTATGTTTGTCCGCGTACCTCTTCATCTGCTCCTGAGCTTTGAGCAAATTATATTTAAGTTGTTTAAGGATCTCATCTCGGTCCTGCAGCTCTCTATACACAGCTTCTACTTTGGTTTCTCCCTGCACAAACTGCACCACAGAGGGTGGTTTTCTCCCATAGACCACTTCAAATGGAGTTTTGCCCACAGTGACATGAAAGGTTGTGTTATACCACAACTCAGCCCAATGCAACCAACCTTGCCACTCCTTGGGTTGCTCCGAGACAAAGCACCGCAAATACGTCTCCAAACAACGATTCACCACTTCGGTTTGGCCATCCATCTCCGGATGGTAAGACGAAGACAGCTTCAACACCGTGCCTTGGAGCTTGAACAACTCTTGCCAAAAGTTACTGATGAATACTAGGTCTCTATCACTAAGCAGAGACTGCGGCATCCCATGCAAATGAATCACCTCCTTGGCAAACACTGCTGCCACACTCCGTACAGTGTATGGATGTTTCATGAGTATAAAGTGCGCATATTTGGACAAACGATCAACCACAACCAAGATTGCATCATATCCTTTAGATTTAGGCAACCCCGAGATGAAGTCTAATGAAATGTCTTCCCACACTTGATTGGGAATAGGCAACAGTTGGAGTAGCCCGTAAGGCGAAGTGGCGGCATACTTTTGATGTTGACAAACATCACACTCTTTCACAAATTCCTGCACACTCGCCTTCATGCCAATCCAATACACATTCCCCGCAACCCTTCTATATGTCCGAAGGAACCCCGAATGTCCACCCATAGGAGAGGAGTGGAATTCTTCCAGCATTTGAGGAATAAAAATGGAGGAAGAAGGAATCACTAACCTCCCTTTATGTAACAGCACCCCCTTCACTAAGCTGAAACCAGGCCTTGAGTTTGGGTCTTTCACCAAGTCATCAAAGATCCTTTTGACCACTGGATCCTGCTGTACAGCTGCCCCTATTGCCTCTCTTTGGTCCCACACTGGCCAAGACACTATTGTTTTGAGCTCTCCCTCTTCATGAATGCGGGAAAGGGAATCCGCTGCCTTGTTTTCCGGCCCGGGCTTGTATACCACCTCAAATTGGTAACCCAACAATTTAGAAACCCAACATTGCTGATCACAGCTAGCTACTCTTTGCTGCAGAAGATGCCGCAAACTCTTTTGGTGGGTGAAAACTACAAAACTCCGACCCAAAAGATAATGCCTCCAATGTTGCACGGCTAAAACCAACGCCATTAACTCCTTCTCATACACAGATTTGGACAGATTCTGATTTGCGAATGCCTTACTAAAATAAGCAATGGGACTCTTCGCTTGCATCAACACCACTCCTACCCCCTTTCCCGAAGCATCACACTCAATTTGAAATGGTTGAGTGAAATCGGGAAGTGCTAGCACGGGGGCAGTTGTCAAAGCTTCTTTCAATTTCTCAAAAGCCAACATAGCTTCTGGCCCCCAGTGAAATCCTTCCTTTTTTGTTAATTCAGTCAAAGGTTTCGCCAACTTGCTATACCCTTTGATCAACTTTCTATAATAGCCGGTCAAACCCAAAAACCCTCTCACTCCTTTCACATTGTAAGGAACGGGCCAATCCACCACACTCTTTATCTTTATTGGATCAACAGCCACGCCAGCCCCAGAAATTACATGTCCCAAATATTCCACTTGGTGTCCCCCAAACATGCACTTCCTCTTGTTGGCCACAAAACAATGCTCCTGCAACACTTTAAGCACCTCATCAAGATGCAACAAATGGTCTTTCCAATTTCTACTATAAACAAGTATATCATCGAAGAATACCAATACAAACCGCCACAAGAAAGGCTTAAAAATCTGGTTCATGGTGGATTGGAATGTTGTCGGCGCATTCATAATGCCCTTCTCATGTGTACGGAAAGCCGTTTTATAAACATCCCCTTCTCTCATACGAATTTGATGATACCCGGACTTCAAATCAAGCTTAGAAAAGTAACAGGCCCCGTGTAAGTTCATCTACCACCGGAATTGGGTACTTGTTCGGAATTGTGACCTTATTCAATGCCCGATAGTCTACACACATTCTCCACGAGGAGTCCTTCTTCTTAACTAAAATGACCGGACTAGAGAACGGGCTGGAGCTGTGCCTTATCACCCCCTGTTGCAACAATTCACCCACTTGGCGCTCAATCTCATTCTTGTGCAGGTGTGGGTAACGATACGGTCGCACATTCACAGGCCCTACCCCCTGTTGAAGCTCAATAGCATGTTCAGTCTCTCGCTTAGGAGGGAGACCCATAACTTCCTTAAAAACTCTTGGGTATGCCTCTAAAATCTTGTTAAGTACCCCCTATTCCTCTTTCGATAATAACCCCACCTTACTAGATAAGCCCTCACTCTCTTCCATAGATGCCATTTGCTTTAAGAGCCCATTGAATGACCCTGCTCTCTCACCATTCAACATGCCTTCAACCTGTCCTCTCAACTGAACCAGTTTCCCTTGATGCATGAAGTCCATGGTCAACTCCTCCCAATCCATGACCACCTTCCCCAATTTCTTCAACCAAGTCACTCCCAGAATCATATCCAAACCTCCCAAATCCAGAACATACGCATCTATGGTAATGTCTACATTCTCAAATTGAAGAATAATATCAGAACATTTACCTCTGGTGGTGACCTTGTGACCATCACCCAACCGGATACTCAAGGCACGAGTGGAAGAGACTGGTAGCTCCAACGTCGCCGCCACCTGAGGAGACACGAAATTATGTATGGCACCGCTATCCACCAACACCAGAACCGGAACCACCTTCAATCTCCCCTCTAGCTTCATCGTCTTCACCTCTTCTAAAACCTCACTGGTCACCCCACATAAGCTCATCACCTTGAAATCAATGTTTTCCTCCTCTGTTTCCACATCATCATCCACCTCGATTGCCAATGCTTCTCCTTCGTTGACATCTTCATCATCACCGAGTATCAGGAGCCTTAATTGCTTCTCTGGACATTGATGGAGGGGGTGGAATTTGTCACCGCACCGGAAACAAAGGCCCTTAGCCTTACGCTCCATGAGCTCATGATAAGCGAGATGCTTCAGCCCTCGACTCTTCTCATTTCCCCCTCTTCTGTCGTTTCGTGAATAAGCTGAAGCGGTCAAAGACGGTGTGAATTTTGGGTTGGGCCCTCCCACACTAAATCCACTTGGTTTGGGCCTATTTTCATGAACCTGACCCGAACTCATTGATTCGGACCCAGAGCGACCCGAACCGCCCCACCCCCCATTATCTCTGAAGTTAGAAAACCCATGCGTTTTCGGGTTCCCACCATGAAAGGAGCCCGAAGTGCGCGTCCTCCCCTCGTTGCGATCACCGGCCTTCATCTCCGCCTCCAGATTGAGCGCAACCCTCATCATCTGGGAACGAGTGCGAGGGTTGAACGTTCGCACTCTGCACCGAAGATCCGGGTTCAATCCTCCCATGAAATACCCGAGATATTGTTCCTCCAGCAACCGTGGAACTTGCGATGAAATGAGCTCGAATTCTGCTATGTACTCATCCACACTTCCGGATTGGCGCAAATCGGACAACTCCTCAAAGGGATTGTCACATTGATGATCTCTGTAGCGCTCCATCAACGCTCGCTTCAGCTTGGACCACGTGAGGTGGTCTTCGATTTCACACAGCAGATTGAACTAGTGTATCGTCGGTCCCTCCATGCTCACTTTCGCCAACTTCGCCTTCACTTCATCGGAAGTGTTTTGAACCTCAAAGTAAGTCTCTGCTCTCGTAATCCACCCAATAGGGTCGTCGCCATTGAAGAACGGTAACTCCACCTTCTTCACCACCATACGATACTCATCGGACACGTCGTTCTTCACGAAAGAGAAGATCCCATGACTCGGGCTCTCGTTAGGTGATCCACCATCATTGTTTCTGTTTTTAGAAACGGATGCTTTGAAATCCTCCAAAGAAGATCTGAAGGAAGTTTCCAAAGCGGTTACACGATTCTCGAGCGACTCCATTCTGTTAGCCATTTTCGGGGGCATAGGTATCCGGCAGGTCGGACCAATTGATGGAACCTCACAATAGAAATGGAATGAAACGGTGTAAACAGAAATGTAATAAAAGGAATTGTGTTGATTACTGGATGGAATGAGCCTCAGCTCTTACAGAATGATACCCAGAGCAAAATGCTCCTCAGAGAATATTTTCTCTATCCACAATAACAAACTAATCATTAGCTACCCCTCACATTTCCTGCACGCCCCTTACCTATACTGCCTTCGTAACAACCTCCAACTCAGCATTCCCTTTTTCTCTCACGTCATGTTTTCCCTTACGCCTATACATTTTCCATACTTTGGGCCTCACCTTACTTGGGCTCAGCAAAAGGTCTCTATCAGTGTACTTCAGGCAGCGAAGAAGCAGTTACCTTGGATTCATAATAGCAAAACACACGAAAAGAACAAATTCGAGAAACTTTGATCCTGGTGAAGTTGTGACGAGCAAAGAAGAGAGGAAAAGCATGGAAAGAATAGGAGAAGGTGAAAGAAGCATAGTTGTAATTGGAGCTGATACGAATCGCTGACATTTGATTTGGCAGAAGCAGAAGAAGAAGCAAAAGTAGCAGAAGTGAAATGAAGAAGAAATGAGGATCAAGCACATTACGGATGTTAGTATGAACAAGTAAATATAATAGAAACTTATAGCATGGTCCAAAGGAATTTAAGTTGAGTTTAAATGAGCTTTAGAGTATGATGGTCCAACCTATAACAGTTGAAATTTATTCTTAATCTTTCTAGAAAAAGTTAAATTAAGTTTGCATTAATTTTTTGAAAAAGATACATTTTGTGGGAAGAATTGCAGTGTAGAATATCCCTTCCACATCAAATCCAAATTCACTTTACGGATGATGAAGTAATCAATTCATTAATCCTTACATCATGGCTAAAAGGAAGTAACTTTAACTTCCAACTAAGGGCATAGAAAGCCTAATCAGGATGGTTCATGCCTATAAAATGTTAAAAGAAAAAAAGGTTTAACTGTAATTTTAATCTCTAGTTCTATTTTTTTTTATATAAAGTAGGATGCAAAGGCATCGCTACGAGGAATGTAATCATAGCTATGTTGGCACCACACAACCCCATGTCCCCATCTACCACATGGGGCACACTACATATTTATTAATAACCAAAAAGAATATAAAAAAACAAGAGCATAGGGGACATAGAACAAAACTCATGAACAGCAAAAACAAAGAATTATCTAAATTAAATTTATAATTAGGATGACTAAGTCTATTGCGACCAGAAACAAAGCATAAAAAGAAAGAAATCAAAAAGACCAAGCAATTTGCAAATACAATCTTCATACCAAAATTTAAAATTTCCAGACTTACTACACGCACATATATACAGAACTTCATTCAACTTTGAAGCTCAATTATTTTCCCCAAAAAAATTGTCTTGATGGCTGATACTAAAATTAAACTAAACAAATAACGCACAACAGCGAAGAAGCAATCAACGATGTTAGCATGTGAAGCATGTATGTATGCGTACTTCCAGCAGCGAAGAAGCAGTTACCTTGAATTCAGATTGGCAAAACAAACGAAAAGAACAAAGTCGAGAAGCTTTGATCCTGGTGAAGTTGTGGCGAGCAAAGAAGAGAGGAAGCGCATGGAAAGAGCAGGAGAAGGTGGAAGAAGCATAGTTGTGGTTAGAGCTGAGTGGAATCGCCGACATCTGATATGGCAGAAGATGAAGCAGAAGTGAAACGGGTAAGAAATGAGGATGAAGCACGTTACAGATGTTAGTATGAACAAGTTGACTATAATATTATATTATACGGACAGAGATTTGATAAACACGAAAATGGCTTGCGGTTGTTGTACACTTGTACTCGTCAAAACTCGAGAGTTGAGAGTACCCGCTGGTTCCTTTAAAAAAAGAGTAGCTACCCAAATCCCCGCAAAAATTATGGAGACTAATTTAATCACTAAAAAGTAAAAATTATTAATTTAGTCTTTAAAATTTTCAAATGTGAGCATTTAATAATTTTAAAGACCAAATTGATATTTTTCATTTTTAGAAGACTAAATTGGTCTCCGTGGTTTTTGTTAGGGACTAATTTAGGTATTTACTCTTAAAAAAAAGAGTAAAGGCCCAAAATGGCACCAGAGGAACGCGACCTAAAATGGTCCGTGAGAAATATTAAGTCCTCAAATAGTTTATGAGTATTTCAAAAGAGAGATACGTTAATCTCTCCGTTAATTGTCATCCAAAAAGTCAGTAACGGTGTTAACGTGAAATGTTAAATATTGTTAAGTTGTGACAGCGTGTTTTTTTTTCAAACGTCTAAACTGTGTTTTAAAACTCGGACCGGTCATCGACTCGGTCATATTACTGGGTTAGTGGGTCAATGGTTGGACTGATGGGTCACTAGTTGAACAACATGAACCGGTGTATATAAATTTTTAAAATTTATATTTTATATATGCATATATATAATATGTCATAAAAAACACCTTTTAGCCTAATGGAAATCCATCTTCAAAAAAAAAACCTGTTTGAATTCTTGCATTTTATGTTTTACATTTTTATTTTCTCTTTCCATTTTAAATTTATATTACTTATATACATATAATATGTCATACTTAGACATAAGCTGACATACAGCCCGGTGGTAAGGTGCCTTTGATTAGTACGGAAAGATATGGGTTTGATCCCAGAATTTATATTATTTTTTTTGTCATTCTGGTCCTTGTGACATAAGCATTCATACAATCTCAAAAAAGAGACACATTAATCCCAGTTTAAAACAAGAAAAAATTAGTCTCTATGACATAAACGACCATTTTAATACAATCGAACATCAACTTACAATTCCACATACAGCAATCATTCTAATACATTGCTTGTTAATTTTTTGTCTACTTCCAAATACAAAAAGCTGAAACCACAATAACAACCCTTACAAAATGTTTCCAATTATTAACTCCTTGCATCTTAATAACTTATATCATTTCAGTCATTTTCACTTGTATTTCATTCATCTTCGTTTCAACTTCAGTCATATGTTTCTTCATCACCTCCAAATCCCTCTCCAATTGCATAATTTTTGTTTGTTGTTGC
Organism: Calophaca sinica; assembly: GCA_037113605.1. NCBI lineage: Eukaryota > Viridiplantae > Streptophyta > Magnoliopsida > Fabales > Fabaceae > Calophaca > Calophaca sinica. The sequence continues at coordinate 41,679,577 of CM073735.1, forward strand.
TCAACTTGGTTTCAGGTCTTAAAAAAATTCATCAAGCCACAAAAAATAAGAGCAATGTTGCTATTGGTTCCTTTGCAAAGTATGAACAAAATGAATGAATAAAAATCAAGAAACCCAATTCACGGCCAGGTCTAGGGTTTCATTACCCTAAAATTGGGACACCCAAAGAACTCTCTATCCGGGTTAGCTTGAGTCTTTGCCATGCATACAATTGCTTTTTTCCCACAACAGCATATTGGACCATTCCAGCTTATACGGGTGTTAACATTTGAATCACTTCAGCTCACCTCATGTCTAGAGTAATACAAAGAAGATTGAGACTCAACATGGCTACTCATCTCTTCAGGAGTGAGGAGCAAAATGTTGTAGAAACTGAAATGGAGGGATGAATGGAGGAAATGAAGAGATAAGGGTTGAAGAAAAGGAAATGAAGCAAAGCAGCAGCACATTACAGAATTGAAGAGGGTCAGAAATGGAGGCCCTGACAATATATAAGGTTGAAGAAAGTGATACAGGGACTAAAATGGCTGTGTATGTCATAGGGACTAATTTGGTCTGTTTTAGACAAGGATCAATGTGTTCCTTTTTTGAGATTATGTGAATGCTTCTGTCACAGGAACCAAAATGGACCAAAAAGTTTACATGTTTTCAAAACAAACAAAAAAAAAACACTGGCACGACTTAACAATACAAATAGGCATTTAATATTCCACGTCAACACCGTTACTGACGCTTCTAGATGACAATTGACAAAGGGACTAACGTGTCCCTCTTTTGAAATCTTCAGAGACTATTTGAGGACTTAATATTCCTCAGGAACCATTTGGGTCACGTGAAATTCCTCGGGGCCGTTTTGGGCCTTTACTCAAAAAATTATTATCGACATGTGACTTTGTCTAACGTTACAGAAAATGCATTCATGTGAGTAACGTACATAAAACGTGCGTTGTCGACATACAGTTGTATTTATTTGTACTACAGCGCCATACGCCATCAACTTCATACTTCCGATGTACTGTACTCTATTGTCCCCCGCCCCCCCCCCGGTTTTGCATAGACTCCATTCTCTATTGAATCAACATTATTACGGTGTTTCATGATTCATGGTATCTGCAACATTATGTATTTACTCAACCTCAATGTTTTTTTTACTTGTGGTCAATTGTTAGACTTAGACATTTGCAATTGCTAACGGTATATCGTTGCAAGAGCTACATGATGGCAGGCTACCCGAGGCGAGTTTTGCATATTAGCTTCGATTACATGAAATCAGTCAGTATCCCTTAAGAGCGGAATATGTACTCGTGTTCAAATAATTGTGCATAGCAGCAAAGCTAGGTTAGGCACGTGAAGGCTTGGGAGCTTTTCTTTTTGGGTTTTGTTTTTTCTTTCCCCGCTTCAAAAATAAAGGTTCTAGTAGAGTTTTGAATTATTGTACTCCCTCTTAAATGAATGATAACCAAATTTTATCTCATATTTTTTTGGAATGAAATATAAACAAAACTACTAGTATTGAAACCCGTGTCATGCATGGGTATGTGTATCTTATGAACATTTCTACAAAATAATTGAAACATTATAAACAACTTTTTTTTAAACATTAGTAAAAAAAAATTATATAATATTTGATTTATTTATCATGGATCATAAATGTATTATATTTAAAATTACTAATTACTATTATATATCCAGTAAAATGGTCTATGATTCTGTTGATACGTGTCATGCACCGGGTAATTGACATTGGTAGAATAGAGATATTTAATGAGAAAAATAGATTATTTCATTTGACAGATGTTATTAATAAGAAAGAAATGGACAATAATTTCTATAAAAATTATTAAGACTTTAGATTTTTAAACTTATATGGAAAACATTTTTTTTTCATGAGTTAACTGAAGTTTATCTTTAAGTGCAAATCCTCATGTTGACTTCATGTAAAATTTTATTCTCACATGTAATGTTTTATATTTGATTTATTTATTGATCAATTTACATATAGATATTAATAATTTTTTCCGTGTAAAATATTGTATTTTCTTGTAAAATGTCCATCCTCGTGTCTTATGCTTTATATAATATACTAAAAGAAAATTGTAATTTTATTAGATAAAAAATATTTGATAACTTTTTTAACAATGTATCTGTAGGCCCGTGCTATGTACGGTATATACTTAAAAATTATAATCATACACCTAGGGTTTAGAAGAATCAACATTGGGTATGCATTCAAACTTTCAAAAGACTATCTTTGAGAATAAATTTAGATCATAGAATCATAATTTTTTACATTATATATGTAAGCCCATGCTACGCACGATATATATATATACTTAAAAATTGTAATCATACACCTAGGATTTAGAAGAATCAACATTTTGTATATATTCAAACATTCAATAGCCAAGTCTCCCTTTGATAATAGATTTAGATCATAGAATCATAATTTGTTTACAACATATTTTAATGCTCGTGCTACGCACGGTATATACTTAAAAATTATAATTACACCAGAGTTTAGAAGAAATAATTATTATGTATATGTATATGTATATATATATATACATGTGTATATATATATGTGTATATATATATATATGTATGTATGTATGTACAGTAATGTGTAAAAAATCAATTTCTCAAATAAAAAATCTTTGATGGATTAGTTAGGCGAGAAGATTGTAAATAGTAATAATATAAAAAATTAAATAAATACATTAAAATTATAATAAGTATAATTTTCTTCAATTTGAATGGAAAAGGTTTTGATATAGATAAATTGACATTGATTTTATTATTTTTTTTACAAATGTTTCTTAAATAGTTTACCTAAACTTATATCAAAGTCTCTCTTACTATATGGTTTAGAATACGGTACTGTTTAAATTTCAATAGGAGGAACTCGTACATTTTATGAGAGAAATTAGAACCTGATTATATCCATGTAAATTAGGTTTCACTGGACCATTATTTTACATACACTTTTGGATGGATGAAACTAATAATTCACATGCTTGTGTCTTTCCTTTTAAATTAAGTACTGCTAGAAAGTCAATTGAACACATGTAATTACTACTTGCAGGATGTTTGCTTTCGTAAGCTTCTTTGAAAGAATTATTTCTTACGCTTTACTTAATTAATTTCTGAAAATAAAAACTGTTTGATCTAAGAAATGGGTAAATGGGCGGATGGGAGTTGGGACTTGGGAATGGTCTTTTGCTTTAAGAAGCCTGGGAGAACATTCTATATGGTCTAATACTTAGAAGCTTTGTATTAATAATCCAATCATTTCTTAGAAAATATATTCTATTACCTTCATTGATAATAACTAAAAATATCATTCGTATACTATTATTTCAATTCGTTATTGGGATTTTTCGTTCTCATGATATACTTGTTATCATGATAAATTCGTTATTACCCATCGCTGTCTCGGCTGTGCTACCGGAGACTCCGGGGAAGTCCCAATGTGAATTTTTCGATCTTGATGACGGGATCGATCCCAATCTCAAAGAAAAATAAGGGGATATGGCGAAATTGGTAGACGCTACGGACTTAATTGGATTGAGCCTTGGTATGGAAATTTGGAAAAGGTTTCTAATATTCAATGTTTTTACTTTAGATAGAAAAAAAAGAGGGAATTCAGATATCAGTAACCTACCTAATCTTATTGTAAAAATTTTCAGGATCAAATGATTGGACCATGCAAACTAGAAATAGAAATGATAAAAAGAGCTGTATTTGCCAGAGAATTGGGTGTTCCTATCGTAATGCATGACTACTTAACAGGGGGATTCACTGCAAATACTAGCTTGGCTCACTATTGCCGTGATAATGGTCTACTTCTTCATATCCACCGTGCAATGCATGCAGTTATCGATAGACAGAAAAATCATGGTATGCACTTTCGTGTATTAGCTAAAGCGTTACGTATGTCCGTGGAGATCATATTCACGCTGCATCGTAGTAGGTAAACTTGAAGGAGAGGGAGATTACTTTAGGTTTTGTTGATTTACTACGTGATGATTTTATTGAAAAAGATAGAAGTCGCGGTATTTATTTCACTCGGGATTGGGTTTCTTTACCAGGTGTTTTACTGTTTGAGGGCGCGGAACACTACAATATCCCCCTCGAATAATCAGGCGATTCTGAAAGGCTAGTGCGGGAGCACTTGTCTCGAGCTTCGATATATAGGCAATGATAATGATTTCTGGGGCGATTTATAATATAGAGTTTTTGAACTTAGAATTTTAGAGCGAAAGGGTGTCCTTCAGATAGAGCCGATCCGATGCTTAATCGACCTAATATTGATCGCATTTTGGATTTCTCCCCTATGAAGATGTCGAGAAAGGAAGCCTATCACTTCATTCAGATAGGATTCCCCTTTAAATGATCACTCTGAGTATCGCTATATAATTGACAATTATATAAATTAGGTGTGGCGGATCTACGACAAAACAATAGCGATTCAATTTTATCGCGAATTCTACCGCTTCTTTACTGACCAAGAATACCGCCGCAAAATTGGGTTACCGCTACCCTAATGAAAGAGCTTGAGATGGAGTTTCTTTCTTTTTGTTTGACTCGATATGTTATCAAATTTTCAAATCCCCTGAAGCGGTTGAGGGGCAGCTGACCGAAAGGAAAGCGGGTAGGCCGCCTTTTGTTTTGTCTCGAGAGGGTTGATCGAGATGCGCAATAAGCAGGTACACAAATACTAAATCATGAATCAAAAATCAAATTTTTAGTAAAATTAGCCTCCAGTGAGAAACAGATCAAAAGAAAATTAAACATGTTAGCCTCCAAAACTACATTCACCCAACTAAAGCAACCAAATTGTTAAATTCTCATTGTCCTGATTACAGCTTCATAACTAAACGATCAATCTATCTTTTATAATTGTAGTTGTGGTTGTTTGTGAATGTGTTGCACTGTATTTTGCGTGTGAGGATGAGGGTGCCAATCCCAAAGTCTGAAACTGTTAGCAGACCATCACGATGAGTCCAACACTGCTGCACCAATGTGAACTTACATTTTGTACTGAATTCCCCTTCTTTATTCTTGAAAAAAGAATGCATTTATGATTTTGGTTGATAATTATAACACCATGAACTTAATTCACATACTGTTACGTGAATTAAGTTCACAAAGTTTAAAAAAAAATTGTTAAAATTAGAATAAAATTTCTCTTACGTGAACTTAATTCACGTAACTATACGTGAATTCAGTTTACGTACAGTTACGTGAATTAAGTTCACGTAATTAAATTTTTTTGGAATAACTCCTGATTTTGAGATAGCACCGTGAGAAGGACGAAAACCAAAAATCCCACGATATTGATGCAAACATTCTTACACTTCCTCCAGTATCGGTTCCTATCATTAAAAAAAAAAACTTCAGATTATTAATCTCGTGGAGTATCAAGGAAAAACATAAAATTATTAACTAAGTTGTGCTCAAAATAACTCATGGAATGGAAGAATGGCTCACCAATTGAGAAATCCACAAGCAACGGCAACAGCAGAGCCACTAACTGCGTGATCCAAGAGAAGAGTGAGAAAGAGTGGTAGATTTGTAGGGGGAAAAAAAGAGTGGTAGATCTAGAAAATTTGAAACAAGGGAGGGTATTTTAGTCTTTTTATCCTGACATGAGTGGGACTAGTTCAATAGGGGGTGCTGGTAGAAAAAGCCAACTCATAATTTTATGGTACAGTCATCAAATTGACAAAAACAGTACAGACATCCAATTTTATCTGAATGAATATTTTTTTTATTGATCTCTTAATCATTCAAAAAATTTAAAATCTTGATATAAGAAATATTTTACTTATTTAGTTTGTATTTAGTATTTTAAACTAAAAGAATGTTATGATAATTTTTCGTTTTTTTCAAGAAAAAAACATAATGTCGTCACGGGTGAGTAGGACCCTTCCAAAATTTTAATCGTCTTCAGGTATGCCGTTATATAACACTCTTAACCCGTAATTTGTCAAAATATAGCACATGTTGCAATCCTTCGGGGGGGTTGATGATATGATTGAAATAATCTTTTTTTTTTTGGTGAACTGAAATAATATTTTACCCACTTTATTGTATATATGTCGTTTTCGCCGTAAACCTCGTGTAAAACGTGGAAATGTAAGTGCTTTGATTGCAGATAATAATTGCAAATAATAATAATTGAATTCTTAGGTTGTGAGAAGAAATAAAGAAGAGTATAAAGAGATGAAAAAGAACATGAGAATAAAAAATTTGGGGAGAAATAAAGTAGATTTGACTTATTATTTGTATTGTTTGCTATTATAGAAAAATGAGACAAATAAAAGAGAAAGAAATGTGTTCAATTTATTTTTTTTGGATAAGCATGTGTGTTCAATTTTTGAACAAACAAAAATATCCATGAACTAAAAAATCAATATACAATTACTTTAATATTGTAATTAAATAATCAAATAATCTAGATTAATTTAAGTTAATTAATTAAATTGATTAATTTAAACTTAGTACCCAACTCATACAACCCATTGACCATTCCTTCTCTTTTCGCTATATAAAAAAATAGAGCACAAATGCTCGAGTTCAGCACACAAATGGGTGCGATGGCTAGGGTGATCTAGTGTAACAAATGGTTTACGTTGAATCAATGCTTGAAAATCGCTCGAAACTCCAACAATATTCCTGCCCCTGTCAGTAGAAGTTCACGGTCCTACACGCTCTCACAGTCCTCAACGGTGACCTGATCAGTGTCGGTTCAACAAAAAACAAGGAAAACCCGATCAATTCACCGTTGAGGAACTCATATTCATTTTTTTCTTGTTTTTTGTCGAACTGGCACCGATCAGGTCACCATTGAGGACCGTGAAGACATGGAGGACCATAAGCTTCTACTTACGGGGGCATTAGTCGTCGTTAGAGTTTTAAGTGATTTTCAAGCATTGGTCTCCCCCGTAAACCATTTGTTGCGTTTGACCACCCTAGCCATTGCCACAAAGGGGAGACTAATCTTGAAAAATCACACAAAGTTGTAATTTCTCTTGGGTTTCTTCTCAAATTTGGGGAGATTGAAAAAGATTGTGGGTCTCATGCAATTTGTTTCTCTCTTCACGGTTTCTTGTCAACCCAATCAAGGTGGACATCTCATTTCTATTATATTTTTCTCTCGCTTCATTCTCTCTGAGCTATTTCGCGTGTTCCAGTCACATCATTACTTCCTTAATTATAGTTATAGGTTTGATTAAATTTCTTTAAAAAATTAATAAACAATATTAAAAAAATTATAATAATTCTGTGTTTTCAAACTACACCTTCCTGTGTAAGTTGATATTAGTTTATGTATTTTTTTAATTATCTTATTTAACTTATCTAAAAATACATAGAAGCTTGTAAGGAGTTTTTCATCTATATTAATCTAAAAGCTTATCCAAACTTGGTCTTAATGTGTGGATGTCGTGTCTCAATAACTTTGTGTGCGAATTTAATCTCTTACTCTTTAAATTATTACAATTAATTTCCCATCATTTTTTTTATTCAAGTTTTAATTTTGTATGCAAAATATTCGCAAATTGATTTGATGGACTTAGGAGGTACTAAGCAAATGAAATATACCACTTCTGTAGGGCCGGTTACATGGCGAAGTTGCTAAGGCAGTTGCTTCCTCACCCCACTAATATATTGCCAGCACCCCCATTCCCACTTAAATTTATGAAATCCCAAAAATACCCCTACCCAAAGAAAGCTAACTTTTATTCTTTTTCTTCCTCCCACCACTCCTCCACCACCCCACCACCGGAGCACCACCCCTCCACCACCACCACCTCCCTAAAATACCTTCATTCCTTCTTCCCTCTTCTCCCATCCCCCCTCCACTACCGGAAAACTCGTCGGAGCCACCACCCATCCACCCCAACACTGGAACACCTCCCTAAGGGCCACCGCGACCAACCCAGCGGCCACCGGAGCTAAACCTGTCCATTTTCGCGATTCTATTTTTTTTTTGAAATTTTACAGGCTTCCGGTAATTCAATTACGGGAAGAAGAAGAAGAAATGAGAGGGAAAAAAATAAATAAATTTGGGGGATACTTTTGAAATTTCAGTGGGATAGGGGGTGCTGGCAGCAATGTGGTGGGGTGGAAGAACCAACTACCAGTTGCTAAAGTAGCAACTTTAAGTCCCACAAAAAGTCCCAAATTTTGCAAGAGTTTTGAGCCTCCAAAAAAGTCTCAAACTACAATATGTGTCGTTATTTAATTTATAATTATAATTATAGAAAGTGTTTTTCTTCATGCATGCAAACATTCGTTTATTATCCATATTAAATAAATGTTGTTATTTGAGATCCGTAAAGATTGAAGGTCCTCTCTTACTATTGTATTTTCAATATTAAAATATGTTTCATCTGTATTTGTTTTACTGTTTTTTTTTTTTGAAAAGTTGTTTTATTGTTAACAACTCTACCTTTAATTTGTTTTTGGATTTTTTTTCTTAAAGACAAAAAGGCATGAAATTTGAGTTGAATTTGCAATATATTTTTTTGCCCTTCTATTAAGTGCCACGCAACAAATTTTTACATCAACAATAATAGTTTTGCTTTAAAAATATAAAAAAATTACAATAAAATTAAATTTTAAATATAATATAATAATTTTATAAAAAAAATATGCTTGTAATAGTTTAAAAAGGGCCTCAGTATATGTTGGGTCGACCCTCCATTCTGGATTGAAGATTTTTTTTTTCAAAAAACAATGAAATAATTGGAGGGCAAATATTGTATTTTAACTTCATTTACTCCCTCCATCATGTCTCTTTTCGCACAGTAGAGAGCGAAAAGCTATTTTGAGTGGAACCCACAAAAAATTTATTTCCTCCCTGCTTTTGAACGTAAACCAAATGAGGGAATAATCTACTTTTTCCTCTCTTTCTCTTCTTTGTCTTTCTTTCTCAACCCCTCTATCAAACAAAGCATTAATATGAGTTATTCAGTCACCTACTTCTGTCTTGTAAGTAGGAGTCGTGACAAGTTATACCAGTCCATAATCCGACCCTAAATTTTGACTAAGTCAATTTTTTAGACCCTAGTATGTCCTTAGACTCGATCAAACTCGATATTCTACGCGTCAAAATAAGACAGAGTCTATTTAAGATGAGACCGAGTTGGCCCAAAACAATTGAAATAAAATTATAAGGTGGTCATTCAATTATGACTAAAAGTTAAAAGCGAAAGATTGAATATTTTTAGTATTTTACTATGTATTCAAACCCAAACGTGATTCTTATATTAGTACTTTACTATAAGGTTACTAACTAATCTAACATGGATTCCAACTTGAATATTTTCTTTATGAAAGCCCAATCACAAACAGAATAGAACTATTAATTATGGGGTGAGTACGGGACAAGTTAGGACAGGTTATATCTAATCCTAATCTGTCGTAGATTTTGATTGGGGTAAATCCTTAGGCCTAATCCGTTTCTAGACCCCGAACAAATCTGATGTTGTGCGATTCAAATGGAAAGTATATGAGATGAATATTCGGGTTGAGTTGAGTCCTCCTCATCCTTACTTATAATTAAGCAACCATGTGTCTTTGAAGAAACTAAACTTAATCTCTTTGTCTTTCATTCTTTTCATATTTTTGGATTTAAATTTTAAATGAGAAAACCTAATTTTCTTTTAATAATTATTCTCTGATATAAATGTAATAATATTAAGTTTAAACAAATTATCTTCTAATATTTATATATCAATTTAAATTTAATATCTAATTTCTTAGTATCTCTATCAATTGTTTACTAAAAAATGTAAATTATTTTTTTTGTCAACGACTTTTTTAAAACTAAATGTTTATAAAAGAAGTTTAATTTTATAATATGCATGCATGGACCACACACATATTATATTTAAATCTAATTTATATGCATATTAAGATATTTATTAATCATAGAATGTTCAAAAATTAGTTTTTTTTATATGAAAAAAAAATCTCATTTTCTGATTTACCTGAATCATAAATATGTTATGCCGACTAGTTGTAGTAACTTTTTTTTTTGGTACACTAGTTGTATAACTTTTTTTAGTTACAATTACAATGAGGCAATGGGGTTTAAACTTTAAACCTAATACCTCGTGTATACTATTCAAAGTTCCAACCTCTCACTACTAACTGAATTCTAGTGGCTTAATCGTATATATGTGTGTTTTTTTTTTTTTCAGTTTATCATCTCGCGTACTTTTACATTCTCTTAAATATTGTCTTGCTACTCCCGTTTGTCATCAAAAAAAAAAAAATTATTGTCTTGCTATTTGTTTACATCCAAAAATATTCCTAAATATTAGCCGAATCCAACAGTAGCCGAGGCAAGAAAACTAGTCAATTCTAGTCATAGGTTAGCCGAATCTGTAGCTAATGGAGCCACAAGTAGGAAATTAAGAGCTAGACATGAGCCTTGGGTCTATTGGGTTAAATTGAAGATATTGGACTCATTGGGCTAGCATGAAGTCACTCATTGGGTCAGGTTCTTGAAATTGCTACATGAGCCAAATGAGGTAGAGAATAATTTTGAATTAATTTAAATTCAAAATTAAGTTAAATCAGGGTTATCTCCAAGTTTCTAGGAGCTGAGCGAGGGAACCAAGGATAAGATCTACGCTGAAAAAAACGTTGGTTGAGGACGTGGCCATGAAGAGATAGTGCGCCTAGATTTTAGGATCGTGGTTAGTGGAATGAGACACTACTCAGCCGAATAACTGTCAACTAGGAAGATTATCATTGTTAGCTAGCTGAACGTGACAAATAGGGGTAGTTATTAGTTGTTACTATAAATACTCAAGTTGTACATAGTTTTTAGAGACATCAATCAATAAAAACAACTTATTTTCGCTCAATTTTACTCAGTTGCACTTTATGTTTACCTTTGTGTTTCCGTTTTTACATTAGTTCGCTTACTTAACCCTTTCTGGAGTGAGTTAAGGAACCCATAGCTGAGGAACAGAATTCCTTCCTCGGCGTAATCGCTTGAAGAAAATGAAATCACTGTTGTAGAGTTAGTCAATCAGCGGCTAAGTTACATTATAGTCAACACTATTTTATAAAAATATTAATTAATAAATCAAATATATTAATGTTTTAAAACATTATAAATATTTGATAACTTTTTGGTTAATAATAAATATTTTATACAACCAAAATAAATAAATTTTCAATTTTATAAAGACAAAAAAAACATATTTTACCCTAAAAGTTTATTAAAAATAAAGAAAAAAATGGTTTAGAATTAAGTGTGCTCTGTATTGGATTTTCAGTACTCCAATAATGCAGTTTCTGCCCCACCGCACACTACATGATTGCTCTTGCCAATCATCGCCCAATACATTTATGGATAGACTAATTCTCCGATCATAATTTATACAAGAAACTTAATTACACTAAGAACACTTGACAAAATCTCATTCATCCGTTTTTCCACCAAAAATAACTTTTCTAAAAAAAAACTTAACTACACTGTAGATTTTGTTTTTCTTTACCACTCATACTAAGCACGAATTCTCTTGAGTAGTTAACTAGTAAAATAATAAGTTTTCTTAGCAACCTATAAAAAACAATTATAATTTTTATATTAAATATGTTATTTTTATGACATTTTTTAATCTGTTAATTTGTTTTTCATGTACATGTATTAACAAAGTTATAAAACAATTATATATATATATATATATTTCATTTTTCAATATGGTTTTTTTAATCTTTCTCAAGGCTTAAATATGTTTTTAGATTTTATAATATATCTTTTTTTTTCATTTTAATCCTCTTAGTTTTTTTTCCTCAAAATAGTTTCAATAATATATTTTTTTTCATTTAGGTTCTCTTTAAGTTCCTATGATATACTTGTGTTTTTCAGTCTATGAAATATTTGGTTCATATTCAATTAGTCCCTGCATAATTGGGACTAAAACGAAAAAAGTATATTACAAGAATTAAAATAAAACAACGAGGATCAAATTGAAAAAAATATATTATAGGGATGAAATCAATTTTTCTTTCAAAAATACTAAAACAAAAAGTTTTTTAGAGACCAAAAACATATTTAAGTTTTTATATTTTACCAATATTATCTAATCACATCTACATAATATAAACCACATGCTATTACTAAAAAATGGGGTGACTAAGCTCATATGACAACAACATTAAAGGGTACAAAGAAGGTTCTCAAAATACAATAATTCTCTAATTGTTTGTGGTCTTTGTAGGTTTCCTCCTCAAATGTGCAAGCTCCCAATACACAGGCCCACTGTTTGCTCCCTTCTCCTTTGTAGTGGGCATTGTGGCTGAGGGATCACGTTGGACACTCCCTAGAATGCCAGAATCACCTCTTTCAGTCATGGCTCCATGCATGTTCGTGGGATGAGGGGTTATGGAGTATCTACTCAACCGACATGGTCTGGTCACTCCTCCACTGCCCTTTTAGAAGGTAGACCACTGCCCAAAGAAACACATAACTAGGCCTCCCGGTTGGGCCCTAATTGGGACGTGTCGAACACAAACCCCCAAGATTTAAGTTGAATTGGGAAAAGAGCTTATTGAGGCATACAAATTTGAACTATAGCATCGTCATCTAGTTCAACCTCTAATATTATCGTTCATGACTTTACGCTTGACTGAGCAATGCTCGATTTCCAACTTTGTTGTTTGGACAATTGGTACTTGGATCTTGAGGTTGTGGTTCTCGGGTTGGCATTAGATAACCGGTGGGTTTGAAGTACTATTTTTCAAAATTTTAAAATGCCAAAAGGGGATGTTTACGAAGAGTCGTTCACTTAGTAAGATCAAGACATGTGCCCTTATTGGGTTTGTTGGATGAACATCAAATTGTAGATAGTTGAAAATAAAAAAAGGAAACTTCTTGTAGAAATTATCACTTGTCTCTTTTACAATACCTATGAGTCTTCTGTTCTACGTCTCTTGAGTAGCCACTCCCGTGAGGGTTTTCATCTTCTTGATCGAGGTATTTATCTCTTTCTTGTTTTCCCCTTCTTCCTTTTTAGCAGTTTAGAAAGGGTTCTTAAGTAAATAAACTGATGGATGGTATGAATATTCCAATTAGGGTTTCATATGAAGAGCAGCAGGGATGATTTTGTTGATATCATAGGAGAGATACGTGCGTTAAGAAACCAAAGTCCTCCACAAGTGTGGGAAATGGAAATTTGTGGGTGGCTCAGACTTACAACAATGGGTGTGTGAGCAAATGCCTCACTAATTTCAAAAACCTTTCTAAATAATATATATATATATATATATGTATGTATATATATATTCTGAAATAAATTACTTATAGCAATAGGAGAGGTATGAAGTTGCACCTGATGACCCACCTACTTTAGACTTATGGGTTACGTTGTAGCATATAATTAATGAAATTTGATGACATCACCAATTAAACAATACTATCAGTAAAATTTAGAGGCATTCTGTATCAACTAACTCGTGAATAGTTGAATAATCGCTAATACTCGCTTGTTTTTTTTGTAGCATGCTTAAATATATGAGATTCATTTTCTGCATTTGATAAGAAGAAGTTGATTTATTTTGCTTAACTTTATCTTTCAGAATTTTATCTTCTTAAACTTTTGGTACTAGATAGTCAGCTTGAAAATTATTTCATGGATATATGCTCTAACAATGCATTTTCAGAATTAGGTGATTAGTGATATTTCTATAAAGCTTGTGGAGACTAGCAAACATGTTGTATATCTCTTGATATATTTGCTTTTAGAGTTAGCTTTGATACTACCTGTGGCAACTGCAACCGTTGTATCATCAAGAATTGGATGCAAAATCGTATGAGAGATGAATGATTGAATCATTGTTTAGTTACTTATAATATAGATAGAGATTTTTAGGAGGTTAATGTTGGGTATCCAAGTGTGAGAGATAAAATAAAGAAGTCTCACATCGCCTAGTAATGAATAAAATGAAGAATATATAATAGGCTAGACACATTAACCTAACACATTAAGGTTTTGAGAACAAATATAGTCAAAGTCTCTTAGTGTTCCCCTTGAAAATTTCCTACAAGTGGTATTAGAGCCGATGGTTTGATTAAAAGTATCCGGCTCCTTGTATCGAAAGTCTACCTAGCAATGTATAGGCTAGATGGCGTGTCCCGTTGATGTGTGTGAAACGGCGGTGCAAGTACACAAGTATGTGGATGAAAAAAGCTTCCCCTCAAGGGGGGTCCGAGAATGGCTTGATGAAAAAACCCGAGTATCCAAGTGTGAGAGATAAAATAAAGAAGTCCCACATCGCCTAGCAATGAATAAAATGAAGAGTATATAAGATGTAAAGAATCATGAAGATTCCTCAATCAAAGGATCAAATCAAGACAAATCAAATAAACCGTTGGAAGCTAATCTGTCAGAATGCATTGCCTTAATTCATGGAGTCAAACCTATTAATGGCCATAAAGTCACTTGATGCTATTTCCTTATATATTTGTTATTACCGTTGGCAATGTTCTTATATATTCAATATTGTAAATCAATGAAAGAAAGGTAGAAGCATAACACGTTTTGCAATTCCATTGCTTTTTCAATATCATAATATTATTTGTTACCATCTCATTTTCCTTATGGTATCAGAAGAGCCTAAACTCTCCATTTTGACATTTCACCAATGCTCCAGCCTAGTTTCAATCAAACTATCCACCACAAACTTCTACCTCTTCTACCTAATAACCATGTTAATCATATTTCTACTCCCACTCGACCCACTCGGGACAAACGCCCCCACCTTACCTAAAAGACTATGATTGCCCAACTATCAACAACCCTCCCCACTCCCATGATGCCCTCCTTATCTCTATTGACGAGCCTAAGACCTTTAAATATGCTCTCAAATACACAAATTGGAGGACTGCTATGCATGATGAAATTGATGCCCTTCATCGCAACCACACTTGGTCTCTTGTTCCTCGCCTACCTGATGCCAATGTTGTTGGCTCTAAATGGATCTTTCGAACTAAAGTGAAAGAAGACGACACTATAGACAGGTTTAAATCTCGTTTGGTAGCTAAAGGATATACACAGATTCCTGGCCTTGATTTTGGTGAAACTTTCAGTCCAGTTGTCAAAGCTCCAACAATTCGGATTATCCTCTCTTTGGCTGTGCGTTTCAAATGGCCCTTTAAACAATTAGATGTGAAGAATGCATCCTTGCATGGCACACTCAATGAACGTGTCTACATGGAACAACCTCCAGGCTTTGTACATTCAAATTTTCCTGATCATGTCTGCCTTCTCCATAAATCCCTTCATGGTCTCAAACAAGCACCTCGTGCTTGGTTTGCTAAATTATCTGCTTGCCTTGTTTCTATTGGATTTACATGCAGTAAAGCTGATTCGTCACTCTTTATTTATCGGCGTGACACTAACTTCATTCTTTTGCTTGTCTATGTAGATGACGTTATCATTACAGGAAACAACCCAACCTTCATCTCTGCCTTTACCCAACGTCTCAACCAAGACTTTGCTCTCAAAGACTTAGGCCAACTACATTATTTCCTGGGACTTGAAGTTAGATATTTCTCTGGTGGCCTCACAATCTCACAAACGAAATATGCACGAGATCTTCTAGCAAAAGTCAACATGCTTGAAGCCTTAAAATCAACACTCCTATCACTCATAAAGCCATTGATCTATCCGATGACCATGAACCTGTGGATCCTACCGAATATCGTCGCCTATGTGGTTCTCTGCAGTATCTTACCTTCACAAGACCGGACATTACACATGCTGTCAATGTTGTGTGCCAACATTTTCAAAATCCAACGAAAAAGGACCTACGTGCAGTCAAACGCATTTTGCGTTGTATCAAAGGAACTTTGACACATGGCCTTCGGTATTTATCTCAAAGCTCTTTAACTCTTAATGCCTTTTGTGATGCCGATTGGGCAGGATGTCCAACTACTAGGAGAAGCACCACTAGTTATTACATCTTCCTTGGATCAAATTATATATCTTGGGCCTCGAAGAAGCAACCCACCGTCTCTCGTTCGAGCACTGAAGCTGAATATAGGTCATTGGCAACAGTCACCGCCGAACTAACATGGCTTCAACATCTCTTCCATGACCTCGGCATCAAACTTGAACATCGCCCACTCCTCCTTTGTGATAACAAAAGTGCAATTCACTTGTCTCGCAACCCGGTGCTTCATGCTCGGACCAAACACATTGAGATTGACTATCATTTCATCCGAGAAAAAGTTACCACCGGTCATCTCCAGCTTCAATACTTACCTACAGCTCAACAAATTGCAGATGTGTTCACCAAAGCATTGGGCAAAGATTCTTTTGCCACTTTTCGATACAAGCTTGGCGTTCATCCATACTCTCTGCCAACCTTGAGGGGGGATGTAAAGAATCATGAAGATTCCTCAATCAAAGGATCAAATCAAGACAAATCAAATAAACCGTTGAAAGCTAATCTGTCAGAATGCATTGCCTTAATTCATGGAGTCAAACCTATTAATGGCCATAAAGTCACTTGATGCTATTTTCTTATATATTTGTTATTACCGTTGGCAATGTTCTTATATATTCAATATTGTAAATCAATGAAAGAAAGGTAGAAGCATAACACGTTTTGCAATTCCATTGCTTTTTCAATATCATAATATTATTTGTTACTTTCTCATTTTCATTATAAGAGGCTAGACCCATTAACCTAACACCTTAAAGTTTTGGGAACAAATGTGGTCAAAGTCTCTTAGTGCTCCCCTCGAATGATTTAGGCAATTAAAGAGGGATAATTTAGGCAATCAGGTGAAAATTTTAAATGATATTAATAATATTTATTGTGAATAACTACTTTTCTTAATAAGTGTGAAAGTGATCAAATTTGTTTATATAGTGTAACGGAGTGGTATTTTTAATGTTTTAAATTTATATACGAGTTTTGCCCCCGAGAACATTTATGGGTGAGTCCCTGTTCATTGGGCTGTGGCTGTACCGAACACCACGAAGTATGTTAGTTTTAAATATAAACTAGTACGATACCCGTGCGAATGCACGGGGCACACGTTATTTATTATGCTTAATATTTTAAGACGTGATTGTTGATATCAAATGATATTTTTGATTTAATATATTAAAAATTAATTAATTTTATAGTGAAAGTGAAAGAAATATTAAATGTATATCAAATATTACTATTTATATAATTGTGTGACTTGTATACCATATATGGCTAAGATGAAACAAACATGGTTAGAGTTTTATTGATTAGATATATAGTAGATAGATAATCATTTATAAATAAACATTTATAAAATTGGTCTGTGTCAAAGACGATAAAATTATACCGACAACTTATAATATTTCTCCCGTCGAGACTTAAAAGTAAAATAATCATTAAAAAATAATAAAACATTTATAAAAATTGATATGTGCTAAAAGATAATGAAATTATAGCAATAACATGTTATTTTCTCCCGTCGGGACTAAAAAGCAAAATAATCATTTATAAAAACATAATAGCATTCATAAAAAAAGAATATAAAAAGTAATTATACTAACAACATACTATGTTTTTCCATCTAGAATCAAAAGCAAAATAATTGATGATCGTATGTAATATTTCCTTCCGTTAAGAATAAAAAGTAAAATAATCATCTATATTTAAATAATATATAATAAAGATATTTATAATCAAATATATAAATATAAATAGTAAAATATATAACAAAACTCGGTTGAGACTCAAAAGTTAGTTAATCACTTATAAATAACTTATACATTTATAAAATTGATCTGTGTCAAAGACGATAAAATTATACCGATGACATGTAATGTTTCCCCCGTCGAGACTTAAAAGTAAAATAATCAATTAAAAATAATAAAAATATTTATAAAAACTGATAAGTGCTAAAAGATAACGAAATTATAGCGACAACATGCTATTTTCTCCAGTCAGGACTCAAAATCAAAATAATCATTCATAACATTGTACTTAATTAGTGTTTTTCAGTCAGATTTCAAAATCAAAATTATTAGTTTTTAAAAATTAAATATGTTTATAAAAAAATAAAAAATAATTATACCGACATGTAATGTCTCCCGTCACGACTCAAAAGCAAAATAACAATTTATACATAACTTAAAAAATATAAATAAAATGTTAATAAAAAATAAAATTAAAATTATACCGACAACATGTAATGTTTCTCCCGTCAAGACTTAATAATTTCGTTCTCATCGACAACATTGTACTTAAGTAGTGTTTTTCCGCCAGAACTCAAAAACAAAATTATTTGTTTGGAAAAAATAAATACATTTATAAAAAAATAAAAAAAATAATTATATCGACATGTAATGTCTCCTGTCACGACTCAAAGGTAAAATAATAATTTATAAATAACTTAAAAAAATATAAAAAAATGTTAATCAAAAAATAAAAATAAAATTATACCGACAACATGTAATGTTTCTCCCGTTTTAATAATTTTGTTCCCATCGACAATATTGTACTTAAGTAATGTTTTCCAGTCAGAAATAAAAAACAACATTATTTGTTTGTAAAAAATAAATACATTTATAAAAAAATAAAAAATTATGCCGACATGTAATGTCTCCTATCACGACTCAAAAGCAAAATAATAATTTATAAATAACTTAAAAAATATAAAAAATGTTAATAAAAAAATGAAAATAAAATTATATCGACAACATGTAATGTTTCTCCCGTCGAGACTTAAGAATTTTGTTCTCGTCGATAACATTGTACTTAAGTAGTGTTTTCCCGTCGGAACTCAAAAACAAAATAATCATTTATAAAAATTAAATACATTTATAATAAAATAGTTATACCGACATGTAATGTCTCCTGTCACGACTCAAAAGTAAAATAATAATTTATAAATAACTTAAAAATATGTTAATAATAAAATAAAATTAAAATTATACCGACAATATGTAATGTTTCTTCCGTCAAGACTTAATAATTTCGTTCTCGTCGACAATATTGTATTTAAGTAGTGTTTTCCTGTCATAACTAAAAAACAAAATAATCATTTATAAAAATTAAATACATTTATAAAAAAAATTATAAATAACTGAAAAAATATAAAAAAAGTTAATAAAATAAATATAAAAAAGCACAAAAAAAAAAGAGAAAGAGAAGAAGAATGAGAGTGAGAGAGAGAGAAAGAGAAGAATGAGAGAATAAGAGTGAGAGAGAGAGAAAAAAAAAGGAGCAGAATTGACGTAGGGCGTAAGAGAGGTGAGAAAAGAAAGAGAAAGAGAGAGAGAAAAAGAAAAGTAAAAAGTGAAAGAGAGAAAGTAAAAAGTGGGTAAAAAAATAATTTTTTATGTGAATTTTAATTTTTGTTTTGATTAATTTTTATTTAGATTGATATTTTTGTCCCTAAAAAATATAGATATTATTTATATAAGATGTCTAAATTTGTAATTTTCTAGCCTACTAGCCTATTGTTTTATTTGTTAAATTTCTCCCGTCAAGACTTAATAATTCCGTTCTCATCGACAACATTATACTTAAGTAGTGTTTTCTATTTGTTTGTAAAAAATAAATACATTTATAAAAGAATAAAAAAAATTATACTGACATGTAATGTCTCTCGTCACGACTCAAAAACAAAATAATAATTTATAAATAACTTAAAAAAATATAAAAAAATGTTAATAAAAAACAAAATTAAAATTATACCGATAACATGTAATGTTTCTCCTGTCGAGACTTAAGAATTTTTTTCTCGTCGACAATATTGTACTTAAGTAGTGTTTTCCCGTCGGAGCTAAAAAACAAAATAATCATTTATAAAAATTAAATACATTTATAAAAAAATAATTATACCGACATGTAATGTCTCCCTTCACGACTCAAAAGCAAAATAATAATTTATAAATAACTTAAAAAATATAAAAAAAATGTTAATAATAAAATAAAATTAAAATTATACCGACAACATGTAATGTTTCTCTTGTCGAGACTTAATAATTTCGTTCTCGTCGACAATATTGTACTTAAGTAGTGTTTTCCCGTCGGAGCTAAAAAACAAAATAATCATTTATAAAAATTAAATACATTTATAAAAAAATAATTATACCGACATGTAATGTCTCCCGTCACGACTCAAAAGCAAAATAATAATTTATAAATAACTTAAAAAATATAAAAAAAATGTTAATAATAAAATAAAATTAAAATTATACCGACAACATGTAATGTTTCTCCTGTCGAGACTTAATAATTTCGTTCTCGTCGACAATATTGTACTTAAGTAGTGTTTTCACGTCAGAACTAAAAAACAAAATAATTATTTATAAAAATTAAATATATTTATAAAAATATAATAATTTATAAATAACTGAAAAAAATATTAAAAAAATGTTAATAAAATAAATATAAAAAAATGTATAAAAAAAAGAGAAAGAGAAGAAGAATGAGAGAATGAGAGTGAGTGAGAGAGAGAAAAAAAAGAAGGAGCAGAATTGATGTAGGGCGTCAGAGAGGGAGAGGGAAAAGAGAGTGAGAAAAGAAAGAGAAAGAGTGAGAGAAAAAGAAAAGTAAAAAGTGAAAGAGAGAAAGTAAAAAGTGGGTAAAAAAATAATTTTTTATGTGAATTTTAATTTTTGTTTTGATTAATTTTTAGTTAGATTGTTATTTTTGTCCTGAAAAGTATATGTGTTATTTATATAAAATGTCTAAATTTGTAATTTTGCTAGTCTGTTATTTTATTAAATAGATAATAGATAGAATAGATAGATTGATAGATAATAGATAGATAGAATAGATAAACTGACTGAAGAAATGAATTTAATCTATAAATGAAAGAATTTAAGGGAACGATTCCTTTCATATCATTGAATACTGATTGGAGAATTACTAGTATTTGCCTAAGGTGTCCCTAAACACCAACGAAGGGCTCAGATTCGTAGATTGCGGATAATTAATGAGTAAGTAGACTCGATATTACGATAACTTTTTGACAGAGATAAATTAATTTCATTTCACTATAAAATGCGAGACAACTAAACAAACTTGACAATGCGCCACACACACACTGTCCTTTCTGGTCCCTGCCACTGCCAATGGTGTCGTTTTGCCCCGTGATCCCCCAGTCCAGCTTCTGCATTTCCTCTCCAATTTCAAATACTACTTCATATTTTGCACGCCGCAAGCACACCGTTCAATCTCATTCCCAACCTTTCCCACTCGCGCTCCACCGTTCACATTCCCTTCGGTATGTTTAGTTTTATTTATTCACCATAAACAAACCATAGTACTGTCACCACTCCTTGCTTAGTAGTCATTTCATTTCCTTGGAAAATTAAATTGACTAATTTCCTACAATTTTAAAACCTTGACCTCGTGGTAAACTGAACTACATAAATGCAAAACAATCTCTTTCATGTTATACGTGACGTTCAGTATATTCCCCTGCATTTTCTTAATCCTTTACAAAGCCAACGTCCATTTACAGATATTGTTTTTCTTTTCAATATTTTTTTTTTTGAGGATAGTGTTTTTTTTTTCCCTTCTGTCTCAGAAAGGGTGTTTGTTTACTATGGGGGACAGAGTCACCAAGCACCACCATACGTGCTTCACTTACAGGTATCAACTTTAGTTAACTTTATATTGGAAAGCATTGTTCTAATTTTTGCAGAATGGCGAGTGAATGAAAACTCCAATGTATAATTATTTAATTAACTTGTGTTTTTTTTTTCTCCTTTATTTATTGGGATACTGGCAGATGTTTCAGTAGATGTAGCTGTAGAGGAAAAAAAGCTTCCCAAAGGAGAAACTTGGTCTGTTCACAAGTTTGGTGGAACTTGTGTGGGAAGCTCAGTGAGGATAAGAAATGTTGCAGATGTAATTATTAATGATGATTCTGAGAGGAAATTGGTGGTGGTGTCTGCTATGTCAAAGGTGACAGATATGATGTATGATCTCATCCAAAGGGCTCAATCTCGCGACGAGTCTTACATATCTGCACTGGATGCTGTTGCAGAGAAGCATAGCTTAGCTGCACATGATCTACTAGATGGGGATGATCTTGCTACTTTCTTATCGCGGTTGTATCAAGACATCAGTAACTTGAAGGCAATGCTTCAAGCCATATACATAGGTATACATCTACCCTCTCTTTGATTTTGTCTCTTGTTTTCCCCATGAACCAAAAAGCTACCTATTTATTTTATAAGCCGTATGATATCCATTTCTTTGAAAAATCCTGTCTTTATCTGGAATATTATATTCATTCATGTTGTCTATGTTTATACTTTCTGATTAAGTTGACATTCATGCATTTTTACCTGTATGGTGTATTTCTATAATTCTATGTATTTGGTAACATGGAGTTTTTTGTGATCTTACAAACTACCACTTTATTTCTTAGATAATAATAATAAAACTTTTTCAGTAATTGTGTTGAGATTTCATGAATGATGCGACTATTGGCTTTGTTTTTATTTCATTTCTCTCATGGATGGAAAACAAAATCATTGAATATGTTGGAGTTGAAGCCCCGACACAAATTCCTGTTCTACAAATAATTGGCATGTCCATATGACGTGGAAGAACATTACCAATAGGAAAAAGTAAAAGATAAATCATTGTGATGTGGCTTGTAATTGTCCCTTTTTTATTTTTAGAAGATGCTTTCTTAAATGTCAAATTTAAATGGCCCTTTCTGTTTGTTTTCTTTTCCTAATCGTGATCCTGTTGATTCTTAATTATCGTTTTACTTAAAAATCATTGGCTGAGGATTCTAAGTGCTTCTATTTGATGGGATATTAATTCAATCTTAAAATATTTTGGATTTGACTTGTCTAAAATGAGTAATTCACTTTGTTTTTGAATGAAAGTGAGTAATTCACTTTAGAAAATAAAGTAAATAATTCCATTTGATGACGAAAAAAATCAACTGTTGATAGCACATCATATCTATGATTTATTATGCATGTGTTTGTAGTATACGATTGAGGTTAATTGCTCGCCATAAAGAAGCCAAATCCATATATTTCATATCTTCTTCATATAATAATAAAGAATCATTTATGATGGATAATAATATTAATTAATATGTTGCTTAAAAGGAATTTGTGGGGCTATCATCCTAACTAACACACTTAATACTTTGCAGCTGGTCATGCAACAGAATCCTTTACTGACTTTGTTGTGGGACACGGGGAGTTGTGGTCTGCACAGTTGTTGTCTTTTGTTATTAGGAAGGTCTGTTGTTTTAATAAGAAATATGTGCATTTTTTCTTTTATTTATCAGAATTTTGCTGATTGCATCATGCTTCCTTTCCATTCTGCAGAAAGGGACTGACTGCAAATGGATGGACACAAGGGAAGTCCTCATTGTAAATCCTACTCGTTCTGATCAAGCTGATCCTGACTACTTGGAAACTGAACAAAGACTTAACAAATGGTACTCTCTGAATCCGTCTAAGGTAATCGTTGCTACTGGATTTATTGCAAGCACTCCTCAAAATATTCCCACTACTCTCAAGAGAGATGGAAGTGACTTCTCAGCGGCAATTATGGGTGCACTGTTCAGGGCTCGTCAGGTCACCATTTGGACAGATGTTGATGGTGTGTATAGTGCAGATCCTAGAAAAGGTTTGTTCTAGTCCTTATTTCATGTGCTGGTTTTGTTTGGTTTAAAACTCAATATAATCCGAGTCGAACTAGATAGACCCATATGGGGCAAAACTCTCCCGATGCTTCACAAAACTCGAACTTAAGACTCAACTCAAGAGAAACCAAGCTTCTTGCCACCTAACCGGCTTTGGTTCATGTGCTAGTTAAACCATGAGTTGATTATATGATGGTTACTGAATTTTAATTCTGATACTACTCAGTGACACATGGGCTTTGTTCTTCATTTACTTCACTCTTGAGTCTTGACATATTGATGATGCTTTTGAGTTTTGTCTTATGTGCAACTACCTTAACATGTGTTCAATCCCGCATGAACAATATCTTCTCCAGTTGGTGATGCTGTGATTTTGAAGACACTGTCTTATCAAGAGGCATGGGAGATGGTAAGTTGCACACTGGAAAGCGTCAAAGCTTCTTCTGCCCATAAAATTCAGGAGATTAACTTTCAAACTGCATCTTGTGCAGTCTTATTTTGGGGCAAATGTCTTACATCCACGCACAACTATTCCAGTTATTCGATATGGCATACCCATTGTAATAAGGAACATTTTCAACACCTCTGCTCCTGGAACAAAGATCTGCCATCCTTCTATTATTGAAAATGAAGATATGAAGAAGTTAAAAAATTATGTCAAAGGCTTTACAACGATAGACAACTTGGCACTTGTAAATGTTGAAGGGTGAGTCATGAATTGCAGTCATTTTATACAATTAATTATTTGCTTTCTTGCTGTTTGATACTTTCAAAAAGTTGTAGACTCTAACCTTTTTTTTTCGTTGTTTCCTTTTGCAGAACTGGAATGGCTGGTGTTCCAGGTACAGCCAGTGCTATTTTTAGCGCAGTAAAAGAGGTTGGAGCTAATGTTGTTATGATATCTCAGGTACACTACTCACCATCTTTTGCTGTTTTTCGCACCTATTTTTTCATAGTTATATTTATGAAACTGACATGATGATTAACTGCGTCTTTGTAGGCCAGTAGTGAGCATTCAGTATGTTTTGCTGTGCCTGAGAAGGAAGTAAAAGCTGTAGCTGAGGTGTTGCAGTCTATGTTTCATAATGCTTTGGGTGCTGGGCGGCTTTCTCAGGTGCCAAATCTAATTCTGCTATAACAACATGCTAATTTCAATTTTATTGCAACCAAATTCTTTTTCTGTCCAATTGTGAAGTGATGTCAATATTCAAGACTAACATATGCAATTTGTTAAATTATATCTTGTTATCATCTTTAAAAATCTAAAGTATGCAGTTACCACCTCTCAGGTTGCAATCATTCCAAATTGTAGTATTTTGGCAGCTGTTGGCCAGAATATGGCAAGTACTCCAGGAGTTAGTGCCACCCTTTTCAATGCATTGGCTAAGGTATCTTAGTAGTATGACAGTTTTTGTTAAGGTTAGAATATAATGTTTTGTAAATTTATTTTGTGTACTGTAATCATTTAAAAAAAATACGTTACTTTATAAAAAAATGTTTTTCTTAATTTTTTTCCCCCTACCTGTATGTATTACATTACCTATCATAGGAGTGATAAGGTGGTTTGAAGGAAGGAACATAGATAAGGTGACGTGGATTTGAATCCCCTTACTAACATTACTAACAATTAATTACTAACATTTGTGATTCAAAAATAAAATTACTATATAACCTATCCTAAATCTGTTGCAAGTGACAACCCGATGTAAAATATAGTAAAATCTATATGCATGAATCAATCTACTCAAAGTTGATAAGTTGTTGGTTGCCCATAAATAATGCACTGCATGACTCTAATATAATGTCAAGTGAGCAAGCACCACTCCATTGACGTGACAACGCCCAAGAATAGTGAAAAATAAGCAAAATGTTCCCATATGGTCATAAGGAACGTGGGTAAAGATATTATTAGTTCACAAATATAATATTTGTTTTGAAACTTGAAATGTAGGAGAGAGAGTTGAAGGATTAGACACATTGGGATTCAAGATTTGGTATAAATGAAATATAAGATCGTGAAACGATATAGGCATAAATTTGTAGATAAACATTGAACAAAAGACGATGTCGATGGGGTATATCAGTACTTAGACGCTAAAAAAAGGAAACGAGGTATCTATAAACTTGCTAAAAGTGAAAGAAAAATAAGACTTAAATCAGCTGAGATGCATTAAGGAAGCAGAGGGAAAAGTATTGATCACAAAATAAGATATCAATGGAAGATGAAAGAGTTATTTTAATAAACTTATCAATAAGGACATGAGTATTCTTTGAACTCAGATAGACTTAACATTGTAGAAGAGAATCAAAAATTACTTTTACTAGTGAAGAATTTGAGAATCTGATATAAAAGAAGTAATGAAGTGGGTGACTAATGGTAAAACAGTTAGACCAAATAATATACCTATTGAGGAATGGAAAGACCGAGAGGGAAAGATGTGAGATGGCTTATAAAGTTGTTCAACGAGATTATGAGGTCTAAGAGCATGTAAAGTGAATGGACGAGTACTTTAATCTCTATCTTTAAGAACAAATGCAATATATCAAACTATGCAAATTACACAGGGATTAAACTTATGAGTAGAGAGATTGGGAGCAAATTAAGACAAGATACCCACATTAAAAAAATAAATTTGCTTTTATGCCGAGAAGATCAACAATGAAAGCTATATACTTGCTACGGGATTGATAGAGAGATATTAGATGAATTAAAAAAACCTACACAGTCTTTATTGATTTAAAAAAGGAAATGTCACATAGTATTGAAGGAGATTTTGTGAAAGCCTATAGAGAATAAATCAGTTCAGATTGTTTACATTCAAATAATAAATTAATAATAATAAACAATGCATATGAAGGGCCACAACTAGTGTGAGAATACATGTTGAGAACGTAAAAGATTTCCTGATAACTATAGACGTATACCAAGGGCCACCTGTGAGTCCATTTTTTTTTTTCCTTTTTTTTCTTTTTTACCTTAGTTCTAGAACATATCTAAGATACAATTCTAAGGTGCATGCATAATGATATAGTCTTAGAGAGTCGAGAAAAGAAACAAATGGAAAGTTATGGAATAGGAACCAAGTTTTAAAAACATGCTTTTTGCTTAAGCGTAAGTAAAACAAAGTATATGAAATATAAATTTAGCAATAGACATACAAGTACTAACATAAAGGTAAAAATAAAGAACATATAATACAAGTATCATGTTACAAGTACCTTGGGTCCATCATATAAAGTGATAAGAAGATAAAGAGAGAAGACAACCACATGACTCAAACAACGTGAATAAAACAAATGGATGAGTGCGATCCGTGATTAAAAAGTACCATTCAAGTTTAGAGAAATTTTTTACCATTATAATATTGTACAGGACTAAATGTTGAGTGGTAAATGGTAAAGTAAACTCGATGTCGCAAATATGAGAATGTACGATGGATGGATGAGTGGTTATACAAGATAAGATGTGGGATTAGAAAAACAATCATCAGAGAGAAAATTACTGTAGATGATTCAATAATGAGAGGTAGAAAGACAGCAAGAAAAACTTTAAGACAAACTATCAATAAATATTTAGAGGTACATAATTTATATATGTATTTTGAATATGGCAGGATATTATGATGTTGATTGATTCGCATTATTAATGGATCTCATTTAATTAAAAAAGACTTGGTTGTTATTATCATTCTAATGTAATAAATAATCATTTGATTCAGATGCCTTTTTGTGCAGATGAACTAAACTGGACTAATAATTTGAATGTAACAGACTTTGTTGTTATTATCATTGTAATGTAATAAATAATCATTTGATTAAGATGCCTTTTGTACTGGATTAATAATTTGAATGTAGCATTCAACTAACGAGTGCTTTGCCTTTCCTCTGTTCATTGAAATATGTTGGTATGTTTTATTTTTTTGGTTTAACTTGTTTATGGTCAAATTTATTATTGAAACAGGCCAACATAAATATCCGTGCTATAGCACAAGGTTGTTCTGAGTACAATATTACCGTCGTTCTTAAGCAAGAGGATTCTATAAGGGCTCTGCGGGCTGTCCATTCCAGATTTTATCACTCACAAACCGCCATAGCAATGGGTATTATTGGACCTGGATTAATTGGGAGCACACTAGTTGACCAGCTAAGGGATCAGGTACTGTTTCTTCTTTTCACGTAAAAATTAAGCAAACATAACGGCTTCCGATCGTTGGTTTAATTCATGTAACATTTGTTTACACAGGCTGCAATTTTGAAAGAAGAATTAAACATTGATTTGTGTGTAATGGGCATCATGGGTTCAAAGTTGATGCTCCTTGATGATGCGTAAGTCAATTTGTTTTGAGCTAAATCCCTTGAATGTTAAGGAATGAGGAAATGCCTAAACTGGTCAATGACAAAAAAACACTGAGACATTTGAAGATTGAAAGGTATTAATTTGGTCCTAAACTAAAATACGTCAAATTAATCTCTTATGTGGACCAATTTAGGCTTTTACTCTTAAGTAATTAACAATGAAATCTCTTAATCAACAAGGAAAGCTCAACTGCGAACAACTAAGCATACTCGAGTATAACAAAAAGATGAAGACGCAAATAATATTAGCAGCAGCACATGGTTATGCAGTGTACATCCTGGGATTTCTTAGCTTATGTCCTTGGCTCCCTCTGCTTTATTAATCATATTAATATTAATTTGGTTCTAATTCAATTATGATGAACGATGATTTCTGGTTTGCAGGGGCATCGACTTAGCTAAGTGGAGAGAACTCCGAGAGGAAAAAGGTGAAGTGGCTAATTTGGAAAAATTTGTTCAACATGTGCATGGAAATCATTTTATACCAAACACCGTTCTAGTGGACTGCACAGCTGATTCTGTCATAGCAAGCCATTACGATGACTGGCTGCGCAAAGGAATACATGTAATCACCCCCAATAAAAAGGCAAATTCAGGACCACTTAATCAGGTAATTAAATTAATCCATCACATTCTCCTTTTGCTTGCTCAGACTGCTTTATTGTTTGTTAAGCAACATATCTCATTTGTATTTCTCAAAATGCTTCCTATTTATAATCTCCAATGGTTACTATATGTTATTCTTTTACTATTTGATTTATATGTTATTACTTTCGGGACTTTATGACCTTCACTTTCTGCTTCTAGTATATGAGGTTACGAGCTCTTCAGAGGCAATCATACACACATTACTTCTATGAAGCTACTGTTGGAGCTGGTCTTCCAATTATTAGCACTTTAAGGGGCCTTCTCGAAACTGGTGACAAGATATTGCAAATTGAAGGCATCTTCAGGTTCACTTCAAAACTATTTTTCTCCCTCCACTTGCCTTTTTTTTTTTTTTTTTTTTTGGTTTTTGTTTGGATTAGACAACCTCACATCTCAGATTTTGAGATTTCTGATCTGGCATTCAGTCCAATTGTCCACCATACTTTTCTGTCTTCGAAGGGAAAAATAAATTTAAAACACCAATTCAAGGATCAATAATGCCTTTAGGTTTTGTTCATTTGATTTTATACTTTCAACCTTAAGGCAGTACCTTTGATTTTGCAGTGGGACTTTGAGTTGCATCTTTAATAACTTCAAAGATGGCCGGGTTTTTAGTGAGGTAGTTGCTGAAGCAAAGGAAGCAGGTTACACTGAACCAGATCCAAGGGATGATCTGTCTGGAACTGATGTTGCAAGAAAGGTGCAATATTTGACATATCTGCCACATTTTACAATCACGTGGCAATAAAGTGCCTTCTTGTGGTGGACATCTCATGAGTTTTGATATTAAGACATGCTTAATTTGAGAAATATGAATAGGGCTGTAATTGAATTGAGCCAAATCAACTGTGAGGATGTTTGTTTTTCATTCCTTTGAACCTCAAATTTATATGAGTTTGATTTCAAATTTGATTTACATGTATAAACTTGTATTTTATTTCAAGCTTAAATCTGACTAGTTAAAATGTTGATATACTAAAAATCATTGAAAGATTTAAAATACACAAGTTGAATCAAACTAATATTATTTCAAACAATCACAAATGTCTTGGTGGTAATTGATCTTAAAATATGCACATTACATGATCCTATGAGAAGTAGTTGGAACTTGTACGATACTGACAGTTTTAGTTTAATTCATGATAGCATTTTATGCTTAATTCAGTCCTCTTCAGGTTGTGATCATTTGACTTTAAAATTCCTGTTGTTCTACAGGTGATAATACTTGCAAGGGAATCTGGCTTAAAGCTAGAGCTTTCTGATATTCCGGTTGAAAATCTTGTGCCAGAACCATTAAGAGTAAGAACCAATTTCTTTTAATCACACAGTTCTGACTAATAGTGTGTACTCTTATACCTAACAAGGATACTTTGATGATTGTATGCAGGTTAGTGCATCAGCTCAAGAGTTCATGCAAGAATTACCAAAATTTGACCAGGAGTTAACAAAGAAACAAGAAGATGCTGACACTGCTGGGGAAGTAAGTAACTAGACATTTACTATAGAAATTTACGTTGTCAATTAGTTTTTCCATGATGAGATTTTCTTCATTGTATAGCATTTATATCGTTTAAGAGTATATGTAATATTTGAAGGTGTTGAGATATGTGGGAGTGGTTGACGTGACTAATCAAAAGGGGGTGGTGGAGCTTCGAAGGTACAAGAAGGATCATCCATTTGCACAACTATCAGGGTCAGATAACATTATTGCATTCACAACAAGAAGATATAGAAATCAGCCTCTTATAGTTCGTGGACCAGGGGCCGGTGCCCAAGTCACAGCTGGCGGAATATTCAGTGACATTTTACGACTTGCCTCTTATCTTGGTGCTCCATCTTAGATGTCATTTTGCTAGCTACCATGAATTCTGTACCATCTAATTGTATCCTTTGCTTCTTGCTGTAAGTTTAGTTCGGGCGATATGAATATAAATAAATAATTAGAATGTCATTATAAGCATTACAATTGCTCCTTCAATAAAAAAAATGTGAATTGCTCCGACTTAAATTTTTTAACACCATCTTATACTACTTTGGGAAGTATATTAACTAATTTAAAAGTTCGACTTAGGATTTGTTTGGGAGTTTAGATAGAACGGAAAGGTCTATGAGTAATAATTTATTAGTAATATAGAGAAAAATTGCCATACAAAGTCCTCTCATAGTTCATTTATTTAGTGGCGATGGCTAGGGTGCACAAGCGAGACATATCTTTCATGGTGCACAAATAATTTTCACCATCAGATCAAATACCCCTACCAATCTTACCATCCATCCTCACCATATCTATCCATCCTCCCACTCCCTCTCTGTCATCAACGAAGGTTTTCACGTCGTAGCAGAGGAAATTGGCCATAGCGGCCACGAAACCTGACTTTCCGGTGCCGGAGGGACCGTACAAGAGGTAGCTCCGTTTCCAGACCCTGCCTAGCTGGTGGTAGTATTGTTTCGCTTTGAGGAAGGATTCTAGATCGAATTTGACCCTGTTTTTGAGATCGGATTCCATGACGATGGTTTCGAATGTGGACGGGTGGGTGAACAGAACGGATCTCCACTGTTCGAACGGGTTGGCGTTGATGAAGAGGCGCACATTGCAATTCCCTTGTTGTTCGATTTCGCCTGCAACGGCGTGAATGTGTTGGAGATAAGAGCGAAGGATTCGGCGTTTGTCCACTTTTCTGATCTTGAGAACGAAGGTGCGATTCGGTTCGATTTGGTTGAACCAGGACACCGTGGTTCTGAGAAAATGGTCGTGGATCGTTTGGTTTGGGTCGAGGCAGAAGACGAGATCATGGCTTCCAAAACAGAGATCTTGGCTTCCAAGTTCTACAGCCCGCACCCTTGCTCAGATCCCCTTGGCACAGTGAAAACTGCACACGTGGTGGTGAACGGCGCACGGGGTGGCGAACAACGGCAAACAGGGTGGTGAATGGCGCACTGCTCGGCAGCAGTGAGGACGGCGCACTGTTACTGGTGAACGGCCCTGAGAGATTGTGAGAGGAGATATATAGTGTGGATGGATCAAGGTAAGATTTGATAGGTCTACTTGATCTAATGGTGAAAATTATTTGTGCACCATGAAAGATATATCTCACTTGTGCACCCTAGCCATCGCCTTATTTAGTTCCTTCAATTTGGGACTTTTGATCTAATAAAGAAAAAGAGTTGAATCCAGCACTCCCTATTTTTGTCAATAGCACCCCCCCAAATCATTTTTTTTCCTAAAATACACTTCTTTCTTTCTTACCTATTCCCCACCCGGAAGGTAAAAAATTTTGAAAAAATTTCTCTCTCTCTCTCTCTCTCTCTCTCTTCCTTACCCCACCCGTCCATTTACCTTCAGGCAACTCAATTTCCGGAGACCAATTTTGCTTCAGGCAATTGATATGTCGGAAGGTTAAAAAAAAATTATTTTTCTCTCCTTTGTTTCTCTCTCCCCTATACTAACCCTTCCGACAACTTAATTGATGGAAGCAAATTTTGCTTCCATCAATTAAAGTTGTCGGAAGGCTTAAAAATTGAAAAAAATTTACCTTAGCAATTTTTGCTTCTGGAAGGCTTTATGAATGCTTAAATGAAATTTTAAGAATGCTTAAATGAAATTTGATCATATAAAAATATTTGTAATTAATTTATAATTATTAAGTGTTGTGAGTATTGAATCTTTTTATTTACGAAATTTATAGGTTATTAACTTTTTAGGATTTTTTAATATAAATCGAGTCATGCGGTTCAATTAGTGACCCACCAGTTCGATCGCTGACCCATTGACCCAGTACCCTGACCGAGTCGATGACCTGCCCGGGTTTAATAACATTGATTCAAAGTATTGTATTTTGACTTTAATTTCTTTTGGGTTCTGACATTTCTTTTGTGCGGGTTATTTTTTGTCTTTTTTTATGATTTTGCATTTCTTACATGTTATTTAGTTTTTTCTTTAAACAATAACACAACGATATTATGTTTTTTTTGCTGGAACGACATTATGTTAGAAGAAATAAAAATAAAACTATTTTTGTGTATTATCAACACATGATGATTTTTTTAGTTTTATTACATTTTTTTTTATCAGTGACGTACGGTGATGTATGATTGTTAAAATTTTAGATATGCTCAATAATTTCCTATAATATTATACTTATATATTATTATTCATGTGAATGGTAAATAGTAACTTTTTTTTTTATAAGTGATTATGTAATTATGTGTTCAAACAGTTCAATTTTTTTATAAGCATTTTTTAATATACATATCCAAACATAAATAGCTTATCCAATTTAAGCGTTTATCACATAAGTTTTTATGTCATAAACTCTTGTACAATGATGGCTCGTTTGGTGGACAGGATAGAATAGAGACATGATAGGATAGAGAACTTGATAAGGAAATGATAGGATATAGATATGATAACAAATTAACTAGATACGTTTGGTGCGCACTTGATAACAAACTAGATATCCTTATATCATTATTTTAGTTTTTTAAAATAACATAAAATAACAAAATTATCCTTGTGACACAATACATATAACTAGAGATAACCCCGTGTATTGCACGAGTTTGCTTATGATTCATACAAATGTTTTTTAGAAAATGCGTGAAAGTTATATAACTGAAATATGTAAATATATTTTTATACAAATCTCTAAATAGATTAATGTTAACCTTATGCAGAGTTATTTTTAGCATGTTTTATAAGTTTATAGTTAAAGGACATGATAGGGTTATCCTGATCTTGGAGGATTAAGTTGTATTTTTTTCTTTTGCTCCTTGGTAACAAAAAATAAGAAATAAATAAATTTTATAAATTATAGAATAACATTTAATAATAAAATATAATTATATTGAAAATTTATATTAAATAACTAATTTTTTTAGAATTTTTTGTAAAATATTTCTTATCATGTTTAATAATTAGAATTATTAATTTTTTAGGAAGACTGTTATTTTGGAACTGTAATATATAAAAATATAATTATCAAAGAAGTTTATTAAACATGTTATAATATTGTATTTTTTAGTATGCATGTTTATTGTTTTGCTTATTAACAAATAATTCTAATCATTATGATTACATTTGTTCACAATGAGATACTAATTATCCATGATAAATATAAGTTTTTTTACAAATATAATCTCACATAATTTAACAATTGCTATTAGCTTTGGTTATCATCACTACAAAGCACTTAGCACTATATTTTATATTTGATAATAATTTTTAATAATATATAGTGTAAGACAAAAGGTATGCTATACAATAATAATTTTATGATAAAATACCTAACTTTTATACAATAACAATTTTATACAATAACATAACTTTGATACAATAGCAATTTTATACCTAACTTTTATGATAATTTTATCTCTCAAATAGTTTTCACAAATACTAATCACTCTAAGTGGTATTTTGTCTTACAATGAAAAAATTTAGTAGTAAAAAGTTATGATATACAATAACAATAAAAAAGTTAGGTATTTTATCATAAAATTATTTTTGTATAGCATGCTTTTATGACGAAATTTTTTCTTTGTAAGACAAAATACCACTTAGAGTGATTAGTATTTGTGAAAACTATTTGTGAGATAAATATTCACAAACTTTAGACTTGTCTTTCAATATCATTCAATAGTTGTGAGAACTATTGTGGAATAAGTACGTAGAATCCTTAGACACATTCTCTTTCAATATCTTTTCAAATAACATAACACATTCATGTCAAATTATAACTTTTATTTCCCCTATCGATTATTTAAATAAAATTTTTGATTACCTTAAGGTGTTGATCAATTTTCTTTTATATGCACAAACATGTTTTCAATTGATTTTACCTTATTATGAACACTAATATTATTTTTTCTATAATATATAGAATAAAATTTTTGATTACCCAATATTCTATATCATATGTTGGATCAGTGTTCAATTGATTTTACCTTAAACCTTTAAACATAAAGCAAGGTTTCCTCATGCTTATAATTTATTAACTTAATATTTATTAAACATCTTCCTATTATTGCTACAATATAAAATTATAAATTAATTTTATATTCTTAAAAATGAAGTGATTTGATAATAAAAGATGAAATTTTCAATCATTGAGATAGCAGAGTTTTTTAAAAGAAGATCAATAGTCATTACCCATTAAAATATTTTTTCAGAATTAAAGTTAAATAAACAGTAGATATAAGATATAATAATCATATTTTTTAAATAAGTTCTTATCGTCGCCATAAAAAACCAACATTTTGTTTTTTTTCTTTGTTTGGCCTTGCTAACTGTTATTTCTTGAAGTGCAATTTCACCAGTAGGAGAAAAAAAATATAAGATAACACCATAAGTCACTCATCTTTGCTGTAAAATTATTCATCATTAGCTTTTCAAGCTCCAAACTTCATCTCGTATCTTTTCTCATTAATCATCTCCATTCATCATAAAAAAAATTTCATCTGTGATAGAAGTTTTGAAAGCCTTTCATGTTTGGTAAGTTTTCTTTCCATGCATGCAATTTTCTCTGATACTATTGAATATTCCTTTGTCTGGCGCTTGATTTAGCAAATATATGAACGAAAAATCAAGGTTCAAAACAAAACGATCATATTGATATTTGCATTTTATATTTGATAATCACAATCAGGAGATCGAAGATCAGAAGATTTATAATGCTTTAACTACACAATATAAAATCAAAAGTTGCACCCATTCCATTTCCCCTGGTAGAATGCCATGAAATGACCCTCGCTTTACCTGACTTTTCTTCCTTCTTTTCCATCTCCCGTACCTGTTAAATTACACCACTTTCAACAGTAGACAGTAATGCAACATATCAAAGAGTAGGGGAAAATGAAAAATCATGCTTCTTTGAATAGTTAGTTAGTTTCCAACAAATCTCCATATGTCCCCCTCACCTGCATAGCAAGGTCATGGAAGGAAAACCACTCGACAAGGCCAAAAGGTATTATCATAAATATGAAACCAAACTTTTGCGCCTAAAGTCTTCAGGTGAAAAATTATCACTTCATCCTAAGATAAGGACATCAATGAATGTTCAGTATAATTTAAATATTTAAGAGGAAACACCTTGCGAAAGCATATAATACATTGTAAAGGGAAAAACCAATAAATTAAAAAAAAATCACACGTCAAGCATTACAGTCAAAGGAGAATGGAAGTTACAGTTCTCTTCAACCAAATCATCTAACCCATCAGACAGAGTTAATTTCTATCCGAACCTAACAAAACTGGTATGTTTCACTAAACAAAATGAATAAATTTTTTGGCGCACAGAATCAAAGTTGTTTTGGGTATTTATACACAAAACAGTTTTAAAGCCTATTGATTGTGTAACAATTAAAGTCATGATTGGCTGTTTTTGTTATGAATTTATAATGCTTATCGTTTCTTTCTTTTCAACTTCCTTCATGTATGTTTAAAACAATACCGTTTTGAAAATAAATATTATGTCATTTTTTATTTTTTAAATTAAACATAAGGTGTTAAAACAAAAATATGTGATTTAGAAGTAAGAGGATGAACTGTTTAAAATTAAATATTTGCTTTGAAACAAACATAGCTTTTATTTAAATTGAAATATACAAAGTAGCTTTTGTTTATTATTATTTTTGTTATAGGTCACAACAATCGACTTTCGTTTTTTCGACAGACACAACAATCGACTTAGCAATATAAAATTTGGATAATTATTATAATGAAATCATACAATACTTGATAACACTTTCATAAATATTTCTTTTTGCATTATTTAAGAATTTCAAGTAGAAATTGCTTTACTTAGGCAAATAAAGATGTTAGAGATTGGATCATCAGCTAGACCCACCTTCAAGGTGATATTATTATTAACAAATAATAAACGTAAGTATCCTAACCTTCTCGTCTTCATGACATAAATTTTTTTGGTTAGAAGTAAATTAAAAATTAACAAGGACATGTGATGTAAGTGTAACTGATGAGTTATAATTTAATTTCATATTAATTCTACAACTCAAGCTTAGTTTACATAGATATATAGATTTTTAAAATTAAGTATTTAGATATTTAATAGTTTAAATTAATTTTTATAACTTGTAAAATTTTTAATATTAATAATAATTTTCTATTTTCTATTTTTTAAATATTTTTATATTTCTTGGATTTTAAATTATTCTTTTACAATTTAATTTTTTGTATTATGTATGACATAATTATTCTTGTTAAAAAATTACATATAATTACATATAATTCAATCAAAAAAATTACATATAAATTTTAAAATTAATTATATTATTTATATTTATTTTTATTTTTAATAACTTGTATTATTAATTTTTTCAATTTTACTTTTTATTTATAATATTTTTATATTTTATCAGATTTTAAATTATTTTTCATAAGAGTGAATACGAAAACAAATTTTTTATCTTATCTTGTTGTTTCTAACTCAGCCCTCCTCTTACGATAAAAATTTAACTAGATGAATAGGATATGATAGGTGACATGATTGAGTTATTATATCATGTTGGTTCAATAAATATTGGATTAAGACATGATATACTTACTTATCATATCTTGTCTCTCCTATCCTAACTACCAAACAAACCCTAAACATTTAAATAAACTGTTTATCCAAAGAGTGCCTTACATTGTCACCCCTAGCCTTCCCAAATGCAAATCTAGTGTTTGCGTTCTTGGGAAACCAATAACCCTTTATCTTCAAAAACAAGCCGAAGCGACAAACTAATTCTAATGATTGAAATTTTTCTCATTCATGTAATCTTATCTCAATCACCAACTCTGGATCATTTTCAACTACTCGACTTGTCCTGTCCTTGACGACAGCTCAAAATCACACTTCCTCTTAGAGGCGTGTTGCGTGCTTAATACTTTCTTTCTACTTCATTGCTGATCAGTTTTTGTTTGTTTACAGTAAACTAAACTATGTTAAAGACACGTGACAAAAACTTATTTATTCGTTTTCTCGTAAAAAAACTATTTTTTCATAAAAAACTTAACCACACTCCAAAAATTTAACTACATTATAAATTTTATTTTTCTTTGACATCCGTATTGTGTATTGTGACACGAGTTCTCTCAATTAGTTTATTATTTGAAAGAATACATACAGTTGATAAAATAGTTATTGCAACAAATCATGATTTGCTTTGATTGAATTGTCCCGCATTACTTCGTTATTTATGATTTCTTGCTTTCGTTAGTGAAGAATTAAATAACTTTTTGGTCCCCACTCCATCCTAGGGGTGGCAATGGGTAGAGTACTATCAGGACTGGTTCTTAGATTTTGGGTGTTCTAGGTAAATCAAGAAAATAATGTCTTTGTTATCATTTAAATTTAAATATTATTTTTCTTGTATTTTTTTTAAAATCATTAATAATCTATTCATAATCAATGTTCTTTAAAAATAATTTTTGATAGAAATCAAAGTAAGACTATTTAATCTATAGCGATAGTAGAACACAAATAGGATTTTAACAATGTCAATTTAGAAAATTTCGTTATGCAACAATAACAATAGTAGTAAATATTATTCTATAAATCGTACATGTATTAGGAAAACAATTGAATGTCTTCAAAGAACTCAATATCAGATAGCTTGATTTTGAATCAACTGTTAAAAACTCTCTAATTGTTTCACCATCTAGATCATTAAGAATTATCATGTTTTAGGTAAGTTTCGAGATGTTTGAAACATAATTTCAAGTTATTATCAAAGAATCATCTAAGCTTTTCAATACTAACAAAAATCCAAAAATATCCTCATATGTGTTAGCTCAAATCTTCTATTAAGTGAGCCAATTGTCTGATCTACAATATATAAAAATAATGAATTCTAAAAGATTTCTTGACAGACTCAAGGTTCAATTATGTGCATTTAGAGTAATTTTCATCACAATGTTTTCCCCCCTACGAATTTGACATTTTTGGACAAAATGATGGACGCTTACGGTGGTTGGGAAGTGGGTGACTCTCAATTGCTATGGCTACTTGCAAGTGGGTCTGTGATAGTGACTGTGTGTGACGAGAAAGGAGAAGATGATGGGGGACCCGCATTTTCGATGGCACAGAGAGATGAGAGAGAGAGAGAGAGTTGAGACACAGATAGTGAGAGAGACCAACAGACCAGAGATTAGAGAGAGAGAGAAGATGAGGGAACAATTGCGTTACAGAAAGATCGAGAGAAATGGATTACCACCGGACACTTATACTAGACCCCTTTTCCCATTGAGACCCAAATTTTGCGCCAAAAGACTATCATTGTTTTAGTGCCCAATATCACATGTGTATTCTTGTTGATACAAAGAGAAATAAAACATTACGTGTCAGATAGTCACGCATTAGTTGGCTTAGTTTTCAGGAAATACTTGTTTAATTACTGCGATTGTTAATTTTTTATAAGAAAAATTTATGTAGTTTTAAATATAATTATTTTAATATTTATACATACTACTAAGGAAATTCTTTTTGGTGCCCCTCGAAAAATGGGCCCTTGGGCGATCGCCCCTCACGACCGTGCTCAGGGCCACCACGAGTACTATACTACCCGTCCCTATACTCGCATTTTGAAAAAAATATGCGTACCCATACTCTCATGCTAGCAACTTTAATACATGTGCCCTTATCCACTGGGTATCTAAGTATCAGTAACTATACTTGTTACGCTCGCATTTTAATTAACTATGAAAATCAATAAATAAAAAAATACTAGTATTGATTAAATATCCAACTAAAAAACTATTCAAATATCTTTCAAACTAATCATAAAACATTACAAACAAAACTATTTAACTAAATTAAATTACAACATAATAAGCTTCTTAGATACTATGCATAATATTATGCTCGAATATTCACAAAAATTGAGTCCCCAATTTGGGTTAACATATTGCATAATACATTAGCAAGAAGATATATTATGCATAATATATTACATAATATAGAAACCTTGAGATGAATAGTATTTGCATTGTTCTGCTGAGGTTACATGGCTCAATATATATAGAGATACACCAAGATATGACCGACCTAATTTACTGTTTAATGAATGATTAAATCCTATCAATTAGGGGATGAGAATAAGGGAATTAAGGATATACAGGATAATTGCAAATTAATGTACAGCTGGCAATTTATTCTAATCACAGCTGTGATTAGCTAGAGACAACTCCAACACGCCCCCTCAAGATGGTGGAGGGATCAACTACACCAATCTTGGACTTGAGTAATTGAAACCGTGTTGATGGCAATGGTTTTGTCAGGAGATCTGCGAGTTGATGACTGGAAGGAATGTGCTGAACTTGTAAGTCCTTGTTTGAGACCAAATCTCTGACAAAGTGGTAGTCAATTGCAAGATGCTTCATTCTTGAGTGGAAGACCGGATTGGCATAAAGATAGGTAGCTCCAAGATTGTCTGAATGAACGAGTGGCTTGCTGGTAAGGGGAATGTGGAGCTCTTTTAGTAATTCTTGGATCCAAAGAATTTCAGTGGTGGTGTTTGTAATTGTTCTATACTCAGCCTCGGTTGAAGACTTAGCCACAGTAGTTTGCTTTTTACAAGACCAAGAGATGGGATTCGATCCAAAATAGATGATATAGGCACCAGTGGATTTGCAATCAGTTTTGTCTCCTGCCCAGTCAGAGTCACAAAAGCCTTGAATGGAGAATGTAGGATCACGTTTAAGATGCAAACCATGATCTAAAGTACCTTTTAAATATCTAAGAACTCTTTTTGTAGCTTGCATATGAAGATCAGTTGGCCGATGCATATGTTGCGATAATCGGTTAACCACAAAGGCAATGTCTGGTCTTGTTAATGATAGGTACTGAAATGATCCAATGAGCTTTCTGAATTCAGTGGCATTGCAGCTTGGACTATCGGGGGCTGAAATCAAAGAAGAACTCGTTGCCATTGGTGTGGAAATTGGCTTGGAGTCTTGCATTTTAAAGCTTGACAGAAGCTCCCTGATATAGTGATGTTGAGTGAGAAAAATGCCATGATCAGTTGGGACAAATTCAATGCCCAGGAAGTGACTTGGACTGCCAAGTGTTTTGAGAGAGAATTTCTTGGAGAGTGCCATTTGGAAATCCTGTAGAAACTTGGAATTGTTGCCTGTAAGTAACAAATCATCTACATAGACAAGAAAATAAGCAATGTCATTGTGTTTATTGTAGATGAAAAGGGAAGTATCAGATTTTGCATTCTTAAAGCCATAATTCAGGAGAAAAGCCTTTAGTGCATGATACCAAGCCCGAGGGGCCTGCTTAAGGCCATAGAGTGCTTTGTTGAGCTTGCAAACATAGTTGGGATGAGAAGGATGAATGAAGCCATAAGGTTGAGCCATGTATATATCTTCTTCAATTGTTCCATGTAGGAAAGCATTATTAACATCCATGTGAGCCAATGACCAACCTTTGGAGAGAGCAATGCATAAAACAAGTTTGATGGTCTGAGGCTTGATCACTGGGCTAAAAGTTTCTGAATAATTAACCCCCGGTTGTTGATGAAAGCCTTTAGCAACTAGACGTGCTTTGTAGCGAGCAATGGAGCCATTAGGATTCCTCTTGATGCGAAATACCCATTTGCATCCAACAACATTGTATTGATCCTTTGGAGGAATAAGGGTCCAAGTGCCATTGGCCAAAAGAGCATTAAACTCTTCACTCATAGCCTGCTTCCACTCAGAAATTTTGATTGCTCTAGAGGCACAAGTCGGCTCAATTGCAGAAGGAAGAGGAAATTTACTCACTGTGTTTAGTTTCTTTGGTTTGTAGATGCCATTCTTGGATCTTGTAGTCATGGGATGATGAGAAAAGGCAGATTCTGAGGCTGGTACTGCTGCTGTGGAAGAAATAAGAAGATCACCTTGTTGTAAGTTTGTAGTTGACTCTGTGGAATTTGTGGATGGAGATGACGAGGTAGAGGGGTGAGGTTGGGCAGCAGGGTTCGAAGATGGTGGGAAGAGGGAAGTTGAAGTGGGGGGAGATGTATTTGGTTGGGGATCAGGAATGGAGATTGGATTTTGAAGTGGTGCAGTTAGGTTGCTTGGTTTGAAAAGCTGAAGGTTTGTTAAAGGGAGAGGTACTTGGTTAGTTGAAGAGACTGGATTCGAATTTGGGTAAGAGGTTGGGATGTTTGATAGGCTTGAGAAAGGGAATATATCTTCCACAAACTGAACATGCTGTGAGGTGTAAAGTTTGTTGGTGATGGGATTAAAGCATAGATAGGCACTTTGGGAAGGGCTATAGCCAAGGAAAACGCATGGTTGGGATTTGGGTTGAAGCTTGTTGGACATATATGGGGAGAGCCAAGGGTAGCATAAACAACCAAATGTTTTTAACTTAGTAAAATTGGGATCGGTTTTGAAGAGGTGTTGGAGGGGTGATTTCATTTTCAAGCTAGGTGTTGGTAGCCTATTGATAAGGTAAGCTGCTGTTTGAAGAGAGTAGCACCAAAATTTTGGAGGAAGTGAGGCATGGTTAAGTAGACATCGAGCAGTTTCAACAAGGTGTCTATGTTTTCGTTCTGAGATACCATTATGTTCTGGTGTATAGGGTGGTGTAGTGAGGTGTGATATCCCATGTGTTTGAAAGAAGGATTTAAGTTTGATATATTCCCCACCATTGTCAGAGTACACTGTCTTAATTTTGGTGCTGAAGTGAGTTTCGACTAAGGATTTAAAGGTTGGAAAGATTGTGGAAACATCAGATTTTAGTTTCATTGGATAAAGCCACACATATCTTGAGTAATGATCAATGAAAATAACATAATAGAGATAGCCATTAACAGATGAAACTGGAGTCGGGCCCCAAACATCAGAGAACACAATTTCAAGAGGACTACTACTAGATAAAGTGGACTTATTGAAGGACAGCTTATGGCTCTTATTTGCTAGACAATCTAGACACTTAGTAGTTGAAGAAATGAAACTAATATCCTGACTTTTGAGAGCATGATGCAGAATTCTTGAATCTGGATGTCCTAGTCGATGATGCCAAATGGTAGAGGAGGTAGATTTGAGGGAGTGATGGATTTGTGGAGAAGGAAAGCCAATAGGGAACTTGTATAGGTGATCTTCATTTCTGCCTCACAGCAATACCTTCCTCGTTGTCAAGTCCTTTACCTCAAAATGCCATGGAAAGAATTCAAGAGAAACATTATTTGTTTGACAAAGTTGAGAAACTGAAACCAAGTTTTGAGATATACCAGGCACATATTGAATATCAGACAAATGAAATTGCTTAGATGGTGTATTTAATATAGCCGAACCTGTTGCTCTAATTGTTAAAGGCTTACCATCAGCAACATAGAGGTGATCAGAGGAGGAAGCATCCTTGGAGGTGTGAAGATTGGCTAGATCATGAGTAACATGGTGAGAGGCACCTGAGTCCAATAGCCATTCAGAATCCAGGTCGTGGGATAGGTGCACATTGTGTGCTTGTGGCTTGATGGATGTTTTGGGTGGAAAGCCATGAATTTTGTAGCAAGTCCTGGCTGTGTGACCGATTTTGTTGCAGTATTGACAGGTTGGAGCAGAGTTGGATGATGGAAAGCCAGCATGCTTGCGATTTGGATTGTTTGAGTTGAACTTGCGCCTGTTGTATTGATTTGAGGGCTGACTTGAGGCTCTGTGAGTGTAATTGGCAGTGACAGGAGTTGCTGCAAGAGTTGCTGCAGCATTGTTTCTTGCATCTCTTTGAAGAAATATCTCAAAGTCAACAAGTTTGTCAAACAATTCATCAAACGGGAGGGGTGCATCACGAGTTCTGATAGCCGCACAGAACTCACGAAAGGAGGAGTCCAAGCCATTTAGAGTGGCAATGACAAGATCAATGTCATCAATTGGAGAACCAATGAGGGCCAATTCATCTGCAATAGATCGGATGGAACGAAGGTAATCATGGACACTAGATGTGCCCTTTGAAATGGCAGCAAGCCTTTCTTTTAAGGACATGATTCTGGCTCTAGATCGATTAGAGAACGCTTTCTGGAGTTTGTTCCAGGCATCAGCAGATGAAGTGGCAGAAGACATAACAGTTTGTGCTTCTGGGCTGCAAGAGGCAAGGAGAGCCAGGGACACATGGTTGTCTTGGCGACACCAATGAGAATAATCCGGATTTGTGACAGCAGCGTCACCAGTTCCAGTTTGGGCAGGGGGACAGGGTGTGGTTCCAGTCACATAGCCTTCAAGGTTGTGGGCTTTGAGAAGATGGAGGATTTGTTTGTGCCATGAGGGGTAATTGTTGGAGGTCAGCTTGATGGGAAGGTTTGCAGTGAGATTAAATTCGATGAGGGCTACAGGGGAAGTGGTCGTGGGAGGGGCCATTGGATCGAGAAAAAAAAAGGAGAGAAAGGGCTGTTAGGCAAGCTGGCTCTGTGATACCATATAGAAACCTTGAGATGAATAGTATTTGC
Source organism: Calophaca sinica (assembly GCA_037113605.1). Classification (NCBI taxonomy): domain Eukaryota; kingdom Viridiplantae; phylum Streptophyta; class Magnoliopsida; order Fabales; family Fabaceae; genus Calophaca; species Calophaca sinica. The sequence continues at coordinate 41,723,666 of CM073735.1, forward strand.
ATTGTTCTGCTGAGGTTACATGGCTCAATATATATAGAGATACACCAAGATATGACCGACCTAATTTACTGTTTAATGAATGATTAAATCCTATCAATTAGGGGATGAGAATAAGGGAATTAAGGATATACAGGATAATTGCAAATTAATGTACAGCTGGCAATTTATTCTAATCACAGCTGTGATTAGCTAGAGACAACTCCAACACATAATACATGAGTTAAATATATTTTTAGTTCCCATAAAATACTCATCTACAAAGTTTAGATGTTACAAAAAAATTTATCGATTTTTGTTCCCAGTTTGGTGATTTCAGGGACTAAACATCGATGGAAATTTTCACTAAAATCACTAAATTGGAGACTAAATATCAATGAAATATTTTTGTAGGGACTAAACTTGATAGGATGGTATTTTATAGGGACTAAAAATTAGATATTTTTTTTAAACATGGGGCTATTTTTTCTATTCGTAAAGGCGTTCTATTTCTCTCTTCTCTATTTTTCTTTTTTTTTCCCTCTTAAACAAAACAATACTTTAAATCTACCATATTTCTCATCTCTTTCTCTATTCTCACATTTCCCCCCCTATTTCTCTCTTTAGTCTTTACGTTTTCTTCTTCAAAACAAACAATGTAAATACCATTTCAACTGGGCGGCTTCTAGGATGGGACAGTACATCATGTGGTCTACGATGGATTGATGCTTGAAAATAGCTCAAAACTCCAACGACGATCGACGCCCCCCATAAATAGAAGCTCACGGTCGTCCACATCCATACGACTGAGACGGTGACCTGATCGGTGCCGATTCGGTGAAAAACAAGGAAAAACGAATATGAGTGTCTCAAAACTCAACATATTCGTTGTTACTTGTTTTTTGCCAAATCGACACCAATTAGGTCACCGTCTCAGTCGTGTGGGGATGCAGAACCATGAGCTTCTATTTATAAGGGGCGACATCAGTCTTCGTCAGAGTTTTGAGCTATTTTCAAATATCAGTGCATCGTAAATCACATGATACACTGTTCCACCCTAGCCATAGCCTTTCAACCAAGAAGCCCTCGCATTCGCAAACAATATTCACACAAGTATTCTATACAGAAATATCACAAAAAATAAAATGAATGGTTGATAAATTTTTTATTATAATAGATAACAATCTACAATTATTCGTTAATTTTTTTTGCCAGACTTCTATGCAGAAGATATTTGTGCAAACTATTAAATTGCCAAGCAAGACAAGGAGGTATGTGCGCCACTACGCGGCGGTTCAGGGTTTGAAGGCATCTAGAATCTAGAATGTCAAATCATGGCATGTGTTGTTTGCAAATGGAGCCCGCGGCATGTGCTTTGTTACGAAAGTCACCTATCTGCTTAGCGCATTTTAGTCTAGCTTATAAAGCCCCAGCTCTAAAACACCGTGACATGCGCAAACGTGTAAGGCTCGTCAACTGAGTCAAGGGCACCGTCACACAACATTTTAGTGTGGAAAAACAATCATTAGATTAGAATTCTCCATTTGGTTAATTGCTGTTACGCGGCATTGGTAATGAATTGGAAACACTGCAACCTACAAATGCTTGGTCGAAAAGACAAGGGACAAAACATCATTATCTGCTCACTAAAAGACACAACAGAAAATACAACAAATATTCTTCTGATTAAAAGATGTTAAAAAATATATCATACAATTAACATTTCTATAATTAATATTTCCCATCTAAGAACCCAAACATCCACTAAAACCAATCCGCTAGCTTTAAAAAAAATCAATAAAAGACATCGGACTTATACGTCAGCAGATTGCAAGAACACAAAAAAATCCACATTTTAAAAAATAAATAAATGAAATTTGTGATACAATTTCGTGATGCTGCTTATAGATCAAAACAGCTTAACCTTCTCATCCCAACCGAGAAGCAATTGGAAGTTTTCTTGTTTATCATTTTTGTTACCGGCAATCCATTGAATCAAAGGAATCTGCAAATCCTGAAGGTTTTGCGGGAATGCTTGATTGTGTTTGTGAGAAGGACATGTCATTAAACATTGTTGAAGTGCCTTCATTGGCTTGCCATCTTTGCAGAGCTTGAGGAAGGCTCATGTGAAGGTCAATGCCATAACCTTCTTCTTCTTCATGGTTAGTAGGCTTCCATTGTTCAACCAGAGGAACAAGGACATTCACTGCATGTCCCATATCTGGCCTTTGGTATGGTTCCCGAGCAGTGCAATGGCCTGCCAGCTCAGCTACTTTATATATGCTCTCCATGGTTTCCTCATCGGGGTTGAGTGTTTGATCAATTGCCTTGGGGATGTTCTCCTTGTTGATTAGTACCCTACGGAACCATGAAACCAAATGAGACCTTTCATCAGGCATAGTATCATCCAATGCCCTTCTACCAGTAATCAGTTCCATCAGAACTACTCCAAATGCGTAAACATCTACTTTGGTTGTCACTCTTCCAGTGGCTGGCAAGAAACAAGATTACAGTTATTACAAATCAAGGAATAGGCCAGCATAAAGCAAATGCAACCGATGACATCTGATGCAACAATAATTTGACTCAGCTAAACCTATGTAGTTCTTCAAAACGAGAACAGTATTCTTCAGACTACATAGGCAGTAAAGACAACAAAATTTTAGGGCATGCTTTATAAAATGTAAAAATGTATGCTTTAACCAGTGCCTGAAGGGCACTCACAAGCATTGATCTAAGAATAATTTCAAAACTTCCTAACCAATTGACCAAAAAAACTTCCTAACCAATCCTCTTAATTACTCAATAAAAAAATATTAAATACATTTTATGTTCCTATGATATTAAATGCATACTTTTTCCTTTAATGTTTTCTTTATAAAGATTTATAAAGCATTAGGAGGATATAGCAAAACTCATAAAGTAATCCAAGATTTAATGTAACCAGAGTAATTCATTGCATCAAAAAGCATAACTTGGGAGTCATCCACTTGTAGAAAACTAGCAATCTATCCATAAATGGCAAAACCATATTTTGTGCCCTAAGACCATCCACCAAGGAGAATTATAGGAAATTCAATTTAGATGGGAAAAAAATTCATGAAAAAGGAAAAACAAAAAAATGTAAATAACTAACCATAAAGACTAGAAAAACATCACAGATAGTTCGAAAATATATGGGCATTATACATAAATTAATTTCCTTCAAACTGTTTTTGTACGCCGCTCTCTTAAACAAAGCATGGTATTGAACCGATAGATAGTTATTTATAACCAAATAAGGAAATAAATTAGAGCTTTAAAAATTAAGACAAGGTTATAATCAAAGGCTTTCTATACCTGCATATTCAGGTGCCAGATATCCAAATGTTCCAGCCAACCTTGTCTCGACTGAATATTTCCCATCTGGTGCATTTTTAACCAACCCAAAATCTGCAACCTTTGCTCTCATGTCATCACCCAATAATATGTTTGAGGGTTTTAAGTCCCTGTGAATGAAGCTTTGCTGAGCTAGGCTGTGCAAGTATTCCACTCCCCGTGCCACATCCAAAGCTATTGCTACCCTCTGTTTCCAAGTCAAAGGAGCACAGCCATTTTCACGCCAATCAAACAGATGTTGTGTTAATGTCCCCTGAGGCATATACTCATACACCAAAAGCCTTTCATTGCCATTGATGCAATATCCTAAAAGAGCAACCAAATGCCTATGCCTAACTTTAGTGAGAACTGCAATCTCTGCCTGGAACTCATTCATTCCCTTAGTTCCCATTGCACCAGACTCCATCCTCTTCACAGCAATTTTAGTTCCATCATGCAGTTCCCCTTTATAAACAACTCCAAATCCCCCCCTTCCCAAAATGTTATCTTCACTGAAATTATCAGTTACTTGCCTAAGAACTTGGATTGAAATAGTAACATTTCCACCCTCAAAAACATGAATGTCACTACGCTTACTGTCCTGGCTCTGCAACTCGCTCGGAACACCCCCATACCCATTAGAATTGGAAACACTACTCATCACATCAATTTTAACATCACCTTTCCCATTTTCAGGATTATTAACCCTTCCGAATTTCCCACGCCTCCTGTTCTTAGCATAACACTTACAAAAGACAAACAACACCACTGCAACAAAAAACACAGCAATAACAGCTATACCTGCGATCCAAGCAGGCGACAGGGAAGAACCACTTCCCTTTTCAGAAGGACTTCCACTAGGTGCATTGCCAGAACCCGTTGATGGAGTAGTTCCACTTCGTCCACCACCTCCAGAACGCCCAAGCAAAACATTACCAGTGGAATTGAACCTCACTTTAGTTGAGAATTTAGGAACCTCTCCAGATAGATTGTTATTAGACACATCGAGAACCTCAAGCTGTGCCAAACTAGTCAAACTCCCCGGTATCGAACCACTCAAATTGTTACCACCCAGAAACAAGTTCCTCAAATCAGTTAAATTGGCAAATGCAGGCGAAATGGTTCCAGTCAAATTCTGCTTTGCCAAATTCACAGTAATAATCTTCACACCTGAACACACAATGAAGCTCCAACCTTGACAAGGATCGTTCCCTTTCCATGAATTCGCCAACTGAAGGGGATACCCAAAATCAGCAGCAACATCAAGCAAAACAGTAACCCTTGGATCGCAAGGTCCAGGAGTGTTTTGACAAAAGCTATTGATCCCATCATCAAGAGTGACCTTCACACCTTTCCCAAAAGAAGGAAAAGGACCCTGCAACTTGTTATTGTCCAACGAAACGTTCTGCAAGCTAGAGAGACTCATCAAAGAAGGTGGAACCACACCTGTTAACTGATTATCCCGAAGCTGCAGATCAAACAAATTGGTACAGTTTGACAAATCAGGAATGGGACCAATGAACTTGTTCTTCTGAAACCACACCTGAGTTAAATGGGCCATTGAAGCAAGCACGTTAATGGAACCAGTAAAGCCGAACCCATCTTTCTGATTGTTGAGCCACAAGTTCTGAATCCCAGATCCTGAAAAGGAATTGGGTAAACCACCGGTGAGATTGTTGTAGGAGAGACGAAGGTCCTGCAAACTGACCAAAGGACCGAAAATATCCGGTAGGGAACCCACGAGGTTTGCTTCTCCGAGGTCGAGTTCGACGAGGTTGGAGGACTGAGTCAACTCGGTTGGAATCGTCCACGGCGCTAGGTTGATGCTTTTAGCCATGGTGAGTGTCTGGAGATTGGTGAGACCCTGGAAGCAACCGTCGGGGACGGAGGTGAAGTTGTTGCCGTCGAGGAAAACGGTTTGGAGCATTGTGAGGTTGGCGAGGGAAGGTAACGCGCCGGAGAGCGAGTTGTCTTGGAGAGAGAGGGTGGTTAGTTGGGCGAGTGAGTTCAGATCGGAAGGTAGTGTTCCCTTCAGTCTTTTGGAATTTAGATTGATGAATGTCACGCGGTTCGAACCGTCGCACTTCACGCCGGTCCAGTCGCAGAAGCTGCTCGCCGACCACCCTGACGGTGTTGGGGTCAGGGATTTCGCCAGCTTCGACATGAACGCGCCATCGTCGGCAATGGCGGTGTGCATGAGGAGAGAGAAACACAGCAAGAGTCTAGAGAGAGAAACTAGGGTTTTCGGTTTTGATTTTGGGGGAGCCATTCAGATTTGTGAGAATGAGGAACACCAGAGTATGGTGTTAGAGTTGCGTGAGAGAGTATTTAGATGAAGAGAGAAAGGAAGGGGATAACTACGCTAACCTCATGTGGCAGTTATTGCTTTCTGCTTCTTTTTTTTTTTTGTTCTTTTTTAAATATATAATAATTAATTAATGATGCTGAATAATTAAAGAAATAAATATTTATGTATTTTTCACATCATTAAATTTAAAGAAAACTATTTTTTTTTCGACAAAAGAAAATTATTTTTTTGTATTGTGATGATTAAAAAGAATTAATGACAATTTTTGTTGTTGTTGTTGCAGTAAGTAAGGTTATTTTAGTACGAGATGTTTATTTTGCTTAATTGTTGGGTGTGTTTTGGTAATGGCATGATTATAGGAATGGGAAAAATACCGTGGGACAGCGACGGTGAGAGGGAAGGCCCCACCTCCAGAGGTGATGCAAAAACCGCTGTATTTGAATCGGTTTTTAGGTAGCGACCGAAAATACGAAAACGGGGATTAGGCAAGAGTGGACCCCGCGAATGCCAACTGTTTCTTACTAGATTTCGCGTAGAATACTCGAGTTGGGACTGGAGAGAGACCAGGGTTGCGCGTCTGAGACTCTGATCAATTCTTAATTCACAATAATATTGAATTCATTATGATCAATACATATGTTACAGTATGTGATTAGTAAAAGAGTTGGAAGCGGCAACAAGGAGAATAATAAAGTTGAGTTATTAAAGTAATCACATCATAATACAGTTGTTTACTGAACACCGTCGTCTTTCTCCTTTTTTTTCTGACTTTTGGCATTGTCGCCAACTTTTTATCATTCCCTTTCCGGTCCACGGAAGTTTCCCCTTCCGCGCCAGATGCCATTAACTGCGCTTCCTTTTTTTTTTTTTTAACATATTAACTTCACTTATTTTAGAGAGTTTTTGGAACCCCACTGGTCAAGGCCCAAACCCGAACTAGGACACCAAGGGGTGGCATGAAATTCGAGAACCGACCTGGACTCTTAGATGAATTTTATGGTGATCTGCAAAACACGCTGCGAATCTCCAAATAGCTTGAAACGCGTTTGACGGGCTGATCTCATCTACAAAAGCCACTGACCGCAGCAGAATCAATTACGCACTATTCTTACCTCACACTATTTATTCTGGTACTGACTTAAACATCAGAGCATGTGTAGGTACGCACCCCGGTGGTGCTCTCCTGTGCTCCGCCGTCCACCGTTGCCATCATCACCCCGGTCCATTTCGATATCCACTTCGGATCAAAATCTAACAATAAATTTTTAAAAAGAAAAGATAGATTGTAGCTAACACTTAGCAAGTGCAAACAAAATGTTACAATATATGTTGCAAAATATTGGCGAATGCTACTAGATCACTGGATCAGTCACCATTCATTCCCAAAAGACCCACCGGGCTTTAATTTTTGAACAGTATGCTTTCTTTGGCCCACGTTTAATAACATGGCCCCATAATAACATTACATGCTCAGTCAGGGGAGTTGGTATCCACACCCATCAACTCATCAATCACACCCCCCAAAATTTAAAAACCCCAAAATTCTCCTAACTAAATTTTTTCAAAAAATCACTAAACTTTCCTACACCCACTTCATTTCACATTATTTTTTTCTATTTCGTTGCCTATACCGTAAATATGTAATTTACGATATGCATTTTTCAAAAACACATACCATAAATTACATATTTACGGTATGGAAAAAAAATGTCTATACCGTAAATATGTAATTTACAGTAGTGTATTTTGAAAAATACATATCATAAATTAAATATTTACGGTATTGTAAAAAATTTGTTTATACCATAAATATGTAATTTACGTCTATATCGTAAATACGTAATTTATCTCTATACTACTGTAAATATGTAATTTACGGTATGTATTTTTCAAAAACACATGTCGTAAATTACATATTTACAGTATATATATTTTTTTTAAATTACATATTTACAATATATATATTTTTAAAAAACATATCGTAAATTTCCTAATTATTGTACACGTTTTAAAAAAAATATATCGTAAATAGACAATTTATGGTATCTGTTTTTTAAAACTGTACACCGTAAATTTGTTATTTACGGTACCTATTTTTGTAAAAAAACGTATACCGTAAATAGTCAATTTATGGTATTCTGTTGTGGGAGAGTGGGAGGAGGGATTATAGAATTTTTGGTAGGGTATTTTGGTCAGTTCATGTTTTGTGAGAGTGTGGCTAATGACATATTGAGCGTGATACCAACATCCTTCACCATTCATTCTCAAAAGACCCACCGGTCTTTATTTTTTGAACAATCTGCTTTCCTTGACCCAATTTTAATAACAATAGAAAACACATAATATGATATTACACCTGGTATGGACTGATTGTTATTGTCGATCTGCACCTCAGAATTTAGACGCCAATTTTATAAGTCACTTTTTGCAACTTTTTTTAATGCACCCCTGCATTTCAATTTTATTTTTCCTTTAAAATACCCTGACTGCAAGTTTACTCTCCTACTGTTTATATATTTCGAGAGTTTAACTCCAGAATATATATATATATATATATATATATATATATATATATGTTTGTGTGTGTGTTCTGAAAGTTAACATTTGGAAGGCATATGAATGTATTTGACATTTTAGAAGTTAACTTTCGGAACATATATTTTATACATTTCGAAGTCAAACTTTAAAAATATATAAATAGTTTGAAAGCTTCGAAAGGTAATAACAAAATAACTTTTGAAATCTAATTTCCAGAGGATCTTAGAATTTCAAAAAAAAATGTTTGTGTAGTATATTTCCTGTCAATGTCCAAAGATGATACTCTATCTAAATATAAATTATTTAGCAAAACTAGCTGATGATAAAAATAATTGTAGTATCCAAGCGATAACAATATTATTTAAAAAAATTTATTGCACAAGTACAAAAAGTATATGGCAATATCAATATAGTCTTGTTCTTTTCGTACATAAAATGGACTAAAATAGGACATGCGACTAACGTTGGGAAATTCCCATGTGTGAGCATCAACTTTATATTTGTGCCATTGTAAAGTGGTATGGGGTATAAGATACTCATCCTTCAGAAGAATCTATAAATAAGTCATAATTTGACACAGTAAATCAACAATGACATTTAACATAAAAAAATTCATTTAAAATACATTGCATCATATTTTGCCGTTATTCACAAACTTGATGTAAATAATGTGATGATTGGCCTTAGACATCGGTGGATGACCTCTAATAGGGGAAAACATCATGCATCCTTGCATGGATATGAGAACTAGGACAAGTTATATTTAAAGTAATTATACAACTCATGTATGGTAAGGTCATCTACTTTTTTGGAGGTGTCATCCTTTGGTTGGGTGCCTACAGAGAATCATTGTGTTCACTCTCATGCTGCTCAATCCCAAGGAGTTGGGCATTAATGGATGAAATCACGAGGTCCGTCTCTTGATACGATAAGTGTAAAGTCACTCAAATAATAGAAAAGTAAGTAGAGTATCATTTCCACGAGAACGGGGAGCTATTCAACTAATCTAGCTATGCTAATGGAAAGACAAAGGGATAAATGGTTGTTTTGCTTGTTTTTATAAAAGAACTTAAAACAAATAAAGATACAATTGAACGCAATTCACTTTCAGCACATAAAACACTAGGGAGAAATGGATGAAATGGTATATTGGGCTTCGAAATCCATGTAGTTACAATTAGTTCAACATTCAGCATCACCCTACTTTAGTCTAGACGCGATTATGATCACTTGAGCTTGCTAATTAAGCTATACGCAATTCCTCATCGTATAACCCTTTCCAATTAATCGAAAACCTTAATTCCTTACAAGTTATCACTTAATTAGGAGCATTAAAATTAGAAGCTAACTATGGGTGCATAAAATCCAGTTCCTTATTCCTAGTAAACCTGATTTACATGGAATCTAATTCATTTCAGATTTAATATCCTTTTTCGATGTACTAAGCCTTAGATCATTTATACGGTGATCAATCATATAAAAGAATCCCTAATTATACGTTTGAGCATAAGCATTTGGAGCTTAAGCGACATGTCAGGCTCACATAAACTAAGCATTAAATACTGCTCACGTGTCATCAGTTAAAAAATATAAAAAAATAAAAACAAAATAAATGTCAGACAAAATTAATAAACTTATTTAATTATCAGCCTAAATATAGTAACGAAAAATAAAAATAGAATTATAACATTGCAAAATTAATTACGGTGTACAAGCAATAATTATGACAATAATGATATTTAATTCATATTTTATTTAAATTAGTTTTTTTTAATAGTAATATTTCAGAAAAATGTTAATTTTTTTATTAAGAATAATTCTAAAAGTAATATTTACACATGTCATTCTCTTAGGCCTTCCACATTAGCAACATCTTACTAACCACATTTCAATAGATGATTAGCCTAGTGTTTTCCTACATGACATCAAGTTGAATTTTGAAATTAAATAAAATGACACGAGCCCTTTGTCTCTGTGAATAATTACTAATAATATATATATTAAATGGATACAATTTTCTATTCATTCAATCGATAATATAAAGGAAATGTTACAATAGTTATGCACCGCTAATTGCAACAAATACAAATGATAACATACGATTTTAAAAATTATTTGCCAGAATAAAATAGGGACAAACTAAATTAGGATCAGATATACTATGCCAGGACTTCAACGAATCTATATTATGCATGCATTTCTGCTTTCATATTAATATGGTGTTAGTACCCAATTTGAATTTTTTGGAGGGTTACGCAATTTGAATTCAACAAAGGCAAATAAGGAAATATTTCAAATTGTAGCTATTTGTACTATGTACTATTTGTCATTGTACGTATTAAAATCCTATACAGAGAATTGCAATCTAATTTATGCATATTTAATGACTTGCCTCATTATTGTATTATTCTAAATTTAAATTCACTTGCTTTGCTCTCTCATCATCATAAATGACTTACAGTGGTGCATAAATTCTGGCATCTCAATCACGATGCATCATTGCAAAGACTCCCGTGAATCTCTCTCTTTCTCTCTCTCCATTTTGAACTCGAAACAAGTTTTTCTGGCCTCATCATCTTTTTTGTGTGTGCTGAAATGGAGGACCTAAGGGCAATTAAATTAAAATTGGCCTCATCCTCTTTGAGGGCAACGTTTGTAATGCTAGAATAGGACAATGTTTTGGAGCCAATTGAATTGACGAAGATCCTAAAGACCATTTATATGAAAACTGTTATGAGCCCATATATATATATATCGGTAGAAAGTCTTTCTTTTCGATGTAAAAACATTTTGTTAATTACCGAAAATGCATGTTTGTATCAATCTTTTTTCTAATGATCAAAGTCATGCATTCCCTTTTGTTCTGAAAGGCCGTTTTGTTTTACTACATGTAAGTGTATTTTTTTGTTACAGATCCTATTTGTTTTAATTAATGATCGAAACTGTAAATGCATTTTTTTGTTGCAATAATGAAGGGGAATTTGGTATAGACCATAAAGCTCACATTGGTCCTGGTCTTATCATGGATGGTCTGCTAACATTTTCAGGGGTTGGGATTGGGTCCCTTGCCCTCTTCCTTTTAAAATTCTACTTCTATACTTGCATCATGTTTCAGGTTATGTTGCTAGAAGAGAAGTCTGCCAAAACTAAAAAAGCTAATTCAGATAAAGTAAGGAGCCAAGCTACCATAGTGAGAAGAGAAGCTCACAGCTGCTAACAAATCGATATATGATATCTCAGATCGAGTGGATGGTTATAGGGATTCTAGGTTGCTCTTCAACTTGGTTTTGGTTGAATTTTGATGGGTTTGAACAATTCTTTTTGCAGCTCTGCTATTAGACTTTCCACACACTCATTTGTATACAATCACGTACATCACTTCTATAACATTTTTACTCAACAAATCATGGCAGTTCTTTGCAGTTTTTTTTTCATCAATTCTGAATCATAACTCTCCTCTCTCATTGTTGAAAATATCTTCTTCATGTAAACATCTACTATAATTATAAAATTAATTATATATTGCTTATTTATTTTCACTACAACATTTTATGCTTCTGGCAACACATTTTTTGCCAACAGGTGTAAAATGTTGCCTAAACATAGGTCAGACAACATTTTATGACTGTTGCCAAAAAAATGATGTTTTACGCAACACCCCTTTTGCAACACTGAATAAGTGTTGCTTAAAATTAAAATAAGAACAGTTTTGACTTGTTGTCATGTAAATTTATTTGCAACAGTTAGTAATTGTTCCCCGAACTATATCTGGGAACAGTTCTGAATTGTTACACTATCTATAATAAAAGCCTACATTTGTATGCCTGTTGCCTTTGAGTTAATAGAAAATTTCTGGCGGCAATTTTTAGTTCTTCCCTCCAAATGACCAAAAACTAATGTTTTTAATAAATTTTTTAAAAACTTTTTTTTTGCTTGAATTAAAAGAAAAAAAAACTTAAACTAACAGTGTTGGATACTGAAACCCTACAGCGCATCGACCCTTGGCCACTCGACCTTCCCTCTCAGCCGGCACTCGAGCCCTTTTCACAGAGACCTTCGCCGGCACTCGTTCGGCACTCTCAGCCACTCGATTGGCTCTCACCGTCGCTGCTTCTGTGAACCACCGGACACTCACCGCCCGCCACGACCATCTCACCGTCGCTGCTTCTTTGACCGAAGAGGAGAACCAGGCCTCACCATCGCACAGCTTCATCCCCTTCTCCTCGCTCCTGTTAAAGGTATTTTATTTGTCCAATGGATGAAGATTTGTCTTCATTCCCTAAATGGATTTGTCTTCATTCTCTAAATGCTTTCATTGAGCTGTTCTGTTTCCTCTCGCAATTTCTTCTCTGATCCCAGGAAAAAAAAATTAAAATTAAAAACAAAAATATAAAAAAAGGTGCTTGCTTGCTTTCTTTGCTGGATTAGATATTGTGGTTCAGTTTCTGATTGATGCTCCAAAGATCCGATTCTCTTAGATCGAATTTGACAAAACCCAATTTGTATCACCAAGCGGGTTACGTCTACAAGGTGACCTTCTTTGCAGATTTATCTAATCTGCATTTACGATCTTTTGCTTTGCTCTTGCTCGTGAAATCATTTAGGGGAAGTCTGCTTCTAAATAATGATGCTCAGACATAGATAGTATATTTCTTGCTACACATTGCCCTTGTAGTATCAACATGGTTTTCACCATTTCTGTTTTGTAAAGCAAAAATAAGTAGTTCTGTGAAGGAGTATAGCAAACTATTCAATTTTGGCACGAAATGTGGTGGTGACTTGAATCCTTTATTTGAATGACCTTCAGCGATGAATGGATAGATGCATGTTGCATCATTGGTTTAGGAAAAGCGTGAGATAATATGCCTTTGCTAAAGCTGTATGTTTCACAGATTGCAATGTCTTTTTTGCTTTATAACTAGGTGCAGGGAGCTGTGGTACTCATGTGTTGGTGGTAGAGTTTTTGGATAATGTCATCATGGACTTACACAATGTTTTCTTTTGATCCCTCTTTTGAATGTGATTGTTGTCTTTGTTCTGTCTCTATTTACCAAAGGGCTTAATATCTTTTTGTTTCAGGTTTATTCTTGGGAAGGCTTTATCTTGCTGAGGAAATATCATCAGTGGCATAATATAGAGGTGTGGTTGAATTTGAGCTTATTTTAATCTACGGTTCATCATCTTGTCTTGAGCATGTGTGTGAGGTTGTTGATTGCATTGTGTTATCTTCCATTTTTGCATAAAGATTTCTAAAAGCGGTGATTGATATCTAAAACTTGGAGTGCATACAAAGGTTTCTTAAAGAAATGCTTAATTACTTTATCATTAATTTCTTAGCTGTATAATCTCTTAAACTTATTCCCTTATGGAAATAATGATTTTGATTCAGTAAACTAAACATGATAAAGAAGGATTGGGTGGACTTGCCTCGATACGGTGAAGATTATAAGAAAGGTGTTAATTACTTTTTGGATATTGCATTCACCAAAGGACAAATTATAGGAGAGGAGATATTGTGCCCTTGTGCTGACTATTGCAATGATGGTTGGGAAAAAAGAGATGTGGTGTTTAATCATTTAGTAAACAAAGGATTTGTAAATGGATACAACAAATGGATTTACCATGGTGAAGGTGAAAGTTTTATGGGTCTTAATGATGATATTGATGGTGACGTCTCATACGATAATATTGATGGCTTATTGTTTGAGACATGTAAAGATGTGGCTAAAGCAGGTGGAGTACATGAAGGCCTAAATGAAGACGCAAAGAAATTTTTTAAACTAGTTGAGGATGCTAATCAAGAGTTGTATCCTGGTTGTAAAAAATTTTCCACCTTATCGTTCACTATTCGAATTTATTTGTTGAAATGTCTCTATGGATGGAGCAATGCATCATTCACTGCTCTCCTAGAGTTATTGAAAGAGGCTATGCCAGACTTGAACATCCCTATCTCTTTCAATAAAACAAAGTCAATGATAAGGGACTTGGGCTTAGACTATAAGAAGATTGATGCATGTCCCAAGGATTGCATGTTATTTTGGAAAGAGCGAGCGAGGGACGATTCTTGTCATTTGTGTGGAGCTTCAAGGTGGATTGAATATCCTGAAGTTGAATGTGATCTTGAAGAATCTAAAAAAGCTCACAAGGTTCCCGCTAAAGTGCTGAGACATTTTCCTTAAATTCCAAGATTGAAAAGACTCTTTATGTGTTCAAAGACAGCTGATTTATTAAGGTGGCATGCAGAAGAGCGTTCAGGGGATGGTAGGTTAAGGCATCCTGCTGATGGCCAAGCATGGAAAGACTTCGACGCAAAGCATCCAAATTTTGCTCTTGGATACGGAAACTGAAAATACAATTGTAAGTAAGCTGTGAATTGACCTAACTGTGTTTTATTTACATTTACAGTAGAAGTAGAACTAGTTGAAATTGTTTCACTCAAAATTTCATGCTTGGTACTTCTTGAGTCTTTTAGCAACGTGATTTGATACTGGAAAAACAGATCGCAAATGAAAACCAAACAGATCGCAAATTTCATGCTTGGTACTTCTTGAGTCCATTGTGTGTCTTTTGATTTAGTATGTTCGATCTGCGACATCATCAAATGAATCAAAAGCATAAGAAAACCAAAGCGACAACCAAGTGCTCTCCCCATTTATTTTTAGATCAAAAAAGGTGCAAGTGGATATGGAGAATGGTGGGAAATAAATGGACACAAATATTCCTTATGATTATGAAAATAAATGGTATCCACCTTCCTTCAACAGAGCAAAGCGGCAAAAGAATTGATAATTTATAAAAGTTACACAATGCACTTAATCTGTCCTTGCGACTTCATTTTGAAAGTTCAAACTCTCTCTAACGTGAAGGTTCTTTTTTCCCCTTCGAGAACAACACTTAATATGGATTTGTGAGGCTGCTAGGCTGATTTCTGCTAAGTTATTTAGTATATTTGGCGGGCAGTGGATTTGTCCTCCCACTCTTAACATTTTGTCTCATATCTTATGGTTTTCAGACAATTCTTGATCCTCTTTGCTCTGTCTTTGTTCTTTTATAGGTAAATTAATTTTTAACCCCAGAAAAATGAATATAAGAAATAATTCTAAAGAATTCAATTCCTATATTCAAAACATGCAAGGAAGATTTATGATTGCCTGTGAGGCTGGAAACAACAATGTATGTGAGTCAGAACAAATAAGCCACACACAAGACGGATCCATGTATTATGATAAGGAGAACGTGATTCTCTAGATCATGTTAGTCAGTCTCTTATTTCCAAGTTCCAACAGTGAGACCCTGCTTATATAATGGGCCTATTTTGGTTCCAGTTAGTAGTTCCCTATTGCTTAAAGTATCATGGATAATCTTTTTCATTATTTCCTGTGTGCCTGATTTTAAGGGAATATTTGCTGTGTGCCATCAAGAAAGCTTCCACAAATGTTGGATCTGAATATACATATGTGTTTTAGGGAATATTTGTAGGATCATTTTATTGCACGTGTATAACATTTAATTTCACTTTTTGTGCTAGACTCAACTTCAAGAATTGATTGAGGATGAGGAAAGTAATGTAGAAGCCTTGCAAGTTATGCTTGGGAAGGAACATCCTGGAATGGTGCGTTGTTATGGGAAAAATGTCACAAAAACTTCTTTAAAGCAAAAAGAAAAAATTACTGCTTTAAAACAAGCACATAATGAAGAGGTCACTTCACTAAATGAAAAAGTGCAGACTATGGAAGATATGGTGGGTAGGTTAAAATATGCTATGAAAGCCTTATTCCAACATTGTCGTCCTGGAGATAGTATGGAATCATTAAAAAATTTGTTAGAATTATCTCCTGGTGATGCAAATAGTGTCCAAAAAGTGATTGGACAGCCACATATGCATTCTTCCACATCAACACATGTTCCAAATTTTAAGAAGGTAACTATTATACATAACTTACAAATTTATCGTTTTTACATTATTCAAAAGTTTTGGTCTTATTTTTCATTCTTTTGTGTAGAATGATCTCATTGGACAAGATGCAAATGACGAGGAGATGCAAGATTTTGTGAAGGAGTTCCAAGATGACGATTTGGATTTTAGTTAACAGCGAGCAGATGCAAGATTTTATGGAGGAGTTCCACGCATATGGATTTCAGTTCTCACTAGATATTTGTTTTGGTTGTGTTTTTTTGTTAGCCTCATGCTTCAAAATGTTAGATCTGGTCAAACTATGATGTTATTTTGTTTATGATTTGGATTGACGTTTAAACTAATTTGTTGTTTAACTACTATTACAGAACATATATTATGTGACACTTGATCCATTTATTATTTATGAATCATCTTTGAAAATTTAAATTTGGATGCGAATTGAATATGGAATCAATTTATGATTTTATTTGTAAACTTGTGGAATATAATATTAAGGCAAAATAGTTTTTTAATTTGATAGCGTTATTTTAAATTTTTTGAAATTAAAATAAAATTAAGATTGCAGTTGTAAAATGTCGTCTTTAGTCGTTTAGGCTACAGTTATCAACTAACTCGAAATAGGGTTATGCTTACATGTTAAAATTGTACCCAATACTATGTGCAAACAGTTAAAAAATGTTGTCTATAAGCGATAGTTACAGTGTTAAAATGTTGCGCTTTATAGTTTAGGGAACAGTTGTGACCTGTAGTTAAGTTAAGCAATATTTTCTGACTGTTGCGTTAGGTTAGCGTGATAACTGTTGCCTATTCGTAACAACAGGCAACAGTTTTTTGAAGTGTGGCCAAAAGGTATGAAAAAATGTTGCCTAGACAATAGGTAACGCTCATACAGACTACTCCCGAAAACTGTTGCCTATACGTTTAGGCAACATTTTTTAGAGTTTTGCTTACACTTTTCAACTGTTGCCAAAAAGCAAAAATGTTGTAGTGTTTTTTCTATTATTTTTGTGAATTTGCAGTAAACCAATATGCAAACAGTTAGTTACTCATGATTACTATAGCATGACATCCAGACTTCCGAAGAAGAGAACTTTTGTGGTTACTATATATATACTTAGTATCTTTATGAGTTTTCAACAGAGGTTGCATGTAGATAATGGTTAACCTTCAGACATTATAATAGTTTGATGCAGCTAATTTTCTATCATGTTCTATTAGCATTCTTTTATGCTTATTCATCTAATTGTATTTCAGTGAGTTTTGGAATACGGGAGCCTTTTTACAATTCAAGGCTGACCTTTTATGTGATTTATTATTTTTTTAACATAAATTCATCTTAAGTTTTAGACTTTTAATTGTGATTATAATTGCACTATAGCTGAGTTAAAAGCGAATGGTTGTAGACACAATATGCTTTTGAAATCAAAACGTAGCACAAATCAAAACGTAGCACATTATCGATTGTTCAAAACATGTATAGACTACATAGGATTCGGGAAAAAAAACAGAGAGATAAATTCATAACTGATGAATGAGTGGTGGATAACGAAAAAGATAACAAAGAGAGAACCCACAATTATGGGTTCAGGTTGTTTTGAGGCCCTGCACTGTGTTGGGGGGGGAATAGGTCTGGAAAGAGAGAATAAGATAATAGAAAATTCTCAAGGGTTTGGGCCAGATTTTTGGATGAGTGTGGTATTTATATATTTCACTAAAATGTCACACAAAATCCACCCTAGAAGATAATCCATTGAAATTTATTTGTTTTTGAATATCAAAAGACTTTTTTTTAACTTGAAAAAAATCTAAATCGAATACCACCGAATTTTGATAACTGACCACATAACAAGAGCATTTATGGAAAGATTTAAAAAAAATGAATTTTCATGCTGATCACGAAAATAATTCAAAAAAGGAAAAAACTTAAGTACAGTACCCTAGGTGTTGTACATGTTGTTTTCTACTAAAATTGGCCAATAACTGTCATGTACCACTTTTTAAGGAGTGTATATAGCCAAACGGTTTCAATAAATTGGAGTGTATTTTAGGCAAGAACAGTATGTACAGTACATAATGTACTGTACCTAAGTTTTACCCTTCAAAAAATATATGATCTGATTTTAGAATAAAAGAAATAATCATAAAATATAATTCCAATATCTCTCTTTTGAATGTCTTCACCCGAAGCATGTCCAGCAACATTAGTCAGTGAAATCCTTTTAGTGTATCAATAAATAAAGAATTTAAATGGTAGAAATAGACCATTCAATTTTTAACATGTCACATACGAGAACATACCCTTGATTCATGCATAATTGATCCTCTTTCAGGCTAATTTTCTCCTGTTTCAACTCTTCAGTATCTAATGCTACTTCCCTATTTCTTCCTTTCTCTTGCTTCTTTCTTTCATTCCTCATTCTAACCTTGAATTTATTTTATCACTTTCAAGGGTGTGACAAATGCGAAATGGTATGACGGGTTATGAAGATCACGGTGGCGAACAAAAACGGGAAAGAAGAAGTGGGAATCCTAGCACGCAGTGGCAGGCGTTGGAGCGTATTTGAAAATCCTTTTGGTCGAAGCCTCTATCGGGTATATCATGTAGAGCACGAACCATCACTATTTAATATTTTATTATATAATTATTGCACACTTTTTAGAAAAATTTACATATATATGGCAGACTGAATATTTCACAATAAATAATACTAATACATAAATTCATCTAAATGAATATTTTAATAAATAATATACATTAATATAACTTTTTGACATAAAATATATATTATTAAATGCACATTGTGCGTTGTCTTGGCCAAAGATATAACATATGTATGGCCTGACTCCGCTGCGGTATACTCATTAGTGTCGTCATCATTCAACGATCGAGTGTGCGATGAAGACTCAAACTACAAAAATATGATATGATTTATACAGAAAACTAACAAATTAGTATAAAGTTTCAATAATTTAAATTTATTATTTAAATTATAAAAATTCTACCCATTATTTACTTATAATTCAATATAAGTAGTACACTACATGCATTGTGCTACTATTAACGTACAAATATAGATTATTTTGTATAACAATTTTCAATAGCATATATACCTGCGCATGGCACAGGTCAATTATTATTTTATTTACCATGAATGAACGATTTACTAGAAATAATACATTAATATATTTTTAGTATAATGTAGCATTAATTCAAAATCTAAATTGTGAATAAACTCTGTTTTTAGTAATTAAATAAACTATTTATTATTTTAACATAAAAAAATGACATATTATATACTATTTTGTATTTGCAAATGTATGTATAACGCTTATGTAATTTCATAATTGAGATTTGATAATGCAATACTTTTTTATATAACATTTTTATGATAAATGTGCATCTCTCACACACACACACACAAAGAACACTATAATTTGTAAAATATCTAATTTATACATTAACTCATAAATTATTTGTGTAGTATGCACCATCCGATTAATCGAGGCGGTATCACTATGATTGATATTAGTTTTGTTACCTATCGACGTTAGACACCTAATAATTACACACAATAGTAAGTACAATATTATAACATTATTAAAAATTAATAATTACTAGTATAATATTTCTTATATGATATTATTGGATTGACATAATTTTTATAACAAAAAAATAATAATATTTCCCGTGCATAACACAGATTCTATACTAGTTAAATACAAAATAGATTCATGCATCAACCCAAATCTAACCAAGAAGTAGGTAAGAAGGAACCCTAAGTGCACAATTGCATAATACACTTCATCCTAAGTCTAATCCAATCAATGGATCTAGTAAGACATAATGTAGAGAGAGATCAAATTGAATGAAGGAAGATAATCCATTGGATCTTCAAAGTCTTGAAAGCCTAGAAAAATGAGAGAGAACTCGTGTTTAAAATTCAGAAAAGTGAAGAAAAAAAATGAACAAAAAGATCGCTAGAATTGAATCAGAAGTTCAAGTTATAACTCATGAGTTCGCGCCTTTGTTTGGCAACATGATTGTTCGCCTAGCAATGTAGTTCTTTGGCACATCATTTAATGATCTAAGCTTCGCCTCTCGAACCTGGGAAAGTTTGAACTCTTCGTCTTCACTGTCTTTTTGCCTTGCAAATTGCCACATCCCGTAGCGAAACCTTATTTTTCTACAAATGCTAGAATGGGTTCTTTCATCGAGGATGTAGTGTCATCCGCTAAGAGAAAATTACAAAATTTGTCTGGAAAGAATCCTAAACAAAACATCATGAACTAAAACCAAATTTCAAACTTTTATTGAATTTGTATCAATTCTACTACTAGATTACCCTAAAATATGTCTAAAACTGCTAGAAAATACTAAGAAAACCACTCTTATTGGACACTCAACATGCATGGTCATGATGGTGGTCATGATGGAAGGAATTAACCTCTCTCGTCAAACAAACTCACTCCCTCATTAAACAAACTCAATCAAATTAAGGAATAGAAATAAACTTGTTGGAAGTAAAATAAGAAGTTCAGCGATATTAACGTAAAGAGTGCAAAACTCAATAAGTTATGAACCAAAACATCTCATCAAGCCAAGATTAATGAAAATATTTTAGTTTGGGAATAAAAATGAGCGACTTCATATTCTCTCTCCAACCCCAAAATGAGAAATTCTCTTCTACTTTTTTTTTTATCACTATGACATACATGCCTATATGAGAAGTGGGATATATTTCAAAACATTCAACAAATCCATTAAAATAACACAACATTCATTTTTAAACCCTTTTATCAAAATAAATTCAACATAAGAATCCAGTTTCATTAAACTTCTGCTTTCACTATTATATATATACCCAAATATATGCTTACCAGATAAATCTGGAGCAAGCAAGGCACATTTACACCATATCTACATCATGATATTTGCAAGAGATATCCAATTCATGTCAGCATATTACTTCTCTGCTCTGGATGATTACTTGAACACCAGATTTCCTTTTTCTCTTCTCAAAATCTTTCTCCATGTAAAGCAGAACACAAGCTTAAAAGCAAGCATAGTTTTTTTTTTTCCTTTTCAATAACAAATCCACAAATCCATTATATGAATCTGTCCTAATTAAGGTGTTAGAGAACCAACACCCTTACCATCTTACCAAAAGTATCAATTGATGCAAAATGATACTCATAGAATTGCTCTCTGGAATTGTTAGAAAAAGTGGCAATTTAACACTTATCAATAAAGACAACAAAAAGTTTTTCAAAATCCAACAAAATTACCTCAAAATTACGTTTCATGCTCTACTTTAACAATTACATATGAAGTTTTAATCACCAATGGATAGTCATCATATACAATCTATAGAAAATTTTTCAAAAAAGTAGCATTTTAGCACTTCTGATATGAATAAGCAAAAAGATTTATTAAAAGATAAAAATGCAATGCAGCAGCACAAGATGTGCAGAAGTTTTGGAATACAAACATGGAGGAAAAAAAAAAAAAAAAACCAGCCCCAAACCAAAGCACAGAAAATAAAACCCCACCAAGACAGAAATATAAAAAGACAGCCATCCGACTCCTAACTAAATTGACAGCTAGCAAAAAATGATTGAATTGGCATAGCCCTTAGCTTTTCCACATCAAAAGGCCATCAAAACAAGTAGAACACCACAAAAATATTGCAATACTCCAAAGTGCACTTTTCCCAGCTGTGAGGGCCCAAAGCAAAAATCCGACAGAAGATGACAGTCCACCACCAGCAAATTATTCAGCACCCTGACTCCACCAAATCCAGTCCTTATCAAACATATTTTCTATGTATGTTTGACTACTGGAAATACCATTGTGAAGTGGCGGTATCATGACAGCAACCAAGCAGAGATAATACTACTTGTACTAAGTGGCCAAACAAAGTGTTGAAGGATCCTTACTTAATAGCCAACCAGAGAAAATAATACAGCTTGAAACCATTCTTGAGAGACAATCCTCAATCGACATATCATCAAACCAATCCCTCTGGAAGAGAAAATGAGAGGACAAAAAGTCCACCTCAATTTTCACCAATGCTTCCAATATCATCCAGAAAAATCCTCAGATTCTTATCCGAAGACCCTCCTTCCTTCACAGCTTCCCTAGCCACACTCTTCCACTTTTTCGCATTCCTTCTAACTTCCTCTCCTTTTTCTCCACTCCCCATCACCACTTCCAAACACCTCCTAATTTCCTCAGCTTCCACTATCCCTTCCTCATTCACCTTACGATCCACCCTCACCCCAGTCTTCCACACATCTTCTATTAGCTTTGCATTAGTCGTTTGATCCGTCCACTGAGGAAACGCCACCATAGGAACCCCCGTAGCCAAACTTTCCAAAGTCGAATTCCATCCGCAATGCGTCACAAAACAACCCAAAGAAGGATGCGACAGAACCTCCACCTGAGAACACCATTTCACTATCTTCCCCATCTTCTCCAATTCCTCTCTACAACTCAGCTCCTCCTTTTTCTCCTCTTTCCCCATATCTGTAATAACCCACAAGAAAGAAAGTCCAGAGTCCAACAACGCACGTGCAATTTCCTCCATCTGTCTCTTAGGCAACACAGCAAGTGTCCCAAATGAAACATAAACCACAGACAACTCAGGCTTCGAGTCCAACCATTCAGTGTAATCATTTGAAGCACGGATGACGTCACCACCAAATGAAGTATCATTAGGATCCTTACCGTCCAAAAAAGCAGAGGGAATCAACGGCCCGATGGAGATCATTCTGAGCTTATCAACGGCTCTCAGTGCCTCCGGTTCCAACTCCTCAACAGAGTTCATAAGTACTCTGGGGTTGGTTTCCTCATCAAGCATTTGAAGCTGTTCTTTGAAAGATGGAAGAGCAAAAGTGTACGGGTTTGATGCCAAGAGGAAAGAGGGAATGTCACGGCTTGAGAGCGAGAATGGTATTCCCGGTAATTCTAACAAACACGTGGGGTCCTCTGATTTGTGGCTGATGTAGTCGCCGTGTTCGTGGAAGTAATGGTAGTAGATGTCAAAAACCGTGGCTGCTTGAATCCACAGCATCGCCGACGGGATATGAAGTTCACGCGCCACCGTGTCGGCCCAGGTAAGGAGGGGTGTGTAGGCTATACAAGTGAAAGGGCGACCTTCCTGTTTGGCGGAGAGTACGGTGTTTCTGAGAAACTCTGAGCCGCGCCGTTTCAGCTCCGACATGTAGGACACGACGTCGGTGTCGACGTTGGACCTGTGACCGTCGTCGTAGCCGTCGGAGAAGGTGGCGAAGGAGAGGCCGGGAATAGTTGGTTTGTTGATGAGGCGACCGTATAAGTAGACGCTGGTGGCAAAAGTGACGTTTGCGCCCATGCTAACGAGTCGCTTGGCGAACTGGAGGGCGGGGTTCATGTGGCCTTGTAAAGGGTATGCTGTGAGGAGGAAGTGGTGTTGCGCCATGGTAGTGGTGGTGGCGCGTGAAAATGCAACAGAATTGTGTCTGGTAGCAAAAGCCTAAATGGAGTAGAGTTGGATGATACTATCCAATACTATAGATTACTAGTTGGTGGTTGGATTGTTGACTTTAGAGTTTAGACCTAGAATTAGCTACATATAGCATTCGTTGGGACAGTCTCTCTTTTATGTCGTCTCATTGCATACTTTGCTCAGCTTAGGACAGTTTTTGGAGTATTGTAATATTTATTTGTATCGGTGCATTTTTTTGTGGGTTTAGCGGCCGCCCACCTGTATCGATGCAAGTGTTTGTAGTGGATCTTTTGTCATTTGGCCTGCAGAGACACTAAACTATGATTATGCCAGCTTAATTAAGCGTGTTTATGCATAAACAATTTAAGTATATATATATATATATACACACACTGTTTTCATATAAACTATAAACATGTTTTTCTAAGCTATTTTATAAGATAATGGCAATTGAGTTAACTTGCTTAAATTTTCAATAACTTCTCTGTTTCAAAGTTGGCTACTACTTTGGAGATGAATTCTTCTGGTTTGAGCAGTTATAGGTTCAACAAAATTGAGTGTGGAATGTTATTGATTCTCATGCTGAAATTTTGAATAACCTCTTTTCAAATTTGACTACTCGTTTGTTGATCAATTTTTCTGGTTTGAGTAGTTATAGCCTTATTGGTTCAAGAAAATTAAGTGTGCTTAACCCAACTTATTGTTATGTGTTGCTTACATGATTCTGGTTCTGTAAGTGATTAACATTATTGTTTAAGAGGATTGTTAATTTGAATAAAGCTGTAACATGTGATCCTTGAGTAGTTCTTACAGATTTATTTTCTTTAGGGGTGCTAGAATATTTGATCATGTTGATGTTAAAGTGTGATAGTTGAATGTGTTAATAATAGTCAGTGTCACGAAATAGATGCATGGCTTACAGAGCTCTGATCTTCTTTGTGAATTTGTTGTGTGCCAGAAGTTATGAATTATGTATGAATTTTTTTCACCAAGGAAATTGTGGTAGAATAGATCGACAGAATCCTAGTTAACCTAATTTACTTTGCCTATCAGTTTCAATCTGCGGTCAATTTATACTTGGTGTCCACATCAATATTCTTTTTATCTTCTTGCATGGTACTAATATATAATGCAGTGTTGTCTCGTTCTGTTTTGTATGTAGGAATTTGGACCATCATATCTTAGTAGTGACCTGGTTCATTACCAAACAACTCCCCATTACCGAATAACTACCCCACTATTTAATAACTACCTTGATAACTCCCTCTCCCAACCTCTTTCAATAGAAGAGGCCCTTTCTCACAAAAGAGAAAAATGACTGATTCACGGATTCCACCTTTGCTGCTCGCCCAACAACATCGGAGGTTGGAATTCTGTCAGGAACATAATTCTATCTAAGTTGAAGGAGAGGTGGCAAAGCTGCAAGCCAAAGAATAATATCTAAGTTTGTTGTGTTGACTTGAATTTGATTATTGATAGGAATGTCCATTTTATGATTATCATGAGTGTTATCAAATATTTGTAGTTATGGCTGATGTGTAAGAACTTATGTTATAGCAACGAGGTTGATTATTGAACATGTTATGAAATACTTACAGACTTGAAGTTGATTATTGAACTTGAGTGAGGTCCCTTCTTAATTAGAACTTCTAGTGGTTATCATTATTCTGAGTTGGGCTGAATTTGTCTTTTTTAATTGTGTTTATTGAACTGAATATATATTACATTACATTTTGTAATAAAAATACCTTTACCGGGGTAGAGGTTGTTGATAATAAGAACTCATTTCATCTAAACTTTTGACGGATTGCGGCTGTCGATAACGAGCACACACTTCATCTCCATTTTTCGATGGCCATGGTCGTCAGTATTACCGACGAACAAAGGTCGTCGATACAAAACACTCATGCTATCACAGTTTTCGACGGGCAGAGGTAGTCGGTATTACCGAGAAGCTTGTTCTGTCGGTAATTACCAATAGGTTTCTCAATTACTCATCAGTAAAAGTTTTCGACACCATTGATCCTTTCCGACAGATTATTGGAACGTCTGTATTCCCTACAACTTTTGTTCATTACCCATGATTTTTGGCCCTCGGTAATGATTGATTTTTGTAGCGACACCACCTTATCAAAGCTGGAATATTTCTCCAAAGCCATTGTTCTCCCTTGTCCTCCTTTTCCACCCTTCTGATTTCCCTCTCATTGTTCTCAGTTACATGACTCATACCACCTTTGATTTCGGAACTCTCGCTCTTCTCTCTGCATTCCCATAATACCTACATCTTCTTCCCAATTACCATTTCCGCATAAACCTACATATACACACTTAACATAGACTGCAAGTACCTCACATGATCCTAATTGAACTTGACAAACACAAATCGTGGAATGCACCGTCGCTCCGTATAAAGCTCATTCTTTTATCAAATTCAAGCATGTCCATTTTGCGAATCGGTATAAAAAAAACGATACTTGCAACTAAAATTTTAGATATAAAAATTGATTTTTTTTATTTTAAATATTGAACTGGAAGACCGGCTTGGATCCTGAAGGTGTAGGACTTAACCGGTGTGGAGGGAATGAATGCGGAGGGAGGCAGTGGCCCAGAGCTCATCCTTGTACAAAGACTAGGTATTGGCAGATCCACGAAGGGGCAGACATGGCCCCTGGCCCCTCCTTTCCCATTTTTAGAAAATTTTGAGGATAGTTTCTTGGAAGGAAAGGTTTAAGTTACTAGTGCAGAAGGAGGATTTTACACCGGTTAATATTGATATTTTACACCGTTTTTGGTACCGGTGTAGATGTTCCTGATGTTATATCTTAGGGTTTTTACCCCGGTTATTTAACCGGCGTAAAATGTGGAGTTTTACACCGGTTATATATCCGGTGTAAAATTTCAATTTTCGTTTATTTTTTATTTTTTTTGAAGGACCTTTTACTAACCGGCATAAAAGGTTAACTTTTTATTTTGTTTCTCTCTTTGTTTTTGTCCATTCATACCCAGAGGCTATCTAAATTGACAATAACTTATTTTTTTCATTTTTTAAGGACCTTTTACACCGGTTATTTAGATAACCGGCGTAAAAGGTTAACTTTTTTTTTTGTTTCTCTCTTTGTTTTTGTCCATTAACCCAGAGGCTATCTAAATTGACAATAACTTATTTTTATTTTATTTTTTGAAGGACCTTTTACACCGATTATTTAGATAATTGGTGTAAAATACTATCATTTTACACCGGTTATTTAGATAATCGGCGTAAAAGGTTAACTTTTTTTTTATTTATCTCTTTGTTTTTGTCCATTCATACCCAGGGGCTATCTAAATTGATAATAAACAGACAATAAATTTGCCAAGAATTGACACCAAATGTGCCCAAAATTCAAACCAAGTGATGACATCAATATGTAAACAATGTACAAAGAATCAAGTGCTATATATACAAAGTCATTTTGATGATCTTCTAGTTCTTTTTGAATTT
Organism: Calophaca sinica; assembly: GCA_037113605.1. Classification (NCBI taxonomy): domain Eukaryota; kingdom Viridiplantae; phylum Streptophyta; class Magnoliopsida; order Fabales; family Fabaceae; genus Calophaca; species Calophaca sinica. The sequence goes on from CM073735.1 coordinate 41,750,731, forward strand.
GTTCCTCGGGCTTCTCCTCTGGCTTCTTCTAAATGTTCTTTTTTGGCCTTCATCTTCCTCTCTTTCTTCTCAATCATTTGCAAAAGTTCTGCCTAAATTTGTTTAACATGGTCAATTTCATCTTGACCATATTGAGATGGGTCATTGAATATCTGCAAGTTCAAACATATATATAATATATTAAACTGGCCTAAAAGTAATAACATGTTTTTCATATTACAAATATAATAGCAAGAGGTTAAAAATTTTATTACATTTTCCCATCCGTCAGCAATATCCGCCGAGACAATTGTTAACATACTTTTCATCACATAGTACCCACATGCCCAACCGTTCTTTTGTCGAGGCCCCTACAAAGAATACCGTAATATATAATGGGTAAAAATTATATACATTAACTAGTACTATTAAATATAAATGAATTTCAGGAAGATCAACAAACTATTTACCTTAGGTTTCACCCATTTAGGTTTCTTATTATATATCCTGATAAAAGAACATATTCATCAAAATAAAGTTGCAAATCAAGAGGCAAAGAATCAATGTATATATGATAAATATAAGTTTACCTTTCAATCATGCCCTTAATTACATCGTTTGGTTGATAGTGCAGCGAACATAACCAAACAACAACATTATCACTAGGCTTACGGATAAACAACTGTCAGTGATCGCTGCAAATAATGAACAACAATAATGGTTTATCTGAAGCAGAAATAGAAAAAAGCAAACACTACAAGAAAGAGCGGGATTACCGACAGACAATTACCGACGGGCGCAGTCCATCACCAAAAACACGCATTTTTTGACGGCTTTGTCTGTCAAGAAATGTCACCAGTCGTACGCTAAACGTTACCGATGGCCATGCCCTCGGTAACGTTTAGCGTACGACTGGTGACATTTACCGACGAAAAAAGTCGTAAGAAAACGCATGTTTTTGGCGACGGACTGCGGCCGTCGGTAATTGCCCATCGGTAATCCCTCTTCTGGATTTTCTGACTGCCTAAAACCGTCGGTAAATTTACAAGGCATTTATATTCCCGCTTATTTTATATATACCGACGGTTTCTGTCCGTCAGTATTCGAAAATGGCCGTCGGTAATACCGAGACGTTTATCGACGGGCTTAAACCGTCGGTAACGTAAATAAGGCCGTCGGTAACGTCCGGATACAACCAGACGACGACCTTTCTTCCCCATTCACAGTTTTACGTTGTCTCTCTTCTGTTCTCTCCTCTCTCTCTTTCGTCCTCCATCTTCCAGCGTCGCCGCCACCACCACGTCTGCCTTCGCCACCACTGCCCAAAAATCCCAAGCAAGGCACCACAACTATGTGCCACCACCACGTCTATTCTCTCTGTGCCGCTCTCATCTCCTCCATCGCTCTGGTACCATTCTTTCTCTCGTTCCAATTTCTTCTTCTCCTCCTTATCCAATTTTTTTTTTTGTTTCTATGAGTTTGCTGAATTGGTCTCCTGTTTGCTGCAGTTGAAATTTGCTGCAGTTGAAAAAGGAAGTAACCCATGTCCTTTGATTGCTCTCCTTCTGAAATGCTGCTTAGAACACGAAGAGAGAAACACTAATTACTGATTCTGATTCTTCCCCAAAACGTAAGAGCTCGAATTCTTCCCCCAACTGAAGCAAACCCCCTTCTCTCTGTTGATGCTTGTCCAACACTAATTACTATTATCTTTTCCACGAACTTCAATCGAATTCAGATTCTTTACATTACCTAATATGTCTCTTACCCAAGTTGCCCAGTTGTTGTTCTGTTTTGTATTCCTTCGAATTTCGCTATTTGTTGAAATGGGTTAATTCACAATTAGCGATCGCTGAAAAAATCTCACGATTTCAAGCTACCCCATTTGCTAAAGTTTAGATTTTTATTCTGCATTTAAAGGTGTGTCACTTGGGACTTGCTTTGTGCTGCTTGTTGGGGGTCACTCTGTGATTCAATTTCTATGGTTTTATTATTATTATTATTATTATTATTATTATTATTATTATTATTATTATTTGCATGAATTTGGAAGGATTATGATGAGCATCTAATGTGTTTGTGTATGCTATTTGAGATTGAATGAAACTGTTTTTGGTGAGCACTCTTTGTGCTTATTTATGATTGTTGATTGCAAATTATTAATGATGTTGTGTTCATGTTATTCAGTAGTTTCACTGCTCCACCACACTGCTCTGAGGCCTCCACACTGCTCTGAGACCGCCACTAGCATCGAAGGATATGGATGTTCTACTTCTTCTTAGTACTCTATTGTTCTGAGAATTGGGTATGCACTCTAACGAAATGTCGGTTGACTCACTGGGTGGAAAATGGTTGTCTATTGACCCCCACACCGACATATTCATTTCCTTCATAGTTCTCTCCACAGAGGGAATTATGAAGTGATGTATGTTTTGGCTAACAAATACACGTGATTGAGTACTTTTGTATTCCCTACCTATATTTGAGAGTCTAGGATGGGGTTATGATCACGAATTGGTCAGTGTCACACCCTGAGTACGAAGTGTTTAGTAAATTGATTAATGCTGATAATTCCATGTTTGCTTAGACTTCATGATCCTATTAGGTTTTGTTGTGTTTAGATGTATGATTATTAGGTATTGTAGGAACTTCAAAATTTGAACCTGTGTCTATATGGAAAAAATGGGTAAGTATATCCATTATAATGTATTACAGTTGAAGAAGCTACAAGTATAATAATAAGACTTAATTTATTGCAAGCACATTTGTCTTCCCATTTATTTTTCTACTCCATCTTGTTTAATCCTCAATCTATTAGTGTAGTCGTTCACCATAATATTAGATTGATTCCACACAAATTTCTATTCTGCCAAGAAGGTCAATACCTCAAATTGTTTTATAAAGCAAGGTGCTCATGTTCACCTTTAGCCTCCGTAATTCATGTTTGGTTTCACCTGAACACTTTTTCCCCCTACAATGTTGCAAGTGGACTTGTTCCCAACTATTTGTGACTCCTTTCTTCCTCTTGTCATTATCCTTGAATATTGTTCCTTGCTCCTGTTATAAAGTGACTGTTCAACATTATGATTAACGAAATTGACCAAACATATCACAAAACTAAAAAAAATATGCAAGGCTGAACATTTACCGTACTTCTCCCTTTGAGGATTTATGAGATAAGTATTCAAACCAAGCTTTAAAAGATAATGACGATGGAGCCAACAAAGGTTGTTAGAGTAATTTGAATTTCATCCATTTCAAAAATAGATAACAATCATATATATGGAGCCAACAAATGTCGTGGCGGCTAACATTTTAAATAATATAATTTGCTTATGAGCCTACAACTAAGAACCAGTTTCTCTATTATGCTCTCATGCATTTGATAGTCCAGCAAGTGTCAAATAAAACATCTTCTAATTTTCTTCATTAACAAAGCTAAAAGCATATTAAAGGTGTCTAACAAGAAAGAATGAGTCAATGGAATATAAATATGGTAGATATGATATAGAATACTATTATTATCAGAAGTTTTTAATAGAAATGAAAATTACCTCAAGATCACCTTTCATCCTAACCTTTTTTTATTGTGCACCCATCGAATCTATCGTGGCAACAAATAAACTAAATATCAGAAGCAAATTACAATGAACAGGAAATCACAAAATGAGAATAATGCAGTAAGAAAAATAATCTTATCCTAAACCAAGCTTAAACAGGTAAGAACTTCCATGGAAAGTCAACACAATTGGTTACAATTTGCTTTGCACATCTATCTGTACTTCTTTCCCTTGCTACTTCTGCTTGTCTAATTCTATCATTTAAGAGGATGTCAACTTTCAACCTGTTTCTTTTTAAATGACCAACCTATCTAATTCGATCCCCATACCTCCCGCATGCTAAGCGAGCGATCTACCATCTGAGCTACATCCCTGAGTTGTAGACTTCTGATTTTTAGTGAATCATTTGCGTTGCATCCTTCTTTACATGTGAATCGTGCATAGAAAATTAACCTAACTATTATACGAAATTTTTTATGTTAATTATTGATGAAATGGATGCTTGATTTTTTTTTTTCAAAAACTGATATGCAAAGGCATCACTACGGCAACTGACATCCCAACAACGTTGGCACCTCAGCTGCCACCAATCATCTACAGCACATCAGAGAATATGTATTAAAAGAGGAAAAGCAAAACAAAAGCAGGAGGGGACAAAAACCAAAACCCCTGCAAAACATCAGGTGAATCTGAAGTTAGGAAGCCCAACTCGGTTCCTAAAAAAGTCATCCCTGATAAAAGGAGGGATGACATCCCACCAACAATCCCTGAATATGTAAGGCGTGAGAGGCAAGCCTATCTCAAGACAAAAATTGCCCTTACGGTAAATGTGAGAAATTACAAAAAGCATATTCTTAGTCAACTCTATACAATTTTTCCATCTAACTCTAAGTTGCCAAGGGACAAGATTGACAGAATTAAAAGCCAAAACCACAAGCTTGGAATCACATTCTAACCAGAAGTTGTGCCACCCTTTCTTAGCAGCAATCTCAATGGCCACCATCGCACCAATGAGCTCCGCATGCAGAGCATAGGAAATGCCAATATTGAGACCAAAACAGCCCAGAGCCGCAGCACTACGGTCTCTAAAAATACCACCACAAGCAGCAAACCCAGGAGCACCCCTAGCAGCACCGTCCGTGTTACATTTAATCCAATTACCAAGAGGAGGCCACCAGCAAACCTCTTTAATGATGGGCGCCCTTGGGGGTTTAGAAGTAACCGAGAAAAATTTCAGAATGACAAAGTCACTCATGGAGGGGGAAGCCGAATTGGAGCTAGAGTTGCCTGTAAGAGCAACACTAGCAGAAATCAAGTTTTTAGCAGTCTGAATAGGGGTGAACTTATTGTCAAATCTGACCTTGTTTCGACATTGCCAAGTGAAGTAGATGACATTGATGATACCCGCAATAATCACATCTTTGCTAAGAGGGGACAAGTTTCTATCACAGCAACTCAGGATACTATGGATGCTAGAAGTGTCAATGTGGAAATTGAAAGCAGACCTTAACCAGGACCACAACTGTTGAATGAATGGACAGTCACAAAACAGATGGATGGATGTTTCACCGCTTTCCAACAAAGAGAGCAAGCTGAAATCAGAATACGCCCCGCCCAAAGGTTGTCATCAGTAGGAAGGCGGTTGTGCAAAATTCTCCAAAGCAAAAGAGACCTGGAGGGGGGTATAGCCTTGTTCCAAATCAACTTGCACCAAGAAATGGACTGACCAACCGGATTAAGGTGGAGAAAAGCCTCTTTAAAGGAGAGAGATCCCCTCAATTCGTGGGTCGACCAAATAAGGAAATCTTGCTCTGCATAAGTGGGAATTGGAACCTGTTTTAGAGTATTGACAAGAGCAGGGAAGGCCTGAGCTAAACAGTTAGGAATGCGCCACTGCCCATGGCTAATGAAATGACCAACTTTAGCATGAAGTTGATCATGCAGATGCTGAGGAATCTGCAGCATGTCCACCACCAGTTGCTGTAGCCAATTATCAATCCAGAAAAAAATGTCACAACCCGAGCCAAGCTGCCAAGATATGTTGTCTTGAACCATAGAGATTTTAGATTTAAGGGCAGACCAGAGAGAAGAATTGATGTGGTAGGAGATGAACTTCCAATTCCTGAAAGTTCTAGCTCTAAGAAGCTGAGCCCACTGGTTGTTTGATTGGAAAAGATGCCAACAAAGCCTCACCATGGCTGCATCATTAATTGATCGAATGGATCTTAAGCCAAGACCTCCTGACAAAGTGGGGCAACACACTTTGTGCCAAGCAACAGTGACCAATTTCTGTTGGTTAACAGCACCAGACCATATAAAATTGCGAATCCATTTGTCTACTAACTTAAGCAAACTAATCGCCAGGCATAGACTAAGAAGCTATAGATCATCATACCATGAATTACCGCTTTCACCATCTCAACTCTCCCAATGATGGATAAGAGAGGCCTTCCAAGAAGCAAGCTTGGCTTTAATTCACAAGAATAAGTTGAAGGTGAATGACTCTAGGCTTGCCTTTGAAAATGGGGAGGCCAAGTAGATGAAGGGCACGGTGACCAATGGAAAACCCCAATAAATTGGCAATGGTGTGTCTTTGTCTCGAGGAGAAATGGCACCAAAGATAGATGGTGGATTTACTAGGATTAATAACCTGACCAGACACTTCACCATATTTCTGAAACAACTCCTTAATAGCAGTAATATTTTTGTGTGTCCCTTTACAAAAAAGCATCACATCATCAGCATAGAAGACATGAGAAGGAACCTAAATACCACGAGGACCTGTCATTAAGTGGAGAGCCCCATCTGAAACAAGCTTGGATATACTCCTACTGAGAACTTCTTCAGCTAAGCAAAACAAAAGAGGAGACAAGGGTCTCCCCCGAACGCCCCGCTTGCAAGAGAAGTAGCCTGTGGCCTTACCATTTACCGAAATAGACAGCTTAGCAGATTTTAAAATGGTGTCCACCCAAGCACAGAATTTGGGGTCAAAACCGAATTTGTGAAGGACTCTGAGGAGAAAACACCAATCAATGGTGTTAAAAGCTTTGCGGATATCAATTTTTAGAGCCAAGTTGCCACCAAAAGCATTCTTATCTAACAGGTTGATGGCTTCAGAAGTAAGGCAAATGTAGTCAGAGAGTTGACGACCCTGAATGAACCCTCTCTGATTGGTGGAAATAACAGAAGGCGCGATTTTAGCTAATCTATCAGCTAGGACCTTGGTGATGATCTTAAATTTAAAGTTGGCAAGAGCAATGGGCCTGTATTGGTCAATTCTCTTAGCCTCAGGCACTTTTGGAATGAGGACAACAAGGTTGGAGTTGAAGTTAGGAAGCAGCCAGCCAGAAGTGAAGAATTACAACACTGCCTTGAGCACATCATCAGCCACTATCTCCCAATAGGTTTGAAAGAAGAAAGCACCAAACCCATCAGGCCCCGGGGCACCATCAGAGTTCATAGAAAACACAACATGCTTAACGTCTCCCATGGAGGGCAAGTTAGTAAGCATGATGTTGTCAGCTGCCGAGACAATATCAGGGATCACATCATCAATAAGGCCATTGTCCCAGCAATTGTTGTTGGCACTGAAAATGCCTTCAAAATAGTTGACAATGTGACTTTCAATATCAGTCGTATTGACCAAGATAGCATCATCCACTTTAAGCAAGTTAATTTGCTTAGTAACATTCCTGACCTTAGTCATCTTGTGGAAAAACTTGGTGTTGCGATCACCATAAGTATGCCAATTAAGTCTAGACTTTTCATGCCAAAATTGCTCCTCAAAGATCTAAGGCTTGCTCATATTGGTGTTGTGCATTTCTCAAGATCAAAAAGAGCATCGTAATAACTGCATTATCAACTGCTGTTGGATCTCATCGAGCTTAGCCTTAGCGGTATGAACTTGCAGATTCACATCTCCAAAGACATGTTTGTTCCAAGACTTCAACTGTCTTTCAGAGTTTTGAGCTTTGAGAAAGCACCACCATAGGGCAGCCCATAAAAGAAGCATTCCAAACATCTTGCACAAGAGCATGATGCCTTGGTGTTTAGACCACATCCCGAGAAATTTGAAGGAAGAGGGATCTTTGCTGTCCTCTTTTTTAAGGTCTAAGAGTAAAGGAAAATGATCTGACTTGTCTTTGGTGAGAGTGCAGCAGGCAACAGAGGACCAAAAATCAACCCAAGCCTCATTGCAAATACTCCTATCCAAGCGCTTTTCAGTGAAGGCACGACCTCTTCTCCTATTGGACCAAGTATACTTGGCACCTCTAGTAGGGAGGTGAATCAAATTATTAGATGCAGTCCAGTTTTGAAACTCATCACTGGCAATCTTAGGAGGGCTGCCACTACCACGGTACTCATGAGCTCCAAGAACAACGTTGAAGTCTCCTATGAAACACTAAGGGATCAAATGAGACTGCTGCAGCAAGTTAAGGTCATGCCAAAGAGATCTCCTATTCAAATAATTATAAGAAGCATACACTGCAGAAAACCCAATATCTTGTCCATCGAAGCTAACAGTGAAAAAGACTTGCTGGTCAGTAATTGCAAGCACAATCGGGTTCCATTGGGAAGCACAGAGACACCAAAGATTGGCCTTACTGTTGACCGCAAATATCTGCAACTGCAGCCTAGCCAGGAAATTTCTAGGCAGCTGACTAACTTGTATCCAGGGCTCGGCTATAAAAAGGAAATCAGGCCTGTGAGTAGCACACAACTTTTTAACAGCCAATCTAGAGGAGGGGTTGGCTAAACCTCTAACATTCCAATAGATGCACTTCATGGAGCAAGGTGTTTAAGCCCTGCCCTTGTTCGGGTATTATACTTGCCAGAATTTGATTTCTTTGAAGCATTTTTCTTCTTTTTCTTTTTTTGATGCTTGGACAAGACCAACTCAAATGTTCCCTCCTTGTCTTGTTCAGGCTGGTCACCAGAGGCACCAGAGGATTCACCGTAACTCCGAGTCAACATCCAACATTTCGCTCCAATTTTGAAGAACTCTAATGTCCTCCCCACCTCAATTGGAACATCATGCAAACCGTCAATAAGTTGCGGAGAGCTAGTTGAAGCGAGCTACAAATTGGTTGCTTGCTATTCTCAATATTTCCAAACTGAGTTTCCTTAACTATTTCCACAGAATTATCCTGCAAAGTAGGAGAAACATGTGTCCAGATAGCAGTGTCAGAAACAGTGATGAGAGCAGTACTACCATTCGAAGGCTGGTTGGCAATATACTCATTCCTGTCATCCTTTAAAGAATCTGGTTGCAGCTGCAACTGCAGGGGATGATGTTGCACAAGAGTACCATCAGTTACATCACCCAAAAGAGGGTTCGGGTCAACATGATGCTCTAGATTAGCCCCAAAGAGAGAGGCACCATCCTGATCGACTATATTCTCAGCAGAACCATGAGAGGTTTGACCTGGCTGCAAGACACCAGGTTGAACAATGTGTTCTGTTTCAACAATTTGTGTCATTTCCCAGTGAGCATCATCAGTGGAATAACAACTGTTTCATTAAGGTCCGAACCAACAAGTGGTGGTTCCTTATCCCCCTGAGATTTCTTCTTAGAGGCAAGGTCAGGCTTTGCTCTATGTTGCTGCTTCGGTAGCTTGTTTTTCCTGTTACATTGCTCAATCGAGTGCCCAATTGCCTGGCAATAATCATAAACATCTGGCAGGTTCTCATATTCAATACCCACATAAAAAGTGTGGTTGTTTCTTTCCACCAAGAGATCATCGACAAGCCTAGAGGTAAGGTCCAGGTCAACCAAAATCCTTGCGTAGTGACCAAAGAATCGCTTCCTGGTCATATCATCAATGGCAATGGGAGTCCCAATGCCAGAGGCAATCTCGAACAGGAGCTTGGTCCTCCAATATTCCTGAGGCAGGTCATAAATCTTGACCCAACACTGAACATTAGTCTGTTTCTGAAATTTTGGGTTGAAGTCAGGTGTCCACTTGGAAAGGCGAAGAACACCGGGATGAACATTCCAGGTGCCCTTGGTCCAAACGTTTCTGAAGTCCTCTGGGGAAGCGAAATTGAACTCAAAGAAACCTTTGCCAAGAGAAGTCATTCTCCATTGGCCAACAAGCTTCCACATCGCTGCTAACTTCTCCTTGAGCGCGTGAAATGGTAAAGGTTTGTCTCCCTTAGAGAGAATGAACCGACCGTGCAGGCTGGTTTTGCATCCCTCAAGGCCTTTGAGGTATTCATCCTCTGAAATTCTGATAGAGACAGTGTCCCCTCTGATACAGGGCTTAGGCAGTTGGGAGAAGGAAATCTCCAATGACTTTGACAGGGCATCTGCAAAAGATTTTTGGGCATTACCCGGAGAAGAAGACTGCACAAGAGGCACATTTGGGATTGAGGAGGACCCTAGGAAACTCCAAGGGCAAACAACATTGACATCAGCCATGGGAAGAAAGCGACCGCAAGAATCAGAGGTCAGTCTGGATGCTTGATTATTGTTATTAGTATCGGAGAAAAGCCTTAGCTTCCCGTTTGAGGTTCAATATATTATTGAGTGCATGTACTCTTTTAGGGTACCACGTGTTCATTGTATATTGAACCTTGAATTGTCCAAGTCGGATAGTTTGGGAAAAAACTTTTTCTTTACTCGTATAATAGTTGTTGCTTAATTCTCGTCTCTTTATATTTGATGAAATTTCGGTTCGATTCATTTCTTTTTGTTCTCTGGGTGCATACTTGATCGCGGTATTCATAACTATGATCATTTAGTGTACTCAGAGACCAATGGAAAATACTGCAGAAATTTTGTCAAGTATAAGATATGAGAATTAAGGAAGGACTATTATACGAGTTCTAAAAAAGTTTTTCCTCGAATGGGATAGGGTCATGCCATTTAAAGAAAGAGAGCGGTTGTAAGAAAGTCGTACTGCTGAAATTGTCATTTTTTTTAACATGCAGAAGATGGAATTTTTTCCTTCGAGTCGTAGTTGGATGCACTATAGGTTGTATCCAGGGAGAAGGGGTTTGAAACAGTCTTTTTGTGATGGGATTGATCACTTTGTCCAAGCCGCAATGGCACATGAAGATTTCATAATTAATGGAGGGATTAGATGTTCGTGCCTTAATTGCGATTGCAGAAGGATTAAAAGCCCAGGTGAGGTCATATATCACCTGTAGAGAGTTGGATTTAGGCCTAATTACTGGATTTGGACTAGACATGGTGAAGAGCTGCCTCAGGTTGATTTAGCGGTTAGCGATAATTGCACAAGTGCTTCAAGCAGTTGTGTAGATACGGGATATGGTGAGCAAATTGAATTGATGCAAGATATGGTTTGTGATGCCTTGGGGTCAACGTATCATTCGAGGAGCAATAATATGATGACACAGATGAACTTCTAAATGAGACAACACAAAAATTTTATAATCTCTTGTTAGAAACAAATAAGTTGTTGTTTGAAGGGTCTACAGACTCTAAGTTATTAATGTGCGTGAGGCTTTTAGCTCTTAAGTCGAACTGTGGTGCTACGAATGTGTGTTTGGATCTCGTAACAAAGATGATGTTGGACTCATCACCTATCAGAGATGGTTTGCCAAAAAGTTATTACGAGGCTAAAAGCTTAGTGTCCAAGTTGGCGTTGGAATCTAAAAGGATTGATTGTTGTGTGAGAGGGTGTATGTTATATTACGACAATGAATGCAGATGGTGTAGAGCATCTCGGTCATGATAAGGACTATCAGGACTATTAGTGATATTTGTACTGATATTTTTTCATATTTTCGGATATTTTTTTAGTTACTGATGCTTGTTCAGATTTTTTATTTATTTATTACGTTTTTTTTAATTTTTTTTGGGTTTACGTTATCACATTTTTTAATATGGGAATAAATTAATTATTAAATATAATTAATTTAAAAATTAAATAAATAAATAAATACACATTTTTTAATATGGGAATAAATTATTTTTAACAAATAAATTAATTAATTAATTTAATAGTTAATAATTTAATTAATTAATTTAAAAAGTTAAATATAAAAATTAATCAATTAATTTAATTATTTAAAATAAAATTCGGCTTTACCGACGGGTAAAGCCGTCGGAAATGAATAGCAGCATTACCGACGGGCAAAGCCGTCGAAACGCTACTAAAGGATTGACCCGTCGGAAATTATCGTCAGATACTAACCGACGGCCTAAAAAAGCCCGTTGATAAACATTTGCGACGCCCGTTTTACTTACGGGCTTCTGGCCGTCGGTAATCCGTCGAAAAGTTGACGTTACCGACGGCTTTTTGGCATTACCGATGGCTTATGGCCATCGGTATGCGCGTGTTTTCTTGTAGTGAAACTAGGCTACCAATTTGATAACAGCTAGTAACATATGTACTTACCTATGCAAATACGCTCCTAAGTAACTTATTTTTGGCTCACTCTGTATCTTATTTTCCATGTAAGATTGAACTACTTCTGCAGGAAGACAATGTTTGGAGGAAATAATCTTGGCTGGGTCAAAGAATCCAAACATATCGCTATTGCCCTTGCGATACAGAGGCGATGCAGATACCTAAGATTTTTAATCAAATGTTAATTACAATTAGCAAATAGATTTTGAAATAGTTAATAAATTTTGAAATAGTTAATTACAATTGATACAAAGTGAATAAGATACTTACGTGCACCATAACTACAACACCTCGGCGGAAAGCCACTGAGCACCATCAATAATCTCATCCACGTCACGCCTTTCAACGCCGAACCATGGAGGGACACAGGAATCATGCTCCAACTCTACTTGGAACCTATCACCTTTGAGATTCTTTATCTTTTCAACAAAATTTTCTCCAGGCGGCTGGTCTTCAATGTCAGGTGCACAATTACTACCCTTAGTGTTGACATGTATGGTAGCTCTAGGAGAAAAATCAGGTGGAGCATTATAATTGCTCATACCCATAGATTGCAGTGTCTGTATCAAATTAAGTAAACATTACTAACAATATTGATAAAGTTAGTATTTTTTACACATTTCATTAATTGTGTCAAGTTACACATACCTCCAAAACCCTTTATTGGATCTCGTCCTTCATACTTACGCTTATCTCATCCCAGATCTCCTTTGAGAGCTTATCCCGGAGCTCCTGTTGCTTCTTCTCATTGAACTCTTGTTGCATCTTCTCCTAGAACTCATGTTGCATCTCTCTTCGGACCTCCTGCTGGATCTCATGTCGGATGGCCTGAAGTACCTCACCAGAGATCATTCCTGAGGTGGGGCGTGCAGGTCCTCCATAGTAGTACTTTAGGCCCATACCCCAACCAGCAGTGCGGACACGACCAGGGTGCTCTTGTGTTCCAATGGCAGTTGTCAGGATATCCTGACATCCATGTGGAACAAAAGATCCTTGTGTGCTCTATTCGACCAACTCTTCCTACAACATATATATAAATTTGTCAATTAATACATGGTGTGAGAAAATGCCAAAATTGTAAAACAATTACATTGATGAATTGAAAGATTTACTTATAATCCTAGCAACCACTGAGGTTGTGGCCTCAGATGTATAATCTCCCGATGGCTTTTGTCGGGTCATCAGCCATAACTCATGACGTCCTAATTCGGGAGGAGGCTCATTTAAAACTAAGCATGCTTTATCTCCCAAGTCTTCAGTAATTTTTTTCAACCTCTCTTCCGCAATGGTCTCCTTAAGTTTTACATAACTCCCACAAGACATTCTGTGGAGTATAGATTCTTTGCGGCATTTTACTTGCCTTTTTACCTTTTCGCCTATTACAAATAACACATAACAAATTTAAAACCAGCAAAAATTTAAATTATCTAGGCCAATTAAAAAACAACCATTGACACTAACCTGAAACTCTTCATCACGTCGGCTCTGGACAAACAATTGCCATGATTCCGCGGAGATATAGCTATATTTACCTAATGGCGTTGTGTTTCCATCTTTATCTCCCCCACCAATACATAAATCTTGGAGAGCATTGTGTTAAATTGCTTCCAACGCTCCCCTGCATATACAAGTCATTTCTTCTTAAGCCGTTCATCATCAGGAACAGTGAAGTTTTGCTACAACAATTACACAACAAAATGGTGGTGTTAGTAAATGAAGCTAAACATAGTTTTTATGTTAATATATAAGCAACAACAATAATTGTGTTAATATTAAATACCATGACATCTTGCCAAATCATGTTCTTGACATTCTTGTGTATGCCTTTCCAATTACTTTCATTGATACTAGCCTTGCTACGAGCTAGATAACCAACATAACTCTTGAACTTCGCAACATACTGACACTGGGTTGGAAGGTAACAGGATCAAACTCAACATGGTACCTCTCACTAGGGACACGTATGGTAAAACCAGTCAAAGTCATGGCACGTCTAGTCCTAGACCTCGTAGGAGATGAGGCTGAAGAATCATCCATGACCTCTTCTCTGCATTACAAGCTCTATAATCAAGTAATGCCATAAACCATTCACATATAGCAAGATTCACAAGCACTTACTATAGAATGTTAATGCATAATAGTGGTGACAGCAACAAAGGGCAACTAGGTATAAATATCTTGTGTTTATCATTGTTAAAATGAGTTCTCTCTCAAAACTCAATACCATCATATATGCAGAGAATAATAAGTTGTTTTATTTGGAGTTGGAACAAATATGCAGAGCCATAAAGCTTTTACATCTTTGAAGCATGGAGCATAACCATGAAACCACATAACCGAGGCTACATTTGAATGTCACACACTTTTATTCAACTTCAAGGTCTTATATGTGTTTATTATATACAATGATGAATCAAACACCCAACAGAAGAACATTCATCGAAAGAAGAAGCATGGAAACTTACATGTCGATGAACTCACCTGAGAAACAAATACACGCACAAAAGGCAAAGTTGAAGCAGAGAAGACGAGCACTGACGATCGCGAAAGAAAAATCGAAACAGAGAAGAACAGCACTGTCGAACGCGAGCTCTGGCGAACGGTGTTAGGGGAGAGGATGAAACAGAGGCGAACGGGGCGGACAAAAAGGATTAGAATGGCGGCGAGAGAGAGAGAGAGCTTCGAACGGCGGCCAGAGAGAATGACGCGAGAGAGAATGAGAAGCTTGGAGACGGTGGAGTGCATACAGCAGCGACAGAGAAACAGTAGGGTAATCTATATGAGAAGAAGAAGAGCCCGCGTAAAATGAGAATGCGAAGAAGAAAATAATAAAATCAAAAGAAAAGATATTTAACACCGGTTTTGGAAACACCCGGTGTAATAAGTGTTTAGTATAAGAATTTTACACCGGTTGGGTTTATAACCGGTGTAATATGTTAGGTATTTAACACTGGTTATATAGAACCCCGGTGTAAAATGTCTTTAGTTTATAAAAGCCAAGTATTTTACACCGGTTGGTTATATAACCGGTGTAAAAAGTGATGCGATAATTTCAAAATTGCCACCGCGTCACTTTTTACATTAGTTAAACGTAAAACCGATGTAAAAAGTGTAATTCTTTTCCATTTCGTGTGGTAGTGAGTAGTACCGCTAAAGCTCTTATTGCTAACATAAAATTGTCCAGTGTTAGTATTAATGAAGCTGAAATTGGTCTTGTACATGGGAAGGAAAGTTCTTAGTAGTATCATGGAAATACAACCTCCTGGCTCCATTTAATTGTTTCCAAATTTTCTAGTTAGACCGAATAATTTCTTACCATTTTTTTCTTCTTATTGTTGGCCATTTTTCTTGATGTTCCAAACTAAACAAATTGAATCGTCACTACTATATGAACAAATTGATAATTTGATGAGTTTTTCTCCTTATTTAGTATTATTTTTTTCCTCATCGAATAGATTTATGGATCTGTCCCTGATATTAAGCAATGATAAGCAAAGAGATCGTTTTTTTGGGTTCAAATGTTGTAGGAAGGAGAAGGTTGGATTTGGGTCCTAAGGTTGGAGAAAGCATGCACATTTGATGTCAATGCATAATTAGAAAACACTGAGGAAGGAGTTGGATGAGAGGAAAAAAAGAGAAGAAAGGAGCGCCAGTGATGTGTAGGAATGGCAAAGAGGGCCTGTGCCTCAAAGTGAACACGTCAAAAAAGGGCTGGCCGACCCGCCAAGAGGTGGTGGGTCGAGAAAGTGAGCCCACCCCGATACCGAGGGTTGGCCCGTCTTAAAAATTTTTTAAAAAAAAACCAAAGAAAAAGAAATTTGGTCAAAAAAAAGTGGCGGGTTAACCCGCTAAAAATACATAAAAACATAATAAAATTGGTTGAAAAATAAAATAAAAAAAGATATATTGGCCCGACGGGTTAGTGGGCTAGGCTGAGTGGGTTATGTGGAGTGGTGCACTGACATACCCCAACCCACCCCGTCCAGTTTTGGCGGGCCGAACCGCTAGACCTAGCCCATATATTACCACCCCTGGTGATGTGCAACCGGTGCCTTTAATTTCCTAAATGAATGAATTTTAATTTATCTATCTTATTTTTTCCCTCAAAGTTTAATTAATTATATTTTAAACTAACTAGTTTTAATTTATTTATGTTAAAATTTCTCTTTTCAAATCCTAAATCTCAACAATTGATATTTTTAAACTTGTATTTATATATTATTTTAAAATATATTTTTTGAAAATAATTTAATCTATTAACGTATTCTTTCTTAAAAATGATGCATTTATCATTTTTCTGAAAACATTTATAGATATTTTTTAAAATTATTAATTTTTTGAACAGATATAATAATATTGTTGATAAATTAATTATAAACTACAGTGTATACTTTTATAAATTTACTTGAGTTTCAAAATAAGACGAAATTAGTTTCTTCATGAACCTTTTTTTTTTTTTCATGAATGATGAAATTAGTTTACTTGATATATACAACTCAGCTATTTTGTACGAAAATATTATGCGAATTGACGATGACTTATGCTGCTGAGAAATACACACAACAGAAAATGATCATACATATTCCCAGTTGTATAAAAAATAACCAGACACACATAAATATAATTTATTGTATGGGTGAAATGCCATATTTTTACACGTTCTAGCCGAATAAATTCCTGCTGTTATGAATTTAAACTATTTAGCAATTTTATAACCAAATGGAAACGAATCTACGGGAGTCTGGAGTGCCTTCATCTTCAATTCTTCTACCTCACTAAGGCGCAGTATTATTGCGACACACCGATCCTATATTGCTCAGTTTTTTGTTGTTTTCTTCAAACCAACCAAAAAGTCCATCCAGCTCACAAAAGACAAATCAGCCTAATCGCTCTGGTAGAGAAAATTAGATGACAAAAGTCCACCTCTGATCAATTTTCACCAATATTGCGTCCAATATCATCCAGAAAAGTTTTCAGATTCTTATCCGAAGACCCTCCTTCTCTCACAGCTTCCCTAGCCACACTCTTCCACTTTTTCGCATTCCTTCTAACTTCCTCTCCTTTTTCTCCACTCCCCATCACCACTTCCAAACACCTCCTAATCTCCTCAGCTTCCACTATCCCTTCCTCATTCACCTTGTGATCCACCCTCACCCCTGTCTTCCACACATCTTCAATTAGCTTTGCATTTGTCGTTTGATCCGTCCACTGAGGAAACGCAACCATTGGAACCCCCGTAGCCAAACTCTCCGAGGTTGAATTCCATCCACAATGCGTCACAAAACAACCCAAAGAAGGATGCGACAGAACCTCCACCTGAGAACACCATTTCACTATCTTCCCCATCTTCTCCAATTCCTCCCTACAACTCAGCTCCTCTTCTTTCTCCTCTTCCTTTTCTTGTAATTTTTCTCTAATAACCCACAGGAAAGAAAGTCCAGAGTCCAGCAACGCACGTGCAATTTCCTCCATCTGTCTCTTAGGCAAAACCGCAAGTGTCCCAAATGAAACATAAACCACGGACAACTCGGGCTTCGAGTCCAACCATTCGATGTAATCATTTGAAGCCCGGATGACGTCACCACCAAAAGAAGTATCAGTAGGATCCTTACCGTCCAAGAAAGCAGAGGGAATCAACGGCCCGATGGTGATCATTCGTAGCCCATCAACGGCTCTCAGTGCCTCCGGTTCCAACTCCTCAACAGTGTTCATAAGTACTCTCGGGTTGGTTTCCTCGTCAAGCATTTGAAGCTGTTCTTTGAAAGATGGAAGAGCAAAAGTGTACGTATTTGAGGCCAAGAGGAACGAGGGAAGGTCACGGCTTGAGAGCGAGAATGGCAAACCCGGTAATTCGATGGAACACGTGGGGTCCTCTGATTTGTGGCTGATATAGTTGCCGTGTTCGTGGAAGTAATAATAGTAGATATCAAAAACCGTGGCTGCTTGAATCCACAGCAGCGCCGATGGGAGATTAAGCTCACGCGCCACCGTGTCGGCCCAGGGAAGGAGGAGGGTGTAGGCCAAACAAGTGAAAGGGTGACCTTCCTGCTTGGCGGAGAGTATGGTGTCTCTGAGAAACTCTGAGCCGCGCCGCTTCAGCTCCGACATGTAGGACACCACGTCGGTGTCAACGTTGGATTTGTAACCGTTGTCGTGGCCGTCGGAGAAGGTGGCGAAGGAGAGGCCGGGAATGGCTGGTTTGTTGATAAGGCGACGGTATAGGTAGACACTGGTAGCAAAGGTGACGTGTGCGTCCATGCTAACGAGTCGTTTGGCGAACTGGAGTGCGGGGTTTATGTGGCCTTGTATAGGGTATGTTATGAGGAGGAAGTGGTGTTGTGCCATGGTTGCGGTGGCGGCGCGTGAAAATGGGCGCGGGGGGATTATATATGATATGTCTGATGGCTTGAGGAGTGGATTAATCGTGTGACATGCAACGTGTTTGTGGATAGGCTTATATATGGGTGAAGCTCATTTCATTGATGGAGCTTGTGACGTTTGAGGTGACGAATCTCTATGTGATATTCATTCTTTGATTGGTTGCCGCAATTTAACTCTTGAAAAATGTAGTAGTATTGTTTACTAATTTTTTTCGAACGATAAAATATTGTTTATTGAGTTATCTTAGACTAGACGTGAGACGTGTTGTATTTTATTTCATTTGAGGTTAAACGAATGGATCACTTGGTGCTAATGGAAAGGCCGTTTGGTTTTGTATTCCAAAAAGAAAAAAAGGCCTTTTGGTTAAACACGACACTGGGACAGATTTGGTCCTCCCCGATCGTTACCCTCATGTTTCAATTTAATTTTGGAATAAAAAGTTAGAGAAAAAATTATGTAAAAGTTTAGGTAAATTCTTTGATACCCAAGAAGAAAGATGGGTATCGATACCCATCCGTTAAACAAACAAAAGTAATCTCAATAAGAATAAAAAAACTATAATTCAAATATAAATTATAAATAACAAAACAAATAAAACCTACAAAACAAACTCGAAATAAAAAAATAAATTGAAATATCAAAAGAAATTGAAATCGTGTATGAAATAAGTAAAACAATAGAAGAAATTAACAAAAATATAATTTTATTATTAGGAATGAAATAAGAAAAGAAGAATAAGCTAGAAATGAAATTAAATAGCTTATACAAATATTAGAATATTATTTAAGCAGTAATCCAAATAACAAAAATAGAGAAAGACTTTTTATAAAAAAATGAAATATAAAAAGAATAAAAAGACTCCTTAGAGAAAGTCAAAATTTATTAATAAATATAGAATTTTTTTAGGAAATTTTTCTTATACTCTTACACTAACAACATATATGAAAACTAAGCATTTAATTTCACTTTAAAATAGTTAAAAAATGATGTGGCGTCACATAATTGGTTGTTGGGTATTCATACCCAATAAAACTCTTGGATATGGGAGTTCTCACCAAAAGTTTAACTATTTAATAGGAAAGAAAATGAAATACATCAAAAAAGGAAAGAAAATGAAACCAGGAAAAAAAAATTGTTCTCTTCTCTTGTGTGATTGTGTAAAGAACACAAAAGAAAGAAAAAAAAATATTTGTAAAATAAATAAAAAAAATACTCCGAAATAAAAATGAAATGTTATAAAAAAGACTAAATTATACTCTTGGTCCCTTATGTTTATTTTAGGTTTCAGTTTGGTCCCTTATGTATTAAAAATTCTGAATTGGTCGCTTATGTTTAAATGTTATACCAATGTGGTTCCACTTGTTTTTTGTTTGAAATAGTCTCTTATGTTACAAAAATTATAACAATGTGATCCATTTTTTGCCCATTATTTTGCAAAAAAATGGACCACATTGGTATAATTTTTGTAATATAAAGGACCAATTCGAAATAGAGGGATCACATTGGTGTAACATATACACATAAGGGACTAATTCGAAAAAAATAATATATAAGGGATTAAACTAAAATTTAAAATAAACATAAGGGATTTAAAGTATAATTTAGCCGATAAAAATATAAAAGTTAAAATATATTCTTACCTATGTAAAGAGAGAAAATACATATCCAATCAAAATTCAATTAGCCTACTTCCATAAAAAAAATATATATATTCAATTAGCCTAAATAAAAAATCATATTTTCATCAAACTCTTCCCTTTTTTTGATCCCCCGGTCCAAGGATTTTTTATTTTATTATCCTCATTTTAATAATTATTAACCGATATATCCTAGTTTTTTCAATATTTCCCTAATTGTCCTAGTTTTTGGCTAGTTGAGAAATCGGGTTTAGCGATTTCTCAAGTTGATTTATTTTTTTGTGACTTACGTTGAGAAATCGGGATTTGTATCCCGATTTCAACCGCTATATGTTTTTTTTTTAATATTTTCGATTAAGAAATCGATTTGTATCCCGATTTATCACCTCTTTTTTATTATGTTTTGAGAAATCGGGTTTTGTAGTTGAGAAATCGGTCCTCTGGACCCGATTTCTCAACATGTTTTCTGTTTTTATTTTTCCTCACGTGGTTTTAATTTGTTTTTCCGCTTAGTTTATCGCTGTCGAGCTCAAAGAAGACAAAGGCGCACCTAACTCGGAGGTGCGGCTCGTTCTGTTCAATCCTCCCCGACTAAACCCTCGTCGTCATCGGCAACATCGACGCGACGATGTCTTACTGAATAAGCCTCAAATATTGGCTTTCTGGAAGTTTCACGATTTTGGGAAAGAGAGGCACAGAGTTGCTAGAATCTCAATTCCGAATTCTCGCCATCGATTTGGCAGTTATTGACAACAAGGTCGTGAATTCTTACCTTATGTTATGGACCGGTCCCGAGCCGAGTTCTAGGACGCTCGTCGACCTGGTGCAGATCAGCTCGGTTGTCGACCTAGTGCAGATCAGCTCGGTTGTCGACCTGGTGCAGATCAGCTCGGTTGTCGACCTGGTGCAGGTTTGCATACGCTCTACTCTCTCTCGACAGTCTATTCTCTCAAAACACTAAACTCATCTCTACGATGCGAGCTCTACGCTCACCCTAAAAGCCCCACCGCTCGACATCTCGAATCCAGGACCTCGACATCACAGCTCAACATCCGGCGTGTCTGTTCATAACAATTACTTAACCTCTGTTGGACTGCAAATTCAACACTAAAAAAAACTAACGTCACATTACATTACATTGCATAACCAAAAACCTCTTTTTGTCTTCTTTGAGCTCAAATCGATAAACTAAACAGAAAAACAAATTAAAACCAGATGAGAAATCGGGATACAAAACCCGATTTCTCAAAACATAATAAAAAAGGTGATAAATCGATACAAATCCGATTTCTTAACCGAAAATATAAAAAAACATATAGCTGGGAAATCGGGGATACAAATCCCGATTTCTCAACGTAATCACAAAAAATAAATCAACATTGAGAAATCGGGCTTAAACCCGATTTCTCAACTAGCCAAAAACTAGGACAATTAAGAAAATATTGAAAAAACTAGGATATATCGGTTAATAATTATTAAAATGAGGATAATAAAATAAAAAATCCCCGGTCCAACGACTCCAACAAAACCACCAAACATTGGAAACATGTCACTGTTTTCGTAATGCGTCCATTTCATTGTTGTAAATGGTTGTGTTTTGCCGTAAGCACTGCATGTGATTGTTGAAGTTTTGTTTGCCTTTCAATTTTAATATTGCATGTTTACAATCTTTAGCTTTCGAGTCTCGACTGTACGTATTGTTGTTTATCATTTACTCTTCATTAATTCTTTTTCCTCGTGCATCCATTTCATTTTCAATCTACTGTATTATACTGAAATAGAGTTTTGCTATATAGACTTATTTCACGTGACAGTTCCACATTCATTCTTTTTCTGTCAAAATGCAAAATATTTTTTTATTTTTTATTTTTTAATTCATGATATTTCATTAAGGCATGTCAATCGATCAATACTTATATCTAGACTTTTATCGTTCAATCAAATTTGAATTAAATCAAATTTAAATTTAAAATACAATAAATTAAAGCATATCAATCAATTAATTCTTATCAGGATTCTTTTCATTTAATCAAAATATTATTTAAGTCATATGGCAACATAAGAATCATTAATTTTATTTTGTCTAAATCAATTTCAATTTCAATTTTTTATTTTTAGTTATTGTTTTAATTATAGCAATCGTTATTACCTCATGTCAAATTAAACAATAATTTCATAGTGTAAATTATTAATATATTCCCTTAAATAATTTCTCTATTTTTATTTATTATTTATATCAATTATTAATATTGTTCATGAATATTTTTTTGACAAACACTATTCATCGTTATTTTACCATATAAATTTGGTTACTTTTAATTTTATAACTTTTCATGAATGATTAATTTTACTATTCACAATCACAAAATTTAATTTAAATATCAGAATATATAATGCTAAATTTAATTTTTTTCATAATTTTTATATTTTATCTCTTACATATTATTAAAATTTTAAAATTTTCAGTATTCCATTGGAATATAAATATTTCCAACATTCCATCATTCACATGATTGTTTATGCTTAGTTATAATAAATGTTAAATCAATATTTTTTTCTTCTTCTTAAAGCTTCGATATTATATGTGAGAAAAACTAGAATTTATTTTAGGATTAATTTAGATAATTGATTATCTCTTTTTTATGCTACTTAATTATTTTAAATTTTATCTTATTGTAATTTAGATAAATTGTTCAATTGTATGTTTTATATTTTTCTTTTGTTGAAACACATAGTTAAAAAACTATCTCTAAATATAAAGAAAATAGAACCAATATTGTTTGTTTTATTTGTTATATTTTAAAATTGGAGTACATGTATAAATACATATACTCTCTACTTCATAATATGAATTATCTATAATATTTTTTGAAAAATTTAAATCTGCCAAATATTTTTTTGAAGAAAAAAAAACTTCATATTTATTCTTGTACTTTGGATACTTTTACAACTCATACAGATAATCCGTGCGAGCACGGGTAAATAGACTAATTAGACTTCTAAAACGTGGTTGTTTGGTTCTCAAAAAATGTTTTATGTTTGTATTTTGTTTAATTTTAAAAATACATATCATTGTATTTTTGTTTTCTTTTCTATTTTCATAGATTTACAGAAAAATAATAAAAAGTTATATCACTGTTTATTATATAAATCTTTTAAAACTAAAATTAAAGTGAACATAATGTTTTTTTTTGTTACAAAAAAAAAATGTAATAATATTCTTACAATTAAAACTAAAAATAAAAAAAAAATTAAATAACCACTGCAAGAAAAGTGTTTATTACCGACGGCCCCGATTCCGTCGGTAATATTTTAATTACCGACGGCCAAGCCGTCGCTAATGCTATGAAAAAATCACTACGAAATTATTTTTCTTTATCTTCTACGGTGGCCGTCGGTAATTACAGAGGGCTTATGGGCCATCTGTAATTACCGACGGCTAAGCCGTCAGTAACATAAAAATATGTCTGGTGATTTTTTGGCTACGTTACCGGTAACGTAAAAATATGAACGTTGATCCACCATACACCTCACTTAACCCTCACACACTCTAGAACTCTCTCATCTCCTCTTCACCCCTCCCCATCGCGTGTCCTGTTTCAGAAAAAAGAAAGAAAGAAAGAAAGAAAGAAGAAAAGGAAAGAAAAGAGAAGGAGAGAAGAAGAGGGGAGGCGACGGAGGGAGAAGAGGAAAAAGGGGGCGGAGCTCGCAGCTCCGGCGAGGCCGCAAGGGCGGCGGTTGCGCCACCCTTCGTGGTGGCTAGAGCGAGAGAAAGAGAGTTCACAAAGAGAGAAAGAAAGCGGCTGAACAGAGAGAGAGAGAGAGAGAGAGGTCGGGACAGAGATGGATGCTCGATTTGGAGGAAGAGGAAAGAAGAAGAAGATGGAGGTTTCACCTCCATTAAAGCTTCAAGGATGAAGATTGGAGCTTGAGGAGCCACTTCCATGGAGGTTAGGGCAAGGAACTCGAAATATTGATCTGGTTTATGGAGGAGGCAGCGTTGGTTTGATGGGGTTGATTTCTCAGGCTGTTTACAATGGTGGTCGCCATGTAATTGGGTGAGCATCTTCTATTGTTCAAGTAAACTAACATTTTTGTCTTGTGCTTGTATGCAGAGTGATTCCCAGAACACTTATGCCAAGAGAGGTAATGTTAAGGTGCTTTGGAAGCATTTCATCAATCATCATTGGCAATTTTGGGGTGGCTAGGCTTATGAGAAACAAGGTCACCAAGGAACTCGTCGCCATGAAATACATCGAGCGTGGCCACAAGGTCTCTTCTTTTATTCTATTCAGTCATTCTTTCAATTTATGATTTATCACAACCCCTTTAACCTTTGATTATTAAGCAATTCAAGAGAAGGGTGTAATTAAGTGAATTTGAGTTTAGAACTCATAAATTAGTTGTTCAAGCAGAATTGATGAAAGGACTCTATAATTCTATTTATTGATGAAAGGTTTCTATTTTATAACAACTGTAATTCTAAGTTTTTCCCCTTCCAAATTCAGATTGATGAGAACGTGGCAAAGGAGATTATGAACCACAGGTCCCTTCGGCATCCCAATATAATTCGTTTCAAGGAGGCAGGGAATTCACTTCTTTTATTTGTGTTGGTTGAGCATTACACATGGTGAATTATGTGATCTTTTTTCAATGGGATTTTGATTTTGCAGGTGGTTTTGACTCCCACACATTTAGCAATAGTCATGGAGTATGCTGCTGGAGGAGAGCTTTTTGAGAGGATATGCAATGCTGGCAGGTTCAGTGAAGATGAGGTTAATTGCTTCACATATTTTTTGAGAATTTTTCTCCATTATTTCACTCCTTTTTCGTTTCCATTTATGTCTCATTTTCTTTTGTTTGATTGTTCAGGCCAGGTATTTTTTTCAGCAGCTGATCTCCGGTGTCCATTTCTGTCATACCATGGTAGATTTGTGCTCAAGTTTGAGGTAAATCATGGAACTTTCAGAAACTCATGCAGTGAGAACTCATGCTTTAAATCTTCTTTTACAGCAAATATGCCACAGAGATTTGAAGCTAGAAAATACCCTTTTAGATGGAAGTCCTGCACCTCGCTTAAAAATCTGTGACTTTGGTTATTCCAAGGTATTGGAATTAGTATCATCAAGCTTAAAATTTCTGAATAGTATTTAGGTTACAGTTAGAGCTGATAGAGTGTTTCTTATTTGTGGTAGTCATCTTTGCTCCATTCACGACCCAAATCAACTGTTGGAACACCAGCTTATATAGCACCGGAAGTTCTTTCTAGGCGGGAATATGATGGAAAGGTAATATATCTGCTCCACACATCGGATTGGCTCTTTAGAGTTCCTTGCATCTGATTTATTTATATATTGGATCTTAACATCACCTTTCTAGCCCGCTGCATGTCACCTGAAGCTTGTGTGTGTGTGTGTGTGGAGGGATTGGTCGCCTGTGATTTGTCTTATAACTAACCATTTACTCCTTTTAAGTGAATTTCAACCATGTTTTTGTTATCTTATCCCAATATATATATATATATCTGAGTTTCACACTTGTCTTTTTTTATGATTCATTGAACTGATCTATGTTTTTTTTTTATTTTAATTTATAGTTTACAGTGGACTTAGCCGTCGGTAACATTGCCAGTAGCAAAAATTGTTGTTTTCGTGGACTTTACCGACGGTCACGTGACGACTTTCTGACGGCCAAGCCGTCGGTAATTACGCCGTCGGTAAATTTTACCAAGGAGGAAAATACCGACGACCCCGAGGCCGTCGGTAGGCCGTCGATAATCTCGAATTACCGACGGCTTTTGGCCGTCGTTAATGACGAAAATTCTTGTAGTGAACCTTTACTCGTATCAAATATATCCGCTGCATTTCGTCGTTGGCAATGCATGTGATTGTGTGCTTTTTTCTCACCTTTCAATTTCAACAAGTATTTCACAGGTTTACCATCTTTAGCTTTAAACCGTATTATCATTTTGATTTATTGACAGCGAACTTAATTCCCAGCAATTATACTTGATCATTTATACTGTGTTTACTTGGAAGAGAGAAAATGAGAGAGAACATACAATTTCATACTTATTTATTTATTATTACTCATCCGATTCAACCATAGAGTTAAACCGAATGAACCAATTAAACTATGACTCAGATTTCTCATCGGTTCGACTTGATCCCGTTCAATTTTTAAAACATTGCTTATATCATCGTGAAGTACATTGTTGTAAATAAAGGAAATTCTATACACATATTATAGTCAAACACGGTGATAGACCTTTACACTATGCTTGGGAGGAGGGAAGAAAAGTGGAGGAAAGGGAAAGTTTTTTGAAAAATATAAAAAGTGTGCATGAATAAGTGTGACAGACCAATAATAATGTGACACATCATCAATTTTATACTTTAACCAATAAATTTTTTTTCTTTTAATTTTCTTTCCTTCCACTTTCTTACATACCAAACATAGCCTTAAGTTAGGTATGTTAGACGGAATTGTGGGCCGTAAGTGTTAGAACAAAGGAATCAAGGGGCGCTTTCAAGTTCTTTTAAATCAATAAAGGAGGCTCTGCTATGCTATTACAAGGTTCATTCACTTGCTGCCAAGGTCAACTTATGTTGTGATTCAACAATTTAAATATTATTATTAATTTATTATTGTAATTAGGAATTATAACGTTATTATTGTAATAATTGCCATATTAATTGTGTTGACCATTTGAATCTTGGCTTGAAGATGCCTACATGGAATAGCGCCTGCCATTTTGGTAAACATGTCATCGCATGTGTGTCATTTTTTTATCAACCATTGGCTTGTATTTGACACGTCATTGGTGATTTGTTACTAACATTTCATTTTAACACGCCATTTGTTAATTACCATATATAGATTATTCATGATTGTATATTATATAGATTATACTACTTTCGAAATTAATTATAAGCATGTGGAGCATAATTTGGTTCATTGAATAACCAATGTATTTAGTCTATATTATAGACCAAATACATTGGTTATTCAATAAACCAAATTTAGCTTCATGTGCTTATAATTCATTCCAGAGGGAGTATAATTTTAATTGTAAATTATATATATATATATATATATATATATATATATATATATATATATATATATATATATAGCATAGACTGTGAAGTAGCAGTGTCTCTACTCTCATAAAAATTAGAGATGGCGTCTGCAACCTTTTTATATATTTGTTTCTTGTTTGCCTTCGCGACGATTTGCTTTGCTCGTGATATTCCCATAGGTACATATGTTCTGTTACATATATATTGTCCCCTTGAGATCTTTTTTTTTTTTTTTTCATTCTTATATATCTCTCTAGATTTAAGAATATATTTTATTTATTACTTTTTTTCTGATCGGTTGTAAGAATTTGTGATTGTTGTTTATCCAAAAAAAAAAACTGTGATTGTTAATTCTCCTTGCCACACTTATATGTATATAGATCTAAAACCATCGGTGGATTCTGAAGACCCATACAATCATCTATCTACTCCAAATCATGGTATTCGTTCTCAATCATTTCCGGATAACGAAAGCACAATCTCGTACCCAGCCCCGACGCATATCAAGTTTTCAGGTTAAAATAGTCTCTGAATTCTTTTACTTTTTTTTATTACAGCTTTATAGTTTATTTTTTTAATTCATTTATTTTAAATTTAAAATTTCATAATTGAGTCTTTAGATCTTGGATTTTGTTTTTCTAAAGTGAGTAAAGAGTAAAATAAGTAATCTTACTTATTAATGAGAAAATCAATGACGATTTGTTATGCATATTCATG
Organism: Calophaca sinica; assembly: GCA_037113605.1. Lineage (NCBI taxonomy): Eukaryota > Viridiplantae > Streptophyta > Magnoliopsida > Fabales > Fabaceae > Calophaca > Calophaca sinica. Next base: position 41,778,465 of record CM073735.1, read on the forward strand.
TCATATTAGCTACAAATTTTCTCGTTAATAGTTGAAATTACTTATTTTGCACTTTAAAGTGAGCTGCTCATTTTAGAGGATCACGTAGATCTTATCACTTAAACATTATTGTTGAAAAAATAAAAGAGATGTATGTAAAGGAGAATGAGGGTAAAAATTATGAGAAATGAGAAAGAAAGTGAATTTTAGTATTGTTTGGCACGAGAAAAAGAAAAAATGTTAAGTGATCTATCTATTTATAAGAAATGAATTTTTATAAAATAATTTTGAAACAAATAGGCTATTATTTTCTCTCTTATCTTTTTCTTTTCGTCATTTTGTTAAAACAAATACAGTGTAAGTTTATGCTTCATTGGGTTGGATTTCTTTTCTTTTATTATATATAAAAATAGAGGGTGTAAAATACAAACATGTAATATTTTACTTATACTTTTTTGTCAATAAAGAATTTTACTTGTGATTTTTTTTTTTTTAAAAAGAGAGACTGTACTTGCAGACTAGTATAGCGCAGGTCAACCACTGATAACTGCAGTTTAATGGTTTTAGACTCTAAACACTTATGTTGTCAAAAAAAAAGACTCTAAACACTTAGTTATAAAATCTTAAAATTTAAAATCAATTAAAAACTTTTAAATTATTAGGTTTTCAATTAAAAATTTAATGAAATTATAAGGATTAAGGAATTAATTTAACGCTATTTTAAGCTTAGATTCTAATTTGGTTATTTGAGAATAAAATTCTTTTTTCATGTAATTTATTTGTTTTACAGCTAGTCCAGAAGGGATGTTGGAAGATCTAGACTATGCAGGCCCACGGACACACCCAAACCCCCCACCTCATCGCAAGGAGTATCAATTGTAAGCACGTTCGTCGTGTCATAAGCCACAAGGAATCAGATACTAGTAGTGTTAATAAAGGGCGATAATAGTTTGTGGGATTGCCAAAAGAAAATGTTGTCATGACATTGGGAATTGTGTTTTGTTAGTACAAGTTTTAATAAGTGAATTGCTGGTAAATGCTTAATTTTCATTTATATTTTTATTTATAATGAGACTTATATTAATGAGATAACTTGTTTCCTATAGAAGCGGTTGGATCATAAAAAGGATATTTTTGAGGAAAAAAAATTAAATCTTTAAGGGTATTAATTAGAAAAAATAATTTTCAATGCATTTCCTTAGTCTGTGTGAATTAGGGTTTTGTTTTTTATAATAAGAACCAGAGAGAGTATTAATTATCTTTGTTGCAAAAGTTTATTGTATCTTTTGCATTTTTTTTAATAAAATAATTTTTCTTATTTAGTAGCAAATAAAATTGTTGGTACATCGACAAAAGTTAGTCCAGCCAATAAGAATAAAATTATGTTATATAACAAAGAAGAATCAACAAGACATCTGTATATGGTTATAAAGGACCAAATGTTTTCTGGTCTAGAGGTCTTTGACCACGCTTCGGTGTCCAGGAAAAAGGAACCCTGACTAATCCGGAGTTCGGTCGTGATGTAAATAAAGTCTGACCCTAAATTGTTCCATCGCTAGGAATAGAACTCGGGTACTAACTGAGTATGTCCCTTTAGACGAAGTTCGTTAACCACTCACACCCAACGTTAGGGTTATAAAGGATCGGATCTGACCCAAAGAAAACAAATTGTAAAGAAATTTTTGAGGCAATATTGATAAATCTTGGTGTGTATATTTCAAAAGGATCGAGCTTGATGTATTTTTTTAATGGCAAAATATATTAATAATAACAATAGGGAGCATAAGGGGTACTCCAACCCTACAGAAAGGTCAAAAGACCCTCACAAGAGCCTCCAATAAATGATACATCATCCACTCACCAATTAACAACACCAAAATAGAGGCACAAAAACAACACCAAAATATTACTAGAATAGCAAGACTACTATCTACTTAAACACCCTAGCTGGTCACAAAACCAATCATAGAAAAGGCAAGTCCCAGCTTGCCCTAGTAAGAAACCATCGTCGTGACAACACTTGTATCCTCTCCAGAAGCTCCTCTTGATGAGACATCCTATTTGAGAAGACCACTTTATTGTGTGCCTCCCAAATGATCCACAGTACCGAATGCTAGATCAGCGCTAGCCCCGGTTTACTACGGGACCTTCCCCCAAAGGAGCAAAACAGAAGGTAGATATGAAAAAAAAAATCTCGTGGAAGCACCAACTCCCACCCAAGCCACGTACAAGCATCATACATCAGTGAAAGAGAAGTCACACGTAAGAAACAAATGCGATCTGGACTCCTAATATACCCCACAAAAAATGCAGGTGGTCCCAGATGCGTCAGGAATCACCCTTTGTCGGAATAGGTTCACCCGTGTAAGGTGTTGGAACCTAAACGATTGAGAAATATAGACCCTCAATAATTTTGATGATAACAAAGTACCTAACTGAAAACAATTTATCTTTTACTAAGTCCTGAAGTCTGTAGAACTCAATTTTCTGTGTATATGAAATCAATTTTCTATGTATATGAAATACCACTCAAGCAAGAAGAAGGTAACTACAAGTGGAATCATGCGCTAAAGCTATAAGCATCTGGTCACTTGCTTGCATCTGGTATTTGGTCGTAGCGAGCATCCGGTATCTTAAGACTATGACACATGGAACGCATCTGATTGCTAGCCAGCATCTGATTGCTAGCCAACATCTGATGGTTCTCAACCTTTGTCTTCCCCTAGCGAGCATCTGGCCTTTTAAATGAAGCATGTGAAAAGCACGCCTTAATTTTTGCATCCTATCTAAGCGAATCTTGCGCATTCAAATCCAAACATTCCTTAGCGCCCAATTTGGTATTACGAGGTATCAAAGGTAACGCCTTTAGCTAAAAGACAAGGATCGTACACTTTTCAAATTTTGCCAAGCTGCAAATAATTGGAAAAGAAAATAATACAAACGGTAAAAAGTTGTACTATTATTCGGATGTTCCTCAAGAAAGGAATTGCTGGTTTTTCTCTACAATTTTGTCACTCAAGTTTTGGAGTTGATCTCTCTCAATGGTAATATTGAAGACCTCTATAAATACTCCATCACTGAAGTTGAAGAAGGTTACCGAAACTGAGAGAAATCAAGTGCAATCAAGAAATTATGTGCCAAGCCCTTTGTGAACCAAATAGTGAACAAGCTTTAGCATCTTATTCTTTCTTTTAGAAAGCTATTCGTTTTCAGTGCTTAAACTTTTTATTTTCTCGTGTTGAGAGTTACCATTTGTTTTCAAATCTCTCTTTGTAAATTTGTTTAGCCTTTTAATAGGCTGATTCCTCAAAGGCTCAACCATATTGAGTCATTTTGAGAAGTTAAGAGTATAGTCAAGTTTGTGACAGTAGTATACTTTTAAGTGAGCAGGGACTCCGATGCCTAAGTCTATGTGATCAAAGGATTGAGTGAGCAGGGAAAAGAAAGTGTACTTGAGCCACACAAGTATGAGATGGCTTTTATTGGAGATTAGACCTATGAGTTTGGTGGGAAAATTCGTTGATCTGCAACTGAACTTACACATATTGCGACGTCAATCACGGCATGGCATTGATTAGAAGAACGGTTTCTGATCACGATTCGTGAGAGGTCATGATCCGTATGTGGTCACTTTATGTATGGCCTTGATTGAAATGAGCGTCTAAATAGATGGTTGACGATCTTGATATGTGTGATGCAATCCGCGTGATGTATCCTCACGCTGACATGATCCTTCATGTTTCCTTAGCTTGGCTTGTGATATACTCTTTTGACGTGGGCCTCGTTATAGGTCTTTGAACTCTGGCTCAATTCGGAACAAAATCTATCGTCATTTACCGTTTTAAAAGAAATATCTATGCATAACTAGGGAAAAAACACAAAATTAAACTCTCATTCTCATTGTTATAAGTTTTTTTTAGGGCGTGGAGTTTGTTTTTCAAGGATTATTTGTAAATGTTTATGGGTTAAATAAATTAAGGAATCTATATGTAGGCTACAACTACGATGAAGTTTCTAATTACTTTTCCACTAGATCTTATTATGCATCATCTGTTTTACTCATCTTTCTCTCTCTAACACTGAAACTTCTCTTACTTCCTTTCTCCTCTCATCCATGGAATTGCTGCTACCACTCTAAAATTCGGCCACCATGAGCCGCTTTCCAACAAACCACGACCATGAAGATGCTTTCTAGGACAATACGAACGAAAGCCAAAGGAATTTCTGAGTTGAAGAATTTTTTTCAAGTGTATCTAGCCCCATCTCCTCCATTTTCGGCCATTGTGGGCAACCATCAGAGAAACAAAGTTGATCAATGGGATCCCCATGGTGTCCGCAACAGAGCCCCTTTGGTTTGGCCATTGTTCGTCACTGATTCTCCGCCACCTAATCGTTGGAGACACTGCATCAGACAACAAAGGTTCTTAACTTTTGTTTCTTTGTGATTGAAATCTGCCTAGTTGATTCTTAGAATTTTTCAATTGCATCCAACATATGTTGCAAGTGGTAGGGGAGAAAAATGTAGTGCATTGTTTTTATTTTTGGTGTTGCATTTGCATCAATGTGTCCTTAATGCTAGTGATTATTTTTGTTGGGCTCATTGTGTGTGACGTCTTTTCATTTGTTTTGCATTTTTTATTTTCTCTATTGATTAGTTTTGTTTCATTTTTCTTTGACAAGTTGGTTGATTTTCTGCTTAATTTTTTTTTCTTACGAGGATCAATAGTGTTCCCACTTCCCCCTTTGTATGACTCGAAACCAGTCCCTTGAGGCCAGGTAAGGCAACCCTTAAGCAACCCAAAGTTGCCACTTGAGCTGTCCTGCTCGTCTTCTGCTTAATTAAAAATGGGTATGAATCGAATTACACAGAGATTGTGATCTCTCCATGAGTTATGTGTTTCTCTTATGGGGAGAAAATAGCTCCATATGTTTCATAAAGAGAAACAGGGATGGAGCTAGAAGTTTGTTCTGACAGGGGTCAAGACTGAAAAATCTGGGAATAAAAAATACTTGACTTTTATTATAAATAAATTTATAAAACTGAAATAAAAACTTAATTTATAAAGGCCTAAATATGTTTTTAGTCCCTATAAATATAGTGTATTTTTATTTTAATCCCTATAAAAATTTTATTTGTTTTAGGTCCCTAGAAAATATCTTATTTTGATTATGATCATTTTGACCAAAATTCACAAGAAAATGAAGTGTTTTCTATGAATTTTGTTATGAATTTTGGCCGCATAATGATTTTTAGTTCTTCGAATCAAAATTCACAAGAAATTCAATAGGAAAATAAAGTGTTTTCTGCATATTTTTGTTATGAAAATAAATTTTGTAGGACAAAAACGAAAATAAAATATTTTGTAGGAACAAAAAATAAATAATTTTTTTTATATAGACTAAAATCAAAACATTCTATATTTGTGGAGAACAAAAACATATTTAACCCATTTATAAAAGTCAGTTTTGAAGAATTGAACTAATATTTAACCCATTTATAAAAGTCAGTTTTGAAGAATTGAATTATGTTCAAATATTTTAACAGCCCATTTTGTTTTTCATTTTTTATATTAAATTTGAATCCTTTGCTTAGCCTAGGAGACAACAAAAAGCATTTACAGAAGAATAAAGGCACCAACAAGTTCCTAATAGAACAATATTGGCTGAGTTTGTCAAACATCGCACCAACAAGAACGGTAAGTGATGGAAAATGAATTGAAAACAAATTTGTATATAGTATAACTAGTAACGTAACCGTGCATACACACGGAGAGTGACATGGTTACTTAAATGTTTCTAAAACTAAAATTGAATAATCATTGATAATACAATGATCCTCAACATTAATTATATATAAAAACAAACCCTTAAATATAGTGATACTAAATTCTCTCTGTTAGCTATAAATAATTTTGTCTATATTAAGTTATTACATGTTTCCCCGTCGAGACTTAGAATTATGATTAAGTCATTACATGTTTCTCCGTTGAGACTCGTGATTGTAAATAAATATATGTTATTTCTAAAATTTTAATTGCAGTTGATCATCATAAAACCTAAATAAGTACATCAATATTTATTCTCTAAGAAACAATAGAAAGGTCTAAAATGACTTCATCTATTAAAAATAAGTATATCAATATTTATCCTCTCACAAACAATAGAAACTCGGTGCAAGTGCAAAATCAATTACTAAGATCCCCTGAGCATAAAAGCCCAATTAAAACTGTAACATATATGTCTCTAGAATTAGCAAAGGTATATCACTCTGTATTGAAAATTCAGTATGCTATACAAATAACAAAGTGATAGGAGGATTTGTTCAGCACTCACTATATCCGGAGAGGTTTACTACAACAACAAACACAATGATTTAAGCTTTATATAAAATTTGTTACATCATAGTTTCACTAAAGCAATTAAGTAGACTTTTCAGTACCATATGCCACTCCAATGTATATGCAAAATACCCATTGTTGTATGATTAACAGCAAATTGAGCAAGTTTCAAATAAGGGCTTAAGTCATATAATCTATAGGTAATTTTGTAGCATGTATGTGAAGCAGATGACTTTGTTTTAGTTTAGGCTCTCAATCAATTCTTCTGCAATCCTCCTCCCTACATGGCCTGTTGAAGAAAATTCACCTTCAGCTAAATTATAAATTAATTCCTCCACAATAGGACAACCAAATTAAGAAAAGGTTCATATGTACTTGTGTAGTGGAAAAAAAACAATGCTTGAGCAAGGTAGAACATGTATAATATTATTTTAATAAAATTCAACAATGGAAGACAATGGCTTCTTAACCACTGCAGATTCTTGTTTTACTGGCTCATTGTAGATGGACCAATTGCATTTGTTGTGTCTTTGTAAACCACTGCAGTACACTCTAAAGCATTATTGGTCTATTGTACATCAGTCAAATCAAGGTTGCTAACTTTGTAGGAGATATGTTTGGCTACTGGCCTAGAAGCAAACATTTTATCTCCCAAAATTATAATTTTTTTCATTTAAGCACTCATTTTGAAATGCTCTTTTCTTCTTAAAAGTCCCCTTTCTTACCAAAGAAATAAATCTCGAATATTGTGTCCCTAAGCGACCATTCATATAGAACAATAATTGTTCAACAACTATAATAGTCATTCATATAGAACAATAAGAGTTTGTTTTTTATGTTTCTCACAAGTTGTCAATAGAGATGCAAATAAATTTGCACAAAGAAGAGAAATCCGTAGCTTGGTGATCAGATTCAGCATGGTTGAAAAAGTTCGGAGCTTAGTAAAATAATAAAAGAAGCACATTTCTCTGTCAAATCCCCAAATGAAACACAAAGGGCAATGTTATTTTAGATAAGACCATCTAGTTTTCCAATTATGGTTCCTTGTTAATAGAAGATGTTATCTTTTCTATACAACAACTATAAACAACACAAACACATCATTCACTTAATCAATGCTTTTTAAAATATCTTAAGAAGCAAAGATGAATTCTCTGAGAGCCATCATTCTTCTTAGGAACTCAACATGCATACATCACCAAATATGATATCTTAAGAAGGCTCTCTAACCTATAACATAAATAAATAGATTAAAAGAGTGAAGAATGTAAGACACACATAAAGAATTCAGCAGAGGTAAATGGAGCATAAAGGAACCAAGCACAAAACTCAAAGAAAGTAGCATATATAGAGGTAAATGGAGAAACTCAAAGAAAGTGGCTATAGATGCTACAACCACTCTATTTGAGAAAAACACCAAAGCAACATCTTGCTGGTTTTCAAAAAGTAATCTTTTTCTCGGACACCAATTTTGCAACCAATAAGTCCACCTTTATACCAATAAGCCCAAGGAATCCAGTCATGTTAGTTGGTCTTGTAACTTATGGTTTAGTAGTGCTATCTACCCTGCATATGCCGCTTCAACATGGGCAAGCTTCCAACTCCTCCCAAATCTAGTTCACCCATTCACCTATTAGTGATAAACATGAAATGAAACACCAAAATATCAAATGAAGACCAGAAACACCAAAATGTAAATGAAGCAAATCAGAATTAAGATCTTGAAAATGGAAAAACATCATGTTTAAAATGAAAATAAAAATAACACAATAACTAATGTTGTATTTCTCTTAGAATCAAAATATTGAAAATCCATGCTAGGTGTAAGTCTTGACTATTCTTTTAAGTTTTTATTTTTACGACATTAAAACACTAGGAAGAGAAAGAAAGCTACTTCACTACCTCAGCGTCCATCCAGTATATGACTGGCAAATCATTCTTGAGCAGTACCTGAGGTTTTTTGAGAAATCTATATTCCAAAAGATAAAACAAAAAATAAAAACCTGCACATAAAATAAATAAAAAAATCAAAACTTGGTTTTTTTTTTTTTTGAAGAAGTAAAACACAAACACTACCTAAATTGAAAATAGATTTGTGTTGCTTAGTGGGTACCACCTTGAGATTCTGAGCCCCTTTCATATCACCTCATTTCTGTTCCTTTTGATTCTGAGACTTATTGTTCTTTCTTCCCCCTTTACTACTGTTATTCTGTTGCCAGTTCTGGAACTGGTTGCAAAGATTATAAACCATCGGCTGCCCAAACCTTTATCACCAATTGCTTTAAAAGTTTTGTTTTCATCCAACATTCATAACAACTTTCTATATTTTAAACTGATATTCTTCAAATCATTAAATTAAACATCTCAGTATCACCTAACATCATCAACTTAAGCTATGAGGCATCAAAATCATTAATTTAAAAATACAAATTATGAATTCTCCAATTAAACTACTTTGATATCAGTAACAATTACTTACAGTTTTCACATATCGATCTCTCTCAACAGCAGTACAAACATCAGAGGTACACATCAAACCTATGCCCATTCTTCCAGTATATATATCTGCAAAAAAAAAAATCCAAACTCAGGATCACCAACAATAGATCCCTGACAATTACCCTATGGATCTTCTCAAAAAGTAGACAAATAGCACACAATCAACTAAAAAACCTTATTGTAAGCCCTTTTCAACTTCCGAATCTAACCACCAACACAATCCATCCCAAAATGAAAAAGATTCAAAATTTCCACTACCAGCAAGACACCCAGATGATTAATCATCCATAAGCCCCAAAAGTAAAGAAGAGAAACAGAAAGAAGAGAAAAACAAAAAGAGGAAGAAGAATATGGTGAAACTTAGAGTATGCTCTGCACCAGTAACTCTTCGGTCTATTAGTAGAAACCTATCTTGTTCTCAAGCAGTGAATATTGAATACAATTATAAGTGATAACAATTGATACAAATAATATATAAAACAATAACATATTTTTGTCAGATCATCTCCCATCATAATAGGAGGAAAACTGGTATATAGTTGGAATGGGCTTTTGTCAATAAATTGTGAATAGGGAACATGTTTGAAGATATCAGTAAAATCAAAAGCATATTACCTTAAAGAGGTTCTGCTATTTTCACTTCCAAGCTTTGCTTGACCTAAGTCATTATCATTATCGTTATAGAATACAAAGTAAAGTCTGATCACTTAAAAAGAAGCATATAGAACACATTGAAGGAATTATATATGTGTCTAGCTTATATATAGAACATCTTATTTATTATTTCTATTATAGTTCAAGAGCAAAAAGACCAGCAACTTGAAAATAAGTGACAAATTTCTTTTGGCTCTTGCTTCAAAATCTCCATGTAAGATTCTTGTCCTTCCACTCTTGTCTCAAACTCTTTCAAGTATTTGACTATCTCTCAAAAAATGGAAATATTCTCCATGTGCACATGATTAGCATGTCAAGGTTATGGATGATATCTCAATGTTTACAAAGTGGCCTCATGAAATAAGTTGAAGGGTTTGTCAAATATAAAACCAATCTACTATCCAACAAAGCAATACAAAATGGCCTCTAACAATTAAGATCCCACAGCCAACAGGAATAATGATTTGGGTTTAAGTTGCCATATTTCAAAAAATCTATAAATGGTAATTAATGAAAACCTCTCACAGAATGAGGGAAAACATTATGTACATGAGGAAATCAATTAAAAAAAATCATAACATCTAATTCTAACTTGAATCAACAAAGATGACATTGAAACTAATTTAAAAATTAGCTCACTAGCACTTAGTGATTTCAATATCGACAATGCTTTCAACAACAGTGTGAACACCCAATTTTGACTGGGTATTTTATTTTTTTTAAGAAAAATCACAAAAAAAAATTAAATAAATATTTTTCAGCCTTTATTTGAGTGTGTTATCTCACTTTTGTTCAATTTTATTTTGTTAAAAATGAGAAACCTGAAAATCTGAATTTATGCTTTATTATTGGATCATTGGTCCACATCTAAACTCATTGTTGGCCTTGGCCCAAGTTGAAAAAAAAATGTCACAAACCACAAGCCCAAAATACTAACAATGTCCATTACATGTCCAAAAAAAATTGCAAAAATACAATAAGTCCATTACAGTCCATCAACAGTCCATTTGAATAACAAAACATAACAGAAACAAACAAAAAAAAGAGAAAAAAAGAACAGGGAGGGGGGTCGAACACCCTGCCACACCCACAACAACCAACAACACCAGCAGCAGTATTTTAGCAATAAGTCCAAAGCCCTTTCTCCTAGTCCCTTTGTTTCTTTCCCATTTCTTCTCCAACCAAGCAGCTTTGCAGGCACCACTCTGCACAACCAGCCACCCTTTGCACCACCAACCATCATGCAAGAAATGGCCAATACAAGGGTCAGCAACCCTTGTCTCATTAGAGCCCTTCAACTCTATAAATACAACAACAACAGAATCACAAAGGAAGAAAAAAAATTATGGACGTTTTTCTTGAGAGTTCTACTACTAGTCAAAGAATTATAGGCTCCACATATTGAAGCCCTAATTCACCAAGTTGAAATAAACACAGAACCAAATAACCAAAAAAAAAGAAACAGAGGAAGAAACGGAGAAGAGGAAGAACAGAGAAGAAGAAGAAAAGAGGAGAAGAGAAGAAGGTTTGACCTCTCTCCCTCTCCCTCTCGCGTCTCCCTCACCCACTCTTCTTTCTCCCGTTCGCGATCTACCTTCTCCCCTCCTTGCCGCCGTAGCCCCCTGTCCCCTTCTCCCTCTCCCTCTCGCAACCTTCCTCCTCCCTCTCAGTTGTGTCTCCTTCTCCCTCTCCTCTTCCCTCTCAGCGTGTCTCTCTCTCTCTCTTCCTCCCTATCGCTCGCGGCCGCGCGCGGCCAGGGACTGGCGCGCAACGGCCGCATCCCCTTTCCCCTCCTCGCTGCCGCACCTCTTCCCCCTTTTTTCCCTCCTCGCTGCAGCCGCCTCCCTTTCTCTCTCGATGCTCTCCATTTTTTCTCTCTCCACCTCTCCAGTCGCCCCCTTTCCTTATTCCCTTCATTTTTGTGGCTACTGCCTTTCTTCTATCTAAGCGTGTGTGTGTGAGTTTTTAGGTTTAGTGAAATAGTGTGAGTGTGTGAGATACGTGTGTGTGGGTGTGTGTTTAGTATTTATTTATTTTATTTTTTTCTTATTTATTCAATTTAGTTTTTTTATTTTTGTTTTATTTTATTTGATCTATTTTATTTTCTTAATAATTAGTTATATTGTTATTATTAGTAGTCAAATTAAGACAACTTTACTCAACTAAATTTTAATTTATCATACATTTTATTTAATTTACTATTCTGTTTAATGCCATTAAATAAAAAAAAAGTTATTTTTTTTAGAACAAAATGGGATTAGCTGAGATGTGACATCTTGTTAATCCCCGGTTTGGGACGCCTGAATTGCGACAACTTGGTGATCTTAAACCCTTAAAAATTAAAAACAAACCAACACACAAATATTTTCTAGAAGAACTACGTGACTTTTGAGTTCCTCATTGCACCGGAGGATACGTAGGAGCGGGTCAACCTCGTCAAGTCAAATTTAAATTTTTCTAATTTAGTTTCTTTTTTTTAATATTCATTTTTACACTTAGTATTAATTTTATTTAATTTTTGGGTGAAACAAATATTTTAAAAACTTATTAGTTTGCATAATCAATTTGGGTAACTGTCATAGGACAGGCGTGATGGAGGTGTTGTGGGGTTTAGTCTCCACCCTTCTCCACTCGCAATCGATTCCCGAACTCAGTATGGTTTTCAAAAATCATTATTTTTGAGGTTTTTTTCCAATTTTTCCTAAATATAATAAAATTGGTGGCGGCTCCCAAACCTTTAGATCGTTACAGATGGCGACTCCACTGGGGATGTTTGAGAATCAAGCCCATTCTGTTTGATTGTGCATATCTAGTTTATTTCACTCTTTTATTTTTATTTTTTTATTTTTTTCTTTTTACTATTTTTCTTTTCTTCGTATTTTTAGGTGATTCTTTTAGTTGATTGATTTATTTTTTTACTTATTTATACGTGCATATCTAGTATTATTTTGTTTCCTTATTTGTTATATTTCACATGTTTGTATATATATGTTTATTTTTTACTTAATTATTTTTGTGAATATTGAACACTAGGTTAGAAGACACTTTATATTTTTGTACTTTTGTTTCGTGGATTATATTGTAGGTTTGGGCTGATTTTTATTTTTGTTTTTAGGGTTCGAGGTTTGTATGCTCCCTTCACACACCACACTTACACTTTGAAAACACACTTTGAGTGGGGCCCTATACCCGGGCCTGAATGAAGCCTAAGTTTGTAAGAGATTGTGTAGTGGAAGCCATTTCGGATGCACTTCCTGTGTGGCTACCATGAATTCCTCATCTAGAGTGCGACTCTTTTGTGGGTGCCCACATTTTGGATGTACATCCTGATGTGGTCAACATCTCGAAAGGGTACTTGGCTCTAGAGACCTAAATGGCTGTAGGTTACAACAACTACCTATTGTGAATATGCACTGTAGAAAAAGCTTAAATCCATTAGACTCAGGCCCGTTAGTATGGGTGAACCGATGTAGGTCACGAAGGGAGCTACTCTACCTCTTACCACCTTCGCTTGCTAAAACAAATATACATATTTCATCAAAACATTTCTCATCACACTTTTTTTCCAGGGATTTGGCAACCATTGCGCGTTCCAGGAAAGTAAAGATCAATCAAACTCGAGTGTACTTCACTAGGAGCCGAGCAAGTATGCCGGGTGATGATGAGTTGCAAGGGAGGAACTTGACTCAGGAAATGGACACAGTAAAAGAAAGATTGGATGAGATGGTCGCTGCTCAAACTCGTGTTGAAGAGGCATTATTGGCCATGAAAGAAGCATTCACTATGTTGACAGCAAATAGGACCACCATGGAAACTTCGCATGTCAATACCTCTGGAGTACCCACTTTCAGGGGAGTAGGGACCCATAACCATGTCAACACAGAAAACATGCACAACCAAGCATTAGGGCCGTTCACCATCCCAATAGGAATGGGATATGAAGCTATGGGCCACCATGGGTCGAAAACCAGCATAACGGAGGTGGAGGTGGTGGAATGCCACATATGGAGTACGACACAGAGGATGGGCACACATCAGTGCAGAAAGACAAGGCTAGGGAGCAATGGATGGAAAAGATGGAGGAAAAGATTAAGGCGATGCAGGGGCCTAGTAATTTTGGATCTTTGGGATTAGAGGAACTTTGCCCAACCTCAGAGGTGATAATTCCTCGTGATTTCAAAGTCTCAGACTTCATAAAATACAATGGAAGCACTAACCCCCTGCTGCACCTAAGGACCTATTGCACCAAAATGTCGATATGGTCTAAAGATGAAAAATTCCTCGTCAACTTTTTTTCATGAAAGCTTGACTGGACCGGCTTTAGAATGGTACATCCAGTTAGACCATTCGAAAATTGATGGTTGGAAGGATCTTGCTGATGCCTTCATGAGCCAATACAGGTTCAACCTGGATACGGCTTCGACTCGTGAGCAGTTGGGAATACTGCAAAAGAAGAGCGAAGAGACCTTTAAGCAGTACGCTCAGAGGTGGAGAGCCCTTGCTGCACAAGTCTAGCCACCGCTCACCATGACTGAAACATGCTCTTATTTCTTGGGGACCTTGGGGACTCCTTATGTTACAGCAATGGCTGGAGCTACATACAGAGACTTTGTTGATCTTATAGCTGCTGGAGAGAGAATTAAGATGTTAGCAAGAGCTGGAAAGTTGCCAGTAGAGCAGACAGAGACCGGACAGTCAAAGAAGAATTTCCTACAAAAGAAAAAAGATCCAGAAGTAAGCCTTGTTCGAGCCACACCAAATTACTCCCACCAAAATCCACAATATAATCATCCACGTCCCAGAATACCTTATCCATTATACCAAATCACCCCAAACACAAACCCATCACCCACACTATCATTTCCCGTGAACAACATTCCTGCTGCCTATCCTCAGCCACATCAAAACTACCAATACGATCGCCCAACCTATCACCAAACCCGACCAAAACTCAGGCCAAAATAGAACATCCAACCTACCCCCATTTCCCAAGATATCCATCACTAATGCAGAACTATTCCAACGTTTGTATGACGCCCATCTGATTGCGAGAATTCTGGTGAAGCCGATGGCACCCCTATTTTCGGCTTGGTATAACCCAAATTCGACTTGTGAATTTCATATGGGAGCCGCAGGTCACTCTATTGAGGATTGTGAGGCTTTCAAGAGCACGATTAGAAGGCTGATTGCTCATGGGAAATTAGATATCTAAGAAGAAAAAGGGCCAAATGTTGTCAACAACCCGCTCCCAAATCACAACAGGGGCAACTCAGTGAGTGTAGTAGGAGAAGACGAAAGGCCTGTCAAGAGTGTTTTGAAACTCCGAACACCCATGATAGAGATATGGGAGGGGTTACGAAAGACCGGGTATGAGACACTAGCACCGGTGAAAGGAATAGTGAGATATGAAAAATATGATGAAGAGGACAAATGTGTATACCACCATGGTTGTGTAGGTCACAACATCGAAGATTGTTGGGATTTTAAGGCTCGAGTTCAAAGTTTAATGTCAATAGGGATAGTGCAAGCCAAAAGGTCAATGCCTCATGAGGAGATTGATGTTATAGAACCCTCTGTGCTTAAACTTCCACCACTCAGCCAGCCACTTGCGTCAGAAAAGGTTGTAGTGACTGTAAAAAAACCCACACCCCTTGCTTGCAAAGATACTCATGCAGTTCCCTGAAATTATGAGGCAAGAGTTGAAGTGGTGGAAGGTCCTTTAACATGCGAGACAAGCAAGCAAACCAAGATTGACGAGACAATCACCAATATAGTGAGTGTCGGGGGAATAATCCGAAGTGGCCGATACTTTGGCCCAGGAGAGGTTGAAAAGAAGAAGAAAGAGAAAGGGAATGAGGTGGAAGAAAAATAGCAGCCTGAAGAAGAATTCTTGAAGATAATGAAGCAAAGTGAGTATGATGTGATAGAACAACTGAGAAGAACTCCAGCCTGAATATCCTTATTTTCCCTCATTCTAACTTCTGAGGCATATAGAAAAGCTTTGTTGAAGACATTAGAGGAAGCTTTTATCAAGTCTAATATTACTCCTGAAAACATGATAAACATGGTCGATCCTATGCAGCGAGTTAACCTCATCACGTTCTCTGACGCTGAAATGGTATCTCGAGCAAAAAGGGACAATCGAGCCCTATATATCACCTTGAAATGTCGGGGATTTGTAGTGGCCAAAGTGCTAATCGATGATGGTTCAGCTTTGAATATCATGCCAGCGTCCACGTTGACTGCTCTAGCAATGGGAGAACAAGATTTAACGCCTCAGTCGATGACAGTTCGGGCTTTTGATGGGTCTAAGAGAGGCATTCTCGGTGAAATAGTACTACCATTGGAAATTGGCCCAAGTGTGTTCCGCGTATTGTTCCTAGTCATGGCAATTGAGTCAACATATACTATGCTTTTAGGACGACCATGGATCCACGAAGCGGGGGCAGTACCTTCCACTCTACACCAGAGGGTTAACCTCATCACGTTCTCCGACGCTGAAATGGTATCTCGAGCAAAAAGGGACAATCGAGCCCTACATATCACCTTGAAATGACGGGGATTTGTAGTGGCCAAAGTGCTAATCGATGATGGTTCAGCTTTGAATATCATGCCAGTGTCCATGTTGACTGCTCTAGCAATAGGAGAACAAGATTTAACGCCTCAGTCGATGACAGTTCGGGCTTTTAATGGGTCTAAGAGAGGCATTCTCGGTGAAATAGTACTACCATTGGAAATTGGCCCAAGTGTGTTCCGCGTATTGTTCCTAGTCATGGCAATTGAGTCAACATATACTATGTTTTTAAGACGACCATGGATCCACGAAGCGGGGGCAGTACCTTCCACTCTACACCAGAGGGTTAAATATGTAGAAAACGGGTCTGTTATCACGATTCGTGGTGAAGAAGAGATTGTGGTCTCAAAACCTATGTCCCTTCCATATGTGGATAACACTGATGAAGAAGGAACGTATCTGTGCCACAATTTTGAGGCAGAGGAAAAAGGTTTGCCAGTTGGTAATGTGAATCAGGTGGCAACACGAATCATGGCAAAAAGTGGCTACAAAGAAGGTAAAGGCTTGGGTCGTCACTTACAAGGAAATCGTGATCCTATATTCTTGCAAAAGAAGTCAGACATGTCTGGGATCGGCTATAAAGAAAACCTTGAAGCAAACTTCAAAGCTCTAACAATTGGTAAAAGGGAGACACAACTAATCCCTCACTTGAAGGATATGTTTCCCGCTCCCACCGAAGTAATTTCACCTGAGAATGCTGCTTGTGCACCAAACCGGCCAGCAATCAACATGTTGGATGATGAAAGCTCAAGGGCATATGGCATCATCCACCCCACCACCAATCAAGAACCGCTGAGCAATTGGCAAGCTGAACCAGTTGTTGATGTTGTTCTTTTCATGCAATCGTTTTCTTGTACTGTATTAGCCGACTGAGGCTATAAGACTTATGTTATTTTGCTTGAGACATGAATTTAATGAATCCGCATGCATTCCTATCCATTTGTTCTGTTTTGTCTTATTCCTTCAAAATCCTTACTCTTCAATTATGCTTTTATTTCCCATTTTCTTTCTATTATTCTCTTTCCGACTTCCATGAATTATTCTCCAGGGACTCACATTTCACTAAAACTTTGCCTCATTATGGGAATATCGAGAACCTGTTGTTTGATTCATTTGCGACCTCTGATGGGAATTGTTCTGAGTCAGATGAAGATGACGAAGTTGTCAAAGAGTTCACTAAACTTCTGGACTCAACTGAAAAAGAGTTTGGTTTGAACGACGAGACAGAGGAAATGATCAATCTGGGGACTAAGGAGGATAAGAAAGAGTTAAAATTGGTAGACAATCCAGAACGTGAAGAAATGATTGCTTTGTTCAGAGAATATCTTGATGTCTTTGCATGGTCTTATAAAGATATGCCCGGCCTGGACCCAGAAATAGCAGCACATAAGATTCCACTTTATCCAGATGCAAAACCCAAGAAGCAGAAGTTGAGAAGGATGCGCCCGGATATGTCATTGAAAATCAAAGAGGAGGTGGTCAAGATGTGGGAGGCCGGATTTTTGGAGGTTTCAGTACACCCGGAATGGGTAGCTAACATCGTCCCGGTACCCAAGAAGAATGGAAAAGTTAGAGTGTGCGTGGATTACCGAGACCTGAATCAGGCTAGTCCGAAGGATGATTTTCCTCTCCCACATATCGACGTGCTTGTTGACAATACTGCTAAGAACCACATGTTTTCGTTTATGGATGGATACTCTGGATATAACCAAATCCTTATGGGTGTTGAAGATAAGGCAGAGACCACGCTCATCACCCCATGGGGGACATTCTGCTATAAAGTAATGTCTTTTGGGTTAAAGAATGTTGGGGCTACTTACCAACGTGCCATGGTTACCCTTTTTCATGACATGATGCATAAAGAGATTGAAGTATATGTGGATGATATGGTTGCAAAATCAAAGGAAGATGAAAGTCATGTAGAAGTATTGCAAAAGCTATTTGAAAGGCTCAGAAAACATAAGTTGCGGCTGAATCCTAACAAGTGCATTTTTTGGGGATCGTCAGGAAGGTTACTCGGTTTTATCGTGAGTAGAGAAGGGATAAGGGTGGATCCTGACAAAATAAAGGCTATCCAAGAAATGCCAACTCCCAAGACTGAACGAGAAGTAAGGAGTTTTCTGGGGAGACTCAATTACATTGCTAGATTCATTGCCAACTTGACTAGCACGTGTGAGCCTATATTTAAGTTATTAAGGAAGAACCAACCAGGGGAATGGGATGAAGAATGTCAAGAAGCATTCGACAAGATAAGAGCTTATCTATCGAGTCCTCCTATTTTAGTACCCCCAACACCAGGATACCCTTTGATTCTGTATTTGACAGTGCTACCATCATCCCTAGGGGCAATGCTTGGGCAACATGATGCATTAGGAAAGAAAGAGCAAGCAGTCTATTATTTGAGCAAGAAGTTCAACGATTGTGAGAGTCGCTATGCGACAATTGAGAAAACGTGTTGTGCTCTAGTCTGAACTTCAATAAGACTTCGCCAGTACATGTTGTACTACACTACATGGTTGATTTCGCGATTTGACCCACTAAAGTACATATTTGAAAGCCCTCGTGTTTCTCTAAGGGTGTCAAAATAACAAGTGATCTTGTCAGAGTTTGATATCAAGTATGTGACGCGAAAATCGATTAAAGGGTGTACTATTGCTAATCATTTGGCCGAAAATCCTCTGGAAGAAGGGAAATCGTCAAACCAGGAAAAGGTAGATGAAGAAATCATGGATGTTGAAAAGGAAGATGAAGGATGGAAGATGTACTTCGATGGGGCAGTAAATATGTATGGAAATGGCATAGGGGCAGTCGTTGTATCACTAAGTGGAAAGCAATATCCGGTGGCTATCAAGTTGAATTTCGAATGCACAAACAATATCGCAGAATATGAGGCATGTGCAAGTGGGCTATTGGTTACGATTGACCTCAGTGTGAAACGATTGGAGGTTTTTGGAGATTCAACCCTTATTATTTATCAAGTGAAGGGTAAGTGGCAAACTAAGGACTCAAAATTGGTGCCTTATCAAAAGGACTCAAAATTGGTGCCTTATCAAAAGCATCTAACTCAGCTAATAACAAGGTTTGAAGAGATAACATTCTCCCATTTGACTCGGGATAAGAATCAGTTTGCCGATGCCTTGGCTACTTTGGCGGCGATGTTTAAATTGAACATCAATGCCGAGGTTCAACCTCCACATAAAGGTGAAAGATGAGCCAGCCTACTGTGCTAATGTAGAAGGGGAGTCAGACGACAAATCATGGTATTATGATATAAAACGGTATATTCATCACGAAGAATACCCAGATGGTGCAAGTGAAGTGAACAAGAAAACCATCAAAAAATTGGCAATAACATTTTTCTTGAGTGGAGAAATCCTCTACAAACAAAGTCAAGATGGAACACTACTGAGATGTGTAGATGCTCGGGAAGCCAGGCGAATCATGATTGATGTTCATGAAGGGATCTGTGGGACACATGCGAATGGTCACATGATGGCCCGTAAGATAATGAGAAGTGGATTCTATTGGTCCACTATGGAGGCAGACTGCATAACGTATGTGCGAAAATGCCTCAAATGTCAGATGTACGCAGATCGGGTCAATGCACCTCCTTTTCCTTTGCACAATCTAACAAGTCATTGGCCATTCTCAATGTGGGGAATAGATGTCATTGGGCCAATTAATCTGAAAGCTTTAAATGGGCATCGATTTATATTGGTGGCAATCGATTATTTCACTAAATGGATAGAGGCATCTTCCTATGCCAGCATTTCCCAAAAGGTGTTTGTCAAGTTCCTCAAAAGGGATATTACATGCCGCTATGGGATTCCTGAAAGGATCATTACAGATAATGCACCCAATCTTAATGGCGGAGAAGTACAAAGATTGTGTGAACACTTCAAGATCAAACATCACAATTCAACTCCCTATAGACCACAAATGAATGGTGCAGTAGAAGCAACTAATAAGAACATCAAAAAAAATCATTGCCAAGATGGTGGTTAATTACAAAGATTGGCATGAAATGTTACCTTATGCTCTACACGCTTATCGTACTAACATACGATCAAGCACTGGGGCAACACCATTTTCTTTGGTGTATGGGATGGAAGCAGTATCTCCCATTGAAGTAGAAATCCCGTCCCTAAGGGTATTGATGGAGGCAAAATTAGAGGAGTCAGAATGGGTAAAAGCCCGATATGAGCAGTTAAACATGATTGAAGAAAAAAGACTTGCAGCTATTTGTCATGGGCAGTTGTATCAGAGTAGAATGGCCAGAGCCTTCAATAAGAAAGTTCACCCAAGAAAATTTCAACCAGGAGATTTGGTTTTGAAGAAAATACTACCTCATCAGGAGGATGCGCGACGAAAATGGGCACCTAGCTATGATGGTCCTTATGTGGTCAAACATGCATTTTCCGGAGGAGCCCTGATTCTCCTGGACATGGAAGGACATGAACTGTCAAAGCCGATAAATTCAAACGCTGTTAAGAAGTTTTATGCCTAAAAAAAAGTGATAATAAACGCCCGCTAGATTGAAAACTCGAAAGGGCGGTCTAGGCAAAAGTTAGGGTAAGTGAAAGCCTGCTAGATTGAAAACTCAAAAGGGCGGTCTAGGCAAAAGTTAAGGCAAAGAAAGAAAAGAAATGACATAGTGGTTAAATCGGCCTGAGAATCTCGGGGTAAGCTTACAATGGGGCAATATGATGATGGTTAGCCACGTCAGTCAACTTCAGTATGGTCAGTCATCTCCAGGTCAAAAGAGATATAGATAGGGAATCAAAAGACATATACTGGGGCAAATTTGATGTGAAATTTCTTATTGTGATCATCTTTTCCCTTTCCTACTGTTTTAGTGCTTCTCTTTCCTTGAAAATTTGTATCAAAGTTCCACATCAATTCAATTCACAAATTATTCCTCCTATTTGCATCCATTCTTGCATTCATGCTTCATTTGTTAAATTATGTCTCAAGTAAAATAACTCAAGTCTAACAATACTTTGAAACGATTACGTTAGCAACTCCTCAATGGATAAATAAATAAAAATCCCTGGCCGTTTCGAATAAAGGTGAAATTAATTCAGACGTCTTCATAATAAATTGGGCAAATCCCAAAACTTGAAATGGTGTCATCCAAATGTGTCATGTGGCTACAAACAAATAGTGAAGTTGCAAACATCTATAAGGGGATAAGAAAAGTATACAACCGATGTTGTTGCGGGGAATTAGTGAAAACAAGATAACAAGAGTTTGATTGATTGAAGCTTCCTAGTTCGCCACAATGGCTCAGATCCTATAAAATACACCCAGGTAAGTCAAAACGTGACTACCCAATTTATTTTTAGTCTGCTGAGGGAGGCGGTTCAGTCCCCTTCCCATTCTGTTTCTAGTATGCCAAGGAGGTTCCGACATTTGGACATTTAATTTCCTTCTGGGTAAGATGGTTCAGTTCACTGCCCGTTTATTTCTTGGTTGCTGAGGAAGTCGGTTCAGTCCACTACCCGTTTATTTCTCGCTTGTTGAGGGAGTCGGTTCAGTCCACTACCCGTTTATTTCTCGCTTGCTGGGGGAGTCGGTTCAGTCCACTACCCGTTTATTTCTTGTTTATTGAGGGAGTCGGTTCAGTCCATTACCCGTTTATTTCTTGGTTGCTGAGGGCTACCCGTTTATTTCTTGTTTGCTGAGGGAGTCGGTTCAGTCCACTACCCGTTTATTTGCCTGTTTGCTTGGGTGAGGCGGTTCAGTCCACTACCCAATTTTATTTCTTGTGTACCGTAGAGGTTCCGGCAGTTGCATATTTTATTCTCTTCTAGGCAAGGCGGTTCAGTCCCCTGCCTGTTTTATTTCTCTCGACATTCTCATAGTGTGTCGCTTTCATGTATTACCGGCCAAAATTGAGGTTCATATATCTATACTTATTTCTCACTATGATGTCAACGATGGTTTATCATATCACATAGTGAAAAAGTAAGTACAGAGGGGCAACTGTGAACACCCAATTTTGACCGGGTATTTTATTTTTTTTTAAGAAAAATCACAAATAAATAAATAAATATTTTTCAGCCTTTATTTGAGTGTGTTATCTCACTTTTGTTCAATTTTATTTTGTTAAAAATGAGAAACCTGAAAATCTGAATTTATGCTTTATTATTGGATCATTAGTCCACATCTAAACTCATTGTTGGCCTTGGCCCAAGTTGGAAAAAAAATGTCACAAACCACAAGCCCAAAATACTAACAATGTCCATTACATGTCCAAAAAAAAATTGTAAAAATACAATAAGTCCATTACAGTCCATCAATAGTCCATTTGAATAACAAAACATAACAGAAACAAACAAAAAAAAGAGAAAAAAAGAACAGGGAGGGGGGTCGAACACCCTGCCACTCCCACAACAACCAACAACACCAGCAACAGTATTTTAGCAATAAGTCCAAAGCCCTTTCTCCTTGTCCGTTTGTTTCTTTCCTATTTCTTCTCCAACCAAGCAGCTTTGCAGGCACCACTCTGCACAACCAGCCACCCTCTGCACCACCAACCATCCTGCAAGAAATGGCCAATACAAGGGTCAGCAACCCTTGTCTCATTAGAGCCCTTCAACTCTATAAATACAACAACAACATAATCACAAAGGAAGAAAAAAATTTCTGGACGTTTTTCTTGAGAGTTCTACTACCAATCAAAGAATTAGAGGCTCCACATTGAAGCCCTAATTCACCAAGTTGAAATAAACACAGAACCAAATAACCAAAAAAAAAAAGAAACATAGGAAGAACAGAGAAGAAGAAGAAAAGAGGAGAAGAGAAGAAGGTTTGACCTCTCTCCCTCTCCCTCTCGCATCTCCCTCACCCGCTCTTCTCTCTCCCGTTCGTGATCTACCTTCTCCCCTCCTCGCCGCCGTAGCCCCCCTGTCCCCTTCTCCCTCTCCCTCTCGTGACCTTCCTCCTCCTCTCAGCCGTTTCTCCCTCTCCCTCTCCTCCTCCCTCTCAGCCACGTCTCTCTCTCTTCCTCCCTACCGCTCGCGTCGCTGCCAGGGGCTGGCAGCGTGTTGCGACATCCCTTTCCCTCGCCGCCGCACCTCTTCCCCCTTTTTCCCTCCTCGCCGCGGCCGCCTCCCTTTCTTTCTCGATGCTCTCCATTTTTTTTTCTCTCCACCTCTCCAGTCGCCCCCTTTCCTTACTTCCCTTCATTTTTGTGGTTGCTGCCTTTCTTTTATCTAAGCATGTGTGTATGAGTTTTTAGGTTTAGTGAAATAGTGTGAGTGTGTGTGATACGTGTGTGTGGGTATTTATTTATTTATTTATTTATTTATTTTTCTCATTTATTCTATTTAGTTTTTTTATTTTTGTTTTATTTTATTTGATCTATTTTATTTTCATAATAATTAGTTATATTGTTATTATTAGTAGTCAAATTAAGACAATTTTACTCAACTAAATTTTAATTTATCATACATTTTATTTAATTTACTATTCTGTTTAATGCCATTAAATAAAAAAAAAGTTATTTTTTTAGAACAAAATGGGATTAGCTGAGATGTGACATCTTGTTAATCCCCGGTTTGGGACGCCTGAATTGCGACAACTTTGTGATCTTAAACCCTTAAAAATTAAAAACAAACCAACACATAAATATTTTCTAGAAGAACTACGTGACTTTTGAGTTCCTCATTGCACCGGAGGATACGTAGGAGTGGGTCAACCCCGTCAAGTCAAATTTAAATTTTTCTAATTTAGTTTCTTTTTTTTAATATTCATTTTTACACTTAGTATTAATTTTATTTAATTTTAGGTTGAAACAAATATTTTAAAAACTTATTAGTTTGCACAATCAATTTGGGTAACTGTCATTGGACAGGCGTGATAGAGGTGTTGTGGGGTTTAGTCTCCACCCTTCTCCACTCGCAATCGATTCCCGAACTCAGTATGGTTTTCAAAGATCATTATTTTTTAGGTTTTTTCTAATTTTTCCTAAATATAATAAAATTGGTGGCGGCTCCCAAACCTTTGGATTGTTACAAACAGTAAAAAACTGGTATAGCCATATAAATTGCGAAGTCTTGGAATCAGATATGGAGCTTCTTTTTTAGAAATAGAGCTGCACATTGTTACAATAAAGCACATTAATGATAAAGTAAGAAGGAAATATAAAGCAAATGGAAAATCTTGAACAAAATTAAAACTATAGCAAATCTTTATATCTTTAAAGCGAGAAGTGTCTCCCACCCCACTTCCCTCCCAAATTTCCCTCCCACTTCTTTCAGGTTCCTCATCTTGCCTTCGTCCTCCTTCTTCCATCGTGCCACCTGTTGCAAATGTTCTGCACACCACATGTTCAAACCTCCTGCATGTTGCAAGCTTCCTGCACACGCTTCTCTCTACTAGGTATGTCTCCTACTTTCTTTCCCGCGCAAGTTTTCCCTTACTGCTTTTCAGCACGTGGTTTATGCCCATGGTTTTATCAGATGATTTACATGGTTTTAGGCACCTGGTTTTATCAGGTTTCTCATTGGTTTTATCAGATGATTTACATGGTTTTAGGCACCTGGTTTTATCAGGTTTCTCATTCACATTCACGCAGATATCATTGTTACTTCTGCTGTTGGTTCTGTCGCTCTGTTCCTTCCTTTTCTTCTTCCCTGACGATCTCTGGTGGCAGTTGTTTTTGTGCGGCGGCGACCTCTTCCCTCCAAGACTCCATCTCCCTGAAATTCCAATACCTAGATTCCAAGTTCCAAGCCCTAGAATCCCTCTCCAAGGAAACCCTCAAATTCCGCAACAACGGCGAGAACTCCATCCCGGAGCGTGAGTCCGCCACCGCCGCACTCATCGAGGAGCAGAAGGAAGCCTCACTCGCCGACCTCCGAAACGCCCTTCCTCCGTCGACACTCGAAAATGGACGCCCTGAAATCCCTGTCGCGGAAAATGGACGCTTCGACTTCGCTGCAGTTCATCACTTCTGTAGTTCCTTTGATTTTCTTTGTTAGCTTATAAAGATTGCAAGTGACTCTCACCAAGGCAAGAGCTTCATTTTCAATCCAGTGATTTTTAATTCAAGTGAGTGCATGCTTAATGATTTGGTGTTTTTAAGTTGTAAACATTGTTCAGTGGGATTTGGGATCTGTAACTGATTAGATTACCGCTACGTTTTGCCGCCAAACTCCTTCCCATGTAAGTCTCCACACACACACTGCAGCAACAAGTACACTGGTGCCACTTACCAATAGTCTGGCAGCAATGAGAAAAGAGAATGCTGCGAAGGAGAAAGAACATAAGGAAATAGCTCATGCCCTTAGCAACTTTTGCTGAGACCAACTTATATTCATTTTGTGCCTTTCGATTTTACTATTTACCATTGCCGTAAGTAAGTGAACAGGGCTGAGTTGTTGAGCTTCATGTCAGAGTTGTTATTTTATTGATGTTGGTATTTGGTTTTGTAGGTTAAAGTTTGCATTGGGAAATTGCTCTGGAAATTGTTTGATTTGGTTAAAATGGAGTTTTTTGTCCCCTAATCATGGTTTTTCCCTCTTTTCCTTTTACATTACTAATTTATATTTAATTTATATTTTTCTGGATATGTTTGGTTCATTGGTGTTTCTTTTCTCTGTGTAGGGAGATTTTCATCACTGGGTTGATCTTTTTAATCATTTTGATTCATTCTTTGAGAAGTATGTAAAACCAAGGAAGGATCTGCAAATTGATGATGATCTTCTGGACTCAGATCCTCCTTTCCCTAGAGAAGCCGTTCTACAAATTCTTCGTGTCATTAGAATAATTTTGGATAATTGCACAAATAAGCATTTTTATAGTTCATATGATGTATGTCATCTTTCCTACAATCATCTTTTTCCACCCTGGTCTACTTAATGAGAGCTAAGAATGGTTTGATGCTTTTATATTAGCAGCATCTACTAATGTTTCTTTCTGTAATTTTGGTTTAGTGGTGGTGTGGTCCTTGACAATCGTGACCTCGCACGACGGCATGGTTCTGAATCAGATGGTTACACAATAATGACAGGTTGAAATCACGAGATTCACTATGAAGGAAAAATCCTTTCCTTTTCTTCTGCCTATTTGGGTCTCTTTTTCATTATTTCATTTTCATTATTTTATTTTGTGGTTTGATTTATCTTCTTTGATTCTGAAACATCTCAGCATCCCGTGAAAAAGGTTTACTCCATGGATGATGCTCTTTATGATATAGTAAAAATTTGGATAGATAACATATTAGTAAAGGTTGCTCACTCATTGGTGTGAGGTATATGAATTTGATCTCTGATTTTAACTGTCTTCTCCTTATCCATTGACATTTTTAGATGCTTGGTTGAATAATACAAGGATCATTTCAGTTTGTAGTGTTCTTTACAAAATTTAATATAATATATTGTGAATTTGCACATTTTCACACATTTTACAAGTCATACTTAATTTGAACAGTTTTCAAGGTCTCAGCTGGATCTGTCATATTTTATTAGAGAATCATGCAGTGATTCAGATAGCGAGAGTAGAAGTGACATTAGCTCTGGTGAAAGTCTCGATACTCAACAGAAATAAATATCCGAAGCAAAAAGATCGTTTTTAGAGAGAAAAGGTAAATTTGAAGTAATTCAATTGTTTTTCCAAAAAATTCCCTCAGATTTGAGTCAGCTTGATAATTCAGAAAATAATGAGTGTTTGTTGTGTTTGACTATGTAACAGTTGCTATTAATGATGATTATATTATCATTCCTTTATTATTTTTACAGCTGGTGTTTCTATCTTCTTAAACAGAAGAAGATCCTGAAATGACACAAATAGAAGAGTCTTCATTCTTTTGTATTGGCTAGCGTGGCAAGCTTGGGAAGTAGCTATTTAACAGGATAGGGAAGGTCAGTTTTTCTAATTCTTTTAAATGTAAAGATCGAGTGTATTATTAGTGTATGAATTTCATTGGTAAACCTAGCCAACAACCACCATGCCAGTTAGTGAGTTTCATGAGAAGGGATAAAAATGGATCATTAGCTATTGGGATTGTTCCACTAAAAAGTTTATTTCTTCATTTTATCTAATAGTGACAAAATCACGGTCTAATAAGCAAATGAGTACTCATCTCTGAAGAATGGAATCATGTATTCATAGGGTGAACTTGGCTGGGGTCATTCTTCCTTCGCCTTAGAGGTCTTTGGTATAGGAAGTATTCACATTTCATAAAATAGATGCAATTTCAGTTGCACACATTGACACAAACATATACATATTTCTGATGTAGATCATGTAATTTTCCTCTGTCTGCATTTTTGTTCACAACCCTGCAAGAGCCTTTGAGATTTATACTAGCTGTCGGAACAGGAAAACTCTTCATTGTGTCTTTGATTGTCTTGAGGACTGGGATAATTTTTTGAGAAATTTTTTGTTACCATACTATGCACTCAGCATTATGGTAGTTGCTATTCTACAGTCTGAACATTCTTCATGAACAAACAGGCTGAAAAGGCCAACGAAAAGGAGGAACCAATTGAGATGAGAGTATATGACTCAAGTTTTTTGTTCACAATTATGGGCATGAGAAGAGAGTATATGACTCAGGTTTTTTGGATGCTCCTTTTATCTTTGCCTTATAATTTGAATTTTTGCAGCACATGTTGATTATATTGAGGCCACTAAGCCATCCCTGGTCTCTTCTCATCATGGTTTCTTACAATGATGCTATTTTTTATGTTAGGGTGCTCTTTAAGTTTAAGTCAGAAAGTGATCAGACTCCATAATGTTGGACCAGAAGGCAATCAAGGCCACTGAATTGGAATTGCATGTTGGTGTGTGTGAAAAGAGTTCTCAAATAACTATACTCTGTATTTGGAATTGCACTCCATTAATATTTTCTCTACTTCAATTTTGTTCAGGTAAATTAGTGAAGCATATAAATCTTGAGGACTATGTAAGTGCAAAAGTTTTTTGCTTGAAGGTTTGCTCTATGCAGAAAATAAATGGTGAACTGGAGGTGTGCTTTATGCAGATTAACTTTCTTTAGATTTAATGAACAAATTAAAATGTTTAAATGGTTCATATATCTGGTGAGGATGGAAAATGTTGTAAAAATCATAATTGGGGTAACTATCACTATATAATCTGTCTTCCCTTCTTTGATTTCTCATTTTGATCTCGGATGAAAATTTGTCAGTTAAATGAAGAATATAGTCTGTCTGAGGAAAGGAAGAATAATTTTAATATAAATATGTTTCTTTATCATTTATAAATATATAATTTTACTTACTCAGTTACCAAGTGTGCTTAAGTAATACCTAAGGAAATAAGTATGTTATTGCTGAATGTGAGTCTTTACTACTTCCCAGTGAAAAAATCAAGATACTCATTTTATCTATTGGCTGATTAATCATTTCCTAAGTGGGCATAATATACCTTCAGATGATGAAATAATAACCGTATTTTCTAATGAGGCATTTCGTTATATTTTTCAGTTTATAATATGCAGAAGAAAGGAAGTTTGATCATGTTGTAATTCATGGTGCAAAATGCTTTCTGACAGAATGCTTCTCTTGATTGTGCAAAATGCTTTTTTAACTTAGAAACTAAAGGGTGTAGGTAGCAATTGTATGTAGCAAGTTTTCTTCCTTTTTGAAGTTAAATCTACCTAAATGGTACTTCTCTGACTATTGGAAAGGTGGTCAAGCAGCAAGGTATGAAGGGAGATTGGCATTAGAGTTGCTCATCTTTGGTCTGTTTTTAACAAGGCAAAGTAAAAACATCTTGAAATGGTATTGATGGATGCAAAGGTAGCTTTTTTTTTTTTTCACCCCACTTTTTTATCTTAGTAATAATTTTCCAAATAACACTTATCTCTTTAAGGAATAATAAGTGTTGTTTCTCTTAGGGTGATAGTTTTTTTTTTTTTGCCATTTGCAGATTTATTTCCTATTTGGTGGTTTCTACCCATTTCTGTGGCTCCTTCACTCTGGTCTAAGGTAATTTTTTAGTGTTGGAATCATATTTTAGTTTTGTTCTCACATGGGACATTGTTTGTGGGTGATCTGCATGTAGTTTGTTTTTTACTTATTATTATGTTCAAAAAACACTTCAATTCAATCGGGTTTTTTAGGTTTCAAGTGTCGAAAGTGGTGTGGAAATTGCTGTTGGCAAAGCATATGGAGCTTGGGCATATAAGAGCATAGAAAAGCCACCCATTTGCTTCTAAGAGGAACAGTGGGAGATATAGGCCTTATTCTAATGTTGATTCATTTCTGAAGGTAAATTATTTGATTGTAAACGTCTTTTCCTTTTATCAAATGCTTGTGTTTACCAAAAGCTTGAAGATTGCTGAGGCTCTCCAAGTGCAAATGGAAGTACAGAAGAAAATTTATGAACTAATTGAGGTAGTAATTATGATCTAAATTCTAAAGTTATTCCTGTTGATGAATAAGGACATCATGTTAGGGTCCGTTTGGTTTAGATTCTGGTAAAATAGATTATGTAGAATTTTGTTTACAAAATTGAGTTTTAAAAAATGGAGTTTAAAAAAATGATTTGTGTTTGGTAATGATGTTTTAAAACTGAGTTTAGAAGAATTGATTTGTGTTTGGTTGACAAAGTAGAATCACTTTTGAAGTGTTAAAATACCCAAACGGTGTTTTGCAAACGGAAAAGCAACATCACACCTCCTCCAACAAAACGACGTTTCGCAAACGCAAACAGGAAACGGAAAATTTACCAAACACCAAAATAAAAAAGCAAACTCCGTTTGCCAAACGCAAACGGAAAAAATGGCCCAAACGGCCGTTTGTGTGCCAAAACAAACAGGCACTTAATAAGTTTGGATAATGATTTCAGGTGCAAAAACATTTGCAGCTTCGAATTGAAGCACAAGGGAAGTACTTATAATCAGTACTAATGAAACAGACTCTCCATAAGTATAAAGGCATCTTCTTCTTCAGATTATCATCAGGCTTTTGATCAGCAACATTAACAGCAGCAACAGCAGCAGCTTCAACAACAGGAGACTGCAACTGAGGAGGATTCTGGTGAGGATGAAGGCCTTACAGAAGAGGAGATCAATACATTTTATCAGGAGGTGAGCATCTAATACTTTGATTTGTGTTGCTATTGAGATCATTATGAATTGGAATTTTTTTAAAAATCTTTATGCATTTATCAAATATCATCAATGGTTAGTTAGTGTATGAGAGTTTATGGATTAGTAATTATGCATCTATCTGCTCTAGAGTTATGCAATATCAGTGCTGTTTTTTTTTTAATCAACTACTTAGAATAACTTTCTTGGTAATCGATGAATTCTGGCCACTTCCCAGTAGACTTCGATCTTTGAAAGAAAATATTACAAGGGACTATGGAGTTTATAAAATCATTTAATCATGCAATTAAACCAGAACCAGTTATAAACTGTAGAGTTAGATATTTGAAAGAAAAGGCATGGACTATGGAGCTTATAAAATGTGATAGTCATCTAATTAAACCAAGAACCAATTATACAATGTGATAGCCATGGAGTTCAACCAGAACCAATCATCATTGAAATTTTGGTTAGTCGTTTTGTTTTTTGTGCTTCATCTAAAACCACTATTAATTGACATATAAACAGTTTATAATTGGTATTTAGTATTGTAGACCTTCCCTTAAATGACTAATCATCTTTGCCTACATTCCTAGACTACTTGCAAGTTCACTTCTTTGGGAATCCCTACAAGCACTTATAAACTGTATCCAAGTCCTTTGATCACTGAGTTTCTGTCATAAATGCTCCTACCTGCTCTACAGTTCTTTACTGTCAGTGAATTTATCTTAGTCAATAGTTTATCATAGATTTGTTGCTAATTTGGCAATATGGCCACTAAGATTCGAAAGGTATTCCTTTGAAAGAAAAAACATGGTCTATGGAAGTGATAGAATGATTTACACATGGACAAATAATAACCAATTATAAACTGTTTATTCATGGGCTGAGAATGATTTTAGTTTCTTTGCTTCTTTTGCTTCTTTTGTTTACTCATTTTGTTTTTGTCCTTCATCTAAAACCACTCATAATTGCCATATGATCCAGTTTATAAATTTGATTTATTATTGCACAGCTTCCCTTAAATGACCAATCATCTTTACCTACATTCCTATCTTTGCCTAGCTTTAGGTATTTACTGCATAAACTGTCAGAATTATAATCATTCCAATTGTGCTGCATAAATTTATCTGTATAGTTAAGGTCTATATTACATCCAATGAAATCAAATAGTCATAAATGTGATGCAATATTGATTCTGTACAGTGGCTTACGGATTTTTTTTCAAAAGATTTGATCTATAGGAAGTATTTCATTGGATTCAATACAGAGAAGTGATTGCTCAATGGCAACAATCATCATTCACATTATATGGCTAATCCTACAACTGAAGCTTTACAGACACGATAAACAAAGTGCAGCTATTGGATCCTGTTCTCCTCTTGGATAGTCTCGGGAATACATGTTAAGGGGAGATTTCTTGGGAACCAATATCACGATATAGACTGTCCTAATTTTGGGTATGCTTGATCATGATTTTTATAGGTGTGAACAACTAAATTAAAACCATCTTTGGTTTTAAAACCAGGTTGTAGCAACTAACTTAAATCATGGTTTGCAAACAAAAACCATCTTTAGTTTTATGCTACAAACACTTTTTTTTTTTTGACAGGAATGCTACAAACACTTTAGTAGCATGACATAGTCTGTTTGTGTTTGTGTATATCCTAATATAATTTATTTTTTTTAAATCTTTATGCATTTATCAAACATGTGCAATCTAACATTCATGAGTTTGGAAATTGGCAATAGATTTACCTTTCTTTTTTAATAGGTTTACATTTAACTTTCCTATTTAATAGTCTTCCTATATAACTATCTTTTTAATGTCATTCCAGGATAACTGACTCGTGTATCGCACGAGACAAAGTACTAGATGGTGAACTAGCTTTACTTTATTTATAGCTAATTTTGGCTTTAGGAGAAATTATGGTGTTTTGTACAGTTCCATTAATTTTGGAGCCTCCGGGTTTGGCTCCTTTTTGTTTTGTTATGCTTTTAAAATGCAACGTTATTGCTTATCAATATAAACTCTTTGTTGTTCTCTCTCTTTATGTCTTTTCCATATTGATTTGTGTGTATATTACAATTCTCTAACATAAGTTGTTTTTTTTAATGGGTCTCCCACATAAGTGTGCTACTTAATAAATTTCCTATTTAACTTTTCTATTTAATAATACTCCCATTTGCATTTCCTTCATAATAGGTTTCCATTAACCTTTCCTATGTAATAGTACTCTCATATAACCTACCCGTGTATCTTCCTCGATCTGTATTTTCACATGGGCAATTGTATGTTGCCATATCAAGAGTCACATCAAGAAATGGATTGAAGATATTACTCACTGATAGTGAAGGTCAAGATACAAACATCACTTCGAATGTTGTCTACAAAGAAGTATTTCGCAATTTATAACACATGTATATTTCATAGAACAATTCATATTTTCATCAAGGATCAATATTTTCTTTACATGTTAAATTTATAATCTGAATCATAGAAATACAAGTTCTTACTTTCTTTACAGATTTCCAACGTGCTACACTTGCGAAATCAAGAAGTGGTTTGAAGAAACAATATGCTTGAAAGAATGGTTGATGAAGGAGTATTTTGCAATTACAAAGAAATATGCTTGAACTGCCTATATGATGTTATTGAGATACTTTCTTGCCTTATAGCTTATATTTCTAATAGTATTCCAATATAAATTACATTTTTTACAGTTTTGCATATAAAATTCTTTTTAAATGGTATTCTCGGATAACCCGCGCATCGCGCGGGTGCACCGTCTAGTTCTTACAAAGTTGAGTGT
The DNA here is from genome assembly GCA_037113605.1 of Calophaca sinica. NCBI lineage: Eukaryota > Viridiplantae > Streptophyta > Magnoliopsida > Fabales > Fabaceae > Calophaca > Calophaca sinica. The sequence goes on from CM073735.1 coordinate 41,811,384, forward strand.
GATGAAAGGTATGTCACTATGGCAGAAGCTGCACCTATCCCCATGGCAGAACCTGCACCATCAACCATCTCTCAACAATTGGCTCATGACCTGAATGGCTATCTCTAGCACAATAAAAAAAAATTAACAGAACAAAATCATTACAATGACCTTCAACTTCGAAATTGTTTTAGTGAACTATTTATCAATTAGAATATATAACAAAGTTAGAAGAAAATAGCCTTGTAGCAAATTGAAACAAAAAGAACTCAAAACCATCCCAAATCTGAGTTCCCTTTATGTCCCTTCCCCAATCAAGAAACCAATCATTCCAAATTTTAAGCATTTGTGAAATAAAATAAATCTGTCAACACTTAAAAAAGTATATAAAACATACTTAAAAAATTAACCACACTAAAACTAAGACCAAATCAAATTCAGGGAGAGCAAAATAAAATTAAGTATAAGATTTGAATCCTCAGTATCAATACTAATTGGAAAGCATGTTTATAGTATAGCTGCTAAACATACACATACCTCATATAAGATGTTTTCCAATAGAACAATCCAGTATCAAATGTTTTGCAAAATACACAACTTCAAGCTTACTGTCTCCCCACAATTCCACTATTCAGAACATAATTAACAGCAACCAAAATTAGAGACCTGACATTATTTGTTCAAACCAAAGGTTAAAAGGTTAAGAACCTCATATTGTATTAAACTAATTTTTTCAAACCCAATCACTATGTAACACCATATTATGAGATGAAAAGTAAAAAATGTAACAACTTTCTAATAAACTATGAACCAAACGAAACCCAATCACCATCTAACAAATTAACAAAGTATTAACCAACACAAAAAACCGAAAACATGGAATCATCATACCTGTAAACTCAATAATGCTCCTTTTAGTTTTCACTTGAGTTGATAATTCCTTTTTCACCTGCATTTAAAAAAAATAGATATAGTTAAGACCGAAACATGCAAGAACCGACAGTTGTGGATGAATAAAAATAGAAGAAGAGCATGTTTTCTGAGTGGAAAGTACAACCCTTTCTTCTTTTGAAGCTCAGTCTTAAAAGATGCCTGGTGCTTGGTAAGGCATCTTCTAATAGCTCCGGTCTTCTTGGGACGCAAATCCAAAGGCATGTACTTCTTCTTCTTGTAAGCTTCCCTCAAAGGTGCCTTTTGCTTCTGGTGAAATCACGTCGGCACCTGCACAATCGAAAGCCGAACCACTTTTATTTTGGAAAGCTTGTTTGGGGCTCCGCCAGTGATCTTAGCGATGCGGAGGAGAGCGAGTTCTGCTTTGAGATCCTTCAATTGGTTCAGAAGCTCTGCTTTCGTTTTGTTCCTGAGCTCGTACACCTTGATTCTCGCCATTGCGATTGCAAATGTGAAGCTCCTGTTTCGCTTCTGCTTCTCTCCCTTGCGAAACCCTAGCTGATTGCTCTGTTTTATTCCAATAAAAGTAGAAGAAGAGGAAGAAGAAGAAAAAGGAAAGGAAAAAAAGACACGATTTCTAGTCTAGTTGAAGAAGAGAAAAGTAGCAGGAAGAAGAAGATGAGTACCGAATCATGAAGGAAGATTTGAAGACGAGATTTCCGTACAGAGTAAATGCATTTTTGAGGAGGAAGAGAAAATGGGTTTCTGAAAGAGGAAATGAGGAAAGGCCATGTTTCTCTTTCTTCATCTAGCTTCTCTCCTCTGCTCTAATGAAGAAAGAAGGGAGACGATGGAGGTGGTGGTGCCGGAGACGGGGAAAAGGAAGGTGGGAGAAGGAGAAGGAGGAAGAAGCCGATGAAACGGGAGGAAAGGAGGGAGATCGGGAGACATATTCGATCAAGGGTTCAGATCAGAGAGAGAGAAAGAAATGAGTGAATAAGATGAAGAGAGAGTGAGATAAGATTGAGATTAAATTTTGAATTATCATCTAAAATGACAATTTAGTCCTTAGTTAGGACACTTGTCAAGCAGCTGAAAAGGACTTATTAGTAATTAGACCAACTATGCTTGTGGTACAATAAGCCCGCTCCACATACCATCAACAATGCTTGTGGTATACCATTATGAATTTTTTTTATTTATTTTTTTGTTGAAAAACATCAGGGCCAGGCCCTTGGAGACCAGGAGAAAATAGTGCAGAGAAGGGGAGGGTGGTGCTCGTTGGTCAGTGCGTGTTGGATGGAGATCGGGGCCACCGTGAATGAAGGGAAGGGTTGTGGAGAGAGTTGAGGAGAGATATAATCGGGTGTAAATGACACACAATAAAATTTGATGGGACTACATAATCCAACGGTTTTTAAAACTTTTCCGCGGTGAAAAGGTAATTGGAAACTTCACCGTAACGGCTGCCCTTCGTGTAGCTTTCGTGCTGAGTACATATTTTAGGCAACTTGTAAGCTACCTCTCTTTTCTTTTTAAGTTACATTTCTTACTTTTCGGAACGAACTTTTTTACTTTAATACTAGTAAAAGACCCGTGCATACGCACGGGTTCGCGGTGTTGATAGATAAAAATTTACTTGTAGGTTAACTAAAGGTGATGACCATTTTGTGTGTAAAAATCAGTCCAAAAATCATTATGGAATGACACTATAATTGTTAATATAGGGCACTACAATTTTTGTCCAAATATCAGAATGCAAACACCTGGAGGTTAACAAACAATGTGCTCTAATATAATTAACCATAATTTTGGTTCACTGGTCAACAAAATGTAATTTATAACGATGAATATATTTAAATTAAAAGTATTACAATAAGAGCTGATTCTGATACATTTCAAATAGCAGTAGGTAACAAAATATATGCAAAGTGACCGTAGAAACAAAATATCCAAGTAACTGAAGCCAATAGCCCTACTGACAACCCTATAAAAAAATAACAGATATGGAATGCATTAAATTCTGTATGTATGATAGTTGAATGTAGAGATACTAACTTGCTAGAGGTTTTGGAAAACCTCTTTGAAGACAACATTTGTGGTTGTGCTCAGCGGATTTTTTTCTTTATCATGTATTAATATCTTCAATCCTTGTTTGCTCTGAACTCTAGAAATTGTAACGTACAACTTTCCATGACTAAAAACTGGATTAGGCAAGTACAACCCAACACTTGCCAGTGATTGACCTTGAGATTTGTTAATTGTCATAGATACTAAACAATTATCTAAATTGTCTTCCGATTAGTTTGAAAGGCCATGGCGATTCGGATGGAAACATAGACATTCGAGGAATGTATATCGATTGCCATTGTTCTTTGCATCCATGATCTTTGCCTCAATTACATGATTAGCCGCCTTGTGACAATAAGTCTAGTTCCATTACATAAACCTTGACTTGGTCTATATTTCTTAATAGCATTATTGGAGTGCCTACCTTTAATTTGATGTTATGATTAGGAAGACTGAAGTTACGAGAGAGTTTAGAAATTCTCGTGTAACTACTTCAAATGGTTGGTCATTATAAGCATCAGACTTGTCTATAGAATCAGAGCTTAGATATTCCATTTCATCACCTATGTTGAATGAGGAAAACTGATATAAATTTTCTAAGAACAAATAAAAAACAATATGATTTTAAGAAGCATTAAAAATAATATGATATAATTACCTGGAATGAAGCTCATTATATACTCATTGATTTGATCAACAACTTCAATTGTAGATGCTAGAATAGCTCTTGATCGTAAAAATTCTTCATTGTTGCGTTGCTCCATAAGATTAGGATATGTGTTTCTGACTATAGCATCAATGGGATCATCAAACTCTGTGATCAAAAATTCCTCTGGGATATCTATATCCGCATATCCATCATTTGGTTCAGATAATTTCCCATCTCCCACATCTAGTATCCACTTTGAGAACTCGGCAAGTTCGATGGATTGGTATTATTGCACCATATTGTAAACGCATGTTTTTTGTCAGAGTTAATACCTCACAATAATCCCAAATATATGATGCATTGATAGTTGCATGTACAATGTCAGAACGACTTCCCCTTGGAATGACCGGTAGAATTTGTCTTAAGTCTCCCCCAAAAACAACAACTTTTCCTCCAAATGGCTTGTCAATGGACATTATGTCTCTTAGACTTCTATCTAATGCCTCGAAACAAAACCTATTTGCCATTGGGGCTTCATCCCATATTATTAGCTTTGTTACTTTCAAAAGCTCGGCAAGTTCACTGCCTTGATGAATGTTAAATGTGGAGTTATCCAATGTAGGAATTGGGATTTTGAACTTTGAGTGTGCGGTTCTCCCTCCTGGCAACAATAGAGACGCTATTCCACTGGATGCTACAGTTAATACGATATGTTTTTGTGAACGTAAAGCAGATGCCAATGTTTTCCACATGAAAGTCTTTCCGGTGCCACCATAACCATATAGGAAAAAAAGCCTTCCTTGTTTGTTGATGACAGCACGCATAATTGTATCAAATATATCTCTCTGCTCATCTGTATAAAAATAATGAATCTACATAATATAGTAATGGTAATCAAGATTTAAACTACAGCTTATTAGATAACCAAGTCAATCAAGTTGAGAAATACTCACGAAGTTCTGTCGAGATCAACACCAAGAGTTATGTCGAGAACTTCAACACCAAGAGTTCTGTCGAGATCAACACCGGGTATTTTGTCAAGATCAACATCAAGAGTTCTGTCGAGAACTTCAACACCAAGAGTTCTGTCGAGATCAACACCGGGTGTTCTGTCGAGATCAACATCAAGAGTTCTGTCGAGAACTTCAACACCAAGAGTTATGTCGAGTTATGTCAAGATCAACACCGGGTGTTCTGTCGAGATCAACATCAACTTCAACACCAAGAGTTATGTCGAGTTTTGTCGAGATCAACACCGGGTGTTCCCGACATCAACATGAAGAAGAGTTGCCGAGAACATCAACATCAAGAGTTCGCGAGAACTATTGATGTTGATGTCTACGTAACACCTTGTTGATCTCGTAACACCCTGTTGATCTCGGCGTAATCAAGCAGGAAGTTCTCGACAAAACTATTGGTGTTGATCTCGACAGACATTTTTTTTTACCTATGTCGAGATTGACATTCTCGACACCTACATATATATTTTTTTAAATTTTTTTACCTAAGTCGAGATTGACATTCTCAACTCCTATATATATATATATATATATATATATATATATATATATATATATATTTTTTTTTTTTTTGCCTAAGTCGAGATTGACATTCCCGACTCCTACATATTTACACCGGGTGTTCTGTCGAGATCAACATCAACTTCAACACCAAGAGTTATGTCGAGATCAACACCGGGTGTTCTGTCGACATCAACATGAAGAGTTATGTCGAGAACTTCAACACCAAGAGTTCTGTCGAGAACTCATGATGTTGATGTCGACGGAACTCCCGGTGTTGATCTCGGTAACTCTTGGTGTCAAGTTCTCACGTAACTTCTTGATGTTGATCTCGACGTAACACTCTGTATTCTATCCAGATTAAACAAATCTATTACCTTCTTTAACATCAAAGAATTCCTAAAATCGTTGTCCCAAAAAAACTATATTGGAATCCCAATATATAAACATAATAAAGCCAGCTCTATATGCCTGACAACAAAAGCAAAACACCACATTTAACATACCAATCCACGAGCACTATGCACAAATTAGTAGCTAGTGCATTTCCGACTAAATATGCATAACTAACATGCCAGTCAAAACTCGACATAACTCTTGGTGTTGAAGTTGATGTTGATCTCGACAGAACACCCGGTGTTGATCTCGGAGAACTCTTGGTGTTGAAGTTCTCGAACTCTTGATGTTGATGTCGGCGGAACACGGTGTTGATCTCGGAATCGTTGGTGTTGAAGTTCTCTCGGCAGAACTCTTTGTGTTGATCTCGACAACACGGTTCTCGACGTAACTCTTGGTGTTGATGTTGATCTCGGCGGAACACGGTGTTGATCTCGGCAGAACACCGGTGTTGATCTCGACATAACTCTTGGTGTTGAAGTTGATGTTGATCTCGGCAGAACACCCGGTGTAAATATGAGTAGAGTCAGTCACAGAGAGGAGTGATAGAAATTGTTAAATGGGTGAGAGGAAAATTGATCGGTGGGTTTTGTTGCCATGGAGCTCTGGGAAGAAGGAAGTGGATGTGGGGGAGAAGGAGGAGATCCTAAGAAAGGAGGAGGAGGAAATTGAGATCGAGAGGTCGAAAAAGGAGGAGGAGGAGGAGCAAATGGGTGGAGGGAGGAGGGAGATCGTGAGAAGAATAGGGAGGAGGAAGAAGAATATGATGAAATGAGAGGAGAAACAGAAAGACTGAAGAGATGAGAAAAAAAAATGGAGATCGGGAAGGACAGTGAAAGAAGGAGAGGGTGAGAAAGAGAGGCTGGGCAATATAGTTTGAGAGAGAATGGAAAAAGATAAGAAATAGTAAATTTAGGAGTTTGAAATTTGAAAAGTGGGAGGGAATAAATGAAATTATAGTGACAATTTTACCCTCAAAAAGAGAAGGGGAACGCTTAAAAAAAAGAAAGAAAGGGAGCAGAAGTGAGAGGGAGCGCTTGGGAGGGAGAGATTGAGAGGGAAAATTTTGCACAAAATATTGACATGTGTACAAAATGTAGTTGATTTTCTTATATTAGTAATAGATTAGTAATAGATATTATTACCTGTAAAAAAAAATAAGTCGAGAACTTCAACACCAAGAGTTATGTCGAGATCAACACCGGGTGTTCTGTCGACATCAACATGAAGAGTTATGTCGAGAACTTCAACACCAAGAATTCTGTCGAGAACTCATGATGTTGATGTCGACAAAACTCCCGGTGTTTATCTCGACAGAACTCTTGGTGTTGAAGTTCTCGACAGAACTCTTGATGTTGATCTCGACAGAACACTCGGTGTATTCTACCCAGATTAAACAAATCTATTACGTTCTTTAACATCAAAGAATTCCTAAAATCCTTGTCCCAAAAAAACTATATTAGAATCCCAATATATAAACATAATAAAGCCAGCTCCTATATGCCCTGCACAACAAAAGCAAAACACCACATTTAACATACCAATCAAAGAGCTCTATGCAAATATTAGTAGTTAGTGCATTTGGGACTAAATATGCATCAATAACATGCCAGTCAAAACTCGACATAACTCTTGGTGTTGAAGTTGATGTTGATCTTGACAGAACACCCGGTGTTGATCTCGACAGAACTCTTGGTGTTGAAGTTCTCGACAGAACTCTTGATGTTGATGTCGACAGAACACCCGGTGTTGATCTCGACAGAACTGTTGGTGTTGAAGTTCTCGTAACTCTTTGTGTTGATCTCGACAAACACCGGTTCTCGATGAACTCTTGGTGTTGTTGTTGATCTCGGACGAACACCGGTGTTGATCTCGGACAGAACACCGGTGTTGATCTCGACATAACTCTTCGTGTTGAAGTTGATGTTGATGTGGACAGAAGACTCGGTTTAAATATGAGTAGGAGTCACAGCGAGGGCGTGATAGAAATTGTTAAATGGGTGAGAGGGAAAATTGATCGGTGGGTTTTGTTGCCATGGAGCTCGGGGAAGAAGGAAGTGGATGTGGTGGGAGAAGGAGGGAGGTCTTAAGAAGGGAGGAGGAGGAGGAGATTGAGATCGAGAGGTCAGAAAAAGGAGGAGGAGGAGGAGGAGGAAATGGGTGGAGGGAGGAGGGAGATCATGAGAAGAATACGGAGGGAAGAAGAATATGATGAAATGAGAGGAGAAACAGAGAGAGGGAAGAGATGAGAAAAAAATGGAGATCGGGAAGGGCAGTGAAAGAAGGAGAGGGTGAGAAAGAGAGGTGGGCAATATAGTTTGAGAGAGAATGGAAAAAGATAAGAAATAGTAAATTTAGGAGTTTGAAATTTGAAAAGTGGGAGGGAATAAATGAAATTATAGTGACAATTTTACCCTCAAAAAGAGAAGGGAACGCAAAAAAAGAAAGAAAGGGAGCAGTGAGAGGAGCGCTTGGGAGGGAGAGATTGAGAGGGAAAATTTTGCACAAAATATTGACATGTGTACAAAATGTAGTTGATTTTCTTATATTAGTAATAGATTAGTAATAGATATTATTACAGTAAAAAAATAAGTCGAGAACTTCAACACCAAGAGTTATGTCGAGATCAACACCGGGTGTTCTGTCGACATCAACATGAAGAGTTATGTCGAGAACTTCAACACCAAGAATTCTGTCGAGAACTCATGATGGTGATGTCCACAAAACTCCCGGTGGTTATCTCGGCAGAACTCTTGGTGTTGTAGTTCTCGGAACTCTTGATGTTGATCTCGAGAACACTCGGTGTATTCTATCCAGTTAAACAAATCTATTACCTTCTTTAACATCAAAGAATTCCTAAAATCCTTGTCCCAAAAAAACTATATTGGAATCCCAATATATAAACATAATAAAGCAAGCTCCTATATGCCTGCACAACAAAAGCAAAACACCACATTTAACATACCAATCAAAGAGCTCTATGCAAATATTAGTAGTTAGTGCATTTGGGACTAAATATGCATCAATAACATGCAGTCAAAACTCGACATAACTCTTGGTGTTGAAGTTGATGTTGATCTCGACGAACACCGGTGTTGATCTCGAGAACTCTTGGTGTTGAAGTTCTCGACAAAACTCGATGTTGATGTCAGAACACCGGTGTTGATCTCGGCAGCTGTTGGTGTTGAAGTTCTCGGCGTAACTCTTTGTGTTGATCTCGGCAGAACACCGGTTCTCGTGAGAACTCTTGGTGTTGATGTTGATCTCGGCGAACACCCGGTGTTGATCTCGACAGAACACCCGGTGTTGATCTCGACATAACTCTTGGTGTTGAAGTTGATGTTGATCTCGACAGAACACCCGGTGTAAATATGAGTAGGAGTCACAGAGAGGGAGTGATAGAAATTGTTAAATGGGTGAGAGGGAAAATTGATCGGTGGGTTTTGTTGCCATGGAGCTCGGGGAAGAAGGAAGTGGATGTGGGGGGAGAAGGAGGGAGATCCTAAGAAAGGAGGAGGAGGAAATTGAGATCGAGAGGTCGGAAAAAGGAGGATGAGGAGGAGGAAATGGGTGGAGGGAGGAGGAGATCGTTAGAAGAATAGGGAGGAGGAAGAAGAATATGATGAAATGACAGAGAAAGCAGAGAGAGGGAAGAGATGAGAAAAAAAAATGGAGATCGGGAAGGGCAGTGAAAGAAGGAGAGGGTGAGAAAGAGAGAGGTGAGCAATATAGTTTGAGAGAGAATGGAAAAAGATAAGAAATAGTAAATTTAGGAGTTTGAAATTTGAAAAGTGGGAGGGAATAAATGAAATTATAGTGACAATTTTACCTTAAAAAAGAGAAGGGGAACGCTTAAAAAAAAAGAAAGAAAGGGAGCAGAAGTGAAAGGGAGCGCTTGGGAGGGAGAGATTGAGAGGGAAAATTTTGCACAAAATATTGACATGTGTACAAAATGTAGTTGATTTTTTTATATTAGTAATAGATATTATTACCTGTAAAAAAAAAATAAGTCGAGAACTTCAACACCAAGAGTTATGTCGAGATCAACACCGGGTGTTCTGTCGACATCAACATGAAGAGTTATGTCGAGAACTTCAACACCAAGAGTTCTGTCGAGAACTCATGATGTTGATGTCGACGTAACACCCGGTGTTGATCTCGGAGAACTCTTGTGTTGAAGTTCTCGACGAACTCTTGATGTTGATCTCGGACGAACACTTTCGGTGTATTCTATCCAGTTAAACAAATCTATTACCTTCTTTAACATCAAAGAATTCCTAAAATCCTTGTCCCAAAAAACTATATTAGAATCCCAATATATAAACATAATAAAGCCAGCTCCTATATGCCCCCTGCAACAAAAGCAAAACACCACATTTAACATACCAATCAAAGAGCTCTATGCAAATATTAGTAGTTAGTGCATTTGGGACTAAATATGCATCAATAACATGCCAGTAAAAACTCGACATAACTCTTGGTGTTGAAGTTGATGTTCATCTCGACAGAACACCCGGTGTTGATCTCGACAGAACTCTTGGTGTTGAAGTTCTCGACAGAACTCTTGATGTTGATGTCGGCAGAACACCCGGTGTTGATCTCGACGAAGCTGTTGGTGTTGAAGTTCTCGGCAATTCTTTGTGTTGATCTCGGACAGAACACCCGGTTCTCGGCGTAACTCTTGGTGTTGATGTTGATCTCGGCAGAACACCGGTGTTGATCTCGACAGACCACGCGGTGTTGATCTCGACATAACTCTTGGTGTTGAAGTTGATGTTGATCTCGACAGAACACCCGGTGTAAATATGAGTAGGAGTCACAGAGAGGGAGTGATAGAAATTGTTAAATGGGTGAGAGGGAAAATTGATCGGTGGGTTTTGTTGCCATGGAGCTCGGGGAAGAAGGAAGTGGATGTGGTGGGAGAAGGAGGGAGATCCTAAGAAAGGAGGAGGAGGAGGAGATTGAGATCGAGAGGTCAGAAAAAGGAGGAGGAGGAGGAGGAAATGGGGTGAGGGAGGAGGGAGATCATGAGAAGAATAGGGAGGAGGAAGAAGTAGATGATGAAATGAGAGGAGAAACAGAGAGAGGGAAGAGATGAGAAAAAAAAAATGGAGATCGGGAAGGACAGTGAAAGAAGGAGAGGGTGAGAAAGAGAGGCTGAGCAATATAGTTTGAGAGAGAATGGAAAAAGATAAGAAATAATAAATTTAGGAGTTTGAAATTTGAAAAGTGGGAGGGAATAAATGAAATTATAGTGACAATTTTACCCTCAAAAAGAGAAGGGGAACGCTTAAAAAGAAAGAAAGAAAGAAAGGCGAAGTGAGAGGAGCGCTTGGGAGGGTGAGATTGAGAGGAAAATTTTGCACAAAATATTGACATGTGTACAAAATGTAGTTGATTTTCTTATATTAGTAATAGATTAGTAATAGATATTATTACAGTAAAAAAATAAGTCGAGAACTTGACACCAAGAGTTATGTCGAGATCAACAGGTGTTCTCGACATCAACATGAAGAGTTATGTCGAGAACTTCAACACCAAGAGTTCTATCGAGAACTCATGATGTTGATGTCGTAACTCCGGTGTTGATCTCGTAACTCTTGGTGTTGAAGTTCTCGATGTAACTCTTGATGTTGATCTCGACGTAACACTCGGTGTATTCTATCCAGATTAAACAAATCTATTACCTTCTTTAACATCAAAGAATTCCTAAAATCCTTGTCCCGAAAAAACTATATTGGAATCCCAATATATAAACATAATAAAGCTACTCCTATATGCCCCTGACAACAAAAGCAAAACACCACATTTAACATACCAATCAAAGAGCTCTATGCAAATATTAGTAGTTAGTGCATTTGGGACTAAATATGCATCAATAACATGCCAGTCAAAACTTCGACATAACTCTTGGTGTTGAAGTTGATGTTGATCTCGGCAGAACACCTGTTGATCTCGGTAACTCTTGGTGTTGAAGTTCTCGGACGGAACTCTTGATGTTGATGTCGACGTAACACCGGTGTTGATCTCACGTAATCATGGTGTTGAAGTTCTCGATGTAACTCTTTGTGTTGATCTCGGACGACACCCGGTGTTGATCTCGACGTAACACCGTTGTTGATCTCGACATAACTCTTGGTGTTGAAGTTGATGTTGATCTCGACAGAACACCTGTAAATATGAGTGAGTCACAGAGAGGAGTGATAGAAATTGTTAAATGGGTGAGAGGAAAATTGATCGGTGGGTTTTGTTGCCATGGAGCTCTGGGAAGAAGGAAGTGGATGTGGTGGGAGAAGGAGGGAGATCCTAAGAAAGGAGGAGGAGGAGGAGATTGAGATCGAGAGGTCGAAAAGGAGGAGAGGAGGAGGAGGAAATGGGTTGAGGGAGGAGGAGATCATGAGAAGAATACGGAGGGGGAAGAAGAATATGATGAAATGAGAGGAGAAACAGAGAGAGGGAAGAGATGAGAAAAAAAAATGGGGATCGGGAAGGGACAAAGGTGAAAGAAGGAGAGGGTGAGAAAGAGAGGTGAGCAATATAGTTTGAGAGAGAATGGAAAAAGATAAGAAATAGTAAATTTAGGAGTTTGAAATTTGAAAAGTGGGAGGGAATAAATGAAATTATAGTGACAATTTTACCCTAAAAAAGAGAAGGGGAACGCTTAAAAAAAAGAAAGAAAGGGAGGAGAAGTGAGAGGGAGCGCTTGGGAGGGAGAGATTGAGAGGGAAAATTTTGCACAAAATATTGACATGTGTACAAAATGTAGTTGATTTTCTTATATTAGTATTAGATAAGTAATAGATATTATACCCTGAAAAAAAAAAATAAGGCGAGAACTTCAACACCAAGAGTTATGTCGAGATCAACACCGGGTGTTCTGTCGACATCAACATGAAGAGTTATGTCGAGAACTTCAACACCAAGAGTTCTGTCGAGAACTCATGATGTTGATGTCGGTAACTCCCTGTTGATCTCGACGTAACTCTTGGTGTTGAAGTTCTCGATGTAACTCTTGATGTTGATCTCGATGTAACACTCGGTGTATTCTATCCTGATTAAACAAATCTATTACCTTCTTTAACATCAAAGAATTCCTAAAATCCTTGTCCCAAAAAAACTATATTGGAATCCCAATATATAAACATAATAAAGCCAGCTCCTATATGCCCTGCACAACAAAAGCAAAACACCACATTTAACATACCAATCAAAGAGCTCTATGCAAATATTAGTAGTTAGTGCATTTGGGACTAAATATGCATCAATAACATGCCAGTCAAAACTCGACATAACTCTTGGTGTTGAAGTTGATGTTGATCTCGACAGAACACCCGGTGTTGATCTCGACAGAACTCTTGGTGTTGAAGTTCTCGACAGAACTCGTGATGTTGATGTCGACAGAACACCCGGTGTTGATCTCGACAGAACTGTTGGTGTTGAAGTTCTCGACAGAACTCTTTGTGTTGATCTCGACAGAACACCCGGTGTTGATCTCGACAGAACACCCGTTGTTGATCTCGACATAACTCTTGGTGTTGAAGTTGATGTTGATCTCGACAGAACACCCGGTGTAAATATGAGTAGGAGTCACAGAGAGGGAGTGATAGAAATTGTTAAATGGGTGAGAGGGAAAATTGATCGGTGGGTTTTGTTGCCATGGAGCTCGGGGAAGAAGGAAGTGGATGTGGTGGGAGAAGGAGGGAGATCCTAAGAAAGGAGGAGGAGGAGGAGATTGAGATCGAGAGGTCAGAAAAAGGAGGAGGAGGAGGAAATGGGTTGAGGGAGGAGGGAGATCATGAGAAGAATAGGGAGGAGGAAGAAGAATATGATGAAATGAGAGGAGAAACAGAGAGAGGGAAGAGATGAGAAAAAAAAAAATGGAGATCGGGAAGGACAGTGGAAGAAGGAGAGGGTGAGAAAGAGAGGCTGAGCAATATAGTTTGAGAGAGAATGGAAAAAGATAAGAAATAGTAAATTTAGGAGTTTGAAATTTGAAAAGTGGGAGGGAATAAATGAAATTATAGTGACAATTTTACCCTCAAAAAGAGAAGGGGAACGCTTAAAAAGAAAGAAAGAAAGGGGGCAGAAGTGAGAGGGAGCGCTTGGGAGGGTGAGATTGAGAGGGAAAATTTTGCACAAAATATTGACATGTGTACAAAATGTAGTTGATTTTCTTATATTAGTAATAGATTAGTAATAGATATTATTACCTGTAAAAAAAAAATAAGTCGAGAACTTCAACACCAAGAGTTATGTCGAGATCAACACCGGGTGTTCTGTCGACATCAACATGAAGAGTTATGTCGAGAATTTCAACACCAAGAGTTCTGTCGAGAACTCATGATGTTGATGTCGACAGAACTCCCGGTGTTGATCTCGACAGAACTCTTGGTGTTGAAGTTCTCGACAGAACTCTTGATGTTGATCTCGACAGAACACTCGGTGTATTCTATCCAGATTAAACAAATCTATTACCTTCTTTAACATCAAAGAATTCCTAAAATCCTTGTCCCAAAAAAACTATATTGGAATCCCAATATATAAACATAATAAAGCCAGCTCCTATATGCCCTGCACAACAAAAGCAAAACACCACATTTAACATACCAATCAAAGAGCTCTATGCAAATATTAGTAGTTAGTGCATTTGGGACTAAATATGCATCAATAACATGCCAGTCAAAACTCGACATAACTCTTGGTGTTGAAGTTGATGTTGATCTCGACAGAACACCCGGTGTTGATCTCGACAGAACTCTTGGTGTTGAAGTTCTCGACAGAACTCTTGATGTTGATGTCGACAGAACACCCGGTGTTGATCTCGACAGAACTGTTGGTGTTGAAGTTCTCGACAGAACTCTTTGTGTTGATCTCGACAGAACACCCGGTTCTCGACAGAACTCTTGGTGTTGATGTTGATCTCGACAGAACACCCGGTGTTGATCTCGACAGAACACCCGGTGTTGATCTCGACATAACTCTTGGTGTTGAAGTTGATGTTGATCTCGACAGAACACCCGGTGTAAATATGAGTAGGAGTCACAGAGAGGGAGTGATAGAAATTGTTAAATGGGTGAGAGGGAAAATTGATCGGTGGGTTTTGTTGCCATGGAGCTCGGGGAAGAAGGAAGTGGATGTGGTGGGAGAAGGAGGGAGATCCTAAGAAAGGAGGAGGAGGAGATTGAGATCGAGAGGTCAGAAAAAGGAGGAGGAGGAGGAGGAAATGGGTGGAGGGAGGAGGGAGATCGTGAGAAGAATAGGGAGGAGGAAGAAGAATATGATGAAATGAGAGGAGAAACAGAGAGAGGGAAGAGATGAGAAAAAAAAATGGAGATCGGGAAGGACAGTGGAAGAGGGAGAGGGTGAGAAAGAGAGGCTGAGCAATATAGTTTGAGAGAGAATGGAAAAAATAAGAAATAGTAAATTTAGGAGTTTGAAATTTGAAAAGTGGGAGGGAATAAATGAAATTATAGTGACAATTTTACCCTAAAAAAGAGAAGGGGAACGCTTAAAAAAAAAGAAAGAAAGGGAGCAGAAGTGAGAGGGAGCGCTTGAGAGGGAGAGATTGAGAGGAAAAATTTTGCACAAAATATTGACATGTGTACAAAATTTAGTTGATTTTCTTATATTACTAAGAGATTAATTTCAGGTCACTTTCAGAAGGACATGGTGCTAACAGAATTTGAATTACCTGAGCCAGTATACTAACAATCCGTCTATCACTAAAAGTATTTTATTGGTCTTACACCTATATATATATATATATATCACTGTTTTAAAGTAAAGAAGGTTGAGTTCTCCACATCAGATATTTCGATGTCGTTTCATCAGATCACATATGAAATTGGGTTTAATGGTGGAAATTGGAATTATTGATCGTTGACATTTTATATGAACAGAGTATAGGGTTCCCATGCTAACAACAGTATAAAATTAGAAATTAGAATCAACTCTGCAACTTCTTATTATTTGAGCGGGTAAATTATTTTCAAAATGACCAACTGATAAGAAAGTCGTACAAACAATTTGATTTATTTTGATAATGAATTACTATATAAATAAAAGAAAATAAAAGAAAAGAAAAGATACAGAGGAAGATATAAAATTAAAGAATAATAGAACAGGCGCGCGCATACATAAAAGATCACTATAAGTTCTTCATGATCATTTCTCAGAACCTTGGGCGCCTACACTCCGCAGGAATGCCTTGAGGGAATCGCTTAAGATCGTTGCAGTAGTTATAGATCATGAAGTACTTCTGAACCCATCTCAATCTTCTTCTGCCGTAAGCATCAAGTTCGTTGCTCTGCAATGCAGCGTTAGAGAAGGAATTGGAAGAAACGGAGGAGAACTCGGTGGCTTTGAAATTGCGGTAGTAAGCTGTAAACGGCGCCTTAGACCAATCAGTTTTCACCAAACCACCTCTAGTAGCCCAATCATCAGCATTCCAGAGACTAGAGTAGATTCTCATTGGTTGGTTCTTTGGGAAAGGAACACCAACAGACTCAGCATTCTTGAACACCCTTATTGGAATGTTGTCCACCAAGAATCTGCAATTAAATAAATTTGTTTAGTTTATTTCAAAAATCAATGAAAGAAACAACAGATAAACAAAAATGTTATTTGTTTTCTTCCTGTTTTAATTTTATTTGTTTACTTACATAATGTGTTGGGGCTTCCAGATGATAGAGTAAGTGTGGAAGTTCTTGGTGGGGTCGAACCAGAGGTAAAACTGTTGCTCTTTGTTCCCTTTCCCTTGTGAAAAGACGTTTGTGTGGAGAATGTAAGGGTCACCGCTTACGTTTCCCAAGAACTCAAAATCAATCTCATCATGAGTTGGCCCTTGTGATGATAACTGCACCACATCAAATAGAGAAAGATATAGTATACTACCGTTATTGACCGCAGCACAATACAAAGAAGCATAATAGAAACAGAAAAATGAAAAAGTTCAAACCAAATGGAACACAAAAAATCCACAATTATTTTGATGATTAACACACACGTGGTTAATAAAATTGGTTAATAGACGTGGTTAATAAAATATTGCACTTAGTTAATAGATATACTAAAAAATTGAAACTCGTTAATTATCGACTGAATTTTATTAACCACAATTTTATATGTTATTAATAATAATTTTGAACTTCATTAATAGATATACTAAGCCTTTTTTTGTCATTATAAACTTTAGTATAAATAAAATTAGTGTTGTCACCAACACAACTGAAATTCAACGTGTATAAAAAATTGAAAAATAATTAAAAAGTAATATGGAGAAAGTACTACAGTATAACTTGTTTAGTGGGTTTGCTAAAGAAGAGTTTCTCGTGAATAGACTGTTGCATTTGAAAGGTTGATGCATAAAGTGAACAAGCATGGCTATACAACGGTTGTATTTTCATAGGGAAAAAGCATGTGTGATTTCATGAAGAAGATATGTTAAAGTTGCTTTTGAAAAAGAAACAAAGAAGGAAGACAAGAAAGGAATCAAATTGAATGAGTTTAATTCTGTATAGTAAATATATAAAACGTACGTAGTAAGCTGTGACAGTGCCAGCAGAGTTGCCAGCAACAAGTTTGAGCTGCATATCAATCCTTCCAAATAGGTACTCTCTCTTGGATTGGAAGCCAGAGCCAGAGACTTTGTCTAGAGAAAGAGATAGAAGCTGACCACCATTGAATATCTTAGCACGGTGATCACCCCATGTTAGATCAAAGTCTTGGTAGAAGTTAGCAGCAGAGGAAGACACCAAGGAGCTAACCACAACTCCAACCAGCATGAGAACACAAAGCTTATTGTGAATAGAAGCCATTGGACACGAAAAGAGGGGCAGAGAGAGAGAGAGAGAAATGTGTTTGTTGTAAAGTGATGTGAAGGAATGTGTTTGAAAGAGGGCTATATATATGTGTGCAGGAAATGAGAACGGGAATATGGGATTGGGTATGGTGGGACGCGTGAAGGGAAGCTAGAAGAACCAGAACCAAAAGCTGGTGCCAGCTTTGCAAGTTTTGAAAGCTGGAAGCGTTTGTTTGGGTATTGTTTTTTTAATTATGCTTATGCTTATGGGTTGGGTTAATGCTTTGGGTTTATGCAGAGGATGCTATATATGCACTTATGCAGCGTAGCGTCCCAATTATGCAATACACGTGTAGGCCCCATTTTAATATGATTTGAAAATAAAAATAATTATTAGCAATGAAAAAAGAGAAAATTAGGTGGTGGATGCCAACTGGATGTGATGATGCTAGGAACCGAACTATTGAAGGAGAATAAAGCCGAATTATTTTACTTCTCCATGAGTCTAACGATCATGATTCATGCATTAAGATCAATCCACTAAGATGATGCCATGTGGCAGGAAAAATATTTGAGTTGCTGACCCTAATTACAGGTTTCTGACAGTAGTCACGAGACCACCACGCCAATGGCATGACATGGTTATCCCCTTCAATCGTGCTGATGGTAACTCTTTCTGCTTGCCTTGTCTCTGGCTAGCTCGAGCTTTTAATTTGTCTTTTGCAACGCTGACAAATTTGATTTTTTTTTTTTACCCACCATAATTAGCCACTTTATAGCTGAGTGGTCCGCCAGAATATCTCAATGAGTTCGGTTCTTTTGACCGCCTATGAGACTAATCTCTGGTTCGGGATTTAGTACAGTTTAAGGTGATATCCTCCCAAAGATGTGTTTTTTGTGGAAATCGAACCCAGGTCCTTTCCACCACAAACTTAGCGCCGCTAACCAACTGAGCCACACCACTTTCGTTGACAAATTTGATTTGCATGTAATTAAAGATAAACAAGGGGAAAAATACTCCATATAATTAAGCATATTACTGTACTCCCCCGGTTTAAAATATAAGTAAAAAAAAGTCCTTAAAATATAAATAAAAAGTCTATGTATTTGGTCTGAAAATTCATACCAAATATTTTATAGAAACTTTTTGCCTATATTTTAGGAAAAAAAATTGTTTATATTTCAGACCAAAAAGAATATATCTCAAAACTCAAGAGCACAATGCATATATACTCACTCTGGTCTCGATTATAAGCAACAAAATATATTTTTATATTTATTAAAAACTATATGTATCTGATAAATTTGAACCAGATACATACACTTTTTAATAAATGCAAAAATGTAAAGCATACTGTCAGGAATTATTGATGAGATTTTTTTTTTTTGGTTACATTATTAATGAGAAATTTTTTTAATACTGCGTGAACGTGAACTAGCTTGCTGCTGTAGCCACTCAATACTACAGTAGTCAGGGATATTTTCAGACAACAGCATTGGATAAGTTCTCCCAAACCAAAGGCGGTTGTTATGGTCACAACTAGGGGTGGGAAGCAATACTGGCCTTTTGAGTGCTTCAAAGTGTCATGAATAAACAACTATACATGCGCAGTAAGCTGAGAGTAAATATAGATATTGAAATGGCTGGATGCAACTAATTAAATTGATAATTATTAGTGATGGTACTGATGGTTGAGCTTCCACAAATATAGATCAAATAATTTATTACAATCACTTGTCCCTAAATTAGAATCAGAAGAAAGTTACTTTCTAAAAACAAACTTGAGTTTAGATTTTGTAAATATAGTTTTGTTTCTTAAGTATTCACTCGACTTGAGTTGAATTAAATGACGGTTAAAAATATTTTAGATATTAAAAATTAATCTCAAAATAAAATAAGATAAAATAAATCAATGTTGATCGTATAAAATAAGAAAAAAAATTAAAAAATGTGTAATTTCATTGCCTGAGCAGCTGAGCTCAATGATGATATTATGTCTCTCTCTTTCACAATCACAAATGGCAAGGGGTAGAGGGGAAGTAGAGTATTACATATTCGAATCCGCGTTTCTAGCGTTCACACAATACTGACATATGTTTTACCAATATGATGTGCTCTCGGAACGTAATATGGTTACATTTAATATGTCAAAAACAAATAGAGTATAAAAAAATAATACCAAATTTTATTTAAAAATGGAAAGCAATTAATTTGACAATGTCAATAACTAATATTGTTCCGGATACACCAAAAAGTCTCACATTACTTGGGAATTAAGGCTAAAGAGAGTTTATAAACACCCACACGCCTTAACCCATCGGCGCGCATTTTTGGCGACAAATTACGAGGCCTACATTACATGTACCCAAAGTGACAATACCGTTTAACACCAATGGCACGCCAGATAGGGGGCCCACGGCCCTTTTGCCCTTGGCCTTGACTGGGAGCTACTGTTCCGGATACACCAAAAAGTCACACATTGTTTGGGAATCAAAGCCAAGAGGAGTTTATAAACACTCACATGTATTAACCCACTAAGGCGCTTTTTAAGGATAAAACTATGAGGGTCCACATCACATGTGGCCCAAAGTGAATAATACCTCGAAAAATATTGTCGAGACTTGAGGTCGGAACAAATATGTTTTATGTTTTAATCTTGATTAGACTCTATTTGGTAAGATATGCTTTATGTTTTAATCTTGATTAGACTCTATTTGATAAGTCAAATCAGCTAGCTTATAGCAGATTTGATTAGCAAATTTGACTAGCGGATAATGAATTCAAAAAAATAAAAGTAGAGTTGTTTAGTAATCAGTGGCTTATAGTGTTTTTCCAGTAGCTTATAGCGTTTTTTAACACTATATTTCAAGTAGCGTTCGAGTTTATAGCACATAGTGTATTATTTTTTTTTCACCCTTGTTATTATTTTAAATAAAATGTTTTCCTATCCTCATTTTTCCAATCCTCTATTGAATAATAATAAAAGTTTCATTAACGTCATTTAATAAGAGTGTATAAGACGTTAATCTTGATGTATCTCAATGACACGTCAAATGATCTTATATTAATGTAATTTTTTATAGATATGATTTATGTGATAGTATCTTTTAATCTAACGGCGAGTTTTGTAATGCAAGTATACAGTACAAAGTTATTAAACGGTGTAACAATACCCAAGTATTACATCGGTGTAAGTTGATTCCTCCTCTAGAAGTATTAATTTTAAATATTTTTTATGTCATTTTATATTTATTCATTAATTGAACCGCAAATTTTATCGAAGTAAATTCAATTGTCTAGGTTATCTCTGCCATTCAGGTTTTTGGTAGAAGATTGTGCGAGCAGTTGTCCGTGAGGTGTTTTCTTTAAAAAGAATGGAAAAGGAAAGGAAAAAACAAGGATGTATACGAGGCAATTGATAATTCTTTTTTATTGCTCCCTCGGACTTAAATTATAAAAGCTTTTTTGCTTTTTTATTTGTCATCTTTTATAAGACTCTTTTTAAGTTTGTTTATAGTATTAATTATTATTTTTTTATTATTCTTATTTAATTTATCTTTGTTTTAATCAATAATTTAAATAAAGTGTAATATAATTTACCTTCTTAATAAATTCAAGCGTAGTTTAGGTAAAATAATAAAAAGAGTTAATAGTGCTTTTAGTCCCTGTAATTTCAAGAAAATTCAGTTTTAGTCCCTGTAAAAATATTTTTTTAAAATGGTCCCTGTAATTTAAGATTCTTCCACTTTTAGTCCCTGAAAAAAAAATTGTTTAGATTTAGTCCCTGTAATTTTAAGATTCTTCCACTTTTAGTCCATGTAATTTTAAGATTTTTTCACTTTTATAGGGACTAAAAGTGAAAAAAATCTTAAAATTACAGGGACTAAATCCAAGCAAAAAATTTTACAGTGACTAAAAGTGAAATAATCTTAAATTACAGGGACTATTTAAAAAAAATACAGTGACTAAAACTAAATTTTTCTAAAATTACAGGAACTAAAAATACTATTAACCTAAATAAAAATTATAAATAAATTTATTATTTTTAACTATATTAATTATATTTTTTTATGAGAAATATTTTTTTAAAAGAATTCTTATAATTTGGAATACGCAATTGATACTTTTGAAAAGCCAGCATAAGAAAAAATAGGCATTGGGCACCGAAAAGCCAGCATAAATCCAACGAATCAAGTAAGCGCGGCGATCCATCGGGCATAGCTCAAGTGGGCCCGTGACGACATTATCTGAATTCATAAATGAAAAAATAACTCTTGTCAAAAAACAAATGAAAAAATAATTAAAATAATAAGTCCAAAGTGAACGAAAAACATTGAGAGGTGTAAAATGCAGAATTATGATATGAGTGCTATTCACCTTGGACTCAATTATAAATAAAATTATCTAAATTTATACCGATTAATGGTAGTAATTAAATATATTTAATTTTTTTAATTTAATATAAAATAACAACTATATTTATTAAACTACTATTAATCTTAATAATTTTTACAACTTTTTTTTGAAAAATAAAAATTAAATTAACTTAAGGGCGTTTTTGGAACAAAAACATTAAATATATAGTTGAAATTTACTTATATATAAGTCCACTAAACTTAAACAATTTTTTTCTTATTATAGGATCTAGAGGAAGTGTTTTTTTTTATAGGCAAATGTTAGTGGTCAGTTTGTTAAAAGAAAGAAGGATTTTGTTAGTGACAAGAATCTGAGCCTTGCACCTCTTACTTATAACTTTTTTATGTCCCTTAACTCAACTACTGAGCTACCTACTTGGGACAAATCCGGAGGGAGTGTGAATTATGAAGTGTAATACGGGAACAAAATTCTTGTACTTGTGCTTTAAATTAAAGAGAAAGAAAAAAAAAAGTCTTGTGCTTTGGGTGAGTCCGTGATTATTGATCTGGGTATTTGAAAATCCCGGTGGGAGGAAATTTGTCCCTCACGGTCACGTAAGACTCGTGAGTTCAATGATTTGAAACTAAAGGAAATAAAAACCGATAGCATTTCCGTCCCCGACGTCCGACAACGACATTCCCATACCTCTCTTTATTTTGATTTGGATTTATGGATTACAATAACAATAAATATCCTATTTATTATGTTTTTACTTTCTTTTGCAGTGTTTGGTAGTGCTGAATGTGCCAAGAAATGAAAAGGAAAAGGGCAAAATATGTTTTCCAAATTCTTTCTATACTTTGATTCCACAATAAAACTCGTTCCTCTCGAAAAGTGTCGTACTCTGTTCGATTCCAAAAAAAAAAGTGAAAAAAAAGTGAAAAAAAAGAGAGAAAAAGAAGAAATTGAGATGATTTTTTTAATTATTTGATAGAAGATAAAATAAAAGGAAAGAAACACAAAACTTTTATCTTCTCTATTTTTTGATTAGATAGAAAGTGAGAGGAATGAAAGAAACATAACAAAAGTTAAATTATATTTTTGGTCCATTATTTTTATTTTAGGTTTCAATTTAATCTCTTATTTATTTTTTGTTTCGAAATAACCTCTTATTTTGTAAAAGTTAACCCGATATGGTCCCTTTTTTGTTTTAATATGGTCCATTATTTTACAAAAATTATATCAATGTGGTTCTCTCCGTACCACAATTTAAACGAATGACTACATTGATATTACTTTACAAAATAAGGAACTATTTTGGAACAAAAAATAAAAGAGGGGCCAAATTAAAAATTAAAATAAAGATAAGGGATTAAAAGGAGTTTATGACCAATTTAGTCCCTGAGATTTGCGAAAAATTCAGTTTAGTCCCTGACTTATCCAATATTCTAAAATAGTCTCTGATATTTTAAAATATGTTTCAGTTAGGTCCCTCCGTTAACTGTCTCTGTTAACAGAGTTTGGGAAGCTGATGTGTCACGTTTAGTGACTTGGTGGCACTCATGTAGGTCTCCACGTTTGCGCCACATCAAGTGGCTGAGTGGACGCAAATTTCAGGGACCATTTTGCTACTCAGTAAAATATCTGATTTTACAAGCTTCCTTGACAAGTTAAAACACACGCTGACTCATTCATTTGGGAAAAAAAGTTGCTTCTTTTTGTTCAGAATCGCTACGCCGCTGCTTCTTCTTCGTTCGCAACAGTGGCGATCATCATCTCCGACCAGAGTTTTCATATCCATCATCAAGGTTTGTTCTTCATCTTAGTGAAGATAATGTGTGGTTTTCGTCTCGTCTCCACTATTGCCGTTGTTGTTGATTTTTTTTTCTTCTCTGGTTTTCTTCCATTGCCGTTTTTCCGTGAATGGTGTTAGTGGTTTTGTTGTTTCGTTTTTCCCTTTTTTCGTATTGGTACTGGTAGTAAGATGTTGAATGGGTAAGGGTTAGGGTTTGTTGTTTTTTGGTGATGTTTAACCCTGTTTCCAGTTTTTCTCGTGTGAAACAGAGGTTGAATGTGGTTGAATGTGAGTATACATTGTGTGCATGTTTGCTATTTGGTCTTTGCTATTTTTGGAATTTTTTGTTGTTTCTGTTTTTAAGGATATTTGATGTTGCTTTTTTTTGCAATTCTTGTTGTTGTTTCTGTTTGTAAGCATAGTTCCATTTGCTCTTCTCATATTTGTTGTTTTTGTAATTCATTTGTGTGATTTTGGTTTGTGCAGGATGAGTGCTGATATTACATTAATACTGCATCATAGAGGCAGATTTATAAGGAATGAGAATGGCATTATGGAGTATGTGAATGGTGAAATGGATGTTTGGGAACATTTGGATTCAGACACACTGAATGTGTTTGATCTTCACGAAATTGTCAAAGTGTGTAAAAGGTATCACAGGATTGAATAATTGCTACCAAACTTAGACATTGAATTTGGAATGAGACAATTGAACACTGATAGGGATGTATTGGCAATGGCTCGGGATGCAATGGGTAATGGAAATGAGATCGAACTTTATTATGAGCACCCTATAATGGAAGTTGATCCTATATTGCCACTACCATGTAGTCAAGAAGATCAAGTGGCTGCTGAAGACAATAATGTGGCTGCTGAAGATAATGTGGTTGCTGAAGAACATGAAGGGGATGATGGGGCTGATGAAGATAAAGGGAGTGATGAAGAGGATGAAAGGGTTGTTGAAGACAAAGTGAGTGATGAAGATAAGGGGGCTGATGAGGGGAACCATTCATCCACTGGTGAGAGTGCGTAAGATAGCCATTACAAGCCCCTCCAATTATTAGTTCAAGTGATGAAGAGGAAGTGCCACAAAGAAAAAGGAGAGTTACTGCTCCAACTAAGGCAAAGAAGAATAGGACTCCAAAGAGAAAGAAGGCCGAGAAGGTTGGAACATCTGCTAAGGGTAAAAAGGTGCAAGTGAAAGGAAAGGGTAAGAGATCACCATCACCATCACCCATTATTGATAGTTCAAGTAGTGATGAAGAGGATGAAAGGGTTGTTGAAGACAAAGTGAGTGATGAAGATAAGGGGGCTGATGAGGGTAGCCATTCATCCACTGATGAAAGTGCAGAAGATAGCCATTACAAGCCCCCTCCAATTATTAGTTCAAGTGATGAAGAGGAAGTGCCACAAAGAAAAAGGAGAGTTACTGCTCCAACTAAGGCAAAGAAGAATAGGACTCCAAAGAGAAAGAAGGCCGAGAAGGTTGGAACATCTGCTAAGGGTAAAAAGGTGCAAGTGAAAGGAAAGGGTAAGAGATCACCATCACCATCACCCATTATTGATAGTTCAAGTAGTGATGACTCATT
Organism: Calophaca sinica; assembly: GCA_037113605.1. Taxonomy (NCBI): domain Eukaryota; kingdom Viridiplantae; phylum Streptophyta; class Magnoliopsida; order Fabales; family Fabaceae; genus Calophaca; species Calophaca sinica. The sequence continues at coordinate 41,836,430 of CM073735.1, forward strand.
TGATATGGCTGGGTATTATGGTGGAGAAGGCAGTCAACACATGGCTGACTATTGTCGTGGACAAAGCAGTCAACACATACCAGAGGGTATTTGTGATGACGGCTACAAATCTGAAGAGATGAAGGATCCAATTAGCACTGATGAAGAAGATGTTGAGAAGGTTACATTCCCTCAATTCAATGAAGAAGCCGAGTTTGGTAGTGTTAGTTTGGAATTGGGGATGGAGTTCAGCAACTTAGCATCATTCAAGGCAGCGGTAAAGGAGTACACCATCCATTTGGGGAGACCCATCAAATGGGTAAAAAATGATAAGGAAAGGGCAAGGGCCAAGTGCAAAGAAGATGGGTGTAAATGGGAGGTTTTTTGTGGTAGGACCAAGGATAGGGGAAGTTTCCAAATCAAGACCTTTGAAAGTTATCACAGCTGCAGCAGACATTTCAAGGTTAATCAAGCCAACAGAAAATGGCTGGTGCAGAAACTAGTGGAGGTGCTTCGGTGTCAACCCAAAATTACCTCTGTTGAGATTTTTGACTTTGTCAAAAAGGAATTTAAGATTATTATTGATAGGTCTATGATTTTTAGGGCACTTAGGGAGGCAAGAGAATTGGTGGAGGGTAGTGAGAGAGATCAGTATGGCAAGGTGTGGGATTATGCAAATGAGCTATCAAGGAGCAACCCTGGGTCACTTATTAAGATTGATACTATACCACAACCTGAATCAGCTCCACAATTTCATAGGTTTTTTGTTTGCTTCTAAGAGAGGGTTTAGGGCTGGTTGTAGACCTTTCATAGGTTTGGATGGGTGTTTTTTAAAAGGTTATTATGGGGGACAATTGTTGTCTGCTGTGGCAACAGATGCAAATGGACAAATATTTGTGTTAGCTTATGCAATTGTTGATGTGGAAAACAAAGACAATTGGATGTGGTTTTTGACACTACTGCATGAACATATTGGTGACTACACGCAACATGGCTGGAACTTCATGTCTGACATGCAAAAGGTATGGTTTACGTGATTTATTTCATTGATTGACTTGATGTTTGTTGATAAATTTTGAGGACTGGGTTGATTATAAGTGACTAATGCTAGGGACCTAATTGACACACTATTTTCGGGTCATATGTGTAGGGACTGATTCCAGCAGTACAGGAGCTGATGCCAGGTGTTCCACATAGATATTGTGCAATGCATTTGTAGAGGAATTTCACAAAACAGTGGAAAGAGAAAGAATTAAGAGGTGTGGTTTGGGAGTGTTCAAGGTCAACCACGGTCTCAGAGTTCAAACAACAGATGGAGAAGGTGAAGGGGCTGAATAAGAAGGCATGGGAGTATCTGGACAAATGGCCGAAGGAGGCTTGGACAAAAGCGTATTTCAAAGATAACTCAAAAGTGGACAACATCACTAACAACAACTGTAAGGTATTTAACTCGGCAATTGTCAATTATCGTGGTAAACCTATCCTCACCATGGTTGAGGAGATTAGGTGTTATTTGATGAGAACTACGAGTGAGAACAAGGTGAGGCTTAATGGGAGAGCAAGCCCTTTATGTCCATATCAACAAAGTAGACTGGACAAACAGAAGATTGCAAGCAATCACTGGAACCCTGTGTGGTCAGGTGATGAACCTGGTATGCGGTTTGAGGTTCAAAATCCTCCTATTAAGGTGGATGTGGATCTGAGTGCACGTACATGCACATGCAGATTCGGCAAGCAGTATGTAGCTGAAAGTACACAGATTTGTCTTAGATTAACATGCAGTGTTTAACTTGTAATACTTTTTTGTTAGGGATGCCATGTAAACATGCTTGTGCAGCAATAGCATACTGGGCCCATAAACTAGAAGACTACTGCCATGGTTGGTTAACCATAGGAGCATATAAAGCAAGTTACAACTACTTTGTTCAGCCTACACAATCAGAGCACTATTGGACACCTACTGGGTATTGCAAACCTGTCCCACCTAAGGTCAAGAGGAGTGCTGAAAGGCCAAAAAAGAATAGGAGGAAAGATGGCAATGAAGAACCAGTTGGTCTGACCAAGCTAAAGAAAACATGTCCTATTTGGATATGCCAGAGATGTGGCTTGGAGGGTCATAACAGTAGGGGTGCATGAACCAAGTGGGTACCAAGAAACCTAAGACAACCAAATCTGTGCAAGTCCAATAGGAAGAGGGTCCAACTGAGGGTCCAACTGAGATTGATTTGTCTCGTGATCCTCTTCAATCTCGTGGATCTGCAGACAATCTCAGGATACAACTACTGTGGTATGATCCTGTGCAATCTTCACCAATATTATTATGTATTGTATTTTTTTTGTAAGTTATGAAAGGTGAGAATGTATAACAACTTTGATAACTGCATGTAGGGTCAACAATCAGCAGAAGGCAATTCAGCAGTGGTGAAACCTACAAAGCAGCCAGTCCAGAGGGTATGATCTGTAAATAATTATTTTTTTGGCAATTTTACAAAGTTGTGGTAAGTGTAAGTATGGTATTCTGATATGGTATTAAAAATAACTGATATGGTATTGTGATATGGACTGGAATTGGTATTCTGATGTGTGACTGGAATTGGTATTCTGATATGTGACTGGAATTGGTCTTCGCAGGGACTAATTTGCCACTAAGTGATAAATTACAGGGACGTTTTTGCTAATAAATGAATAAAGTTAAGGACTATTTTGTAACTGTCTTAATAATGTTTCCATATGTGCAGGGAAGAAGATATGGTGTTAGAGGTCCTCTTATACCAGAAAATGCTGGTGTGAAAGCAACTCCAGTGAGAGCACCAAATCCACTGAATATTGAACCACCATCACCAGTCTTGTTCCCATCACCAACCATGGTCCCAATTCCACCACAACCAGGAGCCACACAATCTGTTAGGGGAGAACAATTGATGCAGTTCATTCCAACTCCAGGACTTCATCAGTATCGTCCAAGGCAACAAAGAATCTCAACAGCTTGTTTGATGTATTGTTTGATGTACATGCACATTATGGTGCACTTTTTTGTATGTAACTTTTGGTTTTAGGTGTTGTAAATGCACTTTGGTATTGAATGCACTTAGAATGTGCTACTTCTGATGTACATGCACATTATGGTGCACTTTTTTGTATGTAACTTTTAGTTTTAGGTGTTGTAAATGCACTTTGGTACTGAATGCACTTAGAATGTGCTACTCTGATGTACATGCACATTATGGTGCACTTTTTTGTATGTAACTTTTAGTTTTAGGTGTTGTAAATGCACTTTGGTACTGAATGCACTTAGAATGTGCTACTTCTGATGTACATGCACATTATGGTGCACTTTTTTGTATGTAACTTCTTTTGGTTGTAGGTGCATATTGTATATGCTAAATATACTTTTGATGTATTTGCACTAAATGCACTTAGGATGTGCAACTTATGTACTTTGACACCTTTTTGGGTGCTTCATTAATTTAACTTCATGCACTTTAGGTCTGCTACTTTTGATACCACATGTACTTATTATAATTATTATCTTTTAAAATAAATCTGAACTTGAAACTGAAATTTAATAAAGTCATTAACAGTAAACAACATCAACCTTACAAGATATCCATTACATTACATTAGGTAGTTACATATAAAGTTTAACACTTAGGCAAAGGAGCCTACCAATCCAACATGCAATAAACAAAATCATAAAGAAACCCATAACATTTTGACAAAGTTTTTGTTGTTTTTTTCTATCACAATGGCATTAATGTTGGCCATAAGCTCGCCATAACTTCGCCTTCTTCTCGTTGTTCTACCATGATAGCATCAACCTTGGCCATAAGCTTTAACTTCCATTCTTCATCATCATTCTCAGAGAAACACATCACCTCCCATCACACCGAACCATACCCACCAACTCCATTAGGCACAAATACACCAGGGGCTTCATCACACCAGAGAAAATAGTTACAATTTTCTTCTTTCTGCATGATATAAGGTGCAAAACAAACCCAAGTCAAACCCATATCATTCCTTACATGGAAGACACATATATCAACAACATATACCTTCAAAATTGGACATGTAAAGAAAGGTCGATTTGGGTTGGCACCAGTTCTAGCAATCCGGACGACACATTTCCTCTCACCGCAAACTAATGTGCCAATTTCGGGTCTCTCCAACAGAAGAATAGGTTGCAGATGAAGAACCACTTCTTGAGGATTTCTTCACTTGACTTGATGGAGAAAAATGCGACCCACCACCCATCTTCTTCATCCCAACGTTGCTTCTTCACTTGGATGTAGGTTTTTAGGGTTTCAGTACAAATGGAAGAAAGGGGAAGAAGAAGAAGTGAGAAGAAGAAGAAGAAGAAGAAGAAATTGGGTATTTAAAAGAAAACCAAATTAGTATCAATTTAGTCCCCCAATTTTTTTTTCATCAGAATAGACGTTACAGATATTTTACTGAGTAGCAAAATGGTCCTCGAATTTATATCCACTCACCACATGATGTGGCGCCAAATGAGACCTACATGGGTGCCAAGAAGTCATTAAACGTGACACATCGCCTTCCCAAACTCATAATCTGAGACAGTTAACGGAGGGACCTAACTGAAACAGATTTTAAAATGTCAGGGACTATTTTGGAATATTGGATATGTCAGGGACTAAACTAATTTTTTCGCAAATCTCAGGGACTAAATTGGTCATAAACTCGGATTAAAAGTATAGTGTAGCCCAAAAACAAAATGACGTAAAAGCCCTGAGGTATAATAAAAAGAAACGGCAAAACTAGAAAAATGAAAAAACATTGTGTGCTCTTGCATGAGATTGCTAGAGTTTAGATGAAAGCGTGTGTGTGTGTGTGTATATATATATATATATATATATATATATATATATATATATATATATATATTGGTGAACTGAAAGCATGTATATGGTTATGATCAAGTATAAAATAAAAAAATCGAATAAACACCACATCAACATTCTAGATTCATCAACAACAACAAAAAATTGTTCTAGTTCAAAATTTGAACAAACGCTGCGAAAGATTTGTCAGCACGGGGGGGGGGATAATATTCCTCCCTAATAAGTCATTATTTACCATCGTTCGACATAATATTAAAAAATTAGACAATTGTGATTTTATAGCATCTCCAATGGTAGAAGTGTGTGTTTGGTTCTACGGTGAGTGAAAATTGATTTTGACAGAATAGATTTTGTAAAATTGATTTTGATCAAAAGTGAGTTGAAAACGAAGTGATTTATGTTTGGATATATTTACGCAAAAGTGATTTTTGTAAACAAATGTTGTTTGGATAGTTTTAATAGAAAGTGCTTTTAGGTGTGTAATTAACAAAATGTGTTTGAACATTTATACATGTATACTTCTTTGCATAAATTTCTTATTTATTTATGCTTGATTTTTTTTTGCTTTATGTTAATTTGTTAAATAAGAGGTAAAAATTAGACAAACATATACTTATACGTTAATGTATTTTATTTAATTTCAATTATATATTATTAGGGGTGACAAAGTCATTCATTTATCCATCATTCATCCAATCCATCAATAAACAAATCTATTTAATCCATCCATTACGAACAAAAAAACTAAGAGAAATGCTACCGACACTCTCTCTGACACTCTCTCTTAAACACTCTCTCAATGATTGGGCCACATCACACTTTTTTTTTTCAAAATCAACCATTGGATTGAAAGTTACTATCATATAGATCATATCTGTAAATTTTAACATTAATCTATGATCATTTGCTATGTCATCGAGATGCGTCAAGATTAACGTTATTTGTAATTAGATCGTTGACGTTAATCTTGACGCATCTCGATGACATAACAAATGATCATAGATTAATGTTAAAATTTACAGATATGATCTATATGATAGTAACTTTCAATCCAATGGTTGATTTTGAAAAAAAAAGTGTGACGTGACCCAATCATTGAGAGAGTGTTTAAGAGAGAGTGTCAGAGAGAGTGTCCGTAGCATTCCTCAAAAACTAAATGGATTTGATCCAATCTCTCCATTTAATTTAATGGATAGTTAGTCATCTATCCACTTTTTCTAAATCCATTGGATTACACTAGGAGTAGCAAATTGATGGATTGTATAATTTTTTGAATTGATTATAAAATATATTTAATCATAAAAAACATTTTACTCTCTCCTCACTCACTCCCACCCCTCTCTCTCCTCCCTCTCTCCCCCCTCGATTCGATTCATAAAGTCTCAACTGAGCCCAAGGATTGCATAAATTAGGTTGGAATTTATTTGATTTACGGTTGGTATTGGACGCACGTAACTTCAGGTGGAATAAAGGTCTTCTATATATACATATAGTTGATTGAAGATGATTGGCATACGATCAAAAGCAAATTATAATATTAATTAATTAATTAAAGAAAGAAAATTATTGCAGTTAATTTCTTGCACTCCACAGCACACCCTGAACCTCTTTGAAGATCTTGAGTGGTTGATTATAACAACAATTCTATTTAATTATACGAAAAGTAGTTTTCAGACCTACTCTCTTTAAAATTTAACCCCCTTAGGTTTGCTAGGGAGTGGTCAGCAGCGCTCACGCCGCTGCAGATTCCGACACATCTGGTGCCGTCCGGTCGGTGCAATGGCGTTGTTCTCCTCTCCATCCTTCAAGTCACTTCGTTCTACGTTCACTGGAGCATGAGAAGTTTGCGACGACAGCTCGGTGTCGCCGCCGTCCGTCCTATGTACCTTGCCATGTCTCTTCCTCTCTCTCATGGTGGTGGTGAACCACCACCTACACCATCTCCGATGGCCACCCGCCCTCCACCATAGCCACCTTTAGCATCACCAGGCCGGATCTTCAGATTCCAGATCGGCACCACCAGAACCCTCGTTCATCCTTCATCAACTGCCTCCAGGTTTTCATCCTCCATCCTCTCTGCTCTCCATTTTCCCAAACTACCTCATTTCTCCTCCATTCCCTATACGCCACCAGAGTCACCCTTTCCTTTTGGGTCTGTGTGTCCCCTTTTCCCCCCAATATCAAGGTCTCAGATATGAGCTCCATAGCCTCTCCTTCCACTCCCTCTTGAACGACCTGCCTGTCACCATAAATGTTTGTGGAGTTGGCGAGAACAAGCTCGACCTTTGGGATAGAGTTTGTGATGTGAGGGCTTCCACTTTGTTATTTCGGCCCAAAAAGGTTATGGCTGAGGGTGATGTGCAAATTGATCCCATCTGTAGAGCCTTGGCTGTGATTGATTTTGCATCTCATGGGATTGTTGCTGCCGAGCTAAGGGAGGAGAGATGCTCGAAGTGGAAGCTTTCTCCCGCTAAGGATGTTGGTTCAGAGCAATCTTTGAAACGGGGGACTCATCTAAGGTATCATTGTTCTGGATTTATTCTGGAAGTGTTTGATGCTAAACCCTTGTTAGGTTGGGTTCCTGTGAACACTCTGTTGATTGAGCAAAATTGTACTGGGTTGATTATAGATTCCAAGAATTATTTCCATCCTGGTAATCAAATTCACAGCATAATATTCCCAATTGTGAGCCCCATACCTTCTTCCCCCTCCATCCCTATTACACCAACATGCATTGCTAAATTATGCTGCATATGGAACAATATGTCAAAAGTATCAAGGAGTGGATTATTTGATCATGAAGGTAGTGGTAATACTCTGGATGTGGGCTCTTATCAAATGATGATTGTGAGAAAATATAATACTCAACAGGGAGGGCTTGGCACGATTGCTTTTGTAGCGAGACATGATTTTCCTATGAGTAGGCTGACTCTGCGCCCACCATCAAAACACCTGACCTTAATGGTTTTTGGATTTGTAATACCTAGCTAGTGGTCTGGTAATTGTTATGTTTAGGTTAACTTGAGGTTAATGTCCTAGGTTTTAACCTTGTAGTCAAGAGCAGCTCATGTGCTTAATCGAATGATCATAGAGCTTGCATTGAGTCCTGTACTTTGCCCCAATAGTGGGCTGATGATTGTACTGATGTAATGTTTTGGTGGCCTTTGGCCAGTATGAATGAAATAATGCATCCTTGACCAAAAAAAAAAATTATCCAATCCATCCATTTTGCCACCCCTATATATTATATTAATTAACAAATAATTTGTTTACTGTGTTAATTTATTTATAACCAAGAACTTACAAAAAATAACCCAAAACTCATTGGAGTACCAGTATATGCCTCGCATGTGAAAATGAAAAAAAAAAACTAAAGTTAAGAAACAGTTAATAAATGAAACCTTTACTGTACATTATAAACAAATGGGCCAATCCAAACCCTCTCATCTTCTTTAACCTAGAGACTGAGAGGGTTACTCCCTGCAACACCAAAACGTGCACAAAAACAAGGAGAGGGCATATGGTCTTTGCACAACGACCATGGAGAGTTTTTCATGTAGAATCAATTCAGCCAGAAGTGAAAGCTACAAGGACTTCAGCTGAAATCGATTTTAGGGAGAAGAATTTATTTTTCAAATAGAAGCCAAATATCCTTCCAACTCATTCAAATCCCGATTAACCATTGTAAACGTACGTTTGGTTCTTTCCAACGTGGAACCAAACACATACAAACTCATTTTGTGTTCTTAACTTACTTTTAGTGGGTCCTACAATGCCACATAAGATTAAGAACTCCAACAAATTTTACTCCAATGATAGAACCCTCAAGAACTTATAAGAGTCCCACAATTGAACCTTTAAGATTCAAGAATCAGTTTTTATAGAAGAATGGTTCTTATATTTTGCATCAATGTTAATGGTTTCCATTTTCAATAATGCAATAAGTAAGAACCAGTTATTACATATAAGAATCCAAATAAAAAAAATGCATTGAAGATGGTCTTAGAATGACAATTTGTTATTAAAAATTTAGATATATTTGCAAATAGGTTCATCTCCAATATATTATTCCTTCTCATCTTCCCAAATTTCCCAAATCCCTATATACATAACTACAATCTCCACCTATGTTAATGAAGGGATACCGACGATCCATAATCTCTTTGTGTATGTGCATTCATTCTCTTCTTCAAACTCAAATCATAATTGAACAAATTAGTTTGCAATTGAAGGAGTAGAGAGATTATATCACGTGATAATAAGGGGAATCTAAAGCATAATCGTCCCGTTATTGATTGTCAACCCTTACTTGTGTTTTTGTTGTAAATCTGCGTGTTGTCATTGTGTTTGTTTGCATTTGCATGATTTTATTCTCGTCCATTATTGGATTTTCTTTCAATTTTTGATGATTCAAACCTATTGATCGTTCAAATGATGATGTTATTGACAATACTTTGTAGTTAATGTGCAATTCTCGAGGAAATAATATTTTATTCACTCTTTATTATTTGTCACGATTTAGTGTAGTTGTCGAACCATCAACAATGAGCTTGGATGGGTGCAGCGATTGGGTTGTGGTAGCTCAAGTCCAGTGGTTGTACTTTAAACTTTGAAGGGAGTAACTAGTTACACCCTCATTTTTGCTAACCTGCACCCCACATCCAGATGTGTACTTTTTATATTTCGGGAGTTTATTTCCAAACAATTTTATGTTATCTAAAAATAAATTGCCAAAAAAAGTTACTTTTGGGGGGTGTATTTGTTTGTTTTAGACTCTGATTGTGATAGAAACTGATTTTAAAAAAATTGACTTTAAAAAAATTGCTTTGTGTTTGGTAATAATATTTTAAAAATTGGTGCACAATAATTGATTTCATTTAGATGATAAAAATATAATCACTCTTAAAGTATAAATATAAAGAATTTTGTGGGTCCCACGCTCAAAATTGATTTTATACAATACAAAAGTTAAAAATTCATACTTCCATCATGACCACTTCTATCCATCACAAAATAAAATTTTTTCGCCGCGCTTTTGGTACTCAAACACAACTCCTCTCACATCTCGGCCCACTTTTCCTCCTATTGGTGAGTGTCATTTTCAATCTTTGTTTTCCTTTTTTACTAATTTCAGATTTTTCTCAATTTAGACTAAAACTCTAATCTGATATCTCTGTTAATTTTTTCTTGTAATTTTTTCTGTTGTAATTAGGTCTCTATTAATTCAGTCTATGTTGTTTTGTTATTGACTCTTGCAATTTTTTTTTAATTCCGAAATCTTTCTATTTTTTAAGTCCTAAAACATATTTTGTGTTATTAAAAATCATGCTCTTATTATTTTATAAGAAGAGTAAATATTTACTCGTATTATTTCTGGTAAAATAACATGTACAAGTGATCTTATTATGATTTAAAATTTTTATACACTTACCGACCAAAGTCCCAAGTCCGCCACTAGCTGTGTCAATAGTTATTCCCCAACTTTTAATTAATTTATTGTATTTAAAGGTCACGTGCAATGATAAGTGGTAATACTAATATCACATGCTGTCAAGTCCAAGGTTCAGGATAGGAACCAGGATCCTCGATACAACTCTTACGAGCACAATCAGAATAGTAAAAAGAAGTCACGAAGCCCTGGCAAAATCCAGCAACGTAGCATAATAAATAAATGGGTTAATAGCAGTTTTGATACATGTATTTTAAAAAAATACAGTTTTAGTTTATGTAAAAAATATTTTTTTAAATAATTTTTGTAATTTAAGATTTTTTTATTTTTAATTTTTGTTTTTTCTTTAGATTTAATTACTGTAATTTTAAGATATTTTTACTTTTAGTCCTTATAAAAGTGAAAAAATCTTAAAATTACAAGAACTAAATCTAAAAAAAAGTTTTACAGGGACTAAAAATAAAAAAAATCTTAAATTATATGGACTATTTTAAAAAATATTTTTATAGGGACTAAAACTGAATTTTTTTAAAATTAAAAAAAAAAACACTATTATCTCAAAATAAATTGAAATCCGTCAAAAAAAAATTAAAAAAAATTGAAAAAAATGAAAAAAAGAGAAAAAGAAAAGTCATTAGTGGACTGGTGCGTGGGTATTGGGTTTGAACATTGACGCATGTAGCACATGAGATGAGAAGAGATGAGCAATGGCGACTGGTGTGCAGTGCAATGAGCAACGGCGACGGCGTGTTTCATAGTTCTCACGAGTCTTGTCTTGCCCCTTGTTTTGTTTGCTACTGTTACTCACCACTCTAACCATCACTTCACTACTCTGCCAACTTTTGCAACTCTTGCTCTCTTTTGATTCTTTCCTCTCCCAACAAGTCTTCTTCTTTTTCTCTGATTTTGGATTTTCTAGCCTATTGGTTTAGTTGCTGGGTTCTCTTTCTGGGATTCACTTCCTTGGTTTTGGGGTATGGATAACCAAGATCAAGCAAGGACTCATATTCAAGGTGCTCTTTCTTTAAAAGGGTTATCTTATCGATTCTATATTCCTTTTTCTATATTTTATTGTCATTTATTATTGTTTCTCGTTCTGGGTTTTGTTGGTTTTGTAACTTTCTTGTTTTTCTGGTGGAAAAGTCTCTGCCTTTATTATTATTATTTTTTTAAGTTTTTCGAGAAGATGATTTTTATGGTGCTTTCTTGATTTTATAGGACACGAGGGTCATGGAGTTCATGTATGTCACAAATGTGGATGGCTTTTCCCGAACCCTCACCCGAGTGCCAAACAAAGGCGCGCTCACAAGAAAATCTGTGGAACCATTGAAGGGTCCAAACTCTTAGTTTCAGATGATGAACACCTTTTTGATGATGATTGCAACACCCAAGGCAAGTCGCCTACTTTTTAAGATTGTGTTATACTATGCTTCACATTATTAGTACCCAGAACGAGCGATATTACTTTCTTTTCCTTCTTGTTCTTCTACACCATGTTAAATTATACTACATTTTGGTAAATTCAAATTCAAATTACACCATGTTGGTAAAAAAAGCCTTTTTTTTCACTATATTGGTGTTGGAATTAGTGGATAGGTTTGTTTGCCAAATTGATAATGTTTTTGGGCTTTGGTTGTATCAGTTGACTCGGTTCCAAAGTCCTTGGACACTGGTGAAAATGAGAAACAATGTGGTGGAACTGGAGAAAATTTAATTAGATCAGGTGATGAGGTGTTTTTGGATGCAATTGCAAACTTCTCAGATGGTGCACTAAGTCCCGGAATTAGAGACCCCTTGCGAGATACTTTGGAGTCAGCTACTGATGTAGAAATTGTCGACACAAAATATTCAGAATTTTCAGGGTATTATGAGGGCAATTGTCTGAATGGTAAGTTGGTTGCAAATTAAATGAAATAAAGCACTTGGTTGATGTATATTTTATATTCCGCAGCATAAAATTTGTTATTTTTCTGGTTCTTTATCCTATTCTGATAATATGTTTCACAACTGCAGGTGCAAGTGAGAATGTGGGGGATTGCAGTTTGACATCTTTTGCAAAGGAGATTTATCCGAAAGGAAGGGATGAGATCATGTCAGAGACAGACATGGTTGAGATTGTGGTATCTTCCAGTAACATTGTGGGTGAAACATGTGAGGGAGTGCCTAAATTAGCAGTTAGTGATGTGGTTAACTCAGACTGCCAAGTGGCTGGTGGAGCTTTTAATCTGAAGGAAAAGAACAATGCTGAATTCCTTTCTGTGATGCCACAAGATGAACTTCTCCTTGAAGGAAATTCGACTGTGAGACCTAACGGTTCCGGAAATGGTGTTCAGGTAGAGTCTGCAGATATGATTCAGTTTGCTACTTGTAGTGGTGTCATGATGTCACAGGAAAGGGGAGAAGGTAAACTTGATGTGTTTACACATCCTTTGTGTGATGACGGACCTGATGTGGCACATCCTCAAAGTAAGTATGAAGATGCTAAAGATCATGAAGGAGTATTGTCACAAAATTCTCTAAGCCTGCATTCATCTGAAGCATTAAAACAAAAACGAGATGACTCGGAGGATTCTGTTGCAGGGGAAAATAATTTTCTCATCAACCAAAATCAACTGAGTGAAAAAAGAGAGGTTCTCCTAGATGTGCATGTTTTGGATAGTAGCATGAAGGGGCAGAAGAACAGTGAGCTTATGGATGAAGAAATGCATGCTGAAGAAAACATTGAAGTTTCTTTTGTCAAATTCATGGTTGAAAGTGATAACAGATCAGTTGAAACCGGAGCCTCTATGAATGATATGAAAACTAAGATGAATGAGAGACGCATGATTCACTTTTCTGAAGAACAGGTATCTGATGATGTTCGAAAAAGTTTACAAAAGATAAGTTTACCAGAATGTAATTTCATGGCTGCATCGAAAGACAATCTTAGTGATGATAAGTCTATAAGAATACGAAAAGATGTGGAATGCACAGATAAAGGTCCACTGTCAGGTGCTCAGGAAGACATCAAAGATGATGAAATCAATAGCGATGGCAGAGGAAATGAGGAATGCAATAGATTTGTTGGATCTTCTGTTGATTCATACCAAGCACAAGATGAAGAAGCAATACTGAAGGCTGCTCGATGCATTGCTGTTGTTGAAGATACACAGGATGGAGAGCCTGGCAGGGATGTGTCTGGAAGTACTGCTGTGCCTGTTCAAGATCAAAGTGTTAATAGTGAGGATAAACTAGCTTCATCTGCAATTTACACTTCAGTTGACCCTGGTAGCTGTTTTGACAATTTCAGTTTCAAAGGGAACTCGAGCTCTGTTTCAGTTTCAGGTATATACATTCTGTCTACAGCATAAATGCACGCATAGAAAAGATATAAAGTTCAGCTAATATCTGTTGCCTTGCAATCTATGTATAAAGCATTAAAGCTCAAATAACCTGAACCCTTTTTTTTTGAAGGGAACATTCATTTGATTTGCTTTTTATGTTATATCAAACAGTTGTGTTAATGCAATCTAATGGTGTACAAGCTGTTATTGTTGCAGGTTTACCATCAACTAATTTGTTGGCATCAACAGAAGTCAACTTGAAGGGACCAGCATTGGGAAGACAGCAATGTGAAAAGCCAGAAATGTTTGAACCACCATCTTTTATGACACTGGTTGAACCTGGACATGTGGTTGGTCCAAAAGCTGCTGCATCTGAAGTCCATAAGGGAACGAAAACGAATGAAAATACCACTTCGCAGGCTGGTTGGTTTCCCACTATAACTCAAATTACTAATGAGTCTCAAGGGAGAAAGAGGAATGAAGCAAAAATAGCTGAGATAACAAACTGCAGCCCGAAGAAGCAGCACACACCTCTAAAGACTCTATTGAGTGAAGCTGCCCATAACAAGAAGCCAAAGTCTCCAAAATTAGAAGAAAATTCAGCAAATCAGAAAAAAAGTGAAGTGCAAGAAGTTAATGGTTCTGGACTGACAACTGGTAACTCCATTCTGGGTCGTGAATCACCTGCCACCCAAGCTGTGAAAGGAAGGGATGGTAAAGAATGGAACACCCCAGCAAGATACCCTGCAGGTGGCACCAATAGACCGAATAAGAAAGTGAAGGGCAGACCATACTGGATACAATTTGTATGCTGCTCATCTGCGAATCCTCAGCGAAGCTAGAAGATTGCCAGCTATTGTGGTGGTAACATCACGTTGCTGCCCACTCCGACTCTGGTTACTGACCCGCTGTTTACGCTATTATCTGTTTCTAGTTAGTCTGCTATAGAGTTTAGGATTTTAGGTACATATTTTGATCATGTGTATTATCTTGATCTTTTGCTAATCCTAGTTCCTCCCAAGATTCTGGTTGTATATGTTGAGAATCTTCAGTTATTATTTTAGTCTGGTTTTCTATCCATATCTTAAGCCTGGTCTTGGCTTTTGATTTTTTTTTTTTTTTCCTTATGGAACATACCTATAAACACCAGCTAAACTTTCTGTGGATGCAAGTTCAGAAAGTGTTGCCTTCATCTAGGATTATGTCTACCGGGAGCAACTTGCAGTTTTCTGCTAGGGAAAGTCGACTCAACTATTATTTTTACATATCAAGGAAAAGTTAATTATCGTGTGTTTCATATAGACACTACCTTTATTGCCAACTTTATTTTAAAAGAACAAACTTTATAGGAATCTTGATATTAAAAGAATAAAAGTCGTTGGCTTATCACAAAGAAAAGTAATTTTTTATGGCCTATCATTGATTCATTATTAAAGAAATGTTAACTTTTAATAAATTGCGAAAAAAAGATAAATTTCATATTTAAATAGATTATGTGTATGAACGAAACTCCTGTTAGTCTTTCACTAACTATTTCTAAATAATATATTAATTTTTGTAATTAAAATTTTCATTAATTTGAAATTCAATCCTATTAATTTGAAATTTTCATTAATTAAAAAAGAAAATTGAATGCAGATAAACTAAATGGGTGGGAAGGGGGTTTAAACTTTAAATAGAATGAGAATAAAAAAGGGCGAAGGTTGATCCATCAATAAATAAGAAAAGGGAGAATGTACTCAGACAGTTCAAAAAATTTCAAAAAAAAAAAAAAACAAAAGTCATAGTAAGAATTCATCACCTCTTTTTCCTATTAAAATTTTTACTGAAAACTGAAAATTAAAAAAAAAAAGATTTATCTTGCTTATTGTAGGCAGTTGGGTTTAGAAGTAGGTGCTGGAAGGGCTAAGCGAGGTGGAAGGGACGGTAGCAAGGATGGTGAATGTTGTGATTGCAGTGGTGTTGGTGAATATTTAGGAGGATTGGGGCGAGGGAAGGGAGTTACTGACCACGTAGCTTGGAATTTAGATTCGAACCAATGGCATGGGAAATAGAATTATTGGGTTGGAGGATAGCCATCTCACGTTGAATATTGGAGCGTAAACCAGAAATGAAACAATCGAGAATGGCGTTGCGGGGAAGCCCGATTACCCAATTGCATAACAGCTCAAACTCCTTTTGGTATTCCGAAACTGTGGATATTTGCCGTAATTTGAAAAGAGCTTGCTGATGATTCTCAAAAGCTCTGAACCCAATGCCTCACCTGACGTATAAGGTGAGGCATGCAGTATTGCTGGGTTGGAATTGCATAACGGGAAAATAATTGTTCAGCCTGGAAAATCTACACCAAAGGGTAGGAGCCATCACACAATTGGAGATGCAATTTAGGGGGCTTCATGGGTTGCTCCACAAGTGGGGAGTGGGGTGGCAGAACTAGGGGGCTGGGGTTCTGAACCTGCTTAATCTTGGGTAGCTTTGAATGCAGTGGATGCAGCAGTAAGAGCATTGATAGACTCTTGGAGTTGATGAATTTCTGGTTTATGAGGCTGTGATCTGGGTATGGTTAGGAATGAAAGCACCAGTGATAAAGAATATAGAGGGAGAAGAGAAATAAAATTCCCACTGTTGAGTGAGAAAGCCGAGAGGTAGAGAAGGAAAATTGAAGTAATTTTTGCTTAACCATTTATTTCTACTGTTTTGTTTATATAACCTATTTCTTACAATTTTTCAGTTGCCTATTTCTCGTGATCACATGCCATCTGTCACAACAAACTTCATCACACAATGTTGAGTGGTAAATCTCCCTATTATAGAATATTCTTTGCAGCATCTTAATGCTTGCTTCATATGAAATCCTTGAGGTGTGCTGGTATTTTTCAGTTTCTTGAGGGCTTATTGATTGAGATCCCATTTGTTTCTCTCACTCTTGCAGATGGGCCACTGTTATTTTCTTCAGCTGGGCCACGTGGCATTACAGAATCCATATCTAAATATGTCTCTGATGACATCAAGTCAATGAGATACCGACAAACGTCTCCAAGATCATAGGGCGTGGTGAGGACCTTCTTTTTCTGTTCATTTGGGAGACCATCTTGATCATTGTTAGTGTACGTGCGCTTTCTGCATTCCTGTCAATATCATAAAAGGCATTTACTATGTAATCTATATTTTTTTTTTAATTTTTTCGCATATTTTTCTTTCCCTAAGTCACCAATTATCATTATCGAAAGACCTTATAGATTATATACACTTTACAAATATGAAAAAAAAAAAGTACATATAGTAATAGTACAGTCTTAGATAAAGGATAAAGAGTGAGTTACCTGGAGCATTTGATTTATAGTTGCAGTTTGCTCAGTGCTTAAGAAGTCAGATTTCAGTAGTTCTCGAAATAAAACTACAATCTCCGGGGTCAAATTAGTAGCAGCAAGGTTCTCCAGTACGCCAGATATGCATGAATTATTAAACACAGATCTCATCCACTGGGGGATTTTATGCAGTTTCAGCAACGCAATAGCTACAAGGACTGCAGGCGTTTGACTATTCATGAATGATTGTGATGCTAAAGCAGGAGCTGCCAAAGATACTGTCATCTCCTCTATAATCAATCTATACCAACTGCTCTTTCCCAACAGTTCCGTTTCCTTTGCCAGATTTTCCCATCGCAGAAGAATTGACAGGCAGAGGGCACAATTTTCAGCCACTCTCAGGTCACTATAAAATACCAGCCCTTCCAATATACTCCTTATGGACATTAAGTACCCAACGGTACATTTCAACTCTTCCTGTTTACTGTTTATTTGATCTGATATTCTGGTAAACAATTCTAAGAGGCTATAAGAAGCTATAATTTTGATCGCCGGAGAACCGAAATGCAAAAGTCTGCACAAGTCATGACAGCGGATGCCTATGTAGGCTAGTGGCTCTGATGGATTCGTTGAAGCGAGGAAGTTTTGCCAATCCACAAACCCTGGCAGGATAGCATGCATGCTAGAACAAAAATAAATAAATTAGCATTGACAACTTAATATTATGGATGAAAATTTTTGACTCCGTGTTTACATATTCACATCTTAATATATTTCAACTTTCTATTATGTTTTCTATCTTTCAATGTCTCTAATTATCAATTTTTTGCTATTAAATTTGTTATTTTAATTTATCTAGTTTTTGATGAATTACTCCGCTCAGCTGAAATTGTTGGTACTACAATTGATTTGCTAGTAGAGGATAAGCGTACTTTTATTTATTACTGATGCAAAATGGCCTACCTTTTAACGGCGAAGTAATGAAGCAAAAGAACAAATATTAAAGTTTCTCCTGTGCTTGTTCCCTCGTCATGGTCAACCAAAGCTGGTCCTTTTGAAGAAGCTGCGCAGACTACGGTATTGACCACAGAGATTATACAAGTATTACAAAGAATGGGCTTTGAAGTCTCTTCAAGTGCTTTATTGGTGGAAAGATGCAAAATCAAGGAAAGAATGCCAATCACGAAGAGACTTTCTTGACTTAAGATATCCATCTTTTTGGGTGGAATAGAGTACTCTATCATCTGCAGAAGTGGTGACGTGCTGTTAGAACAATCGTTGACCGAATCACTGTGTTTTCTACTAAAGTTTAGGGATAGTTAAGTTACGGATTTATTGTGCATTTGAGCACAATATTTGCATTCCACCTCATATATAACTAAATTTCTGCTAGAATCGACTTCTTTTTGTTTCCTGTACTTTAGATTTTGTCAATTTAGTTCCAATTTTTCAAAATCATTCACGTAATCCATCCTCAATTATAGTTTGTGACCTCTTACCTATTTATAATGTCGTACAGTTCACACTTTTCCATATATGAGCTTTGCATTCCACACATCGGTTATGTTTTACCATATAGTCTACGGCTTTACTTCACCTAAAATCTGGATGCCAAATGTTAGAAGTCTCACATGAAAATAGCTTTTGGGGTTGAGTTAGGCCCAAACCCAAATTCTAATATGGTATCAAAGCCTATCATAGATCCATTTGTTGGGCCACCCGTTATCGGGCCACTCGGGTCACGCTCCAGTTGTCTAGTACTGGGCGTGAGGGGGGGTGTTAGAAGTCTCACATAGAAGAATGAGATAGTCTGATTAGTGGTTATAAGTGGGGGACAACCCTCACCCAGTATATTCACGTTTAGGATTTTAAATTTTAAAATTAGACAAAATGACAACCACATCAACAGACTCGATAATGTCCCAGATCACATGGAAGGGTTACAGACTAAGACCGCATTTAGTCTGATAACTACCGAGCAGTACAGAATTTGAAAATCCAGGGACTAAGTCGAAAGCAAGAGTAAAATTGGAAGGACCAAAATTGTACTCTAGTTAGATAAAAAAATAGGGAGGCCAGTAGGCCACTCTAAGAAGAAAATAAGGCCAGCAAATGGAAGTTTATAGTGATGATAGCGACTAAATTTATATGATCTCTACCAAGTTTATATACCAACACTTCAGTTTTTGAAAACGGGATGAAATGTGCATAATTGGAAGTCCAGTTACTCACCTTGATGGTTACTGCAACCCAACTCTGATCAGTTGATAGTGTCTGAGGATGCACTGAACTCAAAGTGTTAAAAACCAAAATCAAGATGGGCATGAAAGTTGTTGTCGAGAAGCACGAAGTCCTGATTGCTGTCCCTATTCCATGCAAAGATAGTTGGTCAGAAGCGGCTGGACAGACATGAATCATAGTTGCCATGAGATGCAGAACAGAAATTATGTCATGTTCTTGGCCTTCTTCCTCAAAGAGCTGTGCCAGTAAGCATACGAAAAGTCTAGCTCCATAGTTATCTTCAGTTGATACTAACTCCGCAAGGGTCTGTACATTTATAGTTTGGTTACTGTTTCCAATAATTATGTCAGCCCCTTCCAAGTTATAGCTTCTGCAGAATTTCAAAATCTGATGACACAATGATTTCATTATATTCTCTTGTTGAAACAACCACTTCAATGATACTGTGTGAATTCTTGCAGAAAGTAAATCCCATGCACCGTTGTTTATGAGCTGGAATATAATCTCCTCAGCTTCTCGACTGTAGTGAATGTGGTAGCTCATATTTCCAAGACCCCTCAACAAACCATAAAGATTCACTAGTCGTGTCACTGTCAAATTATCAGTTGTCCAGTAATGAAAATCACTGCTATTAAGAAGAATATATTGTTCAAGAGAAGTTAAAACCAACTTCTCATCTGCAAGTCTGGCAATGAAAGTCAGAAAACCGTTAGTGAAAATAATTGTTAATGAAATGTCCATGAGGGGAATAGGAGTCAAATGAATTTGGCATTTAACTACCTTTCATCATATAGTGAACTGGTGTACATAATTAGCAAAGCAGAAGATTGACAAGAAGGAAAATCTAAACTGTTAGTACTTCTTTGCCGCAGCAGAAAGAGTAAATCGACAGGGTCAGAAGGCAGGTGTAAAGCAGCATCTCTAATTGGTTGTCCAGAATCATTACCCAATAGAGAATCCATGATTGAACTGAGTAACAAATATATTCTCTGTTTCATCCTATCTCCTGTAAACAATCCCAGACATCCATATGAAAAACTAAACCAGCAGGATGACATCAGAGTCTCTGCAAATTCCATTGAATTAATACTACAGTGCAGAAGCAGTATTGAATGAAAAATCTCCAGTAAACCCAGGACAACTTCCTCTTCCATTTCATTGATGCCTGTTACAAGCCAAGGCAGTAAATTTGTTCTGCATATATCTAGAATGCAGCTCCTAAGTTCTTGTTTGCTAGAGTTAGTGGAGTTTCCATCATGACTGTAGGCATATGCCTCTTTAAGTAGGTACAAGCATTGAAAAATTTGGTTGATATTCCTTTCAGAGACATAGAGACAAGCTAAAATAGCTTGTTTGATTGCTTCCTCGATTGATTTTGACAGATCTAAAACTCCATTACAAGATGGAGATCTCATAAGAGCCTCAAATACTGAGCAGGCCATTATAAAGGTCTCAGGAATCATACCCATCTCCCCATCAGAATGCTTTCTAAACATTCTTACCAAAACAAGAACCAGTTCCTCCAGCTGAGATGTCGACACAGCTCCTGGACACTCAGAAATGCATTCATAAATGAGTTTTAGTGTCTCGTATTGGACCGGATGAAAAGGAACTTCAGTCACGTAGTGTAGTACTGGAACCAGAGTTGAAAACCCAACAACAAGCCTTGGTTTAAAGGCTTCCTCTGCAGTTGATAAAAGATCTAGTACCTGAAGGCACATCTTGACTGCTGGATCCTTATACTCTGTTCATTAACAAAATGATTAGTAAGCTTCATATTTATAACAGTTAGGTCAGAATTAAGTTTTGCATTGACAGACTTGTAATGGGAAAAGATAAGCCAAGGTAAATTAGAATAGACTAAACTTTATTCAGATAACGAGGCCATAAAGTACACAAAGTTTTCCGCATAGCTACATCAATATCTCATTTATCAAGGCACAGAACGGCCACGTTTGGCAATTTCTGCATAAAGTTCTCACCTGACAATCTCAATATTTCAAATAAATAATCTGCGATGTTTTCTTCCACCAAGACTCGAATCTGATTGTCTGAAGTTCCAACTGAAGACAAATAATGAAAGAGCAAATCTAGAGTGCTGATTTGGACTTGATTATCTGACGAAAGCAATGGGCCTTTGATGGCTTCAGCAAACAGAATAACCAGGGATGATCCCTTGGTTTCATCTTCAGTTTCTTTCGAATCAATTTCACCAGATAAAGAAATGTTACCAGTATCATATGCACATTCTTCCCTGAGCAAATGTCTTCGAGCCAGCATGGTCAAAAGTGCTGATGAGCAATAATGGACTGTTAGCCATGGTAAGACTAGAATGAAAGTTGCTTTGCAAACTATATCATCTTACTAAAACTTATTCTGTAAACTATGGTTAAATTGACTTCTAACTGGCTTTGGAATGCATACTTTTTGAGAGAGGTCCTAGCAAGAAACCGACCTTCCCGTTCACATTCATGATATAAAATTGTCATCAGAAGTGATGCATGATGTGGCATGCTTTCAACATGTACCTAACTGCACCAGGGCCTCTTATTAGCAAAGGTCTATCGTTTTATACCATCTTTAATTGTATCTGAGTACACAAAAAGAAAATCTCCTATAGTCCCTGCCTGTCCAAAATAGGCTTAACAAAAGGGAAAAACAAAAGGACACCCAACAAAGAAACTTCAAGCTTTCTTTTCAACGAAGAAAAATATTGAAAAATTGATAACAGACCAATACAATTCAAGCGAACATCGTCATTTTGAGTCTTCAATAGAACATCTCCCAACAGGTACAAGAGCTTCGGACAAAAGGGAATCAACATATCACTTCCATCTCCCTCTTCCGATGTACTCTGAAGAACAGTTAGTTTGTAAAGGACAAAAAGGACCTCTCCACGAATCTCCTCACTGCAACCGGGAAGTAGAGGACTTACAAAATGTAAAACAAATTTGAAAGTCAAAACAGCACAGCAAGTTGACAATACATTCAATACATTTTTTCACCTTGGCAATTGAAGGCCCGTAACAAGAACGGAAATGAGGCTATATATATCTTTGATATGTGAATGGAGATCATCCTCCTTCTCACAATTCAGAAGAACCCCTAGGCAGTGAAGCTGTACACTCAGAAGCATCAGAACAACAGAAACAGTTCATAGAATTTTTCGTTCATTTTATAGTAACATTTTATTTTATGGTACATAAACTCTGTGCAAACTTAACGAGTAACGACTAATCATTACTAGCACAGATCCTTATTTTGCACGAATCTTCACAGATTTTAGGTCAGCCATGACGTTTGTTCAGTGCGAGAGCTTAGGTTAAGTATATTAGCATTTAGCAATTGCAATCGATACAGGGAAGTTGAGATCGGAAACTGAAATGGAAATTACCGTGTGCAACTGACGGGAACTCCAACCCAAAGCACCAGAAGAGATGCGATCTGAAACCCTAGCAACGAATTCGCGGCAAACGGAAGGATCGGCTGAAGCAGAGAGAGTGAGTATGAGGTGGATGAGCTGCGAGGCGATAGGTTCGTCCTCGAAAGAGGAGAGGGCGGCAACGAGAGGGGAAACGAGGAAGTGAGGGTGGAAGGTGATGATGGATTGAAGGAAATTACGGATGGAGAGGGATCGAGAGAGTTGGGAGAGAGCGTAGGAGACATGGATGGTTGGGGAGAGAGGGTTAGAGACGAGGTTCGAGAAGCACACGAGGCAGATGGAGCCACCTTGGTGTGTTTGCAGGTTCAGAGAAGAACGGTGGCCTTGAGAGCAACACCACCGTGAGTCGCCGTCGTCTTCAACATCCACGTTCTGAGAGTTGCTGCTCATGTACATTCTCTTCTTTCAGAGGTCACGACAATGGACGATGGCGCGAAACTGATTTTCTAACTGTTAAATATGGGTTTCGTTAAAGGCACCTCCTTATTTTAATTTTTGCACCTCCCTCTCTTTAATAGAATGACTAAAATACCCATACCCCTAGAAAAACAACAAAATAACCCCTTCCCCCTCCCCACCCCACCCCACCACCCCCTCCCCACCATGTCTCAAAGGTATGGCCACCCTCTCCCCATTCTCAAGCTTTGGTTTTCATTTTGCGAAAACCTATATTTTTTTTCCTGTGATTATAGGCTGTTCGAAAACTAGAATGCATTCAAAAAAAAGTATACAGACGTGTTAATTCATATCTTGTGGAGGTGGGACTTTTCAGAAACTTGTTTCCGTAATTGCAAAATAAATCTGGAAACAAGTTTGCGGATGTTGTTTTTTCTAATGTTTTTTTCTTAATTTTTTAAATATTTTTATTTATTCAATTTTTTAGGGTTTACAAATACAAGTTTCATTAATTTTTATACATTATTAACCATGTTATTAATTATTATAAAAATTAAAAATATTGTCCATTATATAATTATTATAATGCTTAATAATAAAGATGAATTGCACGTAAATATAAAACATAAAAAAATTATATAAATGTGAGAAAGATATAAAAATATAAAATCATAAATAGTCATTACATAAATATTCACTACCGTACAAAAAGTGTACATAATAATATAAAAACATAAACTAAACCACTGGGTGCATATCTTTGATCACTCGTGTAAAGGGGACGTGTTAATCTCATAAGCTACTGTGTGATCTCGAAGACCCCCATCCGAAACGCCCCTTACAAACAACAACAAACAATATTAGTGTCTAATCATCATATTCTAAAAAATGAAACACAAACATTTAATTCGAATGTACCTCTGTTTACACCCAAAATATTCACCAGAACCAGCCGAAGCTAGTCCCAGTCGAATGGATCAAATAACCGATTGTTCAGCAGCCGATGTTCCTACCAGTCGATATGGCGTGTCAGCTGATAGGTTCGAAAGCGGGAAACTGGAAGCTATACATGGGTCTTGGACTGATTGGGCTTCAAGGAAGATATTCAGGCCCATGGGGATAGCATGGAGTCACTTATGGGATCAGATTCTTGCTCCACGAGTCGAGTGACGTGGGAGTAATTTTGAATTAATTAAATATCCAAGGAAAAACTGATTAAGATTGTTCCCCATGGTTTTAGGAGCTGAGCGAGGGAATCTGAGGAGATCTTTGCACATAGAGGACCGTTGGTTGAAGGGACGTGGCCATAATGCACTAATGTGCCTAGTTTTTAGGATCGTGGTTAGTGGGGCATGGCACGACTCAGCCGAATAACTGCCAACTAGGAATGTATCAGTGTTAGCCAACTGAACGTGATAGATAGGGATAGTTCTTAGTTGCTACTATAAATACCCAGTTGTACATACATTTTAGAGGATCGATCAATCAAATAACTTATATTTTTTCGCTCAAAGCTTTTATTCGCAGTTTATGTTTACCTTTGCGTCCCAGTTTTTATCTTAGTTCACCGACTTAAACCTTTCTGGAGTGAGTTAAGGGACCCATAGCTAAGGAACAGAGTTCCTTCCTTGGCGTAATCGCTTGAAGAAAAGGGAATCACCGTTGTGAAAGTTAGCCGATCTACGGCTAATTGACTTTGCAGACAACAAAATTGGCACGCCCGGTGGGACCAAAAGTGAACGAATCAACAAGTTCGAATCCCCAGTCGATTACCATGGCGTATGCACTTATGCGTTCGGCAAGAGTTTGAGCAATATGACTAAGAAAGAGCAATCCCGTAAAACCCGGTTGAAGGAAGCCCATCCCGTGGAAGCAATGTTCCACCAAAGCCAGAGCAAGTACAAGCAGAGATGGAGGTCAAACTCAACCCAACGAGCTCAATGAGACCCTGGTGATGACTACTTCGCTTATACGCCAACAACTCGATTTGGGAATCAATGATATCATGTACCAAGTGTCGCAACAGCTTGGTCGATATTGTGAAACCCATGGTGCACAACGGCACAAAGAGCCAGGGAGACAGAGGCCGTGAGGGCTCGCAAGTGAAAGCTCTATCAATTCCGCTATCCCAACGCAGTGGGGTACCCTACCCAGCAGACTCGTCATCCAAATGAGTGCGGCAAAGTGGACCAATTCAGGTTCAAATTAACATGACTCGTGCAGTGCACACGGCCAAATTTACCTACATTCAAAGCCGACCTACTCAGGTTCAAATTAATATAGGATGTACCTTCTAATCCAATTAATTCCCAAAGATGGTGCTTTTGCCACGTTGAACACCGGAGGGCAACCGTGGCGCGACGTGAACAACCACGCTAACCTTCATTTTGGACAAAGTGCGGATGGCTAGAGGCCACCGGATGCGATGGGACAAATTGGTATGCCGCAAGCTATGCCATATGCTCACCTTATGGTTCTGGCGTTTGGCGACTAATCCACAAAGATATCGGGGCAAACTCTTGGTACAGGATTGGGTGGTATAAGACCACCTGGGGATATGCAGTCGCCAGCCATGGAACCAGGTTCCACCCAGACGGCTAGTCTTCCATTCCACCCATCCTATCCTGAAGTATCTGCAGCACTCAAACGGGTCAACTCCTCCAAGGGCACCTGGTTTGATGGCGAGCAACATGGGGACAGACCCCACCTCTACCATTTAACACGAGTGGGCCTGGAACTCAATATAGGGCACCCGTGAAGGAAACATGGAGCAACATGGGGTTTACCCACCTCCATTGTTTAATCAACCAGGCTACCCCAATCCTCCGTAACAAGCATCCCAGCGCATCCCCAACTTGGAGACAAGAACCACAGACTACGCTCCTACTTTGGGAGAAGTGAGGCCAGGGGTTCACAAATGCTAGACCCTGGCCGTCATTGCAGACACCATCAAAAATACTTTGGTGTGTAGTCAAGCCTCTGGATCGCCCAATCTACAGAAACCTTACCCGAGTGGGTGGATAGATTGGTACCTGCCTGGGGATACAGGACTCCAGACTTTGCTACTTTCTCCGGGGAAGATGGCAAATCGACTATGGAGCATGTAGGCGGGTTTATCGCCCAATGTGGTGAAGGAACCAGAATGTAGTACCACAAATTGCAAATTGCTCCCCTCGCCACTTACCTGAATACTTTTACATGGTATTCCTCTTGCCACCTAATTCTATACAAACATGGTCGATATGGAGAGGTGCTTTCATGACAGATTCTCTGCCCCAACCTCAAGTCATCATGCGGCTGATCTCATGAACCTGAGGCAACAGGTAGATGAATCGGCTGCTGATTTTGTGGAAAGGTTCAGGAAAATGGCTGGGAAATGTTCAGTGCAGTTCCCTGAGGCAGAATATGCAGCCATGGCCATTAGCAGCATGCATCCCCAACTCAAGGAAAAGCTAGTCGGCCAAGCTTGCACTGACATGAACCAGTTAGTCTCAAGGGCTACTCGCATTGAACAATTTATCCAGGAGAAAGAAAAGAGGCGAGCCAGTAGGGGGAGAGGCCCTCAGTTGGTATCCATTGTAGAAGCCGAGGACTCTGATGATGATTCAGCCGATTCCACGGCAGACATCATGGCAGCTGAAATAGTGAAGGGTAAAGGTTATACTTGCCCTGCCCTAAGAGCTGCCAAAGGAAAAGAGCCAAGTTCAGGAGATGGCAAGACATAATACTCCTTCGATATCTCCAAGGCGGACTGCATCTTTGACTACTTGCTTAAGGATAAGCAAATTCGGCCTGGATGGGCACAAAATCCCACCGCCGAGGAGTTGAAGGACAAGAAATACCGCAAGTGGCACAATTCTTATAATCACACAACTCAAAATTGCATGGTTTTTAGGAAGGCCATTCGTAAGGGGATAAAGGAGGGAGGTTCAAGTCATAGACAAAGGAATCGCAGAAATGACGGTAGATACCGATCCTTTCCTCGCTACTGGGATAGGTATGGTCTCATTCTCGAGGATTTGATGACGAAGGGCCTAGCCACAAGCACAGATATCTGTGCAACAAGTCCGAGGCCAAAAGGAATCACCGATTCAACCCATATCGATCGACCGGGATCTCAAGATGCCAGGGTTTCTGTCTTTGACAGATCTGGAAACCCCAACCGTAAGCAAGACCTAGGAAGGGGGCAAGCCACCCAAACCAGGTAGGCTCACCCAGAATTGGTGAAACACTACATTACACCGCTGCACGGACCCAACAGGGAATCGACAAAGAGAAAGGCAAGGCACCTATCGAAAAAGCGGGGGCAAGATCGGCCAACCATTAGAGAAAGTGGTAGGCTATCTTTACCCAGGATTGATGAGAGCCTATTCCAGGGATAAGAGAAGGATAGCCGAGTTCACTGTAGAAGGAGGAATGTCCTCCTTAAAGATATGATGAGGAATGATGAGAAGTTAAAAACACAGAGAATGCCGAAACCCCACTAATGTCATCAAGGACACTGGTTCTTGAACAAGTATGCCAAGGACAAAAAGCGATACCACTGCAAGTAACAAGAACCCAAAGAGAAGGATCACGAGAGAATGAGGTCCGCCTGGAAGATGAAACAAACTCTGCAGATGATAGCCGATGTAAAGAATAGCGAGAAGAGGGAGATCCCCTTAGAAACTGTTAGTGAAGCATTGGATAAGGCTTTCCCGAAGTCGGAAGCTAAGGAGGCTGAGGAAAAAGAAGTGCCCAAAAATGTAGAGCCAACTTGTAACGACCCGTTTCCGGACCGCTACCGAGCTCAATATACCGAGCTCGAGTTACCGAGCTCAACACACCAAGCTCAACAAAACCTATATGAGATGTGTTTTAAAAACAAAACTCTTGTGCCTTTTAAAAATGCGATATATATTTTTTTCATATAAAACCAACTCGTGCACATCAGAGTAATTACAATTTTGAAACATGGTGCAACTAAGACACAAGACTTAAATTCAAATAAAACATACATGTATAACATACACATATATATCACTCGAAATAAGAATGTATACAAAATACAGAGTAGCAAATGTGCAAAGAAAATACACCTAAGGTACGACAACTTCAAAATAGCCATTATACCACAGGGGTACTTCCCAGAGACTCCCACCAGTGCTCCAAAAGTAAGACCACCAGTCTACCCTGTAGCAACAAAAATAACACCGCCTAAACTGGTCACGACCTCGAACATAAAAGAATTACAAGAACAGTCCTCGGAAAAACCAACATCCAATAAATAAACAATCACGGCGGTAGAGGTCGTCACTCGGGTCCTCGTCGACCTCCTCCTCGGCATCGTCTCTTGTCGAGTTACTGCGCCCTCGACATCGCCTGGGTAACCGTCATGGATTGAAGGCACCACGGGAAAGTGGTCAACTTCTCAACAAGTTAAGATAAGCTCGACATAAAAATATAAGCAAGCGACAAAAGTATAACAATCACCGACGTGACTCGACCATCTCACTCTAAACTCGACACAACTCACAATTCCATTTTCTCGACTGACAATTTTCCGAATGCACACGCCCGTGCAGTATGTCGGAAAGTCCAGCCGAAGCCTTGGGATCCTCGCTCTCCCTAGGGCGATAACTCAGTCCCGTAGCGTGGCGGCGTCTAGTCAATCTCCGTAAACAAAAGGGGACCTAGCACCCTCGATTATCCGGTCACGGCTCAAAAACGTCATACGACTCACCTAGCTCGCTCACTCGATGAACAATTAAGCCGCATACGATATTCAGGAGTTAAACACAAAATATTCAACCGCATGTCAAATAAAAGAGCAAGCTCGACATGAAGAAGCGCAATTCAACATGCAATACACACTTCACGACATATATTCAATCACATATTAAATACATGCAAAACTCAATCATATCACAACATTTCATCTCGACACAAATCGGTAATTCCATACACAATAACATAACCACATAGAATATGAAATGCCCTTACTTAAGGACTTATACAATAAAGCCTTAGAGATATCTAGAAGTAGCCCTTACCGAACTCCAAGTTAAATCTTTGCTCGACAACGACCTCGACACGGTGTCTTCAAAGAACTCGACAACGACTTCTCTTACTCGATCTCGACACGGTGTCTTCAACGAACTCGACAACGACTTCTCTTACTCGATCTCGACACGGTGTCTTCAACGAACTTCGACAACGACGACCCGATCGTGCGCTTCTCGATCGACCTCGACACGCGTCACGATCCTCGTTACGGATTACTGCGCTTCCGTCCTTGGATTCGCTTTCCGTACACCTCGATTCGGAATTCACTCGGTCTCGGGAATCGGACTTCCTAAAACAAACACAACTCGGATCGATCTATGGTTCTAATACATCTAGCTCTCTCTTCCCAAACTCAACCTGACCGGAAAATATATAAAACTCAAGAAGCGAAAGATATTTTTCCTCCAACACAAAGTTAGGGATTTCGATCGAGAATTCATGAAAAGTTATCGATGCTTCACGGAAAGATCGACAACAACAATATTCAAGCAACGAACGAAAAACCAGAAAATCGAAACGAACCAAAAATGGGGTTTCGGGCATTGCCGTGCGAGAAAAAGCGAGAAAGAAATTTTGTTTTACAAGCCCAATTAATCGGTTAAAAAGATAGGTAATATTGTGAAGAAGAAAACCCATCAATTTGATATGATTTGGAAGCATAAAGCTGATTAAAAATGGAAGAAGATTTAGCGCTAAACAAGATGCTTACGGATGAAAGAAAATCTGTTCTTCATACCTCAGCGGTGATGGTCGATCAGGCGAGATATGGGTCGAGAAGTTGATGATGAACAAAATTGATGAAGAAATCTTGTGCAGAATCTCATTTGGAACTCACGGTTTAAATCGATGAAGATTTTTAAGGAAACAACGAAACACGAAGCGAAGGGAGGAAGAAGAAAGAAGAAAAGAGAAATGAGTGAAGCGGTGCGTGGTATACTGGTGGCGAAAGGGGTAAAAGCGTAACTCCAGCTATAAGATGCCAATCCCAATAATCATCTACCCGTTAACTCGTTCCTCTCATGATTACCCTCTACTCTGTCGGTCAGCGACAAGCGACAATGTAATAATTACAAACAATATAATAAAAACGCTGAGTAACGTTCGAAATAATACGAGGTGTCATCTCGACACGATGTCGACAAGAGTACTCGTGCAAATGTACAAAGTTCTAACACGAGTTCGTGAACGCGGTCTCCTCGGCTCGACTTGCGTCCTCATCATTTCGATGCGCGACTTCATCAACTCGACTCGACCTCCTCGGCTCGGCTGACTAGTGTATGCGTGGTCTCATCACCGACAAAAGATCTCGTGGCGATCTAGTCACGGGATCTCGACACAAGGTCTTGGTCGAGGTCTCGATCGTCGTCCTAATACGATGTCGATCTCGTCCTCGGGTGTTACAATCTCTCCCTCTAAAAAATTTCGTCCTCGAAATTGCAAATAAACTTCTTACCTCGAGAAAAGTTCGAGTCTTGAATCTTCATCTTCTCCTCCAGCTCCCAGTCGCATCTCCGTCTTACGATCCCACACAATCTTGACAAGTTGGATCTCTTTGTTCATCGCTGTTTGGCTTTCCGATCAACGATTCTTCTTTGGTGGCGCTTCAAAAGATAAGTCGTCCTTCGGTTGAATCACATCTGGTTCGATGACATGAAGAAGGGTCGGAAACATACTTCCCAATTGTGAGGCGTGAAAGACGTCGTGGATGTTCGACAAGAATGGTGGCAATGCAATCGATATGCCACCTTTGGACCAATACGACGAAGAATCTGGTAAGGTCCAATGAATTTAGGGGTAAGTTTCTTGGATTTGATCGCTCGACCAACTCGATGGTGGGGGTGACTCTAAGAAATACATGTCCTCCTTCCTCGAACTTCGAGTGGTCGACGTCGTTGATCTGCATAACTCTTACATCGACTTTGAGATGTTCGCATCCGATCTCGATCAAACGGATCTTCTCGGTGAGTCTGTGGATCATATCTGGTCCTCTGACGATCCGCTCGCCGAATCCTGGTACCAACAAAGAGGCGTCGACATTTCCGTCCATACGCTTCAAAAGGTGCCATCCCAATACTCGCATGGAAGCTGTTGTTGTATGTGAACTCCACCAATGGTAAGGCGGCGTCCCAACTTCCTCGGTGATCTAACGGACAAGCTCGGAACAAATCTTCAAGCGATGGGATCGTTCTCTCGATCTGTCCGTCGGTCTGTGGATGATATGCCGAGCTAAGCTCGAGCTTCGGTTCCCATCGCTCCTTGCAATTCCCTCCAAAAATGAGACGTGAACTTCGGATCTCGGTCCGACACGATCGAAGATGGTATTCCATGAAGTCGTACTATCTCCGCGATGTAGATCTCGGTCGGCTTTCCACGTTGTATGTTGACCTCACCGGCAAGAAATGAGCGATTTGGTCAATCGGTCGACGATCACCCAAATCGAATCATTCTTCTTCTGCGTCTTCGGCAAACCTACAACGAAATCCATGGAAATCTTGTCCCATTTCCATACCGCACGCGTCAGCGATTGTAGCATTCTGCGCAGTCGTTGGTGCTCCACCTTCGCTTCGACACGCCAAACATGAAGCTACGTGCTCGACCACTTGCTTCTTCATTCCGGACCACCAAAAATGCTTCTTCAAGTCTTGATACATCTTCGTAACTCAGGGATGAATACTAAAGTTGCTCTTATGCGCTTTCGAGAATCAACTTCCTCGGCTCGGATCGTTAGGCACGCACACTCGGCCATTGCACCTCAAGATGTCGTCCGCTCAGACCTGAAATTCGCCGCTTTCCTTGCGCTATCAATCAATCTTCTTGCGAAGCTCGTCACGAACTTGCTGGTCTCGGATCTCGTCCAACAACTGCTAGAAATGGTAAGCATACCAAATCTCGGCTTCCCGGTGAAACTTCGACACTCAACTTCAAATCTCGGAACTTCTCGAGCATCTCCAACTCCTTGATCATCATTACCGAGGTTAAAACGCTCTTCCCGCCAACGACCGCTACTCGTTAGCTTTACCAGGATGGTATTCCAACGTAAAGTCGTAGTCCTTGAGAAATTACGTCCATCTACGTTGGCGCATGTTGAGTTCCTTACGGTCGAGCAGTACTTCAAGCTCTTGTGATCGCTGAAACAAGAAGAGTGCTCCGTAAAGGTAGTGCCTCCATATCTTCGGCGCAAGAAAACTCTGCCGCTAGCTCCAAGTCGTGAGTAGGATAGTTCTCTCGTGAATCTTAAGTCGTCTTGAAGCATACGCGACCACCTTCCGATGTTGCATCGGCACATCCCAATCCCCTGGTGTGGACGCATCACAATACACCTCGAAAGGCTCTTCGGGTTGAGGCAAAATCACAAAGCGCCGTCAAAAGCTCCTTCGATCGTTGAAAATCGGCTTCACACTCCTCGGTCCAAGCAAAGGTTGATCCTTCCTCGTCAATCGTGTAAGAGGCGCGACAATCTTCGAGAAACTTTCAATGAATCTTCTGAATATCCTCGCTAAGCCGACAAAACTCCCGATCTCGGTGAATCGCCTTCTCTGTTCCCACGCTTATCACCGCCAATCTTAGTTGGATCCACACTATCCCTTCTCCTGGAAATCACGTGACCTAGAAAATTCACCTCTTCAAGCCAAAATTCACACTTCGGACAGTTGGCATAGAGTTGCTTATCTCGTAATATCTGCGGTACTCGGCATAGGTGTTCTGCGTGCTCTTCTCGGTTCCTCGAGTAAATCAATATGTCGTCGATGAACACTACAACGAACCGATCCAAAAGCGAATGGAAAATCCTGTTCATGTAGTCCATAAACACGGTGGCGCGATTCGTCGCTCCAAGCGGCATCACCAAGTACTCGTAGTGACCGTATCTAGTCCTGAAAGCTGTTTTGGCGACATCTTCCTCCTTCACGAATCGATGGTAGCGGGCTTCAAGTCTATCTTGGAAAGATCGCCGCTCCACGCAGTTGGTCCATCAAATCGTCAATACGTGGTAACGGATAGCGGTTCTTCACGGTAACCTTGTTGAGTTCGCGATAGTCCACGCCACGGCCTTGATCGTCCATCCTTCTTCTTAACCAACAACCGAGCTCCCCACGGTGACACGCTCGGTCGTATGAATTGCTTCGACTCCAAGTGTTCGATGCGGGACTTCAACTCTTTCATCTCGGCGGGAGACATCACATGCGGCGCTTTGAAATCGGTCTGTTCCTGGAATCAGTCGATGGAGAACTCGACCTCTCGTCTTGGTGGTAATCCTGGCACGTCTTGAAAAAGCGTCCTCAAAATCACACACCACCGGAACATTCTTCACGCGTCGATCTGCTGGAAAACTTCCGAGCTAGCGAGATACATGTATTCCCTAGTTCCTTCTTTCAAAGAAACTCCAATACGTTCGGCAGAAAGATAATTGGAGACTCAAGGTCTGGAAAAATTACGCTTTCTGAGACACAGTCCAGGACATGGTGGTGTGACAACCAATCCATCCCGAGGATAACATCTAAACCCTTAAGAGGCAAACAAACCAAATTGACCACAAACTTTCTATTCGAATAATCACTACACAATTAAGACATGCGGTGTTTGTGACTAAGGTTTTAGCATTTGGGGTTGTAACTACTAATTTAAGCGGTAGCGATCCGCAGTCAAGCTCAAAAGGTTCACACAATCGGAAGAAATGAAGGAATGGGTTGCACCGAATCAAAAGAACGGATAAGGATTTACTCTCGATCTCACATTCACCTTGGATAAGATCATCGGCTCGATCTGCTTCCTCGCCACTCATGCGAAAACTCGCCTTTAGCCACTTGACTTTCCGCCTTTGGCGCTTTGCAAGCATAGTCGGTTCGACTTTAGGTGTAGGACAATCCTTAGCAAAATGCCCTGGCTTCTTGCGGTTGAAACACACCTCCTCCCTCTCGAGTACAATTACTCGCGTAATGTCGGCTTTCCACATCGGTAGCAAATCACCTCGACAGGGCGACCTCCACTCCTCGGTACTTGGGTCATCGGACGATCTGTCCTGTTGTCGTTCCCGAGGTCTGGTCGTAAGGTCTCTTCTGCGGTAGTTTCCCTTTCTGTGCAAATCTACGCCGCTCTGGGGTCTCACCGTCCGCCCACAATCTTCTTCTTGTGGCTCTCACTCCTTCTACCTCGACACATTGACCAGTCCAAATCCTATGCACAACTCGGTCGAATCGAATCGCTCGATACCAAAGTCAGAACGACCGTTTCCGACCGCTACCGAGCTCAATATACCGAGCTCGAGTTCTGAGCTCACCACACCAAGCTCAACAAAACCTATATGAGATGTGTTTTAAAAACAAAACTCTTGTGCCTTTTAAAAATGCGATATATATTTTTTCATATAAAACCAACTCGTGCACATCAGAGTAATTACAGCTTTTCGAAACATGGTGCAACTAAGACACAAGACTTAAATTCAAATAAAACATACATGTATAACATACACATATATATCACTCGAAATAAGAATGTATACAAAATACAGAGTAGCAAATGTGCAAAGAAAATACACCTAAGGTACGACAACTTCAAAATAGCCATTATACCCTGGGGTACTTCCCGAGACTCCCACGCTTGTTGCTCCAAAAGTAAGACCACCAGTCTACCACTGTAGCAACAAAAATAACACGCCTAAACTGGTCACGACCTCGAACATAAAAGAATTACAAGAACAAGTCCTCGGAAAAACCAACATCCAATAAATAAACAATCACGACGGTAGAGGTCGTCACTCGGGTCCTCGTCGACCTCCTCCTCGGCATCGTCTCTGTCGAGTTACTGCGCCTCGACATCGCCTGGGTAGCCGTCATGGATTGAAGGCACCACGGGAAAGTGGTCAACTTCTCAACAAGTTAAGATAAGCTCGACATAAAAATATAAGCAAACAGAAAGTATAACAATCACCGACGTGACTCGACCATCTCACTCTAAACTCGACACAACTCACAATTCCATTTTCTCTCGACTCGACAATTTTCCGAATGCACACGCTGCATCAGGTATGTCGGAAAGTCCAGGTAAACCTTGGGATCCTCGCTCTCCCTAGGGCCGATCGGCTCAGGTCCGTGGCGTGGCGACGTCTAGTCAATCTCCGTAAACAAAGGGGACCTAGCACCCTCGATTATCCGGTCACGGCTCAAAAGCGTCATCTGACTCACCTAGCTCGCTCACTCGATGAACAATTAGCCGCATACGATATTCAGGAGTTAAACACAAAATATTCAACCGCATGTCAAATAAAAGAGCAAGCTCGACATGAAGAAACGCAATTCAACATGCAATACACACTTCACGACATATATTCAATCACATATTAAATACATGCAAAACTCAATCATATCACAACATTTCATCTCGACACAAATCAGTAATTCCATACACAATAACATAACCACATAGAATATGAAATGCCCTTACTTAAGGACTTATACAATAAAGCCTTAGAGATATCTAGAAGTAGCCCTTACCGAACTCCAAGTTAAATGCTGCTCGACAACGACCTCGACACAGCTGTCTTCAAAGAACTCGACAACGACTTCTCTTACTCGATCTCGACACGGCTGTCTTCAACGAACTCGACAACGACTTCTCTTACTCGATCTCGACACGGCTGTCTTCAACGAACTCGACAACGACTTCGATACGTACGCTTCTCAGTCGACCTCGACACGTCTGATCCTCGTTACGGATTCTTCGCTTCCGCGTCCTTGGATTCGCTTTCCGTACACCTCGATTCGAATTCACTCGGTCTCGGGAATCGGACTTCCTAAAACAAACACAACTCGGATCGATCTATGGTTCTAATACATCTAGCTCTCTCTTCCCAAACTCAACCACAACCCGGAAAATATATAAAACTCAAGAACTGAAAGATATTTTTCCTCCAACACAAAGTTAGGGATTTGATCGAATTCATGAAAAGTTATCGATGCTTCACGTAAAGATCGACAACAACAATATTCGAAGCAACGAGCGAAAAACCGTAAAATCGAAAGCGAACCAAAAATGGGGTTTACGGGCATTGCCGTGCGAGAAAAAGCGAGAGAAAGAAATTTTGTTTTACAAGCCCAATTAATCGGTTAAAAGATAGGTAATATTGTGAAGAAGAAAACCCATCAATTTGATATGATTTGGAAGCATAAAGCTGATTAAAAATGGAAGAAGATTTAGCGCTAAACAAGATATACAGATGAAAGAAAATCTGTTCTTCATACCTCAGCGGTGATGGTCGATCAGGCGAGATATGGGTCGAGAAGTTGATGATGAACAAAATTGATGAAGAAATCTTGTGCGAGAATCTCATTTGGAACTCACGGTTTCGTCGATGAAGATTTTTAAGGAAACAACGAAACACGAGGCGAAGGAGGAAGAAGAAAGAAGAAAAGAGAAATGAGTGAAGCGGTCGTGGTATCTGGTGGCGAGAAAGGGGTAAAAGCGTAACTCCAGCTATAAGATGCCAATCCCAATAATCATCTACCCGTTAACTCGTCCCTCCCATGCTTACCCTCTACTCTGTCGGTCTACGACAAGCGCACAATGTAATCATTACAAACAATATAATAATAACGCTGAGTAACGTTCGAAATAATACGAGGTGTCATCTCGACACGATGTCGACAAGAGTACTCGTGCAAATGTACAAAGTTCTAACACGAGTTCGTGAACGCGGTCTCCTCGGCTCGACTTGCGTCCTCATCATTTCGATGCAGCGACTTCATCAACTCGACTCAGGCACTCCTCATTTCGGCTAGTGTGCGTGGTCTCATCACCGACAAAAGATCTCGGCAAGCGATCTAGTCACGGGATCTCGACACAAGGTCTTGGTCGAGGTCTCGATACGTCGTCCTAATACGATGTCGATCTCGTCCTCGGGTGTTACACAACTGCGAGCAGAACCGTCACTGGCGAGAGAGGTCCGATCGCCGCAATCAATGTAGATGAAGAAGCGATCATCAGAGGTTCGATGATCCCAGAGATGCACCGGGAACAAGATGACATCATGGAAGACTCATTGTTGGATCTCCTGTTCAATGAAGAGGCGATGGCTCTTTGGCCGAGATAGAGGCTATCGGCTTAATCCCGGAAGAATTGGGCAAGCGACCCACAACCAGGAGGTTTGGAGGGGGACGTGTTTGTCAAGAAGCGAATGGCTACGTTAGCCGATACACCGGCTGATGAGGTCACCAAGGTAGTCTTTGAGAAACCTACAGAAGAGATGATGAAACATTTAAAGCCCCTTTACATCAGGGCCTATATTAATGGGAAGATTTTTGGAAGGGTCTTCGTGGATGGAGGGGCTGTGCTAAATGTCATGCCTGTGACAACCATGAGAAAACTGGGAAAAAGTCTTGAGGACCTAGTTCCCACCAACATGAAAATGTCCAACTTCCTGGGGGAACCTTCCAGAGCACTTGGAGTATTGATAGCTGAAGTCACAGTAGGCCCCAAGACCATCAAAGCAGCTTTCTTCGTGGTTGATGGCAAACCTTCCTATAGCGTGATTCTGGGAAGGGACTGGATTCATACAAGTCAGTGTGTCCCCTCTACTCTTCATCGAGCTCATGCTTTGGGTTGGAGACAACGTGGAAACAATGAAGCGAGATAAGAACCCCGCACCGGTAGAGGTAAAAATGTTGGAAGCCCTGTTCTATTCCCACACCTAGGCCTATTGCCATCCCAGAGGATTATGAGGAAGGGGTATGGAAAGCATGCAACCTTACTAATGAGGGGTTCAAGTTAGGATCTCAGGCCGAACCACGGCCCAATGAGCAGATAACTCATGAGTAAGGCATCCCAGGTACTCGAAGACCTTTTGGGTCGGCTAGAAATCTTTAAGGCCGAGTCCAAAGCGATGGATGCCATGATGGAAGATTATGACAACTGCGGAGGAAGAGGAGGTACTACTCTCCAGGGGAGGAAGGTGCGGCACCAAGCTCGATGAGGTGTGTGCGGTAGAGCCTATGGAATTGGATTCCCTCTTCACAAGATCGCTCCTGCGTTTGAGGCGTAAGATCCTTTAATCGAGATCAATTTGGGCACGGCGTAACAACCCAGAATCGTGAACGTGAGTGGATTGCTTGAGGAAGACCAACGGGGTAAGAAAGTCCGATTAATCCAACGGTACAAAGATTGCTTTGCCTGGAATTACTTGAAATGCCTGTCTGGCGAGAAGGTTGGTAGAACACAAAGTTGCCTATCAAAGCAGGATACAAACCGTTCAAGCAGCGCCTCGCAGTTCAATCCCCAACCGATGCCTCAAATTAAAGTGAAATTGAAAGACTATCAAGGCAGGCTTTATAAGACCGGCCAGGTACGTTGAATGGCTATCTAACATAGTCCCTGTCGTCAAGAAGAATGGCCAGATAAGAGTATGTATAGACTACAGGAACTTGAACTTGGCCACTCCCAAGGATAAGTATGCTATGCCTGTGGCTGACATGTTAGTCGATGTGGCAGCTACGCATGGCATTCTCACTTTTATGGATGGGTACTCAGGGTATAACCAGATCTTTCTAGCAAAAGAAGATACTCACAAGACAGCCTTCAGGTGCCCAGGAGCATTGGGGATTTCTGAATGGGTGGTCATGCCTTTGGGCTCAAGAATGCAGGAGCCACTTATCAAAGGGCCATGAATTCCATCTTCCATGACTTGATCGGCAAAACCATGGAAGTATACATAGATGACGTGGTTGTCAAGTCCGAGGATTTTGAAAGCCATCTAGTCGATCTAGAGCAGGCCCTGAAAAGGATGCGTTCCCATGGGCTAAAAATGAATCCGGCCAAATGTGCTTTTGGAGTGGCAGCTGGCAATTTCCTAGGATTTTTGGTCCACCATCAAGGAATAGAAGTAGACAAGAACAAGGTGAAAGCTATCCTGGAAGCCAGACCTCCTAGGAATAAAAAGGAGCTGCAAAGTTTGATTGGTAAGATCAATTTCCTAAGAAGGTTCATAGCCAATTCGGCTGGAAAAATGAAGGCTTTTTCCCCCTTGCTGAAATTAAAGGATACGGAGGATATGGTATGGGGGAATGAGCAACAACAGGCCTTTGACCAAATTAAGTAGCGTTGGCCAAACCTCCGTGCTAACGCCTCGGTGTCGTGAAGGCCACTCAAATTGTATATAGTCTGCTGAAGAAGATTCAATCGGTACTATTTGGCGCAGGATGCCGATGACGGAGTTGAAAGAGTCAGATACTATCTCACCAAGACCTTGAATGATGCGAAACCAGATACACCTATTGAGAAATTATGTTTATCATTGTTTTATGCTTGTACAAAACTCGAATATTATTTGTTGCCTAAGGAAATATTAGTTTTGTGCAAAATTGATATTATTAGGTATTTACTTAATAGGCCTGTCTTACAGGGTCGACTGACGAAGTGGGCCATTAAGTTAAATGCTTTCGCGCTAAAATACGTTCCGTTAAGAGCAATGAAAGGCCAGGCGGTAGCCGATTTTTTGGCTCAACACCCTTGTGTTGAAGTCAAAGACCCATTAGCCGAACACGTTGCATGTATTAATTTGAAACCTTGGGTGCTGATGTTTGATGGGTCACGAACCCAAAGGGTAGTCTTTGGCATCACCATCACTGATACAACTGGGAAAAGTTAGAAATTCATATGTCAGCTGGATCTTGGGTATTCTAATAATCAGGCAGAATACGAAGCTTTGATTTTAGGGCTTAAGATCCTGGCAGCCATGAAAACAAATTATGTTCAAGTCATTGGAGATTCACAGTTGGTAATAAAACAACTAACTGGGGAGTATAGATGCAATAACCCTAACTTGAAAGAATGTTATGAAACGGCTAGCAAGCTACTTCGCTTGTTTCGATGCGATAGTACATCACATTCCTAGAAGAGAATGAAGAGGCTAATGATTTGGCTCAACAGGCCTCAGGGTATAAAGACATGATAGTCAAAGTAAAACATGAAGAGTACCCAATCTGGGAGTGTGCACCAATAGGAGCGATCGACTCTTGGAAACAAGAGTTAATCGACTATCTTAAAGATCCTTCAAGCAGTACTGACTTCAAACTCAAGCAGAAAGCACTCAAATACGT
Organism: Calophaca sinica; assembly: GCA_037113605.1. Taxonomy (NCBI): domain Eukaryota; kingdom Viridiplantae; phylum Streptophyta; class Magnoliopsida; order Fabales; family Fabaceae; genus Calophaca; species Calophaca sinica. Next base: position 41,876,559 of record CM073735.1, read on the forward strand.
ATTGGTAGACAATGAAGTTTACAGAGAGCCATCAATGGAGTGCTACTCAAGTGTATTGACAAAGAGGAATCCATAAAGGTCATGGGGAAGTACATGAAGGAATCATGGATCTCACAGGTGGACCCACGATGAAATGGCTAATATACCGACATGGATATTATTGGCCTACCATCACGGTGATTGTTATCGGTATGCCAAAGGATGTGGCGTGTCATTTGCATGGTCCAATTCAAAGGGTTCGACCAAAAACCTCCACCCAGTGATAAAACCTTGGCCATTCAGGGGATGGGCAATGGATTTAATAGGCAAAATCTATCCACCTTCGTCCAAGAGGCATGCGTTTATCATAGTTGCGACTGACTACTTCACCAAGTGGGTAGAAGCCCAGCCGATGGTGAATGTGACTCAGGAGGAGGTGATTAGGTTTATACAATGCCAGATCATATATAGATTTGGAATACCTGAAACCATCACCACAGATCAAGGCACTATGTTCACTGGGGAGAAAGTGGTGGCCTTCGCACAACAATTTGGGATTAAGTTAATTCACTCATCCCCTTATTATGCTTAAGCCAATGGGCAAGCTGAGGCCACCAACAAAGTTCTTATTGATATAATCAAAAAGAACATTGAGGATAAGCCAAGGAAATGGCATGAAACATCTGAATGAGGCATTGTGGGCGTGAGGAACTCCAAGTGTAGTCTGATGGATTTACTCCGTGCCGGCTACCATATGGCCAAGATGCAGTGTTACCCTTAGAAATCAACGTGACTTCACTAAGAGTAGCACAGCCAAACCTGCTGAGCCTGGATGAATATCAACAGGCCATGTTAATGGAATTAGATTCGACCACGAAGATCGACTCATGGCCTTAGATCAGTTGAGCATAGCAAGCAAAAGATGGCTAGGGCTTACAACAAGCGTGTGAAGCCAAAAAGGTTTGTTGAAGGAGACCTGGTTTGGAAAACCATACTACTGTTGGGATCAAGGATCCTAAGTTTGGGAAATGGTCACCAAATTGGGAAGGGCCATTCATTGTTAGCAAAGCTTATCATGGTGGTGCTTATCGACTAGTCAACATGCAAGGCGAAGAGCTAAATAGAAGCATCAATGGAAAATACCTCAAGAGATATTACCACTATGTGGGAAGGCATATTGGAGAATTAAAAGCAGTGCATTAGCATAAAGGCAAAATTGTTTGTGGTGACCACAGTGGCCACCTAGCCAAAATTACAAAAGCTTAAATGTGAAACTAGGAAACCGCCTCGGGAACCTCACTTAATTTTTCCTCAACCTGGCAGACTGGATCGGTGACGATGCAGAGCATCGATCATAGCCAAGCTTCACTATATCCGATAGGTTCTGGCTGGCCGCACTTCACCTAATGCCTCCATCGAGGAAACAACAAAGATCTTCAGATCGCTTTGGCCGATCGGGTCAAGGATCGGCCGCTCACGATAGCTTCCTGTTTCCTAACCTCCTCTGGCGATGCTTGAAGGAGTGCGAAGCTTGATTGGCCTCGGCTAACCAGTAGCGGCTAGTCTCAAGATCTTTGTCTAAGCTCGTTTTCCGAAAGCGCCAAAGACCGCTAAATCACGATCCAAAGAGGAAGATTGCTTGAACAAATCATAACTTGTTGAGAGTTGACGGAGCTTTTGATTAAAGCGGCCGATTGAGGAGTCAACTCGCTATCTCCTTTTGATCCTCTCTAACTCACCAATGTAATGAGCCTAGCCGCTCATCTTTGTTCGCGGCGGCTTAGGCTTCATGATGCTCCTTCTCCAACAATAGGAAAGAGGTTTGGAATTGAGCCTTTTGTTCCTGGAGGTCCTTCAGTCTTTTGAGATCATGAGAAGTCACGTCATGAACCTCCTTGAATCGCCCGTATTGGAGAGACAGGTCGTTCAGTTGAAGAGCCAAGGTATGGTACACCTCTTGGCTAGCCGCAGGGATGTCAGCCGAAGTAGACAGCTTGAACAAAGAAGTCCTCAGATGGGCAACCTGCTCCCTGCTGGTTGGTATTTCCCCCATCAGTGCTGCATCAACTCTCTCCAAATGATTGGAAATAGGAGAGGAGACCGGCCGAGAAGGGTCACAGAGGTGAAATACTTCGGCTCTTCTTCGAAATAGGAATCATGAGTCAGTAGGAGGCGAAGGCATCTGGGAGCTTCATGGCCGCCTCTTCAGCTTGTGATTGGGGGTCCTATGGAAAACCATGGTTAACCGATTAAGTAAAAAAGTAATATATGTTGAAAGGATAAGAAATCGGTTGTACCGGTGGAGGAAATTGAGAGCTAGTGCCCTCGGAAAATTCTTGAACAAAGGAGGTAGGAATCTCCACACGCGGCTTCTGAAAGTAGGGTGGTTAAATTCAGGCTAACAAAGGATATTAAGAAAAAGGGAGATAAGGACAAGTTATGTACCTTTACCTTTGGCTGTTTGCCTTTGCTGGCCGAATGTGTTTTCTCTTTGAGCTTGGCCTGAACCTCGGCAGGTTCTTCTATTACGATGCCAGGGGCCCTTGTTCTTTTCTTGGCAGGAGGAGTAATAGGGTCGTCTTCAACGACAATGAATTGTGGAGTAGTGGTTGTGGCTACCATAAGACAAGAAAAGTAAGAAATTACTTTGAGTCTAAAAGCAAGAATTGCAAAGAGCCGAATATAGGGGCACTTACTTGGCTGAAGTACTGAGGTCTTCATCCTGGTAGAAGACCGTTTCTGAACTTGGGTTTGGACCCGGGGCTTGGTCTTAACATGAGTGCTTTTGGGTTAGCTCGACGGCCTCATCGCCTCGGCTACATCAGTGAGGATCAACCGGGTTGCATATCTATCCAGCCGATCAGGGAACAACCTGTCTTTCACTGATGGCCACCAATTGGCAAAAGCAGAAGTCTCACCCGATACGGGAGTGAAGGGGAGGAAGTGGAAGGCCTGGATCTTTTTGAAGTTGGTGGAAACCACCTCCATCACATCAGTGGCGCTAAAGGGCAGTCGACCCAGGCTCCCTACCATAGAGTCGTATGGCAAAGGAATGTGCTGTAACAACCCAAATTGCCTTGCCATGCAGTTTGGAAAGTAGAACTCAGCCGACGACTTGTTGTTTCGTGAGGTGGGTTTAAGACCACAAAGCAAGTCACGAGAGGTCAAGACTGAGCTCCAGTTAAGCTCCAAATGGTTCTGTTGATCGACCGGGAGAGGTCATTAGTGGAGAAGATCCGTAAAGGCCCAATACCTTTCTCCAGGACAGGCACCAATCGCCAGCCTATCCGGTCGGACCAAAGAGCTTGGTGGCCACAAAGAAAAGCATAAGAAGGCTCACAAGGAGTGGACACCAAATGGGTACCCAATACACTGCATCCCGGGAAGAACGCTAGGGTTGAAGCTGAGTCGATAAACTACGGAAAATAGAGTATTATCCGAGTTGTAAAAACCAGTGGGCCCTGAACGTTCACGATATCTTCACCCTTTGCACCGATCCATAATGGTGAGCAGCGGCGATAGAGGTATGAGAGGAAAAGGGTTCCCCAAGAAAAGTTTCCATCAGAGTTCACAAGAGCTACATAAAGTCGTAACTCTTGAACCACGGCGATGGAACCGAACAGAGAAAGTACTTCACGAACCAAGATGCGAAGGAATGCGTTGTGTTACGCATCGGACACGCACCCTACGGACTTGGCATTATTGGCAATGAAATTGGAGTATCCCGAGGTGTGTTTGGAAAAGTGGAATCCTAGTTCAGGAACTTGGAAGGAATAATGGGGAAGGACGTCATCGCCTGGGATCGGGAGCCCCAAAATAGCCGCCACGTCCAGAAGAGTGGGGGGAACCATACCCCAGAGAAAAGTGGAGGTGTTTGTGGCAATGCTCCAAGAATCAAGAAGCCATAAAGCAGTTCTAGGTTAAGGGGGATGTCCTTGGTTGACAGCATGATTATGTCATAGAGACCCCATTGTTTCCACTTATCGGACTTCACAGCCTTTAGCCGATCCACCCAATCGAGGTAGGGCTGAGACGAACGAGGCCATGAACGAAGATCAGTAGGTTTGGACCTGGTGGTAAACCAGTCGCAGGAAATGGGCAATGCGTACAGAGAGGGGGCCATATACTCCGTCAAGAAGACCGCCCCTTCACCCATATCGGAAGTGGAAGGAGCCAATGAAAGAGAGCCCTGAATCTCGAATAAGGGAGATTGGAGACCAGAGTCGGAAGCCTCAGGAGGGCTAAGCGAGCGGTCAAGGTTCATGGAAGAGGAAGAAGATTGTTCGCCATCATACGCGTGAGATTGGTTTTGAGAATCAGAAGCAGAAGACATGGTGGGCTTGGTTGCTAGGTGAAAGATGAAGAGGTTGGAGATGGTGAAAGCTACAGGAGTTAGGGCTGGAAGTAAGCGTAAGAGGTAATTCGACTGATGAGTATTTAAAGGAAAAGTAAATCACTGATAGTGGGATTTAAAGGCGAATAAATCGGATGGATGAGGATTAGCCGTTACGCGATTCAAAAAGTTGTTGTTAATGGATAACCTCACATTTATGATTTAAAAAGGTGATTTGACTTAAATCATTACGCCGCCCCAACCTAAACCTAGGATGTTACGGCTGAGACAGCGTAGGGGGGCAATTGTTTACACCCAAAATATTCACCAGAACCAGCCGAAGCTAGTCCCAGTCGAATGGATCAAATAGCCGATTGTTCAGCAGCCGATGTTCCTACCAGTCGATATGGCGTGTCAGCTGATAGGTTCGAAAGCGGGAAACTGGAAGCTATACATGGGCCTTGGACTGATTGGGCTTCAAGGAAGATATTCAGGCCTATGAGGATAGCATGGAGTCACTTATGGGATCAGGTTCTTGCTCCACGAGTCGAGTGACGTGGGAGTAATTTTGAATTAATTAAATATCCAAGGAAAAACTGATTAAGATTGTTCCCCATGGTTTTAGGAGCTGAGCGAGGGAATCTGAGGAGATCTTTGCACATAGAGGACCATTGGTTGAAGGGACGTGGCCATAATGCACTAATGCGCCTAGTTTTTAGGATCGTGGTTAGTGGGGCATGGCACGACTCAGCCGAATAACTGCCAACTAGGAATGTATCAGTGTTAGCCAACTGAACGTGGTAGATAGGGATAGTTCTTAGTTGCTACTATAAATACCCAGTTGTACATACATTTTAGAGGATCGATCAATCAAATAACTTATATTTTTTCGCTCAAAGCTTTTATTCGCAGTTTATGTTTACCTTTGCGTCCCAGTTTTTATCTTAGTTCACCGACTTAAACCTTTTTGGAGTGAGTTAAGGGACCCATAGCTAAGGAACAGAGTTCCTTCCTTGGCGTAATCGCTTGAAGAAAAGGGAATCACCGTTGTAAAAGTTAGCCGATCTACGGCTAATTGACTTTGCAGACAACAACCTCTGAGTCCTCTATAGTGTCAGCCAGCTCTAGTGCTGGCTCTGGTGCTTGCTTTTATTAGTTCAATTATTTAACATGTTCTGATAGAAGATAATGAAACGATTTACTGATAGTTTTTTTTGACAGGTGATTTACCGATAGTTATTACTAATCATAAAGAATGAAATTTCAAATTTCAAATATCAAATTTCAATAGATAACACTAGTAAGGCAACTAGTTTTGAACGACATAGTTTCCTATATCTTGGTTTTATCCTTGGTCAGCCCGACCCAACATGAATCGACTTGCACGAGCTCTGCCGAGCATGGGGTAAACTCTTGGATCACTATTATTTATATAGCTTTTTTTTTTGAACAAATATTATTTATATAGCTTATTCTTCGAACTTCATTATTTTGAATGCCAAAGGGCATTTTCCAATTATCTAGATATACATTTATATGATATATTTTCTTGGTAAATTCTTAGGTACCCTTTAAATTAGTTAGGTACCGTATCCATATTAACTGTTTTAATAAAAATAGTTCACTTATTTAATATTTTTCATATAACCGTTATGACATACATTTTTTATTATTTTAAAAAGTAAGCAACAAGTTATAAATAATTATTTCGATGCCTTAGAAAATATTTTACAAAATTGTTAATATGTTGTTCTTCCTCTTTTCTTTTGGACGTTTAGAATGCCTATCATACTAGAAAAAAGTGAATAATCAAATAGCAGTACCATATACCGATATCAACTTGTTTTCGATATCTAGGCTTTATCGGAAAAAGAAGAAGAAAAGAAATCAAATTTATATCGGGAGAAGAACCGTGAAGTGGGTACAAAAATAAAGAAGAGAGAATACAAAGAGACACCATATATAAGTTTTTGATAAAATCATTATTTAGCTTTAAAATGGTGCATCTACAGTTTAAAAAAGTCAAATGACTAATTCAAAATAATTAAAGTAGATTTAATGATATGATAAGTGAATATAAGCTCACTTAGGTACCGTATCCAACACTTCCACCGAGTACCGGATTTTCTTTTGTTACTGTTCCGGACTGGGCCGAGGCCCAATCCGGAGATCCAACGCCTTCAAGGCCCATTTCCGCTCGCCTCTCCGCCTTCCCTCGATGCCACGTTTCCGCTCGCCTCTCCGCCTTCCCTCAACGCGGCCGACCCAACGATTCTCAGCATTAAAGGAATTTAATGCCGACTTCCGGGTTTCACGGAACGGTTACTCATCGGTAACCGTCCTCAACTCATATTTAAAGAAGACCGCGTCGAACGGTCGAGGTAATGATTTTTCTACCACCTCTTCACTCACCTCGACACACCGACTTGAAGGCGTCGAGTGTTTGCAGTACACCCCAACACACCGCCGTCATCCGTCGCGAAGAAGAATCAGACCGCTTCCCTCCGGTCATCCTCTGAAGTTCTGTTCAGAACATTGGCGCCGTCTGTGGGAATCGTTTCTGATTTCATCTTCTTTGTCGAAGTCTCCCTTCTTCACTCGACGATGACTGGATCGAAGCGTCAGATCGCGACTAGCAGTTCCACTCATGCGAACGCAGATCTTGAACCACCAAACCCGCCGATAGCTCCGGCGGAACCACCTCACCATGAACCTGTTAATTTCATCGGTGAATATGAGAGACAGAGGAATAACCTTCCGCCTCCACATCAGAGTGACACCGTTCCGATCGTTGCTGCTCAAACCGATGCAGGAACAGAGACCGCCGCCGTCCTCATCCGTGAGTTCCGTGAATTCATTCGAAGCCATACCGAAGCGATGCATGCTCAGAATCAACGCCTCGATCGAATGGAGAATCAGCAAAAGGAACTCTCCGCTCGCATTGCCACACAGATCGAAAACAGAAAAGATCGACCTCGTGCCGAGACCGCGTGCACGAGCTCGTGATAAAGCCTTGTGCGTTGGCACAAGCACCTGATAAAGTGATCGACCTCGTGCCGAGACCGCGTGCACGAGCTCGTGATAAAGCCTTGTGCGTAGGCACAAGCACCTGATAAAGCCTTGTGCGTTGGCACAAGCACCTGATGAAGAGATCGACCTCGTGTCGAGACCGCGTGCACGAGCTCGTGATAAAGCCTTGTGCGTTGGCACAAGCACCTGATGAAGAGATCGACCTCGTGCCAAGATCGACCTCGTGCCGAGACCGCGTGCACGACCTCGTGATAAAGCCTTGTGCGTTGGCACAAGCACCTGATAAAGCCTTGTGCGTTGGCACAAGCACCTGATGAAGAGATCGACCTCGTGCCGAGACCGCGTGCACGAGCTCGTGATAAAGCCTTGTGCGTTGGCACAAGCACCTGATAAAGCCTTATGCGTTGGCACAAGCACCTGATGAAGAGATCGACCTCGTGCCGAGACCGCGTGCGCAGCTCGTGATAAAGCCTTGTCGCGTTAGCCACAAGCACCGATGAAGAGATCGACCTCGTCAGACCGCGTGCACGAGCTCGTGATAAAGCCTTGTCGCGTTAGCGCACAAGCACCGATAAAGCCTTGTCGCGTTAGCCTGGCACAAGCACCGATGAAGAGATCGACCTCGTCGAGACCGCGTGCACGAGCTCGTGATAAAGCCTTGTCGCGTTAGCACAAGCACCGATGAAGTGATCGACCTCGTCGAGACCGCGTGCACGAGCTTCGTGATAAAGCCTTGTCGCGTTAGCACAAGCACCGGATAAAGCCTTGTGCGCTGGGCACAAGCACCGATGAAGAGATCGACCTCGTCGAGACCGCGCGTGTACGAAGTTCGTGATAAAGCCTTGTCGCGTTAGCACAAGCACCTGATGAAGTGATCGACCTCGTCGCGAGACCGCTGCACACGAGCTCGTGATAAAGCCTTGTCGCGTTAGCACAAGCACTGATGATGAGATCGACCTCGTCGCGAGACCGCGTGCACAAGCTTCGTGATAAAGCCTTGTGCCTCGCACAAGCACCGATGAAGAGATCGAGCCTCGTCGAGACCGCGTGCGAGCTCGTGATAAAGCCTTGTCGCGCTTGCACGAGCACCTCTACAATTGGATACGCGATCTAGTACTCGAGCGACCTACCAGGCCCACCTCTGCAATTTCAAAATTCGACGGCTTTAAACTTCGCCACGTCGTTGACCTTGATTATTTGATGACCTCAACCTTGCCGCTTGGACACCGGATCAACTACTCTCACAGGAAGTATAAAATTCGACTCACGAGCACTTTACTCGGCGTAAAAATTAATGCTAACTTTATTACATCAAGTTGTTGCAAATTGTCTATACTTTGGACAGAATGTAACCTCGTGCCGAGACCGTGACAAAGCCTTGTGCCTTGCACAAGCACCTGATGAGGAGATCGACCTCGTGCCGAGACCGCGTGCACGAGCTCGTGACAAAGCCTTGTGCCTTTCACAAGCACCTGTGATCGACCTCGTGCCGAGACCGCGTGCACGAGCTCGTGACAAAGCCTTGTGCCTTGCACAAGCACATCAAGCCTCGTGTCGAGAACTGCTTCAGCAGACGTGGAACACGAAGATCTCGAACGAACTAATGAACAAGCACGACATGACGACACTTGCAGTTCCTTACGAACAAGGACGTCGAACGTCGACATCAACGAACTTCGACAACAAGTCACCACCTCGACATTCGAGCTAGCGACTTGGGGGGCAACTGTTCCGGACTGGGCCGAGGCCCAATCCGGAGATCCAACGCCTTCAAGGCCCATTTCCGCTCGCCTCTCCGCCTTCCCTCGATGCCACGTTTCCGCTCGCCTCTCCGCCTTCCCTCAACGCGGCCGACCCAACGGTTCTCAGCATTAAAGGAATTTAATGCCGACTTCCGGGTTTCACGGAACGGTTACTCATCGGTAACCGTCCTCAACTCATATTTAAAGAAGACCGCGTCGAACGGTCGAGGTAATGATTTTTCTACCACCTCTTCACTCACCTCGACACACACTGACTTGAGCGTCAGAGTGTTTGCAGGTACACCCCCCCCAACACACCGTCGTCATCCGTCGCGAGCGCAACCGCACTGCTTCCCTCTGGTCATCCTCTAAAGTTCTGTTCAGAACAGTTACCAATGAATGTGATTTACGTGATTAAATCTATTGGTAATACTCTTTTTGTGTGCAAGAGTGTCCCAGTCAACTATATCCATCAACAAGTTAAGATGTATAAAAAAAAAAAAAAACCCTCAAGTGTCAATCCACATAAATTGATTATCGACTATATCGAATCTATGAAATTCTCAGTTATATTTTTTTATGACAAAATTCTTAGTTATCTAGACGAAGCTAGAGGTTGTAAGATTATGATGAATTAGTAAAATTAATTAAAATATAAGTGCGAGGCGGAGTGAAGATTTAATTATCTCAGTGCTTTAGTCACCTGTGTAATTAATTAATTAACTAAATAAAAGATTTGATTAAGACAAAAAAAATAAATAAAAGATTTGATTATCTTGGATACATATTGAGAATTGCGTAAAAAACATCAATTGAAAAATAATTATGACAAGAGCCTCACACACACACGCGCGTACACACACATACTAGTATTGTGTATAATTAGAAATCACTCAATTTTCATAATAAAAAACAAGAAATCACTCAATTTTATAAATTTTTAAAGGATTTTATTTGGATTATTGAATTTGAGATTTTTTGCTTTTTTTATTGGTACAAGATATTTTTACTTTTATTATTAGTTAAGTGATTTAACTTGTTCTGTGTAGGAGATAATGGAATGATTTACTAATAGCCTTGTTTGACAGGTGATTTGCTAATAGTTATTACTACTTATTATAAAGAATGAAATTTCAAATTTCAATAGATAATTAACACTAGTAAGACAACTAGTTTTCAACTAGTATAAATTTCCTATATCTATTTACAATTTAAACACAATGTGCATTTTTTTTTTTATAAACTAAACACAATGTGCATTAAATATTGTATAAAATAAAATCTTTTTTTTGACGGAATAAAATAAAATCTCATCACACTCGATCGCTTTATCTTAATATATATTTACCTGATTCTTTTTATACGTTTAGGATTTGAAAAATTAGCCTCATCGTTTGATAAGGAGCGGAGGGAATTAGAAGTATTACTACTATATCGTATTTACTATTTCAAGGTATTATTAATTAATATATTTAAGACGATTTTGATTGCCTTGCATTCCAAGTTTTTACCATAAATATGTGACAGAGTGGCATAATAATTATCCATATCTTTGCCCCCAAGACATTGACCCATGTTACTATTTACAGTACAATTGTGTTCGTAGATAGATCACTTGTCTTGAGATTTGGAAGGCTCTACTCTCATTAATGAAACGGTGTTAATTTGAAAAAAAAAAAAATCAAAATCAGTTAGAAAAGATTTCCCTGATATTCAATAGATTTTCGGAGATATTGTGGGAGATTTTTTTTTTGTGATAAGGATATTATGGTCCTGATAATTAACAGCCCATCAGTGTTTCCTATTTGTATTACTAATAGAACTCTAAAATATTATATATTCGTGCAAACCATCGTTTACATGAGACCACAAATTAACCCCAAGTATTAATTATTCATCAAACCCTCCTCTTGCCGCACGTTCCTTCATGGCGGAAAATATGTGTCTAGACAATGTGTTTGATATATTGTCTTGGTTACCAGGAAAAACAATTTGCAGGTTCAAAACCGTTTGCAAGTCAATCTCCCAGTTTTCAGAGGAAACACTTTTTAAAACAAAGCAGGCTGAGAATTCTCTGTCAAAGGAAGACACGTGCTTCATCATTCAACCTGATCCGTACCGAAGGCACGACAAAAGAGTTGAGTTACACCCATTACCAAAAAACCAACCATCTTCCGGTGTATCCAACAATTTTATGAGATTCCTCTCAAAGTCAGCCAAAGTCTTAAGTTCCAGTAATGGTTTGATTCTTTGCTGCACTACAAATAAGGACCCAGTTGAATTGTTCCTTTGCAACCCAGTTACACAAACTTGGTCACCGATTCCTGACCCGGAGCTACTTTGCGGACACCCTGAAGTTCATGTTGGCGTCTTGTTACAATGCTACCATGATAATGACTACTTGATAATTCTTTGTGAAAGCCCAATGTATTGGTCGTCGAGTTATGTATGCAAGGTTTACCACGCGAAGGAAGGCGCGTGGAAAACAATGAAAAGGGATTTTTTCGCTGGTAGTAGGAGCATGACGTTCGATCAGCAGCCTGTGCTTCATGATGGAGCACTTTACTTCATTTCAGATAGTTTTCCTTACATTGCTAGATGGAGTGCTTATTTTAAGCCCTATATAATGTGTTACAATTTGGAGAGTGGAATTTCAACCATGGTCAAGTTACCGGAAGCAGCAACAAGGGGTTCTCATGATGTGAGATTCACGTGTAAGATGGGGATCTTCAAATGGGAGAAAGTGTCAATTTGTTTGGTGAGATTGAGAAAGTCTGTGTTCACGGTATGGATTTTGAAGAAGAAGAAGAATAAAAATAATTGTCATGGGAAAGGGATTAATTGGCAAATGGTTATGAAAGTGAGAGTGAAGGCAATGGGATTAAAGGAGAAAGATCCTCAGGTAACAGGGTTTATGGTTATGAACGGTGATCTTTTGGTTTTTGCTACAGAGAAAAAGGTTTATAGTTGTGGTTTGAGCGGTGAAAGATATATGATGGTTGAAGAAATATGTGAAAATAGTTGTGGATCTAGACCACGCTTTATTTCCTACTCAGATACTCTTCGTCCATGTGGAACTGGTGCTGCTGCTGCAACTTTTCCTTGTTATAATACTTGTCGTTCCAGTCAAGATAATATTCGAGACTTACCACTACAAAATTTATCCTTTAATAGATTGTAGAGTTTATTTCCTGCCAGTTATCTACGTACTGTCATGTTTTTATTTTTTTGTTGCATTTCTTGGGCTGATAGTAATGAGGGGTTTGTGGCTGGCTTGGTTAGGTGTTATATGCAATTACCAAGAAATTGATTGTATTTTTGTCTTATTTGAACTTATTGATGTACCTATGGTCCGCTGGATCTTGCACCTGGAGGTTTCAGTTTTATTACGTTTTAATGAATGAATGAATTTTTTTTGCCTTTGAAAAATATGCTGCCAGGTTTAGTAGATTGTAGTATAGTTTTTAGAAACGATGTAATATTTTATTTTATTTTATTTTATTTAATAGTATAAATTTAAGGCAAAAGTAGTTGTGGGTTTTGGATTTATTATTGTTATTATCTTTCATAAAAACTTCTCTTTGACTATAGTCCAAGAGATTACAACTTGAATAATGAGAGGCAGCATTCCTCTACTACTTCTTTGCCGAATTGATATATCATTTAATTCTTAAATTCCTTCCTCATTCTTGCTTCAACTGATAATAGTCATTACAAAATAAAATATAGTAATCATTTTAAATTTCTTATGTTATCACAATATCATTAAATCACCAAAAGCTAAAACTCCCACTTATAACCTTTATTTGATTTTCATCTCTGTGATAAAAATATATATAAGTACGTTCATCACGTGAGTAATTGATTATTATGTACTTTAATCTTTACTTTTGATTTTGATCTAAATACTGCAGTTGGATATTGCTTTCACCTCTTACCTAAAATTAACTCTCACACGTATTTTACGGAAAGTATTTTAGATGAAGTATGCCATGAATTTGATAATTAACATGTTAATCTTACTGTAGGATTTCGAATTAAGATGACTAAAAAGAAGCAACAGTGAATTAATGCAGAAAGGAATGACGGTATTTATGCTTCAGTTGCCACTTAAAAAATTTATGACATTTATAATTGAGAGGCTGAGGATGGATTTCAATAATAATTGTGTGATTTCATCATTTCAACAGCAAATGACTGTTATAAGTCTTTTTGTTCATATTACTCTGGATTTTTTGCTCTATAGTTAACTCCTTGTTTTAACTTTGTATTTTGTCTATAATTTAGATGTTGCTTATTTGTTTTAGCTATCCCTAAACAGTTACTTGCTGTCTCGTGTGTAATGGTTGCTAACTAATCAAATACTCGATGTTTTATCAAGATTCCTTTAAGCTGTCCCAAGCCAAAACATTTTTGCTACCATTTAAACATTGGAGGCACAGGACTAGACTCTTTGGCTCATCTTTTATTAGGATTTTGGGTCTAACTCATTCTTACAAAATCGGTTTTTGAGGAGTGTCATTTGGTTATAAATTCTTTTGAGATCTTACCTCTTTAGTCTATGTGGCACCAGTTTTTCCCAATACCCTTGCTGAGACAAATTTGTATGTCTGGTCCGCAGCATAGGCGCACAAAGGGTGGAAAAAAAATGTCTTCATTTTTCCAAACATTCTCTGAATAATTTGCAGCTAGATAGCCTTCATAAGAAAAGTGTCATTTCTGTCTTTTGTCCTTATTCTTTAACTCTTTTTTATTTTTTATTTTTATTTTTAAAAGGGATTGGAGAAGGGGATATATTATTATTTCAGTGACACTAATGGTCATATTACAACTGTCCCGAGGAGATTTGAACCATGTCTCTTGGGATTAGAAAGTCAAGCTCCTACCACTGAACTAGCACCCCATAGACATGAAAAGCAGCATCCGCTGGATTCGAACTCACGCCCCGTAGCAAATAGGCGCGGGCACTAACCGCTCGACTGATGGGTCGTGCTGTCTTATTCTTTAACTCATTCCACTAAGCCAGAGCTCAAAACAGGGTGTTTTATTATTGAGATGGTGCTTTGACCAGTTCATTATTATACACCATGTACATTGTGACTTCTGGATTTATGTGAGATCATTTTGCTTTGTCTTTCTCCAGTTACTGTCTGAAATGTAGTTGTTTTAATTTCTTCTTCTCTTTGCTTCAACAATGTGCTTCCATGCTCTTTATATTTTGTTTCTCTTTCCATAACCCTTATTATATTTGTATTTTGTTCAATATGTAGAATTTGTAAATGATGGGAAGAAAGAATTAATTTTACTTGGAGATAGGGTTGTACTTGCCACTTTAGGCTTCGACCTGAATGTTCAACATCCATATAGGCCACTTGTCGAGGCTGTAAAGAGGTTTAATGTTGGGAAGAATATATGCCCTTGCTGCACAAGTCGCATGGAACTTTGTTAATGATGGGTATGATTAAGTCGCCATTTGTGATAATTTAACTTCGTTGAATTCATATTGATATATAATATATATGTTCATAACTGGAAAGTGACTTTCAGGGTATGGAGATCGCTCTGCCTACAATTTCAGCCACATCAGTGTCAATGGTACCACTAAACCAAACGTGTGTTGGTTACTTGGTTTGTAATAAGAACATTATAAACTCAATACTTTCTTTTTATTTTTGCAATAGGGAAATTTAATGTATATCATCAGTACACTTATTTTTATTGGATTATTTTTTTTTTCCATTTAAAGGAACATATATTTGCTAAGATTTTTTCATGTAAACGAGTCCATATCTGTTAATAAATACATAAGTAAAAAGACAGGATGGATTTTCTTTTCAAGTCCAAAGTGCCCGGTACAGGTGGAACTGAGATGCTGGATTGTTACATGTTCCTAATCTAGTGGTCCCCCCCTCCTTTTCAAAAACAACACACACAAACACACACACTTGCTCCCCATGTCCTGTTTGCCATCTAAGACCCCCTTTCAACGAGGTCCGAGTAGACCAAAAGTTGCACCATGTATATGAAGGGTTATGGTCAATTGACACCTCAGAAAAAATCCCCCTCGAGTAGGGACGGAGCCAGACTTCAATTATATCAGGGGCCAAATATATAAAAACAGGAGCTCATCCAACAAATATGTAACTTATAGTCACTCATGCCCAAATAACATTAATAGATTTTTAATTGGTTCAACAAGATTTCACTTTAGAAGTCTGACTACGTAATATGACACCTATACAATACTACACGTGTAGGTAGTTATGGAAAATTTTTAAAATTCAGATACGAGAACATAGCCTGAATACGTTAATAAAATTTTCTAAAAGAAATTATATATGGAAAAAGTATCCTAAATAATAATTTTTAAATATTTAATAACATATTATGTAATATATTCAATAATATGTGTGTAGTTCAGTTTTTTTGGTGCTATTTGTTCAGAATTGATTAAATAGTAATACATGATAATAACTATAACACAATTTATTTTCAAAAACAATCACAATTATTATATCAAAAAAAGAAATAATCATAATTATAATTGTGAAAGCGTGAACTCACTCTTCTTTAAGGCTATGATGTGACTACTAGGGACACCATACTTTATTAGAATTGAGAAACACTCTGCACAATCACTCTAATCTAGAGTATAAAATAGAATGTTAAATTATATTTTTCGTCCTTATGTTTATTTTAGGTTTCAGTTTACTCGCTTATGTAATATTTATTCCAAATTGATCCCTTATATTTAAGGATTGCTCCAACGTGATCTCTCTTTTTTCCGCAAAATATGGAGGAAAAAAAGATACCGCGTTGATATAATTTTTGTAATATAAGAAATCATTCGAAAAAAAAAAACCACATTAGTATAACTTCTACACATAAATGATCAATTCAAAATTTTTAATACATGAGGAACCAAATTGAAATCTAAAATAAATATAATAGGTCAAAAATATAATTTAGTCAAATAGAAATGAGTGCAATGAGGCAACAAAAGGAAAGCATAATTGCCGATTTTTAGCAACCAAGGGCCAATCGGATTACTACTAATATTTTTAGAAGTAAAATAAAAATAACAACCAGGGGCCCTGGCCCTTGATTGCAGTAACGTGCGTCCGTCCCTGCCCTCGAGGAAAGTATTTAGAAGATTCAAGTAACTAAAACATTTGGGGTTTTGGAGATGAACTTCCAATCTTGTTTTCCAAGTATTGCCAAGTTGAAAGCATAAAGATTGTAGATCCAATCCACCATGCTTCTTAGGCAGTGTGAGCATATCCCTAGCAAGCCAGTTTACGCCCTTTTGTTGGAACCCCACCAAAAGGAGTTGAGCATCTGTTGGAGATCTTCCCCAAAAGAGGAGGAATAATATACATGCTCATACAATATGAGGGGATAGCCTGATATGCAGATTTTAAAAACTTCCCTCCTAGCCATAGATAATGTTTTCCCCTCCCAAGATTTATCTTCTTCCGAATTTTGTCCTAGATAAATTTTGTCCTAATTATTTCTCCGATCTCAAACTCTTGAGTGCACCAAGAAAGGAGGATAGTGCAACACAAGAAGTAGGGCTTACATTTGTATTGAAGAGAATCTCTGATGTTTGCAACTTTATGGATTAACTTGAGGCGCATTCATACTTGGCTAGGATCTCTTGCATGGCAAAAAAAATCATGCTCACTAAAACAATTTTCTTTTAGGTTATAAAACCTAACAAATTAAAATAAAAATTACATTATAGGGACTAAAACGAACAAAAAATACTCATAGACTAAACGAAAAAAGTGATATATTACAACAAAAACTTATTTAAGCTTGTATTTAACTATCCTTCTAAAATTTGATGGTCTATATATAAATGTGTTTTCAGTTTGATCTAAACGCATTTCTTTTTTGTAAAAAAAAAAATGCATTTCTTGAAGAACAAATTATGACATGACAAGAAGAAGAAAAATTAAAGTTTTCCTTCTTGCTCGAATAGCTTGGCCTTTGGTAAGCTTGCTTTTGGGTTAATGGCAAATAAAAAGGGTGTTATTATTGACACCTCGATTTTTGCTAATACACCCCACCGCACCTTGTTTGTTTTTCTCTTCTGAATTTTCGCCCGTTCGAAATTTTATATGCAGACAGAACTTAAGTTTCGTTTTTTAAAAATTTTACACCCATTCCCTCTCACTTCATGTGCTAGTCTCCATATGATGACCATCATCCCTTTCAGCAGATTTGTTGGTACTCAATATGGATGGCAAAACGGGCCAATTCAGGCCAACCCGGCATGAACCCGCTCAAAAACAAGTTGGCATAACCGGCCCGCCAAGGATGATGGGTTAAAATGTTGAACCCAACTCGTCCCTAGCGGGTTTGTGGACCAGCTCGTTAAAAAATAAAAACATAAAAAATAAATATTAAAACTAAAATTTGGGCTAAAATGGGGCCAAAATGGTGGGTCAGCCCTTCTAAAACGGACCAAAATGGCAGTTTGGCCTACCCGAAATATGTTAAAAAAAATCGTTACTCCCTTCGTCTCATTTTACTTGTCCTATTAGTTTATGCACACCTCTTAAGAAAAATATTGAGTTTACAAATTCTCATGATAAAATGACACGTTTGGACTAAAATACCCCTTATTAATTGGAGTAGTGGAGTAGTTAAGTAGAAAAAATTCATTAATATAATTTGTTGAAATACAAGAGGTATTGTTGGAAACAAAGTAATTAATACTTTTTGATTTTCTAAAGAGACAAGTAATTTAAGACAATGAAATATTCCAAAGATGACAACTAAAATGAGACGGAGGGAATAGAAAATAAGAAAATAAATAATTAAAAAATATATGTTAACCCGACGGGTTGGCCCGACCGGACCTGCTTGTGGCCTGATGGGTTGACGGGCTAGGCAGGTTGGGGTAGGTGAGTTGGTGGGCTAACATGTGGAAGCCTATCCCGTCCCATTTTAGGTGGGTTGGCGGCCGGCCCATTGGGCCCAACCCACTTTGCCATCCCTAGTACTCGAGGTGGATCAGGTGCGGCAAGATGAGGCACTCACATCTTTCGGAATGGATTCTACGCTAGTTCGGTTACGTCTAGAGCATCTCACGGGATGTCTAAAAGTATTTAGATTGTGATGTTTATTTTCATATTTTGTCTGTGCCTTTAGAATTTTTTCTAGACAATTTTAAAATGTTAACTATAAGTGACAAATTCAAAAAAAATATATATATATATATATGAGTAAAAAAAATTAAAAGGCAACCATACGTGCAAAATTTTAAACCACAAGTTCAAAAGATTTTAATATATATAACATTCGGATGTAAACTTTTGAAAGTTATTTTAAGCTTCGGTAGATAACATTCGGAGCTTATCCGAATGTTATGCAAACAATTGGATGTTGTAAAATGTCTGGCAGTTAATTTCTGAAAGACAATTTACCCTTGACCTAAACCAGAAGTTAACTTTTGGAAATGGGCATTTTGTAGGGGGGAAAATATGAAAAGACTCTATAGGGGTGTATTAGCTAAAGTGGGGGTGTAAATAGTAACACCCATAAAAAAGAATAAAAAAAAAATTCCAACTGAATGAGCAATGGCTCACTAAGAGGAGGTAATCACTTTTTAAGTAGGCTAGTGCATTGTGCAGTTGGTAATTTTTATAAATCGGCTATCTCATGCGCGCAATTGCGGAGACTAGGGTAGGACCACATGGGCGGCAAAACTCTCCCTCGAAAGTTTTAACGCTGCTGCATTCTCATACTCGAATTCGAACCCAATAACGTTGATAAGCCAAAAAATACCCCTGCCATCTCATTCAAGCGCCCCCTCGATTAAGTTCAATCTTTCCTTTTTTATGCATGATAAATTAAATCTTTCAAAGCTCGGTTTGGTAAGATCAAGAAGTTAGCATATAGCTTATTAGACTAGTTTATAAGCTTGTTTAACCGAATAAAAGGTGTTTGATAAGCAAACTTATCACACTAACTTATAACTTTTTTGAGATGCTACTTGAAATAACATCTCAGCTTATAGCTTTCTATATTTTCTCCCATTTTTATCCTTATTATTTTATTCATATTATTTTTTCAAATTTAAAATAATAAAATCTTATCATTTTTCGTCATGTAATATTTATCAATCATTTAATATTTATTAGTTAGTTAAACAGCTAATTTTACCAAACACTTCAAATTTAATTAGCTAATTTTTCAACCATAAGCTAGCTTACGGCTTATTTTTACCTAACCAAATCCATGCTTTTTAAACAAACAAATCTGATCCTAATGTTAAAATTCCATTCAATTACCAAAGAATGTGCATAATTTTTCGCGTAAAGAGTGGCAGATAATATATATTGTCAATAAAAATGAAAATAAACACCAATGAAGCTTGATTAAATCAAGTATAAGAACTTGATTTAAACAATTGAAGCTTCAACAACCAAAATCACCTCTTTTTGAAACTACATGGACCAAAAGTACAATTGCATCTTTCAATTTTTGCGCACGAAAAAAAAAACTACCACCCAACAGTTTTAATTTCACCACGATGAGACTTGTATGCTTACTTCACAATATACAACACAAAACAGTGTAGAGAGAGAGTGACTGATATCAAACTCCAACGACATGACAAAATGACTTCCGTTACTTGGCAAACCCAGGGGCATGTAAAAGTAAAACAGCTATATGAATTAATCCAGATGAGGAACCCAAAAATTAAATATCTGGGCCAAAACAAATAGGAAAAAATGAGACAAAAATATCTCCTTCATTTGCTATGCTGCTGTCGCAGAGGTAGTTCTTAACTCGATTCTCTATCCTTTCTTTCCGCAATACCCAAACTCAACGTCCTTTTGAACCATTTATTTTCTCCATTAAACAAAATTTGACCAGAACCTTAAAGAATCATGTCTCAGGTCTTGCTTCCCTTATTCTTCAATTCATGCAGGCTCCGATCTTCTCCTTGTTAAGAACAAAGGAAAGAAAGGAAAATAACTGAATGCAACAGCATAATGCAGGACACATACATCATTGGTGAATTCCCCAAACCAAAGTCTAGAATCCATACGCTGTCAGTCTCTACTATTATCTGCCCTCAAGATTGGACAGCCAGCCTCTGCAGATGCTCAAAGAAAACTTGAAGGCTCACATCATCGGTAAATATTACATCTGAACCAGCAGCCATCTCGTGCGCATTATTATATGTTGCTGATGGATTAAGCTTCGCTAATAAAAATCTAGCCTGTTAAAGAAGTCAATGAAACCCTGGTAAGCTTCCTATCACAAAAATCTAAACTTAGGAATCAATGAAAGGGAAAAAAAAAAGGATCATCAATGCGTTGTAGAAAGGCTAGAAATCATCAATATTGCTCACGATTGGATGAATTTCGGGAAAGAGTCCACAACAGTTAATAAGACAAATAGCACTCGAATTGGTCTTGCTAAACAATACTGACCTGGGAACCATGTTGATCACACACTACCAATCTAGGAACAGGGAACCGTTCTCTAGTTATTGCTTCGGCATCATCTTGCGGAGCTCGTAATAGTTGTGCAAAAGCCTGTACCATAAATTGAAGTTAGCAACAGGTGAGAAAAGGAATAATCGTAAATGCAATGCTTGACATTAACTATAAAAATGCCTCTAAGCAAAACAACTTCCATAAAAAACTAACAGAAAGTAACTAATGCTTATAGATTAAATTGTAAAATCTAAGATAATTTGTAAGCAGAATTTTCCCGTAATAACAATTTCTTTAGCAGGACATGATTGTGCACAAACCTGGTGTTCTGGTTGGTTCTGGTATCCCAAGTTGCGCCATTGAGCTATTGTCATCCCATGAAAAATAACCACACTAAAATATGAATCTAGCAACAGAATCCGGTCTGCAGCAATGGAAGCCACATCCAACAACGCTGGTGCAGGCAGTGAATTAAATGAATATGATATTAGAGATGGCTGAATCATGACAGCCGCATTACTAATATTTTCCCGGTTTAACAACATGCGGAAGTATGCAGTCTCATCTGGACTGTTGTTAAAAACCTGTCAATATATTACACCATCCATATACCACAAAGTTAAAATAAGAAGTTTGACAAGCAGGACAAGAAGAAAACTACAATAACAGACAGGTACCTGTACAAACTGTGAGCGTCGCAAATTGAACATAAATTGGGGGAACAGGGAGAATGATGGATTTAATGTAAAAGATGATGGATCATCCTTGCGGTAGTCCCCAAACTTAGAACAGAGGCGAATGAGGAACCTATCCAACCACCGTGTGGCATCAAATGTTTCCTGATCAAACAAAATTGGTCAGCAAGGCATTCATTTATACTAGTAAGAGTTAACTTGAAATTTGGCCACAGCTAATACATGTCCAACAACTTGGATTTACATTTGATAAAACAGTTATCTGTAGCATGTTTTAGCAAAACAATTGAACATGCGCAATTTTCATCAAACCCATCAATATCAAAGCTATTCTTCCAATTTTATATTTTACTGTAACTCCCCACTAGCACCCATTTTAGCAAAGATATAATTTACAGCACTACAGCAAATAAAATCCAATAGTCTGAATATAGTTTACCAATTTTAGGAATACTAAAAGAACAACAGATAGTAACACAACTTGTCACATACCTCTGTCTCCATTTTCAGAGAAGCAAATCTAGCCATTACCACTGCAGCAGTTTCTTGGTCAAATCCCTGAACCAATTCCTGAAGAGCACAATAATGTAAGTAATTAAAAAACCCGCCATTAATCAATTTAAGAATCTCAATTTCAATAAATAATAGTCCTACACACTAAATAATTAGGGACTAAACAAATAACTTTCAGTTTACGTCACAGATATACACAATAAACACACGTAAAAGTAAATGCATTTAGATTAGATATCTGTATATGACATAACTTGAGAATCAGACTTGACAGCATCAAGAAAGAGTAAAATATTCAAGCTTCTTAACAGCATGATAATTTAGGAGTTCCAACTGTTTCTCTGACATTGACAAATGAACAGTCATCCACAGTCACGGATATAAAAAAGACTGGAACTACCTCAGAGCTAACAGCGCTATCTACCCATCTTCTAGTTACTGTTGTCACACGAAGCACTAATTGACCATCTGGGCTCTGGTAACTGCAATAAGAACATGACCATTAATATTCAAGGCCCAATGAGGAAGTGGAGAGAGGCACAAAATCATATATATTGAGATCCTATTTGTGATATTTCCCCAACATAACCTTGTCAGGAACTGCAGGTACAGTTGTGGGTTCACAGTTCCTGGAGTATTTGAACGATCACTTGCTGAAAGATCAAACATCACAGTCAAGCATGTACTCTTGTCAAGGCCACACATCTTCCATGCTGTTGTGTTCCCCTCTCCTATGACCGTATCAGCAACAGAAGGCCCTTTCTGCGGTATGTGATAGTAACCATCAAAATCCAGAAATATCATGTTGTGATTTCTCAGACTGAGTTCTGTTGACCCAACACAATCTCTAATTCCAGAATCAATAAGCAATACAAAATTAAGAGTTTCAAACATAAAATCGTCCAACCTTCTCCATCGATGTGCAAGGTCCAATTATTCCCTGAATTTTGATTTCCTTTGAGCAATTTATCTCGAGGGTTCCACTGAAACATAAACAAAATTAGCAGCAATCATGTCTGATAATGGATAAGGGAAATATATCTAGAGAGAATAAGAGACGGGGACAGAGAAGTGAAAGTGTATTAATAATGCAAAAATATCTGTAAAACATTCGAAATTAGAGAATGCTCACTTGAAACAAAGACCAAGAGATTGCTCCCCATCCTCAAAAACCCGCTTAAAAGAGTCCTTGAAGACTGAATGACCAAAACTTTCAGCCAGGACAACAAGGCCACCGGTTCTTTCAACTGCAACTTTCATTTCTGCAACTCCAACCTTCAAATTTAAAACAACCATGAATCATCACAAAACAAAGGATTCACATAATTAGCTCCTAATTGTTTTTCAATGCAACATTCTGACAATATACTAACTCTGTTTTCATGAATGCCTACTGCATGATATAAATAAAAACTTTCTTGCAGTACATGGTAAGAAACCAAGATTGGAATTTGAAATATTACCAGCTTCTCTCTCAAGAAGATAATACAATTGGTAAATGCAACGCCGTCAATATAAACACCCATATGGATGTAAGTGGCACATTTATTTACCACGTTGAATATATAGCTTTACAAGTCTTGTAGCCAAGTGTTACCAGTTAGGGGGGAAACAAAGGTAAGTTCAGAAGATATACTCAAGTAAGACCCAAAGACTTTTCCATAGGGAATGTTAAGGATAACATGGTTCTAGTTAATGTATCACAAAAATGGGGTAAAATGTAAGGTATTTTTAAGAAATTAAATCAAGAAACAGCACTCCACTGGTAATGTTAAGGGGCCATTTGTTTAGGCTTATTTTAAGAGAAAAGTACTGTGTTCAATTAAAATTAAAATATATCTCTAAAAATTTGCGTCATTTGGATAAGTTATTAAAAAAGACAAAAAAAAAAATATTTTGCTTTCCAAAGCTTATCCAAGTGCGCGCTTAATTATTTACAAATAAATTGTTTAAAAAATATGAAGCATGAAAATTGTCAAACATCACGGCAGAAATGCTGGATTAGATTCCTTCCAATGCAGAATTTGGAAACACTGAGCTGCTCCGTAATATTACATTCGATGATCAGAACTAACACTACATGACATGTTTCAAAAGTCATACTTTTTGAAAGCATAAGCACTATGATCTACACACATGCAATCTTTGTCCAACTATCAAGAGAAATAATTCCAGAAGTATGAGTAAGCCAGTATGCCAGCACAAACCTGATCAAGAGCTGATGCAAAAATATCTAAAACATGACCCTGGCTAACCAGCTGTTTTGCAAGACCGTCATAAAATTTGACTGCTTTCTTAAAGTACGGCGCTGCATCTTTATCAAGATCCTTATGAGAACGCACTGGGTCTGATAGCTCTTTTGACACAATCTGCAAAGAAATTTTGAAATGAAAATCTTCAGCATCAGAGACATTCTCTATGATGGATTAGTCGCTGACTGTCAACGTAAACAACAAGCACAAAATAAACCATAGTTCCCTTCCAATTATTCCAAGTTTACCACACAATATTTTGAACTTTCAATTCCAAAATAAGACAAAGGGATGAGAGTTGCCCCTACTTAATTTTCTCTCCATAATGTCAATGGCATGCAGGAAATTGAATCTGAAAAAGTTGTCATTATAGTATCTTGAAAAGTAATGATGGCAGGATGCCTATCTCTTTTAAAATAAACAATATAAGCAGTTGGACGTCTCTTTAAAACATCTCCCCTTCTAGGGTTACAATTTATGGCTTCGATAAACTCCATTTTTATCCGAATAACAAAACACAAATATTTAAATTTTTTACACAGTAATCTGTTTGCAAATACAATGTACAGTCTCTACCAACACAACCATGAAACTTGGATACCAAAACGCCGGATCGATCATTCGATTCCTAATGCTAAAGCTTGATTAATGCTTAATATCCATTTCCTACCATTAACTATCTTTTATCCCAACAAAAATGGTGGCAAAGAAACAACCAATTATACAGCAAAGAAGAGGCAAACAAACTGATTTACCGTGCCCGGTCCTTCAGTGCATGGTCCCCCAACCAAAGCTATGATTCTAGCCCCAGTCCCTGGATTACAAGCACTGAGCAATCCAGCAGCAACACTCAAGGCAACTCCAGTGCAGCGAGCCGGGCGACGGCCAGGCGGAACAGGCCACTGGTCGGTCTGCAATTCATCTAACAGCTGCAAAAAGCACAAACACAAGCACAACCCAACAGTGAATAAACAATTGCAGCAGCAGCAGCACCACAAGGCACGACATTAAACAAAAATTAATACTAATTGAAGAAGCAGTGCGTACCGCATTGAGAGTGTATTCACAATCAGAAGCAGGCAACAAGAATCGCGAGACACCAGAATTGGGGAAAGGGGCACCAGCCTTGAGAGGTCTCCTCCCAGAAGCAGTAGCGAGACCCAGCTGCTCCAAAATCTGATCTTTAGAAATCTCCTTGGAACCTCTGAAGACATAAACCTTGGACATATCAGAGAACCCCAATTCATGAACCTGAACCTGGGTACCGAAGGAGAGAAAACCGACGAGGGCATTGTCGGGCAAAAGACCGATGGCGCGACTAAGAGCAGATTTGAGGAACTGGATCTCTTCCTCGATGAGGCAGGTATCGAGGAGGAAGAGGAAAACAGGGGAAGGGGGAGGGGAGGGATCGGAACGAGGGAGAGCGTATTCGACGGTGGTGTATTGAGGGTAGAGTTCGCCGGGGAGGTTGGTTTCGGAGATGGCGGTGTAGTGAGGGGGGAAGTGGTTGCGCTGGTAGCAGAAGGGGCAGATCCAGATCTTGGCGGTGAAGTCGACGCGGGCGAAGGGGTTGAGGGAGGAGGAGCAGGTCTTGCAGCGGAGAGGGGCGTAAGGGAGCCTGGGGATGTCAGGATGGGGGCGGATCACGGCCACCGTGGCAGCCAGAGGGATGACGCACTTGCTCGCTTCCACCTTGCTCCGTGGCCAAACGTTCCACGTCATCCGAACTCCGTCTACTCCCTCGGGATCTGTGCTCGCAATCTCCGACATCCTCACACTCTAATCAACGACGATTCGATTCGGATTTCAGATTTCACAATTCAGATGCAAAGGGGCTCTCTCTCTCTCTCGCTCGCTTTGCTCCGTTGCTCGTTCACACCGCAACCGCAACAGCAACAATGCTCTTAAAAACACACACACATTCAACGCCAACACTGATCTCTTCTCTTTTTTCACTCTTAAATTCAAGTGTTTTTTATTTTTTTATCATAAAAAATAGTAAAATACCATTTGTTTTATTTTCTTTTTGTTTTTACAGTTTTATAAAAACAATAAAATTAAAATAAAATATCACTATTATAATTAAAAATAATAACAGAAAAATTTTTTTCCCAATAATAAAAAGAAAAATTATTCACAAGTTTTTTTTTGTTATTTTTTCACAAGTATTCTTAGCAAAATTATTATTAATAATCTCGTCAAAAAAAATTCGGTTAATAAAAAAAGTTGTACAAAATGAAATATTTAATTATTAAAAATTGAAGAAGAAAAGTATTAATTACATTTTTAATTAATGCAATTTAACAATAATATTAAATGTTTCTTTGACTAGTATTTTAATATGTTAGTATATCTTTTGAAACAAAGTTTTTTTAATAACGTTTCAGCAACTTGACAAAATTATTGATGCATTTATATATTGGGAAGCTGCTAATGGAACTGTTTTGGTAAACAAGGGTCGCGGGGGCAATGAGCAGCGTCATTTATGGTCAAAAAATTTGACGAAAATAACTCAGAAAATTGAGACAGCTAGGAAGGAAGAAAGTTACATGCAAGCGTAATAATGTCAACAACGCGGCCTCAGCCTGTAAATTGAAACTAGAGCTACAAACAAGCAGGGAAGTTGTGCGGAAATTTGTTCAAAGGAAATTCTGATTCTTTGTGTCTTCGGCCTCTTTCCTAGTTGCATTCGAGGTGGAATCAATGGAGTGAATATCACTTGTCAAAATGTGAGACCTTTGATTTACCATGGAGCTACTAAAACCTGTTAGTAGGAAAGTAAAAACGCTAGTGTGGGGAGCACAAATAGTAAAACTAGTAGATTTGGATCTAGATGAGATAAATAAACATTAAAAATTCCCTTGAAAATTGAAATTGGGTTAATCAATAAGTATGGCACATATGAACCTCAACTTGCATATCAAGTCATCCGCTCTACAGTGACTACCCTGGAGAAACTGTCCTGACATACACGTTAATTGATTTGAATATGGCCTTCTTGCATTAATTCCTATTATTTGCGGGCTAAGCTTCAATGGGTATATGCTTGAAGATTGAGTACAAGATTTTGAAGGAAAAACAAGATACCAGAGAATACAAAGAGGAAGGATGCATAGTTCTGCGGCAACATTGAACACTAGGTGCGTATTTGGGTGAACATTTACAATTTTAATTTTAAATAATCTTAGTTTTCTAAAATTAATTTTAATTACAATTGAATTTGAAATGGAGTTATTTTTACATTTGAATTTCAACTACTTGAACACAAAAACTATATAGAAATACATCTAACAAACAAGATCGCCTTTGAACACAATTTTCCCGTTTGAATCAGGAACCAATGTTTATCCAAACAAGTTTAAAAAATGGTAAAATCATGGTCGAATGACTGAAATGTGGGTTTGGAAAGCAGCACCAAACATACTATAGAGCTATCAAGAACTGCAGTAAGAGCATCTTTAGTGCAAAGCAACTAAATGGGTTGCTTAAATTGCTTTTTGTGGGCCCATGTTGCCACATAAGATTTAAGTAATCCATAAGCAACCCAACCACAATTTGCTCCAATGGTGGTTTCTTGGAAACAACTCATCTTGACCCCACATATTTATATTATTTTATTTACACTTAATTTTTTATCCAAATTTAAATATTAATTCAATTATTCTAATTAATACATACAAAAATATTAAATATTAAAAAAATAGAAATTTCAGTTTAATTAATTTTTAGCATAATAAATTTAAAACAATAAGAAATACATAATATTAAATAATTAAAAACGATAAATAAGGATACAATGGCTAGTTTTACAACAGCTATTTTTTGGATAAATAAGGATATATTTTCATGTAGGTCATATATTGAAGATGATTGGGAGCTATTTGATAAAAAATAAACAAAATTAAGACTTGATAACAAAAGAAGTGGAATTAAAAGATGAGAAGTTATGTGCAAAATAACGAGAATTGGGCTATTATTTATAGATTGATCAAATTTGTATCTGTTGGAATGACAATGGTAATAATTTTTTGTGTCAAACGGATATATTTTTTTTTGAAAAAATGTGTCAAACAATTATTATTATTTTTAATCACACTGGGTTTCTAGATTTTTCCACCCCATCCCCTTTTGATATTTTTTTTCCCCTTCACATTTCCAGATGCTTCATTTGCATCATATCTCCTCACCTCCCTGCGTCTGCCTCCGTTGCTCATATCCTCATCTCCTTCACGCCTCCGTTTCTACTTCATCTCCCTCTCATCTCCAGATCTTCCATTTCTGCTTCATCTCCCTCTCCACTCGCTCTTCAGCTTCCTCCCTCGCTTCCTCTTCACTCCCTAGCCGTCACTCCCTCGCTCTTCACTCCCTCGCTTCAGCTTCCTCTTCTCCGCTCGCCTTCCCTCGCTTCCTCTTTTCTACTCAGCCTCCCTTCTTCTTCCCTCTCGGCCTCGCGTCCTCTTCTCTGCTCAGCCTCCCCTCTCGGCCTCGCTTCAGCTTCCTCTTCTCTGCTCGCTCTCCTCTCTCGTCACCGCTCAAATTGCTGTAATTATTTTTTTTCTTCGTTTTGTAATTTTTTTTGTTTCACATATGTAATTTTTTCTTTTGATTTGTATGTTTGTTTTGTAATTTTTAATTTCAGATCTGTAATTTTTTCTGTTTCTGGTTTCATCTTGAGAATCTGTTGGTTCTGTTTGTAATTTGCAATTTTGTAGTTTGAGATTTGTAATTTTTTGCTTCTGATTTTGCTGTGTTTTGTTTTGCATCTGGTGCTTCTGTTCGTCCCTTTCCCTTCTTCATAAATTCTGTTTTGTTTACCTCTTATTTTAACAACAATTTGGGTGAGATTGAGAGAGAAACAATGCTTATTTTAAGCAAAATCACGGTGCACTGCAGAGTTGCCGTCAACAAAATTTTTGATTCCCTTCCATCCACGTCAGCTTGCTGCAATGCTGATTTCTTATACTTGACTGAAACAAAAACAAGACACGGCTTTAACTTACTGCGTTGAAGTTGCTCTAAGCTAGCACTGACTGTAGTACATTTAATGTTGCCATCAAAATAATGTATTTGTGACAAATATCACTTGGTTGTTCCTCACCATTTTCCTCTTTCTGGCCCTTAATGGAGAATGCGGGAGAAAAACGTCCCAATAATAGTTGATAGTAAAGCGTGATAGTTAGCAGCCATTTGGGTGTCTGTCTCTGCCCACCAGTGCAGCAGTATCCAAATTGCTGTATTCCAGTTAACCCTATCAGTAACGTTCTTCATGCATCTTGTGGTTTTCATACAAAGAATGACTGCAGTCTCAGTTGTCACCTTCTTCTCACTGTATAGGAGCGTGATTCTGCAAAATAACTAGAATCTGTAGCAACGTCGGTTGGTCATATAAAAAGTTAAAAAAAGGGGCATATTCAACTATCTAACTTTCCCTCTGCCTCCATCTTTATCTTACCCCTGTGTTCTCACTCAAACAATGTTCAGGATATGCCGGTACTGAACAAAAATAGTGGCAGAATCACCAAAACAGAAATCAATTCCAACTTAGCTAAAGATTAGTGAAGACACGCCTGTAAAAACAATATTTTAACAAATTCAACATTTTAAAAATGAGGATTTCTGGTTCTATTACAATGTATAAACAAATGGGAGCACTGTGCCGCAATATGTCACTACTACCTATGAGACTCTGCTTCCTGATTTTAAGAGTAAATAGTTGTTTCTGAATGGAATATCACAGCACATGACTAAGCAATACAAAACAAACAAGCAACACATTTAAGACTGAGAAGCAAAAGAGATAATCAAGCTTTTACTATTTTCATTTTCAAAGTTACCACAACCATCCATAACTTCTAAGTTAGAATGTTACCTCACAAATTTGAGGACCAAACATGCCATTTCTCCACACAAAAATGTCGGTGAAGTAAAAGGTCGAGAAAAAGGCCGAGTGAGCTTCACAGATAATATGGATTGTTATCCGTGATTATCCATTTGTAACATCATTATCAGAATCTAATTCCCACCAAGAACCCATGCCATCCTTACAGTCATCGTTAACATCATCACACGTATCTTCAATATCATCATCTTCAGATGTTTCGGCAACTGTATCATCCAGGTTGAGTTTCTTTTTATCCACATCTGGGTTGTATGTCCACTCTAACCTTTTTAATATATCACGATCCTTCCAGTTTTCCACAACTGATACGGCCTCCTTCTTAGCCTTCCCCATCAAAATTTCCTCCCAAGAAAAGGCAGTATCGGCAGTCCTTTTCAAGATATCAGTATCCCCGATAACAACAGTCTTGAGACATCGCAGCTTTGCTTCCTTTATTACATTAACAAAATCAGAATCATCTGATACAAGGACCACACACTCAACCCGCCTATGATCCATCATATCCACCATGTGATTTTGCAATGCAAGATCTGCAGCTTGCGGCCTATCCAACACAGTTTGAACCCAAAACCCTGCCCGTTTCAGCTCATCTGCCAAACCATACCCCACTTTGGGAGTCAGAATAGCACTAGCAGCCTTCTTATACTTTTCCATTTTCATAGAATACTTGGCCACCAATTTCACCTTCCTGCTCCCCCTAGCTGACTCTATCTGGCTCAACCTCTTCAGATGCTCACTAGTATGCAGTTGTTTGAAATGGTTAACAAGCTTTTCATTAGTATAAAATTTTCGCCCACAAACCCGGCAAAGATAAGGCTCATTTGGCTTGATTACACCCTTATTCTCTAGACGATTCAAGAACTGCCTCTCTTTCCTCCTCTCCCGGACATCTTGGGGGACATGGCTAAAGGTGTGGCTATTTGCATAAGCCACCATATGCCGAACAACCCCAAAGGAAGATGCAGCTACTCTCAGCTTATTGGCAACCTCATATGGTGGGATTGCGTTCGGTGGTTTGTTGTCCAAGTCCCAGAAAAGCCCTACCCTGCATAACTTCTCATTTGGTGCCAAGTTCGAATTTTTATCCAAAGTCCTGCGACCCCATTCAGACCCAGAATGACAGCGTCTCAAGGTACCATGTGCTTGTTGCCTTGTGGCTTCTAGTGTGTAGAAGATGCTACGAAATTTGAGAATCGAAACCATAACCAATAGGTTTTCTGTTCTTCTACACATCAAACAACCTCCAAAGAAAACCACTGAATCCAATCAAGTTTCATAGAACAAAAGACAGTAATGAAGATTATAGAATACCAATTTTTCTACACAGCTAAGAGATTTTAAATTGGATTTGATTTAAAGGAATTATAGTATAAGCACCACAAAATCTCTGAGAGTTCCTCCTCTTTAGAGTTTCTCTCCCCAGTTGCAGCTCTTCAATACAAACTGAATAACTAAAGCTATTGCTTGTAAAGAAAGAATAAACAATATGGAAAGTGAAGAGTAAGACCATCAAGTTCCATAGGCATAGTTTACGTTAAAAACTCTTTCAGCCAATGCTTAATTGGAGGAAAAATAACAAATCCCAGAGTCAAACCTCAAGTTCTTCAAGCCCTACCATAGACAATAGAGGTACTACTCTAAGAACGCAGAGGAGAGAATTCCACAGTTGAAACTGGTGCTATTTTTGGGATTGCAGCTACCAAGTACTTCAGAACACATTTTACAGGGAGGCTTTCATTTCTGCATTCAGATTTGCAGCAAGTAGCATGCGTTTCAATTGACAACAAGTACCATGATGCCCCCCAACTCCCAAGAGCTACGAGAAGAGGAATTGTATTAGTGCAAAATATATGAAATGCTGAGAGATGATAACTAGCTTTAAATTAGGAGAGACATTTATTGATTGGAGAAGATTCAACATACATGACAAGGTAATCCGGAGACGCTTCCCTAGGGCTCCGCAATGGCAGCGACGACGGACGACAAGCGAAACACGAGCACGGTTGAGCTTGCGAACGGGGTGGCTCTGCAACGATGCACGAGCAGGCACAAGTGCTAGGAGGACATTTGGAGGGAGATTCACGCGATGCACGAAGTTCCTGCAACAGAAAGTCGCATCGCAGGGCAGAGTGGAATCGGTGGACGAAAGAGGAGGTGGAAGGTACAGGGTTTGGACTTGGACTGTGCAAAACCGAGGGTTAACTTGTAATTTTAAAAAATATTATGATTATTATAATCAAAAGACTCAAAATGGCTTCCGAGAAATCTTACACGACCCAGAATGGTACTTGTGGAATATTAAGTCCCAAATAGAGTCTATAAGGATTCTAAAAGTGGGACATGTTAGTAGTGGTAAATCTAGGACCCTAAATCAGTAGGTGTAAAAAAAAATTAAATTCATATGCTATTATAATATTAACATAATAAATTTTTAATATATCTAATCAAATAAATTACATAACGTGGGACTTTAAAATTCCAAGTGATGGTCAGCCTTGTTTACACTCAACACACATATAGACACTCTTGTTCATGGTCAGCCTTCACAAAAATAAAGAACGGTTCATGTATGATGTATCAGACAAAAAAAGGTTTCATTTGTATTTTTCATAAAAAATTCCTCAAACCCCAATTCATAGATTTCTAAGTTTCCTAACTAACCAAAGATAACCAAATCACCTATCACCACCAACAATGATAATAAAGAAAAATGCATACCTTCCAGGTACAAAAGTAAAAGAACCTTCAACGGGACCTGATGATGTTGGTAGAGGTGTGCAGCTCTGATAAACAAATTCTTTACAACCTGGACGCAAAAGTGGAAACTGCAAAGACATTTACAGAACTCAGTAGTTTGGCAACTTTATTCATCTACAAATGCTAGCATTCTAAAAGATCAAGACAGTTTTCTTTGTTTTCTAATAAAAGTTAAGTTGTAAGACGCACTTCCAAAACTACAAACTATAAACCCTCGCAATTTCTAGAAACTGGAACCACTAAATCAGTACAACGTTTATGTGGCTTGCAAAGTTGAACTTGAGGATGACTAATATGCTTGCAAGTTATAAATCACCAGTTCAACAAAGCTAGCAGCATCACTTGGAAACCCATAGTTTAACTACTCACTTGAAATTAGTTTCATAAATCCTAAATCGGATTAGGGCGCAAGCAGTGCCAATGGAAATCATAAAAGGGGAAAAAGGGGAAAAAGCAAAGAACGCAAGCAATAAAAAGCAAAGAACGCAAGCAATGCCAGTGGCAATCAACAATTGCCTTGATATAAACCCTAAATCCTAAATTATTTTGCTTCTGAAGTGAGAAAAAGGGGTTCTATGAATCGAGAAACCTAGTGGAGTTCACATTATGGAATTCAAACCTACACAGAGAGAAAAAGAGGATCTAAGAATCGCAAAAGGGGATCTGACTCACCAACTAACAGGAGCGGCGGGCGGCGGCGTGAGCACGGAGGAGGAGGACTCGACGAAGAGAGAGAGAGAGAGACGAGAGGGAGGCGGTTGCCGTTCTAGTGAAGAGAGACAGAACAGAGGGAGGCATCAGGCGGTCGCCGTTCTGGTCGAGAGAGAGAGAACAGAGGGAGGCGGCCGGAGATAAGAGTGAGTCGCGACTCGCGACGCAGGGAGAGAGGCGGCCGGCGGCGGAGGTGTCCGATTTACAGTGGCGGAACAGAGGAGAACGTCGAGCGTGAGAGTCTGAGAGAGAGAACAGAGAATGGGTCCTGGGGCGTGAGAGAGAGAACACAGTGTGGTGGGTCCGCGAATCAGGGTCCCCAAGAGAGAGAACATAGTGAATCAGTGGTTTGAGTGCAAAATTTATAAATGAGTGGGGTCAAAAAAAAATATGGGGTATAAGTAAAAAGTAAATAAAATTAAGTGGGTGCAACTGACCACATTAGTGACTATGTGGGTCCGCCTCTGCACGTTAATCCCTCCGTCAATTGTTATCCAAGAACTTTAGTAACGGTGATGACGTTGCACGTTAAATGCCTATGTGTACTGTTAACACGTGCTGGTGTGTATTATTACGTGTAAAGTTTTCGGGCCAATTTGGTCCCTGTGACATGAGCATTCACTTAATCTCAAAACGGGACAGAT
The DNA here is from genome assembly GCA_037113605.1 of Calophaca sinica. Lineage (NCBI taxonomy): Eukaryota > Viridiplantae > Streptophyta > Magnoliopsida > Fabales > Fabaceae > Calophaca > Calophaca sinica. The sequence goes on from CM073735.1 coordinate 41,910,573, forward strand.
TGGTCCCTGTCTAAAACAGGCCAAATTAGTCTTTATGCGCTAAACAGCCATTTTAGTCCATGTATCACTTTCTTCAACTTAAATTCTGGTAAGACCTCATTTTCTGTATTTTTGTTGTTAGTTCATAATGGAAGAATTGATGAGCATATTGCGGAGACTCTCTTGGTTCTTATTCCTAAAGAGAAACGGTCCATTAGACTGCATAATTTTTGCCCCATCAACTTATGTAATGTCATCTTCAAAGTGATTTCCAAGGTCCTAGTAAACCGGCCGAGACCTTTCCTTGATGAGCTTATTAGTTCCCTCCAATGCAACTTTATCCAGGTCAAGGTACGTCAGATAATGCTATTTTAGCCCAAGAAATAGTCCACTGCATGCATCATTCTTCAGCAAAGAAGGGTACCATTGCTTTTAAGATCGATTTTGAAAAGGCGTATGACTGGCTAAACTGGGACTTCCTTGATCTCACCCTTCGAGAGTTTGGGTTTGCCCCTATGATTATATCCTTGATTATGAGTTTTGTGCGATCTAGCAACCTCTTGATTATCTGGAATGGTGCAAAGACAAACTAGTTTAAGCCATATAGGGCATCCGGCAAGGGGACGCATTATATATGTATATGTCCGTCCTGTGTATGGAGAAGCTGACCCTTCTTATTCAACATAAGGTGAATATAGGCTTATGGAAGCTCATCCAGGTGGCGAGGGGAGGTCCGGGCTTGTTGCATATTCTTTTTGCTGATGATGTGTTTACTTTCTTGTGAAGCTTCTACCCAGCAAGTGAAAATGGTGATGGATGATGGAGACTTTGAATTATTTTTGTAGTGCCTTGGGCTTGAATGTGAATCTGCTAAAGTCTAAAGCCATGTGCTCTAAGATGGTCCCCGGTGAGAGGAAGCAAGCTCTTAGGGTCAGTTTGGTTCAAAAGAGAGGAGGGGAGGGATTTAATTTTATATTGTGTTTGGTTCAGGGGAGAGAAAGATAGTCCTTGCTTGTTTGGTTCACGAGGAGAAAGGAGGGATTTTAATGGATGAGAGGGATTAATATACGTATATACTAGAACGTGACCCGTGCGATGCACGGGTGTTATGTATTTTTTTTTTAAAAAAATATCTTTGTTATAGTTATGGCTGATATTACTGACCTAATTTAAAGAATTTTAATATTATATTTTGACAATTTTTGGTTAATTTTGTTTTTACAAAAGTGATGCTTTTTATATATAGAGGTTGGATTTTAGACGCATGCTATAATTAATTTGGCAAAATTTACGCATAAGAATATTATACTTGAGGATAAATATGGTAGGTGGTTTGTAAGAGCATGCCTAGAAGTGAATACCTTTAGAAAAAAGAAATTTGAAAATAGTTGATTGGGATAGAGTTTATTATAATGCATACGATATAGAAGTAGATTTGAACAACATTTTCATGTTAATTAACTGTAATCTTTCTTTGCGTTCTACCCTAAATATTAGAAAAGATTGGGAGAAAGTTGTTAACAAATGTTCCTTAAAGTTATAAAAAGATTATAAGAAATCAATACATATGTGGTGAAATGAAGCAAATAAAAGGATTTGTTTTTAGGGTTACCTATCATCATTTTTTAGACACTTTTTTATAAACCACATTTAAAAATATGTGCCAGATGTGACTATCATTGCCATAAATAAGGATTTACAAATCGCTACAGAAAGTTATTCATAACATTGCAACACATTTTCATAACAATATTCCACCACCAATTTTTAGTATCCATTTTGAAAATTATTTTACTTGTTCAATATTTGAACTTGAAGAGCCAGATAGAAGCCACATGTTTCTAGTTAGAGTGATAAAGGACAAAATTTCCAAAGATATGACACATTAATGCTTGCGTGTACAATAATTTCCTTTATCCCATTTATAATAGAAGTACAAAATTAACGTAAAGAATATTTTTAAAAGTCAATAATATATGAACTATTTATTATAAAGATTAAAAATTAGACTTTCAATATATTAGTAACCAATCATCAATGTCAAGATCATTATATTATGTGAACAAATCAAGAATAAATGTTTTGATATTATTCACCTGTTTATAAATTTGTCTGCAATTAGCAAGGGAATTCATCTTTTTCCATTTCTTTTATTAGAAATGTATCTTATCATATTTATTTCTATTTACAATTATTTTTCAGATTTAAAGGATTATTCATTATATATCTTTTTTTTTCAAAATTTGAAATATTTTCTACAACTCATTTTTTTTGTTTCAAAATATCACATAAATCAAGAAATATAATAAATATTTTTTATATAAATTAATTTTTGAAATATTTTATCTGTATAATATATTATATTTGTATAATTACTTTTCAATTAAGTAACAAAATATATTCTTAAAACAACAATAAATATTAACTTGAAGTTTTGAAAATAATAATTAATTCTAAAATGTCAATTATAAATGGATAAAAAGAATAAGTATTTTGCAATTCATTCAAAAGTGGCTGTCACTTATAACCTATTTTTAAAAAATTTAAAATTATTTAACTTTTAATTAGATAATTATTTACTAAATTTATTTAATATTATATAAAAGTTTGTTTAATTATGTAATTCTATTTAAATAAATATTTTTTATTTAAAATTGATATACTATTGTAAATAAAATATTTGTATTTTAAAATAAACATATGTGATCAAATAATATGTTTTATTTCAACAATTTTTTTTTCATTTATGTGTACAAAATTCAAAAATAGTTAATAAGGTGGAATGCTTAAAAATTCTTTTTATTTAAATTAAAATTTACTGAAAATCTTGTAAAGTTTAAAAATTTGGATAATATTTTATACTTTTACCCATATGTAGAGCATCCAAATTTGCTTCAACTATTTTATTATTTCAGTTAGTAATTAGAATACATGTTTACCCTTAACCTCAGCCGATCAATCTCAAACCTGTATGGTTGAATCATTATAAGCCAACAATGGCATATTACATTGACAAAAAGAGAAACAAAAACCCAATATTTTAAGCTCTAACACAAAATCAAATTATGTAATTTACATGTAAAACCTTAACATCATCTATAATGAACATGTATACTTTTGATGAAAGGTAAAAAAGCAATAAAAATAGAAGGGACAACAGAACCATTTGCGAGTGTTTTTTAAAGAAAATTCTGTCTAAAACTCTTTGAAAGTGGATTTTGAATATTGATGAAGTATGAGAACCATGACAGATTTCATGAAATAATAATTTCAACGTCTAAAGCCTAGAGTCAAACGCAAACCCCAAAGACCCATCCATATTAAAATAATCAATAAATAGTCTTTCTAATAAAAAATATATGGACTAAACACACAAAAGAAAATATATTAAATGAAATATTTTATCGAAAAGATTATGCTCGACATACACAATCATATTTTAAGAAGCAAACCAGTTATCACCAAAAGCATATTTTTAAGATGAAGATAAATGCACACAACAATCAAGTCACTCACCCACCCTATTGTTATTATTCTAGCAAAGTCCAATGCCAAAATTTCAAATTTGTTAATGTTTTACCTCTTGTACACATTTTTTTCCATGTTTTCTTTAATATTCCCCTTTTCTCGTTATGCGAGTACTTTAAGGTCAATGAGATCAGTGAGCTTGAACTACAACAAAAATGTTTTTCCAATCATAGAGCAATAAATTTCGATTGTATTGTGTATCTTAACTAAGAGTGTTCTTTTTTTTCCCCTTCAATATTGTCTCTCTCTCTCTCTCTTCCAGCTTTCTTTACCCTTATCTTGTCCTCTCCCTTTTCTAGTAATGTTACATTTCAATTTATATTATACAATCTCATGTTCTTTTCGTTTTCCCCTTCATCGGTTATAGTTTTTTTTATGATAAGCAACAAATGATAATAATTACATTATAAATAATAAAACAATTAAATGACATGTGGTTGTAGAATTTGAAAAGGAACTACCATAATATTTACATTTATTTTTATTAGTTATTCATTATATTTTTTATTTTTGGTATAAGTTAGTATATCTACTATTTTAATTTGGGCTTGACCTAAATATTTGTTATCAATTTCAATAATTATATATTTTTTGAATGAAGGTGAAACAAAAAATGGGTGGCAATATTAACTTCATTTTTCTTCTCTTCTTACCTTTCAATTTATATTAAAAAATCTCATGTCCTTTCTTTTCTCCCCTTCATTAATTATAGTTTTTTATATGATAAGCAATAAATGATAAGAATTTATATCATAGATAGAAAAAACAATTAAATCACATGAGGTTATAGAAGATGAAAAAACACTACACAAATATTTATATTTATTATATATATTAGCTATTCATTATATTTTTATGTTTAATTTTTGGTAAAAGTTAGTACATCTAATATTTTGGGCTTGACCTAAATATTTGTTATCAATTTCAATTATCATATTTATTTATTTTTTTGAATGAAATTGAAAATGAAAAAATAAAATAAAAATGAAATAAAAATTAAAAAAGTGAAAATGAAACAAAAATTAGGTGTCAATATAAACTTTATTTTTTCCCTTTTTATATGACATGATAAAAAAATTAGTTGAAATGTGATTTTCACAACGGAAGAAAGTTTGTACAAATTAAATAATTTAAAAATATGAAATAAAAAAAATTTACAAAGAAAACATGGGGAAAAATTATAAACTAAATATAATATTTTAAATATTTAAATATTTAAAAAATAAATAAATCAAACTAAAAAATAAACTAAATATGTGGAGAGAATTATTTAAATGTTAAATAATTACACAAAAATAAATAAACAACTACTAATTTAAATGTGGTAAAAATTAAAAACTAAGTAAACAAACTTTTGAAATATTTCACCACAAGTATCTTTTATAAAATCAATTTTTTTATAGAAATTAATCAATATAATTTAAAAGTTGTAAAATAATACAGTAATTACCTTTAAAACAATAAAAAAAATAATGTATAATCTTATTTTTATTCAATTTTTATTTTGAAAATATATAATAATTAAGTGGACATAATGAATTTTTATTTTTTATATTTTAAGTTTCACAATTTTCTATAATTTGTTGTAACTCTTGGACTAACTAATTAAAGGTATTAATAAATTATTAATTAAATTGTTAGATTACCAATTAACCCATAAATGAACAAATAAAATTTACAATATTGCTCCTAGACAACATTCTTATATATATATATATATATATATATCTTTTAAAAAAATGTGTGAAAGATATACATTTCAAATATATAAAAATATTTTACATAAATCTCTCAATAAATTGGTGTTCACTTGATGCGTAGTGATATTTTACCATGTTTTTAGTTTTTGTTGACAGACTTAGTAGGTATATCGTGTAATAATTAAGTATCTTGTCAAAAAATGCAATAATTAAGTATAATTATATTGAAACATTGTATTAACTAACTCATTTATTTATAAATTATTTTTTGTATATATTGTTTGTTACCGTATTTAATAATTAGAATTATTAATTTTTTTAGTAAGATTATAATTGAAATATTAATATGTCAAAAGATAACTCTATCAAATAAAAACTCTATCAAAAACGTTTATTAATTATATTATGGTATTATATTTTTTTCATATGTATATTTCTTATCTTGGTTATCAACAAATAATTTCACCTTGTATGATTATATTATTGTTAACAATGAGATATATAAATGTCCATGATAAAATATAGATTTTATTAAATGTAATCTCACATAATTTAGCAATTTTTATTGGCATTTGGTTATTATCACTGCGTATAATCTAATTTTTGGATGTCATTTTATTCTATAATTGGATGTTATTTTGTCCTACAAATAAAATGTCATTTGAGTCATTTATCATCGAAATTATTTATAAAATAAGTATTTTTACATCAGTGTCGCCTTTTGTAATAATCTTTATTAGAATTATTTAATCTCTTACAATAAGGAGTTTTATTCCATTACAAATTTATTATGTAATATTAATGTTTCTAAGTAGCATAATTGGTATTTTTTGTTGAAAATATAATAAAATTTAAGTTTTGTAGCATAATTGGCATTTCTAATGTAATATTCATATTTCTAATTTTTATAGTCAATATAATATTATAATTGACCTTTAATTGATTTAACCTCATGTGACAATAATTTTTTTTCCAACATACTAATCATATTAAAAATTTTAATTGAAAACCTTTTACTTATATTTTCAAATTCATGTTGAGTAATTTTAATATGTGATACATAATAAATATTATTAAATTAATTTTAAGATATTTTTTAAAAGTAGCACTTAGAGTTGCCATTAACTAATTTTAATAAATAACACTATATTTTATATTTGATAATTATATTTAATAATTTAAAGTATAACTTTATTGTATTTTTAGTTTTTAGTTCAAATTATAATTAATAATCAACAATGCATTTAATTTTAATATTTAATAGAATGTATAAGAAATTTCATATTTAATAGTTGATACAACTAATACTTAATAAAGTAATAAAATGATAAAATTAATTAATAAAAACAATTAAAAGGTTGTAACTCGTGGAGTAAAATAAATTTATTTAATTTTAAAGCTCATGTTTTTTTCCTTATATGTGTGTGTGTGTATGCAGAGATAAATAGATAGATAGATATAAATGAGATAATATACAATATCATATAAAAATTTTCAATGGTAAATAGCATTCACTTATTTTTTACAGTAACTGATTTTATTAAATATGATTATTTTTCATATTTAATAAATTATATTATAGTTTAGTTATATTTTAAGTATTTTCTCAAATTATAATTAACAATTGAAGGTTGTAACTCACAAATTAAAATAAATTTATATTCAACACTAAAGCTCAAGTCTCCTTAAATTAAATTAATAAATTAATTAATATTTAAAAATAATTTTTAAATAGACTAATAAAATGATAAAATTGATCAATAAGAATAATTGAAAGGTTGTAACTCATAGGTTAGAATATACTTGTTTTCAATATTATATCTTAAGTTTACTATATATATATATATACACACACACACACACGCGTGCAGAGAGAGAGAGAGGGAGAGAGAGAGAGAGAGAGTTGTCATTATCTAATTTTAGGAAATAACACTATATTTATATTTGATAATGACATTTAATAATTTATAGTGTTATTTAATTATTTTTTAAATATTTTCTCGAGTTGTAAATAATATTTAACATTATCATTAAGAAATTTTAATATTTAATAGAACTTCTAAGAATTTTTATATCTAATAGTCAACACAACCAAGAATAAAATAAATTTATCAATATAATAATATTTAATAATAATATCTAAATAGAGTAATAAAGTGATAAAATTGATAAAAAGTAAATGAAAGGTTGTAACTCATGAATAAAAATAATTTTGTTTTTAATGCTAAAACTCAAGCTTCCTTGAAAATATAGTAACATTAAGTTTTCATCGGTCATACAAATTATTTTCATTCTCATCTAATTTTTCTGGTACATATTTTCATCTAAATCTTGATACTATATTTTTGTTTTTCGATTATGCTATTAAATTTTATATTTATTTTTCAAACTATGTATGTTAAACTTTCCTATAACATTTTGTCATATAGCAATATAGTTTTTAGTCACTGTGATTATTAAATAATAAATAATATTTTTAAAATTAATTAATCATGCATTAATAATAAGAAGTAAAAATACAGTAAACAACAACATGATAACAAATTTGATCATAACTTAAGATGAAACATAATTTTAGTAAATTCAATAATTTAAAATAATAATATATATAAGATAATAGTAAGCATTCTATTAAAAGAAATTTTATAGTTTAAAAGGAATGTTATAGTAAGATTGCAACAATTTTTTGTAAATATGTTTTCACATAATTCTTTTGTTGCGATGCTTTAGACATTATGACCACAAATAACAAAATATAGGAATAGAAGCACATGTCATTACTAATAAAGAAAATTGAAGAAACAATAAAGTGGGTCAATGTGAGTCAAAAATAAAGTGGGTCAATGCTAACATAAAAATAATTATTTTTTGCTATTTATTTGCACGACATGATTTCACGTGTTAGGAATATTTTTTTTAAATAATTTTAATCATTATTATTAATGAAAATACATTTAATTTTTATAATCAGTATAATATTATAATTGACCTCCAGTTGATATAACCTCCAGCGATAATAAAAATATTTTTGAACATACTAATCAAACTGAAAATTGAAATTGAAAATTGAAATTGAAAACATTTTACTTATCCTTTAGTAAAATTTATGTTGAGTCATTTTTAACATGTGATCCATTATAAATATCATACTATTATTTTAAGATATTTTTTTAAATAAAAAATTGCACACTATTATTTTAAGATACTTTTTTAAATAAAAAATTGTACTTAGTATTGTCATGAACTAATTTTAATAAATAAAACTATATTTCATATTTTATAATAATATTTAATAGTTTATAGTGTAACTTAATTGTATTTTTTGTTTTTTTTAAAAATTGTAATTAGTAATTAACATTACCATTAAGCAATTTTAATATTTAATATAATCTCAAAGAAATTTCGCATTTAAAAGTTAATACAATTAATATTTAATAGAGTAATAAAAATAATGAAATTAATTAATAAGAGCAATTGAAAGGTTGTAACTCATGGATTAAAATAAATATGTATTTAATTTTAAAACTCAAGCTTATTTTACTTACATATATAGATATAGATCCTTATAATCATTTATGTCACATTTAATATAGGATTATTTAAGTAATTTTATTTTGAATGATTTAAGCTCTCCTCTCCTCTCCTCCAAAAAAACCCCAACAATGGAGTGGGGGGGAAATTGAGTTAGGAGGGATTTTGCTCCCCTCTCATCCCCTCCTAATAATTGAACTAAACATAAAAAACTTTAAATAACTCCTTCCCTCCCCTCCCCTTCCCTCCCCCATTAGATTTGTTGTTGATCTTAGTTACTACTTAGGCTTTCCATTGGTCCAAGGGAGAGTAAAAAGGTCGTTTACAATGACCTTCTGGACAAAGTGCACAAATGCTTAGCAGCTTGGAAAGGTAATCTTCTAAACAAGGCGAGGCGCACACGTTTGGTTAAATTGTTTAATACAGCTATTCCCGTTTACACCATGCAACTTCATTACCTCCCCAATTATATTTGCAACCGCATGGATAAACTGGTGAGAAGCTTTCTCTGGGGAGGAGATGGAAATTCTCGAAGTTGCGTTTGGTGAATTGGGACATTGTTACTACTCCAAAACGCTTTGGTGGGCTAGGTATCCGCGGGGCCCACATCACAAATGTCTTTGGTAAACTCATTGGAGCATGTTACATGATGGCAATAAGCTATGGTTCCAGGTCCTTACCCATACATATTTGGGTTCATGCTCTCTGTGGTCCGCTCCAAAAGGGCCCAATCCATCTCTAATGTGGCGTGGTATTTCCAAAGCTATTGAGACGTTTAAAAGCGAGTACAAGTTCCGTGTTGGTTCGGGTTCAACATCGCTTTGGTTCACGAACTGGACTAAGCTTGGCCCTCTTTGCCAGTTGGTTGACTTCGTGAATATATTTGATAATGAGTTATGAATCCAAGATATCTATGATGGGGGAAGCTGACACTTCCAACCTTCGCCACCTGGACTCCTCAGCAATTGATGACAGCCATTAATCAAATCACACTTCCCAATGTCTTACATGCCAGTGTCTAGGATAATTGAATTTGGAGGGCTCTTCGAATTGCCAATATTCCGCAGCATCTCGCTATGCTTGCACTCCTCAATCTTAACCACAATTGGGACCTAACTTCAGATTGGCACTGGATTTAGTGCCTCCCAACACCCCCAAAAGTTCAACATTTAGTGTGGCTATGTGCTCATAATGTACTTCCCACAAATGACCTTTGACACCGTAGAGGTATGGCGACTTCCTCCGGGTGTCCCTGCTGCTCCCACCCATCGGAAAACATCATGCATTGCCTTCGTGATTGCCCTCGGTCTTCTCAGATTTGGCACACTATGGGCCTCCACCTTCAACCTGATTTTTTAGGATTAATGGGGTCGCCTCTTGGATCCGTCAATTCGCCTGTGGCACGCTCTAGTGCCTTTTCCAAGCTGGAATCTGGTGGGCGTGGATGTGGCGGAATGACTCAGTCTTCAATGATTCCACTTGGAGCACTTATGAGGTTTTAGGAAAGATTCGTCTCTCACACGATGATTTCATAAATTATTGCTCGGCTCGAGGTCCCAACAACCAAGCCAAGAGACCGGCGTCCCATTGGGTTCCCCTACCGGATGGGTTTATTAAGATCAATTCTGATTATAGTTATAACCACAATTCGCATTTCATAGGCTCTAGTGGGCTTGCGAGGAATCACCGAGGTGAGTGGCTTATGGGCTATTCCAGCTTTGATGGCAATGGGGACATCCTCAAAGCTGAGTTAATGGGCATTTATCATGGGCTCACCATTTCTCACCAAATGGGCTTTAGAAATATTATTTGTGAGACCGATTGTTTAGATGCCAATGAGCTTCTCCGCAACCCGGGTTCGCATGTGTTTCACCTTCTTTCCTCCTTGCTCTTGTTTATTGCGGGTATCATATTGGAAGAGAGGGAAATGCACTCTGTTCATGTTTTTAGGGAGCATATTGCTGTGCAGATTTCCTTGCCAGCTAAGCGTCAACTTGACAGGCTTCAACCAATGGATTTATCCTCCGGCGGGTCTAGGCTCTTTGTTGCTCCGCGATGAGTTGGGGGCAAGCCAGGCTTGGCCGTCTCTGTAGCCTTTCTCTTTTTTCCTTTTTTTTCTCCTGTTAATTTTGTAACTCACAAAAAAAAATCCCTTTTCTTTAACCTTTATCTTTTCAATTCGCTTTTTTATCTCTCATCCTTTGATGTTCACTGTGAACACTGGTTCTGTTTCTCTCATTTTTACTCCTTTTCATTTTCCATCATGTTTTCAACAACTTCTACATCTATCCAATTTCTCTTTTTCCTTATTACAATGTTTGTTCTCATAAAGTTTTTCAATTTTTCCAAAAAAAAAAGTTCACATTTTTTTCCCTTTATGTATAGACTCGTTACCTTACTTTTACTTGCCCACATCATCATCTTGTCAAAAATGGAAAGTGAAAATAGAGACCAATCTGTCCCCCTTTTTTTATACTAAAATGGTTGTTTAGAGCACATGGACTAATTTGGCCTGTTTTAGACAGAGACCAATATGTCCCTTATTGAGATTATGTGAAAGCTAATATCATAGGGACCAAATTGGCCCCAAAAACTTTACATGCATGTTTTCAAAGTAATATACACTGGCACATGTTAACAGTACACATAGTGCCACGTCATCACCATTACTAATGTTCCTGGATGACAATTGACAGAGGGACTAAAGTGTCTCAATTTTGGAATCCTCGCACTACAAGAATAAACATTACTACCCACAGCCATTTTTCGTGGGACATGATAGTGGGTAATTATCGTGGGCCATTGCTCACGATAAAAAAGTATCTCCCACGGTAAAACAATTATGCATTTGATTCTGACCGTTTGACCCATTTTTGTGGGCCATTCCCACGGTAAAGTTGAAACAAAAAATTAGCATGGGAGATACTAGAAGGCCGCGGGTAAAATGACAAATATCGTGGGCCGTTCCCATGGTAAATGTGAAAAGTAGCGTGTGCTAAAGCCCACGAAAATAGAAACGCTGTGGGTAAAAATCACCTCGTGCTCTCCGTCCTCAGTGAGTTAATCTACTCGATCCAACCCTTCTTTCATCCCTTCTCTTCAATTTCAAAAATCAAAAATTTCCTCTTCTCTTCATTTCTCCATTCCTGCAGCGGCCATTTCTCCATTCCTTCTCCTTCTCTTCTCGATTTCACTTCTTTTAGTATTCTCACTCTCTCTTCCCTTCTCCTCTCTTCCCCTCAAACCCTAACCCTAAGGAGGCATCCGTGGCGCACCCCCTCCTTTCTCTCTCAATCTCTTCTTTCCAAAACCGATTCAAGACGAAATCAAATCCTTCTCGCGGATCTCATCCCGTTTCAGTAATTTGGACCGTATCAAGTGACGATCTCCATGAAAAATCAAGGAGTTTTCTTTCCTTCTTATTTATTTTTCTTCTTACGTGATTACGGTCATTGATTCAGATTGGTTTTATTTTTGCGGTGGGGCTATAAAGCCAAGCTCAAGATCACGAAACGAGGGCTGGGATCCAAGAAAAGGAGCAGAGGTAGTGAGAGTGAGAGCAAGAAGCTTGGAGATCTAAAGGAGTAGAAGCAAGGCACCGAGAGTCCCGTAAATTTTTCTTTTCTTTTTAAACACTATTAAAATTTTAGGGTTTTTAATTTCGTCTCCTTTTTTGGATTAAGAGTGGGAAGCTCATGTTTCTTTTCCTCCCTTCTCTGTAAAATTCTCGATTATTCGCTTATACATTTTATTTTGTTTGTTCATATTCGGACTTTGATTATAATCTATAGCATGTATTGAAACGTGATTCCACCCTTTCATTTTGTATTTCACATTGTTGTTATTGGTTGTTGATTAATTCATCTTCTTCTCTTTAATGTATTGCATATTTTAATGGCCTACTTGTTACTGGGTTCTTCTTCTGGGTTCTTCATCTTCTTCATCCTGTTTTTTTTAGTTTTTCTTGGTTTTATATATTTAATTCTAATGACTGAATTTAGTAAAATAATAAAAATTGTCTCAAATGAACCCTAAATTGCAGTAAAAAAATTGTAAATTGTCTCAAAAAATTGTATTTTTTTTAGTTTTGAACTATTAATTAATTGCAGTGAAAAAAATAATAATAATTAAATTTAATCAGTTTAAAAACTGGTTAAATTTAGTTATTAATTTTTTTTAAAATGGTGTTTTATTTTATCATGGGCATTTATTGTTTTCGTGGGACTTTTCCCACGGTAACTGTCACGTCAGTTACTCGCGGCTCATTCCCATGCTACATTACCCGCGGCCAAATCCCACGCTAAGTTACACACGGCTGTTTCCCACGATAATTACACACGGCCTATGAAAAAGTCTCACGGTAACAGCTACCGTCGAGCAAATAACCTGCGGATCGTGCCCGACGGTGGGCTCACGGTAACTTATGCGTTACCCACGGCCTTTTCACATTAGAGTGGGCTTTTGGCCGTGTGTAATTGCAGTTTTTCTTGTAGTGTCGGGAACTATTTGGGAACTCAATATTTCTCATGGACCATTTTGGGTCGCGTGAAATTTGTCAAGGACCATTTTGGGTCTTTACTCTTTATCTTTTAATAAATTTGTCAATGACAATTAGTAAGGATTTTGCTCATATCCCACAAGGGTCACATGTATAATACACGACTCTCGTATTTGTTTTTTATAACTTACAACTTAGATTAGAAAAGACACACTCTCATGCAAAGCCAGAAAGAATCAAGGGTTTAAGATGAAATTTACATATAGTCTACCAATAGGATAATTAAGGATTTGAACTCAAATCATAGTGCACGCTAAAGTTCGAACCATTTTTGCTATTTGCTAACCCCCTTGGCAACTCCCATATTTGCTTTAAAGAATAAAAATTTAAGCAAATTTTAAAAATTAAAAGTCATGCAAAATCGTAATATATGATTTGTATAAAGTGAATTAAAAATTAAAATAATGTGTCGTATATCACATTCACACGTTCATATTTGGAATTTAATTTTTCAAATTTATGACTCACTCCACGTTGGACTTTTTTTTTAACAAAATTATGTTTGTTTGACAATTTTTGTAATTAATTGCACTAAATTTGACAAAAAGGTCCAAAGATAGACACTTTATAAACAAGTGATTGTATACGTCATGGATAGACTTACCGTAAGATTTGGAGTTGAATAAGAATCATGCATATATTGCCTCGTTGCTTCCACTACTGGCCAGCTACCTCGCATTGTTTGGTCCATTTGACGATACCGCACCTCAGCTACCAAGGAGCCGCCGGAATAATATTAATAAGGTGATCATAGAGTTACTCCGCGTTGGAAGATCGTAGCCGCTGGATGAGAAGTGATAATCGATCGGACGACCCTAATTAACTTTAAGCGACCCCCTTTCCTTGTCCTCGTGCTGCTTGCTTGAGGCCCGGCCCCAAAACACACCACCAACTCATAACTCAATCCAAGCAAGCACGCACGAATTTAGAACAAGTCTCCAGGACAAAACCCTATATAATGCTCAACTACGTACTCTTCCTTCACCTCTGAGGAAATCCACACCTCCCCAAAGATTTCCTCCTCTAGCGAGCTCATAACTCCTTGAGCTAGCTCCTTAGTTTTTCTTTCCACTCAAAAGTCAGAATTAAGTAGCATTGACATGGAAGCAACCAGCGTGACCACCTGCACTACTACTGCTGCTACTAAAGTGAGCGGTGATGATCCACTAAATTGGGGTTTGGCTGCGGAGTTACTGAAGGGGAGCCACTTGAATGAGGTGAAGCGCATGGTGGCGGAGTATCGGAATCCAGTGGTTCGGCTGGGAGGCGAGACGCTGACCATTTCGCAGGTGACTGCCATCGCCGCCGCCCACGTCGACCAAGGCGTGAGGGTGAGGGTGGAACTGTCGGAGTCTGCTAGGGCTGGCGTTAAGGCCAGCAGCGACTGGGTCATCAACAATGGAATGGACAGTTATGGCTTCGGTGCCGCCTCCCACCGCCGAACCAAACAAGGTGGTGCTTTGCAGAAAGAGCTCATCAGGTCTGCTCTGTTTCTGGTTGCACTTAATCCACTCAACTCCTAAGCATATTTATGTACATACGCAATTACACATCTCTTTTCATGTGAAGTCTAACTACCACCTAATGATGTTTAGGACAACTTAAATATATACTACTCACGGGGCATATCTAGTGAGAGGGTCTTTTTTATGTGAGAGTGGGAGAAGCAAATCTAGGCCATACAAACCATACATGGATGATCAAAATTAAAAGTTAGTTAGAATTTAAAAAAGTCACATGTCAACTTAAAAAAGTCATATGACTTTTTTGTTTTAATATTGATCAATCATGATTGGATTTAATGGCTGTGATTTGCTCCTCTCACTTTCACATAAATAAGGCCCTCTCACTAGATATGTTTCCTACTACTCACTACTCAAATATAAGCAAAAGAAAAAATAATAACTAAATGCACGTTGATTAAGAATGTCAATTAACTTCATTTTATTTTGTTGACGAAACCACAAAAATATTTGCAATTCCCAAACTACCATTTCATTTTATTTAGTTTTTTTATGGGAACTTGTTTTATGATAATGAAAATCTGAATTAAATGAAGGGTAGTTTGGAAAAATAATATTAAATATGGTGCAATTAGTTGTAATTTGTTTATATTTTGGTTCATTAACTATGACTTGTTTTTTGCTTATATTTGAGTCCGGATGGAGTATTTATTTATTCATAGATTTTCATAATAAAGAAAAGGTATTCCTTTGATTTAAAATAGTGATCACTTTAAAAGTTTAACTTATTGAACTTAATTATTATGCATTAAAAAAACCAATTATAATATTAAATTGTTCACTTAAATCTAAATTTAAAATGATTATATTTTACTATTGGATATATAATCCATCTGTTAAATTGTGATTAAAGAAGAGTAAAAATTGCACACAAAGAATTGCACCTAAGTTTTGTCCTAAAAAAGTTGTGGAAAATGCTTATTGTCACGAGATACTTTATCACGAGCACGTCACGAATTACTATCATTGGTTGTTTAATACCTTTGCCATCATGTTTTTCGTCAAATACGGGAGATAAAGAGCTTTGCATTTCAACACGTAAGCTCGTGATGCACTTGTGAAAAAAAAATCGCTATGAATAGCACTGCTGAAAAGTTATATAGTCACTTCATCAAAAGAAAAATTACACAAATGTCCAATCACACATCATCATGTAGATGTTTGTGCATATATATATATATATATATATATTATTTTAGAAAATATATACAACATGACATTATGGTTAAATATGATTGGTCGTTGATGTAAAAATTTTACACCGTCGGTGCATAGTTATTAAACTTTAATTTATTTATTACAATATAAAATTTAAAAAAATATTAACTATTTCTATAATTTTATATTTTTTTTAATAAGGTGTAATTATTTTTTCCAAAATTAAAAATATTTAATGTCTTTCTTAATTTTTATGAAAAATTCTAAATAATAAATATGTTAAAATAGAAAAAATATTTTTGCTTGCTTGCAATAATGCTCAAAGTAACAGTGAGATTAGGGTAGTATTTGGGTGGTATAAGTTCAAACCTGTTATATAAAAAAAAAGGGGGAACAAAGCCTCGTACTTAGATTAACCTATTTTATGTTAAATGATTTATAGCTGAAATTTTGTTAATAAATCGTTTATAGTGATTTTTAAACAATTATTAAAAAATCTAACATAAAATGTTAGTTTCTTGGGATGAATAGAAGATACCCTAGTCAAGTGCCTCTCTTTCATGTAGCTTTCTGGGTTCAAGTGTCATGAATTGTCGGCAGGTTTAATTTTATGACAGTTGCCGTGGGGTAACATCTTGACATTTTTATTGGAAAGTTTCTTGAATATGACTCTGAAATAATGTAATGGTACCAGTATGAGAAACAACGAACGTAAAGGAAGAGGCTACTGTTTTATTAGATATGGACAATCGAAATCAACTCACGGTGTATAGATTAGGAGGACCAGTAACCATCATAACGTATGAGAATGGATAGAGGAGAAGTAGAGACTGAGTAGCAGCAATGAAGAGAAATAACAGAGGAGAAGAAGAAGGAATCCGAGAGAGAGAGAGAGAGGGAAGGAGAACTCAGAGGGGAGACAATAACAACTTCACACTCTATTCATACCCCTTCTCTTGCCTTTATTCTGTTATATAGCAACTTTGCTACCTCCATCACACCCCATGTGTCTATGTGTCCCCGCTAGTAATTGGGCTTTCTCTATTGGTCTCATTACAAATAACCCTTGCTTGTGGAAGAATTATATGTGCATAAGAGTTCTTACTCATGGCAAGGCAAGAATATCAAAAATCCTGAAGGAGAATGGCAAATGATGATGTTTAAATTAATATATAAGATTGGGTGTGTTCTGTTTCTTATGTGGAAGTTTAAATATATATTTTTATATCAACATTATCATATTTTTTATATCAACATTATCAAACCAAATGTTATTTTTATAAGTAGTAGCTATTATGAGAGTGGAGGTTTTTTATGACATAAAAATATAATGTAAAAAAATTATACTATCAAAATTTATTTTTAATATCATAAAAATGATATAAAAATAATGTCTTACAAACTCTTGATTTTTATTTACGATTCCCCATTTACTCTACTTAATTAATTATCCAAATTCATTTGTACCATAATGTTTTATAATTATTATTATTATTATTATTATTATTATTATTATGCTATGGATTAATTCAGTTTATGGTTCAAAAATTTAAACAAAAAAGTTCACAGTGTTTATTCTTCTTAATTCTTGTTTTTCAGGTTCTTGAATGTTGGAATATTTGGCAATGGGACCGATTCATGCCACACACTGCCACACTCTGCAACCAGAGCAGCCATGCTTGTGAGAATCAACACACTTCTCCAAGGGTACTCAGGCATTAGATTTGAAATCTTAGAAGCCATCGCCAAGCTCCTTAACAACAATATTACCCCATGTTTACCACTTCGTGGTACAATCACAGCCTCAGGAGATTTGGTCCCTCTTTCTTACATTGTTGGTTTGCTTACTGGCCGACCAAACTCCAAAGCTGTTGGACCCTCTGGAGAGGTACTTAATGCTAGTGAAGCTTTCCAATTGGCTGGAATCAATGATGAGTTCTTTGAATTGCAGCCCAAGGAAGGCCTTGCCCTTGTTAATGGCACCGCTGTTGGTTCTGGCTTAGCTTCTATTGTTCTTTTTGAAGCAAACATATTGGTTGTGTTGTCTGAAGTTCTATCAGCTATATTTACAGAAGTGATGCAAGGGAAACCTGAATTTACTGACCATTTAACACATAGATTAAAGCACCACCCTGGCCAAATTGAGGCTGCTGCTATTATGGAACACATTTTGGATGGAAGTTCCTACATCAAAGCAGCTGAGAAGTTGTTGCACGAGATGGATCACTTGGAGAAGCCAAAACTAGATCGATATGCACTTAGAACTTCACCACAATGGCTTGGTCCTCTAATTGAAGTGATTCGAATCTCAACAAAGTCAATTGAGAGAGAGATTAACTCTGTGAACGACAACCCTTTGATTGATGTTTCAAGAAACGTGACCTTGCATGGTGGAAACTTCCAAGGAACCCCTATTGGAGTCTCTATGGACAACACACGTTTGGCTCTTGCATCAATTGGCAAACTCATGTTTGCTCAGTTCTCTGAGCTTGTCAATGATTTTTACAACAATGGGTTGCCTTCAAATCTCTCTGCAAGTAGAAATCCCAGCTTGGATTATGGTTTCAAAGGAGCTGAAATTGCCATGGCTTCATATTGTTCTGAACTCTTGTACCTTGCAAATCCGGTCACAAGCCATGTCCAAAGTGCCGAGCAGCACAACCAAGATGTTAACTCTTTGGGTTCGATTTCGTCTATAAAAACAAGTGAAGCCATTGAGATCCTTAAGCTTATGTCTTCCACGTTCTTGATTGCCCTTTGCCAAGCAATTGACTTGAGGAATTTGGAGGAGAACTTGAAATACTCAGTCAAGAACACTGTAAGCCAAGTTTCCAAGAGGACCCTTACCACAGATCATGTCAATGGAGAATTCCATCCCTCTACATTTTGTGAACAAGATTTGCTGAAAGTGGTTGATAGGGAGCATGTATTTTCCTATATTGATGATCCCTGCAGTGATACGTACCCATTAATGCAAAAACTTAGGCAAGTTCTTGTGAATCATGCATTAGCAAATGGAGAAAATGAGATGAACTTAAACACATCAATCTTCCAAAAGATTGCAGCTTTTGAGGATGAGTTAAAGGCTCTCTTGCCAAAGGAGGTTGAAAGTGCAAGGGTTGCCTATGAGAGTGGCAATCCAGCAATTCCAAACAAGATCACCGAATGCAGATCTTACCCACTTTACAAATTTGTGAGAGAGGAATTGGGGACCAATTTGCTAACTGGAGAAAAGGTGAAGTCACCAGGTGAGGAGTGTGATAAACTGTTCATAGCAATATGCCAGGGCAAAATCATTGATCCGCTTCTGGAATGCCTGAGTGAGTGGAACGGTTCTCCTCTTCTAGTTTGTTAACTTTACCGGTTGTTGGAAATGTTTTCTTTGTATCATGCAAGTGTAGCAATAATCAATTGGTTTGCCATGCCTTTAGCAAATTATTATGGAAAGCTTCATTTCGAATTTCTCAATGGAACATGTAATTTAATATTGTACTGGAATTGCAGTTGTTTCCCATAGGCGTTGAGTGTCGCTATACAAAACAAATCTATGTAAATTATGTTTTTCTTATTAATCCTTTTTAGTCTTCAACCAAGTAGGTAATGGTAAATTAATTATTTAATACCCAAATTATAGTTTGTGACCGGTGACCACCTTAAACACACTAAATGTAATTTTAAGTGTGGTCAAATGTTATTCTCCCGAAGTGTTATGTTATCACTAAAGTACTTGCCTTCTAACTAACTCTCTTTTTAGATATTTCATTGAGGAGATAGCTAGTAAAAATAAAAGAGTCTTTGTCCATCCATTGGACAGGCATTCCCTACATATCCCAAGCATTTAGTCTAAAAGGGTGGAGTGGCCGTGCTAGCTGTGCTACCGCCACTTGCAGCGTTTATGCATGCGTACCCCAAACGTGTCAATCTCTCAAGATGATGAATGCCATCTGTCAGCCGCTGACAATAACACCAAATCAACGATTACGCATGCATCATTCGTGGAGCCGTACGCACCAAACAGGCTGTAATATACACCTCTGTCTCTGCCATGCCCCATACCATGCACCATAACCCGAGGTGATAACTCAATAATTCCCACGCAAAACTCCGAAACCTCATCTCCATATTATACCGCACATATCAAAAACGCGGCAGGCCGCCGTCTTCTTTGCTGCATGCATGATCCCACCGAATATCCTGTTTACGTGTCCAATTTCAAAACACAACTCTTCCTCAACTCCACTATATATATATATATATCGTTGAAACATTCAGCAAGTACTACACTAGGTACCATATCCATTCCTTCTCGATCGTGGTTACATAATTACTTACTGCACTCCAGTTCTGACAAAGTAAACTTAAATACTAATATACTAGCAAGAGGTTTCGAATTTGATGATGGCTGTGACTTTGACGATCCTTGTCACCTTGCTCTCCGTCCTCTCAACGGCGTCGTGTGGGCGAGTTTTGGTTGGTGGGAAGACGGAGATCGCTGACGTGAGGACAAACAGGGAGGTGCAGGAGATTGGGAGGTTCGCGGTGGAGGAGTACAACCTAAGGTTGCGGCAAAACTACGACGTGGATGGGGGAGAGCCGTTGAAGTTCGTGGAGGTGGTGGAGGCGCAGCAGCAAGTGGTGTCAGGGGTGAAGTATTACCTCAACATTGCAGCAACCCGTAATGGGGTTCACAGAATGTTCACCTCAATCGTGGTGGTGAAGCCGTGGCTTGAGTACAAGAAGCTCCTCCATTTTGGGCCTTTATCCACCTTCAAGCAAGATATGTAGTGTAATTAATTAAGACACGGCTGGGATTTGCTTTGGAGCTAATAATAACCATTATAATTATGGTTTTCTTGACTGATGCATGCATGGCGGCATTTGTAATTGCAACTGAGCTTTTAATTTCTTTCAATAAAATTTTCCTCTACTATTTTGTATGGTACTATAATATATGGGAGAGAAAATGGAATTAGAAAAAAAGGTAACGACGGGAGAATTACGTACATTGAGTTGAAATCTGCATGAATAACCAACCATATGTACCAAACAACTAGTATTTGGTAAAGTTTTGCTCTAATTATTATGATGTTTTCGAAGCGATGTGGCTTGAAGATATTATTGATTGTTTTACTAGTACAAATTCGGGATTTAAAATCGGTTATTTGGGGGTTTAAAATCGGTTGGACAATCGATTTGAATGCTCCGAATTTAATATGTTTGGAGATTTTAAATCGGTGATTTAACAGATTTAAATTCAACATTTTAAATCGATTATTTATATTAACCGATTTACAAAGTCTGGATTTGAAGTCTTAAATTAGGGATTTTAAATCGGTCGTTTACAAACACCCGATTTAAAAGACATTTTGAATCGATCGGTTGTTTGTATACAACCGATTTAAAATGTCATCTTTTAATGTCAAAGTGTAAAGTTTGTGTCATAATAGAAGGCTGAATAACAATCTAAAATGCAAAATAAATCTGTTAGTCTTTTTGATACTCTCAGCAAGTCCAACAGTTCCAAGGCCGAACACAGCAACAATTGACCCTCGCTCAACCAAAATATTTGTTCATGTTAATACCAAAATATTTGTTTAATATTTGTTCAACTAGTTTGCAATACTACATCCAGGGTAAAGCCAGGTAAAGAAATAATCATGAACAACAATATTATTTAACCTATTTATCTTTTGAAAGAAAAAAAAAAGGAAACCTGGAACGGAGGACGAACGAAAGAAACCTAAGGAGGACGAACGCGGCAGCGGCTTCTTGAAGCAGAACGAACGGCGTCGCGTCGGTGTCGGCTTGAAGGAGAACAGTGACCTCGAACGAGCAGGACGGTGGCACGACGAACTCAAGTAGAGACGGAGCAGAAAGAGACGGCGGCGAGCTTGAAGATGGAGGCCTACGCGAGCAAAGGCCTACGCGAGCTTGAAGATGGAGGCATAACGGCAAGGATGGAGGCACGGCGGCGAGGAAGGAGAGATTCTCACCAAGATGGAGGCGTGAGAATCGGGTTTGAGAGGGAGTGTGAGTGACACTGTTGTTTGAGAGGGAAAAGAAAAAAAAACCTAGATGTTTTTAAAAGGGTCTTCTAAATCGGGTGATTATTTTGACAGATTTAAAATGTAGGTCTTTTAAATCGGTCATCATAAAACACCGATTTTAAATCCCATCCGTAAAAGCTTTTAAATCGGTTGTGATAAACAACCGATTTCAAAGGTGTAGCAGAATGTTAAAACTTCAATTTAATTTAAAAAATGCCACCACATTTCTTTTTAAATCTGTTGTTTAAAACAACCGATTTAAAATCCCTATTCCGAAAGGTAGTTTCGTAGTAGTGTTTATTGGTTTCCAATTTTTCTTAGTTTTTTTGCTTTCGGTTTTTGATCTTGAACCACGTTATAGGGTGGAGAGAAATTCTTAAGTGCGTACCTAACATTTAATGATTTAAGAACAATCAATCATATAATTACAACTAAACATGAAATAAAAAGGGAAAGGAAAAGATGTGCATACCAAATTTTTTTTTACACATGATTTTTTTTGGTACAAACTTTTACACATGATTTAAAATTCATATAAATAATGTACTATCCATCACTTCTCTACCATATACATTTCCTAAAAAAAAACTAAAATATACTTATACTGTAGTAGTTAAACAAAAAGAAGAATTAATTACTATATTGAAATATTGAAATACAAATAAATAAGAGTTTCATTGAAAACACGATTACTATTTTTTTTCATATTCTAAAATTATAAATCATTTGAAAGAAATTAAAATTTTAAAAGTGACAAATATTAATTTAACCAATAAATTTATTCCAATGATGACAAAAAATAAAGTACAAAATAAAAATAATAAAATTACTTTTGAAAATTAGTTTTACAATAAAAAACTATTTAATTGATACAAAAATTTAACTATTATTTATAAAAATGAGGAGGGACCAAATTACACCGGTGTAATACTTAGATAATGTTACATCCTTCAATAATATCCCACCGAATAAATATTTTTCAAAATCAACCGTTGGATTGAAAGTTACTATCATATAGATCAAATCTATAAATTTTTATAAAAATATATAATCATTTGTCATGTCATCAAGATGAGTCAGGATTAACGATATATGCAATTACACTGTTGACATTAATTTTGATTAATCATGATGACATAGCAAATAATTATAGATTTTTATAAAAATTTATAGATATGATCTATGCGATAACAACTTTCAATCCAACGGTTGATTTTGAAAAATATTTATCCGATAGGATGTTATTGAAAGATGTAACATTGCCAAGTATTATACTGGTGTAATTTAATCTTTCCTCATTTATAAATATTTTACTACATGCAATACTTAAATATTTGCAAATATATATTCATTTCACAAGTTGAAATTTCAATTCAAAACGCAACATAAAATGATAAATTATTTCGTCATTTTCAACTTTCTTATTTGGTATATTTATAAAAAAAAGTACAAATTTTGTTGAAAAATTTAAATAAATGAAAAAAAACGTGTTTAACAAAATTATCTAAAATTATCTGAACAAAATATAATTATTTTATTTATACTTTTCCTTAAAAGTAGTAACAAAATAATTAATTTTTAAAAAATACTTTATTAATATTCTAAAATGACAAGTAAATAAAAATACTATTCTTAAAAAGATTATATTTATTATGAAAAAAATGATGAATAAGTTAAAACACAATAACTCGTCAAAAAAAAACGTTAAAACATGTTCTGAACAGAACTTCAGAGGATGACTGGAGGGAAGCAGCGCGGTAGCGTTCGCGACGGACGACGACGGCGTTTGGTGATGGTGTACCTGCAAACACTCCAACGCTCAAGTCAACGTGTGTAAGAGGTGAGTGAAGAGGTGAAAAGTGAAGATTACCTCGATCGTTCGACGTGATTCTCCTTTTATACGAGTTGAGGACGGTTACTGGTGAATAACCGCTCCCATGGGATCCGGGGTACCGTCAGATCGTTGCCAGCCTGTGATGAGCTGGGGCGGAATGCTGAGGACCGTTGGATTGGCTACGTCGATATGGTCTCGAGGCAAGGCGGAGGGAACTGACGCGGAAATGGGCCTGAAACGCGGATCTTCGGATTGGGCCTCGGCCCAGTCCGGAACAGTTGCCCCCCAAGTCGCTAGCTCGAATGTCGAGGTGGTGACTTGTTGTCGAGGTTCGTTGATGTCGACGTTTGACGTCCTTGTTCGTAAGGAAGTGCAAATGTCGTCGGCTGCTTTGCGAAAAGAGAGTTGAAATGTTCTCGAACCCTAGGCGCGTGAGGGTTAATTTCAAATTTCAAAAATGTTCCGTCAGCCGCCTTTGGGATTCGGGGAGACGCATTGTTTCGAGGCGTGATGATTGCTTCTTTAGCTTACTTGTCATTCGTTCGGGACCTTCGTGTTCCACCTCTGCTGAGGCAGTTCTCGACACGAGGCTTGATGTGCTTTGTGCAAGGCACAAGGCTTTATCACGAGGTCGTGCTCGCGTTCTCGACACGAGGCTTTATCACAGGTGCTTGTGCAAGGCACAAGGCTTTATCACGAGCTCGTGCACGCGGTCTCGACACGAGGCTCGATCAGAGGTGTTTGTGCAAGGCACAAGGCTTTATCACGAGGTCGTGCTCGCGTTCTCGACATGAGGCTTGATGTGCTTGTGCAGGACAAGGCTTTGTCACGAGCTCGTGCACGCGGTCTCGGCACGAGGCTCGATCAGAGGTGCTTGTGCAAGGCACAAGGCTTTATCACGAGGTCGTGCTCGCGTTCTTGACACGAGGCTTGATGTGCTTGTGCAGGACAAGGCTTTGTCACGAGCTCGTGCACGCGGTCTCGGCACGAGGCTCGATCAGAGGTGCTTGTGCAAGGCACAAGGCTTTGTCACGAGCTCGTGCACGCGGTCTCGGCACGAGGCTCGATCAGAGGTGCTTGTGCAAGGCACAAGGCTTTATCACGAGCTCGTGCACGCGGTCTCGGCACGAGGCTCGTTCAGCGGTGCTTGTGCAAGGCACAAGGCTTTGGGTGATAGTAAATGAGTAAATGCTGGTTGCGTATTTTTTTAACCGTACTTTATTGCTTCACATTTGTATGTTTCAGACATATTTGTTTCAACTATAATACTTCTTCATCTTTGCTGCGTTCCAAGTTCTTGGAATTTGCTGTCCTTGTAGTGTCTCGAGGGTGTAGGCGCCGGTACCAGTCTTTACGACGATTCTGTACGGGCCTTCCCAATTGGGTGCAAGTTTCCCTTGTGGGGCGTTCTTCAGGCCAACATCAGCTCGTCGAAGAACGAGATCCCCAGGCATGAATTCCCTGTCCACCAGCTTTCTCCTGGGTTTTACCTTTGGCTTTTGATGCCATCAACTTTTCTTCGTAATTCATAAATTTCTGAGCTCGCTTCAGGAACTCGTTCAGGGTCTTCGGTTTGTCGACACCAATGTCGACACTGAATAAACTTCCTTCGATCAGGCCTTGCTCTAGCAAGTACAGCTTCATCTCGTCAGAGCATTTCTTTACCAGAATGGCTTCTTTGTTGAAAGCGCTCGGCGTAGTCTCGATAGACTCATCTCTTACTGGTTGAATTGCGGCGGTCTGCTGTCGACAGGTTGGACTTTAGACGCAGTGAAATGCGCAGAGAACTGGTCGACGAATTCAGTCCACAAACTAATGGAATTTTTCTTAAGAGTCTGGAACCAAGACAATGCTGCCTTCTTCAGAGTGAGGGGAAAGATTTTGCACTTCACCGGCCCTTGGGCGCCACGATAGTCCATGACAGTATCAAAGCAGCCAACATGCTCGTCGGGGTCGGTGGTTCCGTCGTATGAGTCCAAAGCGGGTGGTTTCTGAAGATGCTTCAGAATTGGGAATTTCATGATCTCGGAAGTGAAAGGACCAAAGGCTTTGCACGTGTCACCCGTGTCATCGCTCTGAGAAGGAGTTGATGAAACAGAATGAGCACGGCGGCGATGAGAAGTGCGCCCAGGAGATTTGACTCGCCACTTAGAGGCTGAGGCGGCTCTTCTAGGAGGAGTGTCACTACTTGCGGTCGTACCTTCACGACGAGACGCGTGCGCCGGGGAGCGGCGACGGCGCGGCGGAGAGTGTGGCATATCAGGTTTAGAAGAAGGACTTCTGGAAGAAACTCTTCTACGGTGTGTTTTCTCATTTCTTCTTCCGCTTTGAAGCAAACGGATCTCAGATCTGTGGCGGCGAGGTGACTACGATCCAAAGAACGGTTACGGCCGTGTGCATTGCGCACAGAGCGGTGTGGAGTAGTGCCACGGTGGCGGTGATGAACAGATCTGAGATTTTCAGATTCCTTCGATCTCTGAGGAAAATGAGAAACTCGATCTACTCTGTTTTCGATCTGTGTGGCAACGCGAACGGAGATTTCTTGCTGTTGATTCTCCATTCGGTCGAGGCGCTGATTCTGAGTTTGCACTGCTACGGCATGGTTTCGCATGAACTCGCGGAGCTCCTGGAGGATGACGGCGGCGGAAGGTGCGGTTTCTCTTGTTTCAGTTGCCGCTGGGACGGTGAAGATCGGGATCACATCACTTGGCGGCGGAGGAAGGTTCCTCGGCCTCTCATATTCGATGGAGAACGGCACATGTCCTTGTTGAGTTCCATCCACCGCGGCGATCGGAGCAGTGGTGATCGGAGGAGGCGGTGGAGGAAGGTTCCTCGGTCTCTCATATTCAATAGAGAACGGCACATGTTCTCGTTGGGTTCCATCCACCGCGGCGATCGGAGCAGAGGATGACCGGAGGGAAGCAGCGCGGTAGCGTTCGCGACGGACGACGACGACGTTTGGTGGTGGTGTACCTGCAAACACTCCAACGCTCAAGTCAACGTGTGTAAGAGGTGAGTGAAGAGGTGGAAAGTGAAGATTACCTCGATCGTTCGACGTGATTCTCCTTTTATACGAGTTGAGGACGGTTACTGGTGAATAACCGCTCCCGTGGGATCCGGGGTACCGTCAGATCGTTGCCAGCCTGTGATGAGCTAGGGCGAAATGCTGAGGACCGTTGGATTGGCCACGTCGATATGGTCTCGAGGCAAGGCGAAGGGAACTGACGCGGAAATGGGCCTGAAACGCGGATCTTCGGATTGGGCCTCGGCCCAGTCCGGAACAAAACACAATAAGAATAATTATAAAACAAATATTCTACTAAATTGGATTTACAATAAGCAGGATAGATGTGATTAAAAATGAAAACCAGACACCTCCTCACAAAGCATTCTTTTTTATTACCTTAAAAAAATAAAAAAATATTATTGTTAAACAACAAAATTTATTTCCTACATGTGCTCTGTTTTTACCTTATTTTTTATTAAGAATTTTAAATTTTATTTTTTATTAATTGTAATTATTTGATTGGTGAGTGGAAATGGAAATATTTGCCGAAAGAGTTGACGGCGAGATAAAATTTACGACAACAGGTGCTCTTCTTTTGCCTTATTATAAATATTTAGTTTTTTTTAATTTTATTCTATTAGTTGTAATTATATTATTGCTTGTTCCTAAATCATTAAATATTAGGTACACACGTACCTAAGAATTTCTCTAGGGTGGAAAAGGAAAAATATAATTTTTCCCCCCTCTCTCTCTCTGACAACCCTACTCCTCAACGGTCCTCGTGGCTTTAACTCTTTCTTCTTTCCACAATAAAACTTTTTAAAAATTAAAATTTTATCAATTATTTTCTTAAATGGTTATCTATCTTGTTTAAAGTGTTATCTATATCTTCTTAAATGCTGACTACTCCAAGACGTTTTGGTGGACTTGTTAAGTTGGTATCCATGATACAAAATTTGTCAACATAGATCTGCATCGAAAACTTATTTGACGCTTTTTAATCGCAAGCGTAAGCTCTAGGTGCAAGTTCTGTCGCATAAAGACCTTGGCAATTAACGATACAATTTGGGGTGGTACCAAGATAAAGAATGCATCCATATTCTTAACACTGTGATTGATTGACAAGAGAAATTGTGAAGAGAGGGTATGAAAAGAAAGAAAAATGTGAGAAATAGGGTAGATTTAAGGTATTGATTGGAATAAGAGAAAGAGAAGAGAAAAAGAGAAGAGAGAAATATTGATTATTTTTTAAAAGACATCAATGTCTTTGACTAAAAATTTAAATAATTTGAGATATAAGAAGAGAATGTGGATAGAAGTTGGAAAAAAAAAGAAAAAAGAAACCAATCTCTCGTGTTTCTTCGCTGATGAGCGAAGAAATAAAAAGCAGCTGGGACCCACCATTTTTACTCTCTCTGCTCCATTTCTTTGATGAACCAAACCGTGGAAGTTACCCATTTCGCTGCTTTTTCTCTCGTTAATTGCTCTCTCGCACGTTTCTCATCTCTACCAATCAGACGCTAAAGCAGCAGGGTCGCTTCGAGAGGGGTTCAATTTTCGTATTGACTAGGGAATACTAGAATTGCTTTGGGAGAGGTTTAATTTTCGTATCAGCTCTTGGAATTCTCTAGTATGGTATACAAATTGGCTCAAATGTGGGCCTCTTTACAATTTGGAATATGTCCACATTTCTGACATGGATAAAAAATTAAAGGACATATAGGACGATGGAGTTTGGCATGTTCGTCTTCTACCTACACCATTGCCATCTGGTCTTGGTTCAACTATCACTCTAGCCCACCGCATCTAAATTCAACAATTTCGGATGCTTGGGTTTGGAGTGGATCTAAGCAGGGCACATATTCTAGTGCCTCGGCCTATGTGTGGCTGCTCGAACGTCATCGCGGTTGGGATCCAAATTGCAAATGGGAGTGGATTTAAATGACTAGAACCCTAGTGAAAATGCAGCTTTTGATTTGTGCATGAAGCACTCCATACGAACTCCATGAGGGATTGTTGCCAACCCTCTCTGCCATCGGTGCTCCCTTCATGAAGAGGACTTGCTCCATTGTTTATGAGATTGTCCACATTCCCAAGAGCTTTGGCTAAGATTGGGGATATTCACACACCTTGGTTTCTTAACTCACACGGATGACCTGACATGAATTCGTGAAATGGTTTAAAGGGGTTTCTCGTCCCTGGCATGAATTCGTGAAATGGTTTACAGGGGTTTCTCCTTCTTATTCGTGTTTGGCATGTGGCAATGAAGCCTGAATACGTAATACGATACGGGTATGGTACGACACAGATACGGGGGTACGAGAATTTTTTGAAATTTAGGATACAATACGGTCCGGACATGTTAACAAATTTTTTTATAAAAACTTATATATATACATAATACTTGTTAGGAAAGACACATTAGATCAATAGTACTAGACCCATCACTTGAAGCCTTTTCCCAGCTATTTTATATTTTTTTTCACAAATAGTACAACACAATAGGTCTGAACACCATAAACAAGACATACAACATGTCTGAACACCTTAACAATATTTTTGCAAGAGTAAAGAAAAACCTTACAACACTGCTTTTGTTGGAAAAAGAAAACCAAAGATTGAGAGACCAAAAATCACCGACAGAATGGAGAGAAGAGAACCGTTGTCGGGATTGAAAGAAAGGATATGTCGCTGGGATACGGGACTCGGGAAATATCCAAGGAGTATCGAAAAATATCCTCAACAATAAATATTAAAAAAGAATAAAAGATAATAGGGATACTTTTGGGACACGTATCGAGAATTATCCGAGGAGTATCGGTATCTGATACGGGTACGACACGGATACGTTTCCTGTTTTGGAGTATCCAGGCTTCATAGGCATGTGGTGGGCTTGGATTTGGAAACATTTTCCTATACACAGCTACAGGCAGAGTTGTTGAAATTGATACCCAAGTCATCAACAGGTTGAGCGTGAAGGGCAGAAACATCCTCACTAAGCAAAAGAAGTCCGTAATAGCAGTCACATCAAGTAATGTGGAAGTCATCATACTAAAGGGGAAGCTGAAGGTGTTGGCGGAGACCGAGTAGAAGCCTGCAAATCCAAATAGAAGGTCCATGTGGAGATGAATACTCCACATGGCGGAGTATCATGCTTAGATAATATTAGGATTTTGGACTTAACTCATCTTTACAAAACTGGCTTGTAAGGTGAGGGGTGTCTTTTACTTATAAACTCTTTTGAGGTATTACCTCTAGTCTATGTGGGACTTAGGTTTTTTCCAATACACCCCCTCACGCGCAACATTATTGTGCTTGGTGCGTGTATAAAATACGATGAGTGGCCCATGGATCTAGGATAGACTCTGATACCATATTAGTTTCGCAGAAACACATGCAAAAGGAAGAAGAAGAATCTGAGAAGAAATTGATCTTCATTGAATTGAGATAGTTAGTTACATAAGTAGTTACTCGAGACTATATACTACTGTTACATTGGCACCCCTCACCTTACAAGCCAGTTTTGTAAGGATGAGTTAAGCCCAAAATCCTAAGATGGTATCAAAGCTCAATTTTTAAGCTTTGGTTCTGTCAATTACATTTCGATTCCGATTCATCGATTCATCTTTCAATTCCTAATTTATTTGTTCGGTTGAAATTGATTTTGTTTTTTCTTTCAACCAATTTCGTTTCATCAATTTGAGATTTGTGATTACAATGACGGACCAGTGCCTCGATCCTTATGCAGATTTCGCAACAAACACTACAAATCTTTTCTACCTTCATCCAAGTGAGACTCCCGTTGTGGTGTTAGTCACACCGTTGCTTGAAGGAACGAAGAATTTTCAGTCCTGGATTCTTTCGATGCGTGTTGCATTAGTTTGCAAGAACAAATTAGGGTTCGTTGATGGAACCATAGCTGTTCCAGGAAAGACTGATTTGCGCTACGACCAGTGGCTTCGCTGCAACAACATGATACTCGCTTGGCTTCAAAGATCATGTTCTGCAACTGTGCGAAAATCAATCGTTTTCTTTCAAAAGGCCTCTGATGCTTGGAAAGATCTTCATGACCGATTTGATCAAGGTGATATGTTTAGAATTGCTGATATTCAAGAAGACATTTGTAAGTAATCACAAGGTAGCCGTGATGTCTCAGAATATTACAATGAATTGAAAGCACTGTGGGATGAGTTAGAGAATTTCAGGCCTCTTCCACAATATAAGTGTGCTATTCAATGTTCTTGTGGTGTTGTTCAATCCATGAGGTTGTTTAGAGATCAAGACTATACAATTAGGTTTTTGAAAGGACTTAATGAAGAGTATTCTCATGTGAGGTCACAAATTATGATGATGGAACCTTTTCCTTCTATTGCTAAAGCTTTTTCTCTTGTCATTCAACAAGAGAGACAATTTCATACTCCTAGTGTTGAAACCAAATTGAAAGATCTTGGTGTTGATTCTGGTAAAACATGTGCTGTTAGTGGTAATCAATTTTCCAATAGAGGAAGATAAAATTATCACAACAGAGGTCATGATATGCAAGGCACTGGAGGTAGAGGTGAGGGAGGCAACAGGTTGTGCACTCATTGTGGTAAAACCAACCACATAATTGACACTTGCTATTTCTTACATGGCTTTCCACTTGGTTATCAAACCAGAAATTCTGCTAAATCTGGATCCTCTACAAACTTGGCTTCGGCCAGTACTGTTTCTGATGAAGATTCTAAGAATGCTTTTGATACTTCCACTAATGGTGTCACCTTATCACAAGAACAATACAAAGGACTCATGGATTTGCTTCAACAGTGTAAGCACTAAGCTGCAACTGCATCTCATTTTGTCAATACTATCATGTCAAACACACATACTCAAAACCCGGTTAATTCATCTGCACTAAACACTAGCTCCAACATCACTTTTGGTAAGAACCTTACCTCCTGGATCATTGATACAGGAGCCACCAATCACATTACTCATAACCTCAACATGCTTACCAATTGTAATCCTATTAAGCCTATTCGAATTGACATGCCAAATAACACATATGCAACTGTCACTTTAGCTGGAACAGTTTCTATTTCTGCTGATTTGCAATTACATAATGTGTTATTTGTTCCAACCTTTCATGCCAATTTGATTTCAGTCCCATAACTCACTCAAACCAGTAACTGCTATGCCATTTTTACTAATCAAACTTGCTCATTTTTTCAGGACAATACCAAGAGGATGATTGGTACAGCTAGACTAATTCATGGACTCTACTTGCTGGAATTTTCAGTAGCTGGTTCTGCACATCAAAGTGCTGGTTCTGTTTGTAATTCTGCCACTTCTTGTAATTCTGATTCTAAGACCTTAGCTGATAGTTGCCTTTGGCATATGAGACTAAGTCACATATCTTTTGAAAGACACCAATGTATGTCTGCTCAATTTTCCTTCATTGATTTTCACAATGTTAAACTCCCTTGTGACACTTGCCAATTTGCTAGGCAAAGAAAATTGCCTCATTTTAGTAGTCTTAATAAAAGCACTCATGTTTTTGAACTTTTCCATGCGGATATTTGGGGTCCATTCTTCAATATTAGGTCATAACTATTTCTTAACTCTTGTGGATGACTTTAGTAGATTCACATGGGTGATTTTGATGAAATCTAAAGATGAAACCCGAAAACATCTTACTTATTTCATAGCCTTTATGGAAACTCAGTTTCATTCCAAATTAAAATGTTTAAGAAGTGACAATGGTGTTGAATTCCTTATGCATGATTTTTATCTAAGCAAAGGTATCATACACCAAAGGTCTTGTGTTGAGACTTCTCAACAAAATGGTACTGTTGAGAGAAAACATCAACACATCTTAAATGTGGCAAGGGCCCTTTTCTTTCAAGCCAATTTACCTAAAATTTTTTGGAACTTTGCCATTCAACATTCTGTTCATCTCATAAATAGGATTCCAACTCCTATTCTTAAAAATAAATCTCCATATGAAATGCTTTTTAACCAACCACCTTCTTTGATTCACCTTAAGGTGTTTGGTTGTCTTTGTTATGCATTCACTTTACATAGGGCTAGAAAAACCATTTTTCTTGGTTATAAGGAAAGTGTCAAAGGTTTCATCCTTTATGATTTACAATCTCATCAATTGTTCACTTCCATTCATGTTATCTTTTTTTGAAAAACGTTTTCCTTTTCATGTTTTTTCATCTATCAGTTCTGCTACTTCTCCACCCACTCCACAAACCATAGATTATTCAGCCTTTCTTTTTGAGCAATCCTCTCTTGAACATTCACCTAGTTCTGTCCCAGGTCCTTTTTTTATACCATCAAGTGATTCTGTCACTACATCACCAGCAAATGAACTTGCTTCTATTTCAATACCAACAAGTGACTCTGTCACTGCATCACCAGAAAATGAATTACCAAATTCAGAACCTGATCCAGAATTTTTCCAATCAACTTCCCCTGCCCCTGATTCTTCTCAGCCAATGGTTAGACATTCGGACATAATCAAAACCAGACCCAGTTACTTGAATGATTACCATTGCAATTTAACTAGTTGCTCCAATCACACCTCAGGTATTGTTTCTCCTTCCTATTCTTTATCTTCTGTTTTATCCTATCATAAATGTTCCCCTTCCTATGAAAAATTTTGTTTAGCAGTTACAACTCAATTTGAGCCCAAAACTTTCAATCAAGCTTCTAAACATGATTGTTGGTAGAAAGCTATGAAAGATGAGCTTGATGCTTTTGCTTTGAACAAAACATGGTCCATTGTTGATCTTCCTAGTGGTAAAATGCAACACCCCGCTGAGACATGACATTTACTTTATTTACTTAACAATGATAGTCCACATTTAAAGCAAACTCACACATTTTATTTATTATTAAAGTATAGAGACATATTACACATACAAGTATAGATATATAACCCTGCACCCACATAGGCGACAAAAGACACACTGGCCGTGACATAAATATTCGTCCTTTGCCTCTAGTCAGTCTGTCCATAGATTCCTTAACCTCCAAGTACAGGTTGTTCTTGTCCATCTGCTATTTATCATCATATAATAGAAACACACCAGAAAAACAAAGGGGTGGGATATCCGTCAATCACTAACAAACAGGAAAACAGTATAGCAGAATACCTGTTATCATGTTCAATTAACTAACAACAGATCATCACATCATGATTGATAATCGCTAATGCCATATATGCTCACAAAGTATTACTGATACTGACACCGACTGACGGTTACATACCACATCATACTCTGATATTACTGACTGACATGTACCACTGAGCTTTCGGGCTGATCACCGGCCTTACTGGCTCAGTCCACAGATCTCTGAACATTGCGGCCTGATCACCGGCCCTTCTCCCTAGACCGATCACTAGTCTTAGGGCACATAATAAGATAAGATAAGTTGGTTGTTCCGGGAACATATCCTGATACGATATCATCTCCGATTATCGGTTATAGTATTCCATATACTGAGGATCACCATATCCAATTATCGGAGTAAGGTACCGTCCCGTGCACAAGGACGACATTCTCTATACAAGGAATGACCAAGATTGTCCACTCATCAGACGTGGAGTCCTGGAGACTCGTCCGGATGACCGAATCCATACCCTCAAGGCCATCGACTATCCCCAAACTACTCCGTACCTTTGATACCACGGATATGGAGAGCCTCATTGGAAAGACTGAGTCCATACCCCTCAAGGTCTTGGCCGAGTCCATACCCCTCAAAGCCACTGACTATCTTAAGACCATCCCATCGATACCTCTGGTACACCAACCTCGAGTAACCGACGCGACAATCACCATTGATAGACAGAGTATCGACGGCAATATTTGCTATCACCGTCTAGGGATTCACAATCCTCCAACTAGAGGGTGTCACCCTTGACTCTAAGGCCATGCATCATGTTCACATATATCATATACAATCAGTGCATAGATATCAGATATGAATCATTAATCATAATTTATCAGCATATAATTTACTCCTAGTGTCGCGTAGGCAACTGTTAACTAACCACACATAAGTCAACCTATGTTGGTTGATAGGTCTACGACGACTATCCTTAGCCATTGTATACCACAACCCCTCTCCCGAGGTGTTACTGCTATCAACCCCTAGTAGGGTTAAGGTCCCCTACACATGCTAATAGTACTACTCTACTACCTATTTTTTCTAGTGATTAAGGTATATTCCCCCTTACCTGGCTTAGTAGACCGTCGTAGCCTGTGTCCCGTCACACCTCTTCCTCCTTTCGAGCCCTCCTTCACACTCCAAAGGATCACTTGGAGAAACTTGCGAAATGGGGAGAGGAGAGTGCTATTTATAGACATAAATTAGGTCCATCGCGTCGCGATGGCCCAAGGCACAATGTCCGTCGCGAAGCGATGGTGTCATGTGTCAAAAGATCAACGACGCTGATCACCGACTTTCCCCACCGACCTTGCTCACGTCGCGATGCTCCCCTTCCTTATCTCCATCGCGTCGCGAGCTACATGAATCTAGAAGGTTTAATTTTCCTCTCTTACACCGCCTTATCCAACAGTGTGTGTCGAGTCGCAATGCATTCATTTGTATTCTCCATCGCGACGATCCATAAATAGGGAAGTTCCGTTTTTATCCCTCTAAAAGATTCTAAGGCATTCTGTACTTTTCTAGAGTATTCTAGGCCTTTTATGAGTCCTACTTAAATCTAATTTAACTCTTAACTAGATTATTTAATACCCGATTGTTATTTAATTATTATTCTAAGAATTATTTAAAACTATTTGAAAATCAGGATGTCACATAAAACACCTATTGGGTGTAAGTGGGTATATAAGGTTAAATATCATGCTAATAGCACTGTTGAAAGGCACAAGGCCAGGCTTGTTGCCAAGGACTATACCCAACTAGAAAGTGTGGACTATTTTGAAACCTTTAGTCCAGTTGCCAAGCTCACCACTATTCGGATTCTTCTAGCTCTTGCTACTGCCAAAGGATGGTTTTTAGAGCAATTGGATGTAAACGGTGCTTTTTTTACATGATGATTTAAGTGAGGAGGTTTATATGTCTCTTCCCCCTGGCTTGCCTCCTACAAATTCTGATATGACCAAAAAATTTTGTAGGCTACACAAATCTTTATATGGTCTCAAACAAGCTAGTAGGCAATGGAACCATAAACTCACTCATACTTTGTTATCTCTTGGTTATAGTCAATCTTCATCTGATCATTCTCTCTTTGTGAAATCCACGAGTTCTTCATTCACTACTTTGTTAGTTTATGTGGATGATATAGTTTTGACAGGGAATGACATGTCTGAAATCATTTCTGTTAGGAAAATTCTGGATGATAAGTTTCGAATCAAAGATTTTGGTGCACTTAGATTTTTCCTTGGCTTGGAAATTGCAAGATCCAGTCGTGGCATTGTCCTAAACCAGAGAAAATACACACTAGAGCTTCTTGAAGACAGTGGAATCCTTGCTGCCAAGCCTGCAAGCACTCCCTGTGATCCATCAATTAAACTCAGCAGTGCAGGCAGCCCTGCATATCCTGATGAAACAGCTTATAGGCGCTTCATTGGTAGGTTGATTTACCTTACAACTACAAGACCTGACATAGCTTTCTCTGTTCAACAGCTAAGTCAGTTTCTTTCCAAGCCCTTGCAGTCGCATTTTCAAGCTACCACTAGAGTATTGAGATACCTCAAGTCAGCTCCATCTCAAGGCTTGTTTTTTTCCTGCTTCAAATTCTCTGCAATTAACTGGTTTTGCAGACTCTGATTAGGCCTGCTGTTTAGATACCCGCAAGTCTGTCACGGGTTACTGTGTATTCCTTGGTTCTGCTCTCATTTCCTGGAAATCAAAGAAGTAAGAACTGTCTCAGCATCTTCTTCTGAAGTTGAGTACATGGCATTGGCTAAGTTAACAAGAGAAGAGCAGTGGCTTCATTATTTGTTGGTCGATTTACATGTTACTTTCTCTGCACCTTCAGCAGTGTATTGTGATAATAAATCCGCCATCTATCTTGCACATAACCCCACATTTCATGAGAGGACCAAGCATATAGAGATAGACTGTCATGTCACCAGAGAAAAGCTTCAGCAAGGAGTGATTCGGCTGCTTATAGTCCATTTTACTTCTCAGCTGGCTGATGTATTTACCAAACCATTACATGCTACTTCCTTCAAGTCTTTCATTTCCAAGTTAGGACTTTGTGATCTACATAGTCCAACTTGAGGGAGGGTATTGCCCGATTGTAAATTAAACTAGAGTTAGTTTATTTACTTAACCATAGTTAGAATAGATGAGTTAGATTAGCTGTCAATGTAACAGTAGTATATAGTCTCCAGTAACTACTTCTGTAACTAACTTTCTCAATTCAATGAAGATCAATTTCTTCTCAGATTCTTCTTCTTCCTTCTGCATGTGATTCTGCGAAACTAAGAGATAACATGATAATTTCGTAAATTTCCAGTCGTCAGCCTTCTCATCGGCTACACGAGTTAACCAATCGATGTACGGTTAAGTCTTGCGTGGCCAGGAATGTAATTAGTTTGTTAGAGACTTTTTGACAGTGAACCAGTTGTAGGCAATAGGAAAAACGTATTTATCAAGAGCCATATATTCTTTCAAATATATTTTGCCATCTTCTATGCCGAAGGTGGAAGCATTTGAATGGGGTAGAGTTGAAACCATTTCCTCTGCTTGTGGAGATATTGATCGATTGATAGAGAAAGCAGAGGATTCTTCATTATCATAATCCCGAGATCTATTTTGGGAGTCAGAAGCAGAAAGCATGGTTGCTGTGTGTGATGAAGGAGATTAAAAAGCTTGAAAAGTTCGAAAGACGTGGGATTTTGAAAGCAAATAGTGAAGTAAGAGCTCTATGGTTTGACTGTTTCTATTTATAAGGGAATGCGTCATTTGAGAACTTCAAAAGCAAGATGTTTGTAAGATAATGATGAGGTACAAAACAAAATTATCATTTAATAGAGTTAGTCGTTTGAGGATCAAAAGACTAGGTGATATGGCGAATCAGTTTGAGCAGAAAGAGAAATGATTGACGTGGTACTTTGGAAACTGAAATTTAGTTACATCACTTGAAACATTCATGATGATCTACTTAAATGATGTAAGGACAATTGCTAACACCTAAAAATAATTAGCTGGTAGCCAAATACGACAAACAACCGCTGAATTGAGTTAGTCGATAATGTTAGCAGAATTTGAGTTGGCAGAATAACAATAGTTGTCAGCTGGCCAACTCAGTGCCGATAATTGCTATGGGTTAAGACCTTTGAGCCAATGGACTAATAAATCTGTTGAATGGTCCTGTACATGGTTATAAGGGGAGAAATTTTGTGGATAATTTGAAAAATTAAAGGATTTATCTCCAAGCCTTGAATTTAGGAAGATGCAATTTTGGATAAGAACAAGGTGAAAATAGATGTTGAAGATAATTTTTTCACGACAACTAAGAGGGAAACAAAGTATGCACCTAAATTCTAAGAGACGTGGTTTGTAGGTAATTGTCCCATGAGTTGACTCCCAGCTTGAGCTGTTAACTGTTAGAATCAAGTGGATTCAGAAACAATGACTCTTAATTGTTTTGATGATAACAAATAAGTTAATAGAACAATTTATCCTCAGATGTGTTCATTAGTGTGCATAAGTCACTATTTATCAGAAGAAATTATCTCAGAAGACTAAGTGAAAGTGTGCATTTCACTCTCAGTTTCATGAATTTGAGTCTGACATTGATCATCTGAAAATTGCTGACGTCATCATCTAATAGCCTCACTCTGTTTTGGTCAACGCTCTGTTGGTAGTCAACACTCTGGTAGACCATGCTTTGGTGAGACCATGCTCTGTTTTGGTCAACACTCTGTTATTGGTCAACACTCAACAGACTATGAAAAGACTACACTGTGGAAGCCTTCGTCCGTTTCTACAAGACTCTCTTATATGAAAGGCCAATAATTCTGTACTGAAGAACCTGCCTCTGTTTCAAGCTCACTCTGGTGAACAGAGTATCTCAGTAACAAGCATTGTCTGTTTGACAGATGCTCTGATTGGAAATCAGACTGAGTGTTCATTTAATGCTACTTCAAGTATTAAATAGACCTCATTGATAAGTATTTTAATGCACGAGAAATCAAAGGCCAAAGGGAATGTCAACGGATATAATCATAAGAAAACTTGCTCAAGAAGTGTCTTATATTCAAAAAGCTCACAAAGGACAAGATCCTGATCTTGTCTGCTGTGTCAGTATGTAAGAGCAGAATGAAAAGCGACGTGACTTGCTAAAAGTCACAAAAAGGGGATCTGAAGTTTTGTCCTTTGGTGCATAGAGTTGTTAGGTCATAATGACACTATTCACAACCTTAGCTATATATACCTCACTTCATTCACTGAAGTAGGTTAACGAAACTCTTCCAATATCTGAGACAATGAGCAACCAAGAAATTATTCCAAGTCTTTGAGATCACATTGAACAAGCACTTAAACGTTTTATTTTTTCTGTTTGAAAGTTATTCTTTGTGCTTAAGTTTTCATTGTAAATCCTCTTTGCTAAGAGTTATTTGATATTGTTTCAAACTACTTTTGAACCTTGTATCTAGGCTGTATTCCTTAGAGGCTTAACTGTACTAAGTGTTTCTAAGAAGTTGTGAGTATAGCCAGTTTGACAGTAGTATACTCTCAAGTGTAATCAGGTTGATTATAGTGGAGAAATCCTTCAAGTGTGTGAAGGGATTAGACGTAGCTATCAGGTGATAGTGAACTAGTATAAATCACTGTGTCATTCTCTTCTCTTATCTTTACTTGTTTTTCATTACTACTTTGTTAAATAGTTGTTTTGAAAAGGTTTCTATAAATACACAATCCTTACGAAAAGATTTTTAAAACCCAATTCAAACCTCCCTTTCTTGTGTTTTTACCACGTTCATTAACTACACTTATTAGCCACTTGTAATTACAGTTAGTTAGTGGAGAACATGACATATAGGGGTAAGAGCAATTTTGACTTTTGCACTGTAAATAGGCAATTTATAGTCCAATTAAGACATACAATCAAACAAACAACTCATTTATTCTTGTCAATTTTTCTTTATCGCCTTTACCTTTATCTTTAAAATTTGTCATAGCTTTTATTCATCACCTACTTAACGCTATTTGAAATAGTTATGTAACACATAGTTAAGAAACAGAGAAGAGAGAAGAATACTTCTATAGGTATCCAAATTTTTTTTCCCACAATGAGGGTATCTAATATGTGTCACTCTAAATAGGTACCCAAACCTTAAATACCCAACAAGTACTCCTATTGGAGATGCCCTAGGAAATCACTTCCATTAATTGAAACGGATTAAGTTTAGATATTGAAATAATGGACGGCCTACAACCACAAAACTTAATAATAAGCGAACAAATTGCCTGAAAATGTACATCCATATATTCCATGCATAATGCAGGTAGTAGTATTTATAAAATAATAAAAAAACAAAATATCAAAAAAATAAAAAACGATGTTATTGTAATTATAATTAATTATAATCATTAGAAATAAGAAATAATAAGATAAAAAAAGTATTACTTCCATGGGATTGGGATCCTCGCGCTTTTTGGACTTTGGAGTGTCAAAACCCAAATAAGCGGTCCAGAATCCAGATCCAACAAAAATTCAAAAAGTTGAGTTTCGCTCTCTCCGTCGGATGTCAACTCAAGTCTGAATCTCCCCTCTCTAATCATTCAAATCCCATTTCTCTTCCCCCCCAACGGCTACTTGAAACTTCCCCTCTCTCTATCTCTTCTTACCTCTCCCCCCTTCCTTCTCTTCTCTGTCTTCCCCTCTTTCTCTCTTCACTCTTCCCTCCCTCTCTCTCTCTGCAAAAATGAAGCACTTCATGCTTCCAAGAAACCCAATCGCGAGGGACGCAGCAGAGCTCCCTTGTTCTTCAAGCCCTAGCTCCGCCAAACCCAGACCCTCTCGCAAGCACAAATCCTCCAAGGAGAACGATCCTCCCTCAGATCCCAACCTCATGGTTCCCTCCTCCCCTTCCCAAACCAAATTGAAGAGCCCCTTACCCCCGAGGCCTCCTTCTTCCAACCCTCTCAAGCGCAAGCTCACTGTCGACACCCTCGCCGACAATTCTCTCCCCACAATCTCCGATTCCGGCGTCCAGGTATCGCTGTTTATCTAGGGTTTCGGATCTCGTTGATTTCTCGACCCGTTTCTAATTGTCTGTGTGTTTGTGTTGTATAGGTTATTGTGAGGATGAGACCGCTGTGCTCTGATAAGGACGAAGGGGACCCTATAGTTCAGAAGATTTCCAGCGATTCCTTATCCATTAATGGCCACACTTTCACCTTCGATTCCGTTGCTGACGTGGAAGCTACTCAGGCACGGTTTCTATTTTTGTTTCTGCTGAAACTGATTCGAAATTACTTGATTTTCGGTTTGTCTGATGAATGCACCTTCTGATCCCCTTTTTCAGCTAGATATTTTCGAGCATGTTGGGGTGCCTCTGGTGGAGAATTGCTTGGCTGGTTTCAATAGTTCAGTGTTTGCTTATGGACAGGTTTGTTCATTCTCACCATTAACATTTTCTTTCTAATTTTGGTGTGTTATTGCTTTAGTGCAGTTGGATTTGATGCTATTATTAATATCTTTTCCAAACTTGTTAGACGGGGAGTGGGAAGACTTATACAATGTGGGGTCCTGCCAATTCTTTGTCTGAAGAAAATGTAACAAAAGATCAGCAAGGACTTACACCCCGAGTTTTTGAGCGACTCTTTGCACGAATAAATGAAGTAAGCATTCAATTTCTATTCACTATTGAATTATTCGAAGATGGTTTGCAGTGTTTCCTGATGCTTGCTGTTGTATTTCCTGCACAGGAGCAAACAAAGCATTCTGACAGACAGCTCAATTATCAGTGCCACTGCTCTTTTCTTGAGGTTGATTGACTCTGAATTATATCTTTCAATGTTCCTGGCCTTCTTAACCTGGTCAAGTTGTCTTGTTACTCCTCATCACACAAAATTTGTTTTTGTCAGATATACAATGAGCAAATCACGGATCTGTTGGATCCGAATCAAAGAAACCTACAGGTAAAATCTAAAACACTATAGGTTTTACTTAATTTTTTCTCGTTTCACTGCTTTATACAAGAATGGAACTTTTGTCCTTTATCCAGATCAGAGAAGATGTCAAATCAGGTGTCTATGTTGAAAATCTTACAGAGGAGCAGGTATCGACAATGAAGGATGTAACTCAGCTTTTACTCAAGGTGTCATTCGTCATAAATCCCATATCTTCCTAGGCATTGTATTAATACAAATATTTTCTCTCTTTGTAATGACCTAATAACTTTGAGCATCGTCTGCGGAGCTGGTCTTAGCCAGCTACTCTGCAGCAGGTCAATTTTTTATGCTCTGAAGCCTGAGTATCCCAGTAGAAAGTATTCATGTTGGAATGGCGGTTTACAGTGGATGGTCAAGATTCCGCCATATAAACGTGAGATTGTGATCTATGGTGCCACCATGGTGGGTGGCGCTTCCCAAATTGCCTATGGCGGCTGGTACAAAATCCGCCATGCCATTCTGCCATGGCGCCGCTATGGCCGCTATTTAGCAACACTCCATATTGCTTATTGATTGCCAGAAAGTTGAATGATTTCATGTCATGCAGATGCAGTTATAGAAATACAATTATTTTTAAAATTTAACTGTCATATTTTTCTTGTATAGTTTTTGGAAGAGCAAGGAATCTCAAAACGTATTTGTGTAGTTGTTCATATGAAATGCTTATTCTTGCTTTGTTTCGATTAGATAGATCTAATATCATGTTGACTGGTAAAGGTTGTCTTGAATTATCTTTCCACAATTGTGAATTGTCACAATGTGTCCTTTACTCATTCACTTGTTTTACCATATTCTACCTTTCATTGTGCAGGGATTATCAAACAGAAGAATAGGTGCAACCAGTATAAATTCTGAGAGTTCTCGCTCGCATACTGTTTTTACTTGTGTTGTCGAATCTCGATGCAAGGTGATAAACTCTTCCTTCATGGCATGGTGATTGTGTCAATTTATATAATTTTTAGTATTATCAGTGAACTCCAGAAATTATATTACAGAGGAGTTCACTTGATGGGTTTGGTTATTATTTCGACAATTAATGTGGCAATTGGAAAGCTTAAGGACATCTATTCATCCCAAATTTGTTTGTCTCGCTAACTGCTTAAGAACTTCTGTTTTTGGAGATATTACTCTGCCGAACTATACATAGATAGTGTTTTCCATTATTGTTTTCGGCACATATATCTAGAAATTGAAGTAAATTCATGTTTGCAGAGTGCAGCAGATGGTATGAGCAGATTTAAAACAAGTAGAATCAATCTTGTTGATCTTGCTGGGTCAGAACGACAAAAGTTAACAGGCGCCGCCGGAGAGCGTCTGAAGGAAGCTGGCAATATTAATAGATCACTCTCACAGCTTGGGTATGGTTTAACATGTGTGTATATTACATTGAGAGCTGATATCAGAGTTAGTGAACTACAAACAGTGAATTGAAGCTTTGAATTCCAAGCTTTTGTACCATAATTTTGTAGAAAAAGAAAAGGTGAATTAAGCTTTAATACTATATAGGCAGAAACACAAGGAAAAAAGAGAGAGAGAGAGAGAGAATTGCGGACTTGATTTGGTGAATCTTCAATGGAAATTTATAAACCACACTGAACCCCAGAAATAAGACAAATGACGTGGCATCCCGAAATAGGAGCTAGGATAAATGTTAACAAGGACTTTTCAAAGCTGATTGTTACAGACTTACGGTTTCTTAACTTTTTTTTGCATTTTGAAACTAAAGAAAATACTAATGTAATATAAAAGAAGAAAATGTGAAAAAGTGGCCAAACTAGATTATGGCAGAGATATTGGTGTTTTTTGGAATCAATGATTTCTATTGGAGCTAGTTCTTACTGAGGTTAAATTGGACTGTAGGAATTTGATAAACATTCTTGCGG
Source organism: Calophaca sinica (assembly GCA_037113605.1). NCBI lineage: Eukaryota > Viridiplantae > Streptophyta > Magnoliopsida > Fabales > Fabaceae > Calophaca > Calophaca sinica. The sequence goes on from CM073735.1 coordinate 41,954,471, forward strand.
AAGTCTCTCAAACAGGAAAGCAGCGGCATATACCATATAGAGATTCCAGATTGACATTTTTGTTGCAGGAGTCTCTTGGAGGAAATGCAAAATTAGCAATGGTTTGTGCTATTTCACCGGCACAAAGGTAGTATGTAAACCACTGGTCCTTTGAAATGTTTTCCCTAATGATCCTTCTGTATCACGGTTTTTTTACATGACTTGGTACTGCAGTTGTAGGAGTGAAACTTTCAGTACATTGAGATTTGCACAACGTGCCAAAGCCATCAAGAACAAGGCAGTTGTTAATGAAGTTATGCAGGATGACGTGAACCACTTGCGACAAGTGATACGACAACTAAGGGTATATTCTCTTCCACAATTCTCAATCAGGTTTTATTTTTGTCATTCTATGAAAATTGAAATTCATTTTGAATAACTCAGTAGTGTAAGAAATCAACAGGATGAATTGCATCGAATTAAAGCAAATGGTTACAATCCAATGGAATCAAGTGGAGGTCATTCAGCAGCTTGGGTTCGAAGAAGCTTAAATATATTACAGTCTAGCCTTAATAGACCACCGCCACTATCCCGTGTTGACGAAGATGGTGATGAGGAGATGGAGATTGATGAGCAAGGTGTTGAAGACCATGATGATGTTTTCTGCAATGCCAATATGCCGAATAATTGTAATTTTGTATCAGAAAATGACAACGAAATGAACACTGATGATCAAGATTCAACACAACCTAGTGAGGAGAAAAATAATTCTAGTTTATCTGGCAGTAAATGTCCGAATGAAGAATCATCCTGTAGCACGGTCCGAACCAGTTTTTCTTGTCCTGTGGGTGAATCCGACATTGTAGATTTAACTGGTTTTTCAGCCCCAGATGCATCCGTTGATTCTCCTCGTGCCACAATGAACTGTGTCTCACCTGCTGGCCTCAGCATTGTTAAGTGTGATTTATCCCCAATCCTGCAATCCCCAACTCCTAGTGTATCTCCTAGAATCAGCACCAGCAGGAAAAGTCTGAGGACATCATCAGGGATATCTCCTTCTGAGAATGATCTTGATGCTGAAAGTGATTTGGGCACAAAAACTAGCAGTCTGAAAAGCTCATCTGCTGCCTTTTCAAGTCAGAAAGCTGCAAATTTCCTTACTAAAACAGAAAACTTAGCAGCGAGCATTCACCGTGGTCTTGAAATTCTTGACAGTCATCATCGTAATGCATCTTTGAGGCAATCATCATATAGGCTTTCATTACGACCGAGAGAATCGAAACTAAATTTTCCAACTGACAAAGTTGATGTGGGCGTGCAGACTTTTCTCGATGACATTGTTGAAGAAGATTCTATTTTGTTCACATGTAGTAATTGTAAAAACAGAGCACAACTTGATGTCCATGAGACTGAAAATAACTCAAACCTACAGTTGGTACCCGTTGATTGCCCTGGGTCTGCTGATAAGCCAAAGAAGCAAGTTCTCGAAGTAAGTGCGAGAATGCAGGTGCATTTTTCAGTATAACTTATTCTTTATATCAATTATAATTCCTTGCTCTTTTGTTATAGAAAGTAGAGAAGGTTTTGGCAGGATCCTTTAGGAGAGAAATGGCACTTGAAGAGTTTTGTGCAAAGCAGACTTCTGAGATAATGCAGCTCAACCGCTTGGTAGATTCTCTTTGTTTACCAACAATCATCTCATTCTGATGTTTCCTTTGTCTGTTGTTGTGACCGTTGCCTGTGCTACCTGTAGGTGCAACAATACAAGCATGAGAGGGAATGCAATGCCATAATTGCACAGACAAGGGAAGAAAAAATTCTTCGCCTTGAGAGCCTTATGGATGGTGTTTTACCCACCGAGGAGTTCATGGATGAAGAGCTGGTGTCCCTTACGCATGAACACAAGGTAGAAATATGTTCTTTTAAGGTTTCCCATTTATGACTTGTACTAGACACTTATACTTAATTACCATCTACAGCTTTTAAAGGAGAAGTACGATAATCATCCAGAAGTTTTGAAGGTGGAGATAGAGTTAAAAAGACTCCGAGATGAACTAGAAGAGTATCAAAATTTCTACAAATCGGGGGAGAGGGAAGTATTGATGGAAGAAATCCAAAGTTTAAGAAGCCAGCTTCAATTTTATATTGATTCTTCATCCACAGCAGCAAGGAAGCAGTATCCATTACTGCAATTGACTTATTCAACTGAACCCAGTTCGGCAGCAACAACTCTCACTGCCATTCCAGAGTCAATAGAGGGGAGGGAGGAGACAAATGAAATTCCAGCATCAACCAAGGACAGTGTCGAATTAAAACTTGACCAAGAAAGAATTAGATGGACTGAGGCAGAAAGCAGGTGGATTTCTCTTTCTGAAGAACTGAGAGCCGAGCTTGAAGCTAACAGGTCGCTAGCTGAAAAGAGGAAGCAAGAATTAGATGCTGAGAGGAAGTGTGCTGAGGAACTTCAGGAAGCCATGCACACGGCTATAGAAAGCCATGCACGTCTTTTAGAACAGTATGCAGATTTGGAAGAGAAACATATCCAATTGCTTGCAAGGCATAGAAAGATCCAGAGTGGAATCGAGGATGTCAAAAAAGCAGCTTCCAGAGCAGGAGTAAGAGGTGCAGAGTCCAAGTTCATAAATGCCCTTGCTGCAGAAATTTCAGCATTAAAAGCAGAACGAGAAAAAGAAAGGCGAATCTTAAGAGATGAAAATAGAGGGCTCCAGGCCCAATTGAAGGATACTGCAGAAGCAGTGCAAGCTGCAGGTGAACTGCTTTTCCGGCTTAAAGAAGCTGAAGAAGCTGTCACTAATGCGCAGGTTGGTATTAAGCACATTGAGTTCTCATCCTTTCATTAATATTTGATGCTTTCCCCCAGTATTGGCCCCTTCCACCTTCGTTTTATTGTTCTAAATCTCCAGCATTATTATTTTCTTTGAAAATATCTGTTTGTTTCATTCTCATGCTTTGAAGAAATTCAGAGGATAGTTATAAAGAGGGAAAACCATCAGTATAACGATCAAGGTGAATAGTCAATTTATGTAACAATATTTGGAGTATCATTGCCACTCTTATTTGATTTGAGAAGAAAGGAATGCGGAGTGACGCTAAAATATTGTTAGAGTGATTTAATAGAACCATTATCTCAGCAACGCAGCAACACTTTGTATGTGAATCTGCTTGGGAGTTCAGCGATACTTTTAGGAAGTTTTTTTCTTTAACTTCTATTCTAAAACTCAATTGAAAAGCATTGGAAAATGGAAATAGAAGAATTTGCTTTGCTAATCATGTTCTAATGAATTGTTTTTTGTATTTACTTGTATTCAGGGTATATCAGCCATTGTGTTAGTGTACTTTTATTTTCCTTTTTTTCATATTTTTATGCATTTAAAAAGGGTAAACCTTGTGCTATGAAAGCCCTGTCATGGTGGACCTCCATGAATTGTCTTGAAATAAGCATTTTCGTCCCATTTTTGTTGCTTCCAATGGTTCTTTCATAAACCAACCAATGTGTACTCAATTTTTTGAGTCTTGCTAACGAGTGTCTTAAGGGTATTGGTTAAGGAATCCGTAAAAAGAAAGTTTGTCTTGAGAATACAAGTTAAACAATTTTCAATGTAATAAATACATCATTTTCTCATATAAACTTATCTCTTTTGATTCCTTAACAACTGCCCTGATGACACTTGTTAGTATTTTCCTAATTTTTTTCTCCCCATTTTCATGTATTGTCTTGGAATAAACTGTTTCGCCCCCTTGACTACATTGCTTTCAGTGATTCTTTAAGAATAGTCACTCATACTAGCAGTGGCGACTTTTGAGCTGGGTCATTTGAGCTTGACTTTTACATGTCATTTGCAGAAACGGGCTATGGATGCGGAGCAGGAAGCTGCAAAGGCCTACAAACAAATTGACAAGTTGAAGAAGAAACACGAGAAGGAGATCATCACACTTAATGAACTCCTTGAAGAATCACGTTTGCAGAAGGAATCGGTACCACCGATTTATGATGATGTTGTCATGCCCAATTATGTTGATGACTCAAAGGAGTCACACGGTGTTAATGATCAGTTTGAGCCCTTCAATAGTATTGCAGAGGATGGTGAGCTCGCAAAACTAGCAGAACCATCCTGGTTTTCTAGTTACGATAGATGCAATATATAAATCATGATACTTTTTGTGTTACTTTGTATTAATTTGTTCATATGATTTTTGGAAATGATTGTATTCTTTCGTTCTTACTCTTTGAGCATAAATAGGTTTGTCTCCCATGTCTCTTTCTTACTTCAAAGCCTAATCTGAATCGGCGGAATGTCGATTACAAAGTCAATACAAGTTTTGTATGTCTTTGAAGAATCAAGATTCTCGGGTTTGTATGGCTGGCTATATTGACATTGATGAACTATGAGGAAGCATTTGGCTTTACGTCAAACATTTTCCTATTATTCTTAATTCCTTTGATCAATTATATTATGGTGAGCACTCTATACTCGGTAGAAATGTTGGGTACGGTACCTAAATGAGTTTGTATTCATTTATCATGTCATTAAATTCATTTTAATTACCTTGAATTGGTCATTTGACTTTTTAAATTTTAGATGCACACTTTTTAAACTAAGTAATGATTTTTTAACAAAATTTTTTCTATAGTGTCTCTTTGTATTTTCTCTTCTTTATCTTTGTACTCACTTCATTGTTCTTCTCCTGACATAGATTTAATTTCTCCTCTTTTTCTTCTTCTTCTTCTTCCGATAGAGCCTAGATATCGAAAATAAATTGACATTGATATATGTTATTGCTATTTGATTTTTTACTTTTTTCTAGTATGATGAACATTCTAAATGTCTAAGAAAAAAGAGAAAAAACAATATATTAACAAATTTGTAAAATTTTTTTTGTGACACCGAAATAATTATTCATAATTTATTGTTTATTTTTTAAAATAATAAAAAATATATGTCTTAATGGTTATATGAAAAATATTGAATAGATAAACTATTTTTATTAAAACAGTTAATATGGATACGGTACTCAATTAAATTAAAGGGTACTTAAGAATTTACCATATATTATTAATAAATTTTCAATATCTTTTGACTTATATACATTTCACAGTTGAATTTTGCAGCCGGAAATATGAAAACACAAGCCAAACCGTGTTTCTTTCGTCTTTTTATCCTTACCAACAGGGGTTAGTATTTGCACCCCTGTTTTTCAAACATGCCCCCGTGAGTAAATTTTTATTTACCTTTCCAAAATACCCTTGATCTAGAAACTTTCGGAAGGTGTACTTTGTTGACTTCATCTTGCCTTTTGAAAGTTAATTTCGAAATTGTTTGTCTTTCAGCAGTTAATTTTTAGACTGTTTTTGCCTGCCGGAAGGCAAATACCCAAAAGTTTAATTTTGCATTAGGCACTGGAACTTAAGTTTGGGAAGGAAAAAAAAAATTGGCAAAATTGCTCTGTAGGTCCTTTAACTTCTTTTCTGTTTTCGAATCAGTCTTTTATTTTTTTTTTCCTGAATTGGTCCTTTAAGTTTTAAAATGTTTACGCCGTTGACCTTTTTTTTTCTTTCATTTTCCATCCACTCAGTTAAAAAATATGACATGGCCGTTAATATGCCTATGTGGCTTGTTAATACTCCTATGTGGTTGTTCTTATCATAATATGAGTCATAGTTTTTATTTAAATTTTTTATCAAAAATACAAAACATCAAATTAGGGTTCTTCAAGAAAATGAAATCCAGAAATGGAGAACCAACAGTCAGCCATCCAGTGGCGGACCTTCTCAGGAGCGGGAAGGTGCCACTGCACCCCTCAATTTTTTTTTTATATACTCCAAGGGAAACAGAGGTAACAACGAGGGAAACAGAGATTCTAAGGAGCAAAAGAAGAATGAAGTGACGGAGGCAGAGAACGAGAGGTTGAAGAATGAGTTGCAGGAACTGAAGCTTCGAATGGAAGAAGGAGGAGAGAAAGCGAGAGGAAGAATGAGTTGCAGAGAACGAAAGGGTGGAGGATGACACGTTATGTTGTTTTTCCCTTTCATCACATTTTTTATATTTGAAAAGATGTTTTTGATGACACGTTATGTTGAATAATAAAAGCGAGAGTCAAAACCAAGACTGTGCCTCTGTCAATCTGTCGTGCCATTATCAGCTAGTGTTTATAGGGAAATGGGTTATACAAATAGAGACAAAGTAATAGTTGGACTTTTTTTTTTGATGTGCCTACTTGGACTAGTTTATTTAGATTACTTATATTGCATCACATGATTTTATATTATTTTCAAATAATGACATTAAAAATAGAGTTTAATAAATTTTGTATAAATACTTAATCATATTTTATCAATTATTAAACTATTTAAAATATATTTTAAACCATTTTTTGAATTTTTTTCCTAAACAAGTTAACGTTAGATCCCGTGCGGCCCGAGTTCCTAAACTGCTGCCGAGACTGTTCTCATTGCTGATGTGTTTGGTTACAATTGTTTTGACCGAAGAATGTAAAAACACGATTTCGTGAAAACGATGGAATATAGAAGCTCCTCTTTTGCTAATTTTTCCCACCGATACTTTCTACCGGGATTTTAGACCACAAAAATCTTAAACAAACAGTGCTTATGCAATGAATTTTTTTTGGCACCCTCAAGATTTTTGTTCAAGGTCCGCTACTGCAGCCATCATCCTGTGCGCTCGTCGAAGATCGTGATTTGTTAGCGAAGGCCGAAGACGCTGCTGATCTCGCCGTCACAACTGTAGTTCTGTTAATAGCCGACAACGTGACGGTCGGCTGGTCCAGCGCTGTTGCTGGTACCTCGCCGTCGACGGATCCTTGCAGAAGAAAAATTGTTCTTTCTGTTGAATCTTTCTGTTGTTTCCTTTTTTGGGTTTTCTGCATAATCATTTTCTCTCTTTGTCTGTGTATGCCACATATAAATTTGTGCCCTTTTTCATATGGCTTAGTTATGTTTGTTGAATTTCTGAAGTTCTTCTTCTTTCTCTCCTACTCCATCATTGATCTGAAGTTCTTTCTTTTCTTTTCTTTATTTTTAGGTGTTGGGGGTTTAGGGGTCACACTCCGCCTCCCTACCACTCACAGGTGTTTCTTATGGATCACCAATTTCTGTATATTCCCAATGGCAATCGGCACGCTCGGGAAGAAGAGGATGTTAGGAAGAAAAAGATGGTGTTTTTTTTGACTGGAGGAAGAAGACGATGTTAGGAGCAAAAAGATGATGAACTAGTTTTTTTTAATAGAAAAATAAATAAAAATGATGACTTGGTAGCCAATTGGCATTTTAACGGACACCTAGGATTTGTTTAATAGTGTTAGACAGAAATCAAAAAAAGTCAACGGTGTAACGTTTTTAATACTTAAAGAACCAATTTAGGAAAAAAAGAAGATAAAAGACTGATTCGAAAACAGAAAATAAGTTAAATGACCTACGAAGCAATTTTGCCAAAAATTTTATTTAGCTAACACGCAACTTTATTTCACGAACTCTCAACCTCATTCAATGTTCTCCTCTCAGCACATTTTGAGTCCTCTCCTTCCACCGTTCCTCTCCATCACAAAATACAAAAGTGAGAGGATAGAGATAATGATTACAAATACAGAGATAATGATGAGAAAGAGTGAGATTAAGAGAGAGATAGAGAAGATGAGGGGAGATAGTGAAGGCTGGGAGATGGTGTGCGAGGCGTTGACTTTAACGCGTAGTGGTAGTGAGGAGGGACAAGAATATTGAAGGAGAAATAGGGGACAGTTAACACAATGGTGTATTATAGTCTTTTAGTGTCCTTGCATATTGATTTCTTGAGTATTAGATGACCTTTTTTAATATTACATTTTTTTAGTATTTCGTCTCTTTACAAATTACACCTTTCGTAGATGTATTTAATCGGTTAATCGTTAACTATATTTTTTTGATATTGTACAAGTGTATTTTTCAAATGAAGAACAAATAAAGAATCGTGTTCATTGACATAAAACGAATAAAGAACTTGTGAAACTAGAGTGTATTGATTATGATTTTAAAAGACTTTAAGAGACTTTTTTTTTTGATAAAAAGTCTTGTGGTATTCAATTAAGACTTTCAAATACAATAAAAAAGTTTTATGGTATTCAATCAGGACTAACTGGACTTTTTAAAGAGGTTACCAAAATCTTGTGGTATTCAATTGAGACTTCTTATAGCTTAAAAAAAGTCTTCTGGTATTCAAAATCATACCGATTTCAATGGATTGTTTTATAAAACGGATTTTGTTGGACTTTATTGTTACTTTTTTCTAATAAATTTTTTTCCTCTCTCATGGGATTTCTCATGATTCTTTCTTTTCACCTTGTGTCTTTTCATCTCTGTCCTCCCTCCATCTCTCTCCTTTCTCCGTCTCTCCCTCTCCCTCTCCCTGTCTCTACATGTGTGTGTTAGAAACAAAAATATACCAATAATTTATAACAAATCGTAACATTTTTCAATGGAACAAGAAGTTAGGACAATAATAACGTGTATGTATATAACATGAATAAAATATTTTATATATATATCTATATATAATAAACATATTATATACTATATAAAATTGCATAATTATTGGTGTATCCGGAACATATATTATTGTGTATATCAATTCGTGCAGTCACGCGGTTACTGTAATCAAGACAATTCAAGTGAGATTAGATGACTCATATTATAAAATCAGCAAATCATCCTTAACTGTACGTTTATTTTTAGTCAATGGTCAGGATTGAAACTACAACCAAAATGACTATAGTGAATCTATTTCTGTATCAAATGCACCCTTGATTATTAAAGAATTTAAAAAAAATATTTTTTTTATCCAAACTTTCTTATTTCTTTAATATCTTTTACATAGGCTCTCGTAACTTTGAATGTTTATTAAAAATCTTTGTTTTTAAATCTTATAAATCCATAAAGTCCTTTCAAATCTTATAAATTCGTATGATATAAATCCATTAAAATCCAAACTACTAAATCTAGATTGTAAAAGTCTTTTAAAAAATTATTATAAGTCATTACATTCCTACATAGTCTTTGAAAATCCACAAGACTTTTTTATATCAAAATAGTCTTTTAAAATCCCAATCCAATACAAAACTACGTGTTTTCAATTCCTAAGTAACTTCCGAAAATTGGTTTGTAGATGTAAATGCATCCGGAAATTAGTTTCCATTAATTCATTTTGCACATGTTACATAAACTAATTTCAAAAAGTTACTTAAAAATTGAAAAATATATCAAAATTCTTTTTCTGACAGGTATGAAATATGCTTAAGAAAATTAGTTTCCGGACATACAAAGGGAGTGCAGACAAAGTGCGTCCACCGAAGGAGGAAAAAAAATCGGGGAGGAGATAGCGGTATTTTGGGGATTTTGTATAATAAAAGTGGGGAGGGGTGGCAAAAGAAAAAGGGGAGTGGGGATAGCAACTATTCCCTGTTTGAAAACGAGGCGAGATTGGACTCGACCCGGCGCCATCCACTCACTCTTTCTTTGTACTCTTGCTCACTTTGCAAGTGGGTACTATACCCAAGCTGTTAGCACCGGTTCGTAGAGGAAAGAGGTGCATACCAGAAGCAGAGACTAGTAGAACAGAAAGATGGCCCCTCCCAAAGTTCTCATGGTGACAAATAAAAGATCAACATTCAACTCTCCGATCTATTGCGTATTGTTATTATACACGCATATGTTGTTTTTGTAAGATTGTTCCTCACTACTTTTTGTGCATTTCATTTCAGGTCGCAGAGAAGCCTAGCATCGCTCTCTCCATTGCCTCTGTTCTCTCCCGCGGCCAGGTACCCTCCTACTTTCTCCTTTCGCATTGAAACCTTCTAACTTGAAAACCTATATTTCATCAGTTTAATGCTTCGGTCCCAGCTAGTAGCTAAAGTGGGGTGAGCTAAGGGATACAAGGAGTTGAAGGAGTAAGGGGGTTCAAGGTTCTATCCCTGCCTACCCCACTAACATAACAATTAACGACTAATATTTGCCATTCAAAAAAAAAGTTTGATGCTTTTTGAGGGAAAAAATAAGGGAAACAACATGCTCATGCATTTTTGTTAGGAATTCAGTTTGATGTTTTGATTTAGTGGGATTCCGATTTATAGCTTTATTAGGCTATCGTCCTCGGATGAAAAATGTAAAGAAAAACAGTGAGCCAAAAATGCAATGGAGCTGTCCTGTTATTGTTTTGGTTTCTTTTTTCTGTTAGTGTTAATTATCTTTGAACTTTTTGCTGTAGGATGTTAAGTTTTTTTTTTATTTATATATTATTTTTGACGGTGTCAGTGACATTTTGAAACATATTTATATAAACAGATGTTTACAAGAAAAGGAAGCACTGAAGTTCACGAATTTGAGGGGAAGTTTCTTGGATCGCATGCACGATTTAAAGTGACATCAGTTATTGGACATGTATTCAGGTCCTTTTCCAATTAATTTTCCACAAAAAAATCACTTATTGTGATAATATGATTTCCCTTTCAATGTATTTTGCTTTTTTAGAAGTATTTTACAATCCATTCGTGCTCCTTTTGTCATTCTTCCTCGTGTCCTTTAAGTGGAAGTTGCATTAGATTAAATGTCAGTGAATACTGGAGCGTGCAAAGCTAGAAATTTTTATATTATGATGCTGAACCATCTGTTCAAGGAAGGAAAAGATAGTGCACCAGTGATAATTAAATCACTGAAGTTGTTTGGCATGATCATCTGCATCTCGTTTTTGGTAAAATCATATTGTCATTGGAAGTGTAGCAAGCAGCAAGTGCCTTGTTTTATACTTACTTTTGAGAACAAGCAACAATTTATGGTGCAGACTATTTGGTCTCTTTTGATACTGGCATGTCCAGTCCTGGTTGGTTTGAGTATTCACTGCATTTTTTCTATCTCTTGTTGATAATCTAGTGTAGATTTTCCTGGTAAATATCAAGATTGGGCAGCCACAGATCCGTTAGATCTTTTTCAAGCTCAGGTTATAAAGACTGAATCAAACCCAAAGGTATATCTTTATAAATATTAACTTTCAGTATCAGTTCCTCTATATCTTTTCATATAATTATTTATGCATAGTTTTAAGTTATCGGGGGCAAGATAGATCGAATTTGTCTATGTTTTTCTAACCGAGACCCAATTTTTGACGCTTTATATGATCAATGATCATAACAAGAAGTAAGAACAGATAATAAAAGAATATTTTTGTCAGTCGTATATCTCTATTCATTTCCTGAAGAATGTTGACGATTTTTTTAAACGTCTGCTGAATATTCTAAGAAGTTTGTTTGGAAGAAATGTTCAACTTTTTGTTGGTTTTTGCGGTTCCTGATTTTGAGTACTAAACAGGAGCTGCCAGAGATAGGCATGTGTGGGTGGAGGTGGACAACTTTCTTGCCGATGGCAAATAGATAAAACAGTCCATCTCAAAGAATTATGTATATGCAACACATACAATTAAGTGATTTTCAGAAGTTGTTGGGAGGCTAAAGCCAACCCCACCACTCAATGATGCACTCCCCTGTGCACACTCACACACAAAAAAAAAAAAAAAGATGGAGGTAAGGGGTAACAGAAGTCCTTTTGTTCACATCAGCTGGGCTGGCTGAAGAAAATGTTGCAGAAGTTTATAAATTTTGCAGGCATTTTGCTTTTAGAAGCAGTCTTAGTAGCTTTGAAAAACACCAATTGAACGTCTCCACGATATTTTTGTGGTGGTCTCACGTGATTTTACCAGAAAACGATTTTGGGCGGGATCGAACTCGCTGGGCACTGCTACAATCGTAGAACCGGACGATTTCCCGATTTAAACAGTGATTTAAACTACCTTGATCACTTGTGTTTATTTTAAATGCTTAGATGGGTTATTTTAAGCCTTGAAGGCAAAAACTTATTTGATTTTTATTGGGTTTGAATATCGGTAACAATGAACTTTGATTATTAGTTATTAATATGTCTTTAATTTTGTGTATTCTTCTATTTTTTAGCTTTTATGTGTGCGGTATAAATTTCTTGTATTGTTTCCCTAAAGTTCGACGTCGCGGCCATACCACTATAGTGTTTTGGGGTCGGCTGCTACGCTCCGCTATCCACCATTGACCACATAGGTTATTAGAAGTTGATCAGGTTAGAAAATGCAAGAAAACGATAAATGAGGGAAAATCTTTGAGAGAGTAGAGAGAGAATTCGAACTGTGATTTCCAAATCTGTTTTCAAAATCTATTAGAAGTCCTACATGGAAGAATGAGATGGCCTGATTAATGGTTATAAGTGGGGGCAACCCTCACCCTATGAGCTAGCTTTTGGGGTTGAGTTAGGCCCAAACCCAAATTCTACGATGGTATCAGAGCCTATCATAGATCTATTTGTTGGGCCACCCGTTATCGGGCCACTCGGGTCACGCTCCAGTTGTCTAGTTTTGGGCGTGAGGAGGGTGTGTTAGAAGTCCTACATGGAAGAACGAGATGGCCTGATTAATGGTTATAAGTGGAGGCAACCCTCACCCTATGAGCTAGCTTTTGGGGTTGAGTTAGGCCCAAACCCAAATTCTAAGATATGTGTACGGTATAAATTTCTTGTATTGTTTCCCTAAAGTTCGACGTAGCGGCCATACCACTGTAGCGTTTTGGGGTCGGCTGCTACGCTCCGCTATCCACCATTGACCACATAGGTTATTAGAAGTTGATCAGGTTAGCAAATACAAGAAAACGATTAATGGAGGGAAAATCTTTGAGAGAGTAGAGAGAGAATTCGAACTGTGATTTCCAAATCTGTTTTCAAAATTACTTGAAATGGGTTCCAGTGTAGAGTAGTTTTAGACTACTGTAGATCTTTTAGATATGCGACTACATGGCAGTTGTGCTGTCTACAATCTGCTACAATAGAATTCAGTTACAACTCAGCTCCAATTTACGCATGTGAGTTAATCCAGACCTATCTGATACTAACAGTATACACTATACACGAGCTGCATTGCTCTGATTCACTAATAAATGCAATCTTATCATACTGTAACATACATGAACATAGTTGCCGTTAAATATGGACAGTGCACATACTTTTACAATTTTGTGTTAATAATGAACCACTACTTTGTATTTAAATATACTCAATTCTGTAGAGCATAGGTTATTTGGTCAAAGAAGGTACCGTTTCAAAGTTTCGCTTTGACTCTTTGCAAGGATCTAAATTTTTTAATATATTTTTTAAACTTTTTGTAATGTTTCTTATTTACCACCTGCTATTTCAGTGGTGTAAGAAGACTTGATACCGTTTTAAATACTTTTTGTCAGGTGTGTAAAAGCCCAATTATATCGAAATATCTTAAACTGTTTTCTTTGTTCCTCCTCCCCCCCCCCTTCTCTCTCTATTGGAAAGTTTTAGTTCCATTAATGCTAACTGCTTAATAATTGAGTTTGACTGCGTGCAGACATGTGTTATCTACATTTGATTTGGTTTTGGTGATTTCCCTCAGTTATTAACATCGCATATTTTATTCAGGCGCATATTTGTAAACACTTAAATCAAGAAGCTCGTGGATGTCGTTATTTGGTATTGTGGTTGGATTGTGATCGGGAAGGAGAAAATATATGTTTTGAGGGTAACTATATTCTTTTTCCTTTTAGCATATTTCACTGTCATTGTTATTCTTTTTGTTTATTTCTTTATATTTTAATGAATAATGAGTATATCCTGTCTGTGCTCTGTTATTGCAATGCAAAATTATTATTTTGATGATCTGAGTTTTGATTTGGTTCTTGAGAAAACAAACTTTAGCCCTTCAAACAATATACTCCAAGCTGTCTAAGGTAACCTTTACAAAAAGAGATTAAAAGAACATCGCTCTTCTACTAAAAATAACTCTTGATCATTAGATTTGTTTGATATTTGCAACTTATTATTTGTATCTCAAGTTTTGTCCTTTTGTTTTAGATAGTATACTCTTCTAGGTAGTATAGACTATAGAGGAATTTCCAGCAAACAATAGCCTTGTTGTGTGCAAAATTTCAACTTGGATTTGTGTCAAGAAATTATTTTGCCACTTATTGTCAATGCCTTTTTTGGGCTACACAGCCAGAGGTTGGCCTTCTCAGTTCTCAATATTTAATTTTCCTTTGCTATTCATAGTAAGCGCTTGACCTTGTCTTAAACTAAGATATATTGTTTACCCAGAATCCTGCCTTCTCATTGTTAGGACCTCAATTGTGGGCTCATACTTCCAAGCCCACTGTGCGGGACTTTATGTTGGGAAAATAGAAGAGACAAGAGAGTGAATTCTGATGTGGCAGGGGGTGAGGAAAGAGTGTTATCTGTGTAAGGGAATTCAGTTATATAGGGACTGAGTAGAGAGAGAATGGGTATCTGGAAAAATCATTTTGGATTAGTTATGGGCAAAGAACATTGTTTCTTTGTAGGAGCTCAGCTCTGTGGGCATTAGGGATATCCTTCCTTCTGCATTTACTTTCATTTCCAGTAATAAAACAGTCTGTTATCTTCATTTATTCATTTCTTTTTCTACAATTTCCTATACCTTGAATTTGGTTCCTATCACTCATTTACTGCTGTTTGAAATGATTTATATCAAATTTAAAATTTCAAATAATATTTTGAACCATTTGAAATGTTGAATGTTGTTGCAGTTATAGAATCAACTGGTTTCAATATAAATGATACTTATCGTGCACGATTTTCTTCTGTTGCCGAGAAAGATGTTCTGAAGGCTCTAGACAACCTTGTCAGGCCCAACAGGGATGAGGCAATGGCTGTAGATGCTAGGCAAGAGATAGATTTGAAAGTTGGAGTTGCCTTTACTCGATTTCAGACGAGTTTTTTCCAGGGGAAATATGGGAACCTAGATTCCAGAGTCATCTCGTTGGTTTTCTGCTCTCTTCTGACTTATTGCTTGTTGTTTATCTTGTATTTTCTGTTTTGCCATTTTTGTAATTAGTTATTTTTTTTCATAAAATTGATGAAGGATGACAGTCAGTTTTTTGTTTAGATTTATTAGAAAGTAAAATAATGTAACCTGTACATATCTCAGATTAACAATAGCTGAATAAAGATTTGCAGCTTAATGCTTCAAAATTCAAATATATACCATGCCACAAAAAGAATGTCAAAAGTTATTATTAGTGAGTTGATGTGATCTCTATGCGGGTTTGCTTGATTAGGCTTGTAACTAGAGCATTCTCAGATAGTTGAGCACAACTGAACCACACTAAACTGCCAACTATGTTGAGATCACCTGCTTAAGGCTTCTTTTTTATTCTTCCAGTTAAAAAATAAAAAATCTGGACTTAGCAGCTTTTGGTTCTTGCAATGATACAAGTGGTTTTGAGATTAGCTTGGTATTTATCATGAATCCATTTTCTTTTAGCTCGAGCTTTTGGGTCAATCAGTAATATGACATGGTATCCTAATTTGATCCTTTGTAAGTTTTTAATTCAAGTAGCTGGTAATCTCTTTGTAATAAATCAGCAATTATGTCTTAATTATGGCCTTGCTGTGCTTTGTTCTGTTCTGCTGTTCATGCTCAATTATACATTTGGGACCTTGGATTGGTTAGGTTGCTAGGCTTGGATATGCATTGCCAACTGGTAATGCAAGCCGCAATATCTCACTTCACTAGATTTACAGGCTTCTCAACTTTATTCAGTAGCAGGAATTATCACATTACTAAATTTCTAATTGACCAATATCCTTGCTTCAGTGGTTTCATATTGGCCAAGTATAGATGACATTATTGATTGTAATTGTTGCATATTTCAGCTATGGACCGTGTCAAACTCCAACTTTAGGATTTTGTGTGCAGCGATATTTGCAAATAAATACTTTTAAGACAGAGAAGTTTTGGAGTTTGCACCCTTACATAATTCAAAGTGGCTATGAACTTCAGCTAGAATGGCAACGCAGCAAATTGTTTGACATAAATGTGAATATTTCTATTCTCTCAAATTATCGGTTTCTTTGTCTCAAACTTACGATGGACGTCCATTTGATACTTCCACGCTTTCTTCAGGTTGCTATGATGTTTCAAAAGCTGGTTGCTGAAGATGGAATTTTGGAAGTGACTGAAATATCAGAAAAACAGGAAACCAAAAGTCGTCCTGTTGGTCTAAACACGGTGAATCTTCTGAAGGTTAGTAATCAAATGGGGAAGATATTGGTTTATTCTTTAACAAGTAATAGCAACAGTTAAACTGTCTATTAGATATAAAATTCTATCACTATAAATATGAAATATTTCCTTCAAAGCTAACTAGTATCGGGAATACATATTATAGGTCAGCAGGTGGACGAATGAACTAGTTGACTATTATGGACAAATGCCATACTTCATGCTACTGCTCCATGGATGAAAAGAATCAAAATAAATTTTTTCAAATGATTATGTGCCAAAATCACACACTTCGTTCTGGCATTATATTTTGGGGGAGTGGGGCAAATAAAGTTTGAAAAATGTTATTTTGATGTTCGCATTTGTGGTGTGTTATGGAGGGACAGGGGAGCAGTTAGCCATGTTCATGACGATGCTTTATGAGCTTATTCTCTGATTTCTGCCCAAGTATTTGATCAAGGATAGGGCCTAGTTTTCGGTTTCATTTTCTGTTTTCAGTTTTAATCGCAAAGATGCTCGTTATTTAACTTTGTTTCTTGTTTTCAAAGTTTGTATAGGAAATAATGAAAACAATAAAAGGTTATTTTCACTGTTTTCTATACAACTTTGAAACCAAAAGACCCTTAATACTACTAAAATCCACCATTGGAATTGTAAGTTTACTGAATGACTTAATGCTTATAGTGCTAGATACTTTTTTGCCGTGGCATTCGCCCTTGGCAAGGGAATATGTATGAGTGATGTTGCCTGAGGTTTGGGAGTCAGCATAGGTTTTTTGGGTTTTCTTTTTCTATTGACTATTGTCAATTTGTCATTGCTAAGGAGAATATCTTATCTTCCTTTTTACTCTGCAACTTCCTCCCCCCCCCCCCTTCTTCTCCGGTAACATTTTTAGCCCAAAAATATTCCCCCCCCCCTCTCTGAACGTGATGCTAAAATTGGAACAAAAGGAGTTTGACTTCATTATCTAAGAGAATTGAAATAGTTATAGTTATTGAATATGTAGCTTTCTTTTTAGTACACATGTAGCCTGTTTGATAAAACAACTTGAATACACTGTTTACTCTGTCCAGGTTGCTTCAAGTGCTCTAGGATTTGGTCCTCAGATGGCTATGCAACTAGCTGAACGGTTGTATACTCAAGGTTTCATCAGGTTTTGACATAATTTTTCAGTCTATTATATTATAATGTAAGAATTACATAAATTTTAGCGTGAAATAATCTTTGGTTGGTTGCTGCATGATGCTTTTCAAGCTATCCACGAACAGAAAGCACATCATACCCTCCGTCATTTGACTTTCGTGGTGCACTCTCTGCACAAACAAATAATCCAACTTGGGGTAATTATGTAGAAGGGCTACTTACCACTGGTTATCAGAAACCTCGAGTGGGAACAGATGCGGGCGACCATCCTCCCATTACTCCAATGAGATCTGCATCGGAGGATATGCTAGGCAATGATGCTTGGAAGCTGTACCAATATATCTGTCAATACTTCATAGGGACAGTGTCTCCAGACTGCAAGTATATAAGGTCAATTCTATACTGTCTCGGCAACATTTCTGGATTATCTCCTTTTATGGTTTTGGTTCATTCAGTGATTCCACAAATGTCCGCTGGTTTTTTTTTATATCGAATGTTATCAGAGAGACAGTCTGGTTAATTTATGCTTGTTGTGGTCTCTCCTTGTTATCATATCATATTTAATAATTTTGATAATGGTAAGAAATACTAAATTACTGAGTATAGATGTCAAACATTGCGTGACAACTTAATTTCCCAAGGCAATATCTCTTCATAAATTCATAGATATGTACGCTCTGGAACCTATTTGAATTTTCTCTCTCCCAGTTTACTCTTTTAGGAATGCCGCAAAAGTGCTTATGATAGAAGATGCAGGATGTGGCTTCCCTCAAATTTTTCGGCATCATCATAAATTCTTAATCATATAATTGCTTGGTATTATGTTGGCATAATATTTTATTTCTTCCTTCTAGTCTTAATCTTTGTTTAAACCTTTGCAAACATTAACCTGCTGATGCTTTGTCCTATTGCATGAACTTGATAAACTATTAGTTTTCTCATACACTATTGTCATACTTCCAGGAGAAAGGTTGAGTTTTCAGTTGGTGGAGAGTCCTTTCATTGTACAGGGCAGCATGTTATCACCAAAGGATTTACAGCTATTATGCCTTGGTTGGCAATAAATGATAAAAGTATTCCATCATTTGTAAAAGGGCAGAAAATAAAAGTATCAAAAGTGGAGCTCTACGAGGCAAGTGTGGAATCTCCTGACTGAAATTCAGTTTCTTTGTCCTTACTTGGTGTTACTAATATTCTGTATTGTCTTTTTTTGGGGGGTTTTGGTGGCATTATTTGGTAAATCCATAAAGGGGATCTGTTCATCGGTCATTGTTTGGATTCAGATATATAAATGTTTGGGATGGTTGGACTTGAATCATATATAACCATTTCAGGGAAGAAGAGAAAAGGATAAAACTCACGTCACATAAATTTTTTGTATTTATTGCTGATAGCTAACTCCATAAATTCTACAGGGGAATACCACACCTCCCGATTATCTTACTGAAAGTGAGCTGATCTCCCTGATGGAGAAGAATGGAATAGGAACTGATGCATCAATTCCAGTACATATTAACAATATATGTGAGCGGAATTATGTGCAGGTAGTCTGTATAGATATGTGGTATGTGTATCGTTTTCTACAATTCCTGGATATTCATCTCATATCAAATTGCAGGTACAAGCAGGAAGGAAGCTTCTTCCAACCACATTAGGTATAACTTTGGTAAGGGGTTATCAATCAATTGATCAAGACCTCTGCCTGCCTGATATCCGTAGCTTCATTGAGCAACAAATTACTCTTATTGCTAGGGGTCAGGTAGATCATCATCGTGTAGTGCGACATGTAATTGAACAATTCAAACAGAAGTTTTGTTACTTTGTCAAGAAGGTTGGCTTACTATTTTTTAGTGCTTGTTCTTGGTCGTCGTGTCTTTCTATGTGATTCTTCTTAGTTTTCACAGCTGGTAGGTTTTCATTTGTTTATTTTATCTTAACTAAATAATGTTTCTCAATTTAAGTTTGTTTCCACACTGATCATACTTCCCCCACCCCCAACCTGAACATCATCTGCGAGTTTTGAACTTGTTTGATTAAAAATTTAAAATTAATTCATATTCTTGTTGTAAAGATTTGTATATTCACTTGTTGATTCAACATCAGTACAATGTATATATATACACTAGGATATGAACCTGATTCCTAGAGAACTAAAAGCCTATGCTAAGTCCTAGAGGAATAGATACAATGAATGGTAGAATACATTGGATAGGACTCCACCGTCCACACCGTCCATATTAATTACAATCAATACTCCCGTTCAAGCTGGAGCATACATGTCATATGCACTAAGCTTGTTACAAATAGATTCAACTCGAGGTCCTCTAAGGGACTTAGTCAACAAATCAGCCAGTCGATCATTGGAACCAACAAAACTAGTCATGATTTCTTTTGAAAGAACTTTCTCTCTCACAAAGTGGCAGTTGATCTCTATGTGTTTAATTCTTTCATGAAATATTGGATTGGAAGCAATATGCATCGCAACTTGGTTGTCACACATTAGTTTCATTGTCTTGACATCTCCCAATTTGAGTTGTTGGAGTAATTTTCTAAGCCATGTGAGTTCACAAGCTGTTACTGCCATAGCCCGATACTCTACTTCTGCACTCAATCTTGCGATTGTGTTCTGCTTCTTGCTCCGCCAGGAGATCAAATTACCTCCAGCAAGGACACAATATCCTATAGTGGATCTTCTATCTGATGGTGAACCTGCCCAATCAGCATCAGAATAGCCAACAACTTTGGTGTTACCCTTGTTTTCATAAAGTAATCATTTACCTAGTGCACTCTTGATATACCTAAGAATGCGAACCACGGCGTTCCAGTGGCTGTCACAGGGAGCATTCAGAAATTGACTGACTACGCTTACAACAAAGGTAATGTTAGGCTTGGTCACTGTAAGATAGTTAAGTTTGCCAACCAGACGTCGATATCTACCAGGGTCTTTCAATGGCTCCCCCTGACCTGGTAGTAGTTTGACGTTGGGATCCATAGGGGTATCACTGGGTCGACAATCAAGCATGCCGGTTTCTTCTAGTATATCAAGAGCATATTTCCGTTGAGTAATAGCTACACCTATCTTTGACTGAGCAACTTCAATCCCCAAAAAATATTTTAAGGGACCCAAGTCTTTGGTCTGAAAGTGGATGGACAGATGTTGTTTGAGCCGATGGATGTCCGCCTGATCGTTACCAGTGATGATGATGTCGTCGACATAGATGAGCAGATAAAGACAGGTAGTCGGTGAAGAATGCACGAGGAAGAAGACAGAGTAATCAGCTTCACATCTGGTCGTGCCATACTCTTGAAGTACAGTGCTAAATCTCCCAAACCAAGCACGTGGAGATTGTTTCAAGCCATAGAGAGACCGACGTAGCCGGCATACGTGGTGAGGCGCACCACTAACAGTGAATCCTGGTGGTTGCTCCATGTACACCTCTTCCTGTAACTCTGAGTAGGAAGACATTTTTGATGTCCAATTGATGGAGAGGCCAGTGATGAATAGCAGTTATGGCAAGGAAAAGGCGAACAGATGCGATCTTGGCAACTGGAGAGAAAGTATCTCCATAATCAAGGCCAAAGATCTGTGTGTATCCTTTTACTACGAGGCGAGCTTTCAAGCGGTCAATCTTCCCATCGGGCCCAACCTTAACTGTATAGACCCATCGACAACCCACTGTAGTTTTGCCATTAGGTAAGGGTACCAAATCCCAAGTACCATTGGAGTGCAAAGCAGCCATCTCATCCACCATTGCCTGTCGCCAGCTAAGATCAAACATAGCTTCACCTGTAGTTTTGAGAATACACATAATCCAAGGAGAAAACAAAGGCAGAGTAGGATGGAGATAATTTGTGATAATCCAAAACACAAGCATAAATAGGATTATGGTTCCGAGAGGACTTGTTACCTTTACGTAGTGCAATAGGTTGTTCCGGTGTAGGATGCAGAGCCTGAGAGTTTGGCAAAGCAGGGGATGAGTCCTGAGGCGTAGAAGTGGCTTCTGGACGGGGCCTCCGTTGATATGTGTGGAAGGTAGGAATAGAAATAGGGGTAGATGCAATAGGAATAACAGAGTTCTCTAAGGGACGAAAGTGAGACTTACCGGGATCATTTGCCTTGTCAGGAGTAGAAGGAAAGAAAGGACTAGTCTCGAAGAAGCTGACATCCGCAGAGACAATGTACCGATGAAGATCTGGTGAGTAGCATCGATAGCCTTTCTGCAGACAAGAGTAGCCAAGGAAAAGACACTTGAGGACTTGGCAGCAAGTTTATCTTTCTCTGGAGTAAGGTTGTGGACAAAGCAGGTGCATCCGAAGACTCGGAGTGGTAAATAGTAGAGGTGTTGGTGAGGGAACAAAATAGAGTGTGATACCTGGTTGTCAAGAACAGATGAAGGTATGCGATTGATTAAGTAACAAGCTGTGAGAATCGCATCCCCCCAGAAACGAGGTGGTACATTACTATGAAGGAGCATGGTACGGGCTGTTTCAACTGAGTGTTGATTCTTCCTTTTAGCAACACCATTCTGTTGTGGGGTATGGGCACATAAAGTCTGATGGAGGATACCCTGTGAAGTCAAAAAAGATTGAAAGGAAGTAGACAGATATTCACGAGCATTATCACTTTGCAATATTTTTATTTGGGTACCAAATTGTGTTTTTATTTCTGAACAAAAAGTTTGAATGATGGAAAAAACTTCTGAACGATTTTTCATTAGAAATATCCAAGTGCATCGTGAAAAATCGTCAGTAAAAGTAACAAAATATTGATATTCCAAACATGAAACAACACTACTAGGACCCTAAATATCTGAATGAATTAAAGCAAAAGGAGACGCAACTCGTTTATTGACTTTGTCGAGAAAGGAACTCCTGGTATGTTTCCCAAACTGACATGACTCACACTCTAAGGTAGACACTTTTGAAAGACTTGGAACCATAAGACGCAGCTTGGAAAGGCTAGGATGTCCCAAGCGTTGATGAACAATAGCTAGAGACTTAACAAAAGAACATGCAATAGGAGGTGCAGGTGTCGAAAGGTAATATAGGCCTCGGGACTCATGTCCTACTCCAATCATCTTCTCAGTACTCCGATCCTGCACAAGAACAAAATTGTTAGCAAAGGTAACATCGTAAGGTAGGGTACTAGTGAGTTTACTGATGGAGATTAAATTAAAGGGACATTCAGGAACATAAAGCACAGAGTCCGAAGGAAGTGTAGGTAAGGGATGAGCTCGGCCAATGCCTTGGCATTTGGTTTGTGATCCATTAGCCGAAGTAATACTAGGTAGTGTGTCCATAAAAGTGAGATGAGAGAAAAGCAATTTGTTACTAGATATATGATTATATGTGCCTGAGTCAAGGATCCAAGGTCCAAGTGAAGAAGATTGTGAAACAAAGGCATCAGGATTACCAGTCTGAGCAATAGAGGCAACAGGTGTGGTGGACTGCTTGTATGCTTTGAGTTTAAGGTACTCTTGATACTCTGTTGTAGAAAGGGAAACCTGAGCACCAGTGTCAGAGGCTTCAAACTGAGCAACATTCATAACCTTGGGTTGTGTTTGATAAACTCTGGTTCTACATTGCTCCTCAATATGGCCAAAGCGTTTGCAATAGGTGCAGCGAGGTCGAGCCCGATTACCTCCATGTATTATATATGTTCCTGTTATATATTATTTTCTTGGTCTGTTTCCATCTTTTATTTTTTATTTTCAGTCTTCCATTAACACTTATATTTCTGTCAAACTTTTTATTAATAAAACATGCTTGTGTGAAACTTTGAACTCCTCTGTCTATGGATAGAAATAAAGCCATAACTGTATATTTCAAATTTAAATTTATAGTCAGTGCTCCAATTTTGTGTGACCTGCTAAATAACTTTTCCTTTCTATTTTTTTAAAGTCAGTGACAACATATATAATTGCATTACAATTTTGAACTTTTTTTTTTGGGGAATTTTCCAAAATGCCTCGTATTTTAAAATAGCCCCTGCCCAGCGAAAAAAAAAAAAAAAAAAACCCCTCACTCTAAAATTAAATCCGTTTGGACAGGGGTCCAGGAGTATACTTTCTAAGAATTCAAATACTAATTAATAATGTATAACATCAGTAGCGTAGTACTTGTAGATTCATGTTTATTTCATTACACTAGGATACCAGAATAGTTGTGAATGTGATATTTTAGGACCAAGTTTTGAAAGAATATTCCTGTAGAATTATTAGAGGCGAAGGATATTGTGTGGACGAACTTGTTAGTATCTATTAGCTGCTGCATGTTGCACTTATTTGATCATGAGGTGTTCCATAGCTTCCTTCTATATTCTTTCATCTCCAGATTTAGTCGACCATGAGTCACTATGATATTTGCAATCAAATTACATATTTCATGAATGTATGCTACATTGTTCATCTACTTACTGTGTTGCTTTCTATCTGGCTCAGATTGAAGCCATGGATGCATTATTTGAAGCACAATTTTCTACACTTATTGATTCAGGGCGTATTCTGAGTAAATGCGGTAAATGCTTGCGATATATGAAATATATTTCTGCTCAGCCAGCACGTTTGTATTGTGGTACATGTGAGGAGGTTTATTATCTTCCGCAGAAGGGAACAATAAAGGTAGTCTTCTTATCATATAACCTGTCTAATTGTATAAAAATCTGATTTCCGGCTCATCCTGTCTTTTCCTCTTGGTTTTTTCTTATCATGTATGATATTGTAAATGGCCTTGTATACGGATTGGTGTACCGGGTGTACCAGTGTGTTACTACCGTTGGATCTAAAGTTTTTTGAATTTTAATTTACCGAGATTCAATATGTGCATCAGGGGGTATGATGATCACATCCCCCTCCCTCTATCTCCCATCTCCCCCCCCTCCCCTCGAAATTCCATTTACCTGGTGTGCCGGAGCTTCCTCTGTCTGGAGCAAAAGATGCAGGCCTCGCTCATGCTCTGCAGCAACGCGTGAGCTACACCTCGTCCCCACCTCCTTCTGTAGCGTTACTGACCTCGACCTCTCCTTCCTCTCACTGTCGCCATGCACTCCTCTCCTCTGCCACCAATTTCTTCCTTATTGCACCGGTACCCTACTTATACTATTGTAAACTGTGAAGTCATTGTGTTTTTAGATAAGGAAGGAGGAAAGAGAGAGAATACAAACTTTGAATTATGGTTTGATGCAAAAGATTAAGCACCAACCCTTATTTATACTATTAATAGACTCCTAATCCTAATTAGATAATGAAACTAGTCATAATGATTACTAGACTCCCAGTCCTGATTAATTAAATAAGAAAACAAATCATGGAATATAAAGAAATATGAAAACTAATCCTAATAGATAGTTTATGATACTCGAAATTACTCTAAAATACAACCCAGATATTATGAGATATTTTCCATATATTTGAACATAAACTATCTAACTTCCTTGCTTCCTTAACATTTAAACCGTATGTTTACAGATCTAAACAATAAGCCTACTGTTTTTACCTGTCCCTAATCCTTGTACTGTATCTCTTGCACTACATCAAGTTGGTATGAGGGCTAACTTCCTTTCAACCATCTGTGCCATTTGCCTTGAAAAGAATATCGTACAAGTACTAGCATGCACCAGTGACTTCACTGGTTTGTCAGATTATGAGCCAGAGGGCTTTTTGCGTGCCTTTTCACCATTTGTTCCTTCCTAGCTTGTTTAAACTCGTAATCATTTGCTTTACTGTTTGGGTTGGGCTACTCCCACAGATATGGAACAAAGATAAAAAGGAAGGGGCTTCGGGTTTCAGTAATTTGTATCTAAGAACATTGCTATTTGCTCCAGCGGGTTGAGTAATACCTGATTAGCAAACATTACCTTGGAAGGTTAAAAGTGATTGGGAGGGAATCATGGTATCTTCCCATTTGATATTCAGCGTTTTCTTGCATTTGAGAATGCCTTTATTGCTGTATTATATTGCGTGGTGTTGCCCAATATCTGTTAGCCTCATTTGCACCAACTGTTTCTGCAGCTGTACAAGGAGCTGTCTTGTCCTTTAGACAATTTTGAGCTTTTGATCTGCTCCATGCCTGGCCCAGAGGGTAAATCATTCCCTCTATGCCCTTACTGCTACAGCAATCCCCCATTTGAAGGTATCGAAACACTCATCAATGCGGCTAAAACTGGTACTTCTGGCAAGATTGGCAAGGGAGCTGGCATGCCATGCAACCTATGCCCTCATCCTACTTGCCCAAATTCTTTAGTTTCACAGGGTGTATGTGCTTGCCCAGAGTGCAGTGGGACTCTTGTCTTAGACCCAATAAGTGCTCCAAAATGGCGACTTGGTTGCAATATGTGCAATTGCCTAGTTTTTCTTCCAGAGGGTGCTCATAGGATCTCCACAACTAAAGAACGGTGCACCGAATGTGACTCTTCAATCATAGAAGTGGATTTCAACAAGAAAACAACTCCTCTGGAAGACGGGTCTACCTTGCACCGTGGTTGCATTCTGTGTGATGAGTTGCTACATTCCCTTGTGGAGATGAAACATGGGAGAGGCTTCAAGCGCATGAGTTCACGAGGAAGAGGAAGAGGAGGAAGAGGAAGAAAAGGTGGATATCGGGGCAGAGGACGCGGGGGTGGAAAAATGATGGATCCAAAAATGAGTTTCCGAGATTTCTAAGCAGTGCTTAACTGATCATCATGTCTATATGTATAACTTATTTATGTTAAAAAAATCTAACACATGTTTCTTGAGTTATGCTTTGATTGATTTATTCACTGTTCAATTACTATAGATTCAATTACTATAGATTTGTTCTTGGCATAATTATCTTTGTTCTTTAGGCTCCAATCTATCTATTTTAAGAACAAATAGCAAATGGAGCTAATTTGAATGTTTTTTTTTTTTTTTTTTTTTTGTAAAAAAAGGTTTTTCAATTTTCAATTTTATAAATGGAGCTAATTTGAATGTTTTTAATTTATTTTTTTTTGTAAAAAAAGGTTTTTCAATTTTCAATTTTCAATTTTATGATTTTTTTTAAACTTAAAAAATAATGATTCTATAATTTTTTTTTTGAAGTTATTTTTTGTGTAAAAATAAGTAACTTTCTTTAAAAAGGATTACATAAGAATTATAGGTTTTTAAATATATTTTGAATTAACTTTTTCTTTTAAATAGAACATTTCTTTTCTGCGGAAAGTTTTAAATGGAACTTTTTCTTTTGTTCTATGTTGTAGTTAATGCAATTTTTGGCACAAAAAAGTTCTTGAAATTTCTACGGGTTTTGCTAACAACTATCTTAAAGTCATTGATTAAAAAAATTAAGAAACAGAAATATTTATTATACTTTAAGAAATAAAACATTTATAGAAAGTATAATTTTTAATATATTAATAATTAAAATATTTTTGAATTACTATTGTTTTTGTTTTTATTTCTTAACTAGATACTTATTAGTATTTGGCAATCTTTATTTTTTTGGTGTACTCGCAATCTTTATTTTTAGAAATTTTAATGTAGCGCCACAATTATAAAGTTTCCGCAATGAAAACACTTGAAATAGTTTATCAATGTTTTCTATCATAAAAAATAGCTGGAAGCATTAGGTTGTCATAAAATATTTTAAAAATAATAATTTCGTTCGATTATTATCACGATTTATTATTATACTTGTTATTATGTATTAAAGATTTTGTAACAAAATAATACATGTATTGTAAAGTTTTATCATTTTTTCTTGTTATGGTCATTGGAGGAGCATGATCAATTATGGGAAAGAGAAATGATATATTGAAAATCAAATTTAGACAACTTTCGCGACAACTTTTTAATTGGTTAACGCAGTTCAAATACGTGATTAATTACGTTCAGTAAATAGTTAACGGATATATCATGTGTTGAAACTCATTAATCATCAACGTAACTTCATTAACCACGAATTTGAACGTGATTAACCACGATTTCTAAGTGTTCAACTACACGTAGATATGTGACACCTGAAAATTGTGGTTGATCATGTTCAAATTTGTGGTTAATGAAGTTACGTTCATGGTTAATGAGTTTCGACACTATGTATATTCATTAACCATTCACTAAACGTAATTCACCACGTATTTGAATTGCATTAACCACTCAAAAAGTTACCGCGAAAGTTGTCTCATTTTTTGTTGTCAAAATATCATTTCTCTTATGATATTTGGACAGTTAAAAATAAGACAACTTTCGTGACAACCTTCTGAGTGGTTCACATAGTTCAAATACGTGGTTAATTATGTTCAGTGAATGGTTAATAAATATATCAGGTGTCGAAACTTATTAACCATCAACATAACTTTATTAACAACGAATTTGACCGTGATTAACTACGATTTCTAAATATTTAACTACATGTAGGTTTGACCACCTGAAAATCGTGATTAGTCACGTTTAAATTCGTGGTTAATGAAGTTATGTTTATGGTTAATAAGTTTTGACACCTGATATATTCATTAATTATTTACTAAATGTAATTCACTACGTATTTGAACTGCGTTAACCATTTAAAAAATTACCGTGAAAGTTTTTGTTACCCAAATATCAGTCTCATCAATTATATAGCAGAGAGAAAAGTCGAGAATTTTTAGCGGTGAATGAATAAGGTGTATATATATATATATATATATATATATATTAATTAATGTCGTTGCATTGCACACACCCTGTAGTATTGGAAATTGGATGGAGTTTAGAGGGACGCATCTAACTTGTCCCTATCCCATTGTACAAAACAATACAAAGTGGCAAACGTCAATAAAATGACCGGCGAAGGACAATATGTGATCGATTTCAACGGATTTAGATTAGCCTTTGTCCTAATCTTCCTCACCATCCACTCAAGAATATTCTTACACATTAACATTAATTAATAATATTATTACATTCACATCCCAAATGAAACGAAACAAGTAGTGAGTGGCGTGGTGTCTTCCTTCTCCACTAACTGCTTTGCGTTTCGTACTCACACTTTCCACGTTACCAACCAATTTTCCATTAGGCAGTAATAAGTAGGCATTACCACCAGCTTTTCTTTTGTCTCCCTGTCTGCACTTCCAAGCTGGGGGATAGTCTCAACTTTTCATTTTTTTCAGCCTTTGTTTGATTGATCCAATCCAATTGATTTCTCTGTGTCAATGGCTGTGTGTGGGGGGTGTATATCTGCGGCGAACTTGAATTGGCAGGTTGGGGCAAGAAACATATCCAAATTGGGTTCTCTTCCTATGAACTCAGACAGCACAATTTCGTTATCATTTGGTGGGAGCGACTCCATGGGTCTTAGGCTTGCTTCTTCAACTCGTGCTGCTAAGAGCAACAAATTGAGGAACCATGGCTCTCCCTTACGGGTAGTTTGCGTCGACTACCCACGACCTGAGCTTGATAGTACCGTTAATTTCCTTGAAGCTGCTTATTTGTCTTCCACCTTTCGTGCTTCTCCGCGTCCAACCAAACCCTTGAAGGTCGTTATAGCTGGTGCAGGTAATAACGGTTTAATTATACCCGTTTCATTTTATGCATCAAAATTGTATCTTTGCTACCAAATTTGTGGTTTTTTTTTTGCTTTTGGTATACTGGGTGTTTTCTCTCTCTCTTTTGGACTAAGGTATGTTTCAAATTATTCCAGGATTGGCTGGTTTGTCAACTGCAAAATATTTGGCAGATGCTGGTCATAAGCCTGTATTGCTGGAGGCAAGAGATGTTCTAGGTGGAAAGGTTTTCTGGCTAATTTAATCCCATTTCTCAACAAGTTGCTACTTTGTGCCACTTTTTTTTTTTTTTAATAAACATTTTAGCTCTCTGTGTAATTAAATAAGAAACTTGTTCTTATTTGACTGTTCCATCATAATCTAATGGATGTGCATGTACTGGTTTCATATGGTCAATAATTCAAGTTCTTGTTTTCTGAATTGATTTTATGAGACTTTGGAGTGGTAATTTGAACTTCAGCATCAAGTTTTTTGAAGATTCAACAGTACATGCAACTTATTTATTATAACTCAAATGTTTTCATACTATTGTCTCATTTTCTAAGGTTGCTGCATGGAAAGATGAAGATGGAGACTGGTATGAGACTGGCCTACACATATTCTGTAAGTTCATTACAATCTCATGCTTAACTTTTTCTATCATATATTTGTTAATTTGATTACTTCCAAAAAATTATGCACTTTTTAATTTAATTTTATCACACCTTTATTAAATCTTTTTTTCCTTTGATCAAAGAGAAAAAGAAAAAGTAAAATGCTGGAGGATTACGAATCCTCCTAGAACTTCAGAAAACAACACAGGAGAAAGAAAGTAATGAGATAAAAGAAAATGACAAAACAAAACCATTCTCTGACCGTCTGCTAGTGTAAGCTCTTGTTAGTGTTGGTCTTTGACACAACACAACATCATGGCCTTTTGCCTTCATGACCAAGTGTTTTAGGATTTTGATCCTTGTCGCCTCACACTTCTAATTCAAAATTAAAATTTTTCAAACAAAAAGGCTTGGGTTAAGCTGTGCTTTGTCCAAGATTCAAGCTCGAAGGTCTTCTGTGTGAATGGGCAATTTGTCTTTCCCTAACAATGCTTGTGGACCAGTTTGTCCTTGGTACATGTATTGAACTAAATTGATATTTCTTTTTGGTTTTTCATTATAAATGAAATCATTTACTGGAAATCATGTTTTGTATTTAGTCAATATGGAGATTTTAATTAATTGAACCCTACTTTGTAATTATCCTTGCTTTACATTTTATTTTTCTTTTCCCCAAAGTTGGGGCTTACCCTAATGTGCAGAACCTATTTGGAGAACTCGGTATTAATGATCGGTTGCAATGGAAGGAACATTCTATGATTTTTGCTATGCCAAATAAGCCTGGAGAGTTTAGTCGATTTGATTTTCCCGATGTTCTTCCTGCTCCATTAAATGGTAAGATGCAGTACTTAATGTATGTGTGCATATTCATATACCTACCTGAAGTTGAATGCTTCTTTAATGCACATGAAATGCCTTCTATTTATAGAAAAACCTACAATAATGGAATTTACTTCTGTCTGCTGCAAAATGTGTAATACTATCTAGCAATTTTCCTGCCTATGTTTTGGGCAGTGCCCCAAAAACCAGAATTCAGATTAAGAAAATTTAGTTTGCTTGGAAGTCTTAACAAAACATGCCAGTTAAGTTTTGATTTTTGAATATATTTTAATACATTTTGAAGCTATAGGGTTAGTCTTTTAGTATAGAGGAAGGAAAAGGAATACTCATATTAATAAAACTATATTGATATTGATGTGAGTGATATATTGGATCTCATTACAGAGGACAAAGCACTAATCCTTATTTAAACTAATACTAGACTCTCAATCCTAATTAATTAAATAAGAAAATGAATCCTGATATTTAAGGAAGTATAGAAATCAATCTCAAGAGATAATCTAATATAGTCTAGATTACTTTATGATATGATCAAAGATATTACAAGATATTTTTTCATATGTTCTAACATATTTGGTGACCATTGAAACAAGATGTGTTAAATTGGTGCCATTTTATGTAAATTGAAAATACAAGCGGGGATCAAGAATTTTGTTGTTTAAAAGTGATTTCTATATTCTTTTGTTCTCTTATTTCTTTTTCTTTCTTCACTAATCTGGTTTGCAGGACAGGAATATACCTTTCTCTTTTAAAAAGAACCATCCGATTCTTAAAATTCTCAATTTTTATTTTGATGTTTGCAGCATTCCTTTTCTAGGATTCTGTTTCATTGTGCTTTAGCCTTTCTCCTCCTTAATGTTTTCCAGTGTTTACAAGTTGCATGCTGTGAATGTGATAACAGGAATATGGGCAATATTGAGGAACAATGAGATGCTGACCTGGCCAGAGAAAATCAAATTTGCAATTGGACTTCTGCCAGCTATGCTTGGTGGACAGGCGTATGTTGAGGCTCAAGATGGTGTTTCTGTTAAAGACTGGATGAGAAAGCAGGTATAGCATTTGTCTTGATTGTGAAACTGTAGCAATCCATTAATAGATTTGTTAATTGGCTATATCACCGGTCAAGGTCATGGCCTATGTGACTTAAAAATTTCAGAGAGAAGTCTTGTCAGTTTGTCAATGGAGTCTTGACCATCGTAGCAATGAGTATTCTGAAATGGGTTGATTTAGGAATGAACTTCCAAGTGACTTGATGATGATGATAAGGGATCCTTTTATCATTTAAATTCAAATTATCTCGGATGAAGCTCTATATTAATCGTTGCTACCTTATAACTATTAACTTGAAAACAGACTGTGATATTATATTTGTATTAAATACTGTACTAAAAGATCTTCTTATAACAACACTCAGAATGAATGAATTGACAACTCGTTTGGAATTTGCACGCCTAACTCTAGATGAGAGTGTATCTGTTGCAATCCTTATTTTAATACACTCTTGTGCTGTCTCTCCTTAAAAAAGAAAAAAAACCATATTCTATAATCTATTACAAATATCTCCAATTCTTATCATGGACAATATGGTGGTATTTTTGCATTGATTCTTTTTATATGATGTTCTCGTTAAATAAATTATCAATAATAGAAGCCTTTTTTCCCTTGTATTTTTCCTCTTTTTTTAACTGAAATTTCTTCACTTATTTTTTACCCTTGTCCCCTCCCTAGAAAAAGAAAATTCTTCTTTTATTAAAAAAATTAAAAAGAAAATTCTTCTTTTATTAAAAAATTTAAGTGTCATGTTACTACTTTTTTCTAAAATGGATTTACTCCCCTTCTGGACTTGACTTTACAGATTACGTACTCATAAATCTTTCTGGAAAATCAGGTATATATAAAGATTTTGGCACAATAAGGAGAGAAATGAGTTAGGAGAATTGGTCTAAAGAAAAAGAAAGATAAAGAATTTTTTTTTTTTTTTCTTCCTGCATTCAGATAAGGAGGACTCAATATTTCTGCATACCTTTATTAGCATAGATTATTCAGTTAATAATATTGAAAACAAAATCATATATTGGAAAATAACATGGACATAGATGTTGTTTTCAGTTTACCTTGTCTCACTGTGTCAAGGTGCTAGTAATTTTCATTATACTGGGAAATAAAGAAAGGATACCTGTAGTTTTAGTTATATTACTTGATTTGATGCTTTCAGGATAAATTCTATCTACCTTTGGTTGATTTCACCAGAAATTGCAACCTTCTCATGGTTTACGCATTGTTTACTCCATATTATAGGGCATACCTGAACGGGTAACTGATGAGGTGTTCATAGCAATGTCGAAGGCACTAAACTTCATCAACCCTGATGAACTTTCAATGCAATGTATATTGATTGCCTTAAACCGATTTCTTCAGGTGCAGACATTTCTTTTCGTTAAACATTATTCTGCTAGCTCAAGTGTGCGTTTGACAAAGTCATTTCATTCATATCATATTTGAATGGAATCAGATTAGTAATAAATTCTTTATTTCAAATACAGGGTTTGTGGAACATAGGAAGTTCTCCTTCTTCTCAACTAATTGTTATATTATTGGATTTTTCAATAGGAGAAGCATGGCTCTAAGATGGCCTTTTTGGATGGCAATCCCCCCGAAAGACTTTGTATGCCAATTGTCGATCATATCCAGTCCTTGGGTGGTGAAGTTCATCTTAATTCACGCATTAAAAAAATTGAGCTAAATGATGACGGGACAGTGAAGAGCTTCTTACTAAATAATGGGAAGGTGATTGAAGGGGATGCTTACGTGTTTGCAACTCCTGGTATGTTTTTATTATTTCCATACTGAATTAATTTTTATCTGGAACTCTTCACATTTTTGAGGATTTTATTTTTCTTAAAACAGTGGATATTCTGAAGCTTCTTCTGCCTGACAACTGGAAAGGGATTCCTTATTTCCAGAGATTAGAGAAATTAGTTGGAGTTCCAGTCATAAATGTTCACATATGGTAAATAATGACTTTTGACGTTGAAAACTAAGTCTATGCATAAGTTATACTCCAATTTTTATTTAATTATTTCGGTCATTATTATTTTATTTTGCTATCTAATATATAAACTCTCATGTTCACTGAAAAGTATGGAAGAGAAATCTGTGCCATTTGTCTTAAATTGTTATTAATGACAAAATTTGTAAGTTATATTCTTCTTCCAATTGATTGGTTGTAGTAGTTTTGGTAAATGAAAAATATAAAGATCAGAGAGTTGTGGAAAAACCTATTTCAATATGTAAAATAATGTCACTGCCACTAACTGGTGCAATAATTTACTTTTGCCATTGTTAAAATTTTTTCCTCTCGTTATATTGATGTATCTTCTCAAAATTCAGAATACCAAAAAAAATTAATTTGTAATATTTGTCAATTAGGATTATATTATCAGCTCCACTAGTATGGTGACATACTATTTACATATTGAATTTGCAGGTTTGACAGAAAACTGAAGAACACGTATGATCACCTTCTCTTTAGCAGGTCTTCTTCGCACTTTGAAACACTTGTGATATCTGGAAGGGATAAAATGCTGTTCACTTAATGTCTTTTTTGGTTTTTGTGATACATAGATGCATATTTTGTGTCACCTCCGTGCTTCGTAATGCTCCTATATTCTCATTATTTTCACCTCCAGATGGGAAATTAGATAAATATAACACATACAGCATTAGTAAGGGATAAGATAAGAACCCTTTTCATTATAATATTGCAGAATAATATCGTGGAATCAGCTGCACTACTGAAAAGCCTTTATTGTAGTATGGACATATTGTAGAGTATATTCTCTCCCTAAAGTGTTTACAATGTAATAAATAATATGTCGTTTATTCACATGAAAAATAGGTAGTGATCTCTCCCAACACCCTTGCCCCCAAAAATACTTCTATACCAAAAAATAAAAGACAGAGAGACCATAACAACGATATATTATTTGAAAATTTGATCAACTTCCTGTTCAAGTCATGGTATTGGTTTCACATACTATGTGTGTTATATAAGTTGATAAAGAAAAAGTGATAAAACTTCTATTGTGATTGCAAGTGATAAAACTTCTACTGTTATTGCAAGTGATATCACCTTGTTATTTGCTCGGGATAGAGGATTTTTAATGCGTTGTTGCAAGTGTCTGAGGTTTTTAGCTATGAGGTCACTTCTTTTTTGGTGTGTGAAATGAACTTCTTTCCTCTCCTGATAGCATTTGTGAATTATAAATACAACATTTCATCGCCTTACATCTTCTCTGTTTGATATTTTTCTTCATGCAGAAGTCCCCTTCTGAGTGTGTATGCCGACATGTCGGTAACTTGTAAGGTAAAAGCTACTCCTCAAATGTCATTGTTTTGCATTGATGTATTTCCTCTATCCATGCCAAAGTTGTGACCTGAATGGTCTAGGCTTGCATGTACCTGTATCTATTTGTATTAAATGGAGACACCTATATCTGCATGAATTGAGATAGTGCTTTCTGGATAAACAGTAAACTGACTCTCTGCATAGATTATTTTGGTTTTCAGATATTGATGTAATATTTTTGTTACTGAATTTCTTCTGCATACAGCTATTTGTCTGGTTATTATTGAATGTTGGAATGTTGTTTGGTAACTGTGTTTCGCTGTCTTCTTTAGGAATATTATAACCCAAACCAGTCTATGTTGGAGTTGGTTTTTGCACCAGCCGAAGAATGGATTTCATGTAGTGATGAAGAAATTATTGGTGCTACAATGTCTGAACTTGCCAAACTCTTCCCTGATGAAGTTTCTGCAGACCAAAGCAAAGCAAAGATTGTCAAGTACCATATTGTTAAAACACCAAGGTTTGATTGAATACCCACAGACGGATATTTTCTTTTAATTTCTTTTTCTAAACATGGATTGTGGAATGTGTTTTTGTATGCCGCTGAAATTTATAGCCATTACAGTCGGTTGTCTTCTGAATCCTAATGGAACTGACTACATTGTTTCAGGTCGGTTTACAAAACTGTTCCAAATTGTGAACCTTGCCGTCCCATACAAAGATCTCCTATAGAAGGTTTCTATTTGGCTGGAGATTATACAAAACAAAAATATTTAGCTTCCATGGAAGGCGCTGTTCTTTCTGGGAAGTTTTGTGCACAGGCTATTGTACAGGTAAAACCTGTCACGAAAATATCTATATAACTCAGCAGCAGTAGGATAAAAGAATCATCAGCAATAAATGCCACGATATATGCATGCTTTCTTAGTGATTTTGTGAGAGAAACATGCTCTGAAATATGAATCAGTAGGATGAAACTTTGGCTGTAACGAGAAGACCTGCGAATCATTTTTATATATATATATATCTTAAATGTCCCCTCATGTTATGAACACATATTTGAAATTGCAATTTGATATGACGAATTAGTATAATTGTGGATTGTACTCCTAAGTAATAGTTTTGGTTAAAGGGACTTTCATACCAGGTCAAGGACTGGTAATCCACAAGCTTTAGCTATCAAGAAAAGGTTTCAGATAGTATAACTTTATTCTATCTTTATTAAGTTCAGCTTATATGTTTTAATGATCTATCACATTGCTGTCATTGATGCTTGCTAAAAATACGCAGGATTCTGAGCTACTTACTGCTCGGGGCCAAAAAAGAATGGCTGAAGCAAGTGTTATTTAACAAAAACAAGAATTGAAGATAAAATTGTAGTAAGAGTACAGGAGCATCATTTCAACTTCGGCTTGGCAGTTTGAGTCACCATATCAGTTCATACGAAGACAGGTTCACCTTCTGAAATTCAGTACACTGTCTTCTAGGCAAATATTTGGACGATGATATGTTGCAGTAAATTATAGGGAAAAGC
Source organism: Calophaca sinica (assembly GCA_037113605.1). NCBI lineage: Eukaryota > Viridiplantae > Streptophyta > Magnoliopsida > Fabales > Fabaceae > Calophaca > Calophaca sinica. The sequence continues at coordinate 41,990,544 of CM073735.1, forward strand.
CAATATGAGCAAAAAATAGAAGTTAATGACTTCTTCATTTTTAGTGCGGCATATCTTCGCCCTCGTAATCACTGTAGCCATGTTTGTAATGACATGTCACTATCAGCCAAGTCTACATTTGTCAGAACCTTTCATTGAGTAGCAAAATATTCCCAAAAGGGCATATCAACGAATTCATCAATAATTCTCATTAAAAATTGCACTTAATTGAACCAGTTTACTCCATCCGGCTCATAATATTCATCTTGTTTAAAATATCTATTTGTCTCGAATTATTTGTCACTTTATAATATTAAGAGAGTATTAATTATATTTTTTCAACAATACTCTTATTTATTTATATTTCAACTACCTTATATTAATTGACCATTCCATTTAACTCTCATTACAATAAGGGTATATTAGTCAAGATAAATTATTTTATCTTGAAAATAAGTGTAATCAATAATTTTTTTAAGACGTGTGTATAACCCTAAATGACAAATAATATGAGAGGAACGGAATACTATTGTTTTCGAATTTCAAGGCATCAGATCCAAAGATAAATTTAAATAAAAGCTATTTTATACTTCCGGTGTTCACTTGTGCTCAAGCTCAAATCAGAAATGCCACCAAATAATTCTGTCAAAAGAATTGCCCACGATGTCTGTTTTGGCTTAAAGAAAAGGCCTATTTGGCTCTTATAAATAGGGATTGCTTTTGGCACACTTTTTTCTAATGCACCCTCCTTTTCCCTTTTTTTTTCCCTTTTCAAAATATCCATTTTGAAAAATAATATCCGGAACCCCTCCCCACTTCTGTTTTCCCTCTCACCCTCCCTTGCTGCACTCCCCTCTTTTTTTTTCAAGTTGGTGAGTGTATAATGCAGTGTTTTAAAAATTGAACCGAATCGAATCGAATCGAACGGTTCAACCGGTTGAACCATGAACTGGCCCTATCAACAGTCCGTTTATTTTGGTGGTTAGACTGCAGTTTCTTTTTGGTTCGAGTAGTTAAAAGCGGTTGAACCATGACCTGGAGGTCTTACCGGCTCGATTCCCGGTTCAGTTTTTAAAACATTGGTATAATATAGAGGTCGTGAGCATTGGGCATTAGGGCTGACAATGTAAGACAAATTTGCATAACGACAGGGGTGAGGGTGTGACGGGGAGTCATACATAGTAATATAACACATTTTGAAACATGGATGGCGAAATCGTGGAGGTCTGGTGGCGATGAGTGAACAACTAGGCAGAGTAGAGGATGTAGTGGTTGATTTGGTGTAGGGGTGGCTTGCACACATGATGGGTCTCTGGCTCTTTGTGGAGCATTGGAGCTTGGGCGAACGAAGTTGCAACGCTTGCAATGATTTTGGCTGAAGGAGCTATTTATGCATTTGGGGTAGAACTACCGGAGGCTTGACTGTAGTGGTTCTTAGTGGCTCTACACACAATAACACGAGAGAATGAGAATGTGAGGGGTAAAGCGAATTTCGAAATTTATGGGCAGAACACATTCCGAAATTTAATTTTCGGAATGTAATTTTACATTGTGAAAATTAAATTTCAAGATGTAAAAAATAAATGTATTTTATAACTTTATTTCTAAAACTCTACATTTGTATGCATTTCAAAATCAAATTTTTAGAATATATATACCTGTGTTTTAAAGATTAAGTTTTGAAAAGTAAAACAAAAATAGAGGTGGGCGTGTTTTAAAAAAGAGAGAAGTTCTAAAATTTTATTTCTGAAAAAGAGTATTTTGGAAGAAGAAAAAAACAATATTTAAAAAAAAATACCCAAGATAGGTGTATAAGAAGAAAAAAAGGGTGAAAAAGCAAACCCTGCATATATCATCACGACTGCCTCGGAGGGAGAGAAAATATTAGTGGTGGAAGGAAAGACACTTGGAATGTAAATTCTATCGCTCATATCCAAAATCCAATCCAAACGCACTGAATTTCATATAATTTCACTTCTTCAGCTATATCAAGAAGAGAAAGACTTGAATTCGTTCGGTTGAACTCCAAAACAAACGAGAATGGCCATCTTCTCTGCAACTCTCGGCTCCTTCTCATCCATCTCCTTCCTTTCACCTTCACAATCACAACCCGACCCTTTTTCTTCTTCTTTCGTCAAACCTTTCAGTTTTCCAAAATGCCCCCACAAGTTGACACCTTGGCAATGGCATCACTATCGTCATAATCATCATTATCATCACACTCCTAAAATCTTCGTCTCTGGCAATACCCAGATTGATCAAAATCCCGACGTTGGACTTCTTCAACGCCCTTCTGCTCCAAACTCACAGGATGCCCTTCGCCAGGCTCGGGTAAACAAACGCTTTTATCATTTATTATTCTCTTCAGCTTTTGTTGAATTCGTTCGTTCACGCAATGCTTATTTAATTGTATCAAAGTAATTTATAATAACATGTATAGCATAAATATAAAATAATTATTATTATCCTTTGCTTGATGTAATATAACATAGGGGATTAATAGCATATGTGTTAGTTGTCTAGATGATTATGGACTAGAAATCCAATCTCAATGATTGCTGTGGCATTTACTAGTTGGAAGTTTAAGTTGTGAGTGAGTAATTGAGTGATCTAAACCTAATAAGTTTTGCATTGATGCAAATTTCTATCACTGTAGTAGTGTGTATTGTGTTCTAAAACTTCATTTCTGCAATGAAGTAGAGATCGTTAGATTGGAAGGCTGCAAAGGCATATAAAGATAGTGGACTCATTTATAATGGTAGGGTTGAGGGTTCTAATGCTGGAGGCCTGATGCTTCGCTTTTATTCTATCATGGGCTTTCTCCCATTCCCACAGTTGAGCCCTGTGCATTCATGTAAAGGTACTATCCATATGTTCTTCCACAATGTTTCTCACACATGTTTCCTGTTTTTCACTTCCCCTTTTCCTTAAGGCATGATTCAAGGTTTAAAAATTTATCTTTGAACACTATCAATCAGTAAGGCCCCGCACCCCCCCCCCCAAAACAAAAAAAAAGAAAAATAATAGAAATTTTACTTTGGTGCAATTTTGAGAATTTCTTACATTATCTTTTTAACCTTTCAGCATCATGTTTTTCAAACAGTAGCCACTGATCATATCCTCCTGCCGTTCTTGTACATGTCTGCCTTTTTAGTATTCTTTGGTATCCATAACCCATAATATTATACAGATGCCATTTAGTCACCTGTGTGAACTGTGCATATATTTTAGTTGCTAAAATTTAGTCATAATAGCAGGTGATGTTGCTATTACTGACATATGGTAACTTTGATCCTTTTTGTGTAGAACCAGAGAAAACTATCCAAGAAGTTGGAAGAGGCTTACTCGGTTCAATCATGTCAGTGAAGGTATTTATATTATTTAACTGATGAATAACTTATCATTTTTTTTTTCTGTGAATACAACACAATGTCTGAGGCTTCTCAAGCTGCTCTGTCAAAGAACCATTATTAATTGAATCTAGCAAGCTAATGTATATTCTTGCAGTACAACAGCCATCTGACTTGAGCCATTTCAAGCACTATTTGAACCTTGAAATGTAACAAATTCTTACGTCTTATATATATATTTTTTATATTTCGAAGTATTTAGTGCTTCCCAGCGTCAGTTTTGTATCATAAATATAATCCTTTGTTTTATGCTGAATATCTGAATTAGGTTTTACCATTTTCAACCTGCTTGCTTGGTTTAAACAAAGGTTGTTTTAAATTTATAAATGATGGCAGTTTCTTCTAATTTTAGGTAATTGTAGCAGATGAGGATAAAAAGAAATTGTTCTTATCTGAAAAGGAAGCTGCCTGGTCAAAATTATCAAAACAGGTTAAAATAGGGAACGTTTATGAAGCAAGAGTTGGTTCTGTTGAGGACTATGGTGCTTTTGTTCATTTGCGCTTCCCTGACGGTAACTACTATCCATAGTTCATATGTTCGTAGTTTTTTTTTCACTTTATCATGGAAAAGTTACAAGTGACATCACAGAATGCTGCAGGTCTTTATCACGTTACTGGACTATTACATATCTCAGAAGTGTCATGGGATCTAGTTCAAGATGTAAGAGACTTTTTATCAGAAGGCGATGAAGTGAGGGTCAAAGTTATCAGTATTGATGGGTGAGATTCCAGATAGTTATGCCTTGTATAGGAATTTTCTATTAATTTTCTTGCTGAAAAACTAGTTAAATACATGCTTCAATATCATTGGGTTCCAGGGTTTGTTGGTTGCCCAATTTCCTTGTATAGTAGTAATTAACTATGTTGGTGGCATTAAATATAGTGAAGCTCAAGCTATGTGTTTTGCTTTGTTGTGAACCAACTCTCTCGGTTGCTAGGCTGTTGAGTTGAGTGCATCTGATGTGTTACCTTTTGCTGAAATTTAACTTCTCTTTATAAGAATGAGGAGATGAAGATCGAACTCTAGACTATATGGTTATAGAGACTTCAATACCATCTCTCAAAAACTTAAGTTATTCGGTGAAGGCACATGAATGAATGGACTTTATATCTAAAATGCATGATGACTTTTTTGCCTCTTGATTTTGTGTATCTCTATATGGAAATCACATTTTAACTTATCTAAGTCCTTGCAGTGCAAAGTCTAGGATTGCACTGTCAATGAAACAGCTAGAAGAAGATCCACTTCTAGAAACTCTGGAAAAAGTAATACCTCAGGTTTGTAGCAACTAAAATTCTACATACATATGTATAATTTACGTATGCATGAATATGTGGGGATGTGGGTACCTACTTAAACGTGTGTATGTCTGCGCACGTTTATGTCTCAACTCTCGTGTTTTATATTGCAGGATGGTTCAGCTGATCCTGATTATTTGAGCGGTAGTGATAGCAGTGGCATTGAGCCCCTTCCAGGGCTTGAAACAATTCTTGAAAAGTTACTGCAGGAAGATGGGTATGTTTCCATCACAGTTTGAAATACTTTAACTATTTGAAATACCATCCCCTGTCCCATACGGTTTAATATTTCTTTTGACGTGTCTGATGTTGATTTTTCTGTATGATGTGCTGTCGCAGCATATATAAAGCAAGAATCAGCCGTCAGGGATTTGAAAAACGAGTGGTCTCACAAGACTTGCAGCTTTGGCTTTCTAATGTGAGATTTCTGAATTCTTCTAGGATAATCAAAGATTACTTTTTCTATTAAAAAAAAGGCCATGGAAGTTTTTTTTGTCCTAATTAATTAATTTCTGAATCTCTCATCATGGCAGGCACCTCCCATGAATCAAACGTTTACTCTCCTTGCTCGTGCTGGAAGACAGGTAAATTAACAATGTTACTTACACATGCACCGGAATAGAATTCTCTCAACTGTAATGTCAAAGCAGTAATTTGTTGAGGAATTGAAATTTTCTCGTGATCATTAATCCAGGTGCAGGAGATATATCTGAATACATCCCTTGATCAGGAAGGTATCAAAAAGGCAATACAACGAGTATTAGAGCGTGTTCCCTGAATCTGATTGACCCACACCTTCTTCCCTTCAGAAGATTTATAATAATCACAATGATTTTGTACAGCTATCCCATTTTATTAGATTTGACAGAATCATTAACTATTTGCACATGCATAATAGTAGTATTATATTATTAGTTGACACGAAAACTTATTGTAGTATTGTTATTGTAGTATATAGGTCTTCAAAAGGGCGTCCCTTTAAAGTTAAAATACATAACATGTATGTTTCAAACAAAGACCCTGGTGGCAGAGGGCGGAGGTGAATCGTGCTTCAGCTCCACCTCCCTCAGTCGAGTCTCGAGGCCCTTACCTGCTCCGTTAGCCAGTGGATGAATTCCATGCGTTGGTCCTGTCATGTACTCCCTGTTCTTTCTCAATTTCTCCAAGTCTATCCCCGTACGCTCCACACAACCTAAGGATGGATGGAATCACACATTAATTGTACACAAATCAATCATTATCCTAGTTTTAACCATCAAAATATTCTGAACCTAATTATAGGTGATTGCTATTGGTAAGGAAGTATTCCATGTGGAATACATTATACTCCAATGCTCGAAACTCCAATGATGATCGGTGTTGCCCTCGTAAGTAGAAAACTCGCGGTTCTACGTCCTCACGACTGAGAGGCCAGGGTGGCCTGATTGGTATTCCTCGTCCTCACGAATGAGAGGGTCATCGTCTGAGTCATGAGGGCGAGAAATATCATCAGCTTCTACTTACTTGTCATTATCGATAGTTATTGGAGTTTCTAATGATTTTCGAGTATCGATCCGCCACGGTATACTTTAGAAGCTAGCCACAAAACAAACATTACACGCAGAATATGTAACACACACAAACTTACTTTGGACGAGGTGATCGTAGAGCTGGCCATCTCTAGTGAGGGCCATCATGAGCTGGGGTATCCCAAGTGGGAGATTGTCGCCTCTGTCGACTTGCCAAAAATGGTAGACTTTACCATAAGTCTTGCACACTTTCTCCATGTCTTTGAGCTCAATGGGAGCGGGGACTTTTGGCATGAAGAGGAAGCCACTCTTGACCTCGAACAAGTGAGAGTGCCAGAGACGCTTCTCCTCATCCGGCAGCGTCAGGAAAAGGTTCTCAGAGATTATGTACTCAAGTCCTATAAGCTTAGCATCCTTCTCCGAGCTATCGTAGATAAGACACTGCCTCATCTCCTCGTTCTGGTGCCCGCAAAAATGGTGCGCCTCCACTTGCCGGGTCATGTCGTGAGAGTAAAAGTGAAACCTACAAACAAAGCCAGCCATTATTTATTTGAATCATATTCATATGTGATTAGCTAGTAATTACGATTAGTGTTCAAACCTCTTAGAGACAAGCTAGAAATGATCAATCTCTTCATGAATTTTTGTAAAATTAAATGTACGTAACAAAAATAATCAACAAGTAAATATATATATATATATATATATATATATATATATATATAGTCCACTCATATATATGATGATCTTCAAACTAATTAAACATATATATATATATAGGGAAGAGATCAAATTATACCGGTGTAATACTTGCGTATTGTTACACCGGTCAATAACTTTTTACAAGATATTTGTTTTACAAAACGCACCATTGGATTGAAAGATACAATCACATAGATCATATTTATAAAAAAATTCATTAATCTAAGATCATTTGATGTGTCATTGAGATGCATCAAGATTAACGTTATTTAGTAAAAGTTATATATATATATATATATATATATAGATGGAGATTGGAGACGAGGAGGCTCACGCGCAAAGGTGTTGGTGGATTTTGTTGATGGGACCGAAACCTTGAATAGCAGATGTGACGGTCTCAAGGACTGCGGTGCCGGTTCCAGTTGGCTCACCGGGTACTTCAGATTGGGGGTTGCTGCTCGACATTTTTCTTGAGACCAGTTTGAAGATGATGATTCTCTTCTATTCGATCGATCTCCAAGTTTAGATTAGAATTGGATAGATAGATACATGAACATATACATATAGTATCTCGTTATGCATGACTATGGTAGTGTCAGTGTGATGGACGTGATTTTCGGAGGAATTTAGTCACACTATGACAGCATTGCAGACATGCAGCTCTACGCGTGGTTGAGCAAGTTCTAGACGTGGCAGGCAGGCTTCACAAATCCAGTGCCATTAGATTTTAGACGTGGCTTTTGTGCGAACCATCTGCCCAACTCTATCATCTTTTATTTAACTTTAAATTATATTCTTATAATTTAAAAATTCAGGGGCATACACTGTTATATTATTTTTATTTTATTTATTTTAAAGTCTTAATTTTATTATTTCTATTATGTTGACCGAGTCTTACTCCACTCTTTTATTTCCCATTAAGTTTATTACTGTTACATAGTCTTATTGATTGGTTTTAAAAAAGAAAATGAATGGATTTCATTTTTCAGTTTTAATCTTCAAATTATTCTAATCGGTTGAGGGATGGACTTTTATTGCTGGTGCTACGTTTCTTTTCTTTACATTTTATATATATATTACTCATTAGCTTTGGTTTCGAATTGGAGAGGCTTTTGGTATGCAGGTTCTAAATTCACAACTCCTGTTTATTTTCATTCCTATTGTTGCCGAATGGATTTGGGGAGAAGGAATAATGGTTTCTTCTTGGTTGCTCGAGACACATCAAAGGAAATTTATATGGATAGCAATTTTACGGAAGATTTTTATTGTGAATTTCTTTTTCTTTTATTTTTTATTTTAGTTCCTTTGAGCATTCAAAAATTGTTCTTGTGCCCTTGTTAGTTTATGTGCAGTGTTAGCAAGAAGTGGTTGTTGTATCCTGGAGGGTATTAGCCTTGAAACCAACTGCATCGAGTAATTTACTCATGGTGGCGAAATACTCTTAAGCTTAGTGTTTTGCACGCCTCAGCCAAATTGATAAGTCCATTCTTTTACGTGTTTTATTTTATTTGATATTGCATATTTAATTGTAACATATAATTCTTTGTTATTGTGATATTTTGTTCTCAGATTTATTTCAATATTATTTTTGTAAATTTTTATTATTATTATTTTAGCAACCAATTTTTCCAACATAGACAGGTCGGTTAACCTGATCAACTCGACGATCCAACCCAACCCCAGGGACGGATCCATGAAATTCAACAAGTGGGGGCAAAATCATATACTATAAATGTTTATATAAAAATACAACAATGCATAAACAATAAAATAACGTCATTATCATTAAGCAAAAAATTAGAGATCACAAAAACTATAACATTATATACAAAAAAATTCAAGACACCTCAATATCTAAGAATTATAATTGTTTTTTACGTGTCTTCATTTGAAATTGTTGTATATTTTTTTAAAATTTTTAACACTATTAAAAATATATTTCTCTATGAATGTGATCAGACAACAATTCATCTCCCATAAGGTTGCACATTTGATCCTTTCAATCGTTGCAGTTGTTATAGGAAAAATCAAAACTAACTTTAGCGAGTAACCCTCTATTAACCTAAGTGGGCAAATGACCAAATATATGGTGCACATATATGAAACATGGTGTAAAAGAAACTTACTGAAGCAACGACTGAATTATAAATAGAACAAAAAAATAAAAAGATTAAAAATGAAATGAAGAACATTTGAAATGAAAGGTATCAGTAACAAAATATGAAGTTGCGTATATGGACGGAGAATGTTGAATAAGGAGAGAGAAGCCAGGGAGTAAAAAGGGTTGAGTTAGAGCTCTTGTGGAATATTTAGGTTAATAGATTTTGAGAATGAAACAAAGTAGAGACTAGAGAGTATTTTGAGAAGCAAAAATAGGGAGACAAAGATAAAAGGGAGTAAAAAAAATTTATACTTTCTCTTAAAAAGAGAATAGATGTGGAGCAACACTTAAAAGATAATAACTCAATTTCTATTTTTTTGTTCTTCAGTGGGGTTAACACTTAATTTTAGTGGGGCAAAAAATAAAATTCATCAGTAATTAGTAAAAAAATAAATAAGTTAGTGGGGTCAAATGCCCCCAATGTACTTTACATAGATCTGTCCGTGTCCAACCCAAAGCGTTTGGTTCGGTTTTTTTTCGTAATTTTGGTCGAACTCATATCAACTCATTCGAACCTGAAGTGGTTTGGTTCGGGTAACGGATTTATAATTTCAAATCCGTGAACCCGTGAACCCAACCCAATGACATGAATTTTTTTTTTATATGCCTCATTATCACATGGTCATGATTTATGAGAAATGAGACACTATTTGCTCACCTATAAATTAAGGTTTCTTTTTTATTTTGTGAAAATTTTGTGGAATAGAATGTCATTTTAAAAACTATGGAATTTAACTTAAGTGTTGCTGAAAATTTTGTGGAATTTTAAGTGCTTAATGACACTTCTTTTTTGAAATTTTAAAAGTTATTTTTTGTCTCATGACCCCCATGTGACCCCATCTACCACTACTGAATTTTCGAGGACGAAAATTATTTAAGGGAGGCAGTAATGTAACATCCTGAAAAAATAAAATAGGTTAAGAAATACTTAGGAAAGTCTTCATATGATAAAAATAGGCTAAAAAGGATTTGAAAGAACGAAAATACCCTTAGGAAGCCAAGAATATTCTAGAAAACCCTAGAATCCAATAAACTAGGAATTTTTCAGAACGCGTCTATCGCGACGTGACGGAACCTAGAGAGAGGGGTGTCGCGACGCAATGAAAGTCGGTTATCACAACTGTTGAACCACTGACACGTGGCATTATTGCGACACGATGGACCCATTCTGCGCTTATAAATAGCCGCTCGCCCTTCCTTCATTTCGCACAAAATCCTCTTCCTTTCCTCTCAAGGAACTTTATCTAAAGAGTAAGTATGCTCTACACTTAACTCGAGTGAGGATCGTGTGTATCAGAAAGCTCTTTGTAGGAGGTCCTCAAGGGAAAAGAAAGGGGTGCAAGTAGTAGTACATGGGGTGCAACTAGTAGTACAGGGGGTGCAAGTAGTAGTGCAGGGGGTACAAGTAGTAGTACCGGGGGTGCGGGTAGCAGTTGGGGTTACAGGCTAAGTAAACTTGGGGCTAAGTTGCTTGGAAAACAGGTAAACTTCTAAACCAGTAAACTTAGAGGCCAAGTAAACATAGGGAGCAAGTAACCCACCCCTATAAATAGCTACCTCTCATTCTTATTTCCTCCGCACATCTTCCTCAGTTCCCCTTCTCTCTCTATATTTTCTCTCTCTAGAATTTCCTCTAAGAAGTAAGTATGCTCTGCACTTGTCTCAAGAGATGATCTTGTGTGTCAGAACACTCTTAGTGGGGACCCTCATGGGGAATGTCAGTAGCGGTTGTCTGAGGATGCGAATAGTAGCTGCTTGGAGGTACGAGTAGTAAGGACGAAGGTGCAAGTAGCAGCAGGAACCACGGCAGTCTTCTATCCAGGTGGGAGATCTGAACCCTAACCACTAGGGATTGTAGGATTAGAATAAATGTATAACTAGGTGAAGGGTGACCCAAGCCCTACTAGCGGTTGATAACAGCAGCACCTCAGGAGAGGGGTTGTGACCTGTGATATTTGAGGACAGTTGTCAGAGATCTGTCAACCATAAGAATGATCTATTGTTATCTATGGATGAATGCTTATTGATGATGTGATTGCTCTATGGTTTTGTGTGTGTGATTGATGGTATGCTAATTGATAACATGTCAGTAGTATGTCGCCTGAGTGACGCTAGGGTTGATCCCTATGTTGATTGAGGTTGGTTGATGATTGAAGTTGTGCTATGTGTGCTGGTAGTTCTAATTATGTTGATTTAATGTTAAATATTGATGCGTATGGAAGTATGATGATTAGCTAAGACTGATAAGTTGATAAGTGCTGAGATAAGATGTTGATGCTGGTCGAGGTGATGTATAATAAGGTGATGAGTAATAAAGATGATAGATGATGATGAAACATCACGAGAGGAAATTTCATACACATGGTTGTAATCCACCGCTGTGCACATAGGCTGTGTACGAGATCAGGTGCCAGAGTGCGGGCACGATACAGTCAGTACAGGACACGTCGGTCCTTGGGGATAGATTGGGTCCGACAAGGTTCCCAGGGGACGGATGACTCGCGACCATCCTGTCGCGACGTCGAGTAGCCTGACATCCTGATGGAGTACTGTTGTATCACTGCCCATAGTGTTGATCCCGAGTGCCGCCCTGACACCTGTTCCTAACGTCAAAATTGGAGAGCAAGGACGCACTCTTAGGGGTACGATGAGCGGGATAAGGGGATGGACAACTGACTTGACATACCCACACGTCGGTCGGAGGTAGTTGTGAAAATAAAGGCTAAAGTGGCTAAGGTGGGGCTTCTGATGCCAATCTTGGAAGTTGTGTGACCATGTAGGCATATAGAACCCTAGGTGCATGAGTGTGAGAGTGGTTGATCTGTTTGTGTGTGCTTCCCTTTTTATACATGAATTCTAAATTCCTGCTTTCCCATTTAATAGTGTGTATAGTGTTCTACATCTCCCGTTCTACTTTCTTGTTTTGCATATATCTGCCTACGGGTTTTAGCAGGTACCTAAAGATTTCCGGAAGTGAGATCGTTGAGTTTATCTATCGCCAGTGAGTTAGAGTCAGTAGATGGGGAGTCCAAGTTATTATTATTGTACACACTGTATAGCTGGGGCCCTACGAAAGGGTACCTTTAGGTATATTTGTACACTTCCGCATGCAATAATATAATTTATTTTATTAAAATACGCTTAAAATTTAACCATTGGGAAAATGGGATAGGGTCGTCTCAGGGTACCTTGCCCATAGTAGCCGACACTAGAACATGTCCATTTTTCTCACCGTCAACAGCAACAACGCGACACCTCACGATGCATGAATACAAAAGCAAACAATGTCTAACAACAACAATAACAACAACGTATCAACTCACTGATCATCTCATCAAGCGGTCGGGTACAATATCATCAACAAGGTACTACTCGTAAGTAAACTGACAACCTTTCCCCAACCTTGGAACAAGTCCAAGTTACCATCCTACCTCACAACACTAAGTCTAAGCTAACTTAACTTAGTTTCCAACCCTTATACTCAAGTGGTTCACCCTACCTAGGTTCATCTAGGCTTGATCATCACTTAAGATACCCTATCGAACCTCGAATACCCTTAGAATACACATTAGAACGCTGCCGTAGGTTAGAACGAAACAAAAAACACAAAAACTCGGTGCACCAAGGCAGCCACCAGGGCGCCTGGTGCCCAACCTCTGTCGGCCAATCTCTCTGCGCAAATTTTTAGGCGATCCCCACATGTTCAGGTCCGACCGGACGTACCGCACTACTCCTATAAAATTGTGGAACACTATTCAAAATGGTTTTGGTCATTATCTAACTTATCTTGAATTTAAAAATTCAATTAGCGAAACTTTAGGATTTTCTACCAACACTTAGTCAAATTCTCAATCACTTTTCTGCACTAAAAATTTTCTAAGTTACCAAACCTCACATATCCTTACTCCTATACACTTAAACCATCAATACATGTAAATCATCATCAATCTTAGTTTCTAAGACCATCTTGACCATAGCTTAGCCATTTAAAACACTAATCTTGCCTTAGAAAAATTCTTCATAATCACTGGTTATCACCAAAATATCCACTTCCTACATAATCATATCATCACCCTATTGAATCTAAGTACACCATAGACATACCCTAAGGCACTCTAATACTCAAATGACATATCAAACTCAGAATAACAACCAAACCAACAACATCATATGCAAGGCATACATTTCGTTCACACACATATCAAGTTTTCAAGCCAAAACAACAAATCCATCATATAATTCATACATGACAAGTCATCATAAGATCAACTCAAATAACACAATATAAGGCATTTCTAATTAACATAAACATCATGACAACAAATTAAATCAAGGTTTTCCTATCATTATAGTGACGGTACTCAACCATGCACAACTGCGCCAAGTTTAGGGACCATGAGACGTCCCTATTGCCTAATTATATCCATAAGCCCACTAATCATGTATCCATCTATCCCCTCACCTTGTAATTTCATGTGTCCTAATGTGGTGATAAGGGTTCCAAGCTTTGTCTCTCCTTTGGTAGGTTTTTCTTCAAAAACACAAGAATAACGATATAGGAATGAGAAACTTAGGATTTCAAACCCTAATGGTGATCAAATGGTGTAATCATGATGAGAAAGACTTACCACACCTTAATTACTTCAATGAGAATAAGAGAATGTCAGTGGGGTTGGCCTCAATTTCGGAATTCCAAGTGGAGTGTCAAACAAAAACTCCCAAGAACAGAAAAATGGAGAAAAGATAGAAAGGGAGCAGTTTTCTGAAGTGGTCACTTTGAAGAATGATAATGACGTGATTAAGGGCTTAAAAATGAGGTTTAGTGGGTGGTTATTAACCCTCACATGTAACCCTCACGAGATGGGTCGAGAATGGGTCAAAATGGGTCCCAAAAAGGCAGAAAATCAGTCCCAAAATGCGTCAAAACGCAAAAATTGCGTGACAACATGACAACACTGGGCGCCTTGGTTCTATTTATGCGCTACTTTTTTTGACATATATGGAGCTACAGGTGTCCGATTGATGCTTTCTTTGTGGCGTTAGAAAGATAAGAGAATTTCCTACAATTTGCTATCTAATAGAAATAACCAAATTCGGGCTCTAACATAATTAGAAATTCAGTTGAAATTTACTCTAATATTTCTAAGTGTTACACTTGCGCTACATTGACTCGAGAGAGCATGTCTAGAGTTGTAGGTATTGAAATCGAGTCAAACTAAAGCCAATTGAAAGATAAGAGGTAAGGCTACAACTTTTTTGAAGGAGCTTAAATCTAATTAAGTTGTTAGAGGGTTCGAAAATGAGGAATACGGTGATTGAAATGACTAAACATAGGAATATAGGTACATCTAGATACCCAATCGACCGGAGGAATGGTAAAACATGTGGAACCCATCCCAAATAGCTCTAAACATATTCTAATCCTATACAATGTGTCCTAACCTACGAGGATGAAAATCTGGGTTGTTACAGTTCTACCCCCTTAAAAGAATTTTGTCTTCGAAATTTCAGCGAGTCCTAATAAATGAACAAACCTAATCCCCTACCCAAAGGTTCTTATGGTTCCTTAGGATTTGATAGAAAAACTACGGATTTTCGTTCCAACCCAAATCGAGAAAATATGATTGATTGGGATATTGGATTTGGTCAAAAGCAACACAACCCGGTCCGTGTATACCTCTATCCATGAATTGCCATTTTTTTCAAAGATACAATACAACAACAACAACAACAACAACAACAACAACAACAACAAAAAAGCCTTTTCCCACTTGGTGGGGTCGGCTACATGGATCAAACGACACCATAGTGGTCTATCATGAACCATATCAATAGTGAAGCCATTCACTTCAAAAGTCCTTCTTGATAGTTTCACTTATAGTTTTTCGTGGTCTTCCTCTTTCTCTAGCAACTAGGTTGACCTCCATCTGATCAACTCTCCTTACTGCTGAATCTACCGGCCTCCTCCAAACATGCCCAAACCACCTCAACCGAGATTCAACCATCTTTTCCACAATAGGTGCCACCCCCACTCCTTCTCTGATACTATCATTTCGGATCTTGTCCCGTTTAGTCTTGCTACTCATCCATCGCAATATCCTCATCTCTGTCACTTTTAGCTTAGTCTCGTGTTGACTTTTCGCCGCCCAACATTCAGTCTCATATAACATCGCAGGTCTAACCGCTGTCCTATAAAACTTACCTTTTAACTTGAGTGGGACCTTGTTATCACATAAAACACACGATGCCTTCCTCTATTTCAACCACCCCGCTTGAATTCGATGGTTCACATCACCCTATATTTCTACGTCGTTTTGTATGATGGACCCCAGGTATTTAAACTTAGTAACTTGTGGTATGATATGGTCCCCAACTTTCACCTCTATGCTATGGATGTTTTGCCTTCTACTAAACTTGCATTCCATATACTTCGTCTTACTCCTACTCAAGCGGAATTCGTGTGTCTCCAAAGCTTGTCTACAAGTCTCAATCTTCTCATTTATCTCCTCTCTCGATTCCCCGACTAGGACAATATCATCTGCAAATAGCATGCACCGCGGTGTTGGCTCTTGTATGTGTTCCGTGAGCACATCTAAGACCAATGTAAACAAATAGGGGCTTAAAGCCGACCCTTGATGCAGCCCTATAGTGGTCGAAAAATCTTCTGTGGATCTGCTTTGAGTCCTCACATTAGTAGTGACATCATCATACATATCCTTGATGGCTCGGATATAGGCCACGCGAACCCCTTTCTTTTCTTTTCTAAAGCTTTTCACAAGACCTCTCTAGGCACTCTATCATACGCCTTCTCCAAGTCAATAAAAACCATGTGCAAGTCTTTTTTATCCTCTTGGTATCGCTCCATGAGCCGACGCAATAAGTAGATTGCCTCCATAGTCGATCTCCCAGGCATAAAACCAAATTGATTCTCCATAATGTAAGTTTCCTTTCTCAACCTCTTCTCAATCACTCTTTCCCATAGCTTCATAGTATGACTCATGAGTTTAATCCCTCTATAATTAGCACAATTTTGTATGTCTCCCTTGTTCTTATAAATCGGGATTAAAGTGCTTCTCCTCCATTCATCCGGCATTTTCTTTGACCGCAAAATCTCATTAAACAACTTGGTGAGCCAATGAATACCTGTATCTCCCAGGCTCTTCCAAACCTCAATCGGAATATTGTCTGGTCCGACTGCCTTGCCATTGTCCATCCTTCTTAAAGCCTCTTTAACTTCACGCTCTTGAATTCTCCGATAAAAGGTATAGTTTTGGTCCTCCTCTCTAGTGCATAGCACATTAGAGTATGAAGAAGTTCCATGGCCCTCGTTGAATAAACAGTGAAAATACCTCTTCCATCTATCTTTGATATCCCGCTCCATAACCAATACTTTACCCTCATCGTCCTTAATACATTTCACCTGATCCAAATCTCTCGTCTTCCTTTCCCTACCTTTGGCAAGCCTGTAAATAGATTTTTCTCCAGCTTTGGTGCCTAAGAATTGATAAAACCCTTCATAAGCTTTAGATCTCACTTCACCCACTGCCTTCTTGGTCTCCTTCTTAGCTTCCTTGTAATTATCCCAGTTTTTCGCATTTTTGCACAACGACCAAGCCTTAAAACATTCCCTTTTAAAGACACAATATACTATAATATTTGTTGACTGAGTCCAAGGGTTTCAGCTTAGAGTTTTATCTGCATTATTGTATTCAGTTACCCACATTTAGGATTATGCTATTATTAGTGCATAGCTCTATTTTAGGATTGTGCTGTTAGTATGTGACTACTTTCGAGGAAATCAGTTGTAGAGCTTTATAAACTTGGCCATTTTCATTTTGTTGGAATAAGGAGCATTCTTCGCGAGTTAACATCTGGCATCTGATCAGCCAAGTGCTTAGAAGGAAGTGGCAGACCTCAATCATGGCTACAACCACGAGTACGGATGGCAATTTCGTGCAACTTGCGATTCCAAAATCTGAATGAGCACTACGAATGCTCAGGGAGGACTTCTTAAGTTGAAAAGAGTATTGAAATCTTCTATATCTAGGGATTCCCCAACATGTTGTTGGGGCCGTATTGACTGAGAATGAGAAGAACACTTTGGAGGAGCTCAAATCTATTTATTAAAGTTAACTACACTAATTGACATGTGTCAGAATCTCATTCAGCCACTCCAAAATAAAATAGTATAAGTTAGCTACACTAATAACTTATACTAATCTATTCTATTTTTATTTTATTAAATGAAATAAAATAGTATAAGTGAAATAACATGTTCATATAATTATTTATATAAATTTTCTTATTTTATAGATAGAAATGTATTTTCTAAGATTTTTTATCCTAAATATTTATCCAGCTAGTAATAGTCCTTAAAATAAAGTAATGGCAAAATTGTCAAAAAAATAATAATAAAGTAAGGGCAAAGGATTTTTTTTAAGGGACAGAATTTTTTGTTTTATTTAACATAGGCAAGGGGGGATTTGATTTAAATAATAAGAGAAAATAAGGGAGAAAATAATAAACTGTAAGATATAAATACAAACGCTTTTTTAGTTATTGAAAAAACTCATTTAATAAAATCTCTACTTTAATCAAATAAATTTTTAAACTACTCAAATACTCCCTCTAGTCCATATTATAAGAGACAAAACTCTAATTCACATAGACCAAAAAAATACTTTAAAATTAGCTAATTCTAATTAATACTCATAAAAAAGTTAAATTTTTTCTTCCAAATATACCCCTTTTATAAATATGGCTAATAATTAATGATACTTAATTCACACAAATTTCACAAACTTAAATAAGGGCATAATTGAAAATTATCATTTAATATATATAAAAATTGATGCTTGTTTTTTATATTTTGTAATAAAAAAATTAGATCAATTTGTCTTTTATTATAATAATATGACCGAGGGAGTATACTATAAGTCAATGAGACAATTAATTGTGTTTATAGACTTATGGTTAAAAAATTCTTAAAACAAAGCTATCTATTTTTAGTAAAAAAAAAATCTATCTATTATAACTAAAAAAATCTGTCTATTGTAACTCTTGGTTTTAGTCGACCACTTGCACTAGATCGTGATTTACACTGTTTCATTTCATATTTTAAAAAACAATTCATAAGCTGTGTTTAGGGCTGGTCAAAGAACTGTCGCCGAATCGAAACCGAACAAACCGAGAAAAAAAGTGTGTCTTTGGGTGGGTTCTTTCGGGTGAACGGGTTTTCGAGTTGTTGAAACAGGTTGGTGCGGGTGTCATCGGACATATTCGGTTTCCATAAAAGTGTTTCGTTGGTGACCGAATCCGACGACGAAAGAAGGAGAACGATCTGAAATGGAAAATAAAGTATTAGGAGGGTATGTGCCAAATAAGGAGAAAGATAGATCTGAGTCTTGAACAACAAAAAAAATATTTCCCAAGAGGCTTTGCATGATCCTCGCCAACCAATCTTCTTCTTTTTCATCCAACCAATCTTCTTCTTTTTCCAGATATTTTCTCCGATTTCTTGTCGTCGTTGTCCTCCTCGCCCTTCACCCGATGGAGAAGACACGCAGGAAGGTGAAGCCGCGAAGGAGGCACGATTTGCGGTGGAGGATCGGCAGCGAAGCCATCGCGACTGGCCTGGGTGCTGCTTCTGTTATTCTTTTGCTTCCAACCGCCCGCCCAAACCGCCACCCGCCACCCGCCATACTCGACGATCCAAACGGACGGAGATGGATGCCTATTTACCCTGGTCGGTTTTCTTCGGGTGGTAATTTTTTGAACCGAATCCGACCGGTGTCTACCTGCGGTATCTGGCAGAAACGTTTTTCTATTTTTTTTTTAAAATTAAATTGATTTAAAAAGAAGTGAAATCTGAGGCCTTTGGTTTACATTTGTCACTTGTCAGCAGTGGTGGAGCTTGAAAGAAAATCTTGGGGGTGCCAAAAAAAATTTCATTGCATAAATCAATTTGGGCCATGTGTTGCAGGCGAAAAAATTTGGGCCATGTGTTGGGTTTCTTTGCCTTTTGGAAATAACTAAAAAGAAGTGAGCCCAACCAGTCAGAAAAATGAAGCAAAAAGCCAAAATAAAATGAATTGGGCCCAACAGTCTTTCTCCTATCTTCACCAACAACCCTAGCCGCAACTCTCTCTTCCCTGTGCTCCCATCAGATCTCCGCCTTCGCACCGGATCTCCGCCTTAGCATTGATAAAATTGCAAATCTTTGAAACAGAATATCTTAGCAACCAAATATCTTAGCATGGTTAAAATTGAAACAAGCTAACTAGCAGCACCACTGGTTTGAATTCCATTGTTTCATGTCTTTCAAGGGCGGGGTGTTGGCGTGTTGCAGAGCAAAGCAAAAAAAGAAAAAAAAAATTGATCTGAAAAGGGAAATCCAATCCATACTTGCAGAGGAGAAGAGGCGAACTGGGGAAGTTGCGCGGCGAGCTGGTGCAGTGCAGAGCTGTGTGGTGTGCGGCGCGGCGAACTGGAGAAGAGGCGCGACAGAGCTTTGTGGTGCGTGCGACGGTCGACGGAGGTCCGGCTAAGCTGTGTAGTGTCGTGCGATCACTGCGATGGGTGAGGCGGCGGTGACGATGAGCTACTGTGCTCGCGTCGCAGAGCAACTGAGGAACAAGGTGAGGCGGAGATGACGGTGAGCTACTGTGCTCGCATCGCAGAGGAACTGACTATATAAAAAAGTAGTACATAAAAAAAATTGTCAAATAAATGAGGGTACCGTGGCACCTCTCACCCATAACTAAGCTCCGCCACTGCTTGTCAGATATCTGAGCCCTTGAGTTCAGTTCAGATCTGTACTTTCTCATCTGAGTTCGCTGGATCTGGATCATATAGGGGTTGGAGTTTTTAGGGTTTGAGATAAGGTTGTGTACACTACTACAGCTTCTTCTCTTCTCTACCTTCACTTGGGTTTTCCTTTCTCTTTCTGTTCTTCTCTCTCTAATTTCTCTATAGTATAATACTCTCTCAGACTTCAATCAATTATCGATTGTTGGTCAGGGGTTCTGATCCACTCGCTCAATCCTTTCCTGCGATTCCCACTTCCTAATATAATGCGCTTATTTTTCTAAATGTTCTTTTTCCCTAATACCATGCGCTGAACTCTGTTTCAGCATTGACAGATGGCGTATTGGGTCAACTCTTTGATTACTCTTCGGTTCTCTTGGCCTATCTCTTGAAAAATACAGTCCACTGCTACCAAGGTACAAGACACATTTCTCTAAATTTCTCAGTTATTTCCAATATATGAGAATGAGTTTTGTTACATTGTTGGATTTTGTTGCATCAATTTTCTTCTCTGTTTTTATTTTTATTTTTATTTTTTTTGATTTTGGGCACCTTTGAAGTTGAAATCTTTTGAAATCTTTTGGTGATCACTGAATCCATCAGCATACAAAGCAAAACTTGCATTCTCATCCTTTGAATGCTTCTGAGCAAAAGCCAAGAAACAACCTGTGTATGAATGTTGCCCACTTACTTGTGCTCTTCACATACTCAATTATTTGCACAAACTCAACTTTTTGTTTGCCCACATCCCTGTATTTTCTGAAAGATAAAAATAAAGATAAAAAAGCTATGATTTAAAAAAAAAAAGAATAAAAAAAATATACTTGATTATTTAAGGCACTGGAAAAGCAAGAAGTAATGTTTTGATCCAAAAAGAATTGGTTTTAATTTAAGCATTAAAATTTGTCCATAAAATAAACATATTGATTCAGTCCCAAAATAAAGTCATCAGACCTCCATACACATAAAAAATAGGAACCAAAAAAACGAGGGATTGTGCACAAAACAATAGGTATATCCATTTTGAACTTCAAGCAGAAATCGCACATTTAAAAAAAAAAAACCAATGAAACTAACCCAGTGGGTCTAAATGTATCTAAAAAATGAGTATAACTTTTTCCTAAAAATTCAAAAAGCTGTATCTACTACAATGAGGGTGACCTCTCAGCGCACAAATTGGAGTTGCTTTTACTAATAGGGACTTATTCCAGATGAATGAAACAACAATAGTTGCATTTTAATCATCTACTTGCGTTTTAATCTATCTACTTGTATTTTTAATTAAAATGTTTTTTTTTTGGTGCAAATTAAAATGTTTTTTTTTTAAACCCAGGATGCTCTGAGAAGTCCACACATTTGCTATGCCTGAGATTTTTCGTTTGCTGGATGATTATTGGATTTCAAAAAGAATTGAGATTCACTGTGGAATAATATTCACTATAGAATAATAAACTAATGTAAGACGCTCAAATCACTATGAGAAATGCCCGATAGTATTTATGACAATCAATACAAGAAAGGTATAGTTCAATTTGATAGAGTACATAGTGTTCGTTATTTATAGGTCGCGGTTTAGCCACATACCTCGTTAGTTGACAAGAGGGTGGAAATGAGTCGAGTGAGTCGAACTTGGTTCATTTCGACTCGACTCGACTCAATTTGGTTCAAATTTCATAGCTCGACTCGAGTTCGATATGAACCACTTTTTAGCTCGAACTCGACTCGACTCGAGCTCGCCAACACTTCTGCTCACTCGTGAGCTCGAATCACAAAAATCAATAAAACAAAAAACCATTCCAGGACATAGGAGAATCAAGGGAATCAAGCTAATGACAATAATAACATACATGATGAAAGCGGTTGTGAATCAAAGCTGAAAATTTGTCTAAAAATTTTTCTAACAGAAAAACAACCTGCAACAAATTAATATACACAAGCCCGCATAAATGAAAACGTAATGAAGTTTTTCAAGAGCCTCTACTCTAAAGCGCTTGTCCCAAAGATCATACGTAATAGTTGAAAAAGCTCAACGAATAAAAAAACATCATTCATACAACAAACTCAAAAAAATCAACTTTAGATGCTGAAATGATTTTTTTTCCTCTGTCGTTGTCTCCCCTGTTCCTCTGATAATCTCTTCTTCTTTATTGAAGCAAAGTTTGCATCTTAGACAGATCTGAAGAAAAGCTCACACCTTGGGGTAGATCTGAAGCAAAGGTCGCACCTTTTCTTCTTTGTTGAAACAAACGTCACAGTGGATGGGGAGCTTGCGTGAGGGCGAGTTGCGCTTGACTGACGACGGTGCTCGTGGTTAGACGACCGATGGAGCTTAGATGACTTCGCGAAGATAAGGAGTCAGAGAAGTTGAGATGAGGACACCAGCGAGGGTGGCTAAGGTTTCCAGACTAGAGAGACTGAGAGAGGTTTGGGGCCGAGAGAGAAGGAGAGGCAATTTTAGGGTTAGGGTTGGAGCCTTGGAGGTAATGGAAGAAGATGAGGGAAGGAGAGAAAAGAGAAGGAGGGAGAGAGAGTTGATAAAAACAGAGAATGAGAAGAGGAAATGAGATCGGAGGGAGGGATCATGCGGTCGGCGCTGCGAGAAGAAGAAGGAACGAGAGAAAAGAGAGGGTAGAGAGAGGCGCTGGGAGAAGAAGAGGGAAATGAGGGGAATAGGGAAGTTAGCGTAGTTTTTTAGGGTTTGAGGCGGGCTGGAGGAGAAAGCAAGATTGGGCCTGGGGTATCCACTAGCAGATTGCTAGTGGCACCCCCAATTTCATTATTTACATCCCATCTTGAAACCAAAATATTATTATTGCTTTTTATTTTATTTTTTATCTATTACTATTTATTTATTTATTTATTACTATATATATAATCGAGCTGGTTCGTGAACCAAACGAGTCGAGCTATACATAGCTCAAGATCAGCTCATTTATTTAACGAGCTCAATTTTCGCCTCAAGTTCAAATTTCATTTGGTTCATGAACCAAGTGCAACGAGCTAATTATCGAGTCGAAGTTTGGACTTGGTTCGAGCAATTAACTCATTTCAAATTTCTAGTTGATGCCTAGACCTCTTTCTCTAGATTCTTTAGATTATACAAGTAGCTGGAGTTGCAATCATATTGAATATTTACAATCAACCCATTAATTTTGATTTATATTCTAATTATTTGCCAACTCAAATACATAGTATTCATAAACTCAAAACGGGTATTAGAACAAAACTCAAAACACCATCATCATGTCCTGACATTTATAATCATAGGTCATACTAATTTGAATTTTAAATGAAGAATTAGAATAAGGACCTACTATATTTCTAATAATGTATTTACAATAAATACAATGAATTCTCACTAATGTGATTAAGCAATCTATCCCTAGTTAGCAGCGAATCTCAGATTCTGTACAACTAAGAAAGATATTAACATGTGACTAATTCTAAAAAAAGACATGAAATTATTCCTTTAACCAATCTTTTAACATTAATCAGAAGTGAATAGAAAATTTGTGGGAAAATATATTATAGTAGTGACTGATTATCTCTACAAAAGGCGATCAAGCCTCTTTCACGAAAAACGTGATAAAACTATTATTGGTACATAGAAACAAGCGTAGCTGGAATTTTTGCTCTGCAGCATAGACGATTAATGTATTAAGACAGAATATATCTTTACATTGTACAATATACTTCCACATGTCTATCTCTTATGTTGTGTTGCATTTTCTTTGCTTACACTTGTACAAATATGTATATCTTGGAATTCATTCTTATTCTCACCTATTGTTTTCTGCTAATATTGTTTGCGAAGCACCACACCAAGATTGGTTAAAATTAAATATAGATTGTTCTGTGATGAATTAATATATCTCTTGTGGGGTCATTTTACGAAATAACAATGGAGACTGGATCATTGCATTTGCAATGAAGATAACTAGAGGCACCGATGGACCGATGTTAGAAGTTGAACTATGGGTTATGAACACAACGTTAATTGTCGCATGGAATAAAATAGTTAGAAGAATTATAGTCGAAATCGATTGCATATAAGCAGTGCAATTGATTAGAAAAAGTTGTGATAGTTCTCACTATTTTAATAACTTTATCTATGTCTGGTAACATTTGTATAAAAAGAAGTGAAAAGTCAATGTAAAGTATAGGGAAGGTAACAAAGTGGTAAACTATCTAGCTATGTCAGAAAAAAATATGTCTTCACATTGTTAATGAACCCTCCTGGAAGTGTATGGATCTATTGGCAGTAATGTTTTGCGGGTGCCAACACTTAGGAATTGATTTGTTTAAAACAATGTGGAGGGTTCCTTGGTGTTGGCACGCATAAAACATTATCTGTTCGAAGCTCCATACACTGCCTAGAGTGTTTATTAACCGAAGGCATATTTTTTGCTGACCTTGCTAGTTATTCAGCCACTTTGTTGTCTTCTGTATACTTGTGGAGTACATTGACTTCCCAATACTTTTTATCCAAATGCTGTCAGACATAGATAAGGTTAATACAATAGTGAGAACTATTGCAACCTTTTCTAATCAGTTGCACTGCTTGCATGCAATCGGTTTCGATTATAATTCTTCTAGCTCAATTATTACATGCGATAATTAATGTTGTGTTCATAACCCATAGTTCAGCTTCTAGCGCTGTTCCTTCGGTGCCTCTAGTTATCTTCATTGCAAATGCAACGATATAGTCTCCATTGTTATTTCACAAAATGCCCCCTACATGTGCTACATTCATTCATCACATGACCATCTATGTTGAATTTTAACTAATCTTTGTGTGGTGCTTCCGAAAAAATGTTAGCTGAAAACAATAAGTGAGAATATTAATGAATTCCAAGATGCATATTGTACAATATACTTCCACATGTCTATCTCTTGTGTTGTGTTGCGTTTTCTTTGCTTACACTTGTACAAATATGTATATCTTGGAATTCATTCATATTCTCACCTATTGTTTTCTGCTAACATTGTTTGGGAAGCACCACACCAAGATTGGTTAAAATTCAATATAGATTGTTCTGTGATGAATGTATATATCACTTGTGAGGTCATTTTTTGAAATAACAATGAAGATTGGATCATTGCATTTGCAATGAAAATAACTAGAGGTACCGATGGAACGATGTTAGAAGCTGAGCTATGGGTTATGAACACACCATTAATTGTCGCTTGGAATAAAAGAGTTAGAATAATTATAGTCGAAATCGATTGCATATAAGCAGTGCAATTGATTAGAAAAGGTTGCGATAGTTCTAACTATAGTAATAACATTATCTATGTCTGTAGTATTTGTATAACAAGAATTGAGAAGTCAATTTAAAGTATAGGGAAGACAACAAAGTGGCTGACTATCTAGTAATGACAGTAAAAAAATGTCTTCACATTGTTAATGAACCCTCCTGGAAGAGTGTGGATCAATTGGCAGTAATGTTTTGCGGGTGCCAACACTTAGGAATTGATTTGTTTAAAACAATGTGGAGGGTTCCTTGGTGTTGGCACGCATAAAACATTATCTGTTCGAAGCTCCATACACTGCCTAGAGTGTTTATTAACCGAAGGCATATTTTTTGCTGACCTTGCTAGTTATTCAGCCACTTTGTTGTCTTCTGTATACTTGTGGAGTACATTGACTTCCCAATACTTTTTATCCAAATGCTGTCAGACATAGATAAGGTTAATACAATAGTGAGAACTATTGCAACCTTTTCTAATCAGTTGCACTGCTTGCATGCAATCGGTTTCGATTATAATTCTTCTAGCTCCATTATTACATGCGATAATTAATGTTGTGTTCATAACCCATAGTTCACCTTCTAGCTATTCCTTCTAAGTTTCTAGTTATCTTCATTGCAAATGCAACGATATAGTCTCCATTGTTATTTCACAAAATGCCCCCTACATGTGCTACATTCATTCATCACATGACCATCTATGTTGAATTTTAACTAATCTTTGTGTGGTGCTTCCGAAAAAATGTTAGCTGAAAACAATAAGTGAGAATATTAATGAATTCCAAGATGCATATTGTACAATATACTTCCACATGTCTATCTCTTGTGTTGTGTTGCGTTTTCTTTGCTTACACTTGTACAAATATGTATATCTTGGAATTCATTCATATTCTCACCTATTGTTTTCTGCTAACATTGTTTGGGAAGCACCACACCAAGATTGGTTAAAATTCAATATAGATTGTTCTGTGATGAATGTATATATCACTTGTGAGGTCATTTTTTGAAATAACAATGAAGATTGGATCATTGCATTTGCAATGAAAATAACTAGAGGTACCGATGGAACGATGTTAGAAGCTGAGCTATGGGTTATGAACACACCATTAATTGTCGCTTGGAATAAAAGAGTTAGAATAATTATAGTCGAAATCGATTGCATATAAGCAGTGCAATTGATTAGAAAAGGTTGCGATAGTTCTAACTATAGTAATAACATTATCTATGTCTGTAGTATTTGTATAACAAGAATTGAGAAGTCAATTTAAAGTATAGGGAAGACAACAAAGTGGCTGACTATCTAGTAATGACAGTAAAAAAATGTCTTCACATTGTTAATGAACCCTCCTGGAAGAGTGTGGATCAATTGGCAGTAATGTTTTGCGGGTGCCAACACTTAGGAATTGATTTGTTTAAAACAATGTGGAGGGTTCCTTGGTGTTGGCACGCATAAAACATTATCTGTTCGAAGCTCCATACACTGCCTAGAGTGTTTATTAACCGAAGGCATATTTTTTGCTGACCTTGCTAGTTATTCAGCCACTTTGTTGTCTTCTGTATACTTGTGGAGTACATTGACTTCCCAATACTTTTTATCCAAATGCTGTCAGACATAGATAAGGTTAATACAATAGTGAGAACTATTGCAACCTTTTCTAATCAGCTTGCATCTTGCATGCACCTGTCGGTTCGATTATAATTCTTCTAGCTCAATTATTACATGCGATAATTAATGTTGTGTTCATAACCCATAGTTCACCTTTCTAGCTGCTCCTTCGGTGCCTCTAGTTATCTTCATTGCAAATGCAACGATATAGTCTCCATTGTTATTTCACAAAATGCCCCCTACATGTGCTACATTCATTCATCACATGACCATCTATGTTGAATTTTAACTAATCTTTGTGTGGTGCTTCCGAAAAAATGTTAGCTGAAAACAATAAGTGAGAATATTAATGAATTCCAAGATGCATATTGTACAATATACTTCCACATGTCTATCTATTGTGTTGTGTTGCATTTTCTTTGCTTACACTTGTACAAATATGTATATCTTGGAACTCATTCTTATTCTCACCTATTGTTTTCTGCTAATATTGTTTGCGAAGCACCACACCAAGATTGGTTAAAATTAAATATAGATTGTCTGTGATGAATTAATATATCTCTTGTGGGGTCATTTCTGAAATAACAATGGAGATCGGATCATTGCATTTGCAATGAAGATAACTAGAGGCACCGATGGATCGATGTTAGAAGTTGAACTATGGGTTATGAACACAACGTTAATTGTCGCATGGAATAAAATAGTTAGAAGAATTATAGTCGAAATCGATTGCATATAAGCAGTGCAATTGATTAGAAAAAGTTGTGATAGTTCTCACTATTGTAATAACTTTATCTATGTCTGGTAACATTTGTATAAAAAGAAGTGAAAAGTCAATGTAAAGTATAGGGAAGGTAACAAAGTGGTAAACTATCTAGCTATGTCAGAAAAAAATATGTCTTCACATTGTTAATGAACCCTCCTGGAAGTGTATGGATCTATTGGCAGTAATGTTTTGCGGGTGCCAACATTTAGGAATTGATTTGTTTAAAACAATGTGAGGGGTTCCTTGGTGTTGGCATGCACAAAGCATTATCTGTCCAAAGCTCCATACACTGCGCAAAGAGTTTATTAACCGAAGGCATATTTTTTGCTGACCTTGCTAGATAGTCAGCCACTTTGTTGTCTTTCGTATACTTGGGGAGTACATTGACTTCCCAATACTTTTTATGCAAATGCTGTCAGACATAGATAAGGTTAATACAATAGTGAGAACTATTGCGACATTTTCTAATCAATTGCACTACTTACATGCAATTGGTTTCGACTATAATTCTTCTAGCTCATTTATTACATGCGACAATTAATGTTGTGTTAATAACTCAGTTCAGCTTCTAGCGTCGTTCCTTCGGTGCCTCTAGTTATCTTCATTGCAAATGCAACGATATAGTCTCCATTGTTATTTCATAAAATGCCCCCTACATGTGCTGCATTCATTCATCACATGACTATCTATGTTGAATTTTAACAAATCTTTGTGTGGTGCTTTCGAAACAATGTTAGCTGAAAATTAAGTGAGGATATTAATGAATTCCAAGATGCACATTGTACAATATACTTCCACATGTCTATCTCGTGTTGTGTTGCATTTTCTTTGCTTACACTTGTACAAATATGTATATCTTGGAATTCATTCATATTCTCACCTATTGTTTTTACGCTAACATTGTTTAAGCACCACACCAAGATTGGTTAAAATTCAATATAGATTGTTCGTGATGAATGTATATATCACTTGTGAGGTCATTTTTGAAATAACAATGAAGATTGGATCATTGCATTTGCAATGAAAATAACTAGAATGCCGATGGAACGATGTTAGAAGCTGAGCTATGGGTTATGAACACACCATTAATTGTCGCTTGGAATAAAAGAGTTAGAATAATTATAGTCGAAATCGATTGCATATAAGCAGTGCAATTGATTAGAAAAGGTTGCGATAGTTCTAACCATAGTAATAATATTATCTATGTCTGTAGTATTTGTATAAAAAGAATTGAGAAGTCAATGTAAAGTATAGGGAAGACAACAAAGTGACTGACTATCTAGTAATGTCAGTAAAAAAATGTCTTCACTTTGTTAATGAACCCTCCTGGAAGAGTGTGGATCAATTGGCAGTAATGTTTTGCGGGTGCCAACACTTAAGAATTGATTTGTTTAAAACAATGTGGAGGGTTCCTTGGTGTTGGCAGGCATGAAACATTATCCTGCTCAAGCTCCATACACTGCCTAGAGTGTTTATTAACCGAAGGCATATTTTTTGCTGACCTTGCTAGTTATTCAGCCACTTTGTTGTCTTCCGTATACTTGTGGAGTACATTGACTTTCCAATACTTTTTATCCAAATGCTGTCAGACGTAGATAAGGTTAATACAATAGTGAGAACTATTGCGACCTTTTCTAATCAGTTGCACTGCTTGCATGCAATCGGTTTCGATTATAAGTCTTCTAGCTCAATTATTACATGCGATAATTAATGTTGTGTTCATAACCCATAGTTCAGCTTCTAGCGCTGTTCCTTCGGTGCCTATAGTTATCTTCCTTGCAAATGCAATGATCTAGTCTCTATTGTTATTTCGCAAAATGCCTCATATAAGTGCTACATTCATTCATCACATAACTATCTATGTTGAATTTTAACTAATCTTTGTGTGGTGCTTCCGAAACAATGTTAGCTGAAAACAATAAGTGAGAATATTAATGAATTTCAAGACGCATATTGTACAATATGAATTTTAACTAATCTTTGTGTGTTGCTTCCGAAACAATGTTAGCTGAAAACAATAAGTGAGAATATTAATGAATTCCAAGATGCATATTGTACAATATACTTCCACATGTCTATCTATTGTATTGTGTTGCATTTTCTTTGCTTACACTTGTACAAATATGTATATCTTGGAATTCATTCTTATTCTCACCTATTGTTTTCTGCTAACATTGTTTGCGAAGCACCACACCAAGATTGGTTAAAATTCAATATAGATTGTTCTGTGATGAATTAATATATCTCTTGTGGGGTCATTTTACGAAATAACAATGGAGACTGGATCATTGCATTTGCAATGAAGATAACTAGAGGCACCGATGGATCGATGTTAGAAGTTGAACCATGGGTTATGAACACAACGTTAATTGTCGCATGAAGTAATAGATTTAGAAGAATTATAGTCGAAATCGATTGCATATAAGCAGTGCAATTGATTAGAAAAAGTTGTGATAGTTCTCTCTATTGTAATAACATTGTCTATGTCTGGTTTTATTTGTATAAAAAGAATTGAGAAGTCAATGTAAAGTATATAGAAGACAACAAATTGGCTGATTATCTAGCAATATCAGGAAAAAAATATGTCTTCACATTGTTAATAAACCCTCCTGGAAGTGTATGGATCTCGTGGCAGTAGTGTTTTGTGGGTGCCAAAACTTCAGAACTGATTTGTTTAAAACACTGTGAAGGGTTCCTTGGTGTTGGCACGCACAAAGCATCATCTGTCCAAAGCTCCATACACTGCACAAAGAGTTTATTAACTGAAGGCATATTTTTTGCTGACCTTGCTAGATAGTTAGCCACTTTGTTGTCTTCCGTATACTTGTGGAGTACATTGACTTTCCAATACTTTTTATGCAAATTTTGTCAGACATAGATAAGGTTAATACAATAGTGAGAACTATTGCGATATTTTCTAATCAATTGCACTACTTACATGCACCTGTCTTTGACTATAATTCTTCTAGCTCATTTATTACATGCGACAATTAATGTTGTGTTCATAGCTCATAGTTCACCTTCTAGCGCTGCTCATTCGGTGCCTTTAGTTATCTTCATTGCAAATGCAACGATATAGTCTCCATTGTTATTTCACAAAATGCCCCCTACATGTGCTACATTCATTCATCACATGACCATCTATGTTGAATTTTAACCAATCTTTGTGTGGTGCTTTCGAAACAATGTTAGCTGAAAACAATAATTGAGAATATTAATGAATTCCAAGATGCACATACTAATGCAAGCAAATAAACTGTAACGTAACTAAGAGATGTATACTGTACAGTGTAAGTAAAATTTCAATTTAGTTTTTTCTTTCTTCTAATAATAGCTTTAACACGGTTTTTGTGAAGGAGGCGTGATCGCCTTTTGTAGAGATAACCGGTCAATATTATAAGATATTTTCCCACAAGTTATCACTGATACCTTGATTAATGTTAAAAAAATCGGTTAAAGAAATAATTTCATTTGTCTTTTGTTAGAAGTAGTCACATGTTAATATATTTCTTAGTTATAGAGAATCTGAGATTAGCTACTAATTCGGGATAGATTATAGATTACTCAATCACATTATCGAGTATTTATTGTAAATACAGTAAGGTCTCTTAGTTTGATTCTTCATTTAAAATTCAAATTAGTATGACCTATGAGGATAATGTTTTGTTGTGGTACCTGTTTTGAGTTATTTGAGTTGTCAAATAATTAAAATTAGTAGGTTGATTGCAAAAATTCTATATGATTGCAGCTCCAGCCACTTGTATAATCTAGAGAGTGGTACTAACTGTCACTAACTAAATAATAGTGTACGGGGCTTAACCACAACCTACAAATAATAGAACACTATATACTATCAACGTGAACTATACCTTTCTTGTATTGCTTAAATACTATCGAGGGCATTCCTCATAGTGATTTGAGCGTCTTCTATTCCATTTATTATTCCATAGTTGCCAAGTTAATTCTTTTTAAAGTCCAATAATCAGTCAGTAAACTTAAATTCTCAAGCATAGCAAAAGTGTGGACTTCTCTAAACATATATTTTAACTAAAAATACAAGTAGATATATTAAAATGCAACTATTGTTGTTTTATTCATATGGAATAAGTCCCTATTAGTAGAAGCAACTCCAATTTGTGCGCTGAGAGGTCAGGCTCATTGTAGCATATACAGGTTTTTGATTTTTTATTTAGGAAAAAGTTATACTCATTTTTAGATAGATTTAGACTCCTGAGTTAATTTCATTGGTTGGTTTTTTAAAATGTGCGATTTCTTCAAGTTCAAAATGGATATACCTATTGTTTTGTGCACAATCCTCATTTTTTGCTTTGTGTATTCCTATTTTTTATGTGTATGGAGGACTTTATTGTTTGGTCTGCTTCAATTTGTTTATTTTGTGGTCAATTTTTAATGCTTAAATTAAAACCAATTTTATTGGACTAAAACATTACCTAGATGTTACTTCTTGCTATTCCAGTTCCTAAAATAATCTAGTATATTTTTTTTTTCTTTTTTCTTTTTATATTAAATCGTAGCTTCTTTATCTTTATTTTTATCTTTCAGAAAATACAGGATGTGGGCAAACGAAAGAGTTAAGGCCCATTTGGGGTGGTTCTTGAGTTTTTAGTTTTTGGTTTTAAAAGTTAAATTTGAAAAAAAAAGGTGTTCGGGTAAAATGGGGTTGAATTGGTTTTTTCACTTAATTTTAAAACAGTTTTATCTAAAGCCCAAAACAATAAAAATAGGTTTTGTGATTCTTGTTTTTGTTTTTACACCGTCGTGCCCCTTCGCCATCCTTCTCCCGACACCTTCATGCCCTTCCATCTCCTGGTGGCTCTTTTGCTCTCCCTTTCACCATCCCTTCCTGGTGGCTATTCTGATTTCTCAACCCTTTGTCACCGAGAAATCCTTTCTGCCAACAACAAAGGCGTTTGAATTGAATTGAGGAGAGATTGGATGATCGTCGAAAGAGGTAGAGGAGCTGATGCTGGAGCCAGAGACAAAAGGAGATCCCAAGGCCTGATCGCTGTTGTGTGTGGGAAGAGGCAACAAAAGCCCTTTCTTCTCAGTGGTAGCGCCGCCATCAAATTCCTTGCTGCACCTCGGTGAATTTCAAGAAAAAATCTCATCGAAGCTCTTCGGCTTTTTCTTCTTCTTATTCTTCTCGTTCTACTTCTTATTATCACTGTTCCTTATGGTTATTGGAGATTTCATGAAATTAAATTGAAGGCCTCCACGTGGTGGTTGTTGTTGTTGTTCTTCTTCCTCATCATCATCGTCGCACAGTACACATCCCAAAGCTTGCTCTCCTGCTTTCTACATCTTTTTCCTTTGTTATGTATCAGTAATGGTTTTGGGGCTTATTTGTTTCATAAAAGCTGGTTTTGGGGCTTATTTTTCCTCCATTTACGATTTAAATACTTTGTTCTACTTAGAGGAGAAAGGATTGAACGGAAACGATTTTCACAATTAAGAAGTTGTGATGGCTGGGAGTGTGAAAAGCTGCATTTTTTTTTGGCACATTCGTTTTGCATCTACCTGCTGTAACCAGTTTAATACAAGGGTTCATCTTTGGACCAGGTCCATGGACCCTTATTTTTATGTGTCAATATTTTTTTATATTAGGTGAATTTATAGTGAGGTGAGGTAAAAAGAGTGGTTTGACTCAAAAGGAAAAACTGAAATTCAAAACTCATAACTGAAACTCAAAACTCAAAACTAAAACTAGATTTGGTTTTTGAAATTTTCAAAACATAAAACCAAAAACCACCCCGAACGGGGCCTATGTTTGTGCAAATAGTTGATTATGTGAAGGCACAAATATGTGGGCAACATTCATACATAGGTTGTGTCTTGGCTTTTGCTAAGAAGCATTCAAAGGATGAGAATGTAAGTTTTGCTTATACGAGTTGTGGTTCATGGTTTTTTAATGACTTTTTTATGGTTTCACAGTTGTAACTACCCTCGAGAGTAATTCGGTGGTTAATGAAGTTTTTCTTAATCAATTTTTGACATTTATCTACCGATTAAAATGCAAAATAACATTTATCTCATCGTTAAAATGCAATATTGTGTCTCAGATTTTTGCTATGTTTCTTGATCGTAGATTTTGATGTTTACTTTGGGTGTAAATTTAAAGAAACTGCCCTTTATATTTATTAGATGGTTAATGTAGTTTGTTTGTTTTATCTTTTTTAATCATTTTTGGGTGTAAATTTAAAGAAACTATTAGTTGTCATGGCATATAAGTTAGTTAGTGATTAGTGACTTGGACTCGGGTTAGTTATGTGCCAACTATGTTGTTAGTTAGTTGGTTACTGTTCCATTGGTTAATTTGTATTCTATTATTCCTTTCCTTGTTCTGTTATATATAGCTGAGGTGAGGGTGATAGAGGATGCGATGAGTGATTTCATTTTCTGTAATCAGTGAGGGTGAGAGGAGAGGCAGGGATTCACAGGGTAAGGAGTTACAGGGTAGTGATACACATTGTGTGAGAGAAACAAGGGGAGGTTCAATACTCATTTTAAAGCTCCATAAACTTGATTCTTGAATAAATTGGACAAAGCTATTGTGGAGTCCCGAAGATGTAGGTAGGATTGGTGGCCGAACTCTGTCATCAAATTGGTGTGTTTGTTCCCTTTAATTTCTTGCTGCTCTATAATTGTTTGCATTATTACTATGCACTTAATCAAAGTAGTTATCGGTATCGGTAGTTATCGGCCAAGATGGCAGATTGATGGCTATGGCAAAGTTCGAATTGACAAATTCAATGGGAAGAATGACTTCGCTCTATGGAGGATGAAAATGCGGGCACTTCTGGTTAACAAGGGCTGGAAGAAGCGCTGGAAGGGCCAAAGAAACTTCCGGGCAATCTTTCAGATAAGGAGAAGAAAGAAATCATGAACAAGGCGCATAATGCTATAATCTTGTGCTTGGGAGATAAGGTTCTGAGGGAAGTATCCAAAGAAAAGACCACTGTTGCTATATGGCTTAAACTCGAGAATCTTTATATGACTAAGACTCTTGCTAATTGCCTCTATATCAAATAAAGATTGTATACTCTGAAGATGCAATCGGTAACATTAATTGAAGATCATATTGATGAGTTCAATAGGTTGATTCTTGACCTAGAGAACATTGATGTGAAATTGGAAGATGAGGACCAGGCACTGCTGTTGATTCGGCCTCTGGCAAATTCTTATGATGTGCTGGCTGATACTCTCATTTATGGGAGAGAAGCTATATCTTTGGAGGAAGTTCAGGCTACCTTGATGGCCAAGGAATTGACCAAGAGGGATGAGAATAAGGAGTCAGATGTTGGTGGTGAGAGTCTCATGATCAGAGGCAGAGGGGAAAAGAGAGAGGGCAAGGTAAAGAATAGATCAAGATCCAAATCAAAGGCCAAGTTCAACTGTTTCATTTGTCATAAGGAGGGACACTTCAAGAAGAATTGTCCTGAGAGGAAATTCAAGAAGAAAAATCATGGGGAAGACAGTGGTGATGCATCAATTGCCTCGGATGGATATGACAGCTCGAAGTTGCTTGCCGCAAACCGCCAAGGAGAAGCGTAATGGGTCATGGACTCAGCCGCTCCTACCATATGTGTTCAAAGAGGAATGGTTCTATGAATACAAGGCAATTGAAGGAGGTCAAGTTTTAATGGGAAACAATGCCACTTGCAAAGTTGTTGGCATTGGTTCCATTAAACTTAGGCTCACTGATGGAACTGAAAATTTTTTGACAAAAGTGAGGCATGTCCCTGATCTTAAAAGTAGCCTCATTTCCTTAGGGACTCTTGAAGATGCAGGATTCAGTTTCAAAGCTGAAAAATCTGTGTTTAAGGTTCTTAAAGGATCTAGGGTGGTGATGAAGGGAGAAAGGGCCAAGAATCGCCATATGTACTCAAGGGAAGCACAATTATCGGTGAAGCAAATGTCGCCGCTACACACACATGACAGTAGCGGTGTTCTTTGGCATCGAAGGTTCAGTCACATTAGTGAAAGAGGTCAAAGAATTAGAGAAACAAGGCCTCGCTTGGGGACAGATTGGAGGAACTTGAATTCTGCAAACATTGTGTTTATGGAAAGCAAACAAGGGTCAAACTCTCTCCTGGAACTCACAAGACCAAGGACAAGCTTGGTTACATTCATTCAGACCTATGGGGACCATCAAGGACACCAACTCATGGAGGTAATAAGTATTTTATAACTTTCATTGATGATTTCAGTAGAAAGGTTTGGATATACCTATTGAAAACTAAAGATGAGGCATTTAAAACTTTTGTGGAATGAAAAACTAATGTAGAAAATCAATGTGACATGAAAATTAAAGCTCTAAGAACTGACAATGGATTGGAATATTGCAATGATATGTTCAACAATTTCTGTAAAGAGATTGGCATTTATAGAAACTACACTGTCAGCAGAACTCCTCAGCAAAATGGGCTTGTTAAGAGGATGAATCGGACCTTGCTTGAAAGGGTAAGATGTTTGCTGTCAAATGCCAATCTCTAATCATTTTTGGGGAGAGGCAGTTCATACAACATGCTATTTGATTATTAGGAGTCCTTCTCATCGGGAATTATGGAATGGCAAACCTACAGATTATGGTAATCTTAGGATATTCGGGTGTACTGTCTATTATCATGTGAATGAAGGCAAATTGGAACCAAGGGCCAATAAGGGGCTGTTTGTAGGGTATCCTGAAGGTGTCAAGGGCTATAGAGTGTGGTCTATAGAGAAGAAAAATGCATAGTCGGCCGGGGATGTGAGATTTCATGAAGCTGAATTACTTGGAAATCAACCAACCAGTGAGATGATTGGGAATTCTGCAGGTAATGAGGGACAGCTGCTTGGGTGGAGCTTGAGAGTAACAGAAACAGTGAGCAAGTCACAGAAAATCAAGCATAGCAAGAACGAGTGGAAAAAGGGTCAGAAGAGGGATCAGATCATGAGTACTTACTTTGCAGGGACAGAGAAAGAAGAGTGATCAAATCTCCTAGTAGATATGAGCATGACAACATATGCTCTAAATGCTGCAGTGACATTTATTAATGAGGAACTAGGAAATTACAGGGAAGCTGTCAATTGCAAAGAATACAAGGAATGGCAACTTGCTATGGAAGAGGAAAGGAAATCTCTACATAAGAATCATACCTGGAAGCTGGTAGAGAAGCCTTCTAAAGTCAAGCTAGTAGGGTGCAAATGGATTTACAAGAGGAAATATGGAAATTCTGAGAGTGATCCTCCTAGGTACAAAGCTAGGTTGATTGCTAAGGGATTCACTCAGAGGGAAGGAGTGGATTTTAATGAGATCTTTTCTCCAGTGGTTAAACATTACTCAATAAGGATTTTGTTGGCAATGGTGGTTCAGTTTGATCTATGTTTGGAGCAGTTAGATGTTAAAACTGCTTTTCTACATAGTGAGCTAGAAGAACAAATCTACATGAGGCAACCTGAGGGGTTTGAGGTCAAAGGAAAGGAAGATCAAGTATGCTTACTTCAAAGATCATTGTATGGTTTGAAGCAATCACCAAGACAATGGTATAAAAGGTTTGATAGTTT
The DNA here is from genome assembly GCA_037113605.1 of Calophaca sinica. Classification (NCBI taxonomy): domain Eukaryota; kingdom Viridiplantae; phylum Streptophyta; class Magnoliopsida; order Fabales; family Fabaceae; genus Calophaca; species Calophaca sinica. The sequence continues at coordinate 42,027,594 of CM073735.1, forward strand.
CATCTTGAGTATTGAGTATAGAAGAAGCAACCATGATAGTTGTGTGTATTATAAGAAACTGGACAGTAGTGATTATATATACCTTTTTCTATATGTTGATGACATGCTAATTGCTAGTAAGAGTAAGAGGGAAATTGATAGACTCAAAGGGCTGCTTAAATCTGAATTTGACATGAAAGATTTGGGGGAAACAAGGAAAATTCTGGGTATGGAAATTACAAGGCAGAAGAATACAGGTTCTATGATGGTTACTCAGCAAAATTACATCAAGAGGGTTTTGCACAAGTTTAACATGGAAGAGGCAAAGACTGTGAATGTCCCGATTGCATCTCATTTTAAACTGTCCTCTGGTGACAGTCCTCAGTCTGAAAAAGAGCAGGAAGATATGATGCAGGTGCCATATGCAAGTGCTGTTGGAAGCCGAATGTATCCAATCGTATGTACTAGGCCTGACCTTGCTTATTCTGTCAGTCTTGTAAGTAGGTTCATGGGTAATCCAGGTACTCAACACTGGTTAGCAGTCAAGTATATCCTGAGGTATTTGAAAGGGTCGGTTGCTGTTGGTTTAAGGTACAACAGGGATGAAAACCAGAATGCAGGTGAAGCATTGGGGTATGTTGACACTGATTTTGCAGGAGATAGCGATAAAAGAAGGTTCTTAACAGGTTATGCTTTTACCTTATTTGGTAATGTTGTGAGTTGGAAGGCTTCACTACAACAAATAAAGGCATTATCAACTACTGAAGTTGAATATATAGGGCTGATTGATGCTATCAAGGAAGCAATTTGGTTGAGAGGGCTGATCAATGAGCTTGGTGTTTCTCAGGACAGTGTTAATGTGCTTTGTGACAATCAAAGTGCCATTCATCTATGCAAAAATCATGCATATCATGAAAGGACAAAGCACATAGATACTAGACTCTATTGGATAAGGGATATTGTTGCTGAAGGAAAGGTTTAGGTACAGAAAGTTGACACTGCAGAGAATGTTGTTGACTTCATGACAAAGGTAGTTCCCTTGAGCAAGTTTAACCATTGCTTACAACTGCTGAAGATTGATACTGGTTAGTATCTAATCGGGTGATTTAGCTTAGGGTGTTTATGTGCATTATGCAGCTAAGCTAATCTTATATGCCAAGGTGGAGATTGTTAGTTGTCATGGCATATAAGTTAGTTACTGATTAGTGACTTGGACTCGGGTTAGTTATGTGCCAGTTATATTGTTAGTTAGTTGGTTACTGTTCCATTGGTTAATTTGTATTCTGTTATTCCTTTACTTGTTCTATTATATATAGCTGAGGTGAGGGTAATAGAGGATGCGATGAGTGATTTCATTTTCTGTAATCAGTGAGGCTGAGAGGAGAGGCAAGGATTCAATCTTGCAACTAAGGCTCTCGGTGTAAGGGTTACAGGTAGTGATACACATTATGTGAGAGAAACAAGGGGAGGTTCAATATGTTGGTGCTTAAGGAATATTGAAACGAAAAGCTACTGATTCTCATTAAAAGAAAGTGCTATATACACCATACAATCTGAAGTTTGTTACACCCTAAACAACCAAAGCAACAGACTCAACTAGCTCACTATGGGCTTGGCCCACTATTTACAATTAAAGGCCCAAACTACTTAACAGAACAATACATCCAACAAATTCCTCCCTTTAAACCAAATTGCTATCAGCAAATCGTGTTTAACAGCAGAGCAGGAAAAATTCAGAACACAGAAAAAAACAGAAAACAAAATAACAGAGTAACAGAGAATCACACAAACAGCAGAGATCACAGTTTACACAGCCCAAGTTCTCCATGCAGCCTCTGAAAAGTTTCTGTCTTTAATGGCTTTGTCATTATATCAGCAACTTGCATCTCAGATCTGCAGTGAATCAATTCAATTACTCCTTCCTTGACCAAATCCCTCAAGAAGTGGAACCTGATGTCAATATGTTTACTCCTTCCATGAATGACTGGATTTTTGGACAACTTTATAGTGGAACTATTGTCACAAAATACCATAGAAGTCTTATTATGTACCAGCTCAAGTCTCTCAAGAATTTCTCTTAGTCATACCGCTCGACAGTACAAAGTGAGTAGCAAATGAACTCGCCAGATAGAGAGAGTTACCACTGGCTGCTTTTTTGAAGACCAGCAAACAACACCTGCACCCAACAAAAATAGATAATCGGAAGTGCTTTTTCTGTCATCAGAGTCCCCTGCATAGTCGCTGTCTGTGTAGGCAACAAACTCTCCTTTTCCACTACTGATATACTGAATTCCAAGCTCAATGGTTCCTTTCAAATATCTGAGAATTCTCTTAGCTGCCTGCAAGTGAATTACGGTTGGTTTGTCCATATATCTGCTAATTAAAGAAACAGCAAACATCAGGCCGGGCCTCGTGGCTGCCAAGTACATCAAACAGCCAACCATTTGCTTGAAGTTGGTTTCATCCACTCTCCCCATTTCCTTCTCTGGTTAACTTGGATCCTGAAACAATTGGGCTCAACACTGGTTTGCAATTATTCATACCAAATCTGTCCAGAATTTCCCTTGCATATCTTGCCTGACTTAGTGAAAATTCAGCTTCATTCTGTCTTACTTCAACTCCCAGAAAATGATTCATCTTGCCAAGATCAGTCATGTCAAAGTGTCTCTTCATAGATGACTTAAATTCTGAAAACATTTGCTCACTATTTCTAGTAAAAATTAAATCATTTACATAGAGACTAATAATTAGCAAGTTGCCATTGCTATTTTTCTTGACCTATAGTGTGTATTCCGAGGGACACTTCAGAAAGCCTTCCTTCACAAAGTAAGAATCAATTTTACTATATCAAGCCCTTGGGGCTTGCTTCAAACCATATAAGGCCTTCTTCAGTTTATATACCTTTTCTTCGGCTCCTTTCTTCAAATAGCCAGATGGCTGGTCAATGAACACTACCTCCTTAAGTTCACCATGTAAAAATGCGCTTTTTACATCTAATTGATAAACACACCACCCTTTTAAGGCTGCTATTGCTATGACTGTTCTTATGGTATCCCATCGGGCAACAGGTGCAAATACTTCTCTGCAATCAATTCCATGCTACTGAGAGAACCCTTTAGCCACTAATCTAGCTTTATGCTTTTCAACTTCTTCCCTTTCATCGAGTTTTGTTTTGAATACCCACTTCACTCTAATCTTCTTAGCTCCTTTTGGCAAATCTGTTAGTTCCCATGTGCCATTCCTTTCTATTGCCTCCGTTTCCAAATCCATAGCTTCCTTCCACTTATCACTCTTCACTGCATCTTTAAAAGTAAGTGGATCTTCAGCTTGAGCAAACACAGCAAAGCTGAATTCTTCTTCACTTTCCAGTCCATTTAATTCTGCTTCTTTAGTGACATAATCATCTAAATATGCTGGCCTCCTTTTGATCCTCCCTTCATTTGGAGCATCTTCTTCCCCATCAGAACTGCTTTCACCAAATTCACCTCTGAAAGAAGCATTTTGCTGTTCAGAAACAGAATGGATAGCCGCATCTACATTTTCACTAGTTGCTGCATTTTCTGGACCAGCATTGTTGTTATCATCATTGTTCTGGACATGAGCAGAGGTTCCTTCTTCCCCTTTCTCTCCCAAATCAACCAACTGACCCTTTCTACTTGAGCCATTTTCTTTCCAGTCCCATTTCTCATCTTCGGCAAACTTCACATCTCTACTAATCAAGATCCTTTTTGCAACAGGGTCATAAAGCCTATAGGCTTCTGACTCTTCACTTATACCTAGTAGGATACACTTCACAATTCTATTATCCAATTTCTTTCTCTACATCTCAGGCACGTGAACATAAGCCACACAGCCAAATATTCTAAAGAAATGGACTGTAGATTTTATTCAACACCATGCCTCTTCAGGTGTAGTATCTGTGAGTGCAGCAGTTGGGCTTCTGTTCTGCACGTATACTGACCATCTTACTGCCTCTGGCCAAAATTTCTTGGGCAAATTTTTCTCAGACAGTATGCATCTAACCATGTTCAACACTGTTATGTTCTTTCTCTCTGCAACCCCATTTTGCTGGGGTGTGTAGGCTGCAGTTAACTGTCTCTTTATCCCATTAGAGCTGCAAAATTTGTCAAACTCATTTGAGGTGAACTCTCCACCTCTGTCAGTTCTCAAACAATTAATGGTGCAGCCAGATTCTTTTTCAACTAAAGCTCTAAATTTCTTAAAGCATTCTAAAGCAGTAGATTTTTCAGCAAGGAAAAAAAACCCAAGTCTTTCTACTGGAATCATCTATAAAGGTGATTAAATATCTCTTCTTGCTGTGTGATTCAGGCTTAATTGGACCACATATATCTGCATGCACCAGTTGAATCTTCTGTGCTGCTCTCCACGAACTCTGCTTTGGGAATGATTCTCTATGTTGTTTGCCTTTCATACAATCACTGCATAGCTTTGAGCGTTGGCTTAATTTGGGAAGACCTCTTACCATATTCTTCTGCACCAGCATTTGAAGCCCCTTATGCCCCAAATGACCATATCTACAATGCCAAAGGTGTGCATTGTCCTCGGTTGAAATCTTGAAACAGGATGAAATTATTACAATAGCAGACACTGCAAACATGCGATTAGAGGACATCTTTGATTGAAAAATTAAGCCCTTTTTCACCATGATACACCTTGCACAGATCCTTTTGAAATATTATGGTCAATCCCTTTTCTTGCAATTGACCAATGCTTAGGAGGTTATTTTTCAGATTTGGAACATAGTAAACTCCAGTAATCACTTGGCCAGTTCCTCCAATTTCTAATTTCACACTCCCTTTCCCTACAGCCATCATCCTTGAATTGTCCCCCAATTTCACCGACACTCTAAATTGATCATTCAGTTCAAAGAACCATTCTTTATGGCCACACACACATATGGTTACTGTAACCAGAGTCAAGAAACCACACCCTCTTGACTGAGTCTTCTTCTTTGTCAGTGTGAGCCATGAGCAATAATTCTTCATCTTCCTCAAATTCTGCGTAATTAGCTTTCTCTTCCTAATTAGGGCATTCAGATTGATAATGCCCTAATTTGTGACAGTGATAGCATTCAATCGAATCTTTATTGAATGATTGTCTTCCTCTACCCCGTCCTCCTCTTCTTCTGCTGCGGCCTCTTCCTCTGCCACCGGTTCTCCCTGCGCTAGTGACTTTCAAGGCCTGTTCCTCTTCTTTGTGCCACTTTCATTCTCTGTTCATGTAACATTAAACTGCTTTGAAGCTCGTCCATCGATAGGGCAGTGACATCGTTTGATTCTTCAATCGAATAAACCACTTAATCAAATCTTGTGGTCATTGATCTCAGAATTTTCTCAACGATCGTCACCTGCTCCATCCTTTCTCTGTGCATTTTCATTCGATTGACAATTGAAAGCGTTCTTGCAAAGTATTCGTCAATCGATTCTCCCTCTTTCATCCCTAAAAGCTCAAATTCTCTCTGCGGCCTCGTGGTGGGCGTTTCACCTTTGTTGAACCCTGGTACCTTTGTTTCATGGAGTCCCAGATGGCTTTTGTTGTATCCTTGTTGAGTATCGCATCCATGATGCTTTGATCTATTGCTTGAAAGAGGTAGTTCGTTGCTTTGAGATCCTTGAGCTTGCTTTCTTCTCCAGTCTTTATCTGTTCCGGCGTTGCTCCTGCCGGCGGAACAACGACTCTGCTTTCCACCAAACTCCAATACTCCTTCGATCGATGGAGGTTTTCCATTAGCATTGACCAGTGATCGTAATGGCCATCAAATCTTGGAATCGAAGGTTGCAGAAAGTTGTTTTCCGCCATTGCTCTCAATCTTTCTTTCACTCAAGAACGTTCGCAATCTAGGGTTTTTCGTGACGGCCCAATGGAGCTCGATACTAGCCGCTGGTGCTCAAGGAATATTGAAACGAAAAGTTACCGATTCTCATTAAAGGAAAGTGCTATATACAACATATAATCCCGAAGTTTATCGGTGTTATCAAATATCGGCCATGGCGGCGCCATGGCGAAAGCGATCGCGGATCGTGAGAAAACCGCCACGCCCAGCGGTGGCGGCGGATTCCAAATGGCGGGTCGTGGCGGTAAAGCGTGTGGCGGCCATGGCGGACGGCGGGCGCCATGGCGAACCCGACGAAGCGCGAAAGGCTGTTTGTTTGGTGACGACCGCTGACGGGCGGTTCATTTAATCAGAAACAAACAAACCTAAACTCGTTGATCTGTCTCTCTCTCGCCATCGCTTCATTCTTCTCCCGGACCGTATGCGCCTCGCCTCGCGGAGCCTGCTGGCGCCTCGCGGGCTCTGCCGCGCCTCGCCAGCGCCTCATTGCGCCTCCCGGACTTCAGGCTAAAGTCGCAATCGCAACCGGTGCGCATTTCTCTCATTCTCGACTCTGTTGACTGCTCATCTTCGTTTCGTTTCGTTTCGTTTTCCTTCGCTTTCTCGTTCTTCTTTCGTATTTATTTTTTCTTTTTCACTTCATTTTATTTTATTTCTCTGTTTTTTCCATTCTTTTGTTTTAAATTTTTTCCAGTTTCTTTTATTTTTTCTTTCTTATTTCTTAAATAGTTTTTATTTTTTCATTCTTCTCTGCTTTAATTTTTTCCAGTTTATACTTTTTAATTTTATTTTTTTAATCTCTTTTTATGCTATTTTTAATCTTTTCTCCCTTTAATTTTTGGTTATGAACTTATGGTATTTACTATCAATTTAGTTCAATTGAATCCTTATATTTTAGTTATGTAGCATTTTTTCTATATATATATTGTATTTTATTTAGTCCGCCATGGCGTCCGCCATTTCCCGCAACGCAATCCGCTATTTTTTTATGGCGGATTTTTGGCTTTCCGCCATGGACCGCCATCCGCCATTGATAACATTGAAGTTTGTTACACCCCAAACAACCAAAGCAACAGACTCAATTAACTCACTATGGGCTTGGCCCACTATTTACAATTAAAGGCCTAAACTACATGACATAAACAATACATTCAACACAATACTCATTGTAAAGCTCCATAAACTTGATTTGAATAAATTGGACGAAGCTATTGTGGAGTCCTGGAGATGTAGGCAAGATTGGTGGCCGAACTCCGTCGTCAAATTGGTGTTTGTTCCCTTTAATTTCTTGCTGCTCTATAATTGTTTGCATTATTAGTCTGCACTTAATCATTATTTGGTTTCTTCTTGTGATTAGGTTCTGGGTAAGATTCAGTTCATATTGAATCTGGTTATAACAGAAACTATCCTTTAGATTTATTAGATGGTTAATGTAGTTTGTTTGTTTTACCTTTTTTAATCATTTGTTGTGATTCTCTACTCATTAGAATGCAAACTAGTTTCTGCATTTTTTGTGTTTCTTGATCGGGCCTTTTGATGTTTACTTTGACGAGAAGTTATGTTGTAAATTTAAAGAAACTATTTCCACGGTTATTATTTCCAGTTTTTACAAATTATGAAACAAACATCAGACTAATCAGCTATTCCTATAGCTTAATTGTTATTGTTGTATCCAACTCTGTTTCAGCATGGAAAGAGGGCGTATTGGGTAAACTCTTTGTTTACTCTTTGGCTCTCTTGGCAAATACAATCGACTGCTCCCAAGGTAAAATACACATTTATCTAAATTTCTCAATTATTTCTAATAGATGAGAATGGGTTTTGTTACATTGTTGGATTTTGTTACATCAATTTTCTTCTTTATTTTCATTTTCATTTTTTTTGATTTTGGCACCTTTGAAGTTGTAACCTTTTGTTTTCGATAAACCCCAAGTGTTCTTTTTATATGTTTTTGGTGATCACTTAATCGATATTTGTACTGTTATGTTATGATTTTTTTATGATCAAAGATGGATCCTTGGTTGCGGATTTTGTCATAGTTCTTACTTTTTAGTCGTTTCTTAGTTATGTTGACATGCAAATTCTGCTATCCAGATTATCTTTTGCTTATTAGTGTTCGATATATTGTGAATAATCTACTAATGGGAACATAAGTATAGCTTTCTCACAGTTTATGTTGAAAGTTATTTTATTCAGATCCACCTTTTATAGTTACGGTTCTCTGTGCAGAACGCGAACATCCTGCCTTTACCTTTCTTTTTGTTGTCTAATCACGGTTTTTCAAAACACATTCCTCCACATCGTTTTCCACCATTTACAAGTAACGGATCTCTCCCCGAGTGTCTCTGTTTTATCTTTTCTATTATAGGTTTCACTTTTCCTTTTAATCTTCTAACTGGTTTCTTTGTTCAATTTATGGCTTATTGAGTTGACACTACTTCTTTGTTTATTTGGTTAAGTATTCTTGTATGTGTCTATATTCATGAGTAATTTCTGGACGTCTCAATTTGATTAGGTCTCAGGAGTCACTCAGATCCCTGGCTACAAAAGAGGTCTTTCTCATTTTAGTTCATTTTACAACTTTTTTCGATTTGTGAATCCATTTGTGGATATCGGTTCTTAGTGCTTGGAATTTGCAATCTGCTGTATTCATGTTTCAGAAGAAAAAACGTTTCAGAAAAAAGTAAGGTTTCTTTTTGTCAATTTAGAGCATATATATAGCATTAAGTCTTGGTGAACAACTTAGAATACTTTCCTACATTTTGTGTTAACTCTATTCGAACTATCTTTAGGGATAATGAAGATAAAGAAGTACAAAAAACTTGGGATTATATATTCTCTTTGAAGAAAATAGAACAAATGAAACTTAAACTATAAATGCAAATTAAGCAAATCACCTTATTACAAGTTCATTGGTTAATAATCACAATTAGATGCATTATTAGGTTATTAATATAACTTGAAAATAAAAGAAAAAAACGCTACAACTTTTTTGTGCAAAGGTCGGTAAGTTAAAACATGAAGACATAGATTGGACGTGGTTGAGTCCAGCAACAATGGTGAGGGCGAGATATCAAAAGCAACAAAAACCAATTTTGTGGGCATAAAACTGAGTGTGAAAAGAAAAACGACAAAGAAGAGTGAGGTTACTAAAATTCAGGAGCATATGAGTGGTTTTTCGGTTACTGAAAAGATTTTGTTCTTTCTTAGCTTTTTATTTATTTATTAGGTGTAAGCATGTGATTGTCTGTGCCCTAAAATGAAGTGTTATGTTAGTGTCTGTCTAAGAATTTCACAATGGACGAACAATGTTATACACAACTGTCAAAATTCTATGAGTGAGGGCACAACCACAAATAATGTAGGAAAGTATCCTAACTTGTTCACCAAGATTTAATGCTATATGCATGCTCTAAATTGATAAAAAGAAACCTTACTTTTTTTTTTCGTGAATACAGCAGATTGCAAATGTTAAGATATTTCCTAGCACTAAGAACCAGACCTCCACAAATGGATTCGCAAATCGAAAAAATTTGTAAAATGAGCTAAAATCGAAAAAAAACCTTTGTTGTAATTAGGGATTTGAGTGAAGGTTCTGACTCTTGAGACCTAATCAAATTGGGACGTCCAGAAATTAGCCATGAATACAGACACAGGCAAGAATAATTAACCGAGTAAACAAAGAAACCAAGTCAATTCAATAAGCCACAAATTGAACAGAGAAACCCGTTAGAAGATTCAAAGGAAAAGTGAAACCCGTAACAAAAGATAAAACATAGACTTTCAGGGAGAGATCCATTACTTGTAAATGGTGGAAACGATGTGGAGGGGGGAAAAGCAGCGGCAGAGGGAAGGCGAGAAGAGGAAGAACCGAAGAAGAGTGGTGGGGTGTGCTGAAATTTGGTGTTTACAGTAAAGGAAGGGAGAATGGGAAAAACGGTTTTTTGTCAACTTAGAAAACGATGTGGGGGTGTGCCAAACGAATTTTGGGTCTATGTTGCTAGTTTTCTTCCCCCTGGATCTCCAATTTTTTCCCTCAATATTTTTCTCCTTTCTTTAAGATTTCAGTTGAACTAGCACTCCAACAGGGAATTCTAAGTTCTTTACAAGTGGTGAAAATTCTGTCCCTTCAATTTTTCGCTCATTATTTATAGGCTAAGGTTGAAGGTTTTTTTTTTTTTGTGTCTTGTGTGCCTAAGCTAGAAGGTAGGAAGCAATGTCTCTGTAAATGATTGCTAAGAGATGAGTCTTTATTATGAAGAACTAAAAATATGAGGATGATTCTGATGATCTTAAAGACATGAGGATGATTCTGATAATCTATTTTTTTTTTCCTTTTCTTTTATGTTCTACTAAATAACTAAAAATATAATATCATTTTGCACTTTTTTTTTCTTGTCACTTTTTTCTTTTTTCTTTCTTTTTCAAACCAAGCATAACCTTCGTAGTTTCTATCGTTTCATTTTCTTTCAAAAGGAGACTTTATAATAACAAAGACGAGATGTAAATCTTCGGATTAAATTGTTAAATTTATTTACAATAAGAGTCTATTTTATTACATTTTTTAAAAACAATTTTCTGTGTTTGAAAATTTAAGAAGAACAAAATAGTTCTTTTTTAAGTTTTTTAAAATATAAAATAATTTTTAAAAACCAAATCAATCGGACTATAAGTCGTTATTTCTTGAAGAATTCACATTCTTGGTGAGAATTCAAATGAATGAATAAGAGTAACCACTTAAAACGTTTTCTATGAACTGGTTTAGCTTGAAACAAGTATAACTACTAGATAATTAAGTTTTGATTAGTGTTTAATTAATTAGATGTTCCAAGGTTAATTAAACACTAATCAAAACTCCACAACAATTTGTCAATTCCCCCCTCCCTCACCCACTGATTAATGTGGCTTCTTGATGTTTTGGAGGGAGGATAAGGGGCAGTTGGAAGATGAAACAAGTCGTGGGTAAATAAAGATTGATCTATAAAACTTTTCTCAAAAAAGAATACAGGAGTGGGCACTAGGAGATACAAAGAGAAGAGAGAAGTCTCGAAGATAAAGTTGATCATGCTTGTTTTTTCATGGACAAAAATAAGTTTTTAATATTTTTATGATCCACGAGTTTTTAAATTCAAATGATAATACGAAGATAGCCTTGGTATATATATTAAATAATTTTTATTAAAACACGCTACAAAATTTAATTTAAATTATTTACATTTGCATGTTATTAATACTTATTAGTTAATTTTAAAATATACAAAAATTGATAACGTTTTTATGTTTTAATTCATTTCACGCATACATAATAATTAAATTCAGTACTCCCTCTATTTCAATTTGACTATCATTTTAGAAAAATAATTTTTTTTCAAATATAATGTTTTTAATGTATTATTAATCAATTTTTCTAATTTTGTTTTCAAATAAATAGTGTCCACGTCACTCGCAAGTCAACAACAAATATACTTACAACAAAATTAAAAGGGTGGTTTGGATATGTACATACTTACATTGTGGAAAGAAATAAAATCTTCTTGTCTCTTCATTTGTTGATATTTTCTGAAATTATTCTTCCTAATGCATGTAACCTCTTTTACTTTTGCCAATTCCTACTTTTTATTTTTCTTTTCGAGTACGGATGGCAATTTCGTGCAACTTGCGATTCCAAAATCTGAATGAGCACTACGAATGCTCAGGGAGGACTTCTTAAGTTGAAAAGAGTATTGAAATCTTCTATATCTAGGGATTCCCCAACATGTTGTTGGGGCCGTATTGACTGAGAATGAGAAGAACACTTTGGAGGAGCTCAAATCTATTTATTAAAGTTAACTACACTAATTGACATGTGTCAGAATCTCATTCAGCCACTCCAAAATAAAATAGTATAAGTTAGCTACACTAATAACTTATACTAATCTATTCTATTTTTATTTTATTAAATGAAATAAAATAGTATAAGTGAAATAACATGTTCATATAATTATTTATATAAATTTTCTTATTTTATAGATAGAAATGTATTTTCTAAGATTTTTTATCCTAAATATTTATCCAGCTAGTAATAGTCCTTAAAATAAAGTAATGGCAAAATTGTCAAAAAAATAATAATAAAGTAAGGGCAAAGGATTTTTTTTAAGGGACAGAATTTTTTGTTTTATTTAACATAGGCAAGGGGGGATTTGATTTAAATAATAAGAGAAAATAAGGGAGAAAATAATAAACTGTAAGATATAAATACAAACGCTTTTTAGTTATTGAAAAAACTCATTTAATAAAATCTCTACTTTAATCAAATAAATTTTTAAACTACTCAAATACTCCCTCTAGTCCATATTATAAGAGACAAAACTCTAATTCACATAGACCAAAAATACTTTAAAATTAGCTAATTCTAATTAATACTCATAAAAAAGTTAAATTTTTTCTTCCAAATATACTCCTTTTATAAATATGGCTAATAATTAATGATACTTAATTCACACAAATTTCACAAACTTAAATAAGGGCATAATTGAAAATTATCATTTAATATATATAAAAATTGATGCTTGTTTTTTATATTTTGTAATAAAAAAATTAGATCAATTTGTCTTTTATTATAATAATATGACCGAGGGAGTATACTATAAGTCAATGAGACAATTAATTGTGTTTATAGACTTATGGTTAAAAAATTCTTAAAACAAAGCTATCTATTTTTAGTAAAAAAAAAAAAATCTATCTATTATAACTAAAAAAATCTGTCTATTGTAACTCTTGGTTTTAGTCGACCACTTGCACTAGGTCGTGATTTACACTGTTTCATTTCATATTTTAAAAAACAATTCATAAGCTGTGTTTAGGGCTGGTCAAAGAACTGACGCCGAATCGAAACCGAACAAACCGAGAAAAAAAGTGTGTCTTTGGGTGGGTTCTTTCGGGTGAACGGGTTTTCGAGTTGTTGAAACAGGTTGGTGCGGGTGTCATCGGACATATTCGGTTTCCATAAAAGTGTTTCGTTGGTGACCGAATCCGACGACGAAAGAAGGAGAACGATCTGAAATGGAAAATAAAGTATTAGGAGGGTATGTGCCAAATAAGGAGAAAGATAGATCTGAGTCTTGAACAACAAAAAAAATATTTCCCAAGAGGCTTTGCATGATCCTCGCCAACCAATCTTCTTCTTTTTCATCCAACCAATCTTCTTCTTTTTCCAGATATTTTCTCCGATTTCTTGTCGTCGTTGTCCTCCTCGCCCTTCACCCGATGGAGAAGACACGCAGGAAGGTGAAGCCGCGAAGGAGGCACGATTTGCGGTGGAGGATCGGCAGCGAAGCCATCGCGACTGGCCTGGGTGCTGCTTCTGTTATTCTTTTGCTTCCAACCGCCCGCCCAAACCGCCACCCGCCACCCGCCATACTCGACGATCCAAACGGACGGAGATGGATGCCTATTTACCCTGGTCGGTTTTCTTCGGGTGGTAATTTTTTGAACCGAATCCGACCGGTGTCTACCTGCGGTATCTGGCAGAAACGTTTTTCTATTTTTTTTTAAAATTAAATTGATTTAAAAAGAAGTGAAATCTGAGGCCTTTGGTTTACATTTGTCACTTGTCAGTAGTGGTGGAGCTTGAAAGAAAATCTTGGGGGTGCCAAAAAAAATTTCATTGCATAAATCAATTTGGGCCATGTGTTGCAGGCGAAAAAATTTGGGCCATGTGTTGGGTTTCTTTGCCTTTTGGAAATAACTAAAAAGAAGTGAGCCCAACCAGTCAGAAAAATGAAGCAAAAAGCCAAAATAAAATGAATTGGGCCCAACAGTCTTTCTCCTATCTTCACCAACAACCCTAGCCGCAACTCTCTCTTCCCTGTGCTCCCATCAGATCTCCGCCTTCGCACCGGATCTCCGCCTTAGCATTGATAAAATTGCAAATCTTTGAAACAGAATATCTTAGCAACCAAATATCTTAGCATGGTTAAAATTGAAACAAGCTAACTAGCAGCACCACTGGTTTGAATTCCATTGTTTCATGTCTTTCAAGGGCGGGGTGTTGGCGTGTTGCAGAGCAAAGCAAAAAAGAAAAAAATTGATCTGAAAAGGGAAATCCAATCCATACTTGCAGAGGAGAAGAGGCGAACTGGGGAAGTTGCGCGGCGAGCTGGTGCAGTGCAGAGCTGTGTGGTGTGCGGCGCGGCGAACTGGAGAAGAGGCGCGACAGAGCTTTGTGGTGCGTGCGACGGTCGACGGAGGTCCGGCTAAGCTGTGTAGTGTCGTGCGATCACTGCGATGGGTGAGGCGGCGGTGACGATGAGCTACTGTGCTCGCGTCGCAGAGCAACTGAGGAACAAGGTGAGGCGGAGATGACGGTGAGCTACTGTGCTCGCATCGCAGAGGAACTGACTATATAAAAAAGTAGTACATAAAAAAAATTGTCAAATAAATGAGGGGTACCGTGGCACCTCTCACCCATAACTAAGCTCCGCCACTGCTTGTCAGATATCTGAGCCCTTGAGTTCAGTTCAGATCTGTACTTTCTCATCTGAGTTCGCTGGATCTGGATCATATAGGGGTTGGAGTTTTTAGGGTTTGAGATAAGGTTGTGTACACTACTACAGCTTCTTCTCTTCTCTACCTTCACTTGGGTTTTCCTTTCTCTTTCTGTTCTTCTCTCTCTAATTTCTCTATAGTATAATACTCTCTCAGACTTCAATCAATTATCGATTGTTGGTCAGGGGTTCTGATCCACTCGCTCAATCCTTTCCTGCGATTCCCACTTCCTAATATAATGCGCTTATTTTTCTAAATGTTCTTTTTCCCTAATACCATGCGCTGAACTCTGTTTCAGCATTGACAGATGGCGTATTGGGTCAACTCTTTGATTACTCTTCGGTTCTCTTGGCCTATCTCTTGAAAAATACAGTCCACTGCTACCAAGGTACAAGACACATTTCTCTAAATTTCTCAGTTATTTCCAATATATGAGAATGAGTTTTGTTACATTGTTGGATTTTGTTGCATCAATTTTCTTCTCTGTTTTTATTTTTATTTTTATTTTTTTTGATTTTGGGCACCTTTGAAGTTGAAATCTTTTGAAATCTTTTGGTGATCACTGAATCCATCAGCATACAAAGCAAAACTTGCATTCTCATCCTTTGAATGCTTCTGAGCAAAAGCCAAGAAACAACCTGTGTATGAATGTTGCCCACTTACTTGTGCTCTTCACATACTCAATTATTTGCACAAACTCAACTTTTTGTTTGCCCACATCCCTGTATTTTCTGAAAGATAAAAATAAAGATAAAAAAGCTATGATTTAAAAAAAAAAAGAATAAAAAAAATATACTTGATTATTTAAGGCACTGGAAAAGCAAGAAGTAATGTTTTGATCCAAAAAGAATTGGTTTTAATTTAAGCATTAAAATTTGTCCATAAAATAAACATATTGATTCAGTCCCAAAATAAAGTCATCAGACCTCCATACACATAAAAAATAGGAACCAAAAAAACGAGGGATTGTGCACAAAACAATAGGTATATCCATTTTGAACTTCAAGCAGAAATCGCACATTTAAAAAAAAAAAACCAATGAAACTAACCCAGTGTGTCTAAATGTATCTAAAAAATGAGTATAACTTTTTCCTAAAAATTCAAAAAGCTGTATCTACTACAATGAGGGTGACCTCTCAGCGCACAAATTGGAGTTGCTTTTACTAATAGGGACTTATTCCAGATGAATGAAACAACAATAGTTGCATTTTAATCATCTACTTGCGTTTTAATCTATCTACTTGTATTTTTAATTAAAATGTTTTTTTTTTGGTGCAAATTAAAATGTTTTTTTTTTAAACCCAGGATGCTCTGAGAAGTCCACACATTTGCTATGCCTGAGATTTTTCGTTTGCTGGATGATTATTGGATTTCAAAAAGAATTGGAGATTCACTGTGGAATAATATTCACTATAGAATAATAAACGGAACAGAAGACGCTCAAATCACTATGAGAAATGCCCCGATAGTATTTATGACAATCAATACAAGAAAGGTATAGTTCAATTTGATAGAGTACATAGTGTTCTCTTATTTATAGGCTGCGGTTTAGCCCTGTACACTGTTAGTTGACAGCTAGACCCTTTTCTCTAGATTCTTTAGATTATACAAGTAGCTGGACTTGCAATCATATTGAATATTTACAATCAACCCATTAATTTTGATTTATATTCTAATTATTTGCCAACTCAAACACATAGTATTCATAAACTCAAAACGGGTATTAGAACAAAACTCAAAACACCATCATCATGTCCTGACATTTATAATCATAGGTCATACTAATTTGAATTTTAAATGAAGAATTAGAATAAGGACCTACTATATTTCTAATAATGTATTTACAATAAATACAATGAATTCTCACTAATGTGATTAAGCAATCTATCCCTAGTTAGCAGCGAATCTCAGATTCTGTACAACTAAGAAAGATATTAACATGGGACTAATTCTAAAAAAAGACATGAAATTATTCCTTTAACCAATCTTTTAACATTAATCAGAAGTGAATAGAAAATTTGTGGGAAAATATATTATAATAGTGACTGATTATCTCTACAAAAGGCGATCAAGCCTCTTTCACGAAAAACGTGATAAAACTATTATTGGTACATAGAAACAAGCGTAGCTGGAATTTTTGCTCTGCAGCATAGACGATTAACAGATTAAGACAGAATATATCTTTACATTGTACAATATACTTCCACATGTCTATCTCTTATGTTGTGTTGCATTTTCTTTGCTTACACTTGTACAAATATGTATATCTTGGAATTCATTCTTATTCTCACCTATTGTTTTCTGCTAATATTGTTTGCGAAGCACCACACCAAGATTGGTTAAAATTAAATATAGATTGTTCTGTGATGAATTAATATATCTCTTGTGGGGTCATTTTACGAAATAACAATGGAGACTGGATCATTGCATTTGCAATGAAGATAACTAGAGGCACCGATGGACCGATGTTAGAAGTTGAACTATGGGTTATGAACACAACGTTAATTGTCGCATGGAATAAAATAGTTAGAAGAATTATAGTCGAAATCGATTGCATATAAGCAGTGCAATTGATTAGAAAAAGTTGTGATAGTTCTCACTATTTTAATAACTTTATCTATGTCTGGTAACATTTGTATAAAAAGAAGTGAAAAGTCAATGTAAAGTATAGGGAAGGTAACAAAGTGGTAAACTATCTAGCTATGTCAGAAAAAAATATGTCTTCACATTGTTAATGAACCTTCCTGGAAGTGTATGGATCTATTGGCAGTAATGTTTTGCGGGTGCCAACACTTAGGAATTGATTTGTTTAAAACAATGTGGAGGGTTCCTTGGTGTTGGCACGCATAAAACATTATCTGTTCGAAGCTCCATACACTGCCTAGAGTGTTTATTAACCGAACGCATATTTTTTGCTGACCTTGCTAGTTATTCAGCCACTTTGTTGTCTTCTGTATACTTGTGGAGTACATTGACTTCCCAATACTTTTTATCCAAATGCTGTCAGACATAGATAAGGTTAATACAATAGTGAGAACTATTGCAACCTTTTCTAATCAGTTGCACTGCTTGCATGCAATCGGTTTCGATTATAATTCTTCTAGCTCAATTATTACATGCGATAATTAATGTTGTGTTCATAACCCATAGTTCAGCTTCTAGCGCTGTTCCTTCGGTGCCTCTAGTTATCTTCATTGCAAATGCAACGATATAGTCTCCATTGTTATTTCACAAAATGCCCCCTACATGTGCTACATTCATTCATCACATGACCATCTATGTTGAATTTTAACTAATCTTTGTGTGGTGCTTCCGAAAAAATGTTAGCTGAAAACAATAAGTGAGAATATTAATGAATTCCAAGATGCATATTGTACAATATACTTCCACATGTCTATCTCTTGTGTTGTGTTGCGTTTTCTTTGCTTACACTTGTACAAATATGTATATCTTGGAATTCATTCATATTCTCACCTATTGTTTTCTGCTAACATTGTTTGGGAAGCACCACACCAAGATTGGTTAAAATTCAATATAGATTGTTCTGTGATGAATGTATATATCACTTGTGAGGTCATTTTTTGAAATAACAATGAAGATTGGATCATTGCATTTGCAATGAAAATAACTAGAGGTACCGATGGAACGATGTTAGAAGCTGAGCTATGGGTTATGAACACACCATTAATTGTCGCTTGGAATAAAAGAGTTAGAATAATTATAGTCGAAATCGATTGCATATAAGCAGTGCAATTGATTAGAAAAGGTTGCGATAGTTCTAACTATAGTAATAACATTATCTATGTCTGTAGTATTTGTATAACAAGAATTGAGAAGTCAATGTAAAGTATAGGGAAGACAACAAAGTGGCTGACTATCTAGTAATGACAGTAAAAAAATGTCTTCACATTGTTAATGAACCCTCCTGGAAGAGTGTGGATCAATTGGCAGTAATGTTTTGCGGGTGCCAACACTTAGGAATTGATTTGTTTAAAACAATGTGGAGGGTTCCTTGGTGTTGGCACGCATAAAACATTATCTGTTCGAAGCTCCATACACTGCCTAGAGTGTTTATTAACCGAAGGCATATTTTTTGCTGACCTTGCTAGTTATTCAGCCACTTTGTTGTCTTCTCAGATACTTGTGGAGTACATTGACTTCCCAATACTTTTTATCCAAATGCTGTCAGACATAGATAAGGTTAATACAATAGTGAGAACTATTGCAACCTTTTCTAATCAGTTGCACTGCTTGCATGCAATCGGTTTCGATTATAATTCTTCTAGCTCAATTATTACATGCGATAATTAATGTTGTGTTCATAACCCATAGTTCAGCTTCTAGCGCTGTTCCTTCGGTGCCTCTAGTTATCTTCATTGCAAATGCAACGATATAGTCTCCATTGTTATTTCACAAAATGCCCCCTACATGTGCTACATTCATTCATCACATGACCATCTATGTTGAATTTTAACTAATCTTTGTGTGGTGCTTCCGAAAAAATGTTAGCTGAAAACAATAAGTGAGAATATTAATGAATTCCAAGATGCATATTGTACAATATACTTCCACATGTCTATCTATTGTGTTGTGTTGCATTTTCTTTGCTTACACTTGTACAAATATGTATATCTTGGAACTCATTCTTATTCTCACCTATTGTTTTCTGCTAATATTGTTTGCGAAGCACCACACCAAGATTGGTTAAAATTAAATATAGATTGTTCTGTGATGAATTAATATATCTCTTGTGGGGTCATTTTACGAAATAACAATGGAGACTGGATCATTGCATTTGCAATGAAGATAACTAGAGGCACCGATGGACCGATGTTAGAAGTTGAACTATGGGTTATGAACACAACGTTAATTGTCGCATGGAATAAAATAGTTAGAAGAATTATAGTCGAAATCGATTGCATATAAGCAGTGCAATTGATTAGAAAAAGTTGTGATAGTTCTCACTATTGTAATAACTTTATCTATGTCTGGTAACATTTGTATAAAAAGAAGTGAAAAGTCAATGTAAAGTATAGGGAAGGTAACAAAGTGGTAAACTATCTAGCTATGTCAGAAAAAAATATGTCTTCACATTGTTAATGAACCCTCCTGGAAGTGTATGGATCTATTGGCAGTAATGTTTTGCGGGTGCCAACATTTAGGAATTGATTTGTTTAAAACAATGTGAGGGGTTCCTTGGTGTTGGCATGCACAAAGCATTATCTGTCCAAAGCTCCATACATCACAAGAAAGAGTTTATTAACCGAAGGCATATTTTTTGCTGACCTTGCTAGATAGTCAGCCACTTTGTTGTCTTTCGTATACTTGGGGAGTACATTGACTTCCCAATACTTTTTATGCAAATGCTGTCAGACATAGATAAGGTTAATACAATAGTGAGAACTATTGCGACATTTTCTAATCAATTGCACTACTTACATGCAATTGGTTTCGACTATAATTCTTCTAGCTCATTTATTACATGCGACAATTAATGTTGTGTTAATAACTCATAGTTCAGCTTCTAGCGTCGTTCCTTCGGTGCCTCTAGTTATCTTCATTGCAAATGCAACGATATAGTCTCCATTGTTATTTCATAAAATGCCCCCTACATGTGCTGCATTCATTCATCACATGACCATCTATGTTGAATTTTAACCAATCTTTGTGTGGTGCTTTCGAAACAATGTTAGCTGAAAATTAAGTGAGGATATTAATGAATTCCAAGATGCACATTGTACAATATACTTCCACATGTCTATCTCGTGTTGTGTTGCATTTTCTTTGCTTACACTTGTACAAATATGTATATCTTGGAATTCATTCATATTCTCACCTATTGTTTTCTGCTAACATTGTTTGGGAAGCACCACACCAAGATTGGTTAAAATTCAATATAGATTGTTCTGTGATGAATGTATATATCACTTGTGAGGTCATTTTTTGAAATAACAATGAAGATTGGATCATTGCATTTGCAATGAAAATAACTAGAGGTACCGATGGAACGATGTTAGAAGCTGAGCTATGGGTTATGAACACACCATTAATTGTCGCTTGGAATAAAAGAGTTAGAATAATTATAGTCGAAATCGATTGCATATAAGCAGTGCAATTGATTAGAAAAGGTTGCGATAGTTCTAACTATAGTAATAATATTATCTATGTCTGTAGTATTTGTATAAAAAGAATTGAGAAGTCAATGTAAAGTATAGGGAAGACAACAAAGTGACTGACTATCTAGTAATGTCAGTAAAAAAATGTCTTCACTTTGTTAATGAACCCTCCTGGAAGAGTGTGGATCAATTGGCAGTAATGTTTTGCGGGTGCCAACACTTAAGAATTGATTTGTTTAAAACAATGTGGAGGGTTCCTTGGTGTTGGCACGCATAAAACATTATCTGTTCGAAGCTCCATACACTGCCTAGAGTGTTTATTAACCGAAGGCATATTTTTTGCTGACCTTGCTAGTTATTCAGCCACTTTGTTGTCTTCCGTATACTTGTGGAGTACATTGACTTCCCGATACTTTTTATCCAAATGCTGTCAGACGTAGATAAGGTTAATACAATAGTGAGAACTATTGCGACCTTTTCTAATCAGTTGCACTGCTTGCATGCAATCGGTTTCGATTATAAGTCTTCTAGCTCAATTATTACATGCGATAATTAATGTTGTGTTCATAACCCATAGTTCAGCTTCTAGCGCTGTTCCTTCGGTGCCTATAGTTATCTTCCTTGCAAATGCAATGATCTAGTCTCTATTGTTATTTCGCAAAATGCCTCATATAAGTGCTACATTCATTCATCACATAACTATCTATGTTGAATTTTAACTAATCTTTGTGTGGTGCTTCCGAAACAATGTTAGCTGAAAACAATAAGTGAGAATATTAATGAATTTCAAGACGCATATTGTACAATATGAATTTTAACTAATCTTTGTGTGTTGCTTCCGAAACAATGTTAGCTGAAAACAATAAGTGAGAATATTAATGAATTCCAAGATGCATATTGTACAATATACTTCCACATGTCTATCTATTGTATTGTGTTGCATTTTCTTTGCTTACACTTGTACAAATATGTATATCTTGGAATTCATTCTTATTCTCACCTATTGTTTTCTGCTAACATTGTTTGCGAAGCACCACACCAAGATTGGTTAAAATTCAATATAGATTGTTCTGTGATGAATTAATATATCTCTTGTGGGGTCATTTTACGAAATAACAATGGAGACTGGATCATTGCATTTGCAATGAAGATAACTAGAGGCACCGATGGATCGATGTTAGAAGTTGAACTATGGGTTATGAACACAACGTTAATTGTCGCATGAAGTAATAGATTTAGAAGAATTATAGTCGAAATCGATTGCATATAAGCAGTGCAATTGATTAGAAAAAGTTGTGATAGTTCTCTCTATTGTAATAACATTGTCTATGTCTGGTTTTATTTGTATAAAAGAATTGAGAAGTCAATGTAAAGTATATAGAAGACAACAAATTGGCTGATTATCTAGCAATATCAGGAAAAAAATATGTCTTCACATTGTTAATAAACCCTCCTGGAAGTGTATGGATCTCGTGGCAGTAGTGTTTTGTGGGTGCCAAAACTTCAGAACTGATTTGTTTAAAACACTGTGAAGGGTTCCTTGGTGTTGGCACGCACAAAGCATCATCTGTCCAAAGCTCCATACACTGCACAAAGAGTTTATTAACTGAAGGCATATTTTTTGCTGACCTTGCTAGATAGTTAGCCACTTTGTTGTCTTCCGTATACTTGTGGAGTACATTGACTTTCCAATACTTTTTATGCAAATTTTGTCAGACATAGATAAGGTTAATACAATAGTGAGAACTATTGCGATATTTTCTAATCAATTGCACTACTTACATGCAATCGGTTTCGACTATAATTCTTCTAGCTCATTTATTACATGCGACAATTAATGTTGTGTTCATAGCTCATAGTTCAGCTTCTAGCGTCGTTCATTCGGTGCCTTTAGTTATCTTCATTGCAAATGCAACGATATAGTCTCCATTGTTATTTCACAAAATGCCCCCTACATGTGCTACA
Organism: Calophaca sinica; assembly: GCA_037113605.1. NCBI lineage: Eukaryota > Viridiplantae > Streptophyta > Magnoliopsida > Fabales > Fabaceae > Calophaca > Calophaca sinica. The sequence continues at coordinate 42,050,034 of CM073735.1, forward strand.
TTCATTCATCACATGACCATCTATGTTGAATTTTAACCAATCTTTGTGTGGTGCTTTCGAAACAATGTTAGCTGAAAACAATAATTGAGAATATTAATGAATTCCAAGATGCACATACTAATGCAAGCAAATAAACTGTAACGTAACTAAGAGATGTATACTGTACAGTGTAAGTAAAATTTCAATTTAGTTTTTTCTTTCTTGAACATACTATCAACGTGAACTATACCTTTCTTGTATTGCTTAAATACTATCGAGGGCATTCCTCATAGTGATTTGAGCGTCTTCTATTCCATTTATTATTCCATAGTTGCCAAGTTAATTCTTTTTAAAGTCCAATAATCAGTCAGTAAACTTAAATTCTCAAGCATAGCAAAAGTGTGGACTTCTCTAAACATATATTTTAACTAAAAATACAAGTAGATATATTAAAATGCAACTATTGTTGTTTTATTCATATGGAATAAGTCCCTATTAGTAGAAGCAACTCCAATTTGTGCGCTGAGAGGTCAGGCTCATTGTAGCATATACAGGTTTTTGATTTTTTATTTAGGAAAAAGTTATACTCATTTTTAGATAGATTTAGACTCCCGGAGTTAATTTCATTGGTTGGTTTTTTAAAATGTGCGATTTCTGTCTGAAGTTCAAAATGGATATACCTATTGTTTTGTGCACAATCCCTCATTTTTTGCTTTGTGTATTCCTATTTTTTATGTGTATGGAGGACTTTATTGTTTGGTCTGCTTCAATTTGTTTATTTTGTGGTCAATTTTTAATGCTTAAATTAAAACCAATTTTATTGGACTAAAACATTACCTAGATGTTACTTCTTGCTATTCCAGTTCCTAAAATAATCTAGTATATTTTTTTTTTCTTTTTTCTTTTTATATTAAATCGTAGCTTCTTTATCTTTATTTTTATCTTTCAGAAAATACAGGGATGTGGGCAAACGAAAGAGTTAAGGCCCCGTTTGGGGTGGTTGCGAGTTTTTAGTTTTTGGTTTTAAAAGTTAAATTTGAAAAAAAAAGGTGTTCGGGTAAAATGGGGTTGAATTGGTTTTTTCACTTAATTTTAAAACAGTTTTATCTAAAGCCCAAAACAATAAAAATAGGTTTTGTGATTCTTGTTTTTGTTTTTACACCGTCGTGCCCCTTCGCCATCCTTCTCCCGACACCTTCATGCCCTTCCATCTCCTGGTGGCTCTTTTGCTCTCCCTTTCACCATCCCTTCCTGGTGGCTATTCTGATTTCTCAACCCTTTGTCACCGAGAAATCCTTTCTGCCAACAACAAAGGCGTTTGAATTGAATTGAGGAGAGATTGGATGATCGTCGAAAGAGGTAGAGGAGGCGATCTTTGGAGCCAGAGACAAAGGAGATCCCAAGGCACGATCATTGTGTGTGGGAAGAGGCAACAAAAGCCCTTTCTTCTCAGTGGTAGCGCCGCCATCAAATTCCTTGCTGCACCTCGGTGAATTTCAAGAAAAAATCTCATCGAAGCTCTTCGGCTTTTTCTTCTTCTTATTCTTCTCGTTCTACTTCTTATTATCACTGTTCCTTATGGTTATTGGAGATTTCATGAAATTAAATTGAAGGCCTCCACGTGGTGGTTGTTGTTGTTGTTCTTCTTCCTCATCATCATCGTCGCACAGTACACATCCCAAAGCTTGCTCTCCTGCTTTCTACATCTTTTTCCTTTGTTATGTATCAGTAATGGTTTTGGGGCTTATTTGTTTCATAAAAGCTGGTTTTGGGGCTTATTTTTCCTCCATTTACGATTTAAATACTTTGTTCTACTTAGAGGAGAAAGGATTGAACGGAAACGATTTTCACAATTAAGAAGTTGTGATGGCTGGGAGTGTGAAAAGCTGCATTTTTTTTTGGCACATTCGTTTTGCATCTACCTGCTGTAACCAGTTTAATACAAGGGTTCATCTTTGGACCAGGTCCATGGACCCTTATTTTTATGTGTCAATATTTTTTTATATTAGGTGAATTTATAGTGAGGTGAGGTAAAAAGAGTGGTTTGACTCAAAAGGAAAAACTGAAATTCAAAACTCATAACTGAAACTCAAAACTCAAAACTAAAACTAGATTTGGTTTTTGAAATTTTCAAAACATAAAACCAAAAACCACCCCGAACGGGGCCTATGTTTGTGCAAATAGTTGATTATGTGAAGGCACAAATATGTGGGCAACATTCATACATAGGTTGTGTCTTGGCTTTTGCTAAGAAGCATTCAAAGGATGAGAATGTAAGTTTTGCTTATACGAGTTGTGGTTCATGGTTTTTTAATGACTTTTTTATGGTTTCACAGGTTGTAACTACCCTCGAGAGTAATTCGGTGGTTAATGAAGTTTTTCTTAATCAATTTTTGACATTTATCTACTGATTAAAATGCAAAATAACATTTATCTACTGGTTAAAATGCAATATTGTGTCTGCATTTTTGCTATGTTTCTTGATCAGAGATTTTGATGTTTACTTTGGGTGTAAATTTAAAGAAACTGTCCTTTATATTTATTAGATGGTTAACAGAGTTTGTTTGTTTTATCTTTTTTTAATCATTTTTGGGTGTAAATTTAAAGAAACTATTAGTTGTCATGGCATATAAGTTAGTTAGTGATTAGTGACTTGGACTCGGGTTAGTTATGTGCCAACTATGTTGTTAGTTAGTTGGTTACTGTTCCATTGGTTAATTTGTATTCTATTATTCCTTTCCTTGTTCTGTTATATATAGCTGAGGTGAGGGTGATAGAGGATGCGATGAGTGATTTCATTTTCTGTAATCAGTGAGGGTGAGAGGAGAGGCAGGGATTCACAGGGTAAGGAGTTACAGGGTAGTGATACACATTGTGTGAGAGAAACAAGGGGAGGTTCAATACTCATTTTAAAGCTCCATAAACTTGATTCTTGAATAAATTGGACAAAGCTATTGTGGAGTCCCGAAGATGTAGGTAGGATTGGTGGCCGAACTCTGTCATCAAATTGGTGTGTTTGTTCCCTTTAATTTCTTGCTGCTCTATAATTGTTTGCATTATTACTATGCACTTAATCAAAGTAGTTATCGGTATCGGTAGTTATCGGCCAAGATGGCAGATTGATGGCTATGGCAAAGTTCGACATTGACAAATTCAATGGGAAGAATGACTTCGCTCTATGGAGGATGAAAATGCGGGCACTTCTGGTTAACAAGGGCTGGAAGAAGCGCTGGAAGGGCCAAAGAAACTTCTGGGCAATCTTTCAGATAAGGAGAAGAAAGAAATCATGAACAAGGCGCATAATGCTATAATCTTGTGCTTGGGAGATAAGGTTCTGAGGGAAGTATCCAAAGAAAAGACCACTGTTGCTATATGGCTTAAACTCGAGAATCTTTATATGACTAAGACTCTTGCTAATTGCCTCTATATCAAATAAAGATTGTATACTCTGAAGATGCAATCGGTAACATTAATTGAAGATCATATTGATGAGTTCAATAGGTTGATTCTTGACCTAGAGAACATTGATGTGAAATTGGAAGATGAGGACCAGGAACTGCTGTTGATTCGGCCTCTGGCAAATTCTTATGATGTGCTGGCTGATACTCTCATTTATGGGAGAGAAGCTATATCTTTGGAGGAAGTTCAGGCTACCTTGATGGCCAAGGAATTGACCAAGAGGGATGAGAATAAGGAGTCAGATGTTGGTGGTGAGAGTCTCATGATCAGAGGCAGAGGGGAAAAGAGAGAGGGCAAGGTAAAGAATAGATCAAGATCCAAATCAAAGGCCAAGTTCAACTGTTTCATTTGTCATAAGGAGGGACACTTCAAGAAGAATTGTCCTGAGAGGAAATTCAAGAAGAAAAATCATGGGGAAGACAGTGGTGATGCATCAATTGCCTCGGATGGATATGACAGTTCTGAGTTGCTTCTTGCTGCAAACTGTCAAGGAGAAGCAGAATGGGTCATGGACTCGGGCTGCTCCTACCATATGTGTTCAAAGAGGGAATGGTTCTATGAATACAAGGCAATTGAAGGAGGTCAAGTTTTAATGGGAAACAATGCCACTTGCAAAGTTGTTGGCATTGGTTCCATTAAACTTAGGCTCACTGATGGAACTGAAAATTTTTTGACAAAAGTGAGGCATGTCCCTGATCTTAAAAGTAGCCTCATTTCCTTAGGGACTCTTGAAGATGCAGGATTCAGTTTCAAAGCTGAAAAATCTGTGTTTAAGGTTCTTAAAGGATCTAGGGTGGTGATGAAGGGAGAAAGGGCCAAGAATCGCTTGTATGTACTCAAGGGAAGCACAATTACTGGTGAAGCAAATGCTGCTGCTACACACAGTCATGACAGTAAGGGTGTTCTTTGGCATCGAAGGTTGGGTCACATTAGTGAAAGAGGGCTGAAAGAATTAGAGAAACAAGGCCTGCTTGGTGGGGACAGATTGGAGGAACTTGAATTCTGCAAACATTGTGTTTATGGAAAGCAAACAAGGGTCAAACTCTCTCCTGGAACTCACAAGACCAAGGACAAGCTTGGTTACATTCATTCAGACCTATGGGGACCATCAAGGACACCAACTCATGGAGGTAATAAGTATTTTATAACTTTCATTGATGATTTCAGTAGAAAGGTTTGGATATACCTATTGAAAACTAAAGATGAGGCATTTAAAACTTTTGTGGAATGAAAAACTAATGTAGAAAATCAATGTGACATGAAAATTAAAGCTCTAAGAACTGACAATGGATTGGAATATTGCAATGATATGTTCAACAATTTCTGTAAAGAGATTGGCATTTATAGAAACTACACTGTCAGCAGAACTCCTCAGCAAAATGGGCTTGTTAAGAGGATGAATCGGACCTTGCTTGAAAGGGTAAGATGTTTGCTGTCAAATGCCAATCTCTCTAATCATTTTTGGGGAGAGGCAGTTCATACAACATGCTATTTGATTATTAGGAGTCCTTCTCATCGGGAATTATGGAATGGCAAACCTACAGATTATGGTAATCTTAGGATATTCGGGTGTACTGTCTATTATCATGTGAATGAAGGCAAATTGGAACCAAGGGCCAATAAGGGGCTGTTTGTAGGGTATCCTGAAGGTGTCAAGGGCTATAGAGTGTGGTCTATAGAGAAGAAAAAATGCATAGTCAGCAGGGATGTGAGATTTCATGAAGCTGAATTACTTGGAAATCAACCAACCAGTGAGATGATTGGGAATTCTGCAGGTAATGAGGGACAGCTGCTTGGGTGGAGCTTGAGAGTAACAGAAACAGTGAGCAAGTCACAGAAAATCAAGCATAGCAAGAACGAGTGGAAAAAGGGTCAGAAGAGGGATCAGATCATGAGTACTTACTTTGCAGGGACAGAGAAAGAAGAGTGATCAAATCTCCTAGTAGATATGAGCATGACAACATATGCTCTAAATGCTGCAGTGACATTTATTAATGAGGAACTAGGAAATTACAGGGAAGCTGTCAATTGCAAAGAATACAAGGAATGGCAACTTGCTATGGAAGAGGAAAGGAAATCTCTACATAAGAATCATACCTGGAAGCTGGTAGAGAAGCCTTCTAAAGTCAAGCTAGTAGGGTGCAAATGGATTTACAAGAGGAAATATGGAAATTCTGAGAGTGATCCTCCTAGGTACAAAGCTAGGTTGATTGCTAAGGGATTCACTCAGAGGGAAGGAGTGGATTTTAATGAGATCTTTTCTCCAGTGGTTAAACATTACTCAATAAGGATTTTGTTGGCAATGGTGGTTCAGTTTGATCTATGTTTGGAGCAGTTAGATGTTAAAACTGCTTTTCTACATAGTGAGCTAGAAGAACAAATCTACATGAGGCAACCTGAGGGGTTTGAGGTCAAAGGAAAGGAAGATCAAGTATGCTTACTTCAAAGATCATTGTATGGTTTGAAGCAATCACCAAGACAATGGTATAAAAGGTTTGATAGTTTCATCTTGAGTATTGAGTATAGAAGAAGCAACCATGATAGTTGTGTGTATTATAAGAAACTGGACAGTAGTGATTATATATACCTTCTTCTATATGTTGATGACATGCTAATTGCTAGTAAGAGTAAGAGGGAAATTGATAGACTCAAAGGGCTGCTTAAATCTGAATTTGACATGAAAGATTTGGGGGAAACAAGGAAAATTCTGGGTATGGAAATTACAAGGCAGAAGAATACAGGTTCTATGATGGTTACTCAGCAAAATTACATCAAGAGGGTTTTGCACAAGTTTAACATGGAAGAGGCAAAGACTGTGAATGTCCCGATTGCATCTCATTTTAAACTGTCCTCAGTGACAGCCTCGATCAAAAAGAGCAGGAAGATATGATGCAGGTGCCATATGCAAGTGCTGTTGGAAGCCGAATGTATCCAATCGTATGTACTAGGCCTGACCTTGCTTATTCTGTCAGTCTTGTAAGTAGGTTCATGGGTAATCCAGGTACTCAACACTGGTTAGCAGTCAAGTATATCCTGAGGTATTTGAAAGGGTCGGTTGCTGTTGGTTTAAGGTACAACAGGGATGAAAACCAGAATGCAGGTGAAGCATTGGGGTATGTTGACACTGATTTTGCAGGAGATAGCGATAAAAGAAGGTCCTTAACAGGTTATGCTTTTACCTTATTTGGTAATGTTGTGAGTTGGAAGGCTTCACTACAACAAATAAAGGCATTATCAACTACTGAAGTTGAATATATAGGGCTGATTGATGCTATCAAGGAAGCAATTTGGTTGAGAGGGCTGATCAATGAGCTTGGTGTTTCTCAGGACAGTGTTAATGTGCTTTGTGACAATCAAAGTGCCATTCATCTATGCAAAAATCATGCATATCATGAAAGGACAAAGCACATAGATACTAGACTCTATTGGATAAGGGATATTGTTGCTGAAGGAAAGGTTTAGGTACAGAAAGTTGACACTGCAGAGAATGTTGTTGACTTCATGACAAAGGTAGTTCCCTTGAGCAAGTTTAACCATTGCTTACAACTGCTGAAGATTGATACTGGTTAGTATCTAATCGGGTGATTTAGCTCAGGGTGTTTATGTGCATTATGCAGCTAAGCTAATCTTATATGCCAAGGTGGAGATTGTTAGTTGTCATGGCATATAAGTTAGTTACTGATTAGTGACTTGGACTCGGGTTAGTTATGTGCCAGTTATATTGTTAGTTAGTTGGTTACTGTTCCATTGGTTAATTTGTATTCTGTTATTCCTTTACTTGTTCTATTATATATAGCTGAGGTGAGGGTAATAGAGGATGCGATGAGTGATTTCATTTTCTGTAATCAGTGAGGCTGAGAGGAGAGGCAAGGATTCAATCTTGCAACTAAGGCTCTCGGGTGTAAGGGGTTACAGGGTAGTGATACACATTATGTGAGAGAAACAAGGGGAGGTTCAATATGTTGGTGCTTAAGGAATATTGAAACGAAAAGCTACTGATTCTCATTAAAAGAAAGTGCTATATACACCATACAATCTGAAGTTTGTTACACCCTAAACAACCAAAGCAACAGACTCAACTAGCTCACTATGGGCTTGGCCCACTATTTACAATTAAAGGCCCAAACTACTTAACAGAAACAATACATCCAACAAATTCCTCCCTTTAAACCAAATTGCTATCAGCAAATCGTGTTTAACAGCAGAGCAGGAAAAATTCAGAACACGGAAAAAAACAGAAAACAAAATAACAGAGTAACAGAGAATCACACAAACAGCAGAGATCACAGTTTACACAGCCCAAGTTCTCCATGCAGCCTCTGAAAAGTTTCTGTCTTTAATGGCTTTGTCATTATATCAGCAACTTGCATCTCAGATCTGCAGTGAATCAATTCAATTACTCCTTCCTTGACCAAATCCCTCAAGAAGTGGAACCTGATGTCAATATGTTTACTCCTTCCATGAATGACTGGATTTTTGGACAACTTTATAGTGGAACTATTGTCACAAAATACCATAGAAGTCTTATTCTGTACCAGCTCAAGTCTCTCAAGAATTTCTCTTAGTCATACTGCCTGACAGGCACAGTGAGTAGCAGCTATGAACTCTGCTTCAGCGATAGAGAGAGTTACCACTGGCTGCTTTTTTGAAGACCAGCAAACCACACCTGCACCCAACAAAAATAGATAATCGGAAGTGCTTTTTCTGTCATCAGAGTCCCCTGCATAGTCGCTGTCTGTGTAGGCAACAAACTCTCCTTTTCCACTACTGATATACTGAATTCCAAGCTCAATGGTTCCTTTCAAATATCTGAGAATTCTCTTAGCTGCCTGCAAGTGAATTACGGTTGGTTTGTCCATATATCTGCTAATTAAAGAAACAGCAAACATCAGGCCGGGCCTCGTGGCTGTCAAGTACATCAAACATCCAACCATTTGCTTGAAGTTGGTTTCATCCACTCTCTCCCCATTTCCTTCTCTGGTTAACTTGGATCCTGAAACAATTGGGCTCAACACTGGTTTGCAATTATTCATACCAAATCTGTCCAGAATTTCCCTTGCATATCTTGCCTGACTTAGTGAAAATTCAGCTTCATTCTGTCTTACTTCAACTCCCAGAAAATGATTCATCTTGCCAAGATCAGTCATGTCAAAGTGTCTCTTCATAGATGACTTAAATTCTGAAAACATTTGCTCACTATTTCTAGTAAAAATTAAATCATTTACATAGAGACTAATAATTAGCAAGTTGCCATTGCTATTTTTCTTGACCTATAGTGTGTATTCCGAGGGACACTTCAGAAAGCCTTCCTTCACAAAGTAAGAATCAATTTTACTATATCAAGCCCTTGGGGCTTGCTTCAAACCATATAAGGCCTTCTTCAGTTTATATACCTTTTCTTCGGCTCCTTTCTTCAAATAGCCAGGTGACTGGTCAATGAACACTACCTCCTTAAGTTCACCATGTAAAAATGCGCTTTTTACATCTAATTGATAAACACACCACCCTTTTAAGGCTGCTATTGCTATGACTGTTCTTATGGTATCCCATCGGGCAACAGGTGCAAATACTTCTCTGCAATCAATTCCATGCTACTGAGAGAACCCTTTAGCCACTAATCTAGCTTTATGCTTTTCAACTTCTTCCCTTTCATCGAGTTTTGTTTTGAATACCCACTTCACTCTAATCTTCTTAGCTCCTTTTGGCAAATCTGTTAGTTCCCATGTGCCATTCCTTTCTATTGCCTCCGTTTCCAAATCCATAGCTTCCTTCCACTTATCACTCTTCACTGCATCTTTAAAAGTAAGTGGATCTTCAGCTTGAGCAAACACAGCAAAGCTGAATTCTTCTTCACTTTCCAGTCCATTTAATTCTGCTTCTTTAGTGACATAATCATCTAAATATGCTGGCCTCCTTTTGATCCTCCCTTCATTTGGAGCATCTTCTTCCCCATCAGAACTGCTTTCACCAAATTCACCTCTGAAAGAAGCATTTTGCTGTTCAGAAACAGAATGGATAGCCGCATCTACATTTTCACTAGTTGCTGCATTTTCTGGACCAGCATTGTTGTTATCATCATTATTCTGGACATGAGCAGAGGTTCCTTCTTCCCCTTTCTCTCCCAAATCAACCAACTGACCCTTTCTACTTGAGCCATTTTCTTTCCAGTCCCATTTCTCATCTTCGGCAAACTTCACATCTCTACTAATCAAGATCCTTTTTGCAACAGGGTCATAAAGCCTATAGGCTTCTGACTCTTCACTTATACCTAGTAGGATACACTTCACAATTCTATTATCCAATTTCTTTCTCTACATCTCAGGCACGTGAACATAAGCCACACAGCCAAATATTCTAAAGAAATGGACTGTAGATTTTATTCAACACCATGCCTCTTCAGGTGTAGTATCTGTGAGTGCAGCAGTTGGGCTTCTGTTCTGCACGTATACTGACCATCTTACTGCCTCTGGCCAAAATTTCTTGGGCAAATTTTTCTCAGACAGTATGCATCTAACCATGTTCAACACTGTTATGTTCTTTCTCTCTGCAACCCCATTTTGCTGGGGTGTGTAGGCTGCAGTTAACTGTCTCTTTATCCCATTAGAGCTGCAAAATTTGTCAAACTCATTTGAGGTGAACTCTCCACCTCTGTCAGTTCTCAAACAATTAATGGTGCAGCCAGATTCTTTTTCAACTAAAGCTCTAAATTTCTTAAAGCATTCTAAAGCAGTAGATTTTTCAGCAAGGAAAAAAAACCCAAGTCTTTCTACTGGAATCATCTATAAAGGTGATTAAATATCTCTTCTTGCTGTGTGATTCAGGCTTAATTGGACCACATATATCTGCATGCACCAGTTGAATCTTCAGGTCTTTGCTCTCCACTAACTCGCTGGGAATGATTCTCTATGTTGTTTGCCTTTCATACAATCACTGCATAGCTTTGAGCGTTGGCTTAATTTGGGAAGACCTCTTACCATATTCTTCTGCACCAGCATTTGAAGCCCCTTATGCCCCAAATGACCATATCTACAATGCCAAAGGTGTGCATTGTCCTCGGTTGAAATCTTGAAACAGGATGAAATTATTACAATAGCAGACACTGCAAACATGCGATTAGAGGACATCTTTGATTGAAAAATTAAGCCCTTTTTCACCATGATACACCTTGCACAGATCCTTTTGAAATATTATGGTCAATCCCTTTTCTTGCAATTGACCAATGCTTAGGAGGTTATTTTTCAGATTTGGAACATAGTAAACTCCAGTAATCACTTGGCCAGTTCCTCCAATTTCTAATTTCACACTCCCTTTCCCTACAGCCATCATCCTTGAATTGTCCCCCAATTTCACCGACACTCTAAATTGATCATTCAGTTCAAAGAACCATTCTTTATGGCCACACACACATATGGTTACTGTAACCAGAGTCAAGAAACCACACCCTCTTGACTGAGTCTTCTTCTTTGTCAGTGTGAGCCATGAGCAATAATTCTTCATCTTCCTCAAATTCTGCGTAATTAGCTTTCTCTTCCTAATTAGGGCATTCAGATTGATAATGCCCTAATTTGTGACAGTGATAGCATTCAATCGAATCTTTATTGAATGATTGTCTTCCTCTACCCCGTCCTCCTCTTCTTCTGCTGCGGCCTCTTCCTCTGCCACCGGTTCTCCCTGCGCTAGTGACTTTCAAGGCCTGTTCCTCTTCTTTGTGCCCTTTCATTCTCTGTTCATGTAACATTAAACTGCTTTGAAGCTCGTCCATCGATAGGGCAGTGACATCGTTTGATTCTTCAATCGAATAAACCACTTAATCAAATCTTGTGGTCATTGATCTCAGAATTTTCTCAACGATCGTCACCTGCTCCATCCTTTCTCTGTGCATTTTCATTCGATTGACAATTGAAAGCGTTCTTGCAAAGTATTCGTCAATCGATTCTCCCTCTTTCATCCCTAAAAGCTCAAATTCTCTCTGCAGCGCTCGTAATTGGGCCCGCTTCACCTTTGTTGAACCCTGGTACCTTTGTTTCATGGAGTCCCAGATGGCTTTTGTTGTATCCTTGTTGAGTATCGCATCCATGATGCTTTGATCTATTGCTTGAAAGAGGTAGTTCTTTGCTTTGAGATCCTTGAGCTTGCTTTCTTCTCCAGTCTTTATCTGTTCCGGCGTTGCTCCTGCCGGCGGAACAACGACTCTGCTTTCCACCAAACTCCAATACTCCTTCGATCGATGGAGGTTTTCCATTAGCATTGACCAGTGATCGTAATGGCCATCAAATCTTGGAATCGAAGGTTGCAGAAAGTTGTTTTCCGCCATTGCTCTCAATCTTTCTTTCACTCAAGAACGTTCGCAATCTAGGGTTTTCGTATCAGGCCCCAATGGAGCTCTGATACTAGCTGTTGGTGCTCAAGGAATATTGAAACGAAAAGTTACTGATTCTCATTAAAGGAAAGTGCTATATACAACATATAATCTGAAGTTTGTCAGTGTTATCAAATATCGGCCATGGCGGCGCCATGGCGGAAAGCGGTCGCGGATCGTGAGAAAACCGCCACTGTCCAGGCGGTGGCGAGGCGGATTCCAAATGGCGGGTCGTGGCGGCCGCTTCGCGTGTGGCGGCCATGGCGGACGGCGGGCGCCATGGCGGAAACCCGGCCCAGAAGCGCGAAAGGCCTGCTGTTTGGCTGACGACCCGCGACCCGACCCGGTTCATTTAACTGTAAAACAAACAAACCTAAACTCGTTCACCTGTCTCTCTCGCCATCGCTTCATTCTTCTCCCCCGGAGCCACACGCGCTCTCGCCCGATACTGCGGCGCCTCGCTGCGCCTCCCGACTTCAGTTAAGTCGCAATCGCAACCCGGTCGCATTTCTCTCATTCTCGACTCATTGACTGCTCATCTTCGCTGCGTTTCGTTTCGTTTTCCTTCGCTTTCTCGTTCTTCTTCAGATTTATTTTTTCTTTTTCACTTCATTTTATTTTATTTCTCTGCTTTTTTTTCCATTCTTTTGTTTTAAATTTTTTTCCAGTTTCTTTTATTTTTTTCTTTCTTATTTCTTAAATAGTTTTTTTATTTTTTTCATTCTTCTCTGTTTTAATTTTTTTTCCAGTTTATACTTTTTAATTTTATTTTTTTAATCTCTTTTTATGCTATTTTTAATCTTTTCTCCCTTTAATTTTTGGTTATGAACTTATGGTATTTACTATCAATTTAGTTCAATTGAATCCTTATATTTTAGTTATGTAGCATTTTTTCTATATATATATTGTATTTTATTTAGTCCGCCATGGCGTCCGCCATTTCCCGCAACGCAATCCGCCATTTTTTTATGTCGGATTTTTGGCTTTCCGCCATGGACCGCCATCCGCCATTGATAACATTGAAGTTTGTTACACCCCAAACAACCAAAGCAACAGACTCAATTAACTCACTATGGGCTTGGCCCACTATTTACAATTAAAGGCCTAAACTACATGACATAAACAATACATTCAACACAATACTCATTGTAAAGCTCCATAAACTTGATTTGAATAAATTGGACGAAGCTATTGTGGAGTCCTGGAGATGTAGGCAAGATTGGTGGCCGAACTCCGTCGTCAAATTGGTGTGTTTGTTCCCTTTAATTTCTTGCTGCTCTATAATTGTTTGCATTATTAGTCTGCACTTAATCATTATTTGGTTTCTTCTTGTGATTAGGTTCTGGGTAAGATTCAGTTCATATTGAATCTGGTTATAACAGAAACTATCCTTTAGATTTATTAGATGGTTAACAGAGTTTGTTTGTTTTACCTTTTTTTAATCATTTGTTGACAGTTCTCTACTCATTAGAATGCAAACTAGTTTCTGCATTTTTTGTGTTTCTTGATCGGGCCTTTTGATGTTTACTTTGACGAGAAGTTATGTTGTAAATTTAAAGAAACTATTTCCACGGTTATTATTTCCAGTTTTTACAAATTATGAAACAAACATCAGACTAATCAGCTATTCCTATAGCTTAATTGTTATTGTTGTATCCAACTCTGTTTCAGCTTGGAAAGAGGGCGTATTGGGTACACTCTTTGTTTACTCTTTGGCTCTCTTGGCAAATACAATCGACTGCTCCCAAGGTAAAATACACATTTATCTAAATTTCTCAATTATTTCTAATAGATGAGAATGGGTTTTGTTACATTGTTGGATTTTGTTACATCAATTTTCTTCTTTATTTTCATTTTCATTTTTTTTGATTTTGGCACCTTTGAAGTTGTAACCTTTTGTTTTCGATAAACCCCAAGTGTTCTTTTTATATGTTTTTGGTGATCACTTAATCGATATTTGTACTGTTATGTTATGATTTTTTTATGATCAAAGATGGATCCTTGGTTGCGGATTTTGTCATAGTTCTTACTTTTTAGTCGTTTCTTAGTTATGTTGACATGCAAATTCTGCTATCCAGATTATCTTTTGCTTATTAGTGTTCGATATATTGTGAATAATCTACTAATGGGAACATAAGTATAGCTTTCTCACAGTTTATGTTGAAAGTTATTTTATTCAGATCCACCTTTTATAGTTACGGTTCTCTGTGCAGAACGCGAACATCCTGCCTTTACCTTTCTTTTTGTTGTCTAATCACGGTTTTTCAAAACACATTCCTCCACATCGTTTTCCACCATTTACAAGTAACGGATCTCTCCCCGAGTGTCTCTGTTTTATCTTTTCTATTATAGGTTTCACTTTTCCTTTTAATCTTCTAACTGGTTTCTTTGTTCAATTTATGGCTTATTGAGTTGACACTACTTCTTTGTTTATTTGGTTAAGTATTCTTGTATGTGTCTATATTCATGAGTAATTTCTGGACGTCTCAATTTGATTAGGTCTCAGGAGTCACTCAGATCCCTGGCTACAAAAGAGGTCTTTCTCATTTTAGTTCATTTTACAACTTTTTTCGATTTGTGAATCCATTTGTGGATATCGGTTCTTAGTGCTTGGAATTTGCAATCTGCTGTATTCATGTTTCAGAAGAAAAAACATTTCAGAAAAAAGTAAGGTTTCTTTTTGTCAATTTAGAGCATATATATAGCATTAAGTCTTGGTGAACAACTTAGAATACTTTCCTACATTTTGTGTTAACTCTATTCGAACTATCTTTAGGGATAATGAAGATAAAGAAGTACAAAAAACTTGGGATTATATATTCTCTTTGAAGAAAATAGAACAAATGAAACTTAAACTATAAATGCAAATTAAGCAAATCACCTTATTACAAGTTCATTGGTTAATAATCACAATTAGATGCATTATTAGGTTATTAATATAACTTGAAAATAAAAGAAAAAAACGCTACAACTTTTTTGTGCAAAGGTCGGTAAGTTAAAACATGAAGACATAGATTGGACGTGGTTGAGTCCAGCAACAATGGTGAGGGCGAGATATCAAAAGCAACAAAAACCAATTTTGTGGGCATAAAACAGAGTGTGAAAAGAAAAACGACAAAGAAGAGTGAGGTTACTAAAATTCAGGAGCATATGAGTGGTTTTTCGGTTACTGAAAAGATTTTGTTCTTTCTTAGCTTTTTATTTATTTATTAGGTGTAAGCATGTGATTGTCTGTGCCCTAAAATGAAGTGTTATGTTAGTGTCTGTCTAAGAATTTCACAATGGACGAACAATGTTATACACAACTGTCAAAATTCTATGAGTGAGGGCACAACCACAAATAATGTAGGAAAGTATCCTAACTTGTTCACCAAGATTTAATGCTATATGCAT
Organism: Calophaca sinica; assembly: GCA_037113605.1. Taxonomy (NCBI): domain Eukaryota; kingdom Viridiplantae; phylum Streptophyta; class Magnoliopsida; order Fabales; family Fabaceae; genus Calophaca; species Calophaca sinica. The sequence continues at coordinate 42,065,224 of CM073735.1, forward strand.
GCTCTAAATTGATAAAAAGAAACCTTACTTTTTTTTTTCGTGAATACAGCAGATTGCAAATGTTAAGATATTTCCTAGCACTAAGAACCAGACCTCCACAAATGGATTCGCAAATCGAAAAAAATTGTAAAATGAGCTAAAATCGAAAAAAAACCTTTGTTGTAATTAGGGATTTGAGTGAAGGTTCTGACTCTTGAGACCTAATCAAATTGGGACGTCCAGAAATTAGCCATGAATACAGACACAGGCAAGAATAATTAACCGAGTAAACAAAGAAACCAAGTCAATTCAATAAGCCACAAATTGAACAGAAAAACCCGTTAGAAGATTCAAAGGAAAAGTGAAACCCGTAACAAAAGATAAAACATAGACTTTCAGGGAGAGATCCATTACTTGTAAATGGTGGAAACGATGTGGAGGGGGGAAAAGCAGCGGCAGAGGGAAGGCGAGAAGAGGAAGAACCGAAGAAGAGTGGTGGGGTGTGCTGAAATTTGGTGTTTACAGTAAAGGAAGGGAGAATGGGAAAAAGGGTATTTTGTCAACTGAGAAAAAAATGTGGGGGTGTGCCAAACGAATTTTGGGTCTATGTTGCTAGTTTTCTTCCCCCTGGATCTCCAATTTTTTCCCTCAATATTTTTCTCCTTTCTTTCAGATTTCAGTTGAACTAGCACTCCAACAGGGAATTCTAAGTTCTTTACAAGTGGTGAAAATTCTGTCCCTTCAATTTTTCGTTCTGTTATTTATAGGCTAAGGTTGAAGGTTTTTTTTTTTTTTTGTGTGCGCGCGCGCGCAGTGCTAAGAGGTAGGAAGCAGCTGTCCTGTAAATGATTGCTAAGAGATGAGTCTTTATTATGAAGAACTAAAAATATGAGGATGATTCTGATGATCTTAAAGACATGAGGATGATTCTGATAATCTATTTTTTTTTCCTTTTCTTTTATGTTCTACTAAATAACTAAAAATATAATATCATTTTGCACTTTTTTTTTCTTGTCACTTTTTTCTTTTTTCTTTCTTTTTCAAACCAAGCATAACCTTCGTAGTTTCTATCGTTTCATTTTCTTTCAAAAGGAGACTTTATAATAACAAAGACGAGATGTAAATCTTCGGATTAAATTGTTAAATTTATTTACAATAAGAGTCTATTTTATTACATTTTTTAAAAACAATTTTCTGTGTTTGAAAATTTAAGAAGAACAAAATAGTTCTTTTTTAAGTTTTTTAAAATATAAAATAATTTTTAAAAACCAAATCAATCGGACTATAAGTCGTTATTTCTTGAAGAATTCACATTCTTGGTGAGAATTCAAATGAATGAATAAGAGTAACCACTTAAAACGTTTTCTATGAACTGGTTTAGCTTGAAACAAGTATAACTACTAGATAATTAAGTTTTGATTAGTGTTTAATTAATTAGATGTTCCAAGGTTAATTAAACACTAATCAAAACTCCACAACAATTTGTCAATTCCCCCCTCCCTCACCCACTGATTAATGTGGCTTCTTGATGTTTTGGAGGGAGGATAAGGGGCAGTTGGAAGATGAAACAAGTCGTGGGTAAATAAAGATTGATCTATAAAACTTTTCTGAAAAAGAATACAGGACTGGGCACTAGGAGATACAAAGAGAAGAGAGAAGTCTCGAAGATAAAGTTGATCATGCTTGTTTTTTCATGGACAAAAATAAGTTTTTAATATTTTTATGATCCACGAGTTTTTAAATTCAAATGATAATACGAAGATAGCCTTGGTATATATATTAAATAATTTTTATTAAAACACGCTACAAAATTTAATTTAAATTATTTACATTTGCATGTTATTAATACTTATTAGTTAATTTTAAAATATACAAAAATTGATAACGTTTTTATGTTTTAATTCATTTCACGCATACATAATAATTAAATTCAGTACTCCCTCTATTTCAATTTGACTATCATTTTAGAAAAATAATTTTTTTTCAAATATAATGTTTTTAATGTATTATTAATCAATTTTTCTAATTTTGTTTTCAAATAAATAGTGTCCACGTCACTCGCAAGTCAACAACAAATATACTTACAACAAAATTAAAAGGGTGGTTTGGATATGTACATACTTACATTGTGGAAAGAAATAAAATCTTCTTGTCTCTTCATTTGTTGATATTTTCTGAAATTATTCTTCCTAATGCATGTAACCTCTTTTACTTTTGCCAATTCCTACTTTTTATTTTTCTTTTCGACTCCGTATTCTGTTTCTTGTATTAATTTAATGAAAAAAGTCCAAGTACGATGTCTGGTTGAAACACATATACTACCAGCTTGGTCTATAGTCAAACTGGCTTTTAATTTGATGGCAGTCAGTCACGTTTGGCAACCCATAGTGGTTAATGATATTATTCGTGGTATGTAATGTAATATATATCATCATAAGTTGACAAGTTGGGTTTCTATTCTGGTTGGTTGATATGCTATCTGCGAGGATGATGGAAGAGGAGGAGGAGGGTGGTACTTTGTTAAAGTTTCCGATGGCGTTGGAGTGCGTGGGTAAAGGGTTTGATCTGACAAGTGATTTTAGAATGAAATTTGCTAAGGGGATCGGCGACGGGGGTAGTGGGAGATTAGTGGTAATTGACGAGGTGAACAAGAGGGACATTATGGTTCCCGGTGGTGGAGCTACCATTATTGCAAAAGATGTTTCAGATGATATTCGCTGTGACAAAGGGGATCGTGTCCGCTTCAAGTCTGATGTCCTTGAATTCAACCAGGTTAGTAATTCGTTGCGTAATTGCCTTGCCTTTTCTTCTCTCTTCTAATTTTCTCCATCTTATAGTATTTCTTCCGATCACGTTGTTGTTGTTGTTGTTTCCGACTTTCCGTTCCAAAATAATCTCGGAAAGTGAATAATTTGGATATTGATCACTTTGTCGTTAATGGGTTCAACCTCTCCTCCTTTGTTTTTATCTCTTTATCTTCTTTTTAAAATAAACAAACAATTTAAAATTTTTACAATTAAAGTGCATCTTTTTATTTTTAAATTATACTGTAATTAAGACCTGACATCTCCTTTATATTTTTTTGGCCTGATGCACAACAGCCTACTACTCATTCTAAAGAGCGCTGAAATATGGCGTAGCGGGTTTGAACCTGTGCTCAATCCTTTATATAATAACTTCTAAAAAAACCCATTATCAGATAAATAAAGTAATTTTTATTTATAAAGTATGCATGTAAAAACAGTTGTTCCTATTTATATTAATAAACATTATTATCTTCTATGCACCAAAAAAAAAATTGTTATCTTCTTTCTTTCTCATTAATAAACATTATTATTTTCCTTTTATTTATTTGATGTGGGACTAACATATAATTAGAATTTTTTAACTTTCTCCTTTTACTAATTACAGTATATATTAAAAAATATACTAGTTTAATACTTATCATTTTGATAATGATATGAATAAATTTCAAATATCTTTTACATGACTTTTTTTATATAAAATACACATATGATATTTTCGTAGCATATTTATATAATGTATTTGTTTGTGAAAATTTTGGTTCAATTCTAGCTGACATATATAATATCAAACTTATTTATTGGTTTATTCCGGTTGTGAAAATATTGATGAAAAGTGATGCTCAACTTTTGCACTGAACTGTTCCTGTTTGAATTCAGTACGAACTCTTTTGCTCTCTATACTAGGTCAGATATGCTTAGTTTTACAGGGTAACTTGAATGACTATACTCATTTCATTTTTCGCCAATAACACATTTTAGAGATTGATAATTTTTAATAGAGCAACGTTAATATTCATAATCACCAAAGATGTTATTTTTTCCAATTGATAAATGGATAATAGAACGCAACAACGTTCTTTTGCTAAATAAAGTGCAGCAATGGATAATATCACTAAATAAAAAAAAAAAAAGTGCAGCAACGTTAACAGTAATGGATCTAATTGAAACGGGAAGGTAATAATAGTGGCAGTCATTTTAATTACTTAGAAGAAGGTGTTGATGTACTTATAAATATATTATGTGAGGTGAGGTTGGATTTGAAAGATATCACTTTGAGTTTGACCTAAGATCTATGCATAACTTGATTCACATCAAGCATTACAATATGACTTTCTTTACTTGCAGATGTCTGAGTTGCTTAACCAGAAATCACTCATACAAGGAAAAATTCCTTCCGGATATTTCAATGCTCTTTTTGATTTAAGTGGTGATTGGTTTCGTGATGCTCAAGACATCAAATATCTTGCTTTTGATGGTTACTTCATTTCTCTCTACTATTTGCACCTAACTGCTTCACACCTAATACTGCGAGAGGAAGTTAAAAGGTCTGTTCCAGCACAGTGGGATCCAGCTTCATTGTCCAGGTAATTAAGCACAATGCCACAAACACTAATAACTTGAGTATAACTGTTTCTCTTAATCCTTCATTTGATAAGTCATATATAGTTAAGCATAAGTCTAATTTTAGAATTCAAAGACTCTACTCTGGTAGAGTTACTGATATTGACACCTTGTTATGATTATGATCTTGCATGATTTTGGATTAATAAGTATAGCGTTGCTGATCAGTTTTGTTAGGCAGGTTTATCAAGACTTACGGTACACACATAATAGTAGGCATGGCTGTTGGAGGTCAAGATGTAATTTGTGTCAAACAAAAACATTCTTCCAAGATTCCTCCTGGTGATCTCAGAAGACATTTAGAGGATTTAGGAGATTATTTATTTTCAGATTTAACAAGTCCTTCTCTTCTACACAGTAAGACAACAACAGAAGGCAAACAAAAAGTATGTATATCCCTTTATTTTTTATAATTCTTATATATATATTTTGTTACTTATCTGTTGATGCAATCTCTGTACTCATGTAGGTCCCTGATGTCTTTAACCGTGTGATGCAATCAAGAACAATGCAGTTCACAAGTATTTCAGAAACATCAAGCAAGGATGTAAGTCGCAAAAAAAAGGGAAATATTTGGCAATTTAAAATTTGAATGAATTAGGCTGTTAAGAGTCTTTCTTACTTTTGTTGTCTTGGAACAGGGCCTCACTATTATTTGCTCAAAAAGAGGAGGAGATGTGTATAAGCACAGTCACTCAAGTTGGCTACAGACAATGACTTCTAATCCTGAAGCAATCCTCTTCAAGTTTGTTCCTATTTCCTCACTTCTAACAGCAATTCCTGGAAGTGGCTATCTTAGTCATGCAATCAATTTGTACTTACGTTGTACGTTTCTCTTCTCTGCTTGAGATAAGGCCTAAATAAAGCTTATAATACCTAGGCAATCCTCACTTTACAAACCGGTTTTGTGGGGTTGAGTTAGGTCCAAAATCTAAGACACTTGGTTGATTCAATTGTGTGTTCCAATTTACAGATAAGCCCTCTCCGGAAGATTTACAAGATTTCTTGGAGTTTCAAATTCCCAGGCAATGGGCACCCATGTTTTCTGAGCTACCTCTGAGACATCAACGGAAAAAGACTTCTCCTCCCCTGCAATTCAGTTTCATGTGTCCCAAGCTTCATATCAACTCTACACAGGTAATTTTAACCAAACCCTTTAGGCTTCAACTATCTATCTGTTCTATTACTTCTATTATTATATAAAAAAACTAACTACAATATGATTATCCACATTGCGCCACATGGCATACATGACATCATGTGACTATTGATAATGATGGCATTTTGTATACAAAAATATCAGGTAATAAGTGAACAAAAACCTGTGGTAGGCCTCCGCTTGTACTTGGAGGGTAGGAAGTGTGACAAACTTGCAATACACGTACATCATCTTTCAAGCCTCCCAAACACAATGAACCTCTCTTCAGACACCTCATCTATGTGGCGAGGATCTGATGATGAAGAATCAAGTGACAACTTTGTGGAACCATTAAGGTGGAAGAGATTCGCACATGTGTGCACCTCAGTGGTTAAGCATGACCCAAACTGGTTGCATGAATCAAAAAATGGTGTTTATATTGTAACCGGTGCTCAGTTAGTTAGCAAAGGGAATTGGCCAAGGAATGTGCTTCATTTGCGTCTTCTCTTCACTCTCATACCCAATTGCAGTATTAGGAAATCAGAATGGGCTGCTGCGCCTGAGAATTCAAGAAAATCATCTTTCCTTACGAATTTGAGCACAACATTTTCATTCACGCAACAAAGTCCACAGAAGCAGGCCCAGGCCCAGGCCCAAACTGCAGTACTTAACTCTGGTGTTTATCCAAATGGTCCACCTGTTCCTGTTCGTTCTGGTAAAATGCTTAAATATGTGGAGACCGGGGAGGTTGTGCGGGGCCCACATGATGCTCCTGGCCATTGGTTGGTAACGGCTGCTAAGCTTGTGACGGAGGGTGGTAAGATTGGATTACAGGCCAAGTTTGCATTGCTAGACTATTAATTAGTAATGGATGGATGAACTATATATATATATATATATATATATATATATGCAGAGAAAATTTAGTGGATATGTAATTTTTTTTGTTACTTAAATTTTTTGTGAAACTACATACAGATATACACTTGTACATATAAGATGGCTTTGTACAGTACAGTACAAAAAATGAGTGGTGGTTGACATTGACAAATAATAGAAAATCAGAATGGAGATATTCTGCATTCATTCATTTTTATTTTTATTTTTAATTTTTGACGATATTTCTTAAGGTATGCCATTTTTTTTTTGAAAATAAGTGTCTTTTTTTTTTTGTTTTCAAACTTGGTCCCAAACAAAGTGTTGTTTTCCTTTCCCAGAAAAAATGAAAATATTCCCGATGTTGATTGCTAACTGACCGCCAATCTTGCATGGCTTGTGTTGTGAGTCCCACATCGGGTAGTTAATCTCGGCCAGATTCTTTATATAGTTGGGTAGACCACTCCTCATGGCCGGTTTGAGGGGGACCATTCGGATCTTGAATTAATAAATTTATCGAGCCACGTTACGCCTTGGTGTGGATAGCTAGCCCTTGCTTGTGGTGACAAGCTCAGGCTCGAGGGGGCGTGTTATGAGTCTCATATCGGGTGGTTAATGAGCCTGGTCGTTGCTTATATAGCTGGATAGACCACCCCTCACAAACCGGTTTTGAGGGGACCTGTTGTAATTTGAATTTCAAAAATATTCGAAAGTTTGAAATGACCGATATAATTATTGAGATGACTCGCAGACTAGGTCGCTTTCTTTAAGACGTTTCGAGACACTACTCAAAGGTTACACACTTTTAAATGGAAGAAATAAATGGAGAGAGAAGAGAAGGTACTCGGTAAGTGCGTCGAGTTTTTGGGACAATTTGAAACTGATGCGGAGTCTCCTATTTATAGGCAATTACAGTCTTGTTGAGCAAGAAAGCGTGTGAGAGAGATATTAGCAAATACCAAAACGTGTGTAAGAGATTTCAGGAACGTTATTCTGATAGAGTAGTGACCAAATAAACACACAATTTCAATTTAAAAATTAATTTTTCGTTTACCAAAAAAGAAGTACACCACACAGCCCAAGCTCGGCCCGGCCGGACGGACGGCGGCGATGGCGCGCGCGTGTGGTGGTCACTTTGTCTCCCTCTTATAAAAGTGGGTACCCCTTGGGGCACATCCCAAGGGGATGAGCTCCACATATATAAACACTATTAAAGTGTCTATTTTCTCCTATGTGAGACTTCCCAATTTTTTTTAATTCACTACTCCAAGTTCCAGCAATCCCCCACTTGAATTTAAAAATGGTTTCAGAAGTAGCGTCAAACGCCTCATTAAGATTGTGCATAAACAGAGGTGTCTTCCGACTTGAGCCTTTGCATAGTGATTAGGATTTAGATTCAAGAAGAGTGACTCGTAGTCTTGAACTCTATCTCTAACATCAAAACCACACACACTCTTATCAATAAGTGTATTCTTCAAAAGCCTGTGCATTAATGGCCCTGCACGTCTATCCCAGTATAGTGAACGCTCTAGCAATTCTGCCCAAGATTCCATAGGAAGCGGCCCCACTTCCACATTCACATAGGTGAGTCTATCAAAAGTACTCCTGTAGCTAGGTACTTCACTCCACATAGAGTATAGATCTCATTAAGAGTTTCTGTTACCTCATCCTTTAATCGCTTTAGGAATCATGCCTCTTGATTTATAATAGCACGTTCATCTCATATCACTTCACAATTTGTTATTACCCATTGAACCTAATTCTTGGGATCTCCAGTCTTTTAGGTTGGGTTACCATCATGAGTGACTCATGGTTCCAAAGGCAGTAGTCCTATCCTTTTAGATGTATTTTGGAATTTCTCTTTAGCTAATCCTTTCGTCAAAGGATCAGCTAAATTTTCATCAGTGCGTACATGATCCACTCTCACAGCTCCTTTTGAGAGAAACTCTCTCACAGTGCTGTGTTTACGACGTATCTGTCGTCTTTTACCTTGTAATAATGATTCTCTATTTTTGCAATAGCCCCGGTACTATCGCAGTAGATCGACACAGCTGGCATCGGTTTTTCCCATAACGGAATCTCTGTTAGCAAGCATCTCAACCAACTGGCTTCCTCATTAGCTGTTGCTAGTGCTATCATTTCAGACTCCATAGTGGATTGTGCCAATATAGTCTGTTTCTTAGACTTCCAAGAGACGGCACCTCCAGCTATGCTAAATATATAGCCACTAGTTGCTTTGGAGTCATCTAATAGAGTATTCCAATCAGCATCACTGTACCCTTCAAGTACAGCTAGAAATGTCTGATAGTGTAATCCGAGATTCATGGTCCTTTTTAGGTATCTTATGACTCTCTCAATGGCATGCCAATGCTCCATACTAGGTCAACTTGTAAACCTTCACAACAGTCCCACGACATAGGCTATGTCGGTCTAGTACAATCAGTGGCATACCTTAGGCTGCCAATGATACTCGCATATTCTGTTTGTCTAACACCTTCACCAGTGTTCTTAAAAAGTTTTACACTTGGATCATATGATGTACAAGCAGGTTTACAATCAAAGTAATTGTATTTCTTCAAAATCTTCTCAATATATTGAGATTGATCCAAAGAAATTCCCTTTTTCGATCTAGTAATTTTAATGCCATGGATTATACTCGCTTCTCCGAGGTCTTTCATATCAAAGTTGTTGCACACCAATGATTTCACATTATTCATAGCATGAATATTTGAACCAAATATGAGTAAGTCGTCTACGTAGAGACATATGATAGTGCAAATGTCATTTTTCGATTTGTAATAAATACATTTGTCACTTTCATTCACTTAAAACCCATTCGAAATAATCAAATTATCAAACTTTTCATACCATTGTTTAGGAGCTTGTTTAAGACCATACAAAGATTTATCTAACTTACAGACCTTACTTTCTTGTCCAGGGACTACAAAACCTTCAGGTTGCTCTATATAGATTTCTTCTTCCAATTCACCATTTAAAAAAGCAGTTTTGACATCCATCTGGTGTACTATTAAATTATGAATAGAAGCCAGTGAAATAAATACTCTTATGGATGTAATTCTTGTAACAGGTGAAAATGTGTCGAATAAATCTATATTTTCTCTTTGTCTAAAACCCTTGGCTACAAGGCGAGCCTTGTATTTATCAACAGTTCCATCAGGTTTTAGCTTTTTTTCAAAATCCATTCGCAACCTATTGTTTTGCAACTAGAAGGCAAGTCCACTAAATGCTAGGTCTTGTTTGACTCCAGGGAATCCATTTCATCATTTATGGCTTCTTGCCACAAATCTGCATTCAATGAAGACAAAGCTTTACGAATACTAGTCGGATCCTCTTCTAGTGTATAGACCGTATACTCAGGTCCATAGTCTTTAGCAACACGTGCTCTCTTACCTCTTCTAGGTTCTATTTCCCTTTGTTCATTGTTCTCAATGTTCCTAGGCACATAAACTTGACTAGTTCCGGTGCCCCCACTATTTCTTGATTTAAAAGGGAATCTATTTTCATGAAAGTCAACATCATTTGACTCTATGATCACTTTGGCGTTCAGGTCATAAAACCTGTATGCTTTACTGTTTACTGCATACCCAATGAATACACATTCCTAGGCTCTACTGGCGAGTTTGACTCTTTTTGGATCCGGAATCCTGACATAGGCCAGGCAACCACAGGTTCGAAAATAAGACACATTAGGTTGTCTTTTCTTTAATATCTCAAACGGAGAAATTTTATTCTTGGATTTAGGTACTCTATTGAGCACATAACAAACTGTTAATAAAATTTCCCCAACCAGTGAGATGCAGCGCCAGAGTTGAGCATAATAGCAACAACTAATTCAGTAAGCGTTCTATTTTTTCTTTCTGCTTTACCATTCATTTAAGGTGAATATGGTGCAGTCGTTTCATGTATGATTCCATTTGATTTATAAAAATCATTAAATAACTGGGAATCATACTCAGTTCCTCTATCACTTCGAAGTCTCTTAATCCTTTTCCTAAATTGATTTTCAATTTCAGTTAGGAAAACTTTGAACATTTCAAACGCTTCACTTTTATTTTTCATAAGATATACAAAAGTATAATCGGAACAGTCATCTATAAAAGTGATAAAATATCGTTTACCATTTCTGGTCAACGTTACATCCAATTCGCATATATCAGAGTGAATTAAATCTAATGGTTCAGATTCTCTAAATACTGATTTATGCGGCGTTTTGGTAATTTTCGCTTGACTACAAAATTCGCATTTTTCTAAATCACTGAAAGATAATTTTGGAATAAATCCTAAATTGCACATATTAGAAATAATGCGTTTGTTCACATGACAAAGATGAGTATGCCAAATATTAAAATGACAAAGCATATAAGCAGAAGTAGAAATTTTATTCATTTCAATATTCAATTTGAACATGCCATCTGTTGCATACCCTTTCCCTACAAAAATACCATTTTTAGTAATGGTGTACAAATCCCCCCAATAGACTGAGTAAAACCTGCCTTGTTCAAGAGAAAGCCAGAAACTAGATTCTTCCTGATTGCTGGAGTGTGCAACACATCTTTCAGAATCGGGGTCTTTCCAGAGGTGAAGTTCAGCTCGACATCTCCAGTACCTGCAACATTAGTGGTGTGAGCATCACCCAACAGCACTTTCATATCTTCAGCAGCAGTGTATGTTGTGAACATAGCACGACCATTGTAAACATGGCGAGAGGCGCCAGTGTCCACCCACCAACCGTCTGATCCACCAACAACGTTGATCTCAGTAATCATAGCCATAAATGGCTCTTCAGTCAGGTTAGCCTGCGCAGCAGAGCTTGGCCTGTTCCTACACTTGCGTGTCATATGACATGGTTTCCCACAATTAAAACAGATGAATTGTGGAGCAGCATCATTTCTAGGAGGTGGTTGAGGCTTCGGATTTGGGACCTTAGGAGGGTTCCCATTCTTGTTGTGGTTCTTTTGAAATTTGAAATGCGGTTCGATTCTTAAATGATTTGCCGGTTGGCTTGTAACCGCTCCAGTTGGTTTTCTTGTTTGAAACAAACAAGACTTCTTCTTTCTGATCTTGTTTCCGGGATTCTTCCTCAATTCGAAGGCGGGTAATCAGGCCTTCTAGAGAAAGTTCTTTGGTTTTGTGCATCAGAGTATTTTTGAAATCCTTCCAAGCTGGGGGCAATTTGTCAATTAGAACAGTCACCTGAAACTGTTCATCTAGGGTCATACCTTCAGAAGTGATTTCATGAGCAATTTTCTAAAGCTCATGTGATTGAACCTCAACAGACTTGTCATTAGACATTCTGAAATTGATATAGCGGCTCACTGCATATTTTTTAGCGTCTGCTTCTTCAGTATCATATTTCTTTTTCAGAGTATCCCAGACATCTCTGGCGGTCTTACGAGTGCTATAGTAATCATAGAGTTCATCACTCAGACCGTTCAGAATAAAATTCTTGCAGAGATAGTCATGCTCATTCCATAGGAGTATTTCTTTCTTTGTTTTATCCTATACTTCATTTTCAACTTTTTCATCCAACACAGGAATGTCTTCTGTCAAAACGTTGGCAACCTTTTTAACAGTTAAGAAAAATTGCACCTTTTTAGCAGCAGAACCAGAGCCAGTAATTTCATCGGTATTCATGGCTGATTTGAAGAACTTCTTAAAATTGTTGTAATTTGAATTTCAAAAATATTCGAAAGTTTGAAATGACTGATAAAATTACTGAGATGAGTCGCGGACTAGGTCACTCTCTTTAAGACGTTTCGAGACACTGCTCAAAGGTGCAAGCAGGCTATCTGTTGGAACTTGGAGTAATGAATTGAAAAAATTGGGAAGTCCCACATAGGAGATAATAGACACTTTATGAGTGCTTATATATGTGGACCTCACCACTTTGGGGTGTGCCCCAAGGGGTACCCAGTTTTATGAACGGGAAAGGACGCACACAAAGTGACCACCACACACGCGCGCGCCGCCGCCGCCGCCGTCCGTCCGACCGGCCGGTCGGGATTGGGCTTGGGCTTGGGCCTTGTGGTGTATTTATTTTTTAGTACACGGAAAAAATTAAAATTTTAATTTTAAATTTAAACTGTGCTGTGCGACTTAGTCAGAGTCACTACTCCATTTGATCCGAAAATCCCTCAACGTGCGGATTGCGGATTGAGTCAAACCACGATTTCTAAATCTATCTCCACGATCAACGATCCGGATCGGTTTTTAATTTCGTGTTCAACAATCCAGTTTCGCCTATAAATTTGAAACTCCGCTTCAGTTTCAAACTGCACCTAACTCGACGCACTTACCGAGTACTCTCTTCTCCCTCCCGTTTTTATCTTCTTCCATCGTGTGCAAACAACGACCGGTTTTCCTAAACCGTATCTGCGAGTGGTTTAATACCATACTTAAGGTGTATCCTCTGCGAACGAATTTCCGCAGTGCAACGGAATTCGATTTTTCGTCTGAGCTGTTTTATCCTGGGGACGTCGTGGTTGTTAGCCTGCTTGCACCTTAGAGCAGTGCCGCGAAACGTCTTAAAGAGAGCGACCTAGTCCGCGACTCATCTCAGTAATTTCAATCGGTGATTTTCGATATTCAAATTTTTGATTTTCAAATACTTTCGAATTTCAGATCTAACAATTTTAAGACGTTTCGAAATCAACCATGGACACCGTTGAAATTACTGGATCTGGTTCTGCTGCTAATGACTTCAACAAACCGTTTCGGTTTGAGGGATCTCACTTCAAGCGCTGGCAACAAAAGATGCAATTTTTCTTAACCGTTAAAAAGGTTGCCAACGTCCTGACAGATGACATTCCAGTGTTGAACGAAAAAGCTGAAAAGGAAGAACAGGATAAAACAAATAAAGAGATACTCCTATGGAATGAGCATGACTATCTCTGCAAGAATTTCATTCTGAACGGTCTGAGTGATGAACTATATGATTACTATGGCACTCGTAAGACCGCAAGAGATGTCTGGGATGCTCTGAAAAAGAAATATGATACTGAAGAAGCGGGCACTAAAAAATATGCAGTGAGCCGCTATATAAATTTTAGAATGTCTAACGACAAATCTGTTGAGGTTCAATCCCATGAGCTTCAGAAAATTGCTCACGAAATCACTTCTGAAGATATGACCCTGGATGAACAGTTTCAGGTGGCTGTTCTAATTGACAAATTACCCCCTGCGTGGAAGGATTTCAAAAATACTTTAATGCACAAAACCAAGGAACTGTCATTGGAAGGCCTGATTACGCCGAATTGAGGATGAATCCGTAAAACAAGATCGAAAGAAGAAGTCTTGGTTGTTTCAAACAAGAAAACCATCGAGCGCGGTTCAAGCCAACCGCAAATCTTTTAAGAATCGTAACTGCATTTCACCTCAAAAGAACCGCAACAAGAATGGGAACCTCCAAAGGTCGCAAATCGAAACCTCAACCATCTCCTAAGAATGATGCCGCTCACAATTCATCTGCTTTAATTGTGGCGCACTCAGTCATATGGCACGAAAGTGTAGGAACAGCCAAGCTCGCGCAGCTAACCTGATCAAGAGCCATTTATGGCTATGATTACTGAAATCAACGTAGTTGGTGGATCAGATGGTTGGTGGGTGGACACTGGCGCCTCTCGCCATGTCTGCAATGACCGTGCTATGTTTAAAACATACACTGCTGCTGAAGATATGAAAGTGCTGTTGGGCGATGCTCACACCACTAATGTTGCAGGTACTGGAGATGTCGAGCTGAACTTCACTTCTGGAAAAACTCTTATTCTGAAAGATGTGATGCATACTCCAGCAATAAGGAAGAATCTAGTTTCTGGCTTCCTTTTGAACAAGGCAGGGTTTACTCAGTCTATTGGGGGGGATTTGTACACCATTACTAAAAATGGTATTTTTGTAGGGAAAGGGTATGCAACTGATGGCATGTTTAAGTTGAACATTGAAATGAATAAAATTTCCACTTCTGCTTATATGCTTTGTGATTTTAATATTTGGCATACTCGTCTCTGTCATGTGAACAAACGCATTATTTCTAATATGTGCAATTTAGGATTTATTCCAAAATTATCGTTTAATGATTTAGAAAAATGCGAATTTTGCAGTCAAGCTAAAATTACGAAAACGCCGCATAAATCCGTAATTGGAGAATCTGAACCGTTAGATTTAATTCATTCTGATATATGCGAGTTGGATGGAACGTTGACCAGAAATGGTAAACGATATTTTATCACTTTTATAGATGACTGCTCCGATTATACTTTTGTTTATCTTATGAAAAATAAAAGTGAAGCGTTTGAAATGTTCAAAGTTTTCTTAACTGAAATTGAAAATCAATTTAGGAAAAAGATTAAGAGACTTCAAGTGATAGAGGAACCGAGTATGACTCCCAATTATTTAATGATTTTTATAAATCAAACTAATCATACATGAAACGATCGCACCATATTCACCTGAAATGAATGGTAAAGCGTAAAGGAAAAATAGAACGTTCTTGAATTAGTTGTTGCTATTATGCTCAACTCAAGCGCTGCACTCATCAGGTGGAAATTTTATTAACTGTCTGTTATGTGCTCAATAGAGTACCTAAATCCAAGAATAAAATTTCTCCATTTGAGATATTAAAGAAAAGACAACCGAATGTGTCTTATTTTAGAACCTGGGGTTGCCTGGCCTATGTCAGGATCCCGGATCCAAAAAAAGTCAAACTCGCTAGTAGAGCCTATGAATGTGTATTCATTGGGTATGCAGTAAACAGTAAGGCATACAGGTTTTATGACCTAAATGCCAAAGTGATCATAGAGTCAAATGATGTTGACTTCTATGAAAATAGATTCCCTTTTAAATCAAGAAATAGTGGGGGCACCAGAACTAGTCAAGGTTCTGTGCCTAGGAACATTGAGAACAATGAGCAAAGGGAAATGGAACCTCGTAGAGGTAAGAGAGCACGGGTTGCTAAAGACTATGGACCTGATTATACGGTCTATACGTTAGAAGAGGATCCATCTAGCATTCAAGAAGCTCTGTCTTCATTGGATGCGATTTGTGGCAAGAAGCCATAAATGATGAAATGGATTCCCAGAGTCTAACAAGACCTGGCATTTAGTGGACTTGCCTCCTGGTTGCAAACCAATAGGTTGCAAATGGATCTTGAAAAAGAAGCTAAAACCTGATGGAACTGTTGATAAATACAAGGCTCGCCTTGTAGCCAAGGGTTTTAGACAAAGAGAAAATATAGATTTCTTCGACACATTTTCACCCGTTACAAGAATTACATCCATCAGGGTACTTATTTCACTGGCTTATATTTATAATTTGATAGTACACCAGATGGATGTCAAAACTGCTTTTTTAAATGGTGAATTGGAAGAAGAAATCTATATGGAGCAACCTGAGGGTTTTGTAGTCCCTGGACAAGAGAGCAAGGTTTGTAAGTTAGATAAATCTCTGTATGGTCTCAAACAAGCTCCTAAACAGTGGCATGAAAAGTTTGATAACTTGATTATCTCGAATGGGTTTAAAGTGAATGAAAGTGACAAATGTATTTATTACAAATCAGAAAATGACATTTGCACTATCATATGTCTCTATGTAGACGACTTACTCATATTTGGTTCAAATATTCATGTTGTGAATAATGTGAAATCATTGTTGTGCAACAACTTTGATATGAAAGACCTCGGAGAAGCAAGTGTAATCCTTGGCATTAAAATTACTAGATCGGAAAAAGGAATTTCTTTGGATCAATCTCATTATATTGAGAAGATCTTGAAGAAATACAATTACTTTGATTGTAAACCTGCTTGTACACCATATGATCCAAGTGTAAAACTTTTTAAGAACACCGTGAAGGTATTAGACAACCAGAATATGCGAGCATCATTGGCAGCATAAGGTTCGCCTCTGTTTGTACTAGACCCGACATAGCCTATGTCGTGGGATTGTTGTGCAGGTTTACAAGTCGACCTAGTATGGAGCACTGGCATGCCATTGAAAGAGTCATGAGATACCTAAAAAGGACCATGAATCTCGGATTACACTATCAGAGATTTCCAGCTGTATTTGAAGGGTACAGTGATGCTGACTGGAATACTTTGTCAGATGACTCCAAAGCAACTAGTGGCTATATATTTAGCATAGCTGGTGGTCAGATCTTGGAAGTCTAAGAAACAGACTATACTAGCACAATCCACTATGGAGTCCGAAATGATAGCACTAGCTACAGCTAGTGAGGAGGCAAGCTGGTTGAGATGCTTGCTAGCTGAGATTCCGTTATGGGAAAAACCGTTGCCAGCTGTGTTGATCCACTGCGATAGTACCGCGGCTATTGCAAAAATAGAGAATCGTTATTATAATGGTAAAAGGCGACAGATACGTCGTAAGCACAGCACTGTGAGAGAATTCCTCTCAAAAGGAGCTGTGAGAGTGAATCATTTACGCACTGATGAAAACTTAGCCGATCCTTTGACGAAAGGATTAGCTAGAGAGAAAGTCCAAAATACATCTAAAAGGATGGGACTACTGCCTTTGGAACCATGAGTCACTCATGATGGTAACCCAACCTAAAAGACTGGAGATCCCAAGAATTAGGTTCAAAGGGTAATAACAAGTTGTGATGTGATAAGAGATGAACATGCTATTATAAGTCAAGAGGCATGATTCGATTAAAGGATGAGGTAATAGAAACTCTTAATGAGATCTATGCTCTATGTGGAGTGAAGTACCTAGCTACAGGAGTACTTCTGATAGACTCACCTATGTGAATGTGGAAGTGGGGCCGCTTCCTATGGAATCTTGGGCAGAATTCCTAGAGCGTTCACTATACTGGGATAGACGTGCAGGGCCATTAACGCACGGGCATTTGAAGAATACACCTATTGATAAGAGTGTGTGTGATTTTGATGTTAGAGATAGAGTTCAAGACTACGAGTCACTCTTGTTAAATCTAAATCCTAATCACTATGCAAAGGTTCAAGTCGGAAGACACCTCGGCTTATGCACAATCTTAATGAGGCGTTTGACGCTACTTCTGAAACATTTTTTAATTCAAGTGGGGGATTGTTGGAACTTGGAGTAATGAATTGAAAAAATTGGGAAGTCCCACATAGGAGAGAATAGACACTTTATGAGTGCTTATATATGTGGACCTCACCACTTTGGGGTGTGCCCCAAGGGGTAACCAGTTTTATGAACGGGAAAGGACGCACACAAAGTGACCACCACACAGAAATTTTAATTTAAACTGTGCTGTGCGACTTAGTCAGAGTCACTACTCCATCTGATCCGAAAATCCCTCAACGTGCGGATTACGGATTGAGTCAAACCACGATCTTTAAATCTATCTCCACGATCAACGATCCGGATCGGATTTTAATTTCGTGTTCAACAATCCAGTTTCGCCTATAAATTTGAAACTCCGCTTCAGTTTCAAACTGCACCTAACTCGACGCACTTACCGAGTACTCTCTTCTCCCTCCCGTTTTTATCTTCTTCCATCGTGTGCAAACAACGACCGGTTTTCCTAAACCGTATCTGCGAGTGGTTTAATACCATACTGAAGGTGTATCCTCTGTGAACGAATTTCCGCAGTGCAACGGAATTCGATTTTTCGTCTGAGCTGTTTTATCCTGGGGACGTCGTGGTTGTTAGCCTGCTTGCACCTTAGAGCAGTGCCGCGAAACGTCTTAAAGAAAGCGACCTAGTCCGCGACTCATCTCAGTAATTTCAATCGGTGATTTTCGATATTCAAATTTTTGATTTTCAAATACTTTCGAATTTCAGATCTAACACTATCAACCACGACGTCCCCAGGATAAAACAGCCCAGTCAATTCGAATTTCCGCTGTACTGCAGAAATCCGCTCAAAATATACACCTTCTGAAATATGGTTTTTAAAACCACTCGAAATATGGTTCTTAAAACCACTCGAACGTTGCACACTTTTAAACGGAAGAAATAAATGGAGAGAGAAGAGAAGGTACTCGGTAAGTGCGTCGAGTTTTCAGTCATTCTGATAGAGTAGTGACCAAGTAAACGCATAATTTAAATTTAAAATTAAAAAATTAATTTTTTGTTTACCAAAAAAGAAGTACACCACACAGCCCAGCCGGAAGGCGGCGTGCATGTGTGTGGTGGTCACTTTGTGTGCATCCTCTCCCTCTTATAAAAGTGGGTACTCCTTAGGGCACATTCCAAGGGGGTGAGCTCCACATATATAAATATTCTTAAAGTGTCTATTCTCTCCTATGTGAGACTTCCCAATTTTTTAATTCACTACTCCAAGTTTCAACAGGACCATTCGGATGGCTGAATTCTAATAGATTGTTTCTGATTCTCGTAGTTTCTGATTCTCGTAATCATTAGTATTACTAATTATGCAACTTTGCTTGGAAATAAAGGAATGTTAAAGGATGTCCAGTACTTGCCTTAGGTCAAATTAATTATTCGATGTCCGACAACAAGAGTATTATATGATGGGGAATGAGGGAAAGAGATTGTCTAGAAACATCAGTCCTCTTTTATTAGACTTGACAGCATATTCAAATCCAATGTAGTCGTCAACATTCACAATTATCTGCTATTATTATTTCAAAGTTAGTTTTTGCTGAGAATGGTTGCTGTACCATCATGACAAAGTTGTAACCAATCAACCAAAAGCAGAGAAACAAGTGAAACGGTAGCAACACTGTTCGGTGTTTGCACAATTGCACGTGTCATTATATTATATACAGAGAAGGAGGAAAAAAAAAAAAGGGCACGCATACACGAGGCAACGAGGACAAGTGAGCATGCTCATAACGATAGTGCAAACTGCAATGCATACAGGTACCATGTAAATTATTTAGGAAAAACTAAGCCAAAATGACTTTAATTAAAGTGAATAAGTATGCATATATATACTCACCCTTAAAAATTAGTGGGGTGGGATCATATGCACTTTAAATTGAGTTAAATATGGTTTACCAAAAAAAAAAATTGATTTAAATATGAATACACGTTACTTTGCTAGTTGTGAAGTAACAGCATATATAGTAAAGAATATAGGTACATTGGCAACGGTTAAAATGGAGATTCGGGGATTTCTGTCTTACTAGTATAAGCATATATATAGGTACATAAACCCCAATTCATATAGGTACAAAAACCTCATCTTGGATTTGAGATTTCTGGTATAAGCATCTAAATAATGATATAATTAATGTGCTGCACACATAATTTTATTTTAGGATGAACTGCTTTTTAATTCTAGTGTATTCTTTTTTTTAAGGAAACAAACTCATAACATTTCACTAAAAATCAATTCTTCAGTACAAGAAAGCATAAATTCAAAAACTTGGTGACTAGCATAAAAACGAGATACCCTTGTCAAAGCGTGGGCAACTCGATTAGCTTGTCTCCGAATGAAACTTATCCTAAAGTTGTCAAGTGGATTAATAAGGGAAGTACATTTGTGAATGATGCACCCAAACTCAGTATTGTTACTCCTCAGCCCTCTCATGGCTTCCACAACCATGATGCTATCAAGCTCAATAACTATGTTCTTCACATGAATTTCCTTCAACCAGGATAGTGCCTCCAGCAGACCAAAAGCATCGGCCTCATGAACCAGAGGCGTACCTTGAAACTGTGTTGTACGAGCTTTCACAAAAGCACCGTGATCATCGCGAATACAAATGCTGACGCCGAAACTATTGGAATCTGAAAACATGGCAGCATCTATATTGCACTTTAGTGTGCCCAGATCCGGTTTCTTCCAGCGAGTGATTGCCTCTGCATGTTGAATGTTGCTGCTATTGCTAACCTTCGTATGTGCTTGTAGCCAGTCCTGCAGCTGGTGCACCGCACGCCTCGCCGTCTCCAGCTTCGTCCTCATGGTATTCTCCTAGACTAGGCTATTCCTCCTCCACCAAATGCCCCAAATTCCCATGGCAACTAGAGCTCTCTGCTCCACGGCAAACTGAGTCAAGATAGTGCAGAGAATCTTGTTGAAACCCTCTGCCTCGTTAACATGCTGCTCCATGATGCTCCACAGCCCCATCTCCACCCAAACGTCCCTAGCTTGGTCGCACCCAAAAAATAAGTGCCACTCATTCTCTGGTAGCTGGTGACAATGTGGGCAGTCCCCATCGCACTCCACACCTCGCCGTATCAGCCGTTGCCGAATCGGCAACACCCCTCTGGCAGCTCTCCACATAAAGACTTTGACATGGTTTGGGACTTTCAACTTCCATAATGCTTTCCACTCGCCTGGAACCCTCAAATGTGTGTTATCAATCACGCATTCCATGAGATGGTGATATGCGGACCGAACCAAGAAGTTGTCATCGCGGCTGAGCCTCCACATCATTCTTTCGTGCGCACTGGTATAAGCTAGAGGAATTTTCAGGATCTCATTCACGTCTCGCGGCTGAAAAATCTGATTGACTAAAGATACATTCCAGCCCCCATGCTTCCCACTCACAAGATCAACAACTTTGACATTCTCCCAGCCTAGAGGGGGTTGGGTATTAACATAAGCATTTGTTTTGTCCCTAAGCCACGGTTGGTTCCAAACATTCACATTGTTGCCATCGCCAATCCTCCACCTCGTACCTTATCGAACCACTACCCAGGAAGAGTAGATGCTATGCCACACATAGCTTGGGTTATGGCCCAAGCAAGCCTCAAGGAACCCCGAATGCATGTATTATTTAGCTTTGAAAACTCTGAAAATTATAGCATCATGGTTGGTAAGTAATTTCCAACCCTGCTTCCTTAGCATGGCCAAGTTGAACCCGTGAAAATGACGAAAGCCCATCCCTCCGTACTCCTTCCTCATGGCAAGCCTTTTCCACCGTAACCAATTGATACCTCTCCGCGTTCCCCTATCCGTGCCCCACCAAAACGAATTTATCATCCTCTCTAGCTCCTCGCCAAGAGAAGTTAGTAAAAGGATGGTGCTCATGCAATACGTGGGAATGGATTGGGCCACTGATTTTATCAAAACTTCTCTACCCGCCTTTGAGAGATGGCATACCCAAATACTTGTCTGTGCCCAGGCACTCCATCACGCCTAGGATATTGGTAACGCTTTCCCGAATATTGGGTGGAGTGTTTCTACTATAGTAAATTTCTGACTTCTGTAAGTTGATTGCTTGCCCAGATGCTTTTTCATACATTGCCAGGATCGCCTTCATTTGGGTAGCTTCTCGATCATCTGCCCTGAAAAATAGAAAACAATCGTCAGCGAATAACAGGTGTGAGAGGGTGGAGGCCCCTCTACACACTCTAATGCCATGTATGTCTCCTCTCAATTCTGCCCTCCTGATGAGAGATGTTAGCCCCTCCGCACAGATAATAAAGAGGTAGGGAGATAAAGGGTTCCCTTGTCGCAGCCCTCTTCCAGGTGTTACATAACTTGCACTAGCACCATTCATAAGCACCGAGTATTGAACCGATTCCAGACACAGCCATCAAGTGCACCCATTTCTGATAGAATCCCATCTTAGCCAGGATACCTCTAAGATACCCCTAATCCACCCGATCATAGGCTTTACTAATGTCTATCTTCAACTCCACCTCACCTATCTTCCCGTTTACCTTACACTTCATATGATGGATAGTCTCCATAGCCACCACGACATTATCCAAAATAGAACACTCTGCAACAAAAGCGGACTGCTCCTGGGATATAATCCGGGGTAAGAGGGGTTTTAATCTATTTGCCAGAACTTTTGAGAGAATTTTGTACACCACATTGCATAGTGAGATTTGTCTCAGGTCTCTCATAGATGTGGGGTTCTCCTTCTTAGGAATTAACACAATATTAGTATCATTCAAAGTGGTAGGTAAACTACCATTCTGCAGCCAAGAGACACTGGCACTGACAATTTCATCCACACAAAGTTACATCATTGCACTGAGGAGTTGTAGAAAGCCGGATTAAGCCCATCTGGTCCAGGAGCTTTGTCTGAGTGCATACTAAATAAAGCACGGCGGAATCCTCAGCCGTGAAAGGGGCTATGAGCTCGTTATTATCATCCTCAATCACCCGCAAAGATACATTGCTTAGGACCGGCTCATACTCGCTATCACCCTCCACAAACAAATGCTCAAAATAGTTCCTAGCAACATCACATAGGCCCGGTTGGTCATTCACCACCGACCCATCTTCCTTCTCCAATTTCGCCACGGTATTAATCTTCTTCTTGGCTGAGGCTACGACGTGAAAAAACTTGGAGTTGGTGTCTCCATCTTTCAGCCAGTGAGCTTTGGCTCTCTGACTCCAGAACATGTCCTCTTGCTTCAACAACTCACGCAACTTGACATGCCACTCATTATACACCCTGACTTGCTCACTGTCACGGCCCTCCATGTATTTCTCCATTTCTCTCTTGCATTCATCTATGGCCCCCTTGAATCGAGTTCGGATCCTTATTCCCTACTCATCCAACTCCTCAGTGCAATGATGTAACTTTGCCAACAACACATTGGTTGAGTCATTGAGCCACCCTCTCTTCACTACATCATCGAGATCCGGCTCCTCAAGCCACAAGTTCTTAAACCATAAAACTCTAATGCCCTGCCTTCCTTCTCTCTCAAACAGCCGCAAGAGGATGGCAGAGTGATCAGACCTGTCAGCAATGGAGTTTTGAAATCAAAAATTAGGGAAAGCATCTAACCATACCTGAGTGGCCATGGCACAGTCCAGCCTCTCTTCAGTGGGAATCCCAGAGTTCCTACTTTGAACCCAGGTGAAAGGGTACCCTTCCATAGGAAGATCAATTAAACTACAATCCTGGATTGCCTCTTGAAAGCCTCTAATTCGCCACGACGAATTTAGGGGACCACGTTTATCATCATTATAATGACATTGAAGTCTCCCATAATACACCACGAGAGCGAGTTATCTTGAGCGGGAGTTCGGATCCTTATTCCCCACTCATCCAATGCATTCTCAGAAGTGTGAATTTTTTCAAGTAATATTTGTCCAGATGTCTGCAACTCCCTGATCTTGTGGAATCTCACATCAATATGCTTGGTTCTGGCATGATACACATGATTCTTTGCCAAGAAAATGACACTCTGACTATCACAACGCAACCGAACTCCACCTTGATCAATGCCCAACTCCTTCACTAGCCCTATAAGCCACAAGGCTTCCTTGGATGCTTCAGTTACTATCATATACTCAGCTTCAGTTGTGGACATTGCCACTATAGTCTGAACTGTCGATTTCCAACATATAGGCCCACCTGCAAGGGTGAAAACATACCCAGTCGTAGACATTCTGTTATCCAAATCACCGCCATAGTCTGAATCCACATACCCAACAACTGAAGGATCACTCTGCTGACTGCCAAACATAATACTATGACCTGTAGTGCCCCTTAAATATCTGAAAATCCACTTGACTGCCTCCCAATGCTGCTTACCTGGATTAAACATAAACTTGCAAACTTGGCTTACAACATGTGCCAAGTCAGGTCTAGTGCGAACCATAGCATACATCAAGCAACCAACTGCACTGGCATAGGGAACCTTCGGCATGTATTCGACTTCTGCCTCTGTCTTTGGACACTGTTCCACTGAGAGCTTAAAGTGATTCGCCAATGGGGTACTCACAGCCTTAGCATTGCTCATGTCAAATCTGTCTAACACCTTCTGAACATAGCCCTGTTGAGAGAGCCACAGTTTTCTTGCTCCCCTGTCCCTATGAATATCCATCTCAAGAATCTTCTTAGCAGCTCCCAAATCCTTCATGTCAAACTCCTTCCCTAGCAGGATTTTCAGCTCATTCACATCATGCAAACTGTTAGCCGCAATCAGCATATCATCAACATAAAGTAACAGAAAAATAAAAGAACCATCATCAGGGCTCTTCACATAAACACAACAATCATACTCACAACGCCTGTAGCCAATCTTAAGCATGTAAGAATCAAGGCGCTTGTACCACTGTCTTGGAGACTGCTTTAACCCATATAGAGAACGTTTCAATTTACAAACCAAATGGCCCTGTCCACTCGCTACGCTCCGCTCCGCTCGAGCATCAGCCTAACTTCCAGCAACAATATGAGCCAAAAGTGACTATTATCAATTTATCATATCATTTGACACAACAATGTTGATAGAAGTTCTTGAAACAATTAGTTCACCGACTGCATTGTTTTCGCAAAGCATGATACTAAGACCATCTCCGATAGATGGTTCTTAAGTGGTTCTTAAGAATAATAACTTGTTCTTATTTTTCACACTATTGAAGGTGGGTGATGTGAAGGATAGGATGGAAAATGGTTCTTCCAGAAGAACCGTCGAGAACCCTACCAACAGTAGAAAAAGTGAGGAAAAATCGAGGGAACCAACGACGGGAAAAGAGGCTGACATGCTGAGAGAGAAACAAGGGTTAAGAGAGAGAATTTTGGGTTATTATCAAAATTACTGTTGAAGTAATTTTGGGTTCAGAGTTCTTAAACATGACTTAGGATAGTGTGCCCCACAAAAACTCATTTAAGAATCGAATCTGTGTTCTATCTTACATTTGAGAATCGAAACTCATTTGGGATAGTGCATGTTGGAGTAGTGCAAACTGTTAGGAATTGGCTTTTGGTGACCCTTTCTGACCAATTGGTCACTCACTGCATGTGTGCAATCATGGCTAGCATTCGGACATTTCGTTATACCTTACATAATCATGCTCTCAACCACCGTGATTATTGATTCAAATTGAGTTGGCATCGACTTAATTAATCGAACCCTAACAGAAGTGTGTCAGATTGAGAAATAAGAAGGTTGATCTCAGCTGGTTCATTATTGTTTCAACTGAAGTCGGATTATTTGATGATAATTGAAAGAACAATTAAGCGAGCACAATGAAAATAACAGCTTAACTAACTAAACAAGTTGCAGCAAATGATTACATTTGCAAACCAAGAGATACATAACTTTTTTGGAGCAAGACTTTCTTCGATCGGTATACTTCCAAGTTCCAACCAAATTTTATTAAAATAATAATACTCATACATCACTCAGATACGAGAGTAGAGTTAGAATATAGGCTTAGATTCGATTTTCATAATGACAAGATGTTAAAATAATTAAAAAGAAAGTTCGACACAATCTCCAATCACTCAAAATAAAATGTTATAAATGACATTTTGCAATTCATGATACCCTGTAGGTGGCGGTAGGGGTCCAATGTTAGTTTTACTAGAAGTTTTATGCTTTTTCCTTCTTTATTTTCCTCTCTCTGATTTCAGCTGTTGGCAAAGTGTACGTGGCCTTCACATGGGAAAAGTTTTTGGACCACCAAAGAATTCACGGACCTTTTAGCCATTTGCGTAAGAAAGCACAGGCAGTAGACAACAATACTTGTTGATTTCCGTTTCTTTATATGGGGTCCATTTCTATCCCATCTTCACCCTTCACATTCTAACGGTTACCAAAAATTAACTCTTTGAGGCCTCCTAGGGGAATCAGGGCAACTGTCACTCACAGTAAAAATTAAAGAGAAATTTTCTTTTATTTATTTTAGGGGGTGGGGGGTTTTCAATTATAGACATCTATTCTATCTATTATTTTAATTAGAAAAGTTAACTACGGTAATAACACGTAGCGAAAGCTAATTCACCTGCTCAAAACTTTTTTTTTCACCCTTTTTCCTTCTCAGATGTGTTGTACATCCGAGAATCACGAATATCTCTAACCGGTTAAAAAAGGAAAAGGAACCACAGAAAAGAGAGAAGGGGAGGGGGGTTTAATACTGGCATGTTGCATACATGGCACTAACAGGAATTGATAAACAAGAAGTTGGGTTCCAATCTGTTTCAGAAAGATACAAGATGCCAGAGGAAGAAATTTCTCCTATAAATTACTCAAGTTTAAATCTCTCAGTTAGGTGTTCCCCAGTTCTTCTGAATTTCAAAGTAGTAACTCACATCCAAGTAGCATTTTCGATCATCGTCTACAAACTGAAGCAAGAAAATTGAGTTAATTTATCAAACTAGTAGTATTCACCCAAAGATTAAAGAAAAACAAATAATAGAGGCAACTTCTTAAGGTTGTTTTGAATATTTTACCTTTGTTCTTGCTGCATAGGTTCCCCTAGCAAACATGCCAGAAGGGGTAGTTTCTTCTTCCAATTCATATGTATATGGTTCCTGCTGGGGGCTAAAAGTTCCCAACATATTTTTTCTGCTGTCCACTGTTACAATAAATTCACAAATGCCATATAAATAAGATAACCAAGTAAGGAACTATGGATACTTAATTAAATTGGAATTCCCTAAAAAGATAATTTATTCAAAGTAAACACACAAAGCAGTCCTGTCCAGTCTCACCTCTAACCCCAGTTTTCCAAACAACATTGGTGTATTTGAGACCGGAAACGATGTTGTTGGAGACAGTGAAGGTGAATTTCATGCGGCATTGGCTTCCTTCCTTAAGGATGAAGAGACTCTTCTTAGGATCATTAGTAAATGGAATTGGCAGGGTGAGGTCAGGCCTTTCTGGGCATGTAATAGTGAGGCTTTGTATCTTCACTTCTGGGTCTTTGCTTTCTGGATTTCGAGCTCAATACAAGAGATTTCAGATTTTCAGGGCCTTCAAAAATTAATTAGCAGCTGAAATGAACCTTATTGGCTTATATTACATGCTCCCTCCGTTACCATATATAAGCAGCAAAATTTTCAAATTGTTGTTAATAAATTTAAGTAAAACTCAACTAATTTTACCTTATTAAATATAGTTAGCCCCAAATTATCCTCTATTAAATTTTAATTGTATTTTCCAGTGTGAGAAGAGAAGAGAGTTGTAACATTAATATTAAGGATAATTTAGGAAACACGATTTCTTTTTTCTTTTTTTTGAAATTTTAAAACCATTAAATGAACATGACCATTTTCTTAAGGGGTGTGTCTTGTCTGAATTTTGCTTATATATGGTAACAGATTATATACGGTAACGGAGGGAGTATGTTATGAGTATAAGCCTAAAGGGAGAACACATCCCAAAAGACTAGTCTATTAGGTGAGAGAACCCCCTAAGCTTATAAACCCCACTCGATAGGTGAGGCTCGTAATGTGGGACTCATAACAGAGTAACATTTTTTTTTAACAAGATGTCTATTGTCTACACCCTAAGCTTCTGTTTCCAAGAGACTAAACATTTTTCATTTAAAATTATCATCTTCAAAACAGCAGGTTTTTTTTTTTTACCATAAATGTCTACATTTAGTGTTTCAAAACAATGGTATATTTCGTTGAAAAACAAAAAAGGAAAAAAAAAAAAAAAGGCATTAAAGCTATGCTTTGATATTAGACAGAAACAAAAGGAAGAGAAGGACCATCTTCAGCAAGAACTTTCAACAAAGAGGTAATGTCCCAATCAGGTTAAATGCCACATTATCTCTCTCCGGCGAAATAAACATTACAGAATTGATTCAGAAGAGAAAAATTAACGAGTACCTCCAACAGCAGAGATATCAACACTTCCAAGAAGTTGCTCCTTCCATTTTCTCAAACTTTCATCGTCCTTTAAAATACAAATGAAAAAAGCTAGTTTTAATCAAAAGGGTAGTTGCAATTGCAAACTCAAGGGGTGTGAAGAAAAATTTCAAAAAAGAAAAAAAAAAGAAACTAACTTTATCTTTCTCAAGTTGTTCCTTGAGGGTGAATTGAGGGCCAAGATCCAATTCCCTGTCAGATTCCAACCTGGAGTCATCATCTTCCTCTGGTTCGGTTTCTTCGGCATCATCAGAGTTGTTGGGAGCATCATCTTCCTCTAAATGAGGGTTGTAAGAGACATCGTTGGTTGTGGAGGAGACAGCTCCCACGGCGGCAGACATTTTCAACCTCGGAATCAGAAGAGAATGAATGTGTGAACGAACGAACGAACAAACCCTGAAGGAACAAGAAAAGAAAAACACAAAGGAAGAGAAGAGAAAAGCCCCTTCCCTTGTTCCAAAGTTGGTTGGCGACTGGTGCTAAATTTAGAGCACTGTTTGTTTTGCTAAAGTTGGAAGAGAGCTTGGTTTGCTGTATCGTTCTCCTGGCAGTGGCCAATGGAATTTAAGATTGGCTTGTTGATACTATAACATGTATCTGTAATAACATGCATCTGTAATGTTATTACCATTGTTAGAGCATCTTTAATATAAAACAATTAAATGGGTTTCTTAAATTGCTTTTTGTGGGCCCATATTGCCACATAAGATTTAAGTAACCCATAAGCAACCCAACCACAATTTGTTCTAATGGTGGTTTCTTATAAACAACTCATCTTGACCTCACATGTTTATATTATTTTATTTTCACTTAATTTTTTATCCAAATTTAAATATTAATTCAATTATTTTAATTAATACATATAAAAATATTAAATATTAAAAAAATAGAAATTTTGTTTTAATTAATTTTTAGCATAATAAATTTAAAACAATAAGAAATACATAATATTAAATAATAAAAAACGATATGAAATACATAAAGATGAGAAGTACATAATATTACATTTTAACCGAAATACAAAATATTACATAAAAATTTAATTTTAGTTATTTTCATGTCCAAAATGCTCCCAAATATGCTCCACCAAGTCGGCTTGAAGTTGGCGGTGGTTTTGTCTTTCATGAACATGTGCTACTCTTTCAAACAATGTTGTAAAATTTGGATCGGGACCATACGATACTTCACCGTTGAGATATCATTATCCGTGTGGTCGTAATCAAAATTATCAAAGATACGTGTCTCGCTTCGCCTTCAACAATCATGTTATGCAATATGATGCATGCCAACATTATATGCTTCATTGTGTTCACGCGTCAAGAACGCTACTGACCACGTCTGATCGCGAATCGAGATTGGAGCACTCCAAATGCCCGTTCCACGTCCTTTCTTGCTGATTCTTGTCGTTGGGCAAATAGTTTTCTTTTTTCTCCTTGCGGCATTGGGATGGTCTTGACAAATGTAGCCCACTCGGGATAAATACCATCAGCTAGGTAGTACCCCATATGATATGGGGTTTTATTCACAGTGTATTGCACTGTGGGGGCTTGTCCGTTCAAAACGTCGTTAAACACATCAGATGTGTTTAACACATTAATGTCATTGTTAGAACCCGCAGTGCCAAAAAATGCATGCTAAATCCACAAGTCATGTGATGCCACGGCTTCAAGCATGATTGTGGGTTTGGCATGATCACCTCGACAAAATTGTCATTTCCACGCGACTGGGCAATTCTTCCACGCGACTGTGGGGGCTTGTCCGTTCAAAACGTCGTTAAACACATCAGATGTGTTTAACACATTAATGTCATTGTTAGAACCCGCAGTGCCAAAAAATGCATGCCAAATCCACAAGTCATGTGATGCCACGGCTTCAAGCATGATTGTGGGTTTGGCATGATCACCTCGACAAAATTGTCCTTTCCACGCGACTGGGCAATTCTTCCATTCCCAATGCATACAATCAATAGAACCCAACATACCTGGAAAGCCGCGTGCCTCCCCTATTTGTAGTAGGCGTGCAATGTCTTCATTGTTTGGCCTTCTCAGTGCATCGAGCACCAAATATCGCGACACACCCATTACAAATCTGTTTAAGCACTGCAATGTTGTACTTCCACCGATTCGACGATAGTCATCAACACTGCCAGCGGGTGATCCATATGCCAAGATATCTGAAGAAGCGGCACTTCTCGCAATGGTGAAAGGCCCTTCTACTAATCGCATCAATCCTTCTGCGGAAGTACTCGTCATGATTGCCAAGTGCTTCTACGATGCGAAGGAACACATGTCTTCGCATTCTAACCTTCGTCGAAATTGAGCCTCGTGTATACAGGATTTTTCGAGAAGTAGTCATTGAACAATCGGTTATGTCCTTCTTCACGACTCCGATCTATCACGTTCTTTTTCTTCTGCTTTGATGGTGTTGTCGGCTTGTTGTTGACTCTCGCGTACCAACCTTATGACCTCCTCTTCAGTGTTGTCCTCGAGGCATTCATCTACGATTTCGTTCCAGATTGTATCAAAGTTAGTGTTTGGATCCATTATATGGATGATATGAGAAGGTGAGAAATGAGAATAGAATGGTAAAAGATGAGAGAATAGGAGAAGATGAGAGAATGGGAGGAGATTGCACAATTTGGCTCTCTTATGTGAGGTATATATAGGCTAGTTCTACAACGGCTAGTTTTATAACGGCTAGTTTTATAACGGCTAGTTTTACAACGGCTAGTTTTACAACGGCTAGTTTTTTATAACGGCTAGTTTTTTAACGGCTAGTTTTATAACGGCTAGTTTTACAACGGCTAGTTTTACAACGGCTAGTTTTTTATAACGGCTAGTTTTTTACAACGGCTAGTTCTACAACGGCTAGTTTTATAACGGCTAGTTTTACAACGGCTAGTCGGCTAGTTTTTCATAACGGCTAGTTTTTTTTATAACGGTTAGTTTTTTTTTATAACGGCTAGTTTTTTTATAACGGCTAGTTTTTCATAAAGGCTAGTTTTTTTTTATAACGGCTAGTTTTTTTTATATCGGCTAGTTTTTCATAACGGCTAGTTTTTTTTATAACGGCTAGTTTTATAACGGCTAGTTTTTTTTATAACGGCTAGTTTTTTTATAACGGCTAGTTTTTATAACGGCTAGTTTTACAACAACCATATCTTGGATGAATAAGAATATATTTTCATAACTAGTACATAAACTTTCAAAGCATAAGCTACATAAGTCCTGCTAATTTCTTCTTAATAATTTCACAACAAAAATAATGATTTTCAAGTTGCGCATCATCCATCCCTGATACATCCTTCATGAGGATTTCATACAATGTTGGTATGCTCTCCGCCTCCTTTACCTTGCACTTTGCCTCCTTTACCTTGCACTCAGCCTCCTTTGCCTTGCTAGCTGCCATAATTGCCTCGCTCTCTGCAAGCTTTGCCTCAGCTATTTTTGTCATGGCAATATTTTTTACAGATATAGCAGCTTCCATGGCAGTCAAATCTACAACGGGTGTTGCCGGTTTTGCTATTTTCTTGCTCTTCCTTTTTGCTGCCTTTTGTCCAATTGGGCGATCTGTTGGGATTGATGAGTCATATTCTTCACAACTAATTGGCGTTTCTGGATTCGATGACGATGAGTACGTCTGATCACCTGTCTTTGATCTCTTTGAAGAGTTGTTCATCGATTCTCCCTTCCATTTAGGCTCACTTCTCAATAACCTCCATGCATGCTCAAATTTGAAACGCTCCTTTGCTATTTGAGAATAAAGCTTAAACGCCTCAGCCATGACATCATTCTCTGATTTACCGCTTGTGTTGTCTCTAATGACTATTTTGCAAAGACCCGCAAAACTTTTGTCTTGAAGCATTCATCTTATGCCATCGAGATTTCAGGGAACCCGCCTCCTCTCTATAAGCGCCCGCGATAGTTGTTATAGTTATCTCTTATTCTTGCCCAAAGCTATCTCGCTTTTGGTCAACTCCCACGATTGGATCTTTTGAAATGTTGAGCCATGTCTGAATAAGCAACTCGTCTTCTGGTGATTCGAACCTGATACGTTTGTTCTTCTTAGTAGTACCCTCTTCTTCTTCATTGAGCGTAATGTTTTCCAATTGAGTGGAGAACTGTGGGACTTGAGACTCGGAGATGGCCCCGATTGGTGATTCCGGTTCATTGTTAGGAGACTCCATGTTGCTGCTGGTACCCATTGGAGGCCTAAACCACATGGTGGGATTGGGCGGTTGTTGTGGTGGATACATAAACTGGTGGGGATTTTGAGAATTGTTGCCGGTAGGGGGTTGATTTTGCAAGTAGTTCATATAGGCTTGATATTGGGGATTTTGAGAATTGTCGCCGGTAGGGGGTTGATTTTGCAAGTAGTTCATATAGGCTCGATATTGGGGATTTTGAAAATTGTCGCCAGAAGGGGGTTGGTTTTGCAAAAAATTCATGTAGGCCATATATTGAAGATGATTGGGATCCATTTGACGGAAAATAAACAAGACTAAGACTTGATAACAACAACAAAAATAGAAGTGAAAGATGACAAAATGGATGTAAAATGAAGTGAATAACCCTACACATTTATATATTAGACCAAATTATGGCCGTTGCATTTGTGAGTAACGGCTCAATTTCACCAACGGAACTTTTTTTTAAGACTGTTGAACGGCTCTATTTTGTGCAACAACAGATTTTTTTAGCTGTTTTGTTTTTATTTTTAATCACAAATTGGGTCAACTGGTCAAATTGGGTCCATTGGTCTATTTGTTCGAGACCCTTCCACTCGCCTCTCGTCTGGTCTCTGCACGCTTCATCTTCTCTCGTTCCAGACCCTTCCATTCTTCTCTCGTTCCAGACCCTTCCAGATCTAGGCATGCTTCATCTACCTCATCTGCCTCCGTTGCGCCCCATCTTCTTGCCTCAGCTATCTGCTTCATCACCCTCGGCTCCTCTCCCTCCGTTTCTCCCCATCTCCCTCGACGCCTCTCCCTTCATTTCACCCCCTCTCCCTCGGCCTCATCGCCCTACCTTCTGCTTCCCTTCCAGATCTAGTCATCCCTCATCTCCCCCATCATGTAAGCAAGCTTCTCCAGATGCTTCATCTCCCTCATCTCCCTCCGTTGCGCCCCATCTCCCTCGGCCTCATCTTCTTGCCTCAGCTATCTGCTTCATCACCCTCGGCTCCTCTCCCTCCGTTTCGCCCCATCTCCCTCAATGCCTCTCCCTTCATTTCACCCCCTCTCCCTCCGTCACGGCACGGCGAGACACGGGACGCCTCGGCTCCTTCCAGATCTGGATTTTTTTTTTTGGGTTACATCCAAGAATGTTGGTTCTGGTCCGGTTCTATGTACTGTTTTAAAATTTTTTTCACCAAATTCTGATTTGTTGAATTATTGTTGATTCTTCTACACTAATTCTGGCTATACTTTCTGGTTTGGGAAGAATCTGTTTTTCTCCCACTTCTTTTAACTGTATTTTTGGTGAGAATGTGAGAGAAAGAATGAATATTTAATGGGAAAACACCGTTCGCCACAGAAATATCGTTCACTAAATTTTAGCTTCTATTGCTTCCACGTCGACCATCTCCATCACTGGTCAATTAAAAGAAACGGAAACTAAATTAAGAAACGCTCTAAAATAATAGCGTTAAAGATGCTCTTACAGCCTGCTCAAAGGCATCGCCACGTCAGCTAATCAAGAATTAAAATAATGGAATAATCACTTCTTTTTTATTTTATATAAATAAATAAATAAATAATTTATTTTGAAAAAATTAGTCTTTAAAAATAGTTTAGATTTAATTATGCACGATACAAGCTGGAAACTTTATTCCACTACATCTTAAATGTCCATTTAAAATTGTTACTTCAAATTAATTGTATAAATCATTAATAAATGTTAAAATATATATTTTACTTTTCTGATTAAAAGTGAATAAGATGCCATAACAATTAATTGAAAATTAAGATAAAAGATATGACCAAATAGAAAGTAAATAAATTATTGAAAGGCCCTTACTATCAGCACCTCATTTTTATCCAACCGCACACGGCACACCTTGCCCCCTTTTTAATTTCCAAATAAACTTCTGCCTCTTTTTGTTGTTGACACTTGACATGGTGCCAGGGGAAAAATGGTGCACTTGCGAGCTTCAGTACTCCAACAATTGTCACAATCAAATGACAATGACAAATGCAAGAAATTTCTTCACCAGAATTGACAAACTTTGAAATTGGCTCCACAACAGTAGGAATATGAGCAAAGATACTAGGGTTCCCTGCCTCCCGCAATCCACAACCCATCATGGCTCATGTTATCAATTTCATCAAAAGTAGCATTGACTGTAAAGTTGTGCTCAACTATCACAGTACTAGCTTGAAACTAGCCAAATTGCATGACTCAGCGTTTTACCATACATAGGTGGTGTTTAGCTTGGACCCGTCGATGAATTTGTCCATCATGGACCAATCGAGTTTTAGATGTTGATATAATATTAAAGAATTCCAATGTTCATGTGGAGATTTGTGTGCCTTTAAAATCAGTTTAGAGGGTCTTTGAAGTGCATAGAAGTGATTCGGTTCAGCTGGGAATCGATTCATCCTTCTTAGGAATCGATTCATGCTTTTAATCATTCTGGAAGTTGAATAGTATCAGGTGGGAATCGATTCCCTGTTGCAGCTCATGTCCGTGAATTGATACAGGCCACTGGGAGTTGATACCATGAATCGATTCATTCATTAAAGTCCTGGAACTGAAACTGTTTCATGTGAATCGATTCACTCATGTAAAAATGCAGCTATAAATACCAGATCGTGCAGAATGCGAGTAAGAACCTTTTGGAACTCGAGTGAGGTGATTTTGGGAGCGATTAGGGTTTGGGAAACACCTTGGGGCTTAGGATTTCTTGGAGGAAGGATTCAATCTTTCTCTATTGAATCTTGAGTGTATCATTTGAGGGAATGAGAGGTTGGGATTGTCAGAGCTCTAGGGATTGTTCATCTTGAACAATTGGAAGGGGGTTCTGAAGAACAATTGTATTTCTCATTTGTAAAGACTCAAAGATAGTGGAATGGAGAGCTGCTCTCTCTCGCAAATGTAGGTCATCTTTTTGGGACCGAACTGCGTCATCAATCCGGTGTCATTTCCTCTACTCTCTTATCTTTGTTGTTTGATTTTATTGGGGCTGTTTACTTGCACATAGAATTGTTTGATTCTTGTCTTGGTTGATTCTTTGATTGCTTGGACTGTTTGGTTTGGTTTGCCTTTGATATTTGTTCCATATTCTTGTTGAATTCACAACAAGTGGCGCCGTCTGTGGGGAAAGGAACAAATCTTTCAATTGTGCACCATGTGTACTAATGGGATATCGAGAAATTTTCTGGAAATAATGATTTCAGTCTGTGGAAAGTGAAGATGGAAGCGATCTTAATTCAACAGAAATGTATGGATGCCTTAAAGGGTGAGGCAAGGATGTCGCCCACCCTATCTCAAACGGAGAAGACGGAGATGATAGATAAGGCAAGAAGTGCCATTATCTTGTGTCTAGGAGTCAAGGTTTTGAGGAAAGTCGCACGGGAGAAGACAGCGGCGAAAATGTGGACAAAACTAGAATGGTGGAGTCAAAATCTATTGTGGAGCAATTGATGGAATTCAACAAAATTACTGATGACCTACAAATATTGAAGTTAATCTTGATGACGAGGATAAAGCTCTACTCTTATTGAGTTTGTTGCCTAAATCTTTTGAGCACTTCAAGGATGCACTCCTTTATGGGAAGGAGTCTACTATTACCTTGGAGGAGGTTTAATCATCCATTAGGATCAGGGAGCTAACTAAGCTCCAAGACTTGAAGGTGGAAGATAGTGGGGAAGGCTTGAGTGTCTCAAGAGGAAGAAGTGAGAGTATAGGAAATGGAAAAGGGAAGAAATCTAGGTCTAAATCCAAGTCAAAGGGGAACAATAAAGCTAAGTTCAAATGCTTTAATTGTCACAAGACCGATCACTTTAAGAAGGATTGTAACACCCCGTTTTCGGAGCGCTACTGTGCAACCCAATCTAATGCTGAAAACATTTGATGTTTGTATGCTTTCAGTTAAAAAGTACTCTTCTATATTTCACAATGGAAAATAGGAGATTTTTTTTTCTTTTTTCTTTCCTTGAAACCCTTTTCAAAATTGAGACATAAAGAGTACTGCAATTTTCTAAATGATGCCAAATCAGTCTTTTGCAAATATCAGAGTATATCACATCACAATTAATGATTCAGATCACATAAGACATAACATTATCATTTCGCACTGAGGCGAGTTTTTCGAAGAGTGTAATTACAAGGCAATACGTAATTACGCAAATAATCGAAACAAAACCCTAAGTTAAGCTAGCCAACAACTATAACTCTTACAGAGAGACAGTTCAGCAAGATCCAAACACAAAGCACTCAGAGGAATCTTCCTCCACTGGCTCATTCTTCAACGCCCCTGGAAAGGCGAAACTACAACAGCTATGGAACTCCATCTGGAAGTGACATCCATAAGGATGTCTAATCCAACAACAGTGCAAGGGTAAATTCTTTGTCCACGAGTTTATCATAGGCTATGTCGCATACAAACAATATACATATATAATACAACAACATGCCTTTATATACATATACATACTTAATAGATCGCACGCTTCATCATGACATATCAAGCATTGCATGTGATCAAACAAATCAACCAACAAATCAACAATCAAGTCACCACAACATCAAACCATTGCATGTGAGCAGACAATTCTATCAACAGATCAATGATCAAGTCATCACATAACAAATTCATCAACAATTCATCACATGTCAATATGTGGTTAGCCATGCATACCAATTCATTATGAACGAGTTTGTGTATACACTTGTAGCTTTAAACATGGTCAACAGTGACGAGAAACTTTATTTCCCAACGTCCGAATCAAATTCCCCTACCAAGGGTATAGCCATGCATTAGGCTTTGCTACCAGATTGGCAATGAAGTGACAACTCGTCCTTTTGAAGTCCTTAAGACAATCAAATGCTCCGAGTGTCGATGCTCAATGGTCAGTATGCATCCAAACGAATTCTTTGATATGGCTCACTCACCGTAAGGAGCGTCTTTGATATGTTTTAATTAATCAATGCGGATCGACGATACCTCAACTCACTCAGTTTAGTGAATTTCAAATCTCAATTTACTTAGAGTTCAACATAGGACACAAAGTCCAGGTGTTCAATTACGGAACGTTAGTCTCAATCTTAGATTGAAGTTTTAGGCACATAATGCGGAACACTAGGCTCAATCCTTAGGTTGAGATACTAGGCACGTCATATGGAACACTAGATCCAATCCTTGATCAACATAATATGCACGTAACAAGGACGTAAAGTCCCAGCACAGGACACATAGCCCATATGTTCAATAGGAACACTAGGTTCCCTACATGTTATTCTTTCAAAATCTCGATCTTTGAAATCTCTTTGTCAGTTCTGGTCTCTCTTTTATACACTATTGTATCTGAAAATACTTTTTAGCACTAGGTCGTTAAAACCCTAGTTGTGCTAAACAATCCATTAGGGAAAATTCCCAGGAAAGAGAGGCGGTGCGAACACTCTTAATAACCAAGTATTTCCTAGCCAGAATTTTCCAGACGCATCATTTAACTCAACCGTTTTCGCAAATCACATTGTTTACTCAAGTTTTTCCTACTATTGATTCACTGAAAATTCTTTGCAAGCTTTGGCTAGTTATACTAAAACCCTCATGCTTACTTTTAAGTCAAAATGCTCTTAACAATTTATTTACGAAATCATAATTCAGCTTGTGAAATCGCATCAGATTTACCGTTTGTAAATCGCCAACCCAATAACAGTCGATCAACGCATTATTAATTAATCCATTATCATCAATAATATTTTTCATATTCCAATCAATATCAAGTTCTAATTAAATCAAACATGATTTAAGGCAAACAATACAAATTACTAATGCCACGTAGGGCCAAGAACATACTGCAGCATTTCAGACAGCATATAACAATTCAGTATGCTACAACATGCTACAGCATTCCAAACAACACATAGTGATACTACAAGTACTACCACACAATTAATCAAACAATCAAACCAAACAACACACAAGGCGAAAAGCCCAAACTCATTATATAAGAATTTCCCTTACCTTGGGCGCTTTAACAATCCAAGCAAGGTAATTCCAAACTATCGTCAAGTCGAACCTCGCGCGAACCTTAAGCATGAACCTTAACAATACAAACTTAATACAATTAGAACCCGAAAATACAAGTCCTAACACCCTAGGACAGCCACAGTTTGGGTCCCTAAAAGGCCAAAGAGTTACTCACTTAATCTCAATTGAATCACACCTAGTCATATGTCATGAATCAAGTCTAAGTTATACAAGTTTTGAAACTTTTTCAAACACTACACACTTAGAAAAATACCTAACCCAAAATTTATCAATTGGAATAGTGTTTTACCACTTTGAATAGTGTTTTCCCAACTTTGAACCACTTTCTAAAACACTAAACATGTCACTAAATTTTAGAAACAATTTCATTACAAGTTCAAAACAATTCTTGAAACATAAACTAAATCTTTTCCCAAAATCATGTTTCTTTGAAAAGCTTTGCTAAATCAAATCATCAACCATTTTTTTACAACTATTTTAGGCCTAAAATAAATTTAATATCATGTTCCAAAACACCATAAGGCCCACGGTTTTAAGGCTTCAAATACAACTCTAAGTTTTCAAACCTTTTAACATCAAAATCTTACAAACTTTGCTTAATCAAAACTTCTTATCATAAGAAAATTTCTTTGCCACTTTAATACAATTAGAACCAAGTTAAAACTCACTCAAATCATGATCATAAGCCACTGTTTTTACAACCCCAAAACAGCTCCAAATTTATTTTATTTCAAACTATTTTTCAAAGCTTTAAGCATATAAATCCTTGTAGATTTAAAGTCCTAATCAAAAACCAACTTCCAAATCACTTTGATACACTTTAGAACAAATCAAAACATCATCAAAACCTTGCAAAACAGCCACGGTCTCCAGCCCCAAAAACCAAATCATTTAATTTCTCAAAACTTGTTAAATATGCATATATGACTAGATTAAGTGTACCAAAGCAAAACCCCCAAATATCTAACTCCAAAACCACCAAAATTAAGTCAAGATCAAGCCCCCTAACAGCTCAATGAATTTGGCCTGAACAAAAAGTTGGGTTCTTCAATTTTTAAATAGATCAAACAAGCTTAATCAAGAAGGAAAACAAGGGTTTATAAGACTAATCATGCATTTCTAACCAAAACAAACACTTTTACCTAAAAACAACTCCTAAAACCTTCAAAACCCTAATCATGGAACTGAAGAGAGATGAGAGAAGGATCATGGAACTTACCAAGAATTTTAGGAGTGATGGAACAAGGATTAAGAACAAAGAAAGAAAATTGAACTCAAAATGAGAAGTTTCTTCAAGTTTCCTCACACTTTCTCTCTCTAACTTCTCTCTAGTTTTTTTCACCACCCAAGCATCAAGGAGAAAATGTGAAGGGCTGATCTCTTATTTATAGAGGTTACAAGGGACAAGGAAGGGAATAAATTTGCTCATTTAGTTGGAAACTAACCAAATAATTAGAAACTAACTTAACAAACTAATTATTAATTACTCCATTAAACAATCAAAAAGCCTCATTCAAAATGGTAGGCTACCAGCACATGGCTGGCCTCCCATTGGTCCATGTGTGGCCGTCATTCTTGCTCACCAAGCAAGGACGTCGCTACGACGCGTTATCGATCAATCGGGTCTGCGGTATTACGCGTACATTAGGTTTTTTTAACCAAAAACTCCAAAAATAATTCTAATAAATTATTCTATAATCAAAAATTATTAATCAACCAAAATGTCCCTAAAAATATTAGAAGTATTTATATAAATATCGTTTTCTCGATTTACGAGCTAAAATGCTACCATAATGCAGTTCTGGGCATAGACAATACACTAAATATTTTCTGATGCCCAAAAATTTCAGAAAAATTTCCAATAAAACCTAAATAATAGACAATGCTAAGATCTCAAATTTTATAAAATTTGGATCACGTTTGGGCATGTTTCAGTTAGAAACTCTCCCAATACCCTAGTTGCGGCAGAATTCAAAACAATTGTCGCAGCGCAATAAAAACTGTAAATTAGTGAGGATCACTAATTTTAATTTCTCTTGTCATCTAAATATTATTCAAACAATAAAATTATCAAGAAAAAATCATTAAAAATAAAAGTCATATTAAATATGACATAAAACAGACAATTTAACAAGTAACTAAACAATGAAAATTCAAACTATGACTTAAAAATATCTATTAAGTCCTAAAATTATTTTTTATTCAATAAAATAATTTTATTTAATCAAACAATAATTTTTCACATTTTTCAAGATTAATTCATATTAAAAACAATATACGTCTACACTGTCTCTTAATCTGAATTAATTAATAAAATAGTAAATTGTTTACAATAAATCTTTATAGTTCTTCGTACTTTTAACAAACCATTAAGATGATCAATCTCT
Source organism: Calophaca sinica (assembly GCA_037113605.1). Lineage (NCBI taxonomy): Eukaryota > Viridiplantae > Streptophyta > Magnoliopsida > Fabales > Fabaceae > Calophaca > Calophaca sinica. The sequence continues at coordinate 42,105,740 of CM073735.1, forward strand.
ATGATTTATTTTTAAGTAGTCGAAAACTGTAAAATAATTTCCATAAAAATTGGGATGTTACAGATTGTCCCGGGAAGGGGGCAAGGGTGATTCCGTGGAGGTTGCAATTGCTTCGGAGGATGGTTACGAGAGTGCGGGGGCGCTAGTGGTGACGAGTTTGGAAACGGAAAAGAATTGGGTCATGGACTTCGGGTGTTCTTATCACATGTGTCCAAGGAAGGAATATTTTGAAACTTTGGAGCTTAAAGAAGGTGGAGTCGTTCGCCTTGGCAACAACAAAGCGTGCAAAGTTCAAGGTATGGGTTCAATTCGTCTTAAGATGTATGACAACCGCGAATTCCTTTTACAAGATGTGAGGTATGTTCCTGAACTCAAACGAAATTTACTTTCTATAAGCATGTTTGATGGTCTAGGCTATAGCACTAGAATTGAGCATGGTAGGATTAAAATTTCGCATGGTGCATTGATAATAGCTAAGGGGACTAAAATGTGTGGTTTGTACATATTAGATGGTTCAACTATTATTGCATATGCATCATTAGCTAGCCAAACTTCGCATGTTAAAACCAAACTATGGCATCTTAGGCTAGGGCATGTTAGTGAGAAGGGTTTAGTCGAGCTAGCTAAACAAGGTTTACTAGGTGGTGATAAATTGGATAAGCTAGAATTTTGTAATAATTGCATACTAGGCAAACAACATAGGGTTAAGTTTGGAAGTGGCATGCATCATTCTAGTAAACTTTTTGAGTATGTTCACTCGGATCTTTGGGGTCCTTCAAGAGCGACAACTCATGGAGGGGGTTCCTATTTTCTCACCATAATTAATGATTTCTCTAGAAGAGTGTGGGTCTACATTTGAAAAGCAAAAGTGACACCTTTGAAAAATTTAAGGAATGGCACACTCTTATAGAAAATCAGATAGGATCTAAATTGAAAGTGTTAAGGACTGACAATGGCCTGGAGTTTGTTTCAGAGCAGTTTAATGAGTTTTGCAGAAAACAAGAAATTAAGAGGCATAGGACCGTGGCAAGAACACCGCAACAAAATGGCCTAGCGGAACGCATGAACAGGACCATCTTGGAGCAGGTGAGGAGTATGCTTTTGGGAGCTGGGTTACCTAAGAGTTTCTGGGGTGAGGTTGTGAGTACTACAGCATACTTGATCAACAGATATCCATCAACGGCGTTAGACTTCAAGACACCTATGGAGATTTGGAGTGGGAAACCGATAGACTACTCCAAGTTGAAGGTTTTCAGAGCTTTGGCGTTTGCGCATATCAAGCAAGACAAGCTTGATACTAGGGCTGTGAAATGTGTCTTCATCGGATATCTGGAGGGTGTGAAGGGATACAAGTTGTGGAAATTGGAATCTGGAGGGTCAAAGGTTATCATAAGCAGGGATGTCACTTTCGATGAGACCCGCATGGGGATGACGTGCAAATACCTGGAGGATAGTGGCTCAGAAGCGGAGGTGGAGAAAACACAGTTTGAAGTGGAGTCTACCACTATTGAGACTAGGGATGACAGGGAGGATGGTCCTCCACTGTCAAGTTCTAGAGGAAGACAACAAACAGTGGATCCTAACTATCAGTTGGCAAGAGATAGAGAAAGGAGGGAAACTGTGACACCGAAGAGATACGGGTATGCTGATCTTGTTTGTTATGCTTTGTTTGTGACTGAAGAGGTTCAGGACTCAGGACCAAGGGACTTTAGGGAAGCAATTGGAAGCATGGAGAGTCAGAAACGGTTGAAGGCAATGAATGAAGGTGTGAATTCATTGGAGAAGAACTGGACTTGGAGGCTTGTGGATCTACCGAAAAAGCAAAGGGTAGTTGGATACAAGTGGAACTTCATGAAGACGGAAGGTATTCCGAAGTTTGAAGAACCAAGGTACAAGGAGAGGCTTGTGTATAAAGTCAATCTTGAGTTAGAGATTGTGAATGATATTCAAAAGGCAAGTTCTAGCAAGAAGGAGATTGGTATGCTCAAGGGGAATTTAGCTTCTATATTTGAGATGAAGAATCTCAGCATTATGGAAAGGACTCTTGGAACGAATATTGTGAGGAACCGGAAAAGGAGGTATGGCTCTTTGAAAGGCGGTTTGAAGCATGTGAAGACAACTCAAGGTGAAGTGGCAAAGAAGGATATGATTGGTGACTTAGGGATTACGCATGGTTGTGAGAAATTCACCAAGTATCTTCCTAGATCAAGGTTCAAGGATCACTTGGACTTGATCAATTGCATTGAGACGTAATTCCATATTTTTTTGGAGAGAGCAGCAAGTGGTTGATGGGTAATTGTTGATCATCACCACTGATTTGAAGTCAAGGTGGAAAATTGTGTAAATTTTTGTGCCTTTAAAATCAGTTTGGAGGGTCTTTGAAGTGCATAAAAGTGATTCGGTTCAGCTGGGAATCGATTCATCCTTCCTAGGAATCGATTCATGCTTTTAATCACTCTGGGAGTCAAATGGTATCAGGTGGGAATCGATTCCCTGTTGCAGTTCATGTCCGTGAATCGATACATGCCACTGGGAGTTTATACCATGAATTGATTCATTCATTAAAGTCCTGGAACTGAAACTGTTTCATGTGAATCGATTCACATGTAATGAGTGAATTGATTCACTCATGTAAAAACGCAGCTATAAATACCAGATCGTGCAGAATGCGAGTAAGAACCTTTTGGAACTCGAGTGAGGCGATTTTGGGAGCGATTAGGGTTTGGAAAACACATTGTAAACACCTTGGGGCTTAGGATTTCTTGGAGGAAGGATTCGATCTTTCTCTATTGAATTTTGAGTGTATCATTTGAGGGATTGAGAGGTTGGGATTGTGAGAGCTCTAGGGATTGTTCATCTTGAACAATTGGAAGGGGGTTCTGAAGAACAATTGTATTTCTCATTTATAAAGACTCAAAGATAGTGGAATGGAGAGCTGCTCTCTCCCGCAGATGTAGGTCATCTTTTTGGGACGGAACTGCATCATCAATCCGATATTATTTCCTCTACTCTCTTATCTTTGTTGTTTGATTTTATTAGGGCTGTTTACTTGCACATAGAATTGTTTGATTCTTGTCTTGGTTGATTCTTTGATTGCTGTTTGGTTTGGTTTGTCTTTGATATTTGTTCCATATTCTTGTTGAATTCACAACAGTTTAGGATATTAGATGGGAAACCTTTCACTAAAGTTTTATGTGCCAATAATGATATTTGCTTAAAAGGGCCTATGTAAGGAAAAAATTATAAATGTTGTGCAAAGTATACAACCATTAAGTTGGCTATTAACAGCAGCAGTTAAAGTTGGCTTTGAACGGCACCGAAATTGGAAACAAGTGGATTACATTTTTTATCCCTCGTTGTGGTTAAAGTTCTGATTTTTTTCCAAGCAAAACTCATGCCATCCATTGTTGAGATTAAAGTTTGCGATTTTTATTGACTACTACCTTCGTCCCTAAATATCAGTTTCGGTTGACTAAAACACACAAATTAAAAAAAAATAGTTAACTCATTTAATTTGTCTATAATGTGTACTGTTTGTCCAAAACTATCATTCAATTACTGACTTAAGAGGGATAAATAGTCATCTCATTTATTATTCACTACAAAAAAATAATGTAAATTAATTAGGGATATTCTTGTAAAAAATAATTAATATATCTAGTAATTTTGAAAGCCACATATAAAAAGGGACAATTTTTTTTTTAAATGAGGCTTATATTTAGAGAAGGAGGTAGTAGTTATTATACCATGAATTTTTTTGATGGATAGTTTTATATTGTAAAATATAAATGTTACAAAGATCTTAATAAATTAATTATAATTAGATACAAATTATCTCTAAAACCAAACGGTAACATGGATTATCTCCAAATATCCAAACCCAAGTCTATGATAAAATGCCATAGTTTGTCAAAAAAAATGCCATAGTCAGGGGCAGACCTACTTGAACTTGAGGGTGTGTACTTGCACACCCTAAAATTTTAGAAATAATACTTATCTCCTTGTATAGTTTTTATTTTGATCCCTCTCACTCTAATAATTTGCACCCATTGCCCTGATTTTTCATCTCATAACTCGACTCTCTCATCTCTCTCTCAAAACACAACTCTCTCTATCGACACCCACTGCCAACACTCGACTGTCTAATAACTTATATTGAGAAATATGTGTTTAAGAACATTGAAAATGAGTTTATAATTAAATGATTTCAAAACATGAAAACGTATAGAGGACAATTATAAGTATGCATGTAATTTATTTGATTAAATATATTAAAATTTCATGATTTTAAAATTTAGTCTTTATTTCTGATAATAATTATTAATTAAAGTTAAATAGTTTGACCTGCTGACTCAAGGTCCTGGATACGCTACTGGTAGGGATGGAAGTAGGTTGGGTCGAACTAGGCTTTTTAAGGCCTAAGTTTTACTTGTTCCAAAAATTCAAGACCTAAGCTTGCCCGGTTACTTGTCATTGGCTTTTTTTAAGCCCAGTTTGATCTGTTTGAAAGTCTGATTTGGCGTATTAGCCTATTTAAAGACCTGTTACCTGACTTATGTCTAAATAAGTTAAAAGATTAGTAGGCTAACAAGGATAAACTTTATGCATGTTAAACTATAAATTATAAAAAAAACTAAACCACTACTACCCGAAAGCATGAAACATAAGAGTGAGAATAGATTATGCTTGGATAAGTTTTCGAAGATTGAGACTGTCTTGCTTATTCAAATCTTTCATGTAGGTCAATATGATCAAATCTTTAAAAGTGTAAATAAATATTTAATTTTAACGCATTATAAAAATAATTATTTTTATAGTAGTAACAGTACAAAACATGTAGGTTTCAAAAAAAAATTACAAAATATGTTATAATCTCTCGGGTCATTTTTATAAGAAACAAAATGCTACTTTTTCTTAGTTCTAATTATAAGAAACAACATCAGTTATTAAATGTTATTTTTTTATTTATACCCTTATTTATAGTGAGATTTATATTAATGAGATAATTTATTTTCTATGCAAGTTAGTTGGTTCATAAAAAAGGTATTTTTGGAAAAAATTTAAATCTTTAAGAGTATTAATTAGAAAAAACTATTTTCGATGCATTTTTTGGTATGTGTGAATTAAGATTTTGTTCCTTATAATAAGGACCAAATGGAATATTATTTATATTTATTTAAATAGGTCGGCCTGTTAGGCCTAAAAGATTTTTTAGATGGCCTAAAGTGTGACCTTTTTAACTAAATAGGTTTTTCAAAAAGTCTTAACCATATTTATTTAAGAATAAATCTGGTCTGACCTGAGCCTGATATAGGTCGAGCTATAGCCCCTGTCGGGCTAATTATTTTCACCCCTAGCTGCTGGCCATAGCAATAGCACAATAATTTGATAATGCTGCAATAGAAACAAACACACAGACCATTTTAATCCTAATGGAAATTTGAAAACAAAATGCAAGTACTCAACTGTTGTGATATCCTCATCTTTATTAAGGAGACATTATGATTAATCCCGATGGAAATTTGAAAACAAAACGCAAGTACTCAACTGTTGTGATATCCTCATCTCTATTAAGGAGACATTATGAAGGTCAACCGTCAAACACAAGTATGTTGCTGTGTTTTGTTTTCCGTTTAATGACAAAAAAAAGGTTTTTATTATCGGAGAATCCAACCCTTGCAAAAAAAAAAAAAAAAAAACAGAGAACACAGGTTAAAGTGTGGCAAGAAATGAATTTTAACAAACTTTGGGGTGACCTTTATAGTTATTCAATAAACCAGTTGAAACTGCTGACTGCCAGTATTTTTAATGTGTCCATGATGGACAAATTTATAGACGGGTCCAGGCTAGATGTCACGGCATACATATACACACACAAAAACTTACTAAGAGTATGTTTGGAACTACAATTTTGGGAATTGGTTGATTACATTTCTAAGTGAGCTTTTTCTTTCCTTTTAAAATTATAAAATGAGATCTGATTTAATTTTGAAATCCTTTTGATTTTAGTTGTGTAAATGCAAAAACTTCATTCATCCATAAAAATTTTGAAAAACACGAAAACTAACTAGCGAATCAATTCATTACTTATATACTTTACAACGAGTGTAACGTTCTATCTAACGATGAACCATAATCAAATGAAACCAATTACATATTTCAACGATGTGAAACATTAAGAGAGGAAGAAAACCCTAAAAAGAATGAAGTTATTGGTGATGTAAGGGAGACCTGACCATTAGAAAAAATATGAACGGAGGTGCATCAGGTATCCGTTGAGAGGAGCGAAGGCCGATGGAGGGAGAGGGGGAAGAGGGGGTAGGGACGATGGAGGGGGAAGGCAGAGAAAAAGAGAGAGAAGAGAGAGAAGAAGAGTGGTCAATGACATGTGGAGTCCATGGTGTCACATAAACGTGACAAATTAGTGTCCTTAGTGGCATTTAACATGACACGTTAGTGTTTATAACAATGTTAAGTAATTGGATTGGCGACAGAGACCAAAGTAGCTAACGGAAGACATATTTAGGGATTGTTTATGATTTCGATATTTTCAGGGACTAAAGTGACAACACTTCATACATTCAGGGACTAAAGTGACTGATTACTCGTTTAGTTATGCTGAAGGATGCTATTGGCTATAGTACAACTTGTTTGTGTGGTGCAAGGGGTGTAAGACCCAAACCAATGAACTGACGAATCCGAAGAACTAAACCAAACCAATTAAGTTGGTTTGGTTTTTAACATATATTCGAGTTAGATTCGAACCAAACAAAACAATATCGATGTTTATTGGTTCGGGTATCAGTTTTATGACTTGCAAAACTGATCACCCGAGACCCAAACCAAACCACTTTTTATTTTTATTTTAATGTTAAATTATACATTTGGCCCCTTAAGTTATTTTAGGTTTCAATTTGGTCCTTCTACGTTTAAAAAGTTTCAATTTGGTCTTTTACGTTTCAACAGTTATAACACGTTCTTCCCTTTCATCAAAGACCCACCTATCGCCGTTTATCCTGTCTAACATGGCTCTCATTTTTTCTTCTTTCCCTTTCTTTTTTTTTTCTTTTTCCTCACACTCTCTCTCACTGCTGCAGCAGCAGCATTTGGAAAGAACAAAAACGTAGAAGAAAAATGCAGAACTGGCAAGTAAAACGTAGAACCAGCAAGTAAAATGCAGAAGAACCAAAAAATGCAGAACCAGCAACTAGCGAACGCTGAACCAAGAACCAAAACAAAAACGCAGAAGAACAAAAAAAACGCAGAACCAAAAACAAAAATTGTTCATCATCTTCCCAAATTAAAATTAGGGTTTTTTTCCTCCATTTCTCTCCTCCACCTCTGATCGAGGGAAGGAAAAACTTCCACCTCCATCACCACCACTGCGTCACCCACTTGCCAGCAGAATTGCCGCACTGGTGAGGATTTAAAAAAAAAAAAAAAAGACGCAGTATCAGATCTGCGAGGCAATATCTGATCTGCATTTCTTCTTTTTTCCCTACACTCTCACTTGCCGCTGCTGCAGCTTTAGGAAAGAAGAAAGTTTTTTTTTTTTGCTTAGGGTTTGGAAAAAATGCAGAGAAATTGGGGAAGAAGGATTATTTTTTGTCTTTGTCATCAGACACATCACTTGCCACATCACACAAACACTTGTCACGTTGACAAAACGTTAGCCACGTCAGATAGAATGGATGTCGTTAAGTGGTCTTTGACAGAATGGACGAACGTGTTATAATTGTTGAAACATAAGGGATCAAATTGAAACTTTTTAAATGTAGGGGACCAAATTGAAACCTAAAATAAACTTAAGGGACGCAATGTATAATTTAGCCTAATTTTAATTTCAACTTATTCTAGATCCCTTTTTAGAATCTCATTATCTCAGATACGGGGTTTTGTTGATCTCTTTTAATCTTACAATAAGTTATTTAAACAGATATTAAACTTTTTTTTTAAACTAAACAAGTATTAAACTTAATTTTAGCTACAAACCTTCATTATATTATTGTTGTGAAGCGGTTAGATAATAAAATAATAGATACACTATTTTATGATCGAAATTTTAATTCTCATATCTTCGTTTTTAACATTTATCATAAAAATTTTGTTTTAACATTCATTTTTTTGCCGCCAAAATGAATGAACAATACAATTAATACAATATTTCGATGTGATGGGAACGGACGGTGGATATGTGGGGTCTTTGTTTCTTAATTTGAAAATAGTTTACCAATAAATTGAACTAACCCATTCTTTATTGGGTTGATATGATTCGGATTTTGTGGAAAAAATGCAAAAACCGAGCCAAACCGAACAAACCATTTTTGATTGGTTTGATTGTTTTTTTCCTCTCTAAAACTAAACCAAACTGGCTCCTTACACCGCTATGTAGTGCCTTAGAGCCTCTGTATTCTTCCTTTAAATTAATCCATTCTTATTAAAACAATTTAATTTTTTATCGGATTTTATGTTGACAAACTTATAACTTCAATATAACCAACCATCAGAGTGGCGCAGCGGAAGCGTGGTGGGCCCATAACCCACAGGTCCCAGGATCGAAACCTGGCTTTGATAAAAATAGAGAGGCTTCCAATTTATTTTTTCATTAAAAACAATATTACCAAACCTTTATGGTTTATGTACCCTAAAATAAATTGCATTGTTAACAAGCTGTCTAGTTTAATTTGTTTTTGTTATGACAAGTTTTTTTTTTTTTGGTTGACAAAATTGTTATGACAAGTTGAATTTCATTTTTTTTTAAAAAGACTAATAAAGAAATGAATCTCGCAATTAAATTATTTCCTTCTTTTTTTTCGATGAAATAATTCTTTATGCTATTAAATTAATTCCTTTTTATTGAAATGACATGATTTTAATAAACTTTTTTGTTTTTAAAATAAAATTTAGGATATCAAACTGTCAAAATTCAATTATCCTAAAATAAGTAACTTGTTTTATAACTTGTTTTATAATTTATTAAAAATTTTGGGATATTGTAGGGGATGATGTTTCCAAGTTGGTATTGGATATTCTCATTGGTGGAGGGGATCCGTGCAGTATAAATCAAACTTTCATCTGTCTAATCCCAAATAAAAAAAAAGCCAAGAAATCCAGGTGGTTTTAGACCAATTTCTCTTTGCAATGTGATTTTTAAAATTGTCACAAAAACGGTTGCTAACCAGTTAAAATTAATTCTACCCAATATCATTGATGATTTCCAAAGTGCCTTTGTCCTGGGTAGATTAATTTCTGATAATACTCTCATTGCATTTGAATCTTCTCACTATAAGAGAAAAAAGGAAAACTAGTAGCAAGGGGTATGTTGGGCTAAAGTTAGATATGTCAAAAGCTTATGATAGAATTGAATGGCCTTTTTTTGTCTGGGATGGGATTCCCACATAAATGGGTTGATCTAATTATGAAGTGTGTTTCCATAGTTTCCTTTTCTGTTCTTCTCAATGGTAGTCCTTGTAATAATTTTCTACCTCAGAGAGGTCTCAGGCAAGGGGACCTTCTCTCACCATATTTATTTATTATGTGTGTCAAGATTTTTTCAGGTCTGATTAGTCGGGCTCAGAATAATAGCTTTATCCATGGAATTCAGGTTGCCAGAGGAGCCCCATCTATTTCTCACCTTTTGTTTGCAGATGACAGTCTAATTTTCTATAGGGCGACTCAACAAAATGCTACCACAATTCAAAAAACTCTTGATCTGTACCAAGAAGCGTCTGGCCAACTCATTAATTTTGACAAATCTGAAATCTCCTTCAGCCGAAATGTTCCTACAGATAGAAGAAATGATTTCCAAGGATGGATTAATATTAAGGCAGTGGAGAGCCAATCAAAGTAGCTAGGTCTTCCTGTTTTTGTTGGGAGATCTATGAAACAGGTATTTGATTTTGTTCAAGATAGAGTGTGGAAAAAGCTTAAAGGATGAAAAGAGAAATTCTTATCAACAACTGGGAGAGAGGTTCTTATAAAAAACGTAGCTCAGGCAATCCCAACTTATGTTATGAGTTGCTTCTTGTTGCCTTAATGCTTGATTGATCAAATTGAGGCAATGATAAAAATAATTCGGTGGGGCAATAGAAATGGAGAAAAGAAAATTCATTGGATTAATTGGAATCAGTGTTGCAAGCCTAAGAAAATGGGAGGAATGGGCTTTAGAAGTTTTCATGCTTTTGATTTGGCTCTTCTTGCTAAACAAGGGTGGAGGATTATGACCAATCCAGATTCTATTCTCTCAAAATGTTTGAAGGCAAAATATTTTCCTAGAGGGGATTTTCTTAAAGCGAAGGTGGGATACGCGCCAAGCTTCACATGGCGTAGCATTAATAGTGCCCAATGGGTGATAAAAAAAGAAAAATGATATTTTGACAAAAAATTTCGACAACTGTACGGATGACACCGTATGTCTGTACAGTCCGTACTATACGGACATACGTACGGATAAAATGACAGTATTTTGAAAATGTATCCTGCCATCAGGATACATATCCTGCCATCAGGATACATATGCTGATAGTGAAAAAAAATAAAAATATTATTCGTACATGTACGGATATACGGTCCGTACATGTACGGACATACGGTGTCGCATACGGTTGTCGAATTTTGGTGTCAAAATAACACAACTGTAAAAAAAGGAGGCCTTTGGACTGTAGGAACAGGGCATTATATTGATATTTGGAAGGACAACTGGCTACCTTATCAAAATGGCTACAAAGTGTGGACTGCCAAGCCTGTTAATGTGGATATTTCCCATGTCTCTGATTTGATTTCTCATGATAATGGATGCTGGGATGAAAGATTGGTGAACTCCATATTTTTACCTTTTGAAGCAGCTCAAATATTGCAAATTCCCTTACCTTCAAGTCCTCAATGTGATCGTTTCTCTTGGGGACCTGAAAAAAGGGGATGGTTCTCTGTCAAGTCTGCATATCGTTGCATCAAGAGGTGGGAATATATTGAGAATTGTCGAAGTTCTATTCACGATCAGGTAGATGGGGTCTGGGTAAAGCTATGGAACTTAAAGACCATACCAAAGCACTCTCATCTAGCTTGGAGGATTCTTCATAAAAGTTTACCTATGAGATCTAAATTAATTACTAGAGGTGTGGATTGCAGCCCACTTTGTCCAAGATGTGGATCTGTATATGAAGATATTAATCATATTTTCCAGCATTGTATTTGGGCACAACAGATTTGGTTTCTCTCACCTTTGGGAATTAAATTTCAGAATGAAGATGATGATTTTTGTTCTTGGCTCTCTGATAATATCAAACATGCTCCTACTGAGGTTGTTGACCTCGTCTTATCCTTGTGCTATGGAATTTGGATGGCTCGTAACAAAGCTTGTTTTGAGGAATGCCAAATAAATCCTATAGAAACGGTCAGAAGAGCTTGCTCAAGTATCTCAGAATTTAAATCCATTTCAGGTGCAGATTCTAGTAATGCTTTGGATATCAATAGCTCTTCAAATCTGCATCAGTTACCTAGAATGCTGAGATGGACTCCTCCTCCTAGCAATTGGTTCAAGGTGAATGTTGATATAACAGGTCCGAGGGATGATAACTGGGGAATTGGAACTATAGTTCGAGACGAAGAGGGGTATTGTATGGCAGCTGCAACGTGGAATATTAAAGCCATGCCAGACGTGGATACTGTTGAAGCTTTGGGATTGAGGATGTGCTTAAACTTTGCAATTGATCTTGGCTTCCGAAATATTATTGCAGAAACTGATTCTTTGAATGTTGCTGCAGCTACGAAGTCATCTGTCCAGTCTCTCTCTTATTTAGGTTCTATAATATCTGATTGTAAGGCTTTAGTTCGTCTTTTTGATTGTTTAATGATTAATCATGTAAAAAGAGATGCTAATATGCTAGCTCATAAGTTAGCAAAGCTAGCTTTAGATTCCCCTAGTAGTATTTGGATTGAGGAGGCTCCAAGATGTATTGTTTCTGATCTAGCCTCTGAGGTTAGAGTGCTTTAATGCAATTCTTTCCAGTCAAAAAAATAGTCTCACAGACTCATATTTAAATTAATTTTTTTATTTAAACAATATTGATTTTCATTTTCCGTACGTTATCTTTATTCAAATTAGTGTGTAGTTATTGGAAACAATAAAAATAAAAGAAAAAGAACTAGAATACAGTATTACAAAATAAGTTTATACAGGGAGAGGATTCTCTCATGTTGGGAATCACTTAGATTCTCTCATGTTGAAAATCCTCACCATTCAATCCCTCATCTCCCTCTTTTTACATTTTAAACACACTCTCTTTCTAATTCAATGAGTGGTTGGGATTTCACCGGAGAAAAAATTAACTGGAGAGAATCATCTCCCGTTTATACACAATAACTCAATTAATATAAAATATATTCGATTATTTTTCGTACATCTATTTTTATTCTTTTTATTTTTTATTTTACCTTATTTTTTCTACAAAATGACTAAATCATTCAAAACACACAAATAGAAAATAATTCAACCCATTTAACAGTAATCCGTTAACCACAAAAATAATATATTTTAAAAAACATTTATTATTACCTTTTTAATTTTTTTCCCAATCAAAGTTTTGTTTATAATTTTTTATTTCTGGATTTTATAATTTTTTGAGTTTTACTTTTAAAAATTATCTGTACAAAATTGTTTGTTTATAATATATTTAGAGTGAAAATAGCTAAAAAATACAAAATACTATGATGAAAAAATATATTTTATGTTTTTTTTTTAAATTTTGAATGTACTTTGGGAAAAAAATTAATGTAATAGATAAACAATAATATCCATTACAATCATAGACTCAAACTCCCAAAATTAAATATGAGGGGATACTTTGCGCTGCAAATCTATTATCTATAACTCTATAATTATATCTACTTTTCTTAGCCTCTTTAAGACTATTTTGCCTTCAATTCAAGTGAATTTTTTAACATTTAATAGTTTATTCAATTAGACTTAAATTCAAATTTAAATTTGTGAAATCAACAATACTTCATTTTCAAGTACGTTGATATAGCAATTAGTTACTTCTAATCATTTTAATTCAAGTGAGTTATTAAACATTTAGTGTTGCGATTTCTATGTGTTGGGAAGATTTCTTTGGATTGCTCTCTCCTCTTGAGCACGTGTACAACGTCCAGAGAATCAGTCTCACAGATGACAACTCTATCAAAGATCAAAAGCAATTGACAAGCCATGTCTAATATCGTATAGTTCCGTTAGAAGGTAGGCTTAATCATCGTCACAGCTAGTGAAACCCGCAATCCAGTCTCTTTTAGTTGATCTAATGAGTCGATCCAATCCCATAGCGGAGGCACCCAACAAGCAATTATCATTAATATTTAACTAAATGCAGTCCTCCGGCAACGACATCCATCTTGCCACTAGTCTCCTTATATTGGAAGCATTTTTCTTAGCAGGAAAGGAAGAAATAAACTCAATATATGAGACGGTCTCACCTTACGCACTATAGCATCTACAACCCACCTTTCATCGTTGAATATAGTGTTGTTTCTCTAAAGCCAAGCCCACCATAACCCATCTGTGAATAGTGTGGAGACATCCTTGGTGGCCATTTCCCATATCCACAAGGAGGCATCAGAAAGGGGATAATAAACCTTGGAAGAGGAGCATCGCCAACCTTAACCATAGTTCACAAGAATGTGGCAGTCCCAGAGATAATGCATAATGTATTCAACTTGATTGAGCATATCTGGCAAAGAGGCAAAGCAGCCATCCCACGATGTTGTCATCTGATTAGTTGGAAGGGCATTGTGTAAACACTGCCAAATCAAATATTGTATCTTCACTGGAACTTTGACCATCTAGACCTACTCCCAATCACTATAAGGGTCCCAAGTTCTTTGCCTCTCAAGCAACCAATTGTATGCCAATGCACTTGAGTAAATACCTTCCTTATAAGTGCACCTATAATAGAGCTTCCTAAAGCAAGAACTATGATAACTATATCTTTCAACACGTACCGGTGCACATGCGATAGCACTTGCCGCACAAGCGCTATTAAAAGTTATCTATAATAGCGCTTCGGAAGTGCTATCGTAGGTTTTGTGTTTATAATAGCGCATTGTTTTATAGCGTTTAGAAGCGCTATTATAGCTCAAGTTAAGCGCTATTAAACCTCTTTTTTGGCGTAGTGTTAGCACCACTCAAAATCCAATTATCAGGAACTGGGCATTGAAGTGCACTGGCAGAGAGTGATGAGTAATTGCTGAAACAATATTGGGTGGAAGAGGGGTTGCTAGATGTCACAAAATCCATGCCCCATCCTCCTAGATATCCCTAATACTCTTAGGGACCATTTGATGGTCAAGATAAGAGAGACAAGATATGATAAGCTATCATATTTTATCTTAATCCAGTGTTTAGTGAGCCAACAAGATATGATAGTTAATCCTGTCACTCTATCTTATTATGTCTCTATAATGTAATTCTTATTTTGTAGTGAGGGCTAGGCTAGAAACCAGCATGATAGGATAAAAAAAAATTCCCTTGTTTACCCTTCTAAACATAATTTAAAATCTAATAAAACATAAAAATATTTAAAATAAATAACTAAAAACCAAATAAATTAATATTATAAATTATAAAATAAAAAATAAATTGAAATTTAAAAAGCATTAAAAAATTCAAATAAAAACCAAAAATTAAAAGTAATTTTAAATTAATAAGAAAATTAATGATTAGTTTTAAAATTTATGTGCAATTTTGTCACAAGGGTAATTTTTTATTTTATATTATTTTTATAAAATAACAAAATATAAAAATTTAATAAATTAAAAATATTTAAGTTAAAACTAAAAATTAATTTTAAAAACTATAAAATTAATTATTTTAAGTTAAAATTTATTTAAAAATATTAAAAATAATTTTAAAATATTATATGTAATTTTGTCACAAGGCTAATTTTGTCATTACATATGATTTAAAAAATTAGAAATTATAAAAAATAAAATCTAATAAAATATAAATATATTTAAAATAAAAACTAAAATTTTAAAATTCACATTAAAAATTATGAAATTATTAAAAAAAATATAAATTTATTTTAGAAAATTATATATAAATTTGTCATATTGGTAATTTTGTCATTTAATATAATTATTTGACTCATATCAAGCACATAATATGACAATATAAGATTATCTAGCTTGTTATCAAGTGCACATCAAACATAGTATAAGATAAAAACTTATCATGTATATATTCTATCATATCCTTATCCAGCTCTCTTATTATATCATTTCTTATCCTATCCTAATCGTCAAATTAGCCCTCATATGTATCGACAATATGGACATAGTTCAATAAGTGACACAATGACCCACATTTCAACCAGACTGAATACCATAACATAGTATATCCTGCCCAATGCGAAATTCAAAGCCATCCGAAGCGAATCCAATGCCTTGCCAATACTACGCCAAGTAATGGATGCATATTTGCTATTGGCACCATCCTAAATTGAACCATTGTCAATGTACTTGCACCCAGAGGTTATGTTTATCATGAAAAAGACTCCACACAAGTTTTCCGAGTAGTGCTAGGTTAGAAATTATTGTGTCACGGATTCCAAGCCCTCCAAACTTCAGCGAGGTGTTCTCGATATCCCAATTCACAAGACTCCCCCATTTCTACTGCAAATAAAGCTTTTAGTTATCTTGTCATTGAAGTTACACACATAGGTTGGAAGATGGCAGATTTGCATTGAATATACCAGAATGTCTATGGTAACTCATTGTGTAAGGCATGACCTCTCTACTTTATTAAGAAGGTTCCATTTCCAAATTGCCAACCTTCTTTGCATGTTCTCTAGGATATTATTATAAACATCCATATGAACTCACCCTTGGATAAGAGGGAAACCAAGATAAGTGCCCAAATCCACAACAAACCAGATTGACGAGATATCCTTAATAATGAGCTTTCTATCACTAGGAACCATCTAAAGCAAATAGCCTTGGATTTAGCATCATTGTCCTTGAGCCCTAAAATTGTACAAAAATCTTTAAGGGTATCCATCACTAGCTGAACCTGTGAAATTTTAGCTTCACAAAAAAGTAAAACATCATTCGTAAACAATAGGTGAGATAGACATGTGACTCTCTTAAACACGTGGACCGGTTTCCAAATGCCCAAGTTGACCTTCTGCTGAATACTCAAAGCAAGTTTTTCCATATAAAGAACAAAAAGGTACAGGGATAAGGGATCCCCTAGCTTTTCCCCAAGATTCACTCAAGGAAATTATTTTATTATTTATGAGAAAATTTATTTTTTTTTTCATATAAATACACACATGGTAACATTAATTTTTAATAATAAAACCTTAACAATAGTACACCAGAAGCTCTTTATCTTAATTTAAAGTTTTACTTCAGTCTTTTATCTTTTTTTGTGTCAAGTTAATTTTTAAAAATTAATTTTAGTTTCAGTTTAGTTTCACATATTCTAAAATATTGACAATATTGGTCAAATTGGCCTGTTTTTGGCTTTTTGTAACAAGCACAACTTTTTTTGACTATATATATATATATATATATATCCCTTATTACTTAAGGGAACTAACAAGGCGCAGTTTCCCGCCTATTTAGTCTGCCACTTTTGGCTCAACTCATGCATTTATCAATCCATTCCTATTCCTCTTACGTAAAAATGTGCCATGCTATGCATTATGCACATTTATTCTGATACTCTAAATACGCGCGATGCTTTCCAGTTCCCGAAACAGTGCGCCAAATAAAAATACAGCAACTATCCAGAATGGCCATCAAATGCAGGAACAGTGCGCCAAGTAATTGCACTGCCCATATTCCTTTTAATTAGCCGCCCAAATTAATTTTTTCACTTTAAATGCAGCAACAGTATTGGGCCGTCCAACTATCCATTCCTATTCCTTTTCAAAACTTTCTTTCTGCCTATTGGTGAAACATTTATACCACAATCAAGATACTTGATTTCTGTTCGTGGCTGCAACTATTTTTGTTGTGGAAATATGTGATAGTGGGGCTGGCTTTAATTTCCCAAATCCCTTCCCAATGCACCGCCCAAATATGTGATAGCAGGCTGTATTATGTTTCCAAAGCTACATTGCATTTTTTCCTTCAAAATTTCTTCTTTTTGTGTTGCTCCCATGAAACCGCAAACCATCTCTGCGACCTGCCACCGCCATCGAGTAGCATGTCATCGTCACGAGCTTGGACTCACCTCCATCCTCAATGTTGTCCTCGGTAGCCTTGCATCACCTTCGTCGCACCCACCGCCAGTGCCTTTCGTGATTCATTTTCGTTTTGCCGCCGCGAATTGAAAGGATTTTTGGTCTCCCATGGCTGCCCCTGATTGCTACTCCTCTGCCCTCTGTTTTACGATCTTGGGGTTAGTGTTTTTTAGGTTTTTTTCATCTCTTTTTTTGTTGTTACTTTGTTTGGGTGTTTGTTGCAGACTGGTTTGGGGTTATCTTCGCTGCTCTATCCTGTCTTTTTCTCTGCGGTTGATTTTTGGGTTTCAAATTCTCATTTTATTAAAGAAACAATGTTTGTGTTTGATTCTTTTGAGCTCTTTGTCTTTTGTTTTAATCTAGAACACCAAATTTACTGTCATAAAATTCAAAATTTCGTTTTATATAAATAGGAACTGAGAAAATTGGTCCAACTCCACCTATCTGAGAATTCAAAGGGTAAGAAATGGTATTTCATATTACTGTTATGGCCTGTGTCTGAATACTTAGGCACTCTACTCCATTGCTCTTCACTCATTGAGTTCCACAACCACTCTCCTCTTCTTTTTTATCATTGTTTCTCTTAATCAATGATTTTAATTAATGAGTATGATGAGTATGATTTTGGTCTTAATTGATTTATCGGGTAGTTTGCACCTAATTTGTTGAACTTTCAAACATTTTTGGTTTTGAGCCAAGGCTTTTTCATTTGTGATTAATAAGTGTTAATTTTTCTACTCTCTAATCTTTTTTACCTGTTACTATTAACAATTACTTATTTTTATTCCCTGATTGTAGATTTAAGTTATAGGTCAAGGTAATTGATCAAAACTTGATCAATCACCTTTGTACTATTTGATCGTGTAATGTCTCAGTTATATGGGAAGTCTTCAAAGATTTTGCTGCTAAAAGTGTTATAGATAAGGTGATGCTGTTGTCATGAACTGTAGTTGTTCTGCAATTGGACACATATTCTACCAACAAATATTAATTGTTCTGCCCTTACTTTTTACTGGTGTATAGATCATAATATGCTGATTGTCATCCAGATTTTGGATCTTTCATGGAGAGGGTTTTTGTTATTCAAGGTAGATATTAGTTAGTCAAATATTTAAGGGGTTGGCAGACTTATACATTTAAGAAAATTCAGATGTTAAAGACTTGATAAAACAATTTAAGACACTGCATTCCATAAAAGTTATGGGGTAATCTTAAACTTATTTTGACTTTTAAATGTGTTAACAGCTTTTAGACTGGTCTTAACCGTTTACGGTGATGATGTCATGCATGTATATCACAATCTGAGTATAGATATGATTATTATGTTTTTTGCCATAACTAAAACTTCCATTATATGGTTGTTCATAATGACTATTTGGGTTTGTAGGTGAGTGTTTCAGGTGGTGATTCGAATACGAGAGTTGTATGTCTCAGTAAGATCATGACACTACTCCGTCTACCAAGTCAACCGGAAAAAGATCCGCTGATGGGTTTGATATATGCTCCATATATTGTTTTGGTGTAGCTGTGAAATTGAACAAAAAATATTGAGTTGCAGTAGTTTTACCTGATGTTAATTCGTTTTATTGATTATCTGCATTCAGTTTGCTATTATAGAATGTTAAAGTTTGCTAAAGTTCTCTTCGTTTCCTTCCCTTTCTGCATCGCCTTGCCTTTGGGGTAGTTTTGTTACATTTAATTTTTTGTTTTAAATCAGTTTCTGATATTGTCATTTTCTAATTGGGGTTTTCGATTTGTGGAATAGGGTGGTTGCATTCACACCACCTCTACATGAAGGTTTGGGAGATGGGAAAAGAAAGGGTATATAACAGTTGGGAGGTTGTTCATCGCATGATTTAAGGCTTCTCTAACCAATCAAGGTATACGTAATTACAATAAAGTTTGGGGGGTTTGATTTCCGATTTTGGCTCAAGTTTCCAAATTTACATTTTATTTGGGGATTTTCGTTTGGTTTCCAATTTTGTCTCAGATTTGCTTTTGGTCTTGCTACAATACTGATTTTGGAGATTTTCCTTCTGTGTAGTAACTGGAAGTCTAACTTGGATATTTGTTTGCAGGCTGCCTTTCTATCTTCAGTTTTCTGCTACTTACATTCACAGGTAATGTCTCCACCGTTCTTTTTATGACTTCCCAGCAGGTTTAGGCAAGGTTTTTTTTATCACTTCTATAACTAAAGCTTTAGTTTTTTTGTTTAAGCTATGTATAACTTACCATTTCAGGTTTCTCATTGGCTTTTGGATTTTGAATGAAAGTCATTTTCGAATGAAAGGCATTATGCCTTCTTTTAAAGAAAGCCTTTTTTTTTTACTGAAATTTGCTTTTGATTCTCATGTGTAAACAAAAAGCTGTCACAGTTGTTTTTGTTAAAAGGGATTTGGAAGTTTTAATTATTTTTTACTAGCAGTTGTTTTTTTACTTGCCAAACCCTTTAAAGAGGATAAATTGAATTAAGGCACTCTTTTGCACAAATCTGTCATCCCATTATTTTGGTTGCCATGGTATAAGAATACACCCTGTTATTCCACATCAGTTTGGTTATTAGAAACAAACTTGCTGTGGTAGTTATGGTATCAACTATATACAGTGGACTGATACTTATGCCAGTCAAAAAGAAACTTGCATACAAATCCAATTGGATCTTATTGGGAGATTTGAAGTGATGACCACAATCCTTCAGACTTTCAGCAAGGTCATAGAAGGCATGAAAGAATTAAAAAACTATCTATGATATAGACATAAGATAAGCAAATTGCTATGGTCATATTAAGTTTTTATCCTGGGGTTTCCTAATTGAAGAATCAGATAAATGAAAAGTGTCTTACAAATCATCTTCATTCTATGTGGTTGTATTTAAAAACTGCCCAATGTGAAGAATTCACTTAGTTTATATAGTTTCTGAGGTTATGTTTTAAGTTGCTGTTATTTTTCTGTTGTTTATATATATTCCTTCCTTTTTTTGTTGTTTTTCATCAGTATCAAGGTTTGATTTACTATCTGTGCTCCCAACATATCGTCTTACACATGATATAAAATTATTCTTTGACAGAATTGCCAAGTTCTGACATGTACAAAGGATTGTATCACATAATTTAGCATAGATTGCACCATTTCCAACTTCATGATTGATACTTGAGTCTCCGGTTGCTTGGTTGGTATTCGCCTTTACAGTTATGTTGATGGAATCTGAAATGACTTCTTATAGAAACCAGCACAAACCAGCATCAGCATATTTATCTATGGGCAATTCATGGTCTCCCGTTTCATAAGATGGCGGAAGTAAATCATGCATGAAATCTGAACAGAGCTTTTTAACACTTGCACCAACATTCGGCATCTGATTCTTTAGGTATAAATACAAAGCTTTCTTTCAAGTAAATTTCTTGAATTTTTCTTTTCAACTGAAGTTATACTTTCTAACTTTTCATTACTGTTTGCAACAGCTTGAAGTTCACTTTTCACTTTTCCTGATACGCTACCAATCTGTCCTATACAATATCTGGAGATAGGAGAGGGTGATGACGTTGGGACTGAAAAGTTCATATTTGACATACATATGGTTTTTGGGACTTTTGTTTCGGAGAAGTATGAAAGAAATCGAAGTTATACTAGATTGCAACATTTAGAAAGGAGGGCTTCCTGAGTAACCAGAAGTTGGCGTATTGTGAGCCGCTAAAATTATCCTGTAATCACAATCTATAATCTTTCTTTGGTTATAAATAAAGTGACAGCAGATAAATTGTCTATGAATTGTCATTGGTTATAAACTGTCTATGAATTGTCATTGGTTCCTACTAATACTTTCAGCCTCTAAACACCTCATCTCTGTCCACTAACTTTGAAGCTTGGTGGTAATACTTAGTGTAGAAAATATTGGGTACATAATAGCTGCTATTTCTGCATAATTTTTTAGTATTGATTTATCACGGGTATAAAATAGTTAAATAGTTAAATGGGGCTTACGCACGATATAACAACAATTGCTGCAATGAAGTAAAGCAGTGAATAATTGTTGTAGCTGAGAAGATTAATTGGCAACAATCCGACCATTTTATGGCCAACGGATCTTTGGAGGATGTTCTTTGTGGTCTCAACTTTTGGACTCGCTTTTAAATATCTATGTTCTGGACTTTTTCGAGGTGGTAGCTGGATGTTGTGTCCAAGTGTTAAAAATTGATAATTTTCACCGGCATACATACTTGCGTTTTAATGACCGATTAGAGTTTTGAGAGATTTTTTAAAGTTGATGGCCTATTAGACTTTGTTTTGTTTTAGTGTCCCATAAATTAGGCAATATAATTTGTCATAATCTCTATGTTTTAAATATAATTGTCCATTAAAATCATAAAAAAATATTACTCTATAAACATAATTTATCCCATGCATCATACTAAATTCCCATTATAATCATGGACAATCAATTATGGGTCATAATTCCCATTATGAAAATTTAATGATAAAAATATTTAAATCATAGAGAAGAGAGTACATGTCCCGTGCATCGCATGGGTACACGCACTAGTATATATATATATATATATATATATATATATATATATAAACGAGAAAAAAAATGAAACTTTGAGATGCCCAGAAAACCATAGTCAGTTTATTAGTCACCAACCCCGTCTCAACAACAATATGAAAAAAAGGGAAAGAAAAAAGGAAGGACTCAGAACTAATAGCAGAGCCCAATTAGAGCCCAACCCAATTAGTTTGGAAGGCCAAACAAACACAACTTTACCGGTCTTTGTAGGGCGGCGGCCGAGTGAGTCAACTCACAGCATGTTGTCTTCTAAGCTGAATTTCTCTTCCAAAACCATGCGGCGGCTTTCTCCGTTCATATTATCATTATTCTCCAAAACCAAAACTACTCATCACTACTACTACAACACCTTGAGATCTTCTGCATCTACTACTGCACTTGCTCACTCTTTCTCAGATCCGCATCTCAATTTCGAACAGTTTCCAAATTCATTATTTCATGACCCTGACCCTGATCCAGACTTAGACGACTATTCCCCATCATACTCAGAAATGATCATGGAAATGTGCTACTCGGGTTTGGAATTGGATAAAAGGTGGTCGGAATTGGATGCTCTCTTCCGTGATATCATTGTTGATGTCAAACAAGAGTCATTATTTGAATTCCATGACTTGTTTGGGGTTCTGTTGGAACGACTTATTATTGGTGATGAGACTGATACCAGTAATCAAACTGATAGCTTGGTTAGAGCATTTGATATGTTTCTTAATGTTTTTGCTAGTCTTAACATGTTCCAGCATGCTATTGATTTATTGTTTCAAACAAAGAGCTATGGGATTCTTCCAAATCTTGGTGCTTGCAGCTTTCTCATCAACAGGTTGATTAAAAATGGTAAAGTGGATATGACACACGAGTTGCTCCAGGCATACAAAGGGAGCCTTGTCCCCATCGAGGTTTTGGCCTCCTACACCACGCTTATTCGTTGGTTTTGTAATAATATGGAATTAGATAAAGCTGAGAGTATGATACTGGACATGGAAAATCAGGGGATTGTTCCTCATTTGCATATTTACTCTCCATTGATCTGTGCGTACTGTAAGACCCATAATTTCCGTAAAGCTTTAGACTTACTTGGGGACATGGACTTAAATAGTGAGATTGCTTGCTGCATCCTCCATTGCTTCCTCCGTGAGATGGATTCATTTGTGGATATCAAACACTATTATACAACCCTTATCGGTGCGTACTGTCTTCAAGGTAAACCTCATGAAGCCTATGGTATGTTTAAAGAAATGAAGGAGAAGGGATTTACGCCTGATGCTGTAACTTACACAATTATGATTAAAAGTTATTGTAGCATGAATTGCTTGCAAGAGGCCAATGACCTTCTTCAGGATATGATGTTGATGAGGATGAGGAGGAGAGAGATCACACCTCATGTCATTACCTACACAGTTCTACTTGATTGGAGCTTAAAGAAGAGAGCAAACATATGGAGAGATCATCATCTGAAGGATGTTGTTAGTTACAGTGTTTTGATTGATGGACACATAAAGACAGATGACCTTCAAGATGCAGTTACCCTCTTTGATGATGAGGTGATTGACAGAGGACTAGAGCCGGATACCGCAGCATACATCGCCCTAATTTCTGGCTTCTATTGCAGAAGAGGGAGAGGACACCACACAAAGAAAACTGCTGAATTGATTGATCAAGTTTTTTCCGAGGGAGCTGATGATAAACGTGCTTTTCTAAAAGCTAAAGCTATTGAATTGATTGATGAAGTTTCTTCCGAGGAAGCTGATAAACGTGGCATTCTAAAAGCTAGAAGGGTGCAATTTCATAAGTGCATAAACTGGTGGTCAGCTAAGGGCATATACTGACTGAATTGCAGGTGTGTGTGTGTGTGTGTGTGTGTTATATCACTGAACCAGTTTTGTTTATTTCTAAACATAGCATGCATACGTTCATCTACTTTCACGAAACATAACTTACATTTGTCTTTCGCAATTTGCTCAGTGCCATCCACTTTCCGCGTCCTCGTGTTTCTGGTTGTTGCTTGTATTTTTGGTTCTACTACCTCCAGGTTGTTGCCTGATTTTCGTTCCCTCTATTGGTCCAATATAGCGTAACCTTCTGGCTGGCAGCTGGGTGCTTATTTAAATAGTTGGATTGAACTGAGAAAAAGAATTAAATGGAAAATGAAGTGATTATAATATAATCTCCCTGTTTTGGTGTATGTTTCATAGTACTTTTTACATATAATTATTTGGTATGTAAATTTAGATTCACTGGTAGAGTTTGGATCATGAATATGAGAAGCATTATGGAGTACACATTTTTCAGCTTTTAAAGTAACAAATGCATTGAATTTTTCAGCTTTTCGTCTCTCTCTAATTTCTATCTTAATCTTGACATTTCTATTTCTATCTTGATACATATGGGAAAATGTTGTGGAAATATCTCATCAATTTGGGGTTAATAATCACAATAAATCATACATAATTCATAATAAATCACAACTGAACAAGGATTAAAACCGAGAGTTGATATTTGAAATATTTAAAACCAACCATGAGAGTGAAGTATTTGGTGCCTGGAGAAATTCTTGCTTTGTGTTGTGCCCCGTTGGCACCTTCTTTAGACACATTTCTTGCACTTGCCTCACTTGCTTGAGTGAAGTATTTGATTTGCTGTTCAGATGGTTGGGCAGGTAATGTGGTGTCTTGCTCATACGGTTTGCATTGGAAATTCTGTGGCTGTTGCAGCTTCAATTGGCTTAATTGCACATCATCTATTTGGCGTCTGGAATGGCGATAGGCGATTGGCTTTAAGATATGGGGATGATTTGAGATAGTTAAGGGTCGAACAAGTGTTGTCCCTTTTGCAGCAATCCTTGATGGTCGTCAAAGATTACCTAAAGATTTCTACAAGGACTTTATTCTAGTACCATACTTAACAATTACTGCATTAACACTGGAAGCTTACTTTGCACACCCTCTTATGCAGGCTGCTAGTTTCAACCTTCATTGGTAGGTGGAAAATATCATGTCGTTCCCCCCCCCCCCCAAAAAAATAAAATCCAACATTTGGGAGCGAAACGACGCTCATGCCACGCGATATAGCATGAATCAATAGACAGGCATGATTAGTTGTAGATTTGTTATGGATGAGTTATGTCACCATAGATCATATAAAGAGGTGGTCAATGTTAGAATCATCCATAAAAACAGTGGATAAGTTACATTAAAAAAAGCAAGTACAACATATTCCCTCAAAATGCATTAGCTCTCATACCACAATCATGTTGCTTAAGATCTACAATTGATAAAAATATGACGAGCAACTAGGTATCACTAATCACAATTAATCAAATTATTTCGCAGAACAACATGCATGTTTTTGTTTTGCCAACTTGTTTGGGATGTTAGATAAGTTGAACATCTGTACTATTATCAAGGTTTATCCTAGTTTGGTCACATCACATGATGGTTATTTCCAAAATGTTAATATAATTCATTAAAAGACAATTAAAAAAAAACGATGAAATTGTAAAATAACTATTTTATTTTCAAATTATTAACTCTTTTTTAAAGAAACATATAAAACTTTTCCCAAGTTGCTTTCATGTTATTGTTACACAATGCCACAAGCCACTGATTTATAGAATTTGAGAATGATTTTCACAAGGAAACAATACAATACTAAAACACAAGTAGCTATACACACACACACACACACTTACACACTTACTTTTAAATAGGTACAGCTATAAGTATTACCACGTCCATAAAAAGAAGCTAGAAGTAATAATACAGGTAATCAAACAATTGTTTTTCTGCCGGAAATCATGGCAACACTAGACTAATCTAACAATACAATATTTTATTAGTACCTATATGCATATAGATCTCATAATCTCTGATAGAAAGAATCGTGCCTCAAGTTGAGTGATGTGATTGAAAACTTTCCAATATTAACTTGGAGGAGGGAATGGTGCCCATTGCCCCAAGAAGAAATCCGAATATGATGAGAGAAAGGTTAATAACAAGGAGAGGCCTTGGTATTTGACCCCAAAATATCTTCATGTAGAAAACACATGGAAAAATCAAACAAATGGCTACATTAACTAGGGACCCCGTGAGGCCGAGTACGTGCTCAAAACATGGCACCAATAGAGCAAGGGTTAGTATGGTCAAAAGCAAAATTGAAGCCACGCAGCCCCTAATTATCAATTTTGTCCTGCCACTCAAAGAATTTGGAAGTGCATACTCCAGCTGAATTGCGAACGGTGCAAATTCAAGCGCATATTTGGTCATGGGCGTCAACAAGGTTGCCCAAAGAGCAATCTTTGTTACAGTTGGCTTTGGTGGCATGCTCAGAGTTATCTGAGACTTCACATCACTTCCAAACATTTTGGCACCCATGAACCCCATTGACGTATAAAGCGCGGTAATTATTGTGAAGCTCACAACAAAAACCTGAAACGAAGATAAATTAATTAATTAATTAATTAATTAAGAAATTTAATTTACAAAATATAAAAATGCTACACAGATATTTAATTATATCTCACCATCTAAGTATTTGTATGAATATTTAAGGAGATAACATTATGTCATGACACCAAGAAACTGTGAATGCTTGGTCATACTTTATATTAGAACTTAAAAGCTTTAGCATTTTATGCTTTAAGAATTTAATTTGCATGCATCGTCAGTGAAAATATTTTACTCATGTATCCAACTAGTATCCTTACCCATGCAACACACGGGCTTGTTATATAAAGTGACTGAAAAAATAGCCAACACAAAGGATACAATTAATGTGTTATCAACTTGATATTTTGTATGACAATAGGCAACATCTTACCATGATGGGTGATATCATTGAATAATTGACAAAGTTACACATATAAAACCGATCCTTACATTTGAATATTAAACAATAATTCTGAAGTACAACCATGAAGAGTACAAATCTTACATGATTTTAAGTAAATTATTTACTACTAAACATCAAAAAGGATATCCTCATCTGTTTTTCCAAAAATATACCAACAGTTAGTATGTGAGAGTATACCAAAAAATTGATATGTTATATCCTTCAAGGATGCTGACTCATATGATTCTGCACAAAACACAAAGACATGTTTGAATGAGTATTGAGTATATAATGAAGCTAATATAATAAATAACTCAACATGACTCCTAAGTTTCTAACAATATGTTACTGATGGTAGACATTTCAAAATGAGTACTTCATTACAGTTAACAATTGTTTTAAAAAAATAGCGAATTCAAGTCAATAGCTAGTTATGACAAAGCTTTAAAAACTCACCTATTTTAGTACCATCTTCAATCTGAATGCTTCTTACAAAAAATATCTCTTGCTGCTGCATATAGGGATGTATTTTAGTACCATCTTCATTTTAAGCCCATCTGAGATTGCTCTAGGTTGCTCAAAAAACTACAGATACACACAATGTAATCAACAATTAGAAGCACAGGTTTCACAGCCATTATGCTAGTATAGCTCTATGAACATACATCCTATTTAACAGAACTCAAAAGATGCAAAAAGATTTTAACAGAATATGAATGCTAAATTGAGAGATCAGCCATGCCACTTTAATCCTGTCATCATGCCATGCATCCTCCAATAAAATCCAACTCTTTATAACAAAATAAACAAAACAAAAGTTCAACCTTGCATAATTTCACAACAACATCCATCAGGTAGGTGGTGTCAGTAACACTGTTATCAACCACTTGGTTGAGTAAAAAAAAAATAACTTGATCTAAAATATTAACTAATTTGTAAACACCAAGGACAAAATTTCAAAGTGTAAATAAGCCTTGCTAGTTGCTAATGCAAATTGCAGTTCAATTAATTGAAGGTTTACCCTCATTTCAATCATTATCAAAATATGTTAATTTGCTGAATGATGCAAATATTTGCAGTCTTTCTATCAAGATTTCCAGCAATGAAATTTTCCTAACAAACACAATACCATGTTTGTTAATAAATGTTAATTGATAATACATCAAGCATAGTTTATGCATGATATAGTACTCAATGAACATAAGGTAATAAGCATACTTGTTGCAAAAACAATGACCACACCAGTCCCACCTGAAGGCCAAAAACAATGCATCTACAACTACTTCTTTAGTCACTAAAATAGATGAAAGGTTCAAGTGTTTGACGATCAACCGAAGTTAGGAAAAAATTCTTGTTTGGACATAAGAGACTAAGATAAATGGATAATATTAATAAAAATAAGACCTGGATAATTAAAGGGACACTCTAAGAAATGTGTTATACATATCTAATAGTAGCTTATCTTACTGGAATTGACACTTGAGCTTTGAATCATGGGTCATAGCTTACTAATAATATTAAAATAAATGATAAAATAAGGATAGAACATTTGCAACCGTACTCATTAATAAATATGATGAATGAAGGAAGTGATTTCAATAACCTCATACCAGGTATGATGTTGAACAAATATAATCCAAATCAAGAGCTACTTAAGACAGAGCTTTTAACAAAAAATACCTGTGCTTTAGTAGCATCTGCATTTTGCTGCAATGTCAATGCTCGACTGGCTTGCATCATTTGTAATTGTTGCTAAAGCTAGGAGAGGTCTGTTGTGATGAGTAAAAGCTTGTAAAGTTTGTGTTGATGAAGAT
Organism: Calophaca sinica; assembly: GCA_037113605.1. Lineage (NCBI taxonomy): Eukaryota > Viridiplantae > Streptophyta > Magnoliopsida > Fabales > Fabaceae > Calophaca > Calophaca sinica. The sequence goes on from CM073735.1 coordinate 42,134,182, forward strand.
GTTGAAGTGGTTGATGCTACATAAAGGGATGAATTTGTTGTTGATTTAGAGTAGCCAATGATATATTAGATTGCATGCCGGTATCAAGGAAGCTTTGAGGAATTGTCAAACAAAGCACTCTGCTAAGATTGGGGCTGAAAAGTTGGAAACATCCATATGGAAAACTTTTAAGCATAAAGCACATCATTCTATTGAGCATATGCAGTCACCAGTTTCTATCAGAATATGAAAATACTACAAAGTACAAATAAATCAAATAAAGAATAATGAAGCATGGATTTAAAAAAGGGTTCAAAAACACCAAACAAAACAAAATTGATGTAAAATGTCACCCAAAGCAGGAGCTGGACATTTGGAGATGCCTAGGAAATCTTCAAAAATGAGTTGATAAAGTGGAAACATGCTATTGGAAAGAAGAGAAGTTAGTTTTTCCCCAAAAATAAGAAATATCTAAAAAACATATGCACACACGAGAAGCTTAGCAACTGGAGAAGAGGAAAAAATCTTAAAAAAAAGTTTGGTTTTGCAACTTACTGAAACAATGGCGAACTATATATTGAGCATAAAAACCAATCCCTTTTGATATAGTATATGGTTTTGCATCTGTCACGCCCTTGAAATTGAAAAGAAATCAAGCATTAAAATGCCTTACATCAATTAGAATGATAGAACCTTGTTTACCCATATAGCTTCTGTTAACATCCAGCAAGAAAAGAAGCCAAAAGAAAAAAGGAACTAAATAACATAATTGAGCAAATTTCCACAACCTAGGAATTCAGTAACACACACAATTTACAGCGACAACCTTGAATTTACGTTGGCTCTTTTCCTGGCCTCGGTTAATATGAAACCTGCAATTAAGCTCTATTTCATTAAATTCCATATGCAAGCAATATACAATAACAATTGATCATTAAACAGATAAATTTTAGAAGTGCAAAAAAATACAGTTTTAAATCAAAACAGAATGCATGTGCAAAAAAATCTGCATCTAGAATAGCAAGTGTTCTAAACAATATTAGACCAATTAAACATGATCCAAATGCTACCAAATCTAATATGAATAATCCCAACATACATATAAACATGTTTATATCTTAATATTTCAATAAAACGTCACAGAAAAATGCAGTTTTAAATTAAAACATAATGCATGTACAGAAAAATCTAGATCTAGGGAAGTATGAGCAGTAAAAAATATTTGACCCATCAAATCTTTTCCTAATGCAACCAAATTATATGGGAAGCTTCCTAACACACATATTAACATGTCCATATTTTTGAATCTCACAAAATGCATGCAGTACAACAGCTTCAAAATTTTACCCCATTTAAACCATCAAAGGAACTCCAAACAATTTTCTCAGCTCATTCAGAGTCTTATAAAGCCAATAGAAATCATAGTTCATGTCCAGAAGATTTTAAAGACTCACCTGAAAAGAATGTGTTGCCATAAAAACCCAAAGACTGTTGGCCTTCTTGATCTCCATCTCGTTCTTCTTAGAAGCTTCATGATTCTCATATGAAGAAACCCCACATTTTAGATAATGGAATTAAAAAATAAAAAGCAAAAATTAAGAAATAAAAATATATCGATGAAAATTTCAGTTTTACCTTTTCACCGGTTTCGCTCTGGATGTCTGATGGAAATGGCAAATCAATATCTGAAACATAAAAATAAAAAATAAAAGCCTGAGAGAACAGAGAAGGGGGAAATAAAAGAGAGAACAGAGAAGGAAAATAAATACAAAATATTGTGTGACCCATCATCGTGGACACCGTGAACCACTGTAACCACTGCGCCACAACCCCACACAGAACCGGACCATAATGTTCTGCGTTAGCAGGGGATTCTGTGGGTGAGGAGAGAAAGAAAGTGATGATATAGGATCGGTGGAGGGGAAGTAGTGAGATGGGGGGGAGAGAAAGAGAGATTTGTGAAGGAAAGGAGGGAAAAGGAGTTCCCACCGCAACCCGTCAGCCATTTTGAAAAGACGATGAAGATGAGATTTGGTAGAGAGATAGTTCTGAGGAGAGAAGAGAGAGATATTAGAGCTTGTTTTTGAACTTTTTGGGGGAATTTTGAAATTTGAAAGCTTTAGTACCAAAAAAGAAAAAGGTGACCTTCTTTTGCTTCGAGACTTCATTTTGCAGCGTGAACAAAAAAGAGAAGAGGTTTTTTTATGTTGGTTGGGGGTTCAAGATAAAAGGAAACGGACGGGACATTGCTTTTTCCTTTTTTTTTTCTTTTTGAAACAACTAAAGCCCTTTGTTGATTGCTTTTGTTTATTTTTTTTTATTACGTCTTTAATTGTTTTTGGCTGAGCTTTGTTACTTTTCAATGAAACATTTTTTTATTCATTAGTTTTCCCATTGTAGCATGATTTTGTCTTGACGTGGATTTTGGTGGTGCTTTGAGAGCTTGACACCTGGCAAAATATTCTCTAAAAGTGGGTTATAGATATATACTAGTACCATTATCCGTGCAATACACGGGTTTTATTTGAAGTTATTGAAATTTAACGGGTGATAAATTGTGTATCTTTTATATAACACAAATAGTGTATATATCTGTTCGTCCTCTTTGTATCTATTAGTTAAAAAATACATATTTCAAATTATCGTTATTTGTCTTCTGCAGAATAAATCATTAAGGATAGATAATTGGTAAATATCAATTCCCTAAGACCGAATGTAATCCCCAACAACAAATACAAATACAATTGCGTTTTTTTTTTATAATACAAATTGTGGATCTTATATACAAATACAAATGCAGATACATATTATAGAAGATATCCAAAAAAGAAACCGAATTTGTATACATCAACAAACTAATAATATTTGGAAACCAAAATAGAAATCTCAATAGGAAACATACCTGCTATGTATATATGAAAGTATTTTTAAAGTATTTGTCTTGGCTTGAGCTGTTTGGGTTTGTGATGTTATGTTGTGATTCTTGGTTATATTTGGGCTTGTTTCTTATTGGGCAATGGACTTCGTTTGATTTGTTTGGGTTGGTGACAATTTTCAAATAGATAAAGTGTTGAATTACTATTTAAATTAAATTTCATTTATTAAATTATGCCTGTTCTTCTATAGTTTCAATTTATTATAAGCCATTTAAATTAATTTCATTTTGTAAATATCAATTTTGTTCTTAATTACGTGTTGAATTGTGATTTATTATAAAAAATAGTTGCATAAAAATAAAAAATGTAAAATACATTGTGGTAATATTTCCGGACAAAGGAATAAGTTCTATCTTCATGAGATATAAGTTTCACCAATATAATTATTAGTTAATAATTGAAATTTACTCCATTAATTAGAAATCCAAACTTTAGTGGGAATTTAAAATAAGAAATAAGAAATAAAGTTGAAATATAACTTATATAAAAGTGGTATTAGGATGAAACGACAATGACTCATGCTACATACGATGTATATTAAAAAAATTAAAAATGAACATTAAAATTTCTATTAAAATATCCCCTTGTGGAGTCTTTTGGAGGTTAGACTTTTCAATGATCCATGTCCAAATGAAATCATATTCAATATCAGAAGGAACTAATTCACTACTTGAGATAGAAACCTGAGTCATAATAAAATAATTTAATCATAACCCAAATCTATTAATATCAGTTTTAAAAAAAAAACTACACGTGAAGCATGTAAAATTTCACATGTAAAAAGCAATAATATTGTCCTTGGGCCATTAAAAGAAATAGAACAGGTTGTCAGACTCAAAATTTCCCATGGAAAAAACTTTCCGCATTTAGTATAAGCAATTAAAAGCCTTCTCTTCAATTCCAACACAAACGCACCAATCGCTTTCGTTTATTTGCTGATCGCTTTTGTTGATTTTTTTTAATAATTCTTGAATTACTTTTCTTGATTTGTGTAATTCTTTAATATATTTTAATTGCTTTATTCTAATTGTGGTATGAAATTTGTCCGCTTGTGAGTATGTGTGTAACATGAGGATGGTTTTAGAGGGCAGTGTCACGTGATGGCTTTGTGAAGAGAGATTTATTTATTAATGCTAAAATAGTGTCATGTACGTTTTGTGTGTTTGGTGGTGACATTTGTGGCAAATTTTTTTGTGCTTGTGAAGTGTGTTGAGGAAGGGAATGGTTAGGTGAGTGACACCTGTAAATTGTTACTCAAACAATGACTTCCATATGTATTGTCTTTAGATTACTATTGATGATGTGATATCATATTATTTAATAAATATGACATGTCATGTATTTTAAAACTCATTAAATGATGTGATACCATATTATTGGATGATTCTATAAAATATTTTTAGTGCATAGAAATTAAATTAAATAGTTAATTACACATATATTGAGTTATGTATGTGTACGTTGGTGAACTTTGAAGGGTCTTTCATGGCTTTATATAAATCAAGGAAAACAATGTGTAACACCCCGCCTAATTTAATTATTTAGCTTTATTAATTTAGGCATTTATATGTTTTGAATTAAAAGTTGAGTAATTGGATTGTGTTGTATTTATAAAAATAAGGGGGTGTGCATAGTAGTGGCATAGTAAGAATTTGAATAAAGGAAAAGGGTATTTGGGTCTTTACCTAAATTAAATAAGGGACACAATAGTCCAAACTTGATTCCCTTCTCTCTTTCCCTCTCAATCTCACCAGCTCTCTCATTTTTCCCTCTCTCTCTTGTGGTGTCTCTGCTGAAAAGAAAAAGGGGAGGAAAGAAAGGGAAAAAAGGGGTTAGGGCTAGAGATTTGGGGAGGGAAAAGAGTGGGATTTGGGTATTTCTTCAAATCCTTCCTACAAGAACAACTTTGGAACTAAGCTTTAGTTGATTTGGTGAAGATTTGGAGCTACCCTAATTGAAGAAAAAGGGGCTGCGAATTTGAGGAAGAAGAGGAGAAGAAGAACAAGTTGTTCAAGATTCTTAGCTCATTCTTTTGAGCATATTGTGAGTTCTTGTCACTTAGAGGTTGGGCAACCAATAAGACCCACCACTTAGGGTTTCCATTTCCTTTGAGTGGTTATGTGTTTCTTGATTTCAAGTGTGGATTTGGGAACGCATGATGAGGGATATGGGTTCCATAAGTTTATGTTCGTTTGGATGATTTTAAGATATGTTGAAGCATGTTTGATTGTGCATTTGATGTGTCATAAGTTGTCCTTGATCTTGTATATAAGTTGTATGCTTGATTTAGAGTCTCAATGTTGATTATTATTGGTTTGGATTGAAGGAAAAACAAGTTGGAAGTTGGAAATATGTAGAAAAACACATTTCTACAAAATTCTGCAGGTCCGCGCGTGACGCGCCTCATAGGTGCGCGCGACACACGGACAAACAGAGCCAAAACAGCGAAATGCATGTGACGCGCGTACGGACGCGCGCGGCACGCGTGGAGACAGGAAACAACAGCCTAGAAGTGCGTGTGACGCGTGCGTGGGCGCGCGTGGTGCGGCAGCTTAAGCAGAAATGTGTATTTTCACATTTTAAGGGCTTTTAAGGCCATGAATACTCATTTTAAATGTTCTAAAACATAGAAGATCAAAGGGACATCTTAGAATTCCCTTAGAAAAGTCATTTCAACATAAGTTGCTTGAAACACTTAGAGGATCAGTATTAAGACTATTGAGCTATAATGGTTCTAATAAGTTAAGTGTACAATACAAGGTCAAGCCCAGTGGTAAGGTAATACCCCGAGGTAAATCCTTGGTTGTGCAGTCAGTGGTTTAGTACAAGGTCAAGCTCCGTGATTAAGTTATCACCCAGTGGTAAATCCTTGGCTATTCTAGTCAGTTGTGTAGTACAAGGTCAAGCCCCGTGATTAAGTTATCACCCAACAGTAAATCCTTGGCTATTCCAGTCAGTTGTTTAGTACAGGGTCAAGCCCCGTGGTTAAGTAATACCCAGCAGTAAATCCCTGGTTAAACAAAGTAGTAGGAGTTTGTCATATTGCTGTAATGTTTATAATGATATATTATTGTGATTATGGCGAGTATTGGTGAGGGGTTCATGAAGGACTCACTGAGATTTTTATAATCTCACCCCTTTCCTCTTTTATTTCAGATAAACAGGTACCGGAGGAAGAGAAGTAGATGATTCTAGCAGTTTATAACTTCTAGTTCATTTTAGATTGGCATTGTACTTATTTCTTATGTTATAAGGAACAAAGTTAGTATTGTATTTTGTAATTTCTCAAGCTTTGGACTTGGATGATGTTGTAAATTCTAAATATTAGACTTATGACATAGTTTAAGTTTGGACTTGTATTTTGGTAATTCAAGTTTAAATTTTTTAGTAAATCTTGTGCTTTAATGTAAATTGTCTTATTTCAATTATTATTGGAGTATGAGTGTTATATTATGGTATCAGAGCAGTTTAGTCCTTTAGGGTTGTGGTCTAGTAGTGTGGATTTTCTCTTGCTTGAAAACTCCTCTATATATTCTTGTACTTAGTATGGAATATTAAGCCTGATCAACTTAATACTTTATACCGTGTATGTAGAATATGGCAGATGGACATGGAAGGTGAGGAGGAAGACGCGGTAGGCAAGCTGCGGAGGAGGCTCGTTGGTTGGACATGATGCAAATGATGAGGGACCAACATGAAGTTATGAGGAATCAAAATGAAGCCACCAATAATTTGGTTCAACATTTCATCCAAACACAACAACCACAACAAGCACCTCAGCAACCCTCACCAGTTCATTAAGATGATGTAAATCAGATATTCACCAAGTTTTTTAAGATGAGGCCCCCTACCTTCAAGGGTAAAGCAGAAGCCATGGCCTCCCAACACTAGTTGGATGCCATGGAGAAGATCTTCAAAGTGGTCTAATGCACTGAAGAGCAAAAAGTTACCTTCGCCACTCACATGTTGGCGGAAGGAGCCAAGAACTGGTGGGAGGGGGCACAAGCTTATATGGTGGATCAGGAGATACCCTTAGTTTGGGAACATTTCCGGACAGCTTTCCTGGAAAAGTATTTACCTTAGACGGTCAAAGAAAAGATGGACGGAGATTTCATTCATTTGCGGCAGGGAAATTCTACAGTTGAAGAGTCTGTGACCAAATTCGAGGAATTGGCACGATACTCCTTATAAGCCCGGGGTGCGTCGGATGATTGTTGGGCAAAATCGCAAGTGTACGATTCGTCGTCAAGTAATAAAAAGATCGAATCCACAGGGATTGTAACTAATTATTTAACTTAACAAACTTGTAATAATTTGAACTATTGAACTAAGTGATGTGTTTGAAATATTTATGACTTATATCAAAAGACAAAAACAGTAAACAACTAAACAAAAATTTGGATTTTAAGGAGAATTAAAAGCGACTAGGGATCGAATCCTCTTGCTTCCACTCTTATGCAATCAATTTACAACCAACACAAGTTATTCCATATAATTGAAGTTCGAATCAACAAAATTAGTTTAAGGACAATTCCTTGCCTCATAAACCCTTTACTTTAACTAAAATCCCTAATCCCTTAGGTGAATTAAAGCTAGATTAAGCAATAAGACTAATGATTCATAAGAACACATGCTCATAAGGTTATATTCCTATAATCCTCCTAAACATGACCAACAATTCAGTTCAAGTTCATAACCCCAATTTCCCAATCGTGAGTATAACCCAAAATCGATTCGGTATTGATCAGTTACCAAAAAGCATTAATAATAGAATTGAAGGCTCAATCATAATTGAAATAAACTTGCATTGATATAAGTAAAACAACTACATAAGAGTGTTCACAAGGTTCATCTTCCCTAGCCTAAGGAATTTAGCTACTCATAGAAAAGGAAAAGCCAAACCAGAAATTCATGAGAATTGATGAAGAGATCGTTCCCAATCCTCCACCGTGCCTCCAAATAACGAAGTTCGAACCCTAGACACGTCTCTAAAGTGTCTATTTATAGTCTAGGGTGAAAAGGAGTAAAAAACAGGTCCAAAACATGTAAAAACGTAAAATTCTGCGTCCAGGGTGCTATCGTAGCACGGCCGTGGTGTGAGGCACGGCCAGGCCGTGCTTCATTCTGTTTCTCGCACAGTTTAGGTGCTGTCGCAACACGGCCGTGCTTCCTGACACGGCCAGGCCGTGCTTCATGTTGTTTTGTATTTTTCACCTCTTTAACGTCCGAATTAGCTCAAGGTGTCTTCATGAAAGTTGAAGCTATGGATCTTAGCTTTCCAATGGCACCGGTTTCATCTCATTTGGACACCTAAAACTCCAGATATGATTAAAACACTGAACAAGTGTCAGGCTGAGACAGCATTACATTATCAACTTGTAGCACAAATTACCCCAACTTATTCCAAGTGATTTTTCTCCTTTTTCCTAGGACAAATACCTTCCTTTAAGTACAATTGAACCAAAACCAAATGCTTTATTCAAATCAAGCCAAATGCATAAATAACATGGATAAAAATGACTAAAATGTGATGCAAAACTAACACTAAACTATATGCTATTTCGAACGCATCAAATTACCCCAAGCTTAGAATCTTGCTTGTCCTCAAGCAATTGCAGTAGCCAAAGATAAGCAAAGAAACAAGAGACGCAACAAATAAGGAACCCGAGATAATAGCACATTCAAGCAATAGGCTAAAGGCTAGAACAGACAATAGGGACAACCAAAATCAAGTCCAATTAGAGAATCAGGCGCCTGAATCACGTCTCTTCATCGATAGGGCACTCTCCTCACAACTCTCCAAGTGTTTAAAGGTTATGACAAATCGCTCAAATCCATCCATGAAAGTGTTCTACCATAAGCTTGATCATAACCAAATCTCAAAGATACAATTCATGAAAACACACTAGAATCAAAAGGTCTTTGCAAGGTTGTAACGTGGTCGTGGGATTTTTCTTGTACGGTGGGATAAAAACCAGAAAGGGGAAACACAAGGGCTAAAATAATAGACAAAGAAAACAACCCTTTTAAAGCAGCATAAGCGGAACAATTCATTCTCCTTTTCGTTTTCAACACCTTTTTATTTTGCTCCTCTTCTGTTATTTTATTTTATATATTTTTCTTTTTTTTTTCCATTTGAGATTTTTGCAATTACTGGGGAGGAATTGAATAACAGCAGAGGTCCCAAATTTCAAGCACTGCCTAATTTACACAAGATTCACAACTAATTGCTCCCTTACACATACTTTAAAAGGTACTGTAACATTTAGCAATCACCTGGGTACCAAGAAAATTAATTTCATTTCAGGCTCAAAAGGGGCAACTAGAGGAAGTTTTCATTCAACAAACAGAGGCTTGAAACATGCCTAAATTGCCTAAATCATGTTCAAGTGTGTTGACAAAAATTTTCAAGTTTTGAAACGGTTTCAAGTCAAGTTCTAGAGAGCACAATCAGGATGGACACACTCATACAAGGAGAAGGGGGCATATAAACATGATGAAGTGAATGCCCCAATATTAAGCTCAAGTCTCACATTTAGAAGTTAAAACCAGTGAGAAACATCAAATCAGAGTGCCACATTAAGGAATTTAGCTACTCATAGAAAAGGAAAAGCCAAACCAGAAATTCATGAGAATTGATGAAGAGATCGTTCCCAATCCTCCACCGTGCCTCCAAATAACGAAGTTCGAACAAGTGTCAGGCTGAGACAGCATTACATTATCAACTTGTAGCACAAATTACCCCAACTTATTCCAAGTGATTTTTCTCCTTTTTCCTAGGACAAATACCTTCCTTTAAGCACAATTGAACCGAAACCAAGTGCGTTATTCAAATCAAGCCAAATGCATAAATAACATGGATAAAAATGACTAAAATGACTAAAATGTGATGCAAAACTAACACTAAACTATATGCTATTTCGAACGTATCAATGACTCATGGAAAATTAACCACTTTAAGTGGGGTCTGAGGCCGGATATTCAAAACAACCTTGCTCAGACAGACTTCACCAGCTTTGCCAATGTGGTCCACAAAAGTTATGTGGCTGAAGACAGTTTGAAGAAGCTTTATGACGACAGGCAAGCAAGGTGGAAGAAGAAGGGTGAGAACAAGACTTCTCCCCAACTGAAGACAAGAGGAGACCGGGGTAAGGGAAAACAAGTGTAGCATTCCGAAGCCACAAAACTCGATGCCTACCCGAAATGTGGAAGAAACCATCGAGGGGAATGTATGGAAGGACAGGACATCTGTTTCTTGTGTAAGCGACCAGGTCACTACATGAGGGAATGTCCAAAATTAAAGTCGGGAGCAGGTTCTAAGCCCAATGAACCTGCCCAATGAACCTACCCAAGGACGTGTCTACACCCGCAGTGGGAAGAAGGCAAAGGGTGTGAAAAATCTGATTAAAGGTATATGCCTTCTACATGATAATCCTTTGATTGTTTTGTATGACTCTGGGGCCACACACTCTTTCATTTCTGGTAAGTGTGCCCAGAGGTTGGCATTGTGTCTTTCTTCATTACCTTTTCCATTGATTATTGAAACACCAACGGAAGGTAGTATCTCTACTTCGTTGATTTGCGAGAATTGTCCTCTTGTAATTCAAGGAAGAATGTTTTCAGTCAATTTGGTTTGTCTACCCTTGAAAGGGATGGATATAATCTTAGGAATGGATTGGCTTTCAGCCAACCAAGTTGTTTTGAATTGTTTTTTCAAAACCATTGAGTTTCCATCTGTACAATCCCTTGTTAACCAAATGTGTCTAGAGGAGATGACAGTGTGTCTCAGTTAAACCAACGTCTAGTAGAAGGACAATTAGGGTACATCTTGCTGCTCTCTTCAACCACAAAGGTTGGGTTAGACTTGACCACCATCCCAGTGATTAATGAATTTTTGGATGTTTTTACGGAGGAAATTACTTCTTTACCTCCAGAGAGAGAAGTAGAGTTCTCTATAGAATTGGTTCCAAGAGCCGGACCAATTTCTATAGCCCTTTATAGGATGTCGCCTTTATAATTGCAGGAGCTTAAATTTCAATTAGATGATCTAATAACTAAGAGATTCATTAGGCCTAGTGTTTCACCATTGGGAGCACCCGTTCTCCTAGTGAAGAAAAGAGACGGTAGTATGCATTTGTGCATAGATTACCGACAACTCAATAAGGTCACCATTAAGAACAAGTATCCACTTCCTAGGATAGATGACTGGTTGGACCAACTTAAAGGAGCTTCGGTATTCTCTAAGATTGATCTGAGGTCAGGATACCACCAGATTCGAGTCAAGGCTGAGGATGTGCCAAAAACTGTGTTTAGGACACGATATGGCCATTATGAGTACGTTGTTATGCCGTTTGGCTTGACAAATGCTCCAGCTATTTTCAAGGATTACATAAACAGAATTTTCAGAGCTTATCTTGACCGGTTTGTTGTGATATTCATAGATGACATCCTTGTGTATCCTAGAAATCCTCAAGAGCATGAGGAATATCTTAGGATTGTATTAAGCACACTTAGGGGGAACCATCTGTTTGCAAAACCAGAAAAGTGTGAGTTCTGGCTCACCGAAGTTAAGTTTTTAGGACACGTTATTTCCCAAGAGGGAGTGGCTGTTGATCCCAGTAAAGTAGAGGTCGTCTTCGAATGGGAGCGACCGACTACGATTACAGAAGTTAGGAGTTTTGTAGGACTGGCTGGTTATTATTGCAAGTTCATAGAAGGATTTTTCCTGTTAGTTCTTCCTTTGACCTGGTTAACTCGAAAGGGGCAACCATTTGTGTGGGATAAGAGTTGTGAGAACAGTTTCTTATAGCTCAAACTCCGGTTGACTAGTGCACCGGTTTTGATTATCCCCGACCCGACCTTAGGTTTTGAGGCTTACAGTGATGCTTCTGGTAGAGGTCTGTGTTGTGTTCTCATGCAGAATGGGTGAGCAGTAGCCTATGCGTCTAGATAGTTAAAGCCTCATGAGGAAAACTATCCAACTCACGACTTAGAGCTAGCAGCTATAGCCTTTCTTTTTCTTTTTTCCCCCCTCACACTCTCTCTCACTGCTGCAGTAGCAGCTTTTGGAAAGAACAAAAACGCAGAAGAAAAACGCAGAACCGGCAAGTAAAACGCAGAACCAACAAGTAAAATGCAGAACCAGCAACTAGCGAACGCTGAACCAAGAACCAAAACAAAAACGTAGAAGAACAAAAAAAAATGCAGAACCAAAAACAAACATTGTTCATCATCTTCCCAAATTAAAATTAGGGTACTTTTTTTCCTCCATTCCTCTCATCCCCAAAGGAAGAACTTCCACCTCCACCGCCACCACTGCGTCACCCACTTGCCAGCAGAACTGCCGCACCGGTAGCCTCTGTTTCTTGTCGCTCTGCTCGCTTCACAAGACCGGGTGAGGATTTAAAAAAGCGATGTCAGATTTGCGAGGCAATATCAAATATGCATTTCTTCTTTTTTCCCTACACTCTCACTTGCTGTGTTGTAGCTTTGGGAAAGAAGAAAGCTTTTTTTTTGGGTTTAAGGTTTGGAAAAAAAAGAGAGAAATTGGGGAAGAAGGATTTTTTTTTTGTCTTTGTCATCAGACTCATCACTTGCCACATCACACAAACACTTTCCACATTGACAAAATGTTGGCCACGTCAGATAGAATAGACGGCGTTAAGTGGTCTTTGACGGAAGGGACGAACGTGTTATAACTGTTGAAACGTAAGGAACCAAATTGAAACTTTTTAATCGTAGGGGACAAAATTGAATCTAAAATAAACTTAAGGGACCAAATATATAATTTAGCCTAATTTTAAATTCAACTTATACTAGATCCCTTTTTAGAATCTCATTATCTCAGATACAGGGTTCTGTTGATCTCTTTTAATCTTTCAATAAGTTATTTAAACAGATATTAAACTTTTTTTTAAACTAAACAAGCATTAAACTTAATTTTAGCTACAAACCTTCATTATATTATTATTGTGAAGCAGTTAGATAATAAAATAATAGATACACTATTTTATGATTGAAATTTTAATTCTCATATCTTCGTTTTTAACATTTATCATAAAATTTTTGTTTTAACATTCATTTTTTTGCCGCCAAATTGAATGAACAATACAATTAGTACAATATTTCGATGTGATGGGAGCGAACGGTGGATATGTGGGGTGTTTGTTTCTTAATCTGAAAATAGTTGACCCTATAAATTGAACCAACTCATTCTTTTTTGGGTTGATATGGTTCGGATTTTGTGGAAAAAATGCAAAAACCGAGCCAAACCGAACTAACCACTTTTGATTGGTTTGATTTTTTTTTCCTCTCTAAAACTAAACCAAACCGGCTCCTTACACCGCTATGTAGTGCCTTAGACCCTTTGTATTCTTCCTTTAAATTAATCCATTCTTATTAAAACAATTTAATTTTTTATCGGATTTTATGTTGACAAACTTATAACTTCAATATAACCAACCATCAGAGTGGCGCAGCAGAAGCGGGGCGGGCCCATAACCCACAGGTCCCAGGATCGAAACCTGGCTCTGATAAAAACGAAGAGGCTTTCAATTTATTTTTTCATTAAAAACAATATTATCAAACCTTTATGGTTTATGTACCCTAAAATAAATTGCATTGTTAACAAGCTGTCTAGTTTAATTTGTTTTTGTTATGACAAGTTTTTTTTTTTTTGACAAAATTGTTATGACAAGTTGAATTTCATTTTTTTTAAAAAGACTAATAAAGAAATGAATCTCGCAATTAAATCATTTCCTTCTTTTTTTTCGATGAAATAATTCTTTATGCTATTAAATTAATTCCTTTTTATTGAAATGACATGATTTTAATAAACTTATTTGTTTTTAAAATAAAATTTAGGATATCAAACTGTCAAAATTCAATTATCCTAAAATAAATAACTTGTTTTATAAGTTGTCATAGTTAAATTAATTTTTTCATTTAAACAATATTGATTTTAATTTTCTGTACGTTATCTTTATTCAAATTAGTGTGCAGTTATTGGAAACAATAAAAATAAAAGAAAAAGAACTAGAATACAGTATTACAAAATAAGTTTATACACAATAACTCAATTAATATAAAATATATTCGATTATTTTTCGTACATCTATTTTTATTCTTTTTTATTTTTTATTTTACCTTATTTTTTCTACAAAATGACTAAATCATTCAAAACACACAAATAGAAAATAATTCAACCCATTTAACAGTAATCCGTTAACCACAAAAATAATATATTTTAAAAAACATGTATTATTACCTTTTTTATTTTTTCCCAATCAAAGTTTTGTTTATAATTTTTTATTTCTGGATTTTATAATTTTTATAATTTTATGAGTTTTACTTTTAAAAATTATCTGTACAAAATTGTCTGTTTATAATATATTTAGAGTGGAAATAGCTATAAAAAAAACAAAATTCTATGATGAAAAAAATATATTTTACGATTTCTTTTTAAAATTTTGAATGTACCTTGGGAAAAAAATTAATGTAATAGATAAACAATAATATCCATTACAATCATAGACTCAAACTCGCAAAATTGAATATGAGGGGATACTTTACGCTGCAAATCTATTATCTATTATATCTATATCTATAATCTATAATTCTATAATTATATATAAAGAGAATTCCCTTACTCTGTAAAAATAAACCGCTTTTCTTAGCCTTTTTAGGACTATTTTGCCCTTAATTCAAGTGAAATTTTTAACATTTGATAGTTTATTCAATTAGATTTAAATTCAAATTTAAATTTGTGAAATCAATAATACTTCATTTTCAAGTACGTTGATATAGAAATTAGTTACTTCTAATCATTTTAGTTCAAGTGAGTTATTAAACATTTAGTGTTGCAATTTCTATGTGTTGGGAAGATTTCTTTGGATTGCTCTCTCCTCTTGAGCACGTGTATAACGTCCAGAGAATCTGTCTCACAGATGACAACTCTATCAAAGATCAAAAGTAATTGACAAGCCATGTCTAATATTGTATAGTTCCGTTAGAAGGTAGGCTTAATCGTCGTCACAGCTAGTGAAACTCGCAATCCAGTCCCTTTTAGCTGATCTAATGAGTCGACCCAATCCCATAGCAGAGGAACCCAACAAGCAATTACCATAAGTATTTAACTAAATGCAGTCCTCCGGCAACGACATCCATCTTGCCACTAGTCTCCTTATATTGGAAGCACTTTTCTTAGCAGGAAAGGAAGAAATAAACTCAATATGAGACAGTCTCACCTTACGCACTATAGCATCTACAACCCAGCTTTCATCGTTGAATATAGTGTTGTTTCTCTAAAGCCAAGCCCACCATAACCCAGCCGCGAACAGTGTGGAGACATCCCTAGTGGCCATTTTCCGTATCAACAAGGAAGCATCAGAAATGGGATAATAAACCTTGGTAGAGGAGCATCCCCAACCTTAACCATAGTTCACGAGAATGTGGCAGTCCCGGAGATAATGCATAATGTATTCAACTTGGATTGAGCATATCTGGCAAAGAGGCAAAGCATCCATCCCACGATGTTGTCGTCTGATTAGTTAGAAGGGCATTGTGTAAACACTGCCAAATCAAATATTGTATCTTCACTGGAACTTTGACCCTCCAGACCTACTCCCAATCACTATAAGGGTCCCAAGTTCTTTGCCTCTCAAGCAACCAATTGTATGCCAATGCACTTGAGTAAATACCTTCCTTATAAGTGCACCTATAATAAAGCTTCCTAAAGCAAGCACTATGATAACTATACCTTTTAACACGTACCGGTGCACATGTGATAGCACGTGCCTGCACAAGCGCTATTAAAAGTTGTCTATAATAGCACTTCGGAAGCGCTATCATAGGTTTTGTGTTTATAATAACACATTGTTTTATAGCGCTTAGAAGCGCTATTGTAGCTCAATTTAAGCGCTATTAAACCTCTTTTTTGGCGTAGTGTTAGAACCACTCAAAATCCAATTATCAGGAACTGAGTCATTGAAGTGCGCTGGCAGCGAATGATGAGTAATTGCTGAAGCAATATTGTGTGGAAAAGGGTTGCTAGATGTCACAAAATCCATGCCCCATCCTCCTGGATATCCCTAATACTCTTAGGGACCGTTTGATGGCCAGGATAAGGGAGACAAGATAGGATAACCTATCATATTTTATCTTAATCCAGTGTTTGGTGAATCAACAAGATATGATAGTTAATCCTGTCACTCGATCTTATTCTGTCTCTATAATGTAATTCTTATTACGTAGTGAGGGCTGGGCTAGAAACCAGTAGGATAAGATAATAAAAAAATTTCCTCGTTTACCCTTCTAAACATAATTTAAAATCTAATAAAACATAAAAATATTTTAAATAAATAACTAAAAACCAAATAAATTAATATTATGAATTATAAAATAAAAAATAAATTGAAATTTAAAAAGAAATAAAAATTCAAATAAAAACTAAACTTTAAAAGTAATTTTAAATTAATAAGAAAATTAATGATTAATTTTAAAATTTATGTGCAATTTTGTCACAAGGGTAATTTTGTTATTTTATATTATTTTTATAAAATACAAAAATATAAAAATTATTAAATTAAAAATATTTAAGTTAAAACTAAAAATTAATTTTAAAAACTGTAAAATTAATTTGTTTAAGTTAAAATTTATTTAAAAATATTAAAAATAATTTTAAAATATTATAGGTAATTTTGTCACAAGGCTAATTTTGTCATTACATATGATTTAAAAAATTAGAAATTATAAAAAATAAAATCTAATAAAATATAAATATATTTAAAATAAAAACTAAAATTTCAAAATTCACATTAAAAATTATGAAATTATTAAAAAAATTATAAATTAATTTTAGAAAATTATATATAAATTTGTCATATGGGTAATTTTGTCATTTAATATAATTATTTGATTCATATCAAGCACATAATATGACAATATAAGATTATCTAGCTTGTTATCAAGTGCACATCAAACATATGATAGGATAAAAACTTATCATGTATATATCCTATCATATCCTTATCCAGCTCTCTTATCATATCCTTTCTTATCCTATCCTAATCGTCAAACGAGCCCTCATATGTATCGACAATATGGACACAGTTCAGTAAGTGGCACAATGACCCACATTTCAACCAAACTGAATACCATAACGAAGTATATCCTGCCCAATGCGAAATTCAAAGCCATCCGAAGCGAATCCAATGCCTTGCCAATACTACGCCAAGTAATGGATGCATATTTGCTATTGGCACCATCCTAAATTGAACCATTGTCAATGTACTTGCACCCAGAGGTTGTGTTTATCATAAAAAAGACTCCACACAAGTTTTTCGAGTAGTGCTAGGTTAGAAATTCTTGTGCCACGGATTCCAAGCCCTCCAAACTTCCGCGAGGTGGTCATGATATCCCAATTCACAAGACTCCAACCACAATCAACACCATTTCTACTGCAAATAATGCTTTTAGTCATCTTGTCATTGAAGTTACACACATGGGTTGGAAGATGGCGGATTTGCATTGAATATACCAGAATGGCTGTGGTAACTCATTGTGTAGGGCATGACCTCTCTACTTTATTAAGAAGTTTCCATTTCCAAATTGCCATCCTTCTTTGCATGTTCTCTAGGATATTATTATAAACATCCATATGAACTCACTCTTGGATAAGAGGGAAACCAAGATAGGTGCCCAAATCCACAACAAACCAGATTGATGAGATATCCTTAATAGTGAGCTTTCTATCATTAGGAACCATCTAAAGCACATAGCCTTGGATTTAACATCATTGTCCTTGAGCCCTAAAATTGTACAAAAATCTTTAAGGGTATCCATCACTGGCTGAACCAGTGAAATTTTAGCTTCACAAGAAAGTAAAACAACATCCGTAAACAATAGGTGAGATAGACATGTGACTCTCTTAAACACGTGGACCGGTTTCCAAATGCCCAAGTTGACCTTCTGCTGAATACTCAAAGCAAGCTTTTCCATATAAAGAACAAAAAGGTACAGGGAAAAAGGATCCCCTAGCTCTTCCCCAAGAGTTCGCTCAAGGAAATTATTTTATTATTTATGACAAAATTTATTTTTTCCATATGAATACACACATGGTAACATTAACTTTTAATAATAAAACCTTAACAATAGTACACCAGAAGTTTTTTATCTTAATTTAAAGTTTTACTTCAACCCTTTATCTTTTTTTGTGACAAGTTAATTTTTTTAAAATTAATTTTAGTTTCAGTTTAGTCTCACGTATTCTAAAGTGTTGACAATGTTGGCCAAATTGGCCTGTTTTTGGCTTTTTGTAACAACTTTTTGAATTTTGATTTATGGCACAATTGATACGATAGATTGTGCTTGTGGCACAGATACATTTTCGTTGTTGATCAACTAACAATTTGTCTCAAAATTAACGTTTTAAAACACATAGACTAAATTAAAGTAAAAAAAGATAAATGAGTAAGTTGAAAATTTAAATTAAAATAAATAAGTGCAATATTATTTTTGCCTAAAATCTTTTAAAAAATATTCGGGAACTAAAAATATCAATTTCATGTGACCCCCTCCTCTCCCGAATGACCGAACCGAATTGTTGTGAGAAAGAGTTCAACAAACGAAACCAACATCAATTTCTACCAACCTCACCGCCAGACCAAACTCCCGCTAAAAGTCTTTTAAAATCCTAATCCAATACGCCCCTAAAAATATCAATTTCATCAATTCTCTGTGAACGTAACCCCCTTCTCTTCTGAATGACCGAACCGAATTATTGTGAGAAAGAGTTCAACAGCTGAAACTAACACGGTTGCATCTGTTGTACTCTATACCTCTTTCTCTTCCACCACCTATCACCCATCCCTTTTCGCCTCCTCTTCTTCCAATTCAATCTCCAAACCCAAACGAATGCAGACATGGCAGTGCTCCTCCAACTTGCCTCATTGGAATTCAAAAGCACTGTTTTTTTTTTCTCACAAGTTCGTAGCCCATTCTTCGATAAGGGACAAAGACTCGAGCTTGGTGGGCGAGGACTCCACGATGTTTGATTTGGGGAGGGGGACAGAAAATATCTTGATGGATTTATTTCACCACAATTTTGGGAGTGGTGCTCTTTGTTCTGAACGTGGCATGGATCAATAATTCAACTGGCTCCGGCAAAGCTTTCGTTGATGCCATTTCAGAGCCTTCTGATTCTCACGAGGTCAAACTCATTTCTTTTTCCCCATTTCACTTCACCATTTACAAATGTTTCACTTTCAACCTATTAAGAATTTGGGTTTGGGCCTAACTCAACCCCAAAAGCTAACTCATAGGGTGATGGTTGCCCCTACTTATAACCACTAATCAGGCCATCTCATTCTTTCATGTGGGACTTCTAACACACCCCCTTAAGCCCAGGACTAGGCAACTGGAGCGTGACCCTAGTGGCCCGATAACGGGTGACCCAACAAATGGATCTATGATAGGCTCTTATACCATATTAAGAATTTGGGTTTCGGCCTAACTCAACCCGAAAAGCTAGCTCATAGGGCGAGGGTTACCCCCCACTTATAACCACTAATCAGGTCATCTCATTCTTCCATGTGAGACTTCTAACACAACCTAATATGTTGTCTCAACAATTCACTTATAATTAGAGGATTTTTCTCTTGTGTCGTCCATTTCTATGTACCTTTGGCTGGAGGAAATTAGAATGAAAGGGAAGGAAGGGTTCATTTTTTAATTTCAATTTTTTTAATTATTGCGGAATGGAAGATCTAACCACTTATTAGACTGGCTAGGCTTTGAGGATAATCTTTTTTCTCCATCAATTGGCTAGACTTTGCCATCCCTAATTTGGATGCACCCGAGCAAGCAGCAACACACTTGATGTGAAAAAAAAAAATCAAACTTTTTTTTTGACGCAATATATATATATATAAACGAGAAAAAAAAAACTTTGAGATGCCCAGAAAACCAAAGTCAGTTTATTAGTCAGCAACCCCGTCTCAAAAACAATATGAAAAAAAGGGAAAGAAAAAAGGAAGGACTCAAAACTAATAGCAGAGCCAAATTAGAGCCCAACCCAATTAGTTTGGAAGGCCAAACAAACACAACTTTACTGGTCTTTGTAGGGCGGCGGCCGAGTGAGTCAACTCACAGCATGTTGTCTTCTAAGCTGAATTTCTCTTCCAAAACCATGCGGCGGCTTTCTCCGTTCATATTATCATTATTCTCCAAAACCAAAACCAAAACCACTCATCACTACTACTACAACACCTTGAGATCTTCTGCATCTACTACTGCACTTGCTCACTCTTTCTCAGATCCGCATCTCAATTTCAAACAGTTTCCAAATTCATTATTTCATGACCCTGACCCTGATCCAGACTTAGACGACTATTCCCCAACATACTCAGAAATGATCATGGAAATGTGCTACTCGGGTTTGGATAAAAGGTTGGAATTGGATGCTCTCTTCCGTGATATCATTGTTGATGTCAAACAAGAGTCATTATTTGAATTCCATGACTTGTTTGGGGTTCTGTTGGAACGACTTATTATTGGTGAGAGTGAGACTATTATCAGTAGTCAAAATGACGAATTGGTTAGAGCATTTGATGTGTTTCTTAATGTTTTTGCTAGTCTTAACATGTTCCAGCATGCTATTGATTTATTGTTTCAAACAAAGAGCTATGGGATTCTTCCAAATCTTGGTGCTTGCAGCTTTCTCATCAACAGGTTGATTAAAAATGGTAAAGTGGATATGACACATGAGTTGCTCCAAGCATACAAAGGGAGCCTTGTCCCCATCGAGGTTTTGGCCTCCTACACCACGCTTATTCGTTGGTTTTGTAATAATATGGAATTAGATAAAGCTGAGAGTATGATACTGGACATGGAAAATCAGGGGATTGTTCCTCATTTGCATATTTACTCTCCATTGATCTGTGCGTACTGTAAGACCCATAATTTCCGTAAAGCTTTAGACTTACTTGGGGACATGGACTTAAATAGTGAGATTGCTTGCTGCATCCTCCATTGCTTCCTCCGTGAGATGGTTTCATTTGTGGATATCAAACACTATTATACAACCCTTATCGGTGCGTACTGTCTTCAAGGTAAACCTCATGAAGCCTATGGTATGTTTAAAGAAATGAAGGAGAAGGGATTTACGCCTGATGCTGTAACTTACACAATTATGATTAAAAGTTATTGTAGCATGAATTGCTTGCAAGAGGCCAATGATCTTCTTCAGGATATGATGTTGATGAGGATGAGGAGGAGAGAGATCACACCTCATGTCATTACCTACACAGTTCTACTTGATTGGAGCTTAAAGAAGAGAGCAAACATATGGAGAGATCATCATCTGAAGGATGTTGTTAGTTACAGTGTTTTGATTGATGGACACATAAAGACAGATGACCTTCAAGATGCAGTTACCCTCTTTGATGATGAGGTGATTGACAGAGGACTAGAGCCGGATACCGCAGCATACACTGCCCTAATTTCTGGCTTCTATGGCAGAAGAGGGAGAGGACACCACACGAAGAAAACTGCTGAATTGATTGATCAAGTTTTTTCCGAGGGAGCTGATGATAAACGTGCTTTTCTAAAAGCTAAAGCTATTGAATTGATTGATGAAGTTTCTTCCGAGGAAGCTGATAAACGTGGCATTCTAAAAGCTAGAAGGGTGCAATTTCATAAGTGCATAAACTGGTGGTCAGCTAAGGGCATATACTGACTGAATTGCAGGTGTGTGTGTGTGTGTGTGTGTGTGTGTGTGTTATATCACTGAACCAGTTTGTTTATTTCTAAACTGTTGTTCCTTTGAAGAAACAACACAGATTTTATTGAAGATGGTTTTTCCACGTTTATGAAAAAGCATATTATGTGATACTGATAAAAGGGGAACTCCATATCTTTAAAATTTTCAGAGCAAGCAAAATTGTCAGTCACTTCCTCCTCTACCTATAGTTGAATTTTCATTATGCGTTTGGTCCCTATAGTTTTTAATAGTTTTTATTTTCATTTTTTTTTTTTGGGGATATCAGTTCCTATATTTCACTCATTCATGAACCGATGAGGCACCTCCTCCTCTAAATATTTGATCATTAGTTTTTCCTTCTATCTTCAACTGTTTCTCACTGATGATGACTGGAACTCAGAGATACACACATGAGAGCTAAATCAAGAATAGTCTCAGTTTTAGTATGAATTGTTTGCCATTGAATTAATAAGTAAAAAAATGCCATAATCTATCTTTTATAGATATTCAAAATGAGTATGTATTATTTGGTCACTACGATTGATGGTTACCGATTTATAACAGTAAGATTAATGGTTACCGAATATGTCTTCAGGTTCCACATTTTTGTTTTATCTGGGTTGGCTACTTTTCATTTGTGCCCGTCCATTAAGAAGTGAATGGAGGCATCCAGCAATTAGCATTGGCACTACTTACTTTTTCAAAATTGAAGATTCTTCAAAACATAGCAGCATGCATACA
This sequence comes from Calophaca sinica, assembly GCA_037113605.1. Classification (NCBI taxonomy): domain Eukaryota; kingdom Viridiplantae; phylum Streptophyta; class Magnoliopsida; order Fabales; family Fabaceae; genus Calophaca; species Calophaca sinica. The sequence continues at coordinate 42,156,595 of CM073735.1, forward strand.
CTCAAAAGGACATTTCTGTTTGTATAAAAATATTTGCTGCATGGGATTAGAAAAAACCACTGCACTCTACATTGTTTACATTTTTCCAAAATTGATATCCTTTGTTGGCTGCCAGTTGAAAATTTTAAGTGATATCCAATCAGTCAATAATCTTTGCTTGGTTTCTCTTTATAGTTGGATTCTTATGTTGGTTGCTGTAAAATTGTTGTAAAATAGTTGATTTGCTACTTGCATGGTTTAATGCATAGCACATGCATACTTTCATCCACTTTCGCAAAACATAACTTACATTTGTCTTTCGCAATTTGCTCACTGCCATCCACTTTCTGCGTCCTCGTGTTTCTGGTTGTTGCTTGTGTTTTTGGTTCTACCTCCAGGTTGTTGCCTCATTTTCGCTCCCTCTATTGGTCCAATATAATGTAATGGTGTAATCTTCTGGCTGGCTGGGTGCTTATTAAATAGTTGATGTTCATAGTTTGTACAGGTACCTGTTATTGTAATTTTCTTCCTGTCCTGCTTGTCAAACTTTTATTTAACTTTGTGGCATATGGATTGTGAAATATATTGACAGGTTTTTAACAACAGTCCAGACGAGACTGCATACTTCTGCATGTTGTTAAATCGGGAAAATATTAGAAATGCAGCTGTCATGATTCAGCCATCTCTAATATCGTATTCATTTAATTCACTGCCTGCACCAGCATTGTTGGATATGGCTTCCATTGCTGCAGACCGGATTCTGTTGCTAGATTCATATTTTAGTTTGGTTATTTTTCATGGGATGACAATAGCTCAATGGCGCAACTTGGGATACCAGCACATCAGGTTTGTGCTGTCATATCCTGCTAAAGAAAGTGCTATTACCTGAAAATTTTGCTCACAAATTATCTTAGATTTTACAATTTAATCTGTAAACATTAGTTGATGTCAGAGTAAGCTGGGTATTTCCTGAATAACCTCATTTATTTCTCATTGAATTGATTAAAATACAGAAGTTAGATCCATTTATATATAGGATAATGAAGAATTACAACTAACTCTACCTAATTGTAACCGAATAAATGATATCAAAACAGAGGATCAATTACCAGAGGATCAACTAACAGAGGATCAATTACAAGAGTGTATATTTATCACATTTAGCTTGCTAAGTAACCGATGAAAAGGAGTTGGATCTAGTGGTAAAGATGTCAGCGAGTTGAGCAATTGTTGAAATGGGTAGCAAGTGAAAAAGTTTGGACCGAAGCTTTTTGCGCACAACGTGGCAGTTATGCTTAGTGTGCTCGTGAAATGTAGGATTCGCCGCAATGTATTGTGCAGATTTATTATTGCAGTAAAGCAAAGAAAAACGAATAACGCAGCGAAGATGTTTGAAGATGTTTAAAGAAAGAATGAGAATCAAGGTTGAAGACGAAGAAGAAGAGGAAGAAATTTACGGAAGCTGTTTAGAGAAGAAAATCAGATACCATGATATCAGAGTAAGCTGGGTATTTTCTGAATAACCTCATTTATTTCTCATTGAATTGATTAAAATACAGAAGTTAGATCCATATATATAGGATCGGAATAGGATATAAGATAATGAAGAATTACAACTAACTCTGCCTAATTGTAACCGAATAGATGATATCAAAACAGAGGATCAATAACAGAGGATCAATTACCAGAGGATCAACTAACAGATGATCAATTACAAGAGGATCAACTAACAAAGGATCAATTACCTGAGGATCAACTAACAAATAAGCCTAATATAAGCCTAATATTAGTTACGTGTTAATTTTTTATGGAAGTTGTTTTGGTCAGGCATTTTTATAGTTCGTGTCAAGTGTTGCATTTTCCATTTTCCCTTTTCCCACTCTGCTGCTGACTTTAATTTGTGGCACAGGCTTTTGCACAACTATTACGAGCTCCACACGATGATGCCCAAGCGATAATAAGAGAATGGTTCCCTGTTCCTAGACTGGTAGTGTGTGATCAACATGGTTCCCAGGTCAGTATTGTTTATAGCAAGCCCAATTTTAGTGTTGTTTGTCTTATTAATGGTTGCGGATTCTTTACTCGAATATTCATTCATATCACAAGCAATACTGATGTAAGTATCTCTAACGTTTTGGAAGCATATTAACCACCCCCCGTTTCATCTCCGAGTTTAGATTTCTAGTAATAGGAAACTTACCATGGTTTCATTGGCGTCTTTAACAGGCTAGATTTTTATTAGCAAAGCTGAATCCATCTGCAACATATAATAATGCACACGAGATGGCTGCTGGTTCAGATGTAATCTTTACTGATGATGTGAGCCTTCAAGTTTTCTTTGAGCATCTGCAAAGGCTGGCTGTCCAATCTTGAGGGCAGATAATAGTAGAGATTGACAGTTTTCTAGACTTTGGTTTGGGGAATTCACCAATGATGTGTGTGTCCTGCATTATGCTGTTGCATTCAGTTATTTTGCTTTCTTACCTTTGTTCTTAACAAAGAGCAGATCGGAGCCTGCATCAATTGAAGAATGAGGGAAGCAAGAGCTGAAACATGATTCTTTAGGGTTCTGGTCGAATTTTGTTTAATGAAGAAAATAAATGGTTCAAAAGTACGTTGAGTTTGAGTATTGCAGAGAGAAAGTATAGGAAATTGAGTTAAAGAGTAATAGAGATTGATCAAGTCTGTTATTAGTTAGTTAAACACCAGCCTGGAAATGCCAGCTGGTAATACTGTTAGGCTTGTGCCAGTCTGGAAATGCCAGCAAGGCAATACAGTTACATTGATCAGTTTTATCATCTTGTATATAAGCAATGCTACAACATCTTTCAATGTAACAGATTCATTTGAGATTGAATCACAGATTCATAATATGAGTTTCTCTTATCTTTCTATCTCTAATATGGTATCAATCGCCGAATCCGATCCTAGTACCTCAAACGCTTTCGTGATATCACTGTGAGTTCGACTTCTTTCGCGCATTCTCTCTGCAACAATGGCGTCGTCACCGAAGCAATCACCGGGGATCTCAGTACAAACGCCGCTTGTGACTCCGACGAGTCAGCTTCACGCTGGAAATGGCGTCAGCAGCAATACATTTGGTCCGAAACTTTCGATTAAGCTGCAAGAAAACAACTTCTTGCTCTGGAATCAACAGGTGGAAGGCGTTATCGCCACGCACAAGATGCATCGTCTTGTAGCAAATCCACAGATTCCGATGAAATATAAATCTGAAGAAGATCGGTTAGCCAACGTCGTTTCTGAGGAGTATGAAACCTGGCTTGTGCAAGACCAGTCGCTCTTCACCTGGCTCCTCTCAACGATATCTGAGGCGGTCCTTCCTAGGGTTCTTTCGTGTCGCCATGCCTATGAAGTTTGGGATCGAATTCATAAGCACTTCTATGCGACGATGAAAGCACGTGCAAGACAACTCAGATCGGAGTTGAAATCTACCAAGAAAGGTAACCGATCTATCTCAGAGTACGTTCTTCGTATCAAAGCCATCGCAGATTCACTGTTAGCGATTGGCGATCCTATTTCTGAACAAGATCAAGTCGATGCGGTGCTTGACGGTCTACCTGAAGAATATAGTAGCTTCGTAATGATGGTTTACGGTCGTTCTGATTCTCCTGCTTTGTATGACATAGAGGCTCTTCTCTATGTCCAAGAGGTTCAACTTGACAAGTTCAGGCAGGAACTATCTGTTCCAAATGCTAGTGCAAATGTTGCTCATACTAGCTCTCATCAAGGTCGTGGTTCCTCCAATTTTCGTGGTGGTTCTCGTGGCAGAGGTCATAATTTCCGTGGCAGAGGTCGCAGCAGAGGTCGCTCTAATAATGATGGTACTTGACCTACTTGTCAACTCTGTGGCAAATATGGTCATTCTGTGGTAAATTGCTGGTACAGGTATGATGAGTCCTTTGTGCCTGCACCTCAAATGACTCAGTCACATTTGATTTCCTCTCAACAAGGTCCAGATCCACAGTCTGCAACATCAACTAAGCAAGATGTCACTGCTTCCTCTGATCAAAATGGACAACCTAATGCTCTCCTAGCAACTCATCTTCAGCCGGCTGCCTACACTCAGAATCTCGTTATTCCCTCAGGCCTTGAATCTCAGGCCTGGTTTGCTGACTCAGGTGCCTCTCATCACCTTACTTCTAATAGTTCTCACTTGCACCATAGTATTCCATATGTAGGGAAAGATAAAGTTTGTGTAGGGAATGGTCAGGGTTTACAAATACAGTCAGTAGGTTCCTCAGTATTTCCTTCTAATCTTGTACCTAATGCTATGCTATCTCTCAGAAATATTCTACATGTGCCTGCCATAACTCGAAACTTACTATCTGTCTCACAATTTGCAAAAGATAACAAAGCTTTCTTTGAATTTCATCCTACTTACTGTTTGGTCAAATCTCAGGCATCTAAACAGGTGCTTCTTGAGGGTTCTCTTGATGCCAGTGGTCTCTATCGGTTCCAACACATTCCCTTGGAATCCTCAAGTCATGATCTTCACAAACAACATAGTCCTTCTCCAGTCATGACCACCTTCACTGCTACTAGTCCAGTTTCTGTTTTAGCTTCTGATACAGAAAATATTGTTTCAATTTGGCATTATCGCTTAGGTCATGCTCACTCCAATGCCATCAAAAGTGTGCTTACTCTTTGTAATATCCATGTACCAAATAAAAGCACTTCTGAATTTTGTAAATCTTGTTGCTTAGGGAAGCCACATAGGCTACATGCCCCCACTTCCTCTACTGTGTATTCCTCTCCATTTGAAGTAATACATACAGATTTGTGGGGCCCTTCCCCATGTCCCTCTAGCAATGGTTATCTCTATTATGTTGCCTTTGTGGATGCCTATACAAAATATACTTGGATATATTTCCTAAAACAGAAATCTGACACATTAAATGCCTTTAAGCTCTTCCATGCTCTTATTAAAACTCAATTTAATGCTAATGTCAGAGCTGTCCAATCTGATTTTGGAGGAGAGTTTAGGCCCTTTACTAAGTATCTCAGTGAGTTAGGTATCTCCCATAGACTCACTTGTCCACATACCTCTCATCAAAATGGGACTGTAGAAAGAAAGCATAGGCAAATTGTAGATATGGGATTAACCTTACTTGCACATTCTTCAGTCCCTCTTACCTTTTGGGATCATAGCTTCACCACCTCAGTCTATCTCATAAATAGACTTCCCTCCTCTGCCCTTAAACAATTTTCCTCACCCTATCATGCTTTGCATAATTCATTACCCGACTACAAGTCCATCAAGACCTTTGGTTGTGCTTGTTTTCCACTTCTTCGACCATATAATCAGAATAAATTTCAGTTCAGAAGCTCTGAATGTGTGTTTTTGGGTGTTTCACCACAGCACAAAGGGTACAAATGTCTTAGTAGTGAAGGGAAAATTTATATATCTAAAGATGTGCTGTTCAATGAGTTCCAATTCCCTTACCCAAGCATGTTTCAGTCTTCTGAATCAAGCTCTGTTCAGTCAGGTCAGTCCTCTAGGTTACTGGTTTTTGGCTCTAATCCTAGCTTGTCCAAATCTATTTCTTCCTTAAACCAGTCTGCTTCTGAGCCTGCTGCTTCTGACTCTTCTGCACCCTCCCCTGTCTCTGTTGACCCTACTGACACTGTTATCACAGTGTCTCCTGTTGGTGCTAGCTCTACTCCTGTACATACCAATACTTGTTCCAATACCAATTCTGGTCACGCTGCCGAGCCTTCTTTATTAGCTAACCAGCATCCCATGCTCACAAGAGCCAAAACTGGTCACTCTAAGCCAAAAACATTTATTGCTCATACTGAACCCAGCTCGGTCAAACAAGCTTTGGCTGAACCAAAGTGGCTTGAAGCTATGCAGCAAGAATATAATGCCTTACTAGCCAATAACACATGGACTCTTACTTCCCTACCTTCTCATAGGAAAGCTATAGGGTGCAAGTGGGTCTTTAGAGTCAAAGAAAATTCTGATGGTAGCATAAACAAATATAAGGCACGCCTAGTTGCTAAAGGATTCCACCAACAAGCTGGTTGTGATTTTAGTGAGACATTCTCACCTGTTGTTAAACCTACCACCATTAGAGTTATTCTAACTCTAGCTTTGACCTACAAATGGGATGTTCAACAAATTGACATCAATAATGCCTTTCTAAATGGGCTGTTACAAGAAGAGGCTTATATGTGCCAGCCTCCAGGGTTTGAATCATCCAACAAAGGGCTTGTATGCAAGCTGAACAGGGCGCTATATGGGCTCAAACAGGCCCCTAGGGCTTGGTATGAGCGCCTCACTCAAGCTCTTTTGCAGTTTGGTTTCTCTCCAAGTAGATGTGATCATTCCCTCTTCATCTACAAATCTCAGGGAGTTACTCTTTATGCTCTAGTGTATGTGGATGACATCCTCATTACCGGTTCTTCTACTAAACTGATTCATGATCTTATCAACAAGTTGCATGACAAGTTTGCCTTGAAGAAATTGGGCAAACCAGAATATTTTCTGGGTATAGAAGTCAGAAACAGGCCCAATGGTTCTATTATTCTAACTCAGTCCAAGTATATAAGGGATCTTCTTGTCAGAGCTAAAATGGATGAAGCAAAAGGTGTCTCAACTCCAATGTTTAGTCACTGCAAACTAAGCAAACATGGCACTGATTTCTTACCCGATCCTCATCACTATCGGTCCATAGTGGGTGCCCTTCAATATGTCACTCTAACAAGATCGGATATTGCATTTAGTGTGAACAAGGCTTGCCAATTTATGTCTTCTCCCCTTGAAAGCCATTGGAAGGCTGTAAAACGCATACTAAGGTATTTGAGTGGCACTTCAACTCACGGTCTCTTGATTCAGCCTGCCTCTGCTGACAACAAATTCTCTCTAAGGGCCTACTCCGATTCAGATTGGGCGAGTGATCCTGATGATCGAAGGTCTACTTCCGGTGCTTGCATCTATTTTGGACCTAACTTGGTTGCTTGGAGTTCAAAGAAACAACCTCTTGTGGCCCGTTCTAGTGCTGAGGCCGAATACCGTGGTATGGCTCATGCAACTTCTGAGTTATTATGGCTGGAATCTCTACTAACTGAACTGCATGTTCCCTTTCTTCCGCCAACACTGCTATGTGACAATATGAGTGCAGTGTTGTTAGCTCATAACCCAATTTTGCATGCTCGAACTAAACACATCGAGCTCGATATTCATTTTGTTAGAGAGAGAGTTGTGGCCAAAACTCTGCAGGTCCTACATGTTCCTGCTGTAGCTCAAATAGCCGACACTCTCACCAAGCCACTGTCAACTAATCATTTTCAAGACTTGCGGACCAAACTCAAGGTTGTTGCTGCTCAACCCCCTTGACCTTGTGGGGGGAGTAATAGAGATTGATCAAGTCAGTTATTAGTTAGTTAAACACCAGCCTGGAAATGCCAGCTGGTAATACTGTTAGGCTTGTGCCAGTTTGGAAATGCCAGCAAGGCAATACGGTTACATTGATCAGTTTTATCATCTTGTATATAAGCAATGCTACAACATCTTTCAATGTAACAGATTCATTTGAGATTGAATCACAGATTCATAATATGAGTTTCTCTTATCTTTCTATCTCTAATAAAGAGCTACCTCTACCGACGGCAGCATAGCAAATGAAGGATATATTTTTGTCTCATTTTTTTACTATTTGTTTTCGCCTAGATATTTAATTTTTGGGTTCCTCATCTGGATTAATTCATATAGTCGTTTTGTCATGTCGTTGGAGTTTGATTTCAGTCATTCTCTCTATACTGTTTTGTATTAGTATGGGAAAGAGGAAATTTCAGAAGCTAAGATACCTCTGGCTCTATTGAATCATTTGTGGTGTCACATAATAAATCGAGCTAAAGCAACTCGTTTTTTCATTCCGCCCGACAACTCAGAAGGAAGCCGATCCTCAACTCCCTATAAAAAATGGTGGGTGAGGAGTTATTCTATACATGTAAAACATAATGGTTGTAAAGTAAAACATAAATGTTATTTTGACACACACCCGTGACACTTAGTTAACACAGTTTACATACGTGGTTAATTACGTTTAATGGATGGTTAATAGAAAACTCATTAACCATTCACTGAACGTAATTAACATCGTGATTAATCATGATTTTCAAGTGTTCAACTACATGTAGATTTAAACACCTGAAAATTATGGTTAATCGCGTTTAAATTTGTGATTAATGAAGTTCAGTTGATGGTTAATGGATTGATAACCCATTAACCATCAACTGAATTGTATTAATCACAATTTTGAACTGTGTTAACCAGATGTCGCAGATGTCGCAAATTTTTGTCAAAAAAACACAACTGAAAGTAAAATGGTAGAAAACAGAGCGTTAATTAAGCAGTCCAGCTGTAGTTATATGGAACTACTTTCTCAATGGCCAAAAAAAAATGTATACCACTTTTTGGCCAAATATATATTGATTATCAAAATCTGGTAGTCTTCATGATGTGCAAAAAGCTAATCATTAATTGTTTTGAAACAATCTCAAGTGAAATAAAATACTATCGAAGAAAAGGAAAAGATTACCATTTCAAACTATAATAGAATTTTAGCGAATATAGCTGTACTTATATCTATTAGGAATTTCATCAATTGTTATAGAATAACATAAATGATCAAAAAAGAATACAATAAAACAGTTCATAACAAAAAAAGGATCCAACTATTTAAATAATTATTTAGTTATTTTGAAACACCTGTTTACCGACAATAAACAAAATTACAACTAAAAAGTGATAGATAGCACTCAAGAATAAGCATGTCGCTGCATATAACTCTGAAAATTACTAATCCAATCCGAAGACCAGGGTCTAATTGATTTGGTTTCTAAAAACTGTTTTCTATTTTATAAAACTTAACAAAGAATAAATTTTGTTCTTCTTAAATTTTTGAAAACAGAAAGTTGTTTTTAAAAATGTAATCAAACAGGCCCTAGACCTCGAATTTTGCGCGTGTTAGAATTTCTGAAATTTCTACACGCGCAAATAAGCTTTTTGTGCGTAGTTGCATTTTTTAAAAAACCAACTCACAAATATGTTATTTGCGCGTGAAGGAATTCCAGAAATTCCAACACGTTCACGTGCAAATAGCATATTTGCTATTTTTTTTTTTAAAAACTACTCGCAAACAGTATATTTACACGTGTTAGAGTTTCTGGAATTTCTTTAGGCGCAAATATGCTTATTTGCGCAGGTCGTTATTCACTTTCCAAATCTTTTAGTCCCACCCCACGTCATTATTTATGCGCAATCTGTTGAGTCAGTTCTGCTTCTTTTTGTTCACACTCGCGCAAATAGCTTATTTGCGTAGATGGAATACATTTCTGTTTACCACACGCAAATAAGTTGTGCGAGTAAATATTTTTTAACTTTGTATAAGCGCAAATAGCGTATTTGCGCGCGTGGTATACATTTCTGTATACCACGCGCAAATAGCTTATTTGCGCGTGTAGAAAATTAAAAAAAAATACACACAAATAGCTAATTTGCGCGGGTTATACTTTTCTGTATGCCTCGCACAAATAGCTATTTGCACGTTGGGAAGAGTTGAAAAAATTGAGTTTTATTTTGCATCCAGGGGTATTGTTGTCAACGTTGGGACCCAACAAAATGCGGGGTGCATTTGACAATTGCCTAGTATAGTTGCTGTAAATACCCATTTTATCGTAATTTTTTTAAGTATTCTTTTAAAAATTAATAAAAAAATGTCATAAATTAGAAAATGGGCCAATTTGTACAATAAAAAAAACTAGTACAGGCCATAATACATTTTTTTTCAAAAAACGTCTGATGAAAAAAAATACACATTTTTGGGCTTTTAAACCCATTGAAAAAAAATTAAAAAAACAAACTAACAAAATAAATTGCAGCTTCCGCTTTCTACATTCCTGTCCTTCGCAGTTTTCCACTTTCCCCAATTTTCGCTTCTTCCTATCTTCAAAATCACAGATGTTAAGAAACTTTTAGGGTCTGTTTGGTTCAAATAAGGGGAGGGGAGAGGAGAGATTTTAATGGAGGGGAGGGGAGGGAAGGGGAAGGGAGGGAAGGGATTTACTTTGATTTTGTGTTTGGTTGAGAGGAGGAGGAGGGAGGAGGAGAGGAAGCCTTTACTGTTTGGTTCGGGAGGGAAGGGAGGGATTTTAATGGAGGAAAGAGATTAATTCTTGGTATATCCTTATAGTGTTTTATATTGTATTATATATAAGGATATTTCAGTAATTTTATTTTAAATAATTTAATCTCCCCTCCTCCAAAAACCCACTTTGGGAGGAGCCAAAATTGGCTTAGGAGGATTTTGCCCACTCCTCCCTCCCTTCCCATTAAAAATCAACCAAACAAACATAATTTAAAATATCTCCTCCCCTCCCCTTCCCTCCCCTCCAAAACCCCCGGCCAAACACACCCAAACAAGTTTCAGCTAATATCTTTGTCTCCTTCAAGCTATATTCCAATCTTCTTTGTTTCCTTCTCAAATCTCCCTCTCAGCACTGGAAAAAAAAAAACAAAAAAAACCCTTCAACCATAGCCTATAAATAACGGAACGAAAATTTAAAGGGACAGAAAATTTTCACCACTTTTTAAGAACTTAGAATTCCATGTTTCAACTGAAATCTGAAAGAAAAAAGAAAAATTTCACCACTTTTCCCTCCGCCGCTGCTAATTTTACAAATTGCGAAACAACCATCAACTCTGTTTCAGCATTGAAAGATGGCGTATTGGGTTAACTCTTTGTTTTCGGCTCTCCTGGCAAATACACATTTATCTAAATTTCTCAATTATTTCCCATAGATGAGAATGAGTTTTGTTACATCAATTTTCTTCTTTGTTTTTTGACACCTTTTGTTTTCGATAAACCCCAAGTTTTTTTTTTTTTTTGGTGATCACCGAATCGATGCTTGTACTGTTTTGTTATGATCAAAGATGGATCCTTGGTTGCGGATTTTGTCATAGTTTTTGCTCGTTTCTTAGTTACGTTGACATGCAAATTCTGATCTCCAGATTATCTTTCATTTATTAGTGTTCGATACACTGTGTGTATAATCTAACATCAGTATGCCGCACGCACACCTCCGCCTCCCCCTCACCTTCTTCTATTTCAGGTTCTCTTATTATGTTATATGACATGTCAATTTAAGATTTTTGAATCTCTTGTGTGTGTGTTTTTTTTTTGTGAATTTATGCAACTGTTTAGTCCAATAGGAGAAACGAGCAGCAAAAGAAAAGAGGAGGGAAGCAAGTGCTGGATTCACCAGAGGACCCTAAGCCACCTCGCACTACCCATAAATTGCTTCAGATACTCTCATTTTTTGGACTTGGAAATGCTAATTGATGAAGAAAATAGAGATTATTTTTTTCTTTTATGTTTATGGATAGATTTATGTGAGGTTGAGGTTGCTTATACATTGTTAGCAAAATAAATTGTGAAAATGAACTGCACTTTACGTGTATAATGAATTGCCAATGTTTCTAAATGTTTAAGATTATATAGATACCTGGAGTTTTATCATTTTTACATTTTAACGCTCTCGCTTGTTTGCTAGCTTCATATTTTCCTTGCCCAACAAGGTGGTTTTCTTGATTTTCATATAGAGACAAAGTAGTTTTTATGGTTGACGAATAAAAGTATTTGGTCATTTATTAGATAGAGATGAAAGAGATGGAATTGAATCTGATGATGATTTTATGGATACATTTTTAGACTGTTTTTTGTTTCTCTTGTGAACTTAGGCTATGTTTGAATTGATGAAAAATGAGAGAATGAAGTGAAATGAAATGAATGGCATTAGCTGCCATTGTCTAGACTCTGGATTGTCTAGAAAAAGATGGAATGAAATAGAACCTAAAAGAATGTATTGTTTAAAAAAAGTTATTTGATTTTACTTTGTAGTCAACATTTTTGTTGATCCAGGTAGTGTTGCAATGGATCGATGATTTGTTTTTTAGTCAAGTTTTGGGATGCTTATGCCAGAAAACAGTTTTCTCTGTTAAGAGAAGACAATATGAAAGATACCATTTTGCTAGTTTCTACTCTTGGGTTTTCCTGCTAATATGAAAGAAGGCATTTTTGTTTGTTTTTCTGATATAGTTGATTGCATCTGATTTTATTTGTAATATTCAGTGAATAAGATGTGCTTTGGTGTCTAGATAGCGAGATAGCAAGATCCATTTCTTATATTTGATACCAGTTATTCTTAGTTGACATGGTTATATTTGTTAGCGATTTTTTTCTACACTTGGTTTATTGGTTTATGGGTCTGATACACTACTAGAAAAATGAGATTATTATTCTTTGTATAAGTTAGTTGTTGAAAAATTAGATTATTGTTGATTGGGCATTTTTATGAATTTGACTTGTTAGTTGCTGGCATCACACTTTTGTTGATGGATTTGTTAATCTTTGAGTTTTTGGTTGCTTCGGTAAAATCTGTTATGATATGATTTTTGTTTTATTTTGGGGTTTTCAAATTTTTGTTCGTGTTATTCAGTAGCTTCACTGCTCTGCCACACTGCTCAGAGGCCGCCACACTGCTATGAGACCGCCATTGGCATCCAAGGATGCGGACGTTCTACTTCTCCTTAGCACTCTCTTATTTTGAGAATTAGGTACTTTTTTTTTCTCCTTAGCACTCTCTTGAAATGTCGGTTCCTTTTGGGTGGAAAAAGGTTGGCTGTTGACCCCTACACCGACATATTTCTTTTATTTCCTTCATAGTTCTCTCCACGGAGGGAATTTTGAAGTGATGTATGTTTTGGCCAACAAATATACGTGAGTGAGTACTTTTGTATTCTTTACCTATATTTGAGAGTTTAGAAAGGGGTTATAATCACGAATTGGTCAGTGTCACACCCCGAGTACGAAGTGTTTAATAAAGTGATAATCCTGATAATTCCATGTTTTCTTAGGCTTCATGATCCTATTTGATTTTGTTGTGTAAATCGAACCACCATTAGTAAGATGTATGATTATTGTTGATGTAGTGGCTGTGATATGTGCATATATGTTAGTGATATAAACTGTCGTAGCCGTAATATTGCCGTGCTGGAACCTTAGGGAAGATGTGTACCCAAGTTATATAGTTTTCTAGGAACCTTGATTTTGTGAAAACTTGATCATAACGTGTTTAACGAACTTCAAGAAACTTAGGATTAGTTATGAATGTGTTTTTGGCGTGGTATCGGAGGGTACAATCCCCTAGACATGAGCATGCTATGAGAATGGCAATGAGTACCGTAGGACGATTTGCAAAGAAAAGTTATGTTGAGGACTCAAACAACTTAGGCCTGGCGGAGAAAAACCGATATTAAATTTTATTAAATATATTTTAATTAGTTTATTGTTTTATTTTTATGCCTGTTATTAGTATCGGAGAAAAGCCTTAGCTTCCCGTTTGAGGTTCAATATATTATTGAGTGCATGTACTCTTTTAGGGTACCATGTGTTCATTGTATATTGAACCTTGAATTGTCCAAGTCAGACAGTTTGGGAAAAAACTTTTTCTTTACTCGTATAATAGTTGTTGCTTAATTCTCGTATCTTTATATTTGATGAAATTTCGGTTCGATTCATTTCCTTTTGTTCTCTGGGTGCATACTTGATTGCGGTGTTCATAACTGCGATCATTTAGTGTACTCAGAGACCAATGGGAAATGCTGCCGAAATTTTGTCAAATATAAGATATGAGAATTAAGGAATGACTATTATACGAGTTCTGAAAAAGTTTTTCCTCGAATGGGATAGAGTCATACCATTTAAAGAAAAAGAGCGGTTGTAAAAACTTCTGCTTCTGAAATTGTCATTTTTTTTAATATGTAGAAGATGGTATTTTTTTCCTTCAAGTCGTAGTTGGATGTACGATAGGTTGTATCCAGGGAGAAGGGGTTTGAAACAATCATTTTGCGATGGGGTGGATCACTTTGTCCAAGCCGCAATGGCACATGAAGATTTCATAGCTAATGGAGGGATTAGATGTATGTACCTTAATTGCGATTGCAGAAGGATTAAGAGCCCAGGTGAAGTTATGCATCACCTGCAGAGAGTTGGATTTAGGCCTAATTACTGGATTTGGACTAGACATGGTGAAGAGTTGCCTCGGGTTGATTTAGGGGTTAGCGATAATTGCACAGGTGCTTCAAGCAGTTGCGTAGATACGGGATATGGTGAGCAGATTGAATTGATGTAAGATATGGTTTGTGATGCCTTGGGGGTCAACGTATCATTCGAGAAGCAACAATATGATGACACAATTGAACTTCCAAATGAGACAACACAAAATTTTTATAATCTGTTGTTAGAAACAAATAAGTCGTTGTTTGAAGGGTCTACAGACTCTTAAGTTATAAATGTGTGTGAGGCTTTTAGCTCTTAAGTCTAACTGTGGTGCTACCGATGTATGCTTGGATCTCGTAACGAAAATGATGTTGGACTCGTCATCTATCAGAGATGGTTTGCCAAAAAGTTATTACGAGGCTAAAAGCTTAGTGTCCAAGTTGGGGTTGGAATCTAAAATGATTGATTGTTGTGTGAGAGGGTGTATGTTACATTACGACAATGAAATCGGTAAAAACGATGGCGCGCTGGTTGAATGCAAATTGTGTGGTGAGCCAAGGTATATTTCACACACTGATAATGGGAATGGTAGACAAAAACCAGTTCCAGTGAAGACAATGTTTTATTCGCCAATTATTCCAAGGTTGCAGAGAATATTTGCATCAACACAGACTGCAGGCAAAATGACGTGGCACTATGAGAATAGAAGCACTTCAAGTATGTTGCGCCACCCATCTGATAGTGAAGCTTGGAAGCACTTTGATTGTGTGCATCCTGAATTTGCAGCAGATCCACGTAATATACGACTTGGCTTATGCTCTGATGGTTTTACCCCGTATATTCAATCCACGGCGAAACCTTATTCTTGCTGGCCAGTTATTGTTACCCCATACAATCTTCCTTCCGAAATGTGCATGTCTAAGCCTTATATGTTCTTGACTTGTATTATACTGGGACCAGATAATCCAAAAGATGGTATTGACATCTATTTACAGCCTTTCATTGACGATCTCAAAAGGTTATGGAATGACGTTTTGACTTATGATATTGCACGAAATAAAAATTTTATAATGAGGGCAGCTCTGATGTGGACCATTAATGACTTCCCTGCATATGGCATGTTGTCTGGTTGGGGTACTCATTGTAAAATGGCATGTCCGCATTGCATAGAGCATACAAAAGGCTTTTACCTTGAAATTCGGGGGGAAGAGTTCTTGGTTTGACTCATATCGCAGGCTTTTACCAGGTAATCATCCATTTAGACGGAATAAGAACGCCTTCAAGAAGGGGGAAGTTGAATTAGATGGATCACCCTCAAGGTTGACATCCGAACAGATTTGGAGCAGAGTTATGGAACTACCAAAAATCACAGATTATGGCGAATTGGATCGATTTGAAGGATTTAGACAATGACATAATTGGACAAAAAGAAGTATTTTTTGGGATCTGCCATATTGGAAAGATAATTTATTGAGACACAACCTTGATGTTATGCACATTGAGAAGAACTTTTTTGATAATATTTTTCTCACAGTGATGAACATTAGAGGAAAAACGAAAGACAATGATAAGGCCAGACTGGACTTACCACTTTACTGTAGGTGGAAGGACTTGCATTTGACGACTTGGTCGGATAGAAAAACCCTGAAACCCAAAGTCTGTTACTCTTTAACTGCTAAGGGAGCAAAGTCAGTCTGTCGGTGGATAAAAGAACTTCGGATGTCAGACAATTATTCTTCTAATTTGGCAAAATGTGTCGATGTCAACAAAGGAACCATGATTGGGATGAAAAGCCATGAATGTCATGTATTCATGGAGTGTTTACCTCCTATTGCATTTAGTTCCTTGCCGTCAAATGTTTTAAATCCACTTACTGAACTCGACCAATTTTTTAAAGATTTTTGTTCTGCGACATTTAGAGATGATGATCTTATAAAGATGAAGCAGAACATACTAGTCATTCTTTGTAAGTTGGAGAGAATATTTCCCCTGGTTATTTTGATTCTATGGAGCATCTCCTAGTGCATCTTGCACATAAAACTAGGCTTGGTGGACCGGTTCAATACAGATGGATGTACCATTCGAAAGGTAATATAATAAAATATTATTTAATATAAATATTCATTTGAAGGGTTAAATGTATCAATTTTTATTATCAACCTTATTATTTTATAGATTTATGGGTGACTCAAAAAGATTGGTGAAAAATAAGGCCAGGGTTGAAGGATCTATTTGTACAGCTTACTTACACTGTGAGACAATCCATTTATGTTTCATTATTTTACGAACTTCATGTTGACACCAACAAATAATAGGAATGAAATAGAAATTGAAAGTGAAAGACACCCGCTAGCCTTATCAGTATTTTGCCTTCCCAGTCGTCATGCTGGAAAGGAGCTGACTCACTGCTTAACGGGAGAAGAGTTCAAGTCAGCCCATGTTTACGTGTTGATCAACTGTACCGAAGTATCACCATATCTTACGTATGTATCATTTTGACCACTTTCAATTTCTTTTATCCACAGTTACTCATGATCATTTGTTTGATAACAATTTGATTAAGGCAATTCTTGTTAACTAAGCCCACAAGCGAACAAGACTTTTCTGCCTATATTCATGAATATTTCCCAACATGGTTTATGAACCAGGTATGTATTTTTAGTCCTATTTGAACTATTTATTGTTTGAAAATACAAAAGTTTGTTTGAAAAAAGGAACCATAATTTGTTTGCATATGGTGTATACGCAGGTGTACAGTGAGGCAGAATCCCTTAAAATCCAACACTTGAGAAATTTATCTCATGGTCCTAAATCACGTGTAAAAGAATGACACATGTTTTTCGTAAACGGATACAAATTTCAAGTCAAAAACAGAGGGGGGAAAACAATTAACAGCGGAGTTTATGTAAAAGGTGTCACAGATGAAGGTGAAGACGACTTCTACGTTGTAATTCAACATATATTTGAACTGGCGTACAATACTTTAGACTATACTAAAAGAATAGTGCTATTTTATTGTAATTGGTTTGATCCGTCAAGTAGAGGCACAAGAGTGGATCGAAAATATAATACTGTGGAGATATGCATGAGCAGAAGATACTAAATGTTTGATCCGTTTATCATGGCACAACATGTAAGACAAGTGTATTATGTCCCTTATCCATCAACTCGAAGGGACAAACAAGGTTGGTGTGTCGCAATAAAGACAAAACCAAGGGGTCGCATTGAAGTACATGATCCACAGGAAGAAGTGGCTTATCAAGTGGATGTGATGTCTCATGTCAATGTAGTAAATGAAGTGGAACCCATTTCTCGACTACGTGACAATCCAATCACTTATGAAGATGTAGATGGAGATGAGTAAATTAAATGAAGAAGCGACAGAACCATCAAGATCTGAAGACGATGCCGAAGTAGAGTGGGCAGAATGGGGAGAATAAAATTGTTTAACTTTTTGCAATTAGAGAAATTAATGTCTAACAATATATTTTAATTTGTCAGTTATTTTCATAACTTATTGTTTATTTTTATGTAATTCATTTTTAATATTGTTATGTTTAAATATAATATTTCATGGCTGTTATTGTTAATTTGCTCTATAGACATATGGCATCAGGATCCGACCCCCAGACCACCCACTGGTGGTAAAGAGAAGGGGAAGACCATCGCCATCAACCCCCCGTTGTCGAATGCCGAACATTATTAGGCGTGACGCTGCTGGGTTTTCGACGTTGTCATCCACACAACGTCCGCGTACATCTACGCCTACACAGCCTCCAGCGTGTTCGGCCCTTACACAGCCTACGACACATTCGGCACCTACATAGCCTCCAACACCTTCTGCACTGACACCCCATTTGCCTCCCATTTACATGATCTCCAACCCGAGGTTCCAGCAGACACATGGCGCTTCTTCCTCCCATGTTGTGCCTAAGTGATGCAGCATACGTGATGGGCGAAAAAAAGGATTCAACTACTCGTTTAGTCAAAGAATACCTGAGAGGTTGACGATAACACCTCGTTGATTCAAACGAATACCGAAGAATTCACACAGAGGGTTTGAGAAAAACTTCTCGATTTTCATTAATAATTCAAAAAACTGACTTCCAACGTATTTGGGAAACAACTATATAAAGAAAATAAAAGGAGAAAACCTAATGCAAATCAAATCCTAACAAACTGATAGTTCCTAAAAAAAAGGAAAGGATGATAATAAAAGAGAAACAAATCAAACGATAAGATTTATCTAAAAATAAAGACAAAAAAGATATTATCGGTTGGCTTGGTTTAGCCACTTTGAACTGCATCATTCTCTCCGGGATGGAGAAGATTCGCCCTCGAATCAAACGTCTTGCTTCATCCATGCTATTTTGTACTCCTCCAATAATATGACTTATGTAGGAAGACATTTGTAGGAAATAAGTCCATGGCATGTTGGATGTCCAGTATTGGTGATTCGAACAACCAAACAAAAATCATGATGTGGGCTTCGTAGGTTGTCACCTTTAACTTTTTGTTTGCAACTGAAAAAACTAGTGGCATGGTTTCCTTTGTCGGTTCTTCCACGGGCTAAGATTGTCTTTCAATATTCCGTATACTTTCTTCCTTAAATTGATGTTCTTCCAATATCTCTAACTTTTTGAGCTCAACATTCTGGTCTGCATCATACTCTAGTTCTTGGTCAAAAATGGGTCCTTCATCAAAATTGGCTTTTTTGTCAAACATCGACCATTCATCTTCTTCATGCTATTCAGCAAATAGTGGTTTTCCATCAAAGATGAGTTCTTTAGCAAACATTGGTTCATCTTTATCATCGTATTCCGACACTTCATCATATGTTGGCTCTTCATCATACAACGGGTTTTCATCAAACGTATGTTGATGTGTTAGTGGCTGAAGAGCAGCGAACTGTTGCGTCAAATGGTCCACCTGCCATTGCAAACGTGTGATCTCGTCCCGCTGAATCTCATGTCGCTAAAGCATGTGCTCCTGGTTAGTATTGATATCACATCTCCATGGCGACATTATGTAGGAACGTACTGACTACTGATACCAATCTGATGCAGCATACGTGATGGGCAAAAAAAAAAGGATTCAGCTACTCATTTACTCAAAGAATACCCGAGAGGTTGACGATAACACCTCATTGATTCAAACAAATGCTGAGGAATTGACACAGAGGGTTTGAGAAAAACTTCTTGATTTTCATTAATAATTCAAAAAACTGACTTCCAACGTATTTGCGAAACAAATATATAAAGGAAATAAAAGGAGAAAACCTAATGCAAAATAAATCCTAAGAAGACAATTCCTAATGCAAATCAAATCCTAACAAACTGATAGTTCCTAAAAAAAGGAAAGGATAGTAACAAAAGAGAAACAAATCAAACGATAAGATTTATCTAAAAATAAAGATAAAAAAGATATTGTCGGTTGGCTTTGTTTAGCCACTTTGCACTGCATCACTGAGACAGTGCCCGATACTCATCAGTCCGAGCATGAGTATAGTACGGGCCATACACCTGATCAGATCGGGCTTGAGCAGGACGAGGATGAGCAGCAGGAGGTTGACCAGGAGGTCGTTGAGGATCTTGAGATGCTGCATGATGGCCGAGTTATTATCAGGCCGACTGGTAAAGGGTAAGTATTTACATTTTTTTGTCGAGTTATTAATAATTTACATGTATATATATTTTTAATTTGTTTGACATATTTTTATTGTTCAGGTTCCTTCCCTCAAAGCCAGCTGCAAAGGCTATCACAACAACAATTGAGGAGAATTACCAGACGTTTTAGCCCACCTGGGGGACGTTGAAAGACGAGGAGCGGAGGCATATGTTCAAATCTTTCGGAGTAAGTTGCAATTTTTATTTTTGTTGCCTATTATTTTTTATTTCACAAATTTCAATTATGTTTAATAATATCTTATATTGATACAAGAGAGGGTTGCTTGGGCGGAAGAGGATGAGAAGCGAATCGAGAAGAACTTCCATATAAAGGCCTCCGACCGCCTCTCTGATATGCTTAGAGATGCCCGCCTCAAGGGACATCACTACTGGATAGGGGATAATATCTGGCAGTAGCTGGGAGAGCACTGGCGCTCCGCTGAGTACAAATCTATCTGCGCGAAGGGCAAGAAGAACAGAGTCTCTGAGAAGGGTGACAACTTGCATACCAGAGGTTTCGTTAGTCAGGCGCAGCACATAGCTCGACTTGTACGTGTTATATAATTATTATTATTGTTAGTTATTATTTATTATTTATTTAAGATTTTTTTATTAAATAATTACAGTCGAAGAGTTTGGGTAGAGAGGTACAATTGCACGAGCTCCATCGTGCAACTCATATTAGGAGGAGTACCAGTGATTTTGTTGATGATCGGTCGAGGCAGACCCTGGTAATTATAAAATATAATGAATAGTTTTTTAATAATGTTTATATTGTTTTTTTACAAAAAAAAATTGACTTATTTGTTTATATTTGACAGGAGGAGTTTGAGGCGAGGATGTCTCAGATTAGATCTCAGACATCATCATGTTCCCCGTCTCAGAGCCTTGAAGATTCATCTGCACCGCTCAGGGTTTGGGCAGATGTTGTTGGCGGTAAGAAGAAAGGTCGCATATACGGTGCAGAAGACCTTGCCAGCAACTACAAGAAAGGGACCAGTCGCTTCCACATCGGAGGGTCATCGAGTAGTGGTGGTGCCAGCCGTCGCTCTGCCGCAAATGAGCAGGAGTTAGCTGCTCTGAGGCAGAGAGAGGCCGCTTCCGAGGAGGAGACCTGTCGGACGAACGCCATTTTGGCTCAGGTGCTGGCGCAACGGGAGCAGATATACCAGCTTCAGCCGCCTCCTCCGCCTCTGCCGCCTCCGCCTCCGCCTCCGCCTCTGCCGCCTCCGCCTCCTGGTACTAATGATGTTGCTGACGCAGATGGTTTAGAGTGTCTCGATCATGATCAGGACTACCAGGATTATTAGTGATGTTTGTATTTATTTTTTTATATTTTTGATATTGTTCGGATATTTTTTTAATTTGTTGCTGATGTTTGTTCGGATATTTTATTTATTTACTTATTACGTTTCTTTTTTACTTTATTTTTTAGTTTACGTTATCACATTTCTTAATATAGAATAAATTAATAATTAAATAACTAAATAAATAATTAATAAATAATTAAATTAAATTAATAGTTAATTAAATTTAAAGAAATTAATTAATTTACAAAATAAATAAATAAATCAAGTAATTTTAATTAAATTAATTATTTAATAAAATTAAAAAAAACTAACATTACCGACGGGTATTGCTGTTGGTAATCACCGTCTTGATTTACCGACGGGGGCATCCGTTGGAAACATACCGACGACCTTGACCGTCGGAAATTACCGTCGATTTCTATCCGACGGGTTAGGCCGTCGGTAATACTGACGGTACAAAAAAGCTGTCGGTAATAATTTGCGCGCCCATTTTACCGACGGTCTTGTGGCCGTCGGTAATCCGTCGGTAATTTTGTATTTCTGACGGCTTTTCGGCGTTACCAACGGTTTTTGGCCATCGGTACGCTCACGTTTTCTTGTAGTGGTTGAATGTGTTTATCCATAAATCAATATATCTTTTCTTTGAATCAATTTATGAAAGAATGCAACACTTTGTAAAGAATCGCTTCTTCTCATCAAGTGCTATGAGTTGTTCTATAAATAGAACAATTCTACATGCAAAAGTTAATAAGAAAATCATCACTATTTCATCTATTCCAAATATTTTTTCTCTTATCTTATGCGTAAATTGAAGTTAGAGAACTATTGTTCTATAAAATACCATTGACGATACGTTTGGTGTGGGGTGCAAACCATATCAAGGGAACTCCATTGTATCCCTGAAGGGGATTCGCTGTTCAACTATTTGCATCTAATCTAAAGGGATTGGTGGGGGCGAATTGAACCTGTTTACACACACCTTAGAGTCTTGCGCAATCATCTTCTTCTTTGTTCTTTATTTTACAGCATCTTATCTCTATTTGAATTTATCAATTTTTATTGTTTGTTCTTAGTAGTTGCATTATTCCCACCACAATATCACCAACACCAAGTAGTAGCCACGGATAACATGAAGTATTGTTTTAGCCAAGCCCGCACAATTTATGTAATCCCCACTCGTAGTACCCCATGAGCTTCTAGTAGAATTTGTACTCGGTCTATTATGAACAATTTTCCACATATCAACTTGCGTATGCTGAGGACCTTTCCATCTCCAAATAACTTTCCACGTTCTTTCTTCTGGAACAGTAGGCGCATTATGGAGCATAGAATAAGCTTGCTTCACACTAGTGAATATAAAAAAGATCCCTAAAATTTCATAGACTAAGTTGACGATTCACTCGTCAAATAAAACCACAAAACTAGTGAATATAAAAACAGACAAGAAGAAACTTAACATATACAACAAGAAAGTCTGTAGTTGTTTTGATTTATAAAAAGGATACACAAACCATTGGCTGCTTACCATAGATCCTCCAAAACTAATGATATGAACATTTTCACCAGATGAGTAGCTACACACTAATACAATATTGTTGTCTTGAAATATCAATTAGCCGCAGATCGGCTAACTTTCAAAACGGTGATTCCCTTTTCTTCAAGCGATTACGCCAAGGAAGGAACTCTGTTCCTTAGCTATGGGTCCCTTAACTCACTCCAGAAAGGTTTAAGTCGATGAACTAAGATAAAAACTGGGACATAAAGGTAAACTAAAATGCGGATAAAAGCTTGAGCGAAAAATATAAGTTGTTTGATTGATTGATTGATCCTAAATGTATGTACAACTTGGGTATTTATAGTAACACCTAGGAACTACCCCTATATGCCACGTTCAACTGGCTAACATTGATAAACTCCTAGTTGACAGTTATTCGGCTGAGAAGAGCCTTGTTCCACTAACCACGTTCCTGAAATCTAGGTGCATTACCGCATCGTGGTCACGTCTTCTCGCCCAACGGTCTCCTTAGTATTGACCTTATCTCGGATTCCCTCGCTCAGCTCCTAGAAACGTGGAGAAAAATCTTGACTCCGTTTAGTCTTGAATTTAAATTAATTCAAAATTATGCCCCCATCATTCGGCTCATGGAGCGAGCATCTGATCCCACACGTGACTCCATGCTATCCCCATGGGCCTAAATATCTTCCTTGAAGCCCAATAAGTCCAAGGCCCATGTATAGCTTCCGATTTCCTGCTTTTCGACCCTATCAGCTGTCATGCCATATCGACTAGTAGGCACATCGGCTGACGATCAATCGGCTATTTGATCTATTCGACTGGGACTAGCTTCGACTGCTTCTGATGAATATTTTGGGTGTAAACAATTGCCCCCCTACGCTGTCTTAGCCGTAACATCCTGGGTTTAGGCTGGGGCGGTGTAATGATTTAAGTTAAATCACCTTTTTAAATCATAAATGCGAGGTCATCCATTAACAACGACTTTTTGAATAGTGTAACGGCTAATCCTCATCCATCCGATTTATTCGCCTTTAAATCCCACTATCAGTGATTTACTTTTCCTTTAAATACTCATCAGTCGAATTACCTCTTACGCTTACTTTCAGCCCTAACTCCTGTAGCTTTCACCATCTCCAACCTTTTCGTCTTTCACCTACCAACCAGGCCCACCATGTCTTCTGCTTCTGATTCTCAAAACCAATCTTACGCGTACGATGGCGAACAATCTTCTTCCTCTTCCATGAACCTTGACCGCTCCCTTAGCCCTCCTGAGGCTCCTGACTCTGGCCTCCAATCTCCCTTATTCGAGATTCAGGATTCTCTTTCTTTGGCTCCTTCTACTTCAGATATGGGTGAAGGAGCATCAGGAAGCCCTAAGCCAGCGCCAGAACAAAGATGAACGGCTAGCTGTTCTGTCGGCTGAATTGGAGAGGATCAAGAAGGAGATAGCAAAGTTGACTCCTCAATCGGCTGCTTTAACTGAGAAACTCCGCGTCAACTCTCAACAGCGTTATGATTTGTTCAAGCAATCTTCCTCTTTGGATCGTGATTTGGCGGTGCTGAGCGCTCAGAAGACAGGCCTAGACAAAGATCTTGAAACTAGCAGCGCTGGGTTAGCGGAGGCCAATCAAGCCTGGCACTCCTTCAAGCATCAGCTAGAGGAGATTAGGAAAGCAGAAGTCGTCAGAGCACCGATCCTTCAACCAACAAGAAGGCGATCTTGAAGGTGCTGTTGTTTCCCTAGTGGAGGCATTAGCTGAAGTGCCAGCAGCAGAACCTACCCCAGATATAGCTGTAGCTTCGGCTATGACTGATGCTCCTGCATCGTCAGCCGATCCAGGTCCTGCCCAGGTTGAAGAAAAATCAAGTGATGCACCTGAGGCTGCAGCTCCCTAGTTTCACATTTAAGCTTTTGTAATTTTGGCTAGGTGGCCAGCCTGTGGTCACCACAAACAATTTTGCTTTTATGCTAATGCACTTGCTTTTAATTCTCCAATATGCCTTCCCACATAGTGGGGTAATATCTCTTAAGGTATTTTCCATTGATGCTTCTATTTAGTTCTTCGCCTTGCATGTTGACTAGCCGATAAGCACCACCATGATAAGCTTTGCTAACAATGAATGACCCTTCCCAATTTGGTGACCATTTCCCAAACATAGGATCCTTGATCCCAATAGGTAGTATGGTTTTCCAAACAAGGTCTTCTTCAACAAACCTTTTTGGCTTCACATGTTTGTTGTAAGCCCTAGCCATTTTTTGCTTGCTATGCTCAATTTGATCTAAGGCCATGAATCGATCTTCGTCAACCGAATCTAACTCCATTAACATGGCCTGTTGATATTCATCCAGGCTCAGCAGGTTTTGTTTTGCTACTCTTAGTGAAGTCACAATTATCTCTAAGGGTAACACTGCATCTTGGCCATATGTTAGCCGATACGGAGTAAATCCAGTCGCACTACACTTGGAATTCCTCACGGCCTACAATGTCTCATTCAGTGTTTCATGCCATTTCCTTGGCTTATCCTCAATATTCTTTTTGATTATATCAATAAGAACTTTGTTGGTGGCCTCAGCTTGCCCATTGGCTTGAGCATAATAAGGGGATGAGTGAATTAACTTAATCCCAAATTGTTGTGCGAAGGCCACCACTTTCTCCCCAGTGAACATAGTGCCTTGATCTGGGGTGATGGTTTCAGGTATTCCAAATCTATAGATGATTTGGCATTGTATAAACCTAATCACCTCCTCCTGAGTCACATTCACCATCAGCTGGGCTTCTACCCACTTGGTGAAGTAGTCAGTCGCAACTATGATAAACGCATGCCTCTTGGACGAAGGTGGATAGATTTTGCCTATTAAATCCATTGCCCATCCCCTGAATGGCCAAGGTTTTATCACTGGGTGGAGGTTTTCGGCTGGAACCCTTTGAATTGGACCATGCAGCTGACACGCCTCACATCCTTTGGCATATTGATAACAATTAGCCGTGATGGTAGGCCAATAATATCCATGTATGTATATTAGCCATTTCATTGTGGGTCCAGCCCTGTGAGATCCACAGATTCCTTCATGTACTTTCCCCATGACCTTCATGGACTCCTCTTTATCAATACACTTAAGTATCACTCCATTGATGGCTCTCCTGTAAACTTCATTGTCTACCAATACGTACTTGAGTGCTCTCTGCTTTAGCTTGAAGTCAGCACTGCTTGAAGGATCTTTAAGATAGTCGATTAACTCTTGTTTCCAAGAGTCGATCGCTCCTATTGGTGCACACTCCCAAATTGGGTACTCTTCATGTTTTATTTCGACTATCATGTCTTTGTACCCTGAGGCCTGTTGAGCCAAATCATTAGCCTCTTCATTCTCTTCTCTAGGAATGTGATGTACTACTGCATCAAAGAAACAAGCGGCGACTTGCTAGCCGTCTCATAGCACTCTTTCAAGTTAGGGTTATTACATCTATACTCCCCAGTTAGCTGTTTTATCACTAACTGTGAATCTCCCATGACTTGGACATAATTGGCTTTCATGGCTGTCAGGATCCTAAGCCCCAAAATCAAAGCTTCGTATTCTGCCTGATTATTAGAATACCCAAGATCCAGCTGACACATGAATTTCCAACTTTTCCCAGTTGGATCAGTGATGGTGATGCCAGCACCTACCCCTTTTTGCGTTCGTGACCCATCAAACATCAGCACCCAAGGCTTCAAGTTAATACATGCAGCGTGTTCGGCTAATGGGTCATTGACTTCAACACAAGGGTGTTGAGCCAAGAAGTCGGCTACTGCCTGGCCTTTCATTGCTCTCAATGGAACGTATTTTAACGCGAAAGCATTTAACTTAATGGCCCACTTCATCAGTCGACCCTGTAAGACAGGCCTATTAAGTAAATACCTAATAATATCAATTTTGCACAAAACCAATATTTCCTTAGGCAACAAATAATATTCGAGTTTTGTACAAGCATAGAACAATGATAAACATAATTTCTCAATAGGGGTGTATCTGGTTTTACGCATCATTCAAGGTGCGGTGAGATAGTATCTGACTCTTTCCACCCCATCATCAAAGATCCTCCGAGCAAGCAAATGATTGACTCTTCTTCAGCAGCTATATACAATTTGAGTGGCCTTCCTGACACTGGAGGCGTTAGTACAGGAGGTTTGGCCAACACTTGCTTAATTTGATCAAAGGCCTGTTGTTGCTCTTTTCCCCATACCATCTCCTCCGTATCTTTTAATTTCAACAAGGGAGAAAAAGCCTTCATTTTCCCAGCCGAATTAGCTATGAACCTCCTTAGGAAATTGATCTTGCCAATCAAACTTTGCAGCTCCTTCTTGTTCCTAGGAGGTCTGGCTTCCAAGATAGCTTTCACCTTGTTCTTGTCTACTTCTATTCCTTGATGGTGGACAAAAAATCCTAGGAAATTGACAGCTGCCACTCCAAAAGCACATTTGGCTGGATTCATTTTTAGCCCATGGGCTCGCATCCTTTTTAGGGCCTGCTCTAGATCGGCTAGGTGGCTTTCAAAACCCTCAGACTTGACCACCACATCATCTATGTATACTTCCATGGTTTTGCCGATCAAGTCATGAAAAATGGAGTTCATGGCCCTTTGATAAGTGGCTCCTGCATTCTTGAGCCCGAAAGGCATGACCAGCCATTCATAGATTCCCAATGCTCCTGGGCACCTGAAGGCTGTCTTGTGAGTATCTTCTTTCGCTAGAAAGATCTGGTTATACCCTGAGTATCCATCCATAAAGGTGAGAATACCATGTGTAGCTGCCGCATCGACTAACATGTCAGCCACAGGCATAGCATACTCATCCTTTGAAGTGGCCAAGTTCAAGTTCCTGTAGTCTATACATACTCTTATCTGGCCATTCTTCTTGACGACAGGAACTATGTTAGATAGCCATTCAACATACCTAGCCGTTCTTATAAAGCCTGCCTTCAGTAGTCTTTCAATTTCAGCTTTAATTTAAGGCATCAGTTGGGGATTGAACCTGCGAGGTGCCTGCTTGAACGGTTTGTATCCTGCTTTGATAGGCAACCTATGTTCCACCAACCTTCTTGCCAAACCAGGCATTTCGAAGTAATTCCAGGCAAAGCAATCTTTGTACCGCTGGATTAATTCGACTATCTTACCTCGTTTGTCTTCCTCAAGCAACCCACTCACCTTCACGATTCTGGGTTGTTCTGGCGACCCAAATTGATCTCAATTAAAGGATCTTCTGCCTCAAACGCAGGAGCCGTCTTGTGAAGAGGGGAGTCCAATCCCGCAGGCTCGGCTGCACACACCTCATCAGGCCTAGCTGCCGCACCTTCCTCCCTGGAGAGTAGTACCTCCTCTTCCTCTGCAGAGTCATAATCTTCCATCATGGCATCCATCGCTTTGGACTCGGCCTTAAAGATTTCTAGCCGACCCAAAAGATCTTCGAGTACCTGAGATGCCCTACTCATTAGTTGCCTGCGCATTGGGCCGTGGTTCGGCTTGAGTTCTTAGCTTGAATCCCTCATTAGTAAGGTTACATGATTTCCACACCCCTTCTTCATAATCCTCTGGGATGGCAATATGACCTAGGTGTGGGGAGTAGAACAGGGCTTCCAACATTTTTACCTCAGCCGAAAAGGGGTTCTTATCTGCCTCGACTGTCTCCACGTTGTCTCCAACCCAAAACATAAGCTTCTGATGAAGAGTGGAGGGGACACACTGACTTTTATGAATCCAATCCCTTCCCAGGATCACGCTATAGGAAGGTTTGCCATCAACCACAAAGAAAGCTGCTTTGATGGTCTTGGGGCCTACTGTGACTTCGGCTATCAAGACTCCAAGTGCCCTGGAAGGTTCCCCCAGGAAGTTGGACATTTTCATGTTGGTAGGAACTAGGTCCTCAAGACTCTTTCCCAGTTTTCTCATGGTTGTCACGGGCATAACATTTAGCACAAATTTCTCCATCCACGAAGACCCTTCCAAAAATCTTCCCGTTGATATAGGCATTGATATAAAGAGGCTTCAGATGTTTCACCATTTCCTCTGTAGGTTTCTCAAACACTACCTTGGTAACCTCATCAGCCGGTGTATCGGCTAACGCGGCCCATTCTGTCTCCTCAGTAAACACGTCTCCCTCCAAACCTCCTGGTTGTGGGTTGTTTGCCCAGAATTCTTCTGGGAATAAGCTGATAGCCTCTATCTCAGCCAGCAGGCCATCAGCCTCTTCATTGAACAGGAGATCCAACAAGGAGTCTTCCATGATATCATCTTGTTCCCAATGCATCTCTGGGATTACTGAACCTTCTATGGTGATCGCCTCTTCATCTACATCGACTGCGGCGATCAGACCCTCTGCTTCAGGAACAGGTTCCTGTTCAGTAATTGGCTCTACATTTTTGGGCACTTCTTCTTTCCCAGCCTCTTCAACCTCTAACTTCGGGAAAGCCTTATCCAATGCTTCATTAACAGTTTCTAAGGGGATCTCCCTCTTCTCGCTATTCTTTACATCGGCTATCATCTGCAGAGTTTGTTTCATCCTCTGGACGGACCTCATTCTCTGCATCCTTCTCTTTTGGGTTCTTGACAGCACGGCTGGCACCGCCTTTTTGTCCTTGGCATACTTATTCAAGAACCAGTGTCCTTCTGCGACATTAGCCGGGGGTTTCAGCATTCTCTGTGTCTTTAACTTCTCATCATTCCTCACTGTTATCTTTAGGGAGGACATTCCTCCTTCTACAGTGAACTCGGCTACCCTTCTCTTATCCCTGGGAATAGGCTCTTCATCAATCCTGGGTAAAGATAGCCTACCACTTTCTCTAATGGTTAGCCGATCTTGCCCCCCAGTTTTTTCGACAGGTGCCTTGCCTTTCTCTTCGTCAGGCTTCCCTGTTAGGGCCTGGCCATGTGTAATGTATTGTTTCACCAATTCCTGGGTGAGCCTACCTGGTTTGGGTGGCTTGCCCCCTGCCCACGTCTTGCTTCTGGTTGGGGGTTTCCCAACCTGTCAAAGACAGAAGCCCTGGCAGCCTGAGGTCTCAGTCGATCAATATGGGTTGAATCGGCTGGTCCCTTTTTTGGCCTCCAGACTTGTTGCACAGATATCCTGCGCTTGTGGCTGGGCCCTTCGTCATCAAGTCCTGAGAATGAGACCATACCTATCCCAAGGGCAGGGAAAGGATCAGTATCCACTGTCATTTCCGCGATTCCTTTGTCTGCAAGTTTGAACCTCCCCTCTTTTATCCCCTTCTGAATGGCCTTCCTGAAAACCATGCAATTTAGAGTTGCGTGATTATAGGAGTTGTGCCACTTGCAGTATTTCTTGTCCTTTAACTCCTCAGCAGGTGGGATTTTGTGCCCATCCAGTAGCCGAATTTGCTTATCCTTAAGCAGGTAGTGAAAGATCTGATCTGCCTTGGAGATATCAAAGGAGTATTCTGGCTTGCCATCTCCTGAACTTGGCTCTTTTCCTTTGGCAGCTCTTAGAGCAGGGCAAGTATAGCCTTTACCCTTCACTATTTCAGCTGCCATGATGTCTGCCGTGGAGTCGGCTGAATCATCATCAGAGTATTCAGATTCTACAATGGATACCAACTGAGGGCCTCTCCCTCTACTGGCTCGCCTCTTCTCTTTCTCCTGGATAAACTGCTCAATGCGAGTAGCCCTTGAGACTAACTGGTTCATGTCAGTGCAAGCTTGGCCAACTAGCTTTTCCTTGAGTTGGGGATGCATGCTGCTAATGGCCATGGCTGCATATTCTGCCTCAGGGAACTGCACTGAACATTTCCCAGCCATTTTCCTGAACCTCTCCACAAAATCAGCAGCCGATTCATCTACCTGTTGTCTCAGGTTCATGAGATCAGCCGCAGTGACTTCAGGTTGGGGCCAGTAGAATCTGTCATGAAAGCACCTCTCCATATCTGACCATGTTTGTATAGAATTAGGTGGTAAAGAGGAATACCATGTAAAAGCTGTTCCGGTAAGTGACAAGGGGAACAGCTGCAATTTGTGGTACTCATTCTGGTTCCCTTCACCACATTGGGCAGTAAACCTGCCTACATGCTCCATAGTCGATTTGCCATTTCCCCGAAGAAAGTAGCGAAATCTGGAGTCTTATATCCCCTAGGAAGAGGTACCAATCTATCCACCCACTCAGGGTATGGTTTCCTGTAGATTGGACGATCCAAAGGCTTCAGCTGCACACCAAAGTATTTCTTGATGGTGTCTGCAATGATGGCTGGGTCTAGCAGCTGTGAACCCCCTGGCCTTACTTCTCCCCAGTTAGGAGCAGCCGTTTGTGGTTGTTGTCTCCAAGTTGGGAGATGTGCCTGGGAAACTTGTTCTGGAGGATTGAGGTAGCCTGGTTGATTAAACGATGGAGGTGGGTAAACTCCCCATGGCTGCTCCATGTTCGCCTCACCAGGTGCCCTGTATTGAGTTCCAGGCACACTTGTGTTAAATGGTAGAGGTGGGATCTGTCCCCATGACTGCTCTGCCATCAAACCAGGTGCCCTTGGAGGAGTTGACCCCATTTGAGCGCCTGCAGATACTTCAGGATAGGATGGGTAGAATGGAAGATTAGCCGTCTGGTGGAACATAGTTCCATGGTCAGCGACCGCATATCCCCAGGTGGTCTTATACCGCCCAACTCCTGTACCAAGAGTTTGCCCCCGGTGTCTTTGTGGGTTAATCGCTGCACGCAGTAACCATAAGGTGAGCACATGGCATAGCTTGCAGCATACCACTTGGTCCCACAGCATCCGGTGGCCTCCTAGCCATCTGCACTGTCCAAAATGAAGATTAGCCTGGTTGTTCGTCATTATTCGCCACCTGTTGCCCTCCAGGTGTTCAACGTGGCAAAAGCACCATCTTTGGGAATTAATTGGATTAGAAGGTACTGTTCTATATTAATTTGAACCTGAGTAGGTTCGGCTGAATGTAGGTAGGTCAACTCTTTGTGCTGCACTGAGTCATGTTAATTTGAACTGAATTGGTCCCTTTGGTGTACTCTTTGGATGACGAGTCCTGCCTGGGTAGGGTACCCCACTTGCGTTGGGATAGCAGAATTGATAGAGCCTTCACTTGCGTGAGCCCTCCTGGCCTCTATCTCCCTGGCTTGCTGCACTTCGTTATGTACCATGGGTTTCACAATATCGGCCAATTGTTGTGACACTTGGTACATGATATCATTGATTCCCAAATCGAGTTGTTGGCGTATAGACTAAGTGGTCATCACCACCGGGGTCTCATTGAGCTCGTTGGGTTGAGTTTCAGCCTCTATCTCCGCTTGTACTTGCTCTGCTGGTGGAACATTGCTTCCACGGGATGGGCTTCCTTCAACCGGTTTTCTGGGATTGCTCTTTGCCGTCATATTGCTCAAACTCTTGCCCGAACGCAAGTGCATACGCCACTGGTAATCCTGACCTGGGGATTCGAACGTGTTGATCCGTTCACCTTTGGTCCCACCGGGCGTGCCAATTTTGTTGTCTTGAAATATCAATTAGCCGCAGATCGGCTAACTTTCAAAACAGTGATTCCCTTTTCTTCAAGCGATTACGCCAAGGAAGGAACTCTGTTCCTTAGCTATGGGTCCCTTAACTCACTCCAGAAAGGTTTAAGTTGATGAACTAAGATAAAAACTGGGACATAAAGGTAAACTAAAATGCGGATAAAAGCTTGAGCAAAAAATATAAGTTGTTTGATTGATTGATTGATCCTAAATGTATGTACAACTTGGGTATTTATAGTAACACCTAGGAACTACCCCTATATGCCACGTTCAACTGGCTAACATTGATAAACTCCTAGTTGACAGTTATTTGGCTGAGAAGTGCCTTGTTCCACTAACCACGTTCCTGAAATCTAGGTGCATTACCGCATCGTGGTCACGTCTTCTCGCCCAACGGTCTCCTTAGTATTGACCTTATCTCGGATTCCCTCGCTCAGCTCCTAGAAACGTGGAGAAAAATCTTGACTCCGTTTAGTCTTGAATTTAAATTAATTCAAAATTATGCCCCCATCATTCGGCTCATGGAGCGAGCATCTGATCCCACACGTGACTCCATGCTATCCCCATGGGCCTAAATATCTTCCTTGAAGCCCAATAAGTCCAAGGCCCATGTATAGCTTCCGATTTCCTGCTTTTCGACCCTATCAGCTGTCATGCCATATCGACTGGTAGGCACATCGGCTGACGATCAATCGGCTATTTGATCTATTCGACTGGGACTAGCTTCGACTGCTTCTGATGAATATTTTGGGTGTAAACAAGTATCAACAAGCAATTGCTGCTATTTGTTTATGTGCAACCAAACATATTAGACAACTGTGTATGTTTGGAGTTTCATTTCTTTTAATGTTGACGCAAATCGGCTGCTGCCTTCGCTGCGCGATTTAACATATCTGAAACCCAAAGAGCTCCTTTGGCAAAGTAGTCGTTGTCCCCATTACCGTTGCGGTTGATTTGATCATATTTGTCACATGATACCTCTAATCCACATATTTCAAAG
The DNA here is from genome assembly GCA_037113605.1 of Calophaca sinica. Taxonomy (NCBI): domain Eukaryota; kingdom Viridiplantae; phylum Streptophyta; class Magnoliopsida; order Fabales; family Fabaceae; genus Calophaca; species Calophaca sinica. Next base: position 42,189,654 of record CM073735.1, read on the forward strand.
TTTCAATATCAAAATTAATGGTTTCTATCAGCCCAATTTTCTTGCTCAGTTCAACAACCTTGGCTGCTGTTGTAGATGATACACCATGAGATTCATTAAAAACCTTTGCCATGACAAATGCATCTTTGCTCAACACATATCCCCAAGCTACGATTGTTTTAACAACTTCCTGGGCCATAGTTAGTGCTTTTCCAGGGGGAAAACAAACTTATCCATGTGAATATCCTATCAAAGAAAACAAGTTTAACTTAATTGATGATTGACTCCAGTAGTAACTAAGTTAGCCATTACCTACAGTTTAATGAAAGATTGTAATGCAAATTTTAGCCAACTGCAAATTGCATTGAACTTGCCTCACTAACTCATGGTATCATTGTGACAATATTCTACAGTCTATAAACAAAAATAGATTGCCACACCATTAACTATTAACTAAGTTACTCTTAAAAATGGGAACAAAATAATTGAAAAGAAAACAATGGTTGGCATATATCTTAATCAAATTATGTAAGACATGCCATCAATATCAAAATTTAGTAGTATTAAGACATCCTCATGGACTTGATTTGCACTTATTTTTCTGCTATTTTGTATTGCTTTTCTCTTTTAGAAGGAGAGAATCGCATCTGTGAAAAGCCACAAGGACACAAGAAAAACTGGTAATTTGTGAGAGTATCTGATTTTGCAAAACATAAATTAATCACATTCTGCAATTGAATTATATTGCAAAAAAAAAAAAGATTATTCCTCCCTCACATGTTTTAAATAACTTCTAATTTCTTCACAACATCTATCTTCTCGTGTTTATCCCAGAGCATCAAAATGATAATCTCAAATCGATACCATGGTTTATGAATATATATATATATATATATATATAGAGAGAGAGAGAGAGAGAGAGAGATTTATTTTCTCATTTTGGTTACACTAAAAGCAAGGGAGCAATGTCGGCCCAAGGGTAAGGCTCCCAAAGCAAAGCTTTAGGCCACACCCAAAAGTACTTATTTGCCTTGTATAATTTAAGCCTCCACTTAAATTTATATGCTTATATGCTTTAGGTGTGTACTTAGCGCTCCAAACTTTTTCACTGCACTAAATAATCAAATAAATTTAACTGCACTGAATTTGGCTGCTATTCTATTACCATGAATTTGGCAGCAAGTGATGAGTAATTGTTGAAGCTATATTAGGTGGCAGAGGGGTTGCTAGATTTCACAAATTCCATGCACCATCCTCCGAGCTAACTCTAATACTCTTATATGTATCGGCAATATGGACATAGTCCAGTAAGTGGCACAACGACCCACATTTTAACCAGACCGAATACCATAACGAAGTATATCCTAACCCAATGCGAAATTGAAACAGTCCTTGTGTGAATCCAATGCATTGCAGATACTACGCCAAGTAGTGGATGCATATTTGCTATTGGCACCGTCCAAAATTGAACCATTGTCAATGTACTTGTGTAATACTTGCACCCAAAGCTTATACTTATCATGAAAAAGACTCCACACAAGTTTTCCAAATAGTGTTAGGTTAGAAATTCTTGTGTCACAGCTTCCAAGCCCTCCAAACTTCTATAGGATAGTCACGATATCCCAATTCGCAATACTCCAACCACGATCAGCACCATTTTTACCGCAAATAAAACTTCTAATTATCTTGTCAATGTGGTTACACATAGGTTGGAAGATGGTGGATTTGCATTGAATATACTAGAATAGCTGTGGTAACTGCTTGGGTAAGGCACAACCTATCTACTTTATTAAGAAGGTTCCATTTCAAAGTTGTCAACCTTCTTTGCATCTTCTATAGGATATTATTATAAACATCCCTATGTTATCTCCCTTGATAAGAGGGAAACCATGATAGGTGCCTAAATTCGCAACAAACCAGATTGATGAGATATCCTTAATAGTGAGTTTTCTATCACTAGGAACCATCATGGAGCACATAGCCTCGGATTTAGCAACATTGGCCTTGAGCCTTAAAATTGTACAAAAATCTGTAAGGGTATTCATCACTATATGGACCTGTGAAATTTTAGCTTCACAAAAAAAGTAAAACATCATCCGCAAACAATAGGTGAGATAAAGTTGGGCTTCCCTTAGACACATGGACTTGTTACCAACTGCCCAAGTTGACCTTCTGCCGAATACTCTAGGCAAGCTTTTCCATACAAAGAACAAAGAAGTACGAGGGCAATAGATCCCCTAGGCGAAGAGCTCTAGATGACTTGGATTTCATGCTCCATTGCGTACAAAGGATAGCGAGGGAGAAACCAATTTCCCCAAGAATTCCCTCAATGAAATGATTTTATATTATTTTGACAAATAATGTATAATTATTTTCTTTTATTTAGTTTATATTTATGGTCAATCTTATTCTATCTTATTTAACTCAATCTTAATTAAACTCGTAGATCATTAAATTTCTTCAAATCTTGAACGAGTATAGATGTATAGACAAGTATTGTAAAAAAAATTGATGTATAGACAAGTCGAGTATATAGAATTTACCCCATCAAAAATTAAGATAAGAGAAATCTATCCTAGCCCATCAAATAGCACTTATTTACGTCATGCTTCTCCCATTATTTATTCTTTTCTCTTTTTTATGACAAAAGTTATCTATTTTCATATAATTTTTTTTTGTCCTAGTAGATATGGGAGAAGTTAGAGAGGATGAGGAAGTGAAACAGTACGGGTTCGAACCCTGCTCTCAACGTCCACACACTCTTACGTATTTTTACCACCAGAATGTATTCTCTGGTCATTTTCATATAAATACATACATGGTAACATTAATTTTTAATAATAAATTAAAAAATATCTGGGAATTATGGGGGTTGTATTAGATTGAGATTTTAAAAGACTATTTCGGTATAAAAAAAGTTTTGTGGATTTTAAAAGACTATGTATGAATGTAATGACTTATAAGAATTTTTTTTAAAAGACTTTTCAATCCAGTTTTTTGTAGTTTAGATTTTAATAGATTTATATCATAAGAATTTATAAGATTTGAAAGGACTTTATGGAATTATAAGATTTGAAAGGATTCCAGAGATTGTTGAACATTCAAAGTTACGGGAGCCTGTGTAAAAGATATTAAAGAAATTGTTGGAACCTAGACGATTGAGAAGTTTAGACCCTCAATAATTTTGATGATAAAAAAGTATCTATAACAGAACAATTTATCTTCTAATAAGTCTTGAAGGGTGTAGACATTAAAATCTCTCTTATTTTATAACTCACTCAAGCAAGAAGAAGAAAGTCACAAGAAGATGAATATTTTCATAAGTGTCTGCATCCGGTTCACTTCAAGCATCTGGTATATGTTTACTCTAGCGAGCGTCCAGTATAGCATTGCAGCGAGCGTCCTATGAATTCCTAAGCAAGTGTCCGGTCTATTAATGAAACACGTTGTGACAACCACCCTAAAATTCATTGGAGCCGCCACCTAAGTTTATTAAGGAAAACATTAGGAAAAACATTTTTGAAAGTACCTCAAAAAATGATCTTCGAAACCAGATTTGAGTTCGGGAGTTTGTTACGCGCATGGAAAGATTAATACCCTCACGACGCCTGTTTATAAAAATAGTACCCTTTTAATTGTTTTAAGAAATATTTGCCTTAAAGAAAAACTCCCTTAATAAAATTTATTTATCTATTCTTGTGATAAAGAAAAAAGGGAAGAAGACGCAAAATAACTGAATCGTTATGAGTGATATTTCGGGACTTCTATCCACTGACTTCATTTAGCGAGAAAAAAGTACAAGCTTTTGAAAAAAAAAATCTAAAATACAACTCAATGAATTCTTTTTTAAAAAGGCTGGGCCTTTTATTTCTAGACACTTATTGAGGACTTATCCCATTTTATTTTTAATAAAAAAATGATATTTATAAAACAATTAATATGTCAACTTTAACAACATTTTATTCCTAATTTTCTTTACCAAAAATAAACAACAATAATATTCTAATTTCACATTTTAGTATTAAGCTCAGTAAAAAAAAATAACTTTTTATTTACGAAAAATAAGATTAAAAATAAAGAAAAAATTAAATGGATGAATGTTTTGAAACCCTAGTTTGGGATTAGGGACCGAAACCCTAACACGATGGCGGCAGTGATGGTAGTCACCGTGGCGGTGTCCATGGTGGTCAAAGGGGAACCATGGGTTCTCTCTTTGACCCTAACAGATCACATAGTATGAACAGAAAAATAAAAACTATTTTAAATTGCAGAAAACATAAAAATCACAGAGAAGAGAAGAAGGAGTCAATTAAAATTCCAGATATGTCTTTTACAATCAAAAGAATTCCAAAAAATACAAATGAATTACAAAAGGATGAAGGGGTCAGAACCTTATTTTAGGGTTCTCCTGTAAATAAATAAAAAAGACCCAAAACACAGGGAAAAGAACTATATTTTTTAGTGCTCTCTATTTTTTGTCTTTCTCTCTTCTTTCTCGTTTCAGTAAACGCTCCCCCGGTTCCCCTTTTTTCTCTTCCTTTTTATAGACCTGCAAAAGAAATAGACACAAAATCAGTGATTAAAGATAAAATTAGAAATAGAAATAGGAAGAAAAAGAAGGAATTGGACCAAATACTCCCTTTTTTGCGCTACCATCCGTGATCCTCTGTGTGATTTCTCCAAATCTTTGCTTGATTCGATTTGAGATTGATGGTGATTGATTCGGTTTGAGGGAAAGAGATATTGTGGTATGGTGAGAGATTCGGCCGATTGGAAAGGGAAAGAAACGAAAATTATGGGAGAGAATAGGAGATGTGGCCGCGGCTGAGATAATGGATGTGGAGGAGATTAGGGTTTGGGTTGATGAGTGAGAAAGAAGAGAGAAGGAGGGCGTAGGGGTTTAGAGAGATTAGGGGAGAAGAATGTGGGAGAGAAAGAGAGAATGACGGAGAGGAATGGAGTGAGGGTTGTGGCTGTGTGGGAGGAATCAGAGGGAGTGAGTGTGTGTGTGTGTGTGTGTGTGTTTAGTTTTTTAGGGTTAGCGAAATTGGGCTGGTCTGGGTGTTGGGCTGCGTGGGTTTAAGCGCTGGTGGGCTAGGGACGCGCGTAAGAGAAACGGGGGTGCGGATAGTAGCGAGAGAGTGAGGCTGGCAGGGGGCGCGCAGGACAGAAACAAGGGTGCAATTAGTAATGGGCCTCCACTCCATCGCTAATTGCACCTTCCATTTCTGCAATTTATACCCCTATTCTTTAATCTTTTCTTTTTCATTTTATTCATTTTTTTACCTTCTTTTTTATTATGAAACCAAAAATATTATTTTTATTTTTATTTTTATTATTATTAAACAAAATAAATAGGGGCCGGACAAAAATAGGGTACGACACACGTGTTGGTCACGTTTATTCTTTCTGCTCTTTATCTCAGTTATTCTAGAATAAAATTCGAATTTGATTTTGTGCGCTCAATTCTTTTGTACGGGGAATCAAAGATGACACCTCTAGCATAAGACAAAATTCGTACACTGCAAATGATCGAAAAGCAAATAGTACAAAATGGTAAAGTGTACTATTCTGAAATTTTCTGAAAAAGAAGATAAGGACGTTTTCAAATTTCATCACTCAATGATTTGGAGCTGTGTATTTTTAAGACGGTAATATCCTCAAGGATCCTATAATTACCATAAGCTCTCCATTGAAGAAGGTTGCATGAAACTACATAATGCTAAAGTTATTATTCAAGTGAGCAGCCAAGTTTCTGTGCCAAGTTTCTGAGAATAAGAACTGAACTTCAGCGTCTTATATTCTTTCTTTTAGAAAGCTATTTGTTTTAACCTTAAGTTTTTCATCCTCCCTTGTTGAAAGTTATTTGATTGTATTCAAAACTTCTTTATGTAACTTATACTGCTTAGTAATAGGTTTATTTCCTCAAAGGCTTGAACGTACTGAGTCATTTTGAGAAGTTAAGAGTATTGTCAAATTTGTGACAGTAGAATACTCTTAAGGAATTTTGTAATCAGTGTGATTATATTGAAAATTCTTCAGGAACGAAAGGACTAGACGTAGCTTCACGTTTGGTGGTGAACTAGTATAAATCTCTGTGTCTCATCCTTTACTGCTTTACATTTACTTCTGTCTTGCGAAGAAAAACTCGCTTTAACAAACTTCACTTCAGCGTCTGGTACAACCCAGCTTCCGGTAACAAACATTTTTATTACTAACTTGTTTTCAAGCGTGTTTTAACTTAAAGTTTGCGAAAGGTTTTCAACATTATTCAACCCCTTTCTTGTGTTCACGTTTAGTGGGTACTAGAGCTCAGCCTCTTGGTTAAGCACTTAACAGTGTAAGACGAAAGATCATCCTATATACTTCGAACATGTCTGCAGAAGGTGGCCACATGAACTGTCCTCCTCTTTTTACTGGAGAAAAATTTGATCACTGGAAGGATAAGATAAAAGCATTCTTTGTGGGACATGGTTGAAAATGGGTACATTATTCCCACTACTGCTACTGGTGTTGTTTTATCTAGAGAATACTGGAATGATGAGCAGAAAAAGAGATATCAGCTCAATTAAAAAGCTAGATTTATTCTTATCTATGCTATGGCAGGGAAAGAATATGACAAATGTGGTAAATTTGATACTATCAAAGAAATCTGTGATTCTCTTGTTTTATCTTACGAAGGCTCTGCCCAAGTAAGAGAAACAAAAGTTAGCATGTTGGTTCGCCAATATGAGTTATTTAAGATGGAAGATAGTGAAAACATTGAATCTATGTTTGGAAGGTTCCAAACTCTTGTTCATGGGTTAAAAGCCCTTGGAAAAAGCTACACTACGCCTGAAAATGTGAGAAAGATCCTGAGAAGTTTGACCAAATAGTGGAGACCCAAAGTCACTGCTATACAAAAAGCAAAAGATTTAAAAACTTTACGTCTTGAAGATATTTTGAGTTCCTTAAAAGATCATGAACTTGAGCAGAATGAGGAAGAACCTGTGAAGAAAAGCAAGTCTATTGCTTTGAGAGTCAACAAGCATAAAGCCAGTTCTTCTAAAGCCTTTCAGGCTGAAGAAGAATTAGAAGATGAAGCTTCAGAAGGTGAAAGTGATGGATCAGATGATGAGCCCTTGTTCATATCTAGGAAGATCCAAAGAATGTGGAAGAAGAAAAGGAACTACAGAAGACATTTCCAGAAGAACGGTGCCAATGACAAGAAGGAAAGCAAAGACAAGAGTCAAGTTGTAACACCTGATGAGGAGATCACGTGCACGAGCTGCTGAGGTCACGTACCGAGCTGAGGAGGTCGTATGCCGAGCCGAGGTCGCGTACCGAGCTGAGGAGACCGCGTGCACTAGCTGCTGAGCTGAGGAGATCGCGTGCATTAGCTGCTGAGGTCGCGCATCGAAATTTGAGGAGACCGAGTGCACGAGCTCGTGATAGAGCCTTGTGCGCTTGCACAAGCACTCTGGTCGACCTCGTGCCGAGATTGTAACACTCGTCTTTTTACGAACGTTATTTAGTGTTAATTAGTATTTATATGTCACTTATCTATGGTTTTCTTTTAATTAATTATTGTTGAGTGTTAATTAAGGGAGAAAGGACCATAATACCCCTTCCCTCACCAGCTAAATATCACGATCAGTCCCCTCAAACCCTCACTTTCTCTTTTCTTCTTTCTTCTTCCTTCTTCTCTAAGTTTCCTTTTCCTCTCCAAACTTCCATTGAAAAACCTTGGGTTCCATTGAGTTTCTGCACAAACCTTCTTCATCAATCTTGCTTCTCATCATCTCCTCTACCTATATCATCATCTCGATCATCATTTGAGGTATGAAAAAGCAATTTCCTCTCCCTTCATGCTACTCTTGTTTAGCGCCACTTTCTCCTTCCATTTTAGCTAGTTTCTATGCTTCCAAATCATGTCATATCGATAGGTTTTCTTCTTCATGGCATTACCTACCTTTCTAACCATTTATTTGAGCTTGAAAAACAAATTGTTTCCTCTGCTTTCTCTGATGAGTAGCGCCCAAAACCCTAACCACTTGGCTTGCTTTGATTTCTTGTTCTATGTTGTTGTATGTTGCTTTTTCTTGTTGTTTGTTGTTGATTTATTTGTTGTAGCATCATATAACCTCTTTCACGAGCATTTGATCAAAAACCTAACCTTGAGTAAAAGGGAAAATATGTTTAATCTTGCTTGAATCATGCATGAGATATGTTAATGTGTTATAGTAATTATTTAGGTGCTAATAGCATGGCTAGTTTAATTTAATCAAGTGCAACAGGTTGGTTTTGGATCTTTCCTATTCTTGAGTCTTAAGAAACTTGCTATTTAATTGTCTAATTAGGTGTGAAGTATGTGATTATGTGTTTAATATGATTTTAGGACTAATTAGGATTAAGTTGCATGATTAGTTTAGTGTTAGATAAGTTTTTGTGCAAAAATGGATTTTTGAGGGACCAAAATGGCATGTAGGGAAATTGATCTCTTTTTATGATTTAAATTTTAACACAATTGGTTATGGTCTTATTTTAATTGTTGGACCCTGAGGAAAATATTTTTTTTAGAAAACATAAACTTAGATTTTGATTAATTTGTGCTTAATATGCTATTTGATTTTAAGCTTGAATTAGTACTTAGGAAAAATGGTCTTGTATGGTGATATGTAGGAAAGAAGTTTTTAATAAAATTTTTAGAGAAAAGGAATTAATTTGTAATGCTGGAATTCTTGTTGTATTTGTTTAAGTTCTTGAGTTTTAATGCTTGCTTGGATTGTAGTTAAGATTGGGATATGAGAGCTAAGTGCTATTAGAAACCCATAGATAGTACTAAGTTGTGCTGGTATTAGGAATTGTGATTTCCGAGATCGTGCGGCACGGAATCGAGGTGTACGAGAGCGAACCGAGGGCGTGGGAGCAAGTGGGATCAGATTGAGAACCGTGCGTGTCGAGGTCGTTGTCGAGCTCGATTGAGGACAAGACGTACGTAGACGCCGAGCTTGGAGTTCGGTAAGGGCAACTTTTAGATATGTTTAGATTTGATTTTTAGTATTTAAATGCTTCATTTAAATACGGAGAAGTCTGAGAACTCTACGAGTTCGAAGTTAGGGTCTTCGAACCCATTCGTTTTGTTGTCGTGAGGTCGAACATTTATCCGAGTCTTCGTGGGCGAGCGTAAGCTGTTGCGGTTGGTCTCCTGAACCCAACCCCCCACACTTGTATGTTCCTCTCTGTTAATTCCATTGAGTTGCAGAGGGATGGATTCCTTGATTTGCTTGTCGAGCATGTAATGTTGTGATATGATTGAGTTATGCATTATTTGATATGAGATTAAATATATGTCATGAATTGCGTGTTGCTGTTGAATTGCGTTTCTTCATGCAGGGTGTTTTTATTGCTTAAAATGTCGAATTGCGTTTTCTTCATATTAAGCATGTTCTCTTATTTGATATGCGGGTAAGTAATCTTATGCGTCACTCTTTGAATATTGTAAGCGGAGAGTCGTTTCATCGAGTGGCGAGCTAGGCGAAGTCGTTATGACGTTTTGAGCCGTGACCGGATAATCGAGGGTGCTAGGTCCCCTTTGTTTACGGGAGATTGACTAGACGTCGCGGCGTAGGAACCGGTCGTGCATATCTAGGGAGAAGCGAAAGATCCCAAGGCTACGGTGGTATGTCGATTGATGGATCTGCGTCGCTTTCCTAATAATGGTCGAGTCGAGAGAAAATGGATCGCGAGTTGAGTCGAGTCTAGAGTGAGAGGGTCGAGTCACATTTGGTGAATGATATACATTGTTGTTTGCTTATTTCTTTACGCCTTGATTATCTTGATTTGTCGAGAAGTTGACCCTTTTCCCGTGGTGCCTTCAATCCATGATGGTTACCCAGGCGATAGCGAGGACGCAGGGAACCCGACAGCAGGTGATGGCGAGGAGGACCTCGTCGAGGATCCGGACGACGATCTCTATTTGTCGTGATTGATTATGTCTGTTAGATGTTTTTTTTGGGATGACTGTAGTATGTCTTTTGTGTACAGTGGTCGTGACCAGTTGGGCCGGGTGATGTTTTGTTATTACAGGGTAGACTGGTGGTTCCACTTTTGGAGCAGCCCCCTGCGTGGGTGTCTGCCGGAAGTACCCCCAGGGTATGATTGCTCTCTTGAGGTCGTCATACCATAGGTGTATTTCTTTGTGCATTCACTACTCTGTATTTTGCATACACTATTATTCCGACTTGTATATATATATATTATCTATGTATGTTTTATTTAGGATTTAAGTCTTGTGTATTAGTTGCACCATGTTTCGAAAAGCTGTAATTACTCTGATGTGCACTAGCTGGATTTAAAAAAAAAAAGTAAGTACCGTATTTTTCTGAAGGGCACAAGAGTACCGTTTTAAAACGCATCGCATATAGTTTTAGTGTAGCTTGGTAGCGGTCCGGAAACGGGTCGTTACACAAGTCATTTGCTATGAATGTAAAAAGCCAGGACACTTCAAATCTGAATGTCCTAACCTTAAGGAGAAGTCCACGAAGAGTTCTTTCAAGGGAAAGAAGAAATGTCTCATGGCTACATGGGAAGTCCTGGACTCATCTTCCTCTGAGAATGAAGAAGTAACTAATGTTGCCTTCATGGTAAAAAACTGATTCAGCCTCTGAAGAAGAAGAAGATGTTGAAGTGGTAATAAATGATTCTTAATTTGAACTTCAGAATGCATTTGATAATCTTCTTAAGGATTCCTCTGCTCTCTCCATTGAGTATAAAGCTTTGAAAAAAAAGTTTTCAAAATTATCAAAAAATTTCAAGTTTTAAACAATGAAAACTCAAAGCTCAATGAAGAGAACCAGAAGCTGAAAATTGAAAATCAGCGTCTGGTAGATCATCAGCGTCCAGTAGCTAGTCAGTATCCAGAAGCTAAAAGTTCACAAGCAGAAAGCTCACAAGCTAAAGGCAATCCTTGATGTAAATCAAATGATTATGAATATGCCTTTCAAAATGTTCTTGCAGAGAGTGTAACTTAAAGCAAACAAGCTTCAATGATTTGGGGTGTCAGTAAAACGACAACTCAAGGTCTTGGATATAAATCAGATGAACCTACTTTACAAAATGAAAATCTTGCATCTGATGAAACCAATGATCACAGTGAAAGCTTGCACTGCACATATTGCAATAAACTAGCTCATTTGAAAAGTGCTTGTAATGCTTTTAAGATTAAGAATGATAAGTATCCTTCAAGAACTAACGAGAAAGGACCCAAGAAGATTTGGGCACCTAAAGATAAGATAGTCTATGTTGCAGATATGCATAGCAATAAGGTCAACACACCTATCTTGGTACTTAGATAGTGGATACTCGCGTCACATGACAGGAGAAAATCATATGTTCCAAGAGCTAAGGCCTAGAAAAGAAGGATATTTTAGTTTTGGTGGAAACCAAAAAGGTGAAATAGTTAATTGGTCGCATTGGTAAAGTCTTTCTTCCCTTTATTGATAATGCACTTTATGTTGAAGGACTAAAGCATAACTTATTGAGCATAAGTCAATTATGTGACAATAGTTATGATGTTATTTTTACAGAAACAGGCTGTTTAGTAAAAGGAAAATGCTAATCATTACGAAAATTGATGCCACAAAATTTAACGAACACACAATAACCGTGTGATGGAGTTTTTCATTTAAATATGTTTTGCTTGTTTTTTATTTCAAAAAAAAACAAATCCGTTGGATTGTGTATTCGTGCAATTCTTGCTGGAATGCATTCGTAAGAAATAACATTCCTCTTAGTAAAAAGCTAGAAAGATGGCTCTATATTCTTTACTGCAAAGAGGAAACAAAACATTTATAAAATTGATCTTTCTGAACTTGCAAAACAAGATGTCAAGTGTCTCATGTCTGTTGAAAATGAGTAATGGACTTGGCATAAAAGATTGGGTCATGCCAGTTTGAGATTAATCTCAAAGTTGAACAAGCATAGTCTTGTTAGAGGCTTACCAAATCTTAGATAGCAATCTGATATTCTCTATGAGGCATGTCAAAGAGGAAAACAAGTTAAAACTTTTTTTCATTCTAAAAATATTGTTTCAACCTCTAGACCTCTTGAGCTTTTGCATCTTGATCTTTTTGGTCCAACAAGGACAACCTGTTTAACTGGAAAGAAATATGGGTTAGTCATTATTGATGATTTTACTAGATGGACATGAGTTAGATTTCTTGCCCACAAGGATGGGTCTTTCAAGGTGTTCACTGTTTTCTGCAAATCAGTTCAAAATGAAAAATGAATATGTATTTCTTCAATTAGAAGTGATCATGGGGGAGAATTTGAAAATAAAAGCTTTCAAAAATTTTGTGAAGAAAATGACATCTCCCATAATTTCTCCTCTCCTAGAACACCACAACAGAATGGTGTTGTAAAAAGGAAAAATAGGTCTTGTTCGGTCAAAATCGCAAGTATACGATCTTGTCAAGTTATAGTATAAAAGATTATCGTCTCCACAGGGAATTGAAATGATTACTGTTCTACTTAGATCAATTTGTTATTTAAACAAATGGTTCGAGTGAACTTAAACAAAGAGTGCATAAAAATAAGTAGAAAAGAAATTATAAAATATTTAAGAAAGGAATTAGATAATAAAAGCACTAAGGTAATGAGTTCACTAATACTTATATCTGTGTATTTGATTAATTTATAACATGAGTAACAATTCTTACTGATTACCAATCATCTATTCAAAAGCTATTAACACCCAATGATCATGCAATGTTAACAGTCTTCCTCCTAATTTATTACTTTGTTTGATCATTCAAAGCAAGTAAATAGAAAGAGCATAAAGCATCAATAGATTTACCAATTCAATGACTGACTGGAAATGAACACGCAATCCTTGATCCGACAGAGCATGCAGATTCAATTATCCCTAGAGTTCTGTTAACTAATTGAAGGTACGATCGCCACACACTTAATTAACTGTGTAAAGAGTAGCTAATTCTTTTATTAAAGAAATATCACCAGGAATAATTTAATCAAAAGGATTTAAGCACTAATATTATAAATCATAAAGATACCACAGATAAAGTAAGAGATCCCCATCACCTCAGTGACGGGATTAGTTCCTAAACATATTTGAAGATAGCAACAACATGTTTACAAAAGACATATTTAAAACTAAAACTAGCAGAATAACAATAAAGTAAGACTAGAAGATTACAAGAGAGGAAGAGAATTGGGAGAGAATCAATCACGGGAAACCTTCAAATGTTTTGCTGAGCGTTCCTTTTATAGGCAAAAATTTGGGTGCAGCACGATCGTGCTCCCTTTACAGCCTGTTTACGCGTCACCGACTTTGCTGACATGATTTTCTGATATTTTTGGTTGAGCACGGCCGTGCTCCATGATGAAGAGGTCGTGCTTCATGTTAGAGTCCATCCAATTTGTGACAAAGTTGTAGGAAATTCTCTTAGCTTTCCAATGCCACCAAGAACGCCTTAATCCGATAACTACAGCTCCAGATATGATTAAAATACCCACCAGCTATCCAGAGAGCACGTGGATGTGTGTGAGGCCCACTCGTGGCTAATTGCTACTTCAGGTAAGCATGAATATGCTTCATTATATTATGCGAAGGCTGTGCTTAGCATTCTGGGCCTATTTCAAGCCCAAATTTGTATTTGACCAACATATTTCCTAATTTTCCATTTTTGCACAATTTAGATTAAAAGAGAGTGAATTTCAATTGATAATATTCAATAATTATTCAAATCACATTCTAATATCCTTATAAAAATGATGCAATATTGATGCTATAAAGTCCTTACAAGAAATGGCCAGGACCATGCTCAATGGAGCTGATATTGCAAAACATTTTTGGGCAGAAGTAGTAAACACGACTTGCTATATTCAAAACAAAGTCTATATAAGACCTATTTTGAAGAAGACTCCATGAACTGTGGAAGGGTAGAAAACCCAACATTTCTTATTTTTATCCTTTTGATTGTGTTTGTTATATTTTGAATACTAAGGATCAACTTGGTAAGTTTGATTCCAAAGCTGACAAAGGTATCTTTTTGGGGTACTCTGAAAGATCAAAAGCTTTTAGAGTATACAATAAAGAATCCATGATAGTGGAAGAATATGTTCATGTCAAGTTTGATGAAAAGAAGTCTGACACTGAAATGTCAGAGCTAGATGAGTTGTTTTTAGGTTTAGACATTGGTGGAACTATAAACAGTGAACCTGCAACCTCAGCATCTGGTGGTGACAACCAGACACAAGATTCTACTCAACCAGAAGTTGAAGCCAGAAAGAGTTAGAAGTTCAAAACTCATCATCCTAAGGATCAAATTATAGGAGAACCTGGAGATAAAGTGAGAACAAGATCCTCTTTCAAGGAGCATGCAGATCTTGCACTACTCTCTAAGATGGAACCTAAAATGATTGATCAAACATTGAAAGATGAAGGTTGGGTTCTGGCTATGCAAGAAGAGTTGAATCAGTTTCAAAGAAATGATGTTTGGACGTTAGTCAACCTACCAAAAGATAAACAAGATAGCGGTATTAAATGGGTATTTAGAAATAAGCTTGATGAATATGGTAAAGTAGTGAGGAACAAAGCAAGGTTAGTTGCTCAAGGTTATTCACAAGAAGAAGTTATAGATTTTACTGAAACCTTTGCACCAATTGCAAGGTTAGAAGCAATTCACATTTTACTTTCATTTGCTGCACATCATGAGATAATTCTTTATCAAATGGATGTGAAAAGTGCTTTCTTGAATGGTTTCATAACTGATAAAGTCTATGTGAAATAACCTCCTGGATTTGAAGACATTGAATTTCCTGAACATGTCTTTAAGCTTAAAAAGGCACAATATGGTCTTAAGCAAGCTCCTAGAGCTCGGTATGATAGACTGAGTTCCCTTTTATGGAAAATGATTTTACCAGAGGTCAAGTAAACACCACTCTATTTAGAAAAATCTTAAACAAGCATTTTATACTTGTTCAAATTTATGTTGATGATATTATTTTTGAAGCTACTAATGAAAGCCTTTGCAAAGAATTTTCTAAGTTAATACAGGCTGAGTTTGAAATGAGCATGATGGGAGAATTGAAATTCTTTCTTGGGATTCAAATCAAGCAATGCAATGATGGTATTTATATCCATCAAAGCAAATATATCAAGGAATTGCTCAAGAAATTCAAGATGGTTGATTGCAAGCCAATGTGCACTCCTATGCATCCCACTTGTATTTGAAGCAAAGATGAAACTGGTAGGAAGGTAAATAAGAAGATGTACAAAGGTATGATTGGTTCTCTACTTTATCTTACTGCTTCAAGACCTGATATTATGTCAAACGTTTGCCTGTGTACTAGGTTTCAATCTGATCCTAGATAATCATACTTGAGTGTTGTTAAAAGAATTTTTAGATATTTGCAAGGAACTACCAATCTTGGTTTTCTTTATAAGAAATCAAAAGATTACAAGTTAGTAGGTTTCTGTGATGCTGATTTTGCTGGAGACCGCATTAAAGAAAGAGCACAAGTGGATGCTGCCAACTTCTTGGAGCAAATCTTGTGTCTTGGTCAAACAAAAGACAAAGCACCATTGCACTCTCAACAGCAGAAGTTGAATACATCTCAGCAGCAAATTGCAGCTCTCAACTTCTGTAGATGAAATATCAACTTGAAGACTATTTGATCAAAGAAAGTAACATTCCTATCTTTTGTGATAATACTTCTGCAATATGTCTTACTAAAAATCCAATATTGCATTTTAGAGCAAAACACATTGAGATTAAGCATCATTTCATAAGAGACTATGTTCAAAAGGGTGTAATTGAAATTAAATTTGTTGACACTGATCATCAGTGGGCTGACATTTTTACAAAACCCCTTGCTGAAGATAGATTTAATTTTATAAGAAGAAATTTGAATTTTCATCTTATAAAAGAATGATTAATCTCAGCGTCTGGTACATCATGTATTTTATGTTTGCATATGGTATGATGTCAGCTTCTTAGCATGTAAGCATCTTGTATGTCATTCGCATTATATCACTCAGCATCTGGTGAATATAAAAGCTTACATCTGGTTACACACGTATCAGGTACATGCGGGGTTGAAATGTCCCCTCTTACTTACTGAGTCATGATTAGTTTACATTTTCAATAAATCTTTTAACTGATTTACTTTTTATTTTGGCAACTCCATTTAATGAAAAGGAAATCTTTATTTTCTATTTTCCTTTTGATTTATTTTTATTATGTGTAATGTGAAACGGTTTTACAAAACAGCTGTACTGTTCTTTCAAAACCTTTCCCACTGCTCCACTACCTCTCCCACTCTTTCATACTCTCTGTTTTCCCTGCACACTGTTTTCTTTCTCTCTAAACCCTAAACCTCCTTCGCAAGCTCCTCAACGTTGCTACTATGACGAATGTTCAAATTTATGAGAACACTACTATCTACGACACCATGACCGAAGGAAAGGTCTTGAATGAAAACAGGGTTGATCTCAGGCATTTGAAAAGTTACGGTTTTGATTTCTCAGAAGGTTTGAAGAAAATGGGTTGGTTAAAATACTTTCAATGGGAACCAATAGAAGTGATCATCACTGCTATCAAGGAACTCTGGGAAACATTCAAGTTTATAAAGGAAATGTTATCATGGGATATATTCATGGGTTTCTGTTTGTGGTAACTCTAATGGCATTGCTGAAGTTACTGGTTATCCCTGTAAAGGAATAAGTTTCCATGAAGAATGGAAAAAAGCCTTTAATAGAATGGAGAATGTTGATGGCTTAAATCCGCAAGTGCACGGAGTTTTCGTCAAGTAATAAAATATCGATCCCACAGAGACTGCTTTTACGCTAATTAAACTAATTCGAGAAATAGAATTTGTTATTGTAATAGAAATAAAATAAATTAAGAACAATGTAATAGATGATTTTAATAATAAGGAAAAGCTTCTAGGACTGGGGGTACCACAATGATGCTCTGAAATCCTAATTGACTACTCTCTTATTAACAAATGAATTCAATTGAAGGCAAGCTATCTTAATTTAGTAAAAGTTCCTTCCCAGGATACAGAAACCGTGCTTAAGCGATACAATTTCTACTCTCGTGGTAATTGAAATCGAATTAAACCCATTAAGAAATATGATAGCTTGTTTTATCCTCGAAGGACTAAAAATTACTCTCATTATTTTAATCCTAAGTTCCGTTCTTATGGTTCCAATAACAAAGGTTCACCTCTCGGTTCATCCCTAGAAATCTAACACATATGAATAAGTGGCCACCGAATTCATAAGAAATAATAATAACAATAAGAACGAAATCGAATTGCATTCAAAGTAATAGAGAGAGTATCAAATAATCATCCAAAAGACATCAAAAGGCATAGCCCCAAATCCTAGAACAAGGGAAACTACTCTAACATGATGGATAGAATAGAATCCATATAAATAAACATTCAAACCAGGAAATCGAGAGAGAAGAGACGAAGAGATTGATCCCAATCCTCCACCGTGCCTCCAAGAATCAAAGTTCAAACCCTAGACAAGTCTCTAAAGTGTCTATTTATAGTCTAGGATGAAAAGGAATGAAAAACAAGTCCAAAACATGTAAAAACGTAAAATTTCGCATCCAGGGTGTTGTCGTAGCACAACCATGGCGTGAGGCATGGCCAGGCCGTGCTTCATTCTGTTTCTCGTGCTGTTCAGGTGCTGTCGCAACACGGCCGTGCTTCCTGACACGGCTAGGCCGTGCTTCATGTAGTTTTGTATTTTTCACCTCTTTAAAGTCCGAATTAGCTCAAGGTGTCTTCATGAAAGTTGAAGCTATGGATCTTAGCTTTTCAATGGCACCAGTTTTATCTCATTTGGACACCTAGAACTCCAGATATGATTAAAACATCGAACAATTGTTAGGCCGGGCAGCATTACATTATCAACTTGTAGCACAAATTACCCCAACTTATTCCAAGTGATTTTTCTCCTTTTTCCTAGGACAAATACCTTCCTTTAAGCACAATTGAACCAAAACCAAGTGCATTATTCAAATCAAGCCAAATGCATAAATAACATGGATTAAAATGACTAAGATGCAATGCAAAACTAACACTAAACTATATGCTATTTCGAACGCATCAAATTACCCCAAGCTTATAATTTTGCTTGTCCTCAAGCAATTGCTGTGGCCAAAGATGAAATTGAAAATACGAGATGCAACCGATAAGGAACCCGAGATAGAAGCAAGATCAAATAATAGGCTAAAGGACTATCAAACACAATGGAGACAATCAAAATCAAGCCCAATTAGAAGTTTAAGCTCTCTGAAATCATGTTTGTCGCTGATAAGGGCACTCTCCTTATCACTCTCCAAGTGTTTTAAAGGTTAAGATAATTCGCTCATATCCATCAATGAAAGTGCTCTACCATAGGCTTGACTATTAACCAAATCTTAGCAAATAATTAATGAAAACACACAAGAATCAAAAGGTCTTTCAAAAGGTTGTAACGTGGCCATGAGATTTTACTTGTAAGGTGGGATAAAAACAAGGAAGGGAAATTCAAGGGCTTTCAAAATGATCAATTAAAGCAACCCTTTTAAAGCAGAATAAGTGGAGCAATCTATTTTTCCCTTTTTGCTTTCAAAACATTTTTATTTTGCTCCTCTTCTGTTTTTTTTTGTTCTATTTTTTATTTTATTTATTTATTTTTATTCTCCCCCATTTGAAATTTTGCAATAATTATTGGGGAGGAACTAAACAACAGAAGAGATCCCAAGATCAAGCATCAATATTCAAACAAGATCAAGCATCCAATTGCTCCCTTAAACATACTCTAAAGGGTACCATAGACATTTGACAAAAACATGGGTACCAAGAAAAATTATTTCAATAAAGGCTCAAAAGGGGAAACTAGAGGAAGCTTTCATTCAAAAATCAGAGGCCTGAAACAAATTGCCTAAAATGCCTTAATCATTTTCAAGTGTGTAGACAAAAATTTTCAAGTTTTGAAAAGGTTTCAAGTCAAGTTCTAGAGAGCACAATCAAGATGAACACACTCATACAAGGAGAAGGGGCATAAAAACATGATGAAGAACAAGCCCCAATATAAGCTCAAGTCTCACATTTAGAAGTTAAAATTAGTGAAAAACATCAAATCAGAGTGCCACATGCTAATTCTAAACTTTTCAAAAGATCATCTCTATGTACATTAAGAACACTGCCTTTAAGCCTATGACAAGAAAAAAATAATTGGGTTCCAAATCATAGCAATCTTTACATTCTACAATGATTATATGGCACACATTAACAGAAATTGGGGGATAAAATGATGCATGCAAAAATTAAAACTAACACAAAATGCAAAAATTAAAACGAGGTGTAAGACTAAATGCAAGAATGAAAGTGAAACCCTTTACCCCAAGCTTAAAAGCTTACATTGTCCCCAATGTAAGGAATTAAGTTGAAGCAAGGATGAGAAGAAAAGAACTCACTAAAAACTTTGGTTGCCTCCCAAGAAGCGCTTGTTTAAAGTCACTAGCTTGACTCTTGTAAGTGCTCAGCTCGGTTCCAATTTGGGAGTGGCACTCCCCTTCACCTTCCAGATTTTAAGGATTCTTGGCCCCTTCACCTTCCCTTTTGTATCAGAAATGTTTCTTTTAGCATAAGGAGGCCAAGGGAGTCTCGATGGAAGTAGCTTCCTACGAGCACGCTTCTCAGCTTTGCACTTGGCTTTTTTTTGCTCTTTATCCGTCTCCTCCGTGGAATTCTGATTACCTTCTCTAAGGGCTCGTAAGGTCGGTCTTGATTAAGCAATTCTCCAACCGACTCCCCAATCATATCAATTCTAGAGCACTTTTCAGTGTCATCGGGGTGCCTCATAACCTCAAACACATTGAAAGTCACCTTCTCATCTTGGAACCTCAAAATTAATTTACCTTGTTGGACATCAATCAAGGCTCTTCCTGTAGCTAGGAAAGGTCTTCCAAGAAGAAGAGGGACCTCTTTGTCTTCCTCCATGTCAAGGATTACAAAATCTGCTGGAAAAAAGAATTTGCCAACCCTTACTAACACATCTTCCATAATCCCATAAGGGTATTTGATTGACCCATCCGCCAGTTGCAATGTCGTTCTTGTAGGCTTGACTTCACCTCCTCCCAACCTCTTCAACATAGATAACGGCATCAAATTGATGCTAGCTCCTAAATCACAAAGGGTTTTGTCAATATTTAAATTCTCAATAGTGCAGGGAATTGTGAAGCTTCCAGGATCCTTCATCTTTGGAGGGAGATTTCTTTGAATGATGGCACTGCACTGTTCTGTCAAAGCTACAGTTTCATCTTCTTTGAATTTCCTTTTCTTGGTCAACAATTCCTTCATGAATTTGGCATATGAGGGCATTTGCTCAAGAGCATCTGCGAAAGGAATGTTGATCTGGAGGCGCTTGAAGATATCCATGAACTTAGAGAACTGTTCTTCCTTCTCCTTTTTCTTGCTCACAGGGGGATATGGCAGCTTCATATATAGAGGAACCACTTTGGGCTTATTTCCCACCTGCAGCTGTTTAGTTATAACTATGCCTTCCTCTCCTGAGTTGGATTTCTTCTTAACCTCTTTTTTCTCTTCTTTTTCTTTATTTTCATTTCTCTCATTTTCAACTCCATCCACCTCACTTTTTTCACTCTTTTTCTTCCCCTCAACTTCAGACATCATCTTGCCACTTTTCAAAGTAATAGCACTAAAATTTTCACTCTTAGGATTATCTACTGTGCTAGCAGAAAACTTACCATTGGATTGCTCTGCGAGTTGCTTTGAGAGTTGCCCAATTTGATTCTCCAGATTTTTGATAGAAGCTTCTTGGTTCTTGAAATGAGACTTGTGAGTCTGAAAGTTGGAGTGGATGTTCTGAAAATTAGATTGAGTCATCTTCATGAGTTGAGTGAGAGCTTCCTCTAATGCATTTGGCTTCTCTTGCTTTTGAGGTTGTGGAGGGTTGCTTGATGATGGGTTATCTTGCTGTTTCCAAGAGAAGTTGTGATGATTCTTCCACCTAGGATTATAGGTGTTAGAATAAGGATTCCCTCCTTGCTTTTGAAAATTACCCATATAGTTGGCTTGCTCATTCAGAATTCCCTTAGCATCACAACCTCCATTTTCATGAGGCCCTTGACAAAAATCACATCTCAAGTTCTTGTTCAACTGATTCACCTGAGCGGGAATAGAGGCTCCCATTTTCAGCGCTTTAAGCTCCTTTGTGATAGCTTCCAATTGTTGAGAGACCAATTTATTTTGAGCCAAGAGTGCATCTTGTGTTTCTAGTTCAAGGACTCCTCTTCTACCCTGTGTGCCTCTATCATTCGACACTGTTGCTCATTTGAAGCCATTTGCTCCACTAAAGTTCTTGCTTCTTCAGCTGTTTTGCTGTTAATTGTACCTCCAGCTGAGGCATCCAACATCATTCTTGTATTTGACCTCAACCCATTGCAAAACATCTGCATCTGATTAAACTCATCATACCCATGGCCAGGACATCTTTTCAGAAGAAGTTTGAATCTCTCCCATGCCTCATACAAATTTTCGCTCTGGCTCTGCTGGAACCCATGAATTTCACCTCTTCTTTTGATGAACTTGGAGGGTGGAAAAAATTTGTTCATAAATTTATCCTCCAAATCATCCCAAGTAGCGATGCTTCCTTGAGGCAAAGTGTGCAACCAATCTCTTGCTCTATCTCGCAGGGTGAAAGGAAAAAGCCTTAGTTTCTTGGCCCCTCTCGCATCCCTCCGACTTCAAGGTGCCACAGATTTCATAGAAATTTACCAAGTGCTGATTTGGGTCTTCAACTTCATCCCCAACGAATTGGTTTTGCTTGAGAGTGTTCAACAGATATGTTCTGATCTCAAAAGCATTTGCCTCCACCTGTTGGTAGGCAATGACTGTCCTATGATGGTTGTTCCTTCTCCCAAAATCACCCAAGGTGCGTGGTGGTGCGTCCCCCATTACTACTTGAATTGTAACGAGAGAGGTAGAAGCAGAGGTTTGATTTTGTTGTTGTTTTGCTTCCTTTGCCTTCTTCCTATTAGCCTTTGCGGTCTTTTCTGTTTCAGGGTCAAACAACAGCTCATCTGTTTGTTTACCTCGCATGCACAACACTAAAGGAAAATGTAAGTAGCACAACAACAATTATAGAATTTTTTTTTATATTAACATGAATTAATTTAAAAAGCAATAAAACGCAGTCCCCGACAACAGCGCCAAAAACTTGATGGCTCAAATCCGCAAGTACACGGTGTTGTCGTCAAGTAATAAAATATCGATCCCACAGAGACTGCTTTTACGCTAATTAAACTAAGTCGAGAAATAGAATTTGTTATTGTAATAGAAATAAAATAAATTAAGAACAATGTAATAGATGATTTTAATAATAAGGAAAAGCTTCTAGGACTGGAGGTACCACAATGATGCTCTGAAATTCTAATTGACTACTCTCTTATTAACAAATGAATTCAATTGAAGGTAAGCTATCTTAATTTAGTAAAAGTTCTCTCCCAGGATACAGAAACCGTGCTTAAACGATACAATTCCTACTCTCGTGGTAATTGAAATCGAATTAAACCCATTAAGAAATATGATAGCTTGTTTTATCCTCGAAGGACTAAAAATTATTCTCGTGATTTTAATCCTAAGTTCCGTTCTTATGGTTCCAATAACAAAAGTTCACCTCTCGGTTCATCCCTAGAAATATAACACATATGAATAAGTGGCCACCGAATTCATAAGAAATAATAATAACAATAAGAACGAAATCGAATTGCATTCAAAGTAATAGAGAGAGTATCAAATAATCATCCAAAAGACATCAAAAGGCATAGCCCCAAATCCTAGAACAAGGGAAACTACTCTAACATGATGGATAGAATAGAATCCATATAAATAAACATTCAAACCAGGAAATCGAGAGAGAAGAGACGAAGAGATTGATCCCAATCCTCCACCGTGCCTCCAAGAATCAAAGTTCGAACCCTAGACAAGTCTCTAAAGTGTCTATTTATAGTCTAGGATGAAAAATAGTGAAAAACAAGTCCAAAACATGTAAAAACGTAAAATTTCGCGTCCAGGGTGTTGTCGTAGCACGACCATGGCGTGAGGCACGGCCAGGCCGTGCTTCATTCTGTTTCTCGTGCTGTTCAGGTGCTGTCGCAACACGGCCGCGCTTCCTGACACGGCTAGGCCGTGCTTCATGTAGTTTTGTATTTTTCACCTCTTTAAAATCCGAATTAGCTCAATGTGTCTTCATGAAAGTTGAAGCTATGGATCTTATCTTTTCAATGGCACTAGTTTTATCTCATTTGGACACCTAGAACTCCAGATATGATTAAAACATCGAACAAGTGTCAGGCTGGGGCAACATTACATTATCAACTTGTAGCACAAATTACCCCAACTTATTCCAAGTGATTTTTCTCTTTTTTCCTAGGACAAATACCTTCCTTTAAGCACAATTGAACCAAAACCAAGTGCATTATTCAAATCAAGCCAAAAGCATAAATTACATGGATTAAAATGACTAAAATGACTAAGATGCAATGCAAAACTAACACTAAACTATATGCTATTTCGAACGCATCAAATGTTTATGAGGCTCTGTTTGAAAACTATTAACACCTGAAAGCCACACTACAGAGTGCTTCATAAGATGATTTCAAAATGCGTCATCTTGAAGGCTGGTGCAAGTGACATTGTCAATTATGAGCAGAAGTTCATCATGAGACATTACATGGCTGGTCACAAGGTTAATCTGCCTAGGCCGATAACCAATACCCTGCTATCTACCATTGTCAACTTAAGGAAGGGTTCTGCTGACTAAAAGCAAGTCTACAAAACCATTCCATATGGTGTTCTTCTGACCGGACTCATGGTTAAGCAAGGAGTTGTGACAAAGCTTGGTGCTTTGACAGAGGAAGACAAGGAAAAGTACTTTGGCAAAAGTGCTATGACACTACCTGATGTCTTTGGGAGAAATAACTTGGTCAGAATACAATTGGTTTCTGGTGAACTGGTTAAGAAGGTTAAACAAGAAGAAAAAGAAGCAGCTGATGTTGTTGTTGGTGAAACTCGGAAACAACCCACCAGAAGATCAACAAAAAGCTCTGCATCTGGTGTGAAAAGAACTGCTAAGCCTCCAGTCAAGGAGACCAGAAGCAAGAAGCAGAAGGTGCCTCCTACACAAGGAAAAATAGTTGAACAAGAAGATGATGAGGACACGGTCCCCATTAAAAGCATAATAGAGAAGAAGAGAAAGGCAGAAGCTGACATGCCTATTCCAGCTTCTGGTCCTAAGAAGCAAACCTTTACTCCTGCTCCTCCTCCTCCTGTTGTGGTCCCACAAGCCAAGAGAGAGAGACTGTATAGGCTTTCTGAGAAGCCTGATCCAAAGGTACTTGACTTCAACATTGATGGTATTATTGCTTTTGGTAGTGATGACTCTATAACTGCACCCCCACTTTCTGTTTCATCACCACAACCTCCACCTACCAAAGCTCAAACACAAAAACCATGCCAAAGAACCACAAAGAAAACACACCCACTCTCTGGTGCTTTAATTGTTTCAAAGTTCATTCCCTCTATCACTCCGCAATCTCCACTTCCCTCCATATACCAATCTAAATCCATCAAACCATCTGTTACCTCATTAGGAACAATTTCCTGGTACTTAGCCAACCAAACACTGAAACATATTCGAGCCATAACCTCATCTGAAACCCTAACCTTACTCAAACCTCAGTCCACTTCCTTCTCAAATACCTCCCTCACTTCAGAAGTAGCCACATCTCTCTCTCACCCCTTTAATCAGTTATTCAGAGTGACTCCCACCAAACCAAGAACCTACAAAATCACTGCCACTCCCACTCCCACTCCCACTTCCCCATCCACTCCAGCATCTGCCTCCACGGCATATATCACATATTTTGGTGAGTCTAGAATTAGACTTAGGCCCAACCGCCCTGTCCTCATTCGGGAAGAAGGGTATCATTCTGCTTATGATCATCCTTCTTTATGGCACTTGAAGACCTTCACATCTAGAGTAGCAAGGTTGGAAATTCCTCCTTTTAGCTACAACGACATAGTGAAGATGACATTTGGCAGAAGACTAATGCCTCCTCCAAACCGTGGAGTACTACCTCTATCATTTGACCTCCCTATGTCCCTACCACAAAATGAACATCTTACCTTAGAAGAGTGTGGTAGATGGATCACAGATGATGAAAAAGCCTTCATGAATCACTGCTCGGAGATGAAAATGATGAAATGGTTCTACTTAATGAGGATCCCTCTCTGGTCTTTGTAGAGATAGTACCAGACAGGCAAAGATTGTCATGGATGATTCCTGAGAAGAGAAAAGATAAAGTACCTCAGAGGCTACCGAAGATCATGACCTTGAAAGAGTTCAAGGAGGCTCCCAGAAAGTATGATACCACTTTCTTCCCTTTGGCAACTATTGCTAAGCGGTCAGAGAATCATGCCATGGAAGTCTATCTCACTAGGCTCGAGATGGATTCCAGAGATACTGGTTCTTTAGGTATTTGCAACGCAGAAAAAGCTAAGATTGAAGCTATTGGAGAAATAAGGAAAGTTTGGGACTTCAATCTAGTCATTCAGCACTTTGATGATATGCTGCAATGTGCTATGATAAGACCTCCTACCTTGCTGGTTGAAAGAAGATATATAGAAATTCACAAGGTACATCAAAAGGGTGCTTACCCAATGATAATTTCTTTAAAGAGATTCAAGAAAAAAAGGAAAGAAGGCTGAAATTGTCTCAATGAGTTATTTTGGAACACGTCAAGAGGTCTACTCAAAGATGGAAAAGGGCAATCTCTTGGCCTAGACCTGCAGAAAGACCTGAACAAGCTGAATGGATTCCAGAATCTGCTCCTGATAAACCTGTTACAATTTTCAGAACCGAATTTGAACACTTTGTAGAAGCTACAAGATATGTTGCAAGGCTAGAGAATACTGTTCAATTCCTCATGGAACGCCTTAACCAACTTCTACCTCCTCCTCCTTAGTTTTTTTACCTTTTGTTTTAAACTTCCTTTGTAATTTTGTCTCTAATACACTTATCTTGATATATTCTCATTTTGGTTATTGGTTATTTAAATCTGTATGATTCTGATTTCAAAATTTTCACTCTTATTTATTCTGTTTTGACTATGATGTGTTTTACACTCTTTTTGTCTGATGACAAAAGAGGAAGTAAAAGTAAAGGTTTGATGAACACGCCTCAGTCACACGTATCATGCATTACATAACATCGCTCATCATATTTTGATACTCATAGTATAGTTTAAAGCTGCTCTAATACTTAGTGAATGTTACTCAACGTTTGATAATTGATACTATGATCTTAGCATCCGCTCCTTAATACTTATATATGAAAATGCTCTGATACATGTATGTATTGTTTTTAAATACAAATGTTATTATACATAGAAATATTTGACAATATTTTTTGCTATTGAACTCAGGGGGAGACCCTTGAAATTATTTTTGAAAATAAATTGTTCATCAACCTTGGATATTTGTCATAATAAAAAATGGGGAGATTGTTGGAACCTAAACGATTGAGAAGTTTAGACCCTCAATAATTTTGATGATAACAAAGTATCTACAAGAGAACAATTTACCTTCTAATAAGTCTTGAAGTGTTTAGGTATTAAAATCTCTCATATTTTATAACTCACTCAAGCAAGAAGAAGAAAGTCACAAGAAGATGAATACTTTCATAAGTGTTTGCATCCGGTTCACTCCAAGCGTCTGGTATATGTTTACTCTAGCGAGCGTCCGGCATAGCATTGCAGCGAACGTTCTATGAATTCTGAGCAAGCGTCTGGTCTATTAATGAAACACGTGATGATCACGTTTATTCTTTCTACTCTTTACCTCGGTTATTCTGGAACGAAATTCGAATTTGATTTTGTGCGCTCAATTCTTTTGTACGAGGAATCAAAGGTGATACCTTTGAGATAAGACAAAATTCGTACACTGCAAATGATTGAAAAGCAAATAGTATAAAATGGTAAAGTGTACTATTTTGAAATTCTCTGAAAAAGAAGATAAGAACGTTTTCAAATTTCATCACTCAATGATTTGGAGCTGTGTATTTATGCAACGGTAATATCCTTAAGGACTCCTATAAATACCCCATTGAAGAAGGTTGCTAGAAACTACATACTGCTAAAGTTATTATTCAAGTGAGCAACCAAGTTTCTGTGCCAAGTTTCTGAGAACCAGAACTGAACTTCAGCGTCTTATATTCTTTCTTTTAGAAAGCTTTTTGTTTTAAGCTTAAGTTTTCCATCATCTCTTGTTGAGAGTTATTTGATTATATTCAAAACTTCTTTGTGTAACTTGTACTGCATAGTAACAGGTTTGTTTCCTTAAAGGCTCGAACGTACTGAGTCGTTTTGAGAAGTTAAGAGTATTGTCAAGTTTGTGACAGTAGAATACTCTTAAGGAATTTTGTAATTAATGTGATTATAGTGAAAATCCTTCAGGAACGAAGGGACTAGACGTAGCTACCAATTTGGTGGTGAACTAGTATAAGTCTCTGTGTCTCATCCTTTACTGTTTTACATTTACTCCTGTCTTGCGAAGAAAAACTCGTTTTAACAAACTTCACTTCAGCGTCCGGTACAACCCAGCTTCCGGTAACAAACGTTTTTATTGCTAACTTGTTTTCAAGCGTGTTTTAACTTAAAGTTTGCGAAAACTTTTCAACACAATTCAACCTCATTTCTTGTATTCACGTTCAGAAATAACAAGGTTTGAATAAAGAAAATATTTTTTTTCCAATTCTTTAATAGCCAAGGGTGCATTTGATACATAAATGGATTCATTGTAGTCATTTTGACTGTAGTTGTAATCCTGACATTTGATAATAAATAGCTAAGGATGATTTGCTGATTTTATAATATATAATATAAGTCGTCCGATCTCACATGAATTGTCTTGATTACACTGACTGCGTGACTGCACGGATTGTCGATTGTAGGCAATCCGAATTCATCGATACATGTTATAGTACAAGACAAGAAAAACATCACATGACAAATATTTGAGTCACATTACAACTCTTTATCCTGTCTACTGTTTAGTGGACAATCAACATATAATATTATATATTTTTATATATAATATATGTAATTATATCTATATTACGCATTTATAAAATCTATGATATATGTTATACTATATGATATACACAGTAATATATATTAAGTAATTATATATATATATATAATATTTTATTCATGTTATATACATACACGTTGCTAATGTCCCAACATCTTATTTCACTACTATATGATATACACAATAATATATATTATGTAATTTTATATAGTATATAATATGTGTGTGTGTGTGTATATATATATATATTATTCATGTTATATATATACACGTTGCTAATGTCCCAATATCTTATTTCACCGAAAAAAAGTTACGATTTATTATAAATCATTGGTATGTTTATGTTTCTAATACACACACATATAGAGGGGGAGAAGGAGAGAGGGAGAAAGGAGAGATATGGTGGGAGGTGGGAGAGATGAAAAGATACAAGGTGAAGAGAAAAAATTCTGAGAAATCTCACGTGAGAGGAAAAAGACTTTTTATTAGGAAAAAGTAACTAAAAGGTCCAACAAAGTCTAACAAAATCTGTTTTAGAAAACAATCTCGAAATCGGTATGATTTTGAATACCATAAGGCTTTTTTTAAGTTTTAAAAAGTCTCAATCGAATACCACAAGAGGTTGTTAACCTCTTTAAAAAATCTTTATAGTCCTGATTGAATACCATAAGATCTTTTTTTATTTTATTTAAAAGCTTTGATTGAATATCACAAGACTTTTTAAAAAAAAAAATATCTAAGTGCATGTTTGATAACGTGATGGCGGTGAGATTCTCGCGTTCCAATGCAGGTTTCACCGTGACTTTGAGAAGCTATAAAATATAGCTTTCACATTACCGTGGTTTTTGGTCGCAATTCTACCAACCTCACCGCCAGACCAAACTTCCGCTAAAAGTCTTTTAAAATCCTAATCCAATACACCCCTCAAAATATCAATTTCATCGATTCTCTGTGAACATAACCCCACCCCCTCCTCTTCTGAATGACCGAACCGAATTATTGTGAGAAAGAGTTCAACAGCTGAAACTAACATGGCTGCATCTGTTGTACTCTCTACCTCTTTCTCTTCCACCACCTATCACCCATCCCTTTTCGCCTCCTCTTCTTCCAATTCAATCTCCAAACCCAAACGAAACCAGACTTGGCAATGCTCCTCCAACTTGCCTCGTTGGAATTCAAAAGCACTATCTTTTTCTCGCAAGTTCGTTGCCCATTCTTCGATAAGGGGCAAAGATTCGAGCTTGGTGGGCGAGGACTCCGCGGCGTTTGATTTGGGAGAACAGAAAATATCTTCATGGATTTCTTTCACCGCAATTTTGGGAGTGGTGCTCTTTGTTCTGAACGTGGCTTGGATTGATAATTCAACTGGCTTCGGCAAAGCTTTCGTTGATGCCGTTTCAGAGCTTTCCGATTCTCACGAGGTAAAACTTATTTCTTTCCCCTATTTCACTTCACCATTAACAAATACTCTTTCAACCTAATCTGTTATTTCAACAATTCCCTTATAATCGGAGGATTGTTCATTTTTCACTCTCAAATTTATGTTAATGTAATTATAGTGGAATGGAAGCTCTAAGCCTCTAGTAGCCCCTTATAAGACTAGCTAGCCTTTGAGGATAATCTTTTTTCTTCATCAATTGGTAATTTCTGTTTATCCTCAACAACAAATGGAAATGTCATCATTGTTGAAAATCTGCAACATTCCATGGGTGTAAATAGTGTGTGTGGACTAGTACAAATAACAAACTCATAGTCAAAGAAAAACAACATAGGCTTGTCAAGTTGTCACCCTTTTTTTCTAGGGGCCTGCTGAACTGAGAGGTGGGTCAATGTATCATGTAGACTGTAGAATGATAACTCTAGTTTTTTCCACAAGGGATTGAGGTTATCATGAAGGTGTTTGCTTTGTAGTTTGTTGCCACACATCCTCTAACACAGTTCATATGCAGATCTTCACTTTTCTTTTAGCAGTCTCTATTGTTTAGCAGTATCATTCATTAACTGAGCTCTTCAAGAGCTGCATTTGTAATTGATTCTCGATTGAGCCTTGTCATGTTACCATGCATGCAGGTGGTAATGTTGATCCTAATTCTCATATTTGCCGTTGTCCACAGTGGCTTGGCTAGCCTCCGGAACACTGGCGAGAAACTCATTGGCGAAAGAGCTTACCGTGTTCTTTTTGCAGGAGTATCACTACCTTTGGCTGTCAGTACAGTTGTGAGTTACTACTCCCTATCCCTTCCAATAACTTACGTCCATATCTCTTCCCCTATGCATATAAGCAGATACTTTAATATTTTGGACCCCTAGCATTTTATTGTGACAATGGAAGAACGGAAGTAGATTCAGAACTAACTAAATTTGCCATGTTTGGCATCATGATGCAGGTGTATTTTATTAACCACAGATATGATGGACTACAACTCTGGCAGCTCCAGAGTACTCCTGGAATTCATCAACTTGTTTGGCTATCTAATTTCATCTCTTTCTTTTTCCTATATCCTTCAACATTTAATCTTTTAGAGATCGCGGCAGTTGAAAAGCCTAAATTACATCTATGGGAAACTGGAATCATAAGAATAACCAGGCATCCACAGGTATTAATCTTACGCTCTACATTAGTGAGTTCCGGGTTCCACAGACCAATAATTAATCTGTTTATAATGCTAGTCTCGTATTTTTGGTAAGAAGACTCTTGCTTTCCCAGATGCAAAACTAACATGGTTGGAACAGTAAATTCCTTACTATCTATACACATTAAGAGTAATATTGTATCCTTCTAAAACATCCTCAAATACTTGGTGAATAAAGTATTAAATGAAAGCTGATACATTTAATATCATGGAAACATTACAAGCATCAAACGTTTTTTCCATTTAGTAATTAAGAATTATTAGGGGAGGAATGGTTAGGAGGGTATAGAATTATTTATATATTAATATTAGTTGTAACAGTCAACCATCATATTTTGACCACCTGACTATTCCTGATAATATCTTTTCTGACATGATGATGTGGCGGTAAAAAACATGAAAACATTTTTATTTGGTGCTTGGAGAAATTCTTGCTTTGTGTTGTGCCCCATTGGCACCTTCTTTAGACACATTTCTTGCAATTGGCCTCACTTGCTCTGAGTGAAGGATTTGTTTGGCTCTTCAGATGGTTGGGCAGGTAATGTGGTGTCTTGCTCATACGGTTTGGATTGGAAATTCTGTGGCTATTGCGGCTTCAATTGGCTTAATTGCACATCATCTATTTGGCGTCTGGAATGGCGATAGGCGACTGGCTCTAAGATATGGGGAAGATTTTGAGATAGTTAAGGGTCGAACAAGTGTTGTCCCTTTCGCAGCAATCCTTGATGGCCGTCAAAGATTACCTAAAGATTTCTACAAGGAGTTTATTCGAGTTCCATACTTAACAATTACTGCATTAACACTAGGAGCTTACTTTGCACACCCTCTTATGCAGGCTGCTAGTTTCAACCTTCATTGGTAGGTGGAAAATATCATGTCGTTTTCCCCCGTAAAATCTAACATTTGGGAGTGAAATGCTCATGACACGCGATATAGTATGAATGAATATACAGGTATGAAAGATCATAGAAAAGAAAATAGAAATAATTGAAAGAAATAAACTGAAAAACTGTCTATGACCATGCACATATAAAACCTTGCCTCTCAATTTTGTGGGCCAGAAACAGTGTCTCTCTACATGAACTATGATCTATGGTAATTAAGCAATCTATAGTTGATTAGTTGTAGATTTGTTATGGATGAGTTATGCCAACATAGATCATATAAAGAGGCGATCAATGTTAGAATCATAAATAAAAACAATGGATAAGTTAAAAAAGCAAGTACAACATTTTCCCTCAAAATGTATTAACTCTCATAGTGCAATCATGCTGCTAAATATCTACAATTGATAAAAATATGACGAGCAACTACGTATCACTAATCACAGTTAATCAAATTATTTCGCAGAACAACATGTATGTTGAACATTTGTTTTGCCAACTTGTTTGGGATGTTAGATAAATTTATCTTTACATTTCATGTGGAAAAAATTATTCAAAAATTGAACATATGTACTATTATCAAGGTTTATCCTAGTTTGGGCACATCACATGATGGTTATTTCCAAAATGTTAATATAATTCATTAAAAGACAATTAAAAAATAAAGGATGAAATTGTAAAATAACTATTTTATTTTCAATTTATTAACTCTTTTGCAAAGAAACATATAAAACTTTTCCAAAGTTGCTTTCATGTTAAAGTTATTGTTAAGTAATGCCAACAAGCCATTGATTTATAGAATTTGAGAATGATTTTCACAAATGAAACAACACAATACTAAAACAAGTAGCTACAAATGATATTTTTCTTTGTTAAGCAAAATATATAAAATTCAGTACAAGGGGTACTTCAACTTGTTTACACAAAAACAGTCTACATCATGAAATAGAACTCATAATGTAGTACATAGGAATACTACACCAATCAGAAAATTGAAAACCTGTATGCATATAGATCTCATTCTCTGATAGAAAGATCGGGAAGCGGAAGAGAAGAGGGATGCATATATGCTGAAACTTTCCAAGTGCCTCAAGTTGAGTGATGTGATTGAAAACTTTCCAATATTAACTTGGAGGAGGAAATGGTGCCCATTACCCCAAGAAGAAACCCGAATATGATGAGAGAAAGGTTAAGGAGAAGGAGAGGCCTTGGTATTTGACCCCAAAAAATCTTCATGTAGAAAACACATGGAAAAATCAAACAAATGGCTACACTAACTAGGGAACCAGTGAGGGCGAGTACGTGCTCAAAATATGGCACCAATAGAGCAAGGGTTAGTATGGTCAAAAGCAAAATTGAAGCCACGCAGCCCCTAATTATCAATTTTGTCCTGCCACTCAAAGAACATGGAAGTGCATGCTCCAGCTGAATTGCGAATGGTGCAAATTCAAGTGCATATTTGGTCATGGGCGTCAATACGGTTGCCCAAAGAGCAATCTTTGTTACAATTTGCTTTGGTGGCATGCTTAGAGTTATCTGAGACTTCACATCACTTCCAAACATTTTGGCACCCATGAACCCCATTGACGTATAAAGCGCGGTAACTATTGTGAAGCTCACGATAGAAACCTGAAACGATAAATAAATAAATTAAGAAATTTAATTTACAAAATATAAAAATGTTGTACACATATATTCAATTATATCTTACCATTTACAAAATATAGATATTTTACGAGATAATATTATGACATGACGCCATATTGTTAGTGAAAATATTTTACACATACATTCAATAATGTGTTGCCACATCATTTAATGAGTATGACATGTCATGTGTTTTAAAACTCATTAAATGAGGTAGTACCATATTATTAGACGATTCTATAAAATATTTTTAGTGCATAGAAATTAAATTAAATATTTAATTACACATATATTGAGTTATGTATGTGTACCTTGGTGAACTTTGAAGGGTCTTTCATGGCTTTATATAAATCAGGGAAAACAATGTGTCCTCCATAACCGAAGACGTAAAGGCCAGATATTGATGGAATATTATGGAGCTTGAAGAGAGGAATGCTATGATTACTAGCTTGGACACCTCCAAAAATTGCAGTGGCTGCTACACAGAGGAAAATGAGAAGAGACATGAGAATACCACCGGTTGAAAGAAAAGATATGGAAGACATATCTCTAATCCACAAACTAGGCAGGGCAATGAAGACTGCCACCACGGTTAGGAGCTGTGATGCGGAGAACTTAGCCAAGTGCAGGTTCAGATGTGTCCCCAAAAAGACTGTGATCAAGTTGTCGTGTAATGATATGGTGTAGGAAACAAGGGCCATGAAGATTTCTATGTAGATGAATGCTGCAGCTAGGAGTCTCCCTTTTGCTCCAAATGCTTGATTCCCAATATCCACGTAACTTGTTAACTTTGGATTCTTTTTAAGGCATTTTCCAAGTATATGAGAAGTATAAGCACACATCACCCCAAGTCCCATAAGCAGGAATACTGATGCCCAGCCTCCTTTTTCAACTGCATATGGAGTTGACAGTTGCCCCAAACCTGAAATATCAAAATTATTTATCACTTTCAAAGAAATATGATTTTTTTCCCTAATAATAAGGCCTCCTAATAATACTAGTTTGGTTTCGGTTTTGAATATCATGTACCGAATACCCGAATCGATAGAGATCTGAATTTGTTTGGTTTGATTTGGTTTTGACCCGAACATGAGGAGAAAAAAACCTAACCAAACTAATTAAATTGGATCAGATTTTCGGGTTCATCGATTTATGGTTTGATGGTTCGGGTTTTACATCACTACCTGCTATATATGTGTACAAGTCACTGTGGATTATGATTGATCGGAATTAAAATTCAGGTCCCCCACAAGGGGACTGATGTATATCTCCCAAACTTATCACACTCGTATCAATATATATTAATAAATAATTAATTAGCATCTAAGCAACTAGAATTGATCATGATTATAACATTTTAAATAGTACCATCAAACTTAGAAATATATTTTTAACTAGTTGGTGGATACGACGTCCACTATTAAACAAATACCAGTTGGATTAAAGATAAATTAAAGGATGATACTCCAAATCTTACATGCACCATTAGAAAGAGCTCTCTGGTATATATGTGTTGGATTCTGTTGGGGGTTTCAAACATAATTCTCAAACCCATGTGTAAAAGTAAATTCCAAGAGAATATTCTCACCCATGATAGTTATATTTTAAACTTCACTTTTTCAAATAAATCAAATAAACTCTCACTAGCTTGATCAGAAGTTGACTCAAACAAAGTCAATTTTATTATGTTAGGGGCTAACTGTAAAGTAAAAGCATTTAAGCATGCATAGTATTTTTTTTTCTCTGTTTCATGCAACACACGGAGTCAAAGACACACAAGCAATATGCAAATTAAAATTTACCTATGAGCATTCCCACCATGTTGATGACAGCATGAACAAAAGAACAATTGGTGTTAGCATCATGCTCAGCATGGACATTGGCACCTTCTGCTGCAGCAGTAGTACTCTCTATATCCTCAACAATATTGATGTGGTCACCACAATTGCATTGTTTGCTTTCTTCAACGCAAACATTGCAATTTTCCCACTGCACAGGCAAAGCGATCATGTTTTCACCATGTACTACTGAAACAGTACTATCAACTTGACTCCTCTGTTGGATACAGTTTGATTGAAACAGGCTTAAGCTTTTCCTAAAAGATTTCAACATCTTACACCACATAGTGATTAATAAGGTTAGGACTAATTAAGATAAATAATTGAAGACGTAACTGATGAGAAGAAGAAAACAGAGGGAAGAAAGCACAAAGTTAGATTAGCAGGCACTGAACTGAAGCAAGGCCTGTTAAGTGAAACCTGCTAACCAAATGGCATGCAACGTGTGTATTTATAGTTGGATATAAGAGTCTGATGTGGATAAAGATGGCGTCAACCATTGTCCATTTAGCGAGATTCTTGTGTGAATTGGATTTGATTGTTGCAGAATCAAATTGAAAAACGTAATGCTAGCTAATTAATTACTTGATTTAAACTTGCACGAAAAATATAATGACATGGCAGATAGATTTGAGAGTCTGATCATCAGTGGCAGATCTAGGACCCAGAGCTAAGAGGTGTAAAAAAATTTAAAATTATATGTCATTATAAATGTCAAAATCATAAAATTTTAATACGTATAATAAAATAAATTATAAACCTCATAATTGTTCTCTCCGTATCTTATCTCGATCATTGAGATGATAAGTCGACATAGTATTAATTAAAACGAACGAGGGGATAGAATTTCACATCGTGTGAAGTGTTTGTCGCCTTTGATAAAAAATAACTCTTTTTTTTTGGGTACAATGCTAAAAAATAACTCTAACAAATAATAAATTAATGCAAATATTTGAATATTCAAATGTCAAAAGTTGTAGTATTTTTTCTCAAAAAAGTTGTAGTATTTGACAGAGATGTGGCTATCCAGACTGTGCAAGCACGAACTTTTATCAAAACCAACACAATTCACCAACCAGCACTTAACGCGCCTCGAAAACCAGCGTATCTTTAACTCATTGACTCTTTCAATTTTATTCTTTCCTGTTTTGCCTCTTCATGAGTTCACCCTCACCCACGTTACAATGCCCTTTTATTTTCTCTCCTCTCTCTCTCTCTCATCTGTTACACATCTCACTTCAAACTCAGTTTCTCCCTCTAGAAAACCACCGCCCCGTCACTGTTAGAAGTCGTTTTTGGCTGTCGCTGTCGTCGGACCGACGAATGGAGGACATCTTCGAGATCCCCTCACCGAGACCTTCCTCTTCCACCGATTGTTTTTCTATTTTGTCAACTTTCTCGTCGGACTGTCACCGTCTGCTTTTCCGGCCATCTCTTTTCTTCTTTCTTCAAGTTTTGGGGTTAGGGTCGGGGTGCAAAAAATAAATTTCAGAGAGGTCAAAATTAAAATTTTATGGGGTTGGTAAGTGAAATTTTTTGAAGTGGGTCTGCCTCTGCTGATCATCATTGCAGTGTCCTTTGATTCAAGAATTTCGAGTCACCACAATATTTGGGTTCCAAACAATGTTTATCTAAGAATGCACTTGCATAAAACAGCTGAATGAGAAAACCACACGTGACAAAGAAAAACGAAACCAACAATATAGCTAAATTTTTTTTTTAGGAAAATAATTTTTAGTGGAAAAACGAATGAATACTTTTTAACACTAGTTATTAAGTTTATTATATAGATAATAAATATGTACCTCCCACCAATGTTTTGTAGCTAGCTAAATATGCGACATTAAGAAACCTCTAAAGCCAAGTATATTTCCTTTAATTAAATTTACTAGATTTCGGGAATTTGGGTAGGTTAGTTGGCAGGTACAACGTACTGGATCAGTTTTTTTTTTTTGGTACATCAGTGTCTTTTATTAATTCTGTTGCAAGTATTTTTTCTTTTTGGAATTACATGCTCAACAAAACTTTATTTTCTCCTTCCCTATATCCAAATTAAGGGGCATGGATATTGATACGATATAAGAATAAGAATACTGTACATTTGAAAAATCATAAGATACCACGTAATAATTTTTTTTTTTGGGAAGGAAAGATACCACAAACGAGTAATTATAATAATATCATATAAAGTTATACTTTTAAAAATTCGAAATATTCGCATAGCATGTGACAAGGTGGTGTCTGACGCTGAATATGATCGCTATTAATTTTATAGTTTTGGTAGTTAGAGCACCCACATCGGGGTGTCTAATTGTTGCGCTCCTGTGTTCCTTATGTGGGCCCCATATGGCCACATCCCCATAAGTCAAACATTTTTTGCTGCAGCACAGTGACATGACTGACACCCCTCCAATTTTTTCTCTCAGTCTCTCATATAGTGGCACGCTTTTTCCTTTAATCACCGTAAACTGCAGAAATGACTATCAACAAAAATTAGTTGATGCACCCAACAACGTGTACAGCCACGTAGACTTTAAAGTGAACTAAAAATTTAAGATTACCCCGTTAAAGTTGCCCTTAGTCACTTGCCATTTGTTTTGCTTAATTTAAGTTTTGAATAAAATGCGTCACAAAAATGCTTTCACGTACACGAATTTCATTTCCCTCTTATTCCCAAATGACGTATAATATTCTTTCTTCTATTTCTGTTGGTGAAATATTCTATTTTCTACTGTTGAGAAGGAATTTCATTTTGTTAATGGAAACGCACCACTGCTAACATGACATGACATTACTTATATACTATATATTTAATATTTATGCACGTACAAAGATACTGGGTTAACGATTTAGTTGAAAATGGGACGTGACGTATGTCCAACTAATTGATAGGAAAAATGGTAATCCTACCAAATTAACAATACGTATGTGCTATGCTATTTATTCCAAGCCAAGCTAGTTGGTACTAATGAATTATGTTAATTAATTAAGACGACAAAAATAATTAATCGTTTTATTATCAGGTGTGAAAGATGTATGTGTGAAAGTTAATTAATGAAAGTTAAAAAAAAAAAAAACTGTCATTCCAGAGACGATCAAGGACGAGGAGTTGGACTCTTAACTCTTATGTATTTTGTATAGACATGAGAGAGACAGAGAGAGAGAGAGGGAGGAGAATGGACGGAGGTCAGAAGGCGACAAAGGAATCGTATAATGGAGACATGCAGAGACGTAAACTATGGAACACGATGGATATTGCCCGAGTGGAAACTTATAATGCCGGTTTTCTCTAAAAACCGCGATTAAAACTAAAAAAATAAAACCTATAACGCCGGTTTTTCTCAAAACCGTGATTAAAAACGAAAATCAATTTAAAATTTATAAACGTTAAACACTAAACCTATAACGCCGATTTTTAACTTTAAACCACGATTAAAAATGAAAATTAATTCCCTCTCAAATAACATCACCAGCAGCTTGGTCTCTCATTTGCGAACTCAAGCTTAACCTGAGAACTCAAGCTTCATCTCCTCTCCTTCGCGCCGTAACTCTCTCCCTCACGCCATCCCTCACCAGCTTGCCGTCCCTCTCCCTCGCATCGTCTCACTCTCCTCGTATCGTCCCTCTCCCTCTGCTTCGTCCCTCTCTCCTCGCACCGTCCCTCTCCACGCGGACGCCATTCTCTCTAAACCAGAGAATCTGTAAGTTTCTTCCCTCTCTCTCTTTTTGGGGTACATGAAGGGTTTAGTGTTGAAGAGGGGTATGTCACTAACGTTTTCAAAGAAAATAGACATTGGTGTCTTTTGTTTGTTCTGTTTCATGATTTGGAAAATTTCACATTATTTTGCATATAATTCTCCTGTTGTCAAGATAAGTAGTGTTGGGATTCTTCTCAATATTAATAGCAATAGCAATAGTAGAAATAATGATGTTGTATTCTCACTTTTAATCTAGTATGTTTCTTATAATTGGAGGATAATAGGAATGTTCACGTAACCTCTTCCTGTATTAATCATAATTGATTGTATCAAAACACTAGGACATCAGGACTGCAATAAGTTCTTTGCTGTCTTCCTGTTGAACCAAAGCTAGCTACATGCCAATGTATTTTGTCACTGGCCTTCATTCAGGATTCTACATCTACTTCTAATTTGCTAAACTCTCCAGGGAGTGGAATGCATATTTTGTTTTTTAGTTTAATTCCTTTTCAGCATATCATTTAACGTAAATATTTTAACATCTTATTTTGTGGAAAATAAACTGTCTTAGATTCAACTTCTGCAAATCCACTTGAAAAGCTTAGCTTATTGATATGTGAGTTCCATTACTGCATATTTCATTAATCATTTGAACCATAACAATAAACTATAAGTTGTGTAAATGAGTTTGTCCTCAGGCTCAATTTGTGGACATGGGCTTTTTGGGATAACATGTCTACCTGAGTAAAAAATCAGCATTTACTATGGTTGTAAAGCTGGTATATTAGAGCTCCCATTGCAAGGTTGGCTCCAGTTGCTCTTGTGGTGCACATTCAGATTGCCTTGATTGGAGTTTCTTGCATCTTTTAGCCATATTGTTTGTTGCACATCTTTAATTATCTGTCTATTTTTAGTTTGGCTTTGCATGTGCACTTTAGTGTTTTATATAACTCAAAAGTTGTGTGCTTTTTTTTTACGGTGTATTTGACCTCTTTCCTGTTTCTTTTTCCTTTCCAATATCATCAACTATCATCATTAAGCAGGGTTTTAAGAAGGTCGATCCTGATTGCTGGGAGTGCTGCTTGGCCGGTTGCTAATCCTGTGGTGACGTGTGCTTCTGTTTCTGATTCTGGTTTTCCCAGTAATTTTGTTGCTGACCCTTTTCATTTTATTCAGGTAAATGCTTCTTGTAACCCTTTGTTCGTTCATATATCTGGTGTTTTAGATTCTATGAAATTGTTTTAGTTCTTTTCTTTCAGATAAACTCCTTTTTTATTTTTACTTTTTCCTGTTTTGCTCTGTTGCTGCTTCCTCTGCTAAGGTTTCCTGCTTTTGTGTACATAGTGTTGCCAAATAAGATCTCAATTTGATCCCTTTTTAATTGCCTAATTTTGAGGCGTGCATACATCTTTCTATTAATTGTTCTAACAACATGTCAATGTTAGTTAAATATCTAAGCATAAAAGTATGTGTATATTATTTCAGAACACAGTTATGGATCGTAGTTGGATGCAAAAACATCGCTTAGGTGATGAGTATAAGAACGGAGTCGAAGACTTCTTACAATTTTCCCAAGCAAAACTTCCTAATCAAACAACTTTCTATTGTCCTTGTGTTAAGTGTTTGAATGGGCCAACACTAAAAGTTGAGGAGATACGGAATCATCTTCGTGTTTTTGGGATTTGGCAAAGATATACGACATGGACCTGGCACGGTGAAGTGTTAAACAAGCCAAGTGTGTCCACAAGAGAGGAAGTTGATGTAGATATGGACGATCGACTAGAGGACATGATTCGTGATATTGGACAAGAGTCTTTTCAGCGGGCACATGTGTATGAAACTCTATGCAGCGACAAGAAAAAACCTTTGTATCCGGGCTGCAAAAATTTCACACAGTTGTCAGCGGTGTTGAAATTGTTCAATCTGAAGGCAATAAATGGGTGGACTGATAAGAGCTTCACTGAATTGCTTAAACTGTTGAATGATATGCTTCCGGAAGGTAACACATTGCGAAACAGTAATTATGAAGCGAAGAAGATATTATGTCCGATGGGTGTGGAGTATAAGAAAATACATGCATGCCCGAAGGATTGCATATTGTACTGGAAAGAGCATGAAGACAAAGAAGAGTGTCCCGAGTGTAATACACCACGCTACAAAAAGAAGGACGGTGATGATAGTTGTGGTGATGTGAGCAAAAAAGGTCTTCCTGCGAAGGTGTTATGGTATCTTCCAATTATTCTCAGGTTTAAGCGACTGTTTGCCAATGTAAATGATGCAAAGAACCTTAGATGGCATGCAGATGATAGGAAATGTGATGGAAAGCTTCGCCATCCGGCCGATTCTTTGCAATGTAAGAGAATTGATTCATTATTTCCGGAGTTCGGCAATGAGCCAAGAAACCTTAGGCTTGGACTTGCTACAGATGGAATGAATCCATATGGTAACTTAAGTAGCATCCATAGTTCATGGCCTGTTCTCTTAGTAATTTACAATCTGTCTCCTTGGTTGTGCATGAAGCGCAAGTACATTATGTTATCTATGATGATTTCTGGTCCAAAACAACCGGGAAATGACATAGATGTTTATCTAAAACCCTTGATTGATGACTTGAGAACATTGTGGGAAGAAGGCATTGATGTGTTTGATAGGTTTTCAGGTGAAGATTTCAAGTTACGTGCCATGTTGTTTTGCACCATCAACGACTTTCCAGCATATGGGAACTTGTCCGGGTATAGTGTTAAGGGGCATAAAGCATGCCCTATTTGTGAAGATGGCACATGTTTCTTTCAACTGAAAAATGGGAGAAAGATTTGTTACCTTGGGTATAGAAGATTTCTGAGACGTGATCACCCGTATCGCAGGTTGAAAAAGGCTTTTAATGGATGTCAAGAGAACGAAATTGCTCCGAAAGCTTTAACCGGAGAAGAAGTTTATCAACGGGTGAACTCCATCAATGTTAATTTGGGGAAAAAAAAGAGGAAAAAATATTCTTCTGTGAAAAACATATGGAAGAAAAGGTCAGTATTCTTTGATCTTCCATATTGGTCAAGTCTTGATGTAAGACACTGTATTGATGTGATCCATGTGGAGAAAAATGTGTGTGATAGTGTAATCGGTACGCTTCTCAATATTCAGGGTAAGACAAAGGATGGAGTAAATGCTCGTCTAGACCTTGTAGCCATGGGTATAAGAGAGGAGTTAGCTCCTCAGCCAAGAGGTAATAAGACATATTTGCCACCAGCTTGTCATACATTATCAAAAGAAGAGAAAAAAAAAGCTTTTGCGAGTGCCTACGGGGTGTGAAAGTACCACAGGGTTACTCTTCAAATGTAAAGAGTCTTGTATCGATGACAGATCTCAAATTAGTTGGCTTAAAATCTCATGATTGTCACGTCTTGATGCAACAATTACTACCGGTGGCTATTCGTGGCATCTTGCCAAAAAATGTTCGACATGCCATAATTAGATTGTGTTTATTCTTCAATGCAGTATGTAGCAAAGCTATTGACCCTCAGAAATTGGACGAGTTGGAAAATGAAGCTGCTATCATTTTGTG
This sequence comes from Calophaca sinica, assembly GCA_037113605.1. NCBI lineage: Eukaryota > Viridiplantae > Streptophyta > Magnoliopsida > Fabales > Fabaceae > Calophaca > Calophaca sinica. Next base: position 42,232,071 of record CM073735.1, read on the forward strand.
TCAGTTGGAGATGTTCTTTCCTCCCTCATTTTTTGACATCATGGTTCATTTAATTGTTCATTTAGTCAGAGAGATTAGAGTGTGTGGCCCGGTTTACTTAAGGTGGATGTACCCTATTGAGCGCTACACGAAAATATTGAAAGGGTATGTGAAGAATCTATATCGTCCCGAAGCATCTATTGTTGAAAGGTACGTAATGTAGAAGCCATTGAGTTTTGTTCATTATTTGTCGAGCGGCGCCTGTAGGGCTTCCTAAGTCTCGTCATGAGGGAAGATGTGAAGGTAAGGGTACACTAGGTCTAAAAACTAAGAGCATGGGTCGAGCGGAAGTGTTGCAAGCACATTTGTATATATTGAATAATATTGATGAGGTTGAACCTTACTTGTCTGCTCACAAAAATCATGTCAAGGCCAAAAACCCTCGAATGAATGAAAATTGGGTGTTGAAGGAGCATAACAAGACATTCATACCTTGGTTTAAAGAACAGATTTTGAGTGATGATACTGCTTCTGAGACATTAACATGGCTAGCACATGATCCTAAATTTAATGTCTTGACATAGAGAGGATACGATATCAACAAATTTTCTTTTTATACAAAGTCACAGGATGACAAGAGCACCGTACAAAATAGTGGGGTTATGGTTATGGCTTCTTCTATGCATTTCTCTAGTTCAAAGGATAAAAACCCCGTTCTGGCATCGATAGCTTATTTTGGGGTCATTGAAGAGATTTGGGAGATTGATTATAATAAATTCAAAGTGCCTGTTTTTAAATGTAAGTGGGTTAACAGTAATGGTGGCGTACAAACCGATGAGTTAGGATTTACAATGGTGGATCTTGACAAGATAGGTTATAAGGATGAACCTTTCATCATGACAATTCACGCCAAATAAGTGTTTTATGTCAAGGATCCCTCTAACAAAAGGTGGTCTGTGGTTCTCCAAAGAAGAAGTATGCATGAGAGTGATGAAAATCAAGATTCAACACTAGATATTAATGACACCCCTTCTTTCTCAACACAAAGACCCATCTTCATTGATGAAAATGAAGTAGACGATGTATATGCCACTCGTGATGATCATCAAGAAGGGATATTGGAGGACATTAAAACTTGACTACTAAAGAATTTTATAGGTGAATACATGTTTGTTAGATTATATATCCACAATTAGTATCTGTTAGATTATCCATTATAATTATATATATTGATACATATTTGTTAGATTATCTCACATTGTTTCTTATATTTGTTTGTTTGTTTAAACAGACATCATATGTGGCTGATCCTTCCACATCAGAGTCCTCCAAAAAAAGGACTAGAGGTGATACCACTACATCACAATTGAAAAATAGACTTCTTCCTGGTCAGAAGTTTTCTATTGAATTTGATCCAGATACTGGGCGACCTGATGGTGATAATGCAGCCAGCTTTTGCACTTATTTGGCGTACCTTGCACGAAGCAAGACCTCCATTCTGATACCTAAATGGAGAGATGTCCCTGAAAAAACTAAAGATATGAAATGGCAAGATGTCGTGGTATTGACCTTTATCTCTAGTTGTATGCATATTTGTATTTAACTTTATTAATCTTTGTGTGTATGTATTTACTAACACCACCATTTTGTTGTGTATTGTAGGATATTTTTTATGTTCCCCATGATAAAAAGTTTAGGGACCGATGGTTGTCCTATGCGGGTGAGCGTTGGAAGGATTTTAAGTCTAAACTCTCCAGGACATTTGTATTTGGGAATTGAGACAAAACTGGTTGCACAAATCCTTGTCAGAAGTATAATTTCCTTTCAGAGGACATATGGGATGAGTTTGTTAGGAGCCGCAAGGAAGAAGCGTTTCTGGTTAGTTTGAATTATATTTTTTAACTTGCTTAATATAATTTTTTACTTATTTTAATTTGTGGTGTGTTACGTTATGTGTAATGTAAAAAGAGAAAAGGGAAGGACAAATCTTTGCAAAGAATATCTACCCCCACTTATTGTCTCGTGGGGGTTATGATAAACTTGAGAAGAATGTAATGACACACGTAAGGAAAGCCTTGCAGAAGAGGCTGGAGATGAAGCCTTAGAATCCCCTCTAAAACCAAACCGGTATGAGCTATGGACTATGGCTCGAACAAAACCATCGAGGATCCTATACATCCGATGTTGTGGCCTCGCTGCTTCTAAAATTGTAAGTGTATCTACCTTATTTAATATTATGTGATTTGTAACCAATTTAGGTCGATCGACCAAAGACCTCTTTGATTGAATTTGGTTGTAGGAGTCATTGGTTGAAGATGAATCTCGTGGTACTTTTATTCCAACTGGGCGCCAAGATATCTTGACTCGCCTTGGAACACCCGAGCACTATGGTCGTGTCCGCACTGCTGGTCGAGGTGTGGGCTTCAAGAAATACTTCGGAGGAACTTCACGCAGTCAGTCAAAGCAAATGGACATGGATGCCATGAGACATCAGATCATACAGGAGGTTAGTCAAATGTTTGAAGCTAAGTTTGAAGCTTACAAATCTCAGCTCAAGTCAGATGTGGAAGCCCAACTAAGTCAGCAGATAATGTCTTCTCCTAAAGCCACTGCGCATGTCAGCACAAAGGATAGTTGTTCGCCAGAAAATGAGGAGGATCCTAAAGACGATATTTTAAAATGCATTGGTCACATGGCTTTTGATCTTCCCGATGGACAAGTTGGGATTACCTTGGAGCACGACAATCTTCCAATTTTTTACATTTTTGCGAAGGACTTAACGGACCTATCGCTCGGTGATGAGTTCTGGCTTGCCAATCAACACTTGCAATTATGGTGCACGTAAGTATTAATTAACATATTTGTATATTTTTATCTCCTTTGTATCAATTATTTATAATTAACATTATTTTGTTTTAACTCCTAAGTATCAGCATCGTATCTGTATTCAGAACAACAACAATGATGTATATGGATTCTTGGATCCAACGTTGATGGTTGTCAAGCCCAACCCAAAAGAGTCTAATGAATCTGTTCAAGCTTACATACTGGATAAGCTAATTCAGCAGGACAAAGATGTTTTCTTAGGACCGTACTGGCACAGGTGAGTACATTTTTATTCATAACATACTTTTTCTCTCTGTGTTTCTAATATACCTTTATTGTTGTTACCTAGTAATCATTGGCAGTTGATTGTCGTTTGTCCTAAGCATAATCTCATAGTCTGGATATGCTCACTTCATCAAAGGCCAAACCTACAGATTAAGCGTGTACTTGAGGGGTGAACTTTTAATTTACTTGTCATACTTGTGATGTCATATATGTATTTATCTTATATCTATAACTTATATTATTTTATCAGAGCTATGATGGACTATAATAGTAAGAAAGGTCTGGGAAAAGGAAAGAGGCCTAATTGGAACATACTCGCGGTAAGTAGTTTATTTTTATATGATATTTACATATTGAAAGCCGTATTAGTTATGTGTATATATAATTTGTACTAATTTATATTGTCATTTGTAGGGGCCTTACCAAGACAACTCATGGGCGTGTGGTTATTATGTCATGAAAACCATGTTATCCATTGTCACGATGAGGATTACCTCTGGATGAGATTTGGTAATAAAATATTTCATAACTTGTTATTTGATCTTTTTGATACCTTACACTATTTGTAGTTAGTTAATTACATATGTTTTGAATTGAACTTGTAGTTATTTGATGGTCGTGGCACAAACTCATACAATCATGAAGAAATTGTCGAGATTCGGAAAACATGGGCACGTTTTTTTGTGACTAAGATTGAAGAGCAAAATCTAAACCTAGAACCACCAAGACGCCGAGCAAGAAAAGCAACACAACAAAAATGAGAAGGTTTGAAGAGAAGAAAAAAAGGGATAACAGAATTGTGTAACTAATAATTCGTAGCATTTAGGAGTTGTTTGAATGTTAATTAGAGGATAATTGAAGTTTTGTTTTCTTGACGATAGAGTATAATTGAAGTTGTAACAATTATTTTGTTGAGTGAATTAGGACAATTACCAGAACAAAGTTATCAGGTCAGAGACATCATAAGATTCATTACCACTCCCAAGAATAATGTAGGATGTGTTTTCTTCTTGTGTGAGTTTTGGAGTTCATGATGATTGTTGCATGACTGGATTTGTATGCAGTGGTTTGTTGTATGTATTGGCAGTTCTGTTGGCAGTTCTGGAAATGGAAATTTCAAAAATCTAGTATTAAAAAAAATTGATACATCTATGGCGTCAGTTTTCCTTAAAACCGCGGTTAAAAGTGATATATGGCGCCGGTTTTCCTTAAAAACGCGGTTAAAAGTGATATATGGCGCCGGTTTTCTGAAAACCGCGGTTAAAGGTAACATACGGTGCTAGTTTTCAGAAAACCGCGGTTAAATGTCACATACGGCGCCGATTTTCCTAAAAAACCGCGGTTAAAACTTTTTTTCCAAAATTTTTTGTCCCATTACTGTAGGATCTAGCGCCGGTTTTATTTTAAACCGCGGTTAAAACTTTTTTTTTTCAAAATTTTGTGTCCTTTAAATCATGATTTAACCCCGGTTTTATTAAAAACCGTGATTAAAACTTACTTTTAACCGCGGTTTATAAACCGGCGTTAAATATTTACAGTTACAACGTCGGAAGAAAAGACGCCGGATTGAAAACCAACGTTAAAAGTCAAAAAAAATCGTGATTAAAGGTAGTTTTTGCACTAGTGCTCCTTTTGGGACTTTCGTGGATGTAGATGAGTCAACAAAGAAGAAAAGCACATTGAATGTGGCAAGAATACTTTATCGGTCTAAGATTCATGATCTGGTGAACAGAGTGGTTATTGTCAACATTATTGGCTCAGTTTTCTCCATCAAAATAGTTGAAGATTGGTATGGACCAATGCAATGGCTGACGCCGGCAGTCGTGTATCAATCGGAGGCTGAAACCGATTTGTATTATGACGACAGAGAGTCAAAAGTTTCGCTGGAGATAGAGGAGGGCGAATTCGTTCCAGAAATAAATGAGCCAATAAATGTGCCATTTAATGATAATTATGTGGAGAATAATGGCATTCCAAATAAAGCAATGATGGATGAATCTCGTGAAGTAAATTATTGCACAGACGACGATGAAAGTTTCGTTGGGTGCACCTTGGCCGCGGCTAATAACGAGGAATTAAATGCAAATGCGTTTAATCAGGATTTGAACGTCATAGGAGAAGTTGCTAAGTCAGTGGAGGAGCGTCACTGTGCAGCACATACGACGGATAACGGGTCCAATGCTTTAACAGAGGTCATTAGGCCCTTAATTGCAAACACTTCAGGTCCAACACAAATTAACGCGGGGTGCACTGCCTTGGTGGTGCAAGAAACAAATCCAGTTTGTGCGTTGTTTGGCCAGAACGGAATGAGTGTAGTTCCATCACTGCAGTGCCTTGCTGGGCTAAGTCTGGGTCCAAATTGCGTCCCAAACTGGCCCAATATTTTAAAAAACGACTTTGGGCCCTCTCATGATAATTCAAATAGTCCAAAACAAACAAAAGTTGTGCTCACTTCACTGGTGGTGTCTGAACCAAATAGAGGGAGGTGTGTCATTGGATCTTATTGGCATGTGCGTTGTTCACTCAACACAGAGTCACACTGAGCCGGTTTTGAACCCAATTGATGACCCAAACACGGATGGTACTATCTTATCTGAGGCAGATACAGTTCTTTCCTTTTCTCACCTACAATGCAACGCTAAGGGGGTAACCAGAAACCCTCTCATCACCATCAGGCAACGTGGTCGAAGTCAGGGTAGGATGGCTGGTGGGTCTGCTTCCTTCACTGGCTCCATTCTTTGTTGTGACTCCACTACCAGTTCCGAATTGAATCAAGGAAACTCGCGATTTTGGAAGCAGTATGACGTGAATAAAGCGACACAGATTTGGCTTCAAACAAAAGAGGTTGGGGTCACTGCTAAAGTAAATGAAGAATTATACATAGCCAAGATCCACGAATTGGAGGTTCAGGAGACCGAGGAACAGAGGGGGAGGGCGAAAAAGGGACAGTTTTAATGAAGATTGTCATATTGAACACGAAGGGGTTAAGAGACCGGGCGAAATGGCACAGAGTTCGGTCCTTTCTAGGCTCAGGTAATTTTGATATTTGTTTGTTACAATAAACAAAATGTAACTCAGTAGATAGAATGTTTGTTAACAGTTTATGGGGGGTGTGGACGTTGAATGGGTTGTGCAAGATTCAATTGGGCTTTCAGGTGGTATGATCTCTCTGTGGAAGGATGATTTGTTTCGTGTTCTATTTAAATTTTCTGGTGTTGGTTTCATTGGCATTTGTGTTGAATCTGATAATTCAGTGGTGCCTCTTTATATTGTAAATGTTTATTCACCATGCTCCATGGAGGGGAAGAGAAAGATGTGCGCTAACCTGTGTATGTCAAAAAGAGGTTTCCCAAGAGGTGAGTGGTGTGCATAGCTGGGGATTTTAACGCAGTATTGGATCCGGCAGAAAGGAATGGGCGATGTAACCAACTAAATCAAGCAGAAATTTCGGAATTCAGACAATTTATGGAGGAAATTGAGGTGATTGATTTGCCTGTGTTAGGCAAGAAATTTACTTGGTTTAATTCTGATGGCACCTCTATGAGCAGGTTAGATCGATTTTTACTTTTAGACGGTATAATGCAATTGTGGCAAGTTGATGCTCAGTGGATTGGAGATAGAGACATATCTGACCATTGCACTGTATGGCTAAAAGTTGCTGAAAAGAACTGGGGTCCCAAACCATTTCGCTTCAATAACTGTTGGATAGAACATAAGGAGTATATGGCCTTTGTCGAAAATTGGTGGGCAGAGTTTCAGGTGGATGGGTGTAAGGGCTATGCTTTAAAAGAAAAATTCAAGAATCTAAAGAATAATTTGAGAAAGTGGAATAAAGAAGTCTTTGGGGTGGTGGATCTCAATATTGAAAATACAGTTGCTGAGATTAATCAATTGGATGAGATAGTGGTTGCAGATGGGTTTGTAAATTCAGAACAACGAAGATTATTGACGACTCTTTTTTGGAAACAGTTGCATGATAAAGAGAGTATGTTGATGCAAAAATCGAGAGTTAAATGGATTGTAGAAGGGGATGCCAACACTAAGTATTTTCATGCATGTCTAAAAGCTAGGAGGAGGAGAAACCAAATGATTGCCTTGAAGGAAGGGGATAGATGGTTGGAGACAGTACCAGAAGTTAAAAATGAGGTGCGCAGATTTTTCCAAGACCAATTTTCAGCTAAGTCTGATTTTGTACGTCCCACTCTCGATGGTCTCTCATTTGCTACTGTGTCGGATGCTGAAAATTATATGTTGATCTCCCATTTTTCTATGGAAGAACTGAAGGATGATGTTTGGAGTAGTGATGGTAATAAGAATCCGGGACCAGATGACTTCAATTTTAATTTCTTAAAGACTCATTGGGATTTGCTAAAAGAAGATATTCTGGGGTTTGCTCTTGAATTTCAACAGAAAGCTTATTTTCCAAAGGCTATCGCTGCTACCTTTATTGCATTAATCCCTAAGTCTGATAACCCGTAATCCCTTAAGGAATTCCGCCCAATTTCTTTGATTGGATGCCTCTATAAAATTATTGCAAAAGTTTGGCGTCCAGGCTCAAATTGGTGTTGAACAGAATTATTTCTCCATGTCAGACAGCTTTTTTACCACATAGATAGATCCAGGATGGGGTGTTAATTGCAAATGAGTTGGTTGACTTGGCTAAAAGGCGGAAAGATAAGTGTTTATTTCTTAAGGTTGATTTTGAAAAAGCTTATGACTCAGTTGATTGGGGCTTTCTGGAATACATGCTCTTTCGGATGGGGTTTGATCCTCAATGGAGAAGTTGGATGAAAGCCTGCATAAGTTCCACCACGATGTCAGTACTTGTAAGTGGGAGCCCTACTGCGGACTTTCCTATTTCCCGGGGCCTAAGACAAGGCGATCCCCTGGCAGCATTCCTTTTTCTTATAGTGGCTGAAGGTTTAACGGGGATGGTGCATAAGGCAGTCGAGCTGAATGTTCTCTCGGAGTATAAGGCCTTTTCGGAAGTTTCATGTCCTATCTTGCAGTATGCTGATGATACCATAATCAGGTGCGAGCCAACCTAGGGGAACTTGTGGCGTTTAAAATCCATATTGAGAGGATTTGAATTGGTTTCAGGCCTTAAAATCAATTTTTTAAGAGTAATCTTTATGCTATTAATCTTGATGATAGTTTCTTGAATGTTGCAGCTACATTCCTTTCCTGCAGGGTGAGCACTATTCCTTTCAAGTTCTTGGGCATTCCTGTTGGGGCCAATCCAAGATTGTCCTCCACTTGGTCACCTATTATTGAGCTGATGCAAAAAAGATTGTCCTCTTGAATGCATTCACACCTCTCGATTGGTGGTAGAGTGGCCTTAATAAACTTAGTTCTGAATAGTTTTCCGGTTTATTGGTTCTCCTTCTACAAAGCTCCAAAAAAGGTTATTAACTCTCTTATCAGTATCCAAAGAAAATTCTTGTGGGGCGGAAATTCTGATACTAAGAAGATTTGCTGGGTCAGCTGGAGAAAGGTATGTAAACCAAAAGAAATGGGAGGTTTGGGGATAAAAGACTTAAAGCTTTTTAATGCTAGTCTACTCACAAAATGTAAGTGGCGTTGTTTAAATGATGATACAGCGGTCTGGAGGAACTTTTTGGCACGGAAGTATGGACCGTTACATACCGGTATCTTGGATCACGGGGCAATAAGGAGACACTTTTCCATTTGGTGGCGAGACTTAATTTCTCTCTTCCCAGAATGGTTTCATGGTGAGGTTGGTGTACATCTGGGCAATGGTGAGAAAGTAAACTTTTGGTTCGATAATTGGCTGGGAGATCGTTCTCTTATGTTTGAATTCCCCACACTATTTCATCTTCCTCAAAATAATTCAGCCACTGTTGCAAATTGCGGTAATTGGGTGAATGGAGTTTGGAGATGGCAATGGAATTGGAAAAGGGCATTACGGCCTGAAGAGGAAGTCATGAGACAGGAATTGGTTCATATGTTGCAGGATATTGATCTTAGCATCTCCACCGAGGACAAGAGGTTTTAGAGGCACAACTCGACTAAACAGTTCACTGTAAAGTCAGCTTACCAACAGTTACTGAGGCTGTCTCGTGGTCCTGACAACACTATAGACCACCGGTTGTCCAAAGTTTGCAGGGGGTGTGGCGTTCTGCAATTCCTTCGAAGGTGGTTGTTATGGTTTGGAGGCTTATGCTGGACAGGCTCCCTACTAGGTCTGCATTGATAAGTCGTGGAATTATTACGCCCAATCATAATGCCTGCTGTGTTTTATGCTTTTATCAGGAAGAAACTGTAAGTCATTTATTTTTTTACATGCTCTTTTTCCTATGAGGTGTGGAGTTCTGTCTACTCCTGGATTGGCATCTCGAGCGCTTGGCACTGTGATGGAGTTGCAAATTTCCTTCAATTTGGCCTATTGTATTTGGGTAAGGTGAAGAATAATGTTAGGTATCTAATTTGGTGTGCTGTGGTGTGGGCGTTGTGGTCTTTAAGGAACAATATATTATTTAGGGGTGATGTTGCTACACATTCTGACATTGTGGCAAAAATTAAGGTAGTATTATGGGGTTGGTTCATTGCTAAAGCTGGGAGAAATGTGGGTTAGCAATTTTCTGATTAGTGTTCGAATCCTCTGACTTGTTTACAGTCAGTTAAGTGATTCTTTTCCTTCAAGGTTGCTGTTTTTCTACCTGTTTAGAATACTTATCTTCGGTTGATGCTTGAATCTGATTGGAATTTTATTGGAGATGATGCTGCCTATTTGGTGCTAAATGTTTTGGGTTGGTTGAATCTGATTGGAATTTCGAATCTGATTTATTATGGCATTCGCTGCTGCTTCAAAGGACATATAGGGAGGAAATTTTATTGAATTGTGTTTGAACATAACAAAATCAGGTGGGGTAGTGGCTCTATTGGTTTTATTTTGTTGCTGGAATTAAGTATGGTGGGTTGCCTATTTTAGGATGGAACACTTCTATAATTTTGTATTCTATGGTTGTTGTACTCTTTTTCCTCTCTTTGTCTTTTTCTCAATGGGTTTTAGCTTAGAGAGGTTTTAATGAGGCACTTCCATGTTGTTACGGGTTGGAGTACTCCTCGTACTCCCTTAATAAAATTCTCTTTACTTATCAAGAAAAAAAAGTTAATTAATTAACTAAAGTAAATTGTGTTTTGTGGCTTTTGATAGTGAAATTTTTTAGCATTTATCTTTTTTTTATTAAGAAAATTTTTTAGTATTTACTTTTTTTTTTAGTATTTATCTTGTTGTCTTCAGTTTGCTGAACATGAATTACCGCGTGGCACAACATGGATCAATAATCAAATTAAGCGTAGTTAGCTTTTTAAATAGAAGAAGATAATAAAAGATAAAAATGTGATTATTTTTTTAGATAAATAATAGATAGATTAGTTTGCAATCCAAGCGTTATCTTTTCTTTTAGAAGGATCCAAGCCTTATCTAAGACCGTATCTATTTAAATAGAAGTAGATAATAAAAGATAAAAATGTGATTATTTTTTTAAATAGATAATAGATAGAGGCTGCAATCCAAGTGCTATCTTTTCTTTTAGAAGGATCCAAACCTTATCTATTTTTTTAAATAGATAATAGATAGATTAGGCTGCAATCCAAGCGTTTTATCATCATGAGGTGTGAAAGATGTATGTGTGAAAGTTAATTAATGAAAGTTAATAAAAAAAAAGTTAATTAATTAACGAAAGTAAATTGTGTTTTGTGGCTTTTGATGGTGAAATTTTTTAGTATTTATCTTTTTTTTATTAAGAAATTTTTTTGGTATTTACTTTTTTTTTTTAGTATTTATCTTGTTGTCTTCAGTTTGTTGAACATGAATTGCCGCGTGGCACAACATGGATCGATAATTAAATTAAGCGTAGTTAGCTTTTTAAATAGAAGAAGATAATAAAAGATAAAAATATGATTATTTTTTTAAATAGATAATCGATAGATTAGGATGCAATCCAAGCATTATCTTTTCCTTTAGAAGGATCCAAGCCTTATCTAAGACCACATAACCCTGCTTGCATGCTACTTGCTATACCCTAAAATACCATCGCCCCATTAGGCCCAATTCTCACAAATAAACGGTCCAAAGCCGAAAATACCTGGATTCTGTAAAGAGCAACATCAATGCTACTAAGCGTCACCAATGTTGTAGATGGAAATTGCTATAAGCAATAGATATCATTCTTGTTAATCATCATCGAATTTGTTCAGGGCTTTTTTTTGTCAATTCAGGGCTTATATTTGGTACGATAAGATTTTTGTTTTTGTTTTTGGTTTTTTTTATGTCAAAGGTTTGATATTTTTCTGAAAAATATAGTTTTGAAGTCAACTTGGGCTAGGGATTGAAAAATGCATAGGATTGCATTTAATTTTTGAGTACTTAGAAGTGGATTTCTATTTTCACCCCCTTTATTACTCATACACCCCTCTTCTTTTTACACTTTAACTTTCCCAATATACCCCCTCCTGTGGCCCCCGCCACACACCCCTTTCCCATCTCCCCCACCCACCCCTCCTCCAGCTTGCCTCCCCACCCACCTCCTTGTCGCAAACTAAATCAAATCCACACTTAATAAACAGGAACTGCAAAACATTCTACAAGATAAATAGCAATGTTCAAGTACAGAGATAGATAAATTCAACAAAAGAAGTAAAAATATGAAGAAAATGAAATCGAGGGAGCGAGCGAGTAGCTTTACCTACCAAACCACTTGAGCCTTATGCTACTAAAAGAAAAATAAAAGGGGCAGGAAGGTCTCCTCATTTCAGACCCCTTTCTATTCAAGTCTCATCTATGGGGTTGTCATTCATAAGGACAGATAAATTTCTAGCAAATACACATACCCGAATCCAAGACTCCCACCTATCATTAAAACCAGGTTTTCCCATCATGTATTCCAATTGACCATGTTGTGTGCCTTTTCAAAATATAACTTAAAAATCAAACAACCTCTCCCCAATTTTTTTAAATAGTCTCCAGCCTCACTTACTGCAACCACACCATCTAGAATCTACTGTTTAGGAATAAATGTAGACTAATTTCTAAAATTTAATGAATCAATCACTTCTCTCAGCCTAAAAGTCAGAGTTAATTCTATACAATCTTGTCTAGATAGCAAAGCAAGATAATAACAAAAAAACTTTATACAGACAGACTTTTTTGGGACCAAAGCAAGAAAATAAAATAATATGAAATTCTCCCATCATCCCACACACTTTCGATCCCATAGTTCCCAAAAAAACTTGACAAAGTTAAAATTAAAATCGTCTGGACCGAGACTTTTATTACACATCACACAAAAAAAATAACACAATCTATCTTCTCTTCAAGAAAAGAAGCTATCAAAAAATATTTTGCAACTCCAATAAGGTGGAAAAACAAATACCCTGAAGCAACGACTTGTCCCATTTACCCACAAAGAAATCTCTTATCATAGACTTAATACCTAAGACATCGCCAACCCAGATCCCCCTTCTAACAATGCTGAAATTTGGTTAGGTCTTCTTCTAGTCTTCATATAGGCATGGAAAAATTTCAATTTTAAATCACCTTCCTTAATTAAGCCATGAAACTGTGCTTAACCTAGATTTATGGAAAGCGGAGACTATCTTTATTCTTTAAATATTCTGAAATTGTGCTCTCGTGATTTAGTTCTTTATAAGATACACCTACCATCCTCAATATTTTTCACCTCAAAAACCTTTATTTCATAAATATCAAGTTAATCAGAGAGGAGTCGAGTCTAAGGTGTATACTGATGAAAAAAATAGTGAACCCTTTGACCTACTGTCGACTGATTTAATTTAAATAAAAAAATAAACGACAAAATAGTTTTTTTGGGTCATAATTGTATGTGGTTTTTATTGGTCCGTGGTGCCAACAACGAGATCGGGGTGCCAACAACGAGATCGAACCCCAGGCACACACCAAATGTGACAGACTCACCAACTGAGATGCACCTCCGAGATGGTATGTGAAATTGTATGTATTTTTTTTATTACAGCATAACAATTATGTGTAAATCAGCCGAGTGGTAAAGCATGTTGCGAGACATTGAGAACGCCGGTTCAAACCCGCAACACTTTACTTTTTCCTCTCAATCCCTCGCCCCCGACCATATATACTAAGGACAAACACAAATATCTCTTTTATTACTAATCTCTATCATTTATTTTTAAAATAATAAATCAAAAGACAGATCAATAATATTCTCTTTTCCATGGAATATATACCTCAGACTGAAATTACTATATTGCTAATTGCTAAACCAACCGAGTCGCAACGCAACGTGAAACAAACGGAGTTGGGTGGGCATTTGGTCCATAACAATATGAATGTGATAATAATAATCTTACATGTTACAGCCCAGTGCGACGTGACTTCTTTAAAGGGTATTGCCAATTTCGGAATAAAGTCTACGTGTTATTATGGTTGATATCGACCATGTTCGCCTTCAAATGGCAAGATATCTGACACATCGCTATGCTTCTGCCTCTCATTCAACTCTCTATACCCTTCTGTTTATTTTATTTATTCCATCAAACCATTACCATTAAACATTAATTGGTCCCCCACATAAAACCTTACACACGCGGTCCACCACCCTTCATTCCATCAATCTCTACTTAATTCATGCGCCTTTCATCAACTTACTTTTTTTAACCCACTCTAATGAGTCAATCAGGTGTTCTCACAGCTTAGGTTTTTTTGGCCCGTTATAAAACTAATATCAGATTTGGCTAATTGAACATAGATTTACTTCTTAATTCTCAGCCTCCCAGTAGAAATGACTCTATAAGAATTCGAATTCGGTTCCCGGGGTCTACTCTTTGGGGGCGAGTTACTTCTACTCCTCCAACACTCTTTGGTCTTCATCAACTCCCTCTTTTCTTACTTAATTAGTTGTTTTCTTCACTTTGTTCATTTACTTCTTTCTTTCTTTCATTAATTATAATTTACAAGTTCTCTATCATTCTATATATCCATCTTTCTTTCTTATTTACTTTCATACTCACACAAACTGAGTGCAAGATGTTGGAATTCCCTCCTTCAATTGTGGTGCACAAGTCACAATGCATGGGAAAGGGGGATGAATATTCCAAGGTCTTGGAATTTATCTCTTTGACCTTGAGACATGCACATTCAACTTTGAAGAATGTATTTTGAAGTTTCTAGACTTCATTGGAATTGTGGAGATTTATTAGCCTCCATTAATCACTCTTTTTGGAGAAGCCACATTCCTCTCCTATAAATAGGAGAACTTATGAAGAGTTGGATCATCACATTCAAAGTGAAGAAATCCTAAGAGAGTTAGAGAGCTTTTGTATTCCTCTTTGAGAGAAAGAGAGAGTTCCATAGAGATAAATTTGTATACCATCCGAGAGGGTGAGATTCGTAGAGAGATCCTCAGATATTGAGAGAAACACTTTGTAATCCTACTTTTATAGTGGAGGTATTTGAGAGGGTTTTTCCACGTAAAAATTCTGGTGTTCTTCTTCTTCTCTACTCATTTTATTTTTACGCTTCCGCATAGTGCCCATTTTGCGTTCACAGAGGAGGGAATAGGTACCGCGATTACCCAACACCAGAAAAACATTATTCTTTTGAAAATTAACAGCATGTTCGAAACTGCTTTTGTGACATGCAAACTATGTTTTTAAGGTTCAAAATGTAGTTTTATGTTTTCTTTTTTTAAAAAAAATTGAAAATATGTTTATTTTGTAAGACGTGATTTGATAATTGAAATGTGATTTTGATAGAAATATTATTATTTTTATTATCTAACTTTTGTTTTCAAGTAGATAAAATTTAAATATAAATTGTTTCACTTTTGTTAAATTTTACGATATCAATATGACAATATATCTCATCTTTTAGCACATGCTTATCCAATCACACGATGAACCAACTTTAATTTTGTAATTTGACTACTTTCTCATGTGATATTGACTTTTTCCCCTTCCCATTTCACCTCTTGTACTAATTTCAACATTTGTTGTGGACACATGATAGGAAATGCTATGTCAACAAACACTATGTGACTTTGTATTTACTAATAGATTGTAGGCCATAGGCTGGTGCTACATTACCTTAATTAGGCTTAAATGCCAATTTATGAAGAACAAAGACGTAGCTCTCATCTCTTTAACTAGCTAATGCTATTAATTAATTAATTAATTAATTAATTAATTCATATTCAAAATATATACGCGCATAACACACACACACACTCACACATTCATAATTATAGGCAGACAAAGGAAGAAATGGACCCAAAAACAAAGTGTGCCTAAGTACTGTACATCAACATGATAATTTTGTTACAAGGAGAGTTTCATAACACGTACTTACAGCCTTAATTATAAGAAAAAAAAAGGTACATGTATTTTATTAGGTACTTATAAAATCTAATAGAGAAGAAAGAACAGTTTTATTGAAAAGATAAGAGAATTTTGAGAGAACAAGAGAGAATAGGAGAAAGAACTCTCCTCCAAAGGGTTTTCCCTTTCACACCATGGAGCCACTGCTCTAGGTTTCCAAAATGACAGCAATCTCAATAATCCTCCCTCTAAGCCTACATCCCCTATTTATACAAGAGACCCCTCCAATTAACTCTCTAAGTAACCCACTAACTACTAACTATTATTAACTAACTCACCCCTTACGTATATCCTAACAATACACCTCTCCCCAAAAAAACCTTGTCCTCAAGGTTGAAAACTACTAAAATTCTTCTTATTCAACAAAATTTTCTCCTCCAGGATCCCATTGCATGAAACTTAATGCTATAGTTCTAAATTCACTCAAAACCTCCTTTGCACAGCTGAGTATAGGAAACTCTGAAGACTCTGGTGAAGATTTGGCTTGATGGCCTACTTTCAGATCTTCTGATTCATGACTACCCCACCAAGTGCAATTGCTGGGAAAGGCCCAAAGGAAATGCTCGCTTGCCCCATTCCGCAACAATACTAAATCACCATCTGCTATGTGTCTTGTTGGAAGGGATTTATTATTAGGTTGATAATCGTGTACCACCTACTCCAGGAGACCCACTTCTTTTCTTCATTAAATTTGGCTTGGCCCATTAAGACAACAACATGACCCAAAGGGGGTTCTGCCGCTCCAGTGACTTCTCTATGGGTCAACGTCAGCTCTATGAGTAAACACACACAAGGAGATTCCTTCCATCGCGACTCAGGGAACGTCGCAGAAGGACCGATGTCCAGCGGCCCAAGCTCCGAAAGAGTTGTCGCAAGTGGGCCGGAGTCCGGCGGCTCTAGCGGAGGTGGCGATCTATGAACGATTTGTCTCTCGAACGTGGTGGTTGGTTCTTCTGGCTATTTGGCCTTCTTCTTCTTTGATGCTTCAGTTTCGCCGCCTGCGTCAATGGTGGCCACTCCCTCTTTTCTTACGATACCCATACGTCTTATTGGTTGTGCCGAAAACGAACCATGGACACCCACTTGCTGTTTTGCATCTGGCGGCTTTGGAGGTGGTGGGGGCATGGCTGATCCACCCACAAGTTGAGTCTCTGTTGCTTCTGTAATGCCTGTCCCTCCATCCATGACCGTGTTTTCTGGTTCTTGATCCCCAAATCCTATAATCAAATCTACAGTGAACGAATCCCAAGAAACATTTGGGTTCTTTGTCCGCCAGGATCGGAACCAATGCATCGCTGCCCCTTCCATACTCTCGAACGCCAAATGAAGCTTATCCGTTGCTGGAATTTGTTGCAGCTCAAAGCTTTTCTCTGTTCTTGCGATCCACCCGATCGGGTCGATTCCTTCAAAATAGGGCAATTCTACTTTCTTGACCCATTTGATATTTCTGTCGCTAATCTTAATAACACTTCATGCCGCCCCAACTCTGTTGGGTTTCTGCCGATGCACCGATGTGGGACTACCCCAAGTTCCATCTTCGGCCGCCCCATCAGCTTCATCTTCCCTTCCAACATCCTGTTTCTCCATCCATTTCTTGAGCATTTTCTTGATTTCTTTCGCAGTTGTGATGTTTTCCGTCAATTTCGCAAGCTGTGTTGTATGCTGCGAAACCAACTTCTTGATGAACTCCATCGAAGAATCCAAAGTTTCCACCCTGGTTTCCATTGCCGCATCCATCATACTGGCTCTCCATCGAAAATCCGGCAGTATCGGTCCTTGAGACCAGAATTAGGTTCGGAAATCGAATTATGCATAGGAAAGGTATTAGCACCCTACGACATCCTTTTGAAAAAGGTTACCTCTAACTAATTGTGCAAAATTATATTAACTTCTAAAAATATCTATTTCCCTTTTATTAAAAAAGACAAGAATTAACAAAGATAAAAAAGAGGACTTAATAAAAGTTGTTCATTTTTGCGCTTGACAGGAATGGGCTCCTGCTCCTACGTATCTCTGGGTGCAGTGGAGAAATCAAAGGCTACGTAGTTCTTGGGTAGAAAATGAATGTGTGTTGGTTTGTTTTAATTGTATATTCTTTTATATAAAATGTAGGTTTTCGTGGGGACCAAACAGGAAGCAATTGAGAGTGGTCCTCACTAACAACCTATTTTGTTTGGAAAATTAAGGTGTTCGTAATGATCAAACGGGAAGCAATCTCGAGTGATCATTACTAGTAAAATAAACTTGATTTTATTTTTATAAAGACGATAGGTTTTCATGGGGACCAAACAAGAAGCAATCGAGAGTGATCCTCACTAATAACCTATTTTGTTTGGAAAATTAAGATGTTCGTAATAATCAAACGGGAAGCAATCTCGAGTGATCATTACTAGTAAAATAAACTTGGTTTTATTTCGTGCTTTTTCAAGAAACATAATCTCAGAATTTGTGTAATAAATTGAAATTTAGAAAATAATAACAAAGAGGCCTACGGTTATTAAGCAAAGAAAACAAATGGGTTGAAGCCCAATATTTATAAACAAAACCAAAATGAATAAATAAAAAAACAGAATTGATAAATAAAAAAAGAAATAAAATAAAAGAAATAAAAATAAAAGGGGAGGGGGGTTATCTCACGGGTTTCATTTGGAACCCTAAATTGAGATGGAAAAGCTGCTGAGAAGCCACATGTGCAGAGAGAAAAGAAAGGGGAACGACGCATAAGGGAGGGGAGAAAAAGGAGCGGCCGGCGCACGGCATCTTTGGCCGCGCATGGCCATGCGCGTGACGGAGGGGGGGTTAGTCACGAGAGGTCGACCACAGCGAAGCCGCAGGATAAGAGAGGGAGAGGTAGTGTGCGACCATGGCTGACTGCGGTGGTTCCGGCCAAGACGACTAACCACGGTCATGGAGGAAGCGAACCAGAGGGGAAGGTCGCGAAATGAGGAAACGCGAGCGACAATACCGGCGTGACAACGAAGCACATGTACATGTTAAAAAAAACTCCCTGCTTCTCCTTTTTTATTCTCTGCCCATTTCATTTCCCCTTTTTTCTGTGTACAATCAATCTCTCTTCTTCTCTCAATTTTATCTCCGATTTCTTACCATCTCTCCTTTTTTACTCTAGTACCTTATTTTACTGGATTGTGAGAAAACTATGCTTTTGGCTTGATGGCATTGGATCTAAGGATTACATTTTTAGTGAATCCTATCTACTTCTTTGCATATCTTGTTGCCATTTTTTTAGGCTAAAACAAAAGGAAATCCTAATTTCGCATGCTTACACTAATCACGTATGTAGCATTAGAAATTATTCAAGAGAAAAATGAAACCAACCTAGATTCCAAATTCTATAGAGCAGGAAAGAATGTGATGGCAGTAGAAGATGATGACACTAAACCTTTCTTCTCCGCTACTGTGATTCCTTCTTCGCTACTGCCTCGTGTCTTTCTTAATACTCAACTCTTTTTTCTCTCGTGTTTGAAACTCAATTGAGTTAGACCCCAATGTGGAGTCTATAATTCTTTGCTTGGTGGTAAAAAGAACTCAGAAATTCGGTTTTTTTTCTCTATACCACCACTTTTTTTTTATTTACCCAACTACCACACTTTTTATATTATGTACTGAAATATCACACTTTTTTAGCAGTTGAGAAGTCGTTTTTAGGAACCATGACTTCTCAACGTAATTGTTTTTTTTTTTAATTCCTGTTGAGAAGTCGCCCCCTCCAAGGGGGACTTCTCATAGCAAAAACTTTTTTTTTTAAATGTTGAAGAGAAGTCACCCCTAGAAAGGGGGACTTCCCAACAATGTCGTTTTTTTCTTTTTTAATTCGTTCAACAGCCTTTTTTTTAATTGATTCAAAAAAAAATGAGAAGTCCCCCTTTCCAGGGCGACTTCTCTTCACCATTTAAAAAAAAGTGTTTTTACTATGAGAAGTCCCCTTTGGAGAGGCGACTTCTATGCTGAATTTAAAAACAATTACGTTGAGAAGTCGTGGTTCCTAAAAACGACTTCTCAACTGCTAAAAAAATGTGGTATTTCGGTACATAATCTAAAAAGTGTGGTAGTTGGGTAAATAAAAAACAAAGTGGTGGTACTGAAAAAAAACCCAGAAATTCCCCCCTTTTACTGTTTCTGTGTATTATAGAGTTGAAGAGATCTAATGGGACAATGTTAGCCTTCTTGTTGCAGGGATGTGGGAGGTCTGAAGGATGCAGAGGGTGCAGAGTGGTGCCTGCAAAGCTGTTTGGTTGGAGAAAAAATGGTAAAAAAAACAAAGGAACAAGAAAAAAGGACTTTGGACTCATTGCTAAAAAAATGTTGCTGCTTGTTGGTCAGGATGCGCATGGCATTCTTGCATTTTCTTTTGTATTTTTGTTTTTTTATTCATTCGGATTTTATAAATTTTGGACTTGTAATGGACTTTGGTTTGTATTTTGGGCTTGTGCTTGGTGATAGTAATTCGTAACAAAAAGGCCAGCTACTTGTATGATCCTTTTCTTTTTTAATCGCAATTGAGCTGGAATTCCCCCCCCCCCAAAAAAAACACAAAAATGAGTCCAACTATTATCCCCAAAAGCAAAAATAAATTAAAAGAGGTGAGTAGACAAAATTGAGGTATAACACTTAGGTACTCAAAAAATCTAATAGAGAAGAAATAACAATTTTATTGAAAAGATAAGAGAATTTTGAGAGAACAAGAGAGAATAGGAGAGAAAACTCTCCTTCAAGGGGTTTTTCCTTTCACACTATGGAGTCACTATTCTAGGTTTACAAAAGAGCACTGATATTCCGACACCAAAAATTTGACACCGTATATCGACACCGTATTACGACACACACACTGCATGTATGGATTTGATCGGAGGAGAGAGAAAAAAATAATTAAAAAATAAAAAAGCGTATCATAAAACGGTGTTCGACAACTAAAAAGTTGTCGGAATATCTTTTCTGTTTACAAAATGATAACAATCTCAATAATCCTCCTTCTAAGCCTACATCCACTATTTATACAAGAGATCCCTCCAACTAACTCTCTAACTAACCCACTAACTACTAACTATTATTAGCTAACTCACCCCTTACTTATATCCTAACATATTTGGTCCAAAGGAAGAAACGGGTGAAAAAAAAAATCAGTTTCATTCAGAGAATCAGAGGTTTAAGTTGGTACCGACAGAGTAAGAGAAATAATACGTGGAAAAGGAGTAAAAATAACGTAGTTAATTAGCAATTTTTTCTAATGGAGAAACACTTGAAACGTATACGGTATACTATCTGTTAGCAATAGTAATCCTACACGAGAAATGACCACTATTGTTACATTTACCGGTTACATTGAATTCACCAGTAGCAGAGTGTGGTGAAATTAATGCTATAAAATTTGGGCTTCGGTGATATATGTGAGTCATTTTATTTTATGTGAATTAATATATGTAATCTCGGCCTGCTTTAATATCAACAGTCAATCAAAGGGGGATTCTCTCAATATTCAGTATTAATCGTATCAATTGACTTTAACTAAAGATAAAAGATTAGCACTCAATGTAAATCTAACCACTTTCCTTATTCCGCTTATCTATAATGAACAAAAGATTCTGGACATAATTTCGTCTTATATATATAGTACTAGCTAGTTAAAGAACCCCCACCCCCTCTCACATGGGCGTCTCAATCATCAAATTAAATTAAAGCAGAACAAATAACCTTTTTGTATTAAGCCAATACCCAGTTGATTGGCCAATTCCATGGTCCATCAGTCAGTAGTTCTCGTAACATTGGACCACTTCATACGGAGGTAGAGAGCCCATGCAGGTAGTGTTGATTTTGCCCCTATAGCACATAATGCGAGTGCACTGTGCTGGGTCCTCATGATGGCATTCTATCTCGGATTTTTTGTATCAGAATTCGGATTGTTCACTTCATTGTTTCTCCTCTCCTCAACAACAGCATTCATAAGTGATTCAATGTGCATGTCCAATTATGCAGCTTGTTCACGTCAATTCCCCCCCTTTTTTGTTTGAACATCCACGTCAATTCTCCTTAAAGGCATACCATAAGAAATAGAGGGGTATATGGCCCAGCCCAGTTGCTAATTTGTTTTTTTCTTTACTCAGCTTCGAGGAGTTAGCAAAGATTAAAGGTAACAATCCAAAGGAGTATTAATGTAATTCTTCTTCGGGGTATGAAACTGAGTTGGAAGTGGAACCCCACAATACACAATGGTACCTTTGGAGATCAGCCAACAATTAGTTTTAGAATGTCAACTAGATATGGAGATACTCCCACGTGCCGCAACTTGGATAATCAAAATAAGCGTAGTTTGCTTTCTTAAATAGACAATAGAAGATATGATAGAAGATGATTGATTTAGTTAACCAATATCATTCTTTATCGGCCAACTAAAGCTGTCAATTTTGGGCTGACTCGATGTTTAGGCTGAGCTGGAATCATTAATCACTAACCCGAAAAAAAAAGGTCATTTTGGTATAGATTCGGGCTTGGCCCGACCCGATGTATTGTAGGCTGGGTTGGGCCAAAAAATACGTGGCCTGATAGTTGCATGGGCTAGCCCGGCCCAACCTTTTTTTCAATTGGGCCCAATGGGTTTAGTCAGGTGGCTCGATTTGACACCTCTACTGCCAACCATGTTGACCATACGACTAATTGCACACTTGTATTCCTCTCTAATGATTTCCCTGAATTCTTAATGAATTCTTAATGTTGCCCGGAAAAAGAAATGGCCAATGGCATAACCCTTTCAAGGGAATTTCATTTCGTCTTTCATATAATATTTCAAAGAGATAACATAGAATCGATATGAGATTTTCTACTTCTCATCAATCATTCCCTTCAAACATCTCCAATACTTCCAACATTTTGAGGTACAATGTAAAGGAACAAATGTAAGCGCTCTCTGAATTTTG
The DNA here is from genome assembly GCA_037113605.1 of Calophaca sinica. Classification (NCBI taxonomy): domain Eukaryota; kingdom Viridiplantae; phylum Streptophyta; class Magnoliopsida; order Fabales; family Fabaceae; genus Calophaca; species Calophaca sinica. The sequence continues at coordinate 42,254,483 of CM073735.1, forward strand.
AGGCTTTCCCTGATCATAGTGACCTCTCGGGACTCCACTCATCTAAACTTGCGGGAAAAAAGTGTAAAGGAACAAATTATGTACATTGCATTAGTAAAATAACTTTAATTAGAGATGAAAAATTAATCTATTTCTAATTTCTTTGTTAATAAGTTTAGAGATAAAATAGAGAAAATTTTCATATTTTTTTAATCTCTAATGTAGTCATTTCAATTATTTTAGTAGTCATCCTAAGTACTACCTCCAATCTTAATTAGAAGAGAATTTTGAGGATTTTTCGGTCCTAATTACAAGAAAAATAGACTTATTTTTATTTCTAGATGTATTAATTGCTAAAATATATTTTATACTCATATTTTAATAGACTTGTATATTTAATATATGTGTATATTTCCTATGCACCTAATTAAGGATATATTTGGAAAGAGAGTTCAATTTTATAACATTATATATGTCTTCTTAGTCTTTGTATTTTTTGTAATTTCTTCTTATAATTAGGACCGGATGTAGTAGTTTTTACCCGTTCAACCAGGTTGGAGTTTCATTATATACCTTTAGATACCATTTGACTTGATTTTCTATCTTTGTCGTGCTGCTCAACCTGATAAGTCTGGTTCTTTATTAATTTTGATGATAACAAATTAACTTGATTGTACAAGTTTCTTAAAGAATTTTACAAGTGTGCTAAGTGCAAATAATTTGGGTTACAAAGGAATTAGATAAGTAATTCCAAAAGATAAAAGTGTAACACCCCGCCTAATTCAATTATTTAATTAAATTAATTTAGGCTTTGAAATGCTTTAAATTGATTGTTAAGTAATTGAAATAGGGGACAACATTTAGAAATATTGGGAGTGTGAGTAGCAAGGTGTAGTGTAGTTAAGTGATTGAAAGAAGGGTAATTTGGTCAAGCCACATTTTCCTTCTCCCTTTCCTCTCCTCACCCACGACATCCAGCCCTATTTTCTACTCTCTCTCTCAATTTTTCTGAACAAGGAAAGAAGAGGAAGAAGGTGGAGAGCTAGCGTTTTGGTTTTGGGGGGGGGGAGGAGAAGAGGAGAATTGGTGCTTCCTTCATCCTTTCTTGCTTTCAAGCATTTGGAACTGAGTATTTGGAGCTACATTGAAGATTTGGAGCTGCTCTAGACCATTGGGAGAGAAGCTCGAATTTGAAGAGAAGAGGAGGAGAGGATCTCAAGTCTTCAAGCTTCCTAGCTCATCTCTTTGAGCCAAAAGTGAGTTCTTCACACTTAGAGGTTGGGCAACCCATAAGACCCACCACTTAGGGTTTTCCTTTTTAGCCTCATTTGTGTATCTTCTTGATTTCTAAGTTGGAAATGGTTGAAATACATGAATAGGTTTGGGTAAGAAGGAATATGCTTAAGTTGATGCTTTGATGTATATGATATGTTGAAGCATGATGGATTGTGTTTTATGTGTTATAGGTTGTTTTTAATCTTATAGATCAGTCATATGCTTGATTTTAAGTCTTAATCTTGATTGTTGTTGGTTGGGATTGAGGAGAAAGTGAGTTGGAAGTTAGAAATATGCAGAAAAACACATTTCTGCATAATCACCTGCGTTCTTGGCGTGATGCGCCTCACAAGTCTTGTGCGACGCTTGATATTCTGAGCCAAAATAGAAAAATGTGTGTGACCCGCTGTACAAGTGCGCGCGACGCGCATAGAAACAGAGGCAGCTCGCAAAAATGCGCGTGATGCGCTACTATTTGCGCGCGGTGCGCAACTCTGCAGTATGTCAACTTCGGGGATTTTATTAAAATATCAAACGAAGTCGGAATTGAGCATATGACCACTCGTTGGAAAGCTTAGGATGTCTAGTTTCCAAATCTAATTTTTAATTTAGGAAATATCCAACCAATTAGTGCAGTTTTGAGCTACAAGCTAGGGGGTTCAGAAAACTGAACACCAACTGTCCCCCAATTTGTAACATAAATGTGTATTTTCACTTCTAAGTTCATGAACACTGGTTTCTAAGTGTTTTAAACCCTTAATGTGCGTAAACCTTATGATGTGTTATGAACTCATTGTGTATTGTTTATTGAAGAGCTCCATGAAAAGTCATTGCAATACTTTCTTGGACTCATTGTGTAATGTTTATTGAGGAGCTCCATGGAAAGTCACTGCTATACTTTCTTGGACTCATTGTGTATTATTTATTGAGGAAGTCCACTGAGAGTTTATTTTATACTCCTTTGGATTCATTGTGCAATTTTGATTGCTTGTTAGATTGTGACGATATTGTGAATTTCCTTGATAATGTTGTATTGGGAACTGATGTGGTGAGGGGTTCATGGGGGAGAACTCACTGAGATTTTTATCTCACTCTTTTCTATTGTATTTTTCAGATTTCCAGGATCCGAAAAGTGATCAAGCGAAATAGAGGCTTGATTTTCATTTAGTTATATTGTGTAGTTTGGAAGGGTATAGACTCCTCTATCATTTTGGAAGAAGAACCTTGTTATTGTATTTTGTGCTTCCAAGTATTTAACGATTACAAAGTTGTAATCTAACTCTTACATTATTGACTATGCGTGGAGTTTGGACTTGTAAATTAATTACCAAGTTTAACTTATTGTCAACTTTGAGCTATTTATGTAAATCTTCGTTATTTCAAGTAAAATTGAATTACGGTGTTACAAGAAGCAACTATGCGAGAGAATCAAGGTATTGTTTTGCGTCTGCTAGAGGATGGTTCAAGAGTGTGTCTACTTCAACATGCGTCTAGCAGAATACTACAAGGACTTGCGTGATTACTAGTTTCAAAGCAACCATGTGTCCGCATGAAGTCACTAGATGATACTGATGAAAGTCCAAGAGAAGATTATTGTGTCTGATGATACATCCACCAATGAGTACGAGGATTCAAATTATTATCCAGATGATATTAATTGTTTTCGAATCTAGTCAACTTTAAAAAAACAAGTTACCTAATATTAGCTATATACAAAAGGATTTTCAAAAGCGAATGTCTTGTTTAAAAGAAAAAGGGAAAGTTTGGAAGCAAATACTGGATACGTTTTCTCTGAAAAGTGGCCACCAAATCAAATGTGTAGAAAAGCTACCACTACCCTACAAATGGGCAAAGCAAACGGACATAACTATTAATGTTATTCAATGAAGATATAAGATTGTTTCTCAAGGAAAACAATTCGAGTATATAGTTTATGGATGAAATAATTGGTTCTACTTGAGTATATAAAAATTATATTTATTTAGAATATTAACCTATATATTATAACATATTTAACTAAAGGAGTAAGTACTAAAGCCCCAAAAATGAATTTGACTGAAGTTTTCCCACTCCAAAAGAGTTTATTTTTATTGCCTTTTGTATACAAACAGCACATATATACTCTAGTAACCTTCCGACGAACCACTAATTTGACATGTCTTGTCCAAAATTTTCCACAAAACGAGGTATCAAGAATTATAATCCTAGTAGCGCATGTTTTGGCAGCAAAGGCAATAACATGTCTAGTTGATAGTAGTACGTTTTTCCCACCTCATGTGAAACAACAGAACATGATCTCGATCGAGCCGTTTTGAGAATTCTTCTAATTTAGTTAAATGTGCTAACTCGGCATTCGGTAAATGCCCCTTCAAAGGTAAGGCAGGGTGGAATTTGAAGTTTTTATTGTTAGCAGTTTGCAATAAGAGTTAACAAGGCTATCTAGCACAGTAAACATCATCTATATTTCTCAAAAGAAATGGAGATCTCTATTACTAATGTTTTGGATATATTAATGTACATATTTTTAAAATAGTAATATAAATTATATATTTATGTGCATTTATACACTAAAAACTTTAGTAATAGAGATCTCTATTTTTTTTGAGAAATATTGAGAATCTCTGCTCTTTTATCCATGGGCTTCAAAAAATAAAGTCAACAATTATAATTAATGAAATTCTGACCTGGGTAAAAGAATCTTAAACGTTAATTGCATAATACGCAATCGTTAGTATGTCATTTTCATCCGAGACTAGTTTCTCCAGCACAATGCCAATGACTAGTTTGTAAAGATATCGTTAATTAGTCAAGTCAATTAAGAAACGTATTTTTCAATAAAAAAGGGTGAGCCCACGTTATTAAAGCAGCGAGACGATATCTATTAGAGACGTGTTGAATTGAACTGACATTTCCATTTCAACTCAAGCTTTGAGTCCTTGACAGCTTCCAAAAGAACAAGAGAACGCGGAAACTAGTACATGACTTTGCCGTAATTAAATTCATTTTCAGGTCAGGATAAACAAGATGGACCAGGGTTGGTCATATAACTATTTTTCCACTGCAACTTTCTACTTTTTGTTTGGATGGGAGAAGAAAACGAAAGGAAAAAATAAGTTGAAAGAAAATGAAGAAAAGGAAAAAATATATATATATATATATATATATATATATATATATATATATATATATATATATCACTACAAGAAATAAGTGTATTACCCACGACCAATTTGCGTAGGCCAATAACGCGTGTAAATTACCCACGGTCTTTTTGCTTTTACCCATGACCATGGCCCCACAAGAAATACTGATAAAAGCGATCTCCAAAATCGACACATTACACCATAAATCGTGGGGACAGTCCACGCTAACCATGTTTTACCCGCGCCAAGATATTACCCGCGCCTTACCGCATGACCTGGCCCCCGATACGTCGCATGCCAAGATATTACCCGCGCTTACCCGCGCCTGGCCCCGATACGTCGCATAGTAATCTCCACGGCCCTTTCCTTTCTTCCTTTCCCTTTCTCTTCTTCTTTCCTTCATTTCTCCATTTTTGTTCACCTTATTTGGTCTTCTTGAGCGCCATATCCTCTCCATATTTTCTCCATTTCAATCTCGGGTAGTTTATTTATCGGTATATTTAATTATCTCTTTCTATGTTTATCTTTATTTTATACGAAAAAATTATCTATCTCACCTTTAATTTTTCTATTAGTAAATCCGAGCCATTTCACCGACTCACGTCATCGACTCCCCACCACCGGAACCACTTTGTCACAGGTTGGTATTATTTAATATTTTTGACACAATATTTATTATATATTTTTAGTAATTTTTAATTATATAAGTATGTTTATTGACTGTTAATATGTTTTTTAACATTGAAAAAAATATATTATTTTGTTAATATATAATCTGAATATTTGTTTTTATTAGTATGTATAATATACTTGTTATAAAAAAAATATATGTGTAATATTCTGAAATTGTGACAAGAAATTGTTTATAATAATAGATTTATGTTAGTAAAAATGTAGGCTATTTGTATTTAATATATATGTGTTAATTTTAGATAATACATTTAGGATTAGAGATCAAATATTTAGGGCCCGTTTGTTACGGCTTAAAAAAAAGTGATTATGTTTTAAAATAATCTAGAGATTATTTTTTATAGATTTTAAAAAAATCAGAAGCTAATTTGTGTTTGTTTAGGATTATAAAAATCATTTTTTCAACTCTTATGAATGAGAAGCTACTTTTTTCAGCTTTTCATTTTTACCCTAAAAATCATTTTTTAAAAAAAATCATTTTCTAAAAAATCTGAAACAAACACAATTAAAATTAAAAAAATGATTTTTAACATAAAAAAAGTGATTTTATTCTAAAAAAAGCTGTAACAAACGCCCCCTTAGTTTTAATATTTATGTGTTTAATATATATGTTAGTAAAAATGTAGGTTATTTGTATTTAATATATATGTGTTAATTTTAGATAATACATTTAGGATTAGTGATCAAATATTTAGTTTTAATATTTATGTGTTTAATATATATGGTGGGAATGATGGTGGGAACAGTGGTGGGAACGATAGGGGTGATTATTATGACCGCCAACAAGAGGACTAGACTTGTGTGTATGCATGGTGTTTAATTTGTGGATTTAATTTTTGTGACATGTATGGTGTTTAATTTGTGACTTTGCGTATGTGTGCGAACCATGAGGATTTTCGGTGTGTTTGTGTATGACGTTAGTGCCTTTTCGTTAGTTAGAACTATGAGGACTTTGCGTATGTTAGTGCCTTTTTGTTAAAGCTATGCATGTTGAATGATTTATTTTGTCCGACCTTGTTTTAAATTTATTTTTTCTTAAAACTATAAGCAATGATATTAAATAAAATAGTGATACTAGCGTTAGTGCTTTTGCATATGTTAATGCCTTTTATAATGATTCTAATAATTAAATTTTAATACATATAATCAAAGTCATTAATAATTAAATTTTTGCCTATTTTATATATATATATATATATATATATAATATTTCCGCCAATAAAAAACTATTTTTGGTCTTGGAATTAAAAGAGAAGAAGGCAATAATGAATAAACAGGAAATTGAAAGAAAAAAAGAAAAAAAAAGGAAAAGAAAAAGGAAAGAAAAAAGGGAAAAAAGGAGAAAACTGGCCGTTGCAAAAAAAAAAAAAAAAAAAAAGAGAAGAATGGGTTGTAACTAGTAATATAAGGGTGCTAATAGCAGCCCAGCTGCAACAGAGCCCTCTTCCTATCTTGCGCACCCCTGTAATCAAGCAAAATCGCCTTTCTCATAATGTGGTTGATTCAAGCATTAAAAGCAGAATATCAGAAGAGAAGCAAGGAAAACGTGGTCCAAAATTGTTGCCTCCAAAAATTACAAAATTGTATTTTAAAATTTTTATTTTCGAACTATTAAAAAAAAACTAATAATTAAATTTAATCAGTTTAAAAACTAGTTAAATTTAGTTATTTTTTTTAAATTATGTTTTAGGTTACCGTGGGCCAAAGTAATTATCGTAGGCCATTTCCCACGGTAATTACAACATTTACCCGCGGCCTTAACTATTACACGCGGTTATAGCCCACGGTAAATTAGATTTTACACGCGGCCTTAACTGTGACCCACGGTTAACTTCGAATTTACCCGCGGCTTTAACTGTTACCCACGGCTACGGCCCACGGTAAAAAGTAATTATCGTAGGCCATTTCCCACGGTAATTACAACATTTACCCGCGGCCTTAACTATTACACGCGGTTATAGCCCACGGTAAATTAGATTTTACACGCGGCCTTAACTGTGACCCACGGTTAACTTCGAATTTACCCGCGGCTTTAACTGTTACCCACGGCTATGGCCCACGGTAAAATCTTTCTTATTAATAAAAACGTGACCCTGCCACTTTACTTCCATTTCCATGCATTCTCATTTTTTTTGGTGGAGACCAACAGGATGCTCCTCCCCTCGCCATTCTCTGTTCAGGCTGTCTTCCCTCCTCCATCACTCCGTATCAGCTCATCACCTCCTCCCCTACTCTCCTCTGGGCCGACCACAGGCTGCCTCCCCTTTCTCCGCTCCTCCTCCTCCTTACTCGACCTCCCATTCCTCATCTTATATGGATCTGGACTTCCAACTCAAATCAGGGGTGATTTCAAGAACGGTTGAAGATTTGGGCTTCGTTGAAGATCTGATTTTTCTGATTTGAGGGTGAAGATCTGATTTTTCTGGAACGTTGAAGACAAAACGAGGGTGAATATCTAATTTCTAGATTTTTATTATTTTTATCTCAGACATCTGTTTTTTTACACCGATTTTTATATTTTTGAACAACGGAATGGACACGTTCTTGGGTCTCAAGAACAGCAGAAGAACAACCATGGATATGCTCTAAAAGCCTCACGAAGGGACATGGACAAAAGGGGGCGAGTTCGAACGAAGATGGAATATTAGAGCATCTAAAACCATTTTCATCTTTTTTCTTTTTTAACACTGTTAGGTTTTTTTTTGGTTTTTTGGTGTTAGGTTTCCATTTGTGTTTCGAACCCAACATTCTCAGTTGCTTCTCTGTACAATTTTTACTCTATTTTATTGTTGATTCAGTTTCATGATTATTTCAGTTTCTTATTCGCAATTCAGTTCCTTGTTTATTTCATTTAAGTCATTGTTAATTCCTTCATTGGCAAATTCAGTTTCTTGTAGTGTATATATATGTGTGTGTGTGTGTGGGGGGGGTTTTTTATGCTGAGATAAAAATAAAGAGAAATAAAAGTAATCTTTTCTCTCTGTTTATTTATTTGGAAAAAAAAAATCGAATGAAAATAAACGTTTACTATTACCATAATATCCTTTGCCTCGTAAAACATTAAAAAGAGAAAAATATTAGTAATGAGAAAGATATGTAGAAATGAAAAGTACAATGAAATTGGTATTCATACAACTTATCTTTTCTCCTCGCTTTCCAATACTCCCCCGTTTTTGTTTACAAGAAAAAGTTATTTTTTATATTTATTGAAAAATATATGTATTTGGTCCAAAATTTAGACCAGATACATACATTTTTCAATAAATATAAAAAGTGACTTTTGCTTATAAACGAAAACGGGGGGAGTATCATTTAAGTAAGTAGAGAAGTCAATTTTCATATTTTATTAAACCCTTAATTTAGTACTCCCTCCGTCCCATAATATATGTCACAATTGACCAAATCACACAATTTAAGAAAATGTAATAAATGAAAGAAAGAGAGTGTGATAATTTTACTAAATTAATCTTATTAACTATTGTCATAAATACAAAGTGGAGTACTTGAGGGTATAATTGACAAACAATCATTTAATTTTGCATTGAAAATTGAAGGTGACATATATTTTAGGACAATTATTTTTTGTAAATATGACATATATTATGGGACGGAGGGAGTATTTAAACTTATATTGTCTCTCCTACTTTGTCCCCGGAATATATGAAAATATTAAATAGTTTCTAAAGTTTTATGATATATGTCTCATTAATCCCTGTAAAGCACTACTTATAAAATTTTAGATACTAATGAGATGGACTTCGCAAAACATTCGAGGTAACTCATAAATTCTTACAGACTATTTATTATTTTCATATATTTTAAGGACAAAATATGAGACAGAGTGTAGTACATAATGTACTTAATTGAGGGTTTACTCTTTCCTATTTTGTTCTCTCCCTCGCTTTTCATGCCTAATAGGGATCCTGATCCTCTCCTGTTTAGGAGAAACAGGACCTCGTCCTGTTGCTGCTTCCCCCATTGAAAGCACCCACCTCAGGCCTTTTTTTTTAAAAAAAAAAAACACCTCGGCCGTTTTTTTTTTGTGTCGCCTCTCCCTGTAACAGGACGCCCTGTTACAGGAGAGGATTAAAATTCCAAATATAGTGTATCTGTGTATTATCAGTGTATTGTTATTTATTTCATTTTTTATTTAACTGAAAAAATTAATAAGGCTGCGTTTTCAAGTAGAAAGGACTCAAATTCATTGAACATTATTTTGATTTTTTTTTATGTGGATAGAAAAAAAACATCGTTGAGAGAGTTCCTATCTTTAACATCTAACTATTTCTTGAGAGATTAATCTCCCATCTTCGAAGTGAAAGAATATTAAAAAAAATGGCATTATTGGTTGTCTATATAAAAAAATTGCAAAACTGTTTTCTTCGAGGTTAAAGAGAGTGCTGGGCAGGATAATTTCTCCAAGCCAAATGGCTTTCCTCCCAAATAGACAGATATTGGATGGAATACTGATCACGAATGAGATTATTGATTTGGCTAAGAAGCGAAAAGATAAATGCCTTCTGCTGAAAGCAGACTTCGAAAAGGCATACGACTCAGTTGCTTGGTTGTATTTGGATTATATGTTGAGTAAGATGGGGTTTAATAACACTTGGAGGCATTGGATATAGGCATGCATTTTCTACAGCTCCATGTCGGTCCTAGTGAATGGTAGTCCCACAGAAGACTTTGAGGTCAAGAGGCGCTAAGACAAGGAGACCCATTGGTGCCTTTCTTATTTCTAATAGTAGCCGAGGGGTTAACAGGGTTGGTAGGAAAGGCGACAGAGGTGGGAAGTTTTCAGGGGTACAAGGTGAGTCAGAACTTAAAATATTTTATCCTCCAGTATGCAGATGCCACCATTTTAAAGTGTGAACCCACCTGGGAAAACTTGCGGGGCATTAAAACGATTCTGAGAAGTTTTGAACTCTTTTCCGAGCTAAGAGTGAAGTTTTGTTAAAGTAATCTGATCGGTGTTAATATAGATGACCAGTTCATGAATACAGCATCTTGCTTTCTTTCATGCTGCGTTGGCAGCAATCCTTTCAAATTCTTAGGAGTCCCAATTGGCGCAAATCCCAGGAAAAACTCCACTTGGTCTCCAATGGTAGAATCCATGAAGAAGCTCATATCCACATGGAAAGGGCACCATCTTTCAATTGTTGGTGGGATCACATTGATCAATTCGGTATTGATAAGTATGCCCCTATACTTCTCTTTTTACAAGGCCCCAAAGAAGGTAATTAACTCTCACTCATTAGTATACAGAGGAATTTTTTGTGGGGAGGATGCAGTGATAATCACAAGGTCAGTTGGGTAGTTGAGATTAGGTGAGCTTCCCGAAGAAGTGTGGCCGGTTAAGGATAAGGAACCTCGAATTATTCAATATAATAGTCTATTGGCCAAGTGCAAATGGCGTTTCCTCAAAGATCAAAATGTTGCCTAGTTCAAATTACTCTCTTACTAATATGGATCTCTAACCCAAGGGATTCTTGATGGTTTCTCATCTTCACAAGCTACTTCAATCTAGTGGAAGGATTTAGTCTCATTGAATCCTAACTGGTTTTCTGAAGCGGTCAGACTTAAACTTGGTATAGGAACAAAGGTAAGCATTTGGCATGACAAGCTGGTGGTTAGAAGCGAACACAATTAAAGAAGACTTTCCTAGACTACTACAGGTAACAAAAGATAAAGCGGTGACTGTAGCTAACTCGGCCGGTTGGAGAAAAGATATGTGGGAATGGCTCTTAAATTGGAGACATGCTTTATTTGCATGGGAGGAAGAACTATAGTGGGAGAGCTTCAAAAGCTACTGGAAGAAGCCGCTCCAACCAAGTCAGGTGAGGATAAATGGATATGGATGTTAGAGCCCTCAAAAGCATTCACTGTCAAGTCCGCATATCTTAGTCTCCTATAAACCTTAATGGAGTTGTTGGTGTAGAGTCTAATTTTGGAAGTTATACAAGAATTCGTGGTTGACGTCAATCCCCTCAAAGATTTTGGTTTTTGTGTAGCGTATGATGCTTGAGCGCTTACCAACGAGAGACTCATTGTTGCATAAAGGTATTATTTCTGGCCCTCACATCGCATGTTGTGCATTCTATTTTCAACACTGTGAAACAAGTAGTCATCTGTTCTTAACTTGCAAATTTTCTTATAACATTTGGTCATCAATTCATGCTTGGTTGGATTATGATGGAGCTTTTCACAGAGATGGTGTATCCCACTTACTGTAGCATGGAGCAATATTTTGGGGGAAGAATAGTAAGAAAGTCAGATATTTAATATGTTGTGCTGTTGTGTGGAACTTATGGATGCTACGTAATAAAATCATGTTTTGCGGGGTTGTGGCTGATTGTACTGCTATTATCACACAAATTAAGGTAGTGTCTTGAGGGTGGTTTATTTGTAGGGTGGGAAGATTTACAAATTTGACATACTCAAATTGGTGTGTGAACCCTTTGAGATGCTATAACAACATTACAAAGCAGGAAAAATTCATTGACGTAATGAGTTGGAATTTCCCTTGTACTCCTTTTTTTTATAAGCAAAATAATATTTTATACACTACAACAGAATATTTAAAAGATAACGTCACTTTAAGTAGCGCTTACAATGGAAGTGCTACTTAAAATTAGGTAGAAAACTTTTAATAGCACTTCATTAAAGAAGTGCTATTGAAAGATATAGGAATAAGCAGCGCTTCCCACACCAAACATTATTTATAGTTGTGTAACAAGAATAAGTAGCGCTTCCTGTAAGAAGCGCTACTTTAGGTTGTATCAATAAGTAGCGCTTCTAGCTGGAAGTGCTATTTATTGTATACCTAAAGTAGCGCTTCCAGTAGGAAGCGCTACTTATTCTTTGAAACCTAAAATTAATTTATTCATCAGCCTCGCATGGAACTCATGATTCTCTCATATTTTCTTTTTATACGGAACAGATTCAGCAACCTCGCACAAAAGAAGAAACTCTATCTCCTCTCCCTCAAGAACTCCATGCTGTCGTCGCTTCTCCAGGCTTTTTCGCCGCCGTACGGCTTCCGAGGGTCGTGCCAAGACCACCGTTCTTCTTCCCTCTTCAAGCACTGCAAAACCCACTAATTGATTTTTTCAAATGGAAAGGATTTGGGAAACCCTAATGGCACCTCTCTGACGAGATTCCGGCCACCACGGGCCTCCTTCGAAGAAAATAAACCGGTCATCTTCTTTTCCACGATGTCCGCAACAAAACCCCTTAAACAGAATTGTGTATGGAGAACTTTTTGCTCGCGACCACCGTGCTAGAATTTGCAATTACCACTTCGGAATAGTTAATCCCGACTGCGTCTTCTTCCTTATTGTGCATATCCTCAAAGCCCCAAATCACACAGTCACATAGTCACGTCTTCTTCCACGTTTTAGGGATTTCTTTTCAGGTTCAAAAGTATTTCCACCCACATAGAATATGTTTTACTGCGTTTTTTATAAATAAATAGTAACAACGATGGCATGGCTCTGAATCTCGAGTTTCAGTTTGAAGGTTAACCTTTTTTTCTTCCTTCTATATTGTTCTTTTCTTTTTCATTTTTCATTTTCATTTTCCTTTTCATTTCATTTTATTATTTATATTTCATTTTATCTTTCATTTCATTTTGTAGAAAGAACTTAAAAGATTGATGTGGTGGATCCCACCCAAGCCTGTCGGAACATCCCTCTCCTTCAATATGAGAACATTTGATGTGCCTGATGGAGTAACCCGGAAGAAAATTTAACAAGGTATTGCATAGGTTGTGTAAATGCTTGATGAAGCATAGAATAGCAGCAACACTTTTGAAGCATGTCTGTATGTATGATCAATGAAGAAATATTTATCTAATGATTTCTTTATTTTTACCTGTTATTGTAGTTTGCTGCTAGACTTATTTAATATTTGAAAACTTCTAAAAATTATGAATATACTTTACTTATCTAATATTTATCTGATGATTTCATGTTAAATAGTAAGACTGAAATTATGAATATACTTTACTGATATTGGGTTTATTTTGTGTATTAATTTGAATCTAGTTGATCGTGGTTGAATACTATTTGGTTTGCAATGGAAGTAGTGGCGGTTGCTCTTATTTTAGAAGAGTTGCTTGCAGTTGTTTTCCCTTTATCCATTAATGTTCAACATTTAACACCTTTAACTATCATAACCCATTAATAGTTGGAGAGCTATAGAAGTCAGCATCTCTGTTTTCATAATATATTTTTGGAACTTGCAGATTTATTTATAATTGTTTGTAGTTGCTGGAAATATTTTCAAGGAGGTGTAGGTAAAAGTCACACTTCAGTGCAATTTTTTTTCGCTCTACTTTCTGCCTTTTGCTCAATTAGTTGCTTGACGGTAGTTTACCTTGCTTTTAATTAGACAATTGAAGCAAAAATGTGGCTTCACTGAACAGAATGTGTAATAAGTTTAATTTTCTTTTGCATCACTAAAAAAAACAGCTAATTTCCTAGGGACAATGCCCTAGGAAATGACCAAAAGCCGTGGGAAATGGCCAGATTTCCGAGGGCCCACCGAGGACCACTCGGTGGTAGGTTATTCGCTCCTCGGAAACAGTTTTTGAGGGTTTCGCAGTAGGAAAATTTGGCATTTCCGAGGGCTCAAAGCCCTAGGAAATTTTCTAGGGCCAGACCCCTAGGAAATTTCCTACAGCCATGAGCCCTAGGAAATGCTCAACTATTAGTAAAAAAAAGTGAAGCAGCATTGCTGCTTCAATTACTTGGCTTTTTAATATTTTGAAACAGAGAAGATAACCGAAATTAACCAGCCATCAGACAGGGTTGACAAATCAAAAATCATTTGTAATCCCAAACCCTAATCACCCCTGATCAGAACCACCACCAATAACCACCAACTACACTAACCCAAACAACCACAACCAATAAACTTCGACATCAGAACCACCACCAGCCATAGCCTTCGACATCAGAACCACCAGCCATAGCCTTCGACGTCACCAACATAAACAACCACAACAACCTCCAATAACCAACAACCACAACAACCTCCTCCACTTTCCAACCCTTTCCTCTGTCCCTTCCTCAACCGATTTCATCGATTTCGACGAACTCGGCTCCAGCACCGCCGGCAAGGAACTCACCCGCACTCACCAGATCTCCACCAAGCTTAAAAGAAAGGGTGAGAAAGGGGTTGCTCAACCACCAGACCAGGCCACCGCCGCGGAGAAGATGCATAACCACCAAACCTCAGATGTCGTTGCAAGTTATTTCCTCACCTTCATCCATGAGCCATGAAAGCACTTATTCCTCAAAACCCAAGCCCAAACCTTTACCCCTTCACGAGCCCACGCCACTGTCACACCTCCTCGGAGCTCGCTGTGAGCACGCTGTCGTTGCCTCCACTTCCACCGTAGCCTCTCGTGGGATTCAGATTTTGGCTGTTTTGGCTTCTTAGATGAGAATGTGAGGGTTGGGAACCAGATGAGAAGAGCAAAGGGAAGGAACAGAGGGACAGGCTCATTGAGTGAAGGCGGATCGCCGCCATGGAGGGGAGGAGGGAGAAGAGTAAGGGAGGGAGGCGGACGAGTGAGTGAGGGAGATGATGAGGCAGGTAGAGCGAGGAGCGTATGGCTGCTGACAAAAAAAAAGGAAAGATAGAGAGAGGAGGAAAATGATGCGGCTGTTAAGAATGAGAAGAGAACAAGGGTTTAGGTGTTTTAGGGTTAATAAAAACAGGTTGGGCTCTCGGTGTGTATAAAAATAAAAAATAAAAAATTTGTTTTGACATATCCGAGGGCTTAGTCCCTCTTTTTTTGTAAATTTTTTTCGTGCGGGCTGTTTCTTAGGGGATCTGGCCCTAGGAACAGACCAAATTTAAAAAAATAAAAAATAAAAAAAGCTAATAGTCCGTATCACATCAACAAACCGAGCGTTTTTTTTGTTAAAAGCTCTAGGAAATTATTCTATGTGTTTTTTCCTGCAACTTTAGCCCTAGGAAATTTTCTGGGGTCATTAGCCCTAGAAAAGTTTTGTAGGTAATAGCTTAAATTCTTGTAGTGCATGATTCACATGTAACCAGTGCTTTTAACAAATTATGTTCTGGAAATTTGCATGATTTTACTTTAGATGGGTTTAGGTAACTGAATTAATTAGTTCTATACATTACGTGGCTCTCTTGTATGTGTCAAATAGAATGGAGAAACCAAGACGGCTAGCATTGTATTAACCATCAAACATTTATCCCAATTTTTGTTTTTTAACCAGCTTTTATTCTTATATGTATGTCTCAATGAACAAAGATTCCAATCCACTGCACTCAATGATTGTCAAGTTCTCAAGTTGCTCCAAATTTGAAACAATAGAAGAAGCTACCTCACTTGTCAAATGGTTCACTGATTTTTAAAAAAAGTGTTTTGACCAAGAAAGTTGGGGGCATAGGCTAGTAGATAGTGATGTGTTGCTTATTAAGTTTGAACTGAAGTTCATATTGCCTTTCATGTTTTTTATTCCCAGAAGAAAAATCAAGAAGAAGCTTACTGTTAGTTGCAATAGCTGCAAAGAGAGCACTGTCATCATAAAAGTGAAACTGAAGTTTGCGGGGATGTTTTAATGGATCAAGCTCCTCAAATTAAGATAGAAATTCAGAAACAGCACCTATGATAGCTTCTGTGGTTCCATGTCTAACAAGAACTTGATTCCACAGGTCTCTCCACCTAGTAGATATGAGGATGGTTTTAAGTGCAGATTCATTTGGCAGAAATGAAACTATGAATAATTAGTTATAGTGCATTTTAATGTTAAGGATGATAATTTAGTTATATTGTAATGTTAATTTTCGTTTTAGTGAATTTAATGTTGATAATAATTTGGGTGTTGATGACAATATTTTGGTAGTTTTGGTTGTTTGGTACGTATGACAATGTGCAGGAAATGCATTATGTATGTATATGCTGACAGAAAAATGAAAAAAAATGGGAATAAATAGCGTTTCCTTGAGGAAGTGCTACTTATTCCCAGTTTAAAAGTGGGAATAAGTAGCGCTTCCTTGAGGAAGCGCTATTTATTCCCAGTTTTCACTAGCGCTTTTTAAGCGCAACTTTTTTATAACACATTCAATAGTGGTAGAATGAGTAGCGCTTTTAAGCGCTATTTAAGGCAAAAAATAAGCTCTAATTATTCTCTTTTTTGTTGTAGTGATTGAAACAAAGTACAAGGGGTACTCCAACCCGTAACAAGAATTTCGACTTTAAGACTTAAGAGCGTCAATACATCCTATAGGATTTATACACCAGTCTGAATAATTCCAATCTAAATATTTTCCTTCTTTTGCCATGAACCAGCTCCATGAGATTTGCTTAATGTGTGCCATGATCCTAGAATGCTCTGCCACCTCCCTTGCAAAAATTATCTTATTTCGCATAGCTCATAGAGACCACACCACCGCGCACCAGATAAGGTACGATATCTTTTTGACTTTCTTCCCACAAATAATTGTACTATGTTGAAGAAAATTGGCGACTCCGTTACAGTGTGACACACCCGCAACCCCCAGCCAAGAATAGACCGAGCGCCAAACATTATATGTGAATGAGCAGGAAAACAACAGGTGATCCACAGTCTCATAATAACAAAAACAAAAAACGCAACAGCTGTTATGTGTGCCAATTAAGATACCGCGCTTCACTAATGTATCTCAAGTGGGAAGACGATTCAAAAAGGCCCTCCACACGAACACAGTGATTTTGGATGGAACAGACGTTCGCCACAAATGCCTTAATGCGATGGATAAATTTTCCTCCAAAGCTTCATTACTATTCACAAGTGGATGCCAAGCTGCATAAGCTGACCCAATAGAAAATGATTTTGAAGAATGATTTTGCCAAATCCATGCACCAGGTTCAGTCACAGAAGGAGCAATTCCAGCCAACAGTAACTCCATTTCCTTCAAAGTCTCCTCTTCCCAAGCAAACAATCTTCTCCTTCATGACCATCTCCACCTCCACACATTATGTTCCCAGTCACCTAATGCTGCCACTGTACTTTCTTGATCAACCGGGACACTATATAACCTGGGGAAAAGCTCACAAAATGCAATAGGCCCTAGCCACTTGTCTTGCCAAAATTTTACAACATCCCCCTTTCCCAGCTTTAATGCTACAACATTGTTGAACCAATTAGGATAAGAGGACAGTAAGTCCTTCCACCATAGCGACGAATGACGTGAAGAACTTGTGTCGTCCAGTATACATTGTGAAAGGGCACCGTATTTAGAAGTCATCAAGTCATACCAAACAGCCTTTTTATCATTGAGGCATCTTCACTTCCACTTTGCCAAAAGACTAGCATTAAAGGCCTCAAGGTTCTTTATTGCTAAACCGCCTTTATCTTTAGGTACACACACTTTTTTCTAACTCACCCAACAAGTTTTTTGATTCTCACTAAAGCCACCCCACAGAAAATTTCTTTGTATACTAGTGAGGGAATGAATTACCTTCTTTGGAGCTTTAAAAAAAGATAAACAATATACCGACTGGCTATTTAAGACCGATTTGATCAATGTAATCCTCCCCAAATAGATAGATGCGCCTTCTTCCAAGATGACAACTTCCTCTGCATTAATTCCACCACCGGCTTCCAAGTAGAGCACTTCCTTGGATTAGCTCCAACAGGGAGACCTAGAAATTTGAACGGCAATTTACTGGTGCAGCAGCTCATAAACCATGCAGCAGCCTCCAGAAAAGAATCATCAAGATGAATTCCGAATAAATTGCTTTTAGCAAAATTCACTTTAATGACGGAGGCTAATTCAAACCCTCTTAATATAGTTTTATGTCCCCATAAATTCTGCCAAGTCGGTTCGCACATGAGAATGGTATCATCTGCGTATTGTAAGATAGGGAATGAAACCCCCGAAAAAGCCTTGTATGCAGTTAAATGCCCCAACTCTACTGACTTCTTCACCAGCCCCATCAAACCCTCAGCGGCAATTAAAAAAAGAAAAGGAGCTAAAGGGTCTCCCTGTCGCAGGCCCTTATGCACTACAAACTCCTCGGTAGGGCTGCCGTTTACCAAAACTGACATTGAACTAGAGTAGATACAACCCTTTATCCATCATCTCCATGTATAACAGAGTCCCAACCTCTCTAGCATGTGGTCCAAATAATTCCAATCCATAGAATCGTACGCCTTTTCAAAATCTACTTTTAGCAATATACATTTGTCCTTCCCCCCTTTTGCCAAATCAATGAATTCATTTGCAATCAAAACCCTATCCAAAATCTGTCTTCCCAAAAGGAATGTAGTTTTGCAGGAGGAGATAAAGCAAGTAATTTGATGGTATTCCATTTTGAATCAAACATATATACATCTTGAAGAGATAAAGTAATAAAGTAATGTGAGTTCGAATCTCCTTACTATGATTACTAATCTTGTTAGTATTTAATGTGACTTTAGAATAAGAGAAACTTCTTCATCTTTTTTTGGTGCATAAAAATTAACTTCTTAACCTTTTTTTTGGTAAATAAAGAGGGCAAAGCCCAAACTTCTTAATCTTTTATACGTAGTGAGAAAGGAAAATCAACTTAATTTCATTAAGATTGTTTGTTTACTTTTTAATTTAATATTAACAAGATTGATATTTGCTAATGATCACTTTTTTTTTTCTTTACATAAAAAATGAACCAAGATTTATGAAGAAAATAAGGGTACTTGGGTAAATGTAGTGTGTAACACAACATACGAAGTACGAACTACCTACGACTACGAGGGTTCACCTTCTTAAGGTTAGTTCACATGATTGCCCGAACCCGAAAAGGTCAGGTGGATATCAAGCCCTCCACCACTTCATCTTTCAACACGTGGCACTGTTGTGATTATGAACACTCCCTTTTCTCCCCATTTCATCATTAGTCATTAGCAGTCCCCTCCATCCCATTTAAGGTTTCTCCTATTTTTCTTCGAATGTCCCATTACCATCCATCCCCTCCTTCACTTCCCTCCCTCTTTTTTCCACCGTCCGATCCAATCTCACTTTTCCATCATCAACCGCGTTGCCACCCCCTAAGGCTGGCTAGGTACACTTTACGTGTAGCACAAAACTGCTTTTACTCCCTTACGATACATATACTACTGGTTTTTAATTTTAGCAGTTTCTTTAGCCAGGTCTTTATCATTGTGCTTGTGTATGGTCATCAAAGCACAGGCCACAGTGTGATGATATAGCCAAGCTGATCCAGAGAAAATGACAGGTAGAGAGAGAAAATTAAAAATAAAAAAGAGAGATCATGACATTTGATATTGGAGTTAGCAATATTAATTAGCCATTCCATTAGGGCTTGATAAGGATGGTTTTGCTCAGATTCTTAAGCAAGGTGAATACACATACCTCTCATTATCACATTTAAGACTTCACACCATATCTTCTCTTCTCTTCTCTTCTCCGTATATATATAAATATAAATATAAATATTATATTTATCTATATATTCTAATTTTTGTTGTATTTTTTTTTTTTTTTGAGTGGGATATATTTGTTTGAGAGTAAGAAAGAGAAGGCCGGGAAGAGGGTTTGTGGGGTTGGGGATCAGAAAGAGTTAGCTAGAGAGATGGGAAGGGGAAGAGTGGAGTTGAAGAGAATTGAGAACAAGATCAACAGGCAGGTGACCTTTGCAAAACGAAGGAACGGGCTTTTGAAGAAAGCTTATGAACTTTCCGTTCTTTGCGATGCCGAGGTTGCTCTCATCATCTTCTCCAATAGAGGAAAGCTGTACGAGTTTTGCAGCAGTTCAAGGTATATATTCACTAATTAAAATGCAAATTAATACACTAACAAAATAAGATATATATATTAAGGACTCAGCTCAACTTAAAGAAGAATAATTGAATTAACCTCTTTCTTTTGTCTTATTTCTTCAAACTTATATGTGTATGTGCACATAAACATACAAACACCAAAAAAGGAACTGCAGGAGGACCTTTCTTGTTCTTCACACCTTTCTCTCCCTTTCATTTTTTTTTTCTTTAATGCTTTTGATTCTTCTTTCAAAGATCTCCAAAGTCCTCTCCCTTTGATATTTTTTGCTGTTTTCAGTGATTGATTGAATAGGACTGGCTAGCTTTCTGAATTTACTTATATATCTATTTTCTTCTCTCTTTGAAATGAATAATTAAAAAAAAATTGAAAAAGTTGATTTTCTTTTTTCACAGTTTTGAGTTTTTTCCGTTTCTGTGAATGTCTCGGCGTTTTTAGCAGGTTGAGCATTTCTGTGATGGCATTGCTGTTGCCTGTTAGATCTGCAACTGGAAACGCAATAAACAAACCCCAAACCAAATATAAATAAATAATAAAACAACACTGTTGTATTCTATTGACTATATATTCTTTTTTCTTTCTCTATCTCGGTGCGTTTGTTTGTTTTTTCTCTTGTTCTATTAATTTTGTTTCCCCCCCCCCCCAAGCCTTCTACTTTCTTCTTTCCCTCTTTTGGCTCTCAACCCAACAATCCACAATTTCTGTTTTTGCTTCATTTGTGTTTGTTTCGAGCAGATCTGGTTCAAAAGTTTTTCCCTATAGCAATTTGGGGTTTGCTCAGGCTTCTTTTCTGTGCAATTGAAGTGTTGGGAACAGAAGCACATCATTAATTATTTGTTCTATGTTAAGTTTTAGCAGCCAAAGCGTCTGCTTTTGGCTTCAGCTGTAAAATATTTGTAGTGTATTTAAGTGCTAATTGTATTTAATTGCAAGTTAGTTAATTAGCACTTAAATACACTATAAATATTTTACATCAGCGTTTAAGAATCATTCAGACAACCTAATCCTAATCCATGTCTCCTTTTTCTTTTATTCAAATTTCAAGCAAAGAAACTCTCTCAGACACATCTCTGGCCCTAGCTAGGGTTTCTTTTGTTTCTACAGTTATTTCTTCTTAATTTGTTTTTCTCATTCATTTCTTTCTTCTCTTTTCTTGTCTTATATATATAAAGCTTTTCTCCTTTTTAATTTGCCTTAGCTTCCTTTTTTTTTTCTTCTTCTTCTTCTTCTATATATTATTTTATTTTTGTCAAGCTTCAAAATTGGACTTCTCTCAGTCTCAGATTCACCACCATGACCAGAGAACAGAAATGTGTACCGTTTGTTTTTCTTGCTCACATATCTACTACTACGTTATTGAAAGCAGAAGATGATTTGATGTTTTCTTTTCAATTGATCATTTTCATGATGGAGACATGTTTATCACAGGTTGGTATTATGTTAAATCAGAATCAGAATGGTCTTTGATCTTTTCTCACAGGGCTTCTTCGAGCAGTATAGCGGATAATTAATTTACTTGACATCTATCTCCTATTTATTCTCCTTCCTTCTCCATTGCAGACACACACATAAACGCACTGACATGTTTGTCATTCAGCACGCAATATTGGATTCTCATTTCAAAATTGATTCTTCCAAAGCTCGCTCTTAGTGGAGTGTACAGTGTTGTTCTCTCTCTCGCTCGATCTCTCGGAAAATATCTCAGTTCATTCAGATCTCTTGTGCCGAAACCGAACCCTGCTATGTTATGTTCCACGGGTCTTTTTCTGGGTTTGAAAAGTGGCACATAAATGAGCCATCTCACTTATTATCCACAGGATATATATTCGATTTCTTTTTCTTGTCACAGTTGATTTGATTTGTTACTAGCTAGCTCTTATTTAGCAATAGATGAATGCGATCTCATATTCACATCTCAAACTGCTAATTATCAAACAAGCAAGGTGTATTATTTCAGACTCTTATTATGCGAATTAAGTTGTTCCTCGCTGGAGTTGGATCAAAAGCAAAATTGAATCAAGTCTAAAGATTTTTTTAAGAGAAGGCCAAATTAATCTGTCCTTAATAATATTAAGCAAGTACTTTGAATGTATTGTGTAACATTGGGTTTGTTATAACTGTACAGGAACATTGAACTGGCTCATCTTGAGCCTTGTTCTGGGCCATCAATAAAATTTTCTTGTGCTTTCCAAAATATATATATATATATATATATATATATATATATATATATATATATATATTAAGCAAGTACTAAAGAAAATTAATATGTTAATAAAGCTTGTGGTAATTTCAATTTGTAGTTTTCTTCAATTTTTTTTTTTGGATGCATATGCAAGTCAAGTACTACTAAGTACATCTGATTTGTGATTGTAGAATTGTATGATCTGTGGCACATATGATTTTCTGAATGTTTATATATTAATTATTTTATTATGTCAACGTGCAGCATGCTCCAAACGCTAGATAGGTACCAGAAATGCAACTACGGAGCGCCTGAAGCTAACGTGTCAACAAAGGAGGCCTTGGTATTGGTGAATCATCTCACACTCTCTAATAAAAATACTTATGCATTTAGCTTGCCTAATTTGATCACACCGGAATTTCATTTTGTTTTCTTTTTCTCCTTTTATAATAATTACAAGGGAATATAGATAGATAAGATAATGCCTCTGGCTCAGCATATATAATTAGTTAGCCTAGCTATATAGGTATCACTACTTAGCTCACCCATAACATGTGGCGTTAGTCCTTAACCAAACAGATATATAGTTGCCTACACAAGAGACATTGATCGCCATCAAGATCCATCCAGTGGAAAGCTATCCGGATTTATCCATTTTTAGATAGAAGCCCGGAAAATCTACAAAGCTTAATGGATAATAATTAGCTTCACTCTTGATCTATATCCCATTCCCAGGACAGTAATACATTTGGAAGTCTTCGTAGTGGAGTATTTGGTACTTTCGTTATTATTAGTTTGAGGGTGGAGCTTTGATTATTGGCCTTCTTTTAATATGGGCCAGCAGTTTGTTTATTCTTGTGTAAGGGCATGATGTACATCTAAATTTTTCTCTTGTATTGTATGTAATGTAACTGTTAAATTGATAAATGATTTTGGTACTTGCCGTTTATGTGTTATATGTAATGTATATTAGCATAAAGATAATGTTACTTACAAGTAAAATTTTACAAATACCTTATATTTGAAATACTAATGCATGTATCATGTATGTAAAATTTAATTATTTAGTTGTTTTGATATACTTGAATTAAGCTTTGCCACAAACCATATGTATGGTGTACCCCTTGCATTCCTCTCTCTGTTGTATTGGGTTAGAGTACCGTTTATATTAATCTCTATCTAATATATTTCTTCTTTGCCGTTTAAAAAATATGTCTGGTGTAACATGTATAATTGAGGAAACAAATTTTGATACTTGTTTTAGGGAACACCACTTTATTAATACATAACCGGATGCTTGTTTTAGGGAGCACCACTTTATTAATGCATAATCGATCCTCTTAATTTTTGAAAAAATACGATAAATATCATTGATTTAAATGTCGTTAAAAAAGCTATCCATTCATGTTAAATGTTAGTATTTTGCACGAATTTATGATGTTAATTATTGATTTATTAAAAATAAAAAATCACAGCTTTTAGGTCAGTCCCATATAAACTCAGATGTAGTAAAACTTTGTTGCTAATCTTTTTTTTTTGCCCCTTTTTTATATAATTTGCACACTAGGTGTATTGGCACAGTTGTCCGTGTGCCCAAAACTGAGATTTATTAATCACTAAGTTTTTTGTCTTGGATTAGCGGTTGAAGAGTGGTGTCATTCAAGATTAATGTTTTTTCATGGCAATTGTTATTGGATAGGCTACCTATTAAAGTAAATCTGCTACAATGGATTAGTCTGCTTCTCTTTGTGTCCAATGTGCTGACAAGCAAGAGTCTGGGTTGCATTTGTTTGCCTTGTGTGATTTTTCCTTCTATGTATGGTATGTCGTGTGTAGATGGTTAGGTATTGTGATGGTGATGCCCTAGGATTTGTTTACATTGTATTCCCTGTTTTGTTCTTATCGACATCAGGATAGTGGTAAGATGAGGACGACCCTGATTCGACATGTTGTTTTGTAGGTAGTAAGGTGCCTAATAATGTGGATATAGTGGAGCGCATTAAAGTGGTGTCCTGAGAGTGGTTTTTCTTTCGTTCTAAGATTAACTTTTTTGTATCTATTATGAATTATGAATGATGCATTAATCCTATGGACTCTATCTCTAGGATTAAGTCCCATTCCCATTCCCTCATGTTTCCCATTCTTATAAGTGGGTTGGAATACCTCGTTTTAATAAAAGTCTTAGTTTTGCTCTTAAAAAAAACTAGGTATGACTTTGTATATCTTGCTTTACTTATTTAAGTTGCAATGTTTTTGCTATCATGACTGTAGGAGTTAAGCAGTCAACAGGAATACTTGAAGCTGAAGGCACGTTATGAAGCTCTACAACGCTCTCAGAGGTACTGTTGCTCGATTATACATACCTGTAAATGCATCATGAGTTCATGACTACACACAATACAAATTTAATTGTCGTTGATGTATTTGACTACGTACTGATGCTCTAATTAGGAACCTTATGGGAGAAGATCTTGGCCCTCTAAGCAGCAAAGAGCTTGAAACACTGGAAAGACAGCTAGATTCGTCCTTGAAGCAAATCAGATCGACAAGGGTACTCAAGATTACAATAGTCAATTGTGATCTATATCAACTTTTCTCTCTCGCTATATTGTGCGTGTTTATATATTTTTTGTAACTAACTTTGTTTTTTTCTACGTACAGACCCAATTCATGCTGGATCAGCTCGGTGATCTTCAACGTAAGGTATGACAACAATAATCTTTCTTTCCTTTTGTCAATGTTTGCTATATATCTTCATCATCCACAAGTTCCAACTCATGCTCACTGGTATGTGTGATGTGTCACTTGTAAAGGAACACTTGCTAAGTGAGGCTAACAGAGCTCTCAGACAAAGGGTACGAAACATCTGATCAATTCTGAACCTAGCTACTCAAAATTAAACAATTATTCCTAAATTATAATAATTTTATAAATTTAAAATAGTGATTTGTGCTGCTGTTTATCCAGTTGGAAGGGTATCAAATAAATCAACTCCAACTGAATCCCAGTGCTGAAGATATGGGATATGGCCGTCATCCGGGTCAAAGTCAGGGTGATGCTCTATTTCAAGCAATGGAGTGTGAGCCAACGTTACAAATTGGGTATAGTATTTACTCTTCATTAAAATAATATTGATTCTACTTTATTACTTTGCAATTAATCATGAACCATCTTCTTAATAAAAGGGTTTTGACATTAATTGAAATTTGTTTAAGCGCATGCAGATATCAGCCTGATCCAGTATCAGTGGTGACAGCAGCAGGCCCAAGCATGAATAACTACATGGCAGGATGGTTACCGTAAAGATCCTGCCGGCTGTTTCAATTTTATTTGAAAGCTGGAAAAGGGAAATTTCTAATAGCATGTAATGGATCGCTTATTAAGCAGTGTCTTGTCTACGTATAGTCTTAGGAGAATATATATAGTAAGCAGTGTTCTGTGTGAGTTTTCATAATCATAAAATGCCCCTCTTGCTTCGATCGACGATCACTCTGTCTTCCATTCCATAATAATAAAAACTATTGTTCGCACCCTAGCATGATCGATCGACGATCATCTCTTTAAAGTAGTGTTTTTTATCTTTCACTTGTGATGTGACATTAATATATGTTTCTCGTTACAATTATTTGCAGGAAGCGTTTTTGTCTCAGTTCTAGTTAGTTTGCTCACATATGAAACTAATACTCTTCGCTTTAATTTCTAAAAAAAAATTGAACAGAAAATCAAATGTTTGACAAAGAACTCAATTACAAATTATTTAAAAATTTAAAAACTTAATTATAAGTAATTTAAAAGTTTAGGGGTCTTTTTAAAAATTATGGACCCAACACTACAAAAAAAAAACTTATAATTTGTGGGGATTTTTTTGGGGAGGTCGTACAAAACCCGCCACGATATAATTAAAAAGTGCCACCACCCAGTTTCACGCTAGAAAACCAAAACCAGTAGGGGTTTTTTATTTAAATTATAGAGGCTAATTAAAAAATTTGGTTCCCTCTTTATTTTTCACTATCCGCTCCCAAAACCCTTTTTCCCTTCACAAAATACGCTCCCAAAAGCTTCATCGTTTCTCCCTTGCTCTGCGTGCTGAACCTTCTCGCCTCTCTCCCTCTGCGTGCTGAATCTTCTCGCCTCGTCACAAAGGTAGTCTCGTTGCCATATATCGTTCTCACCCTCTAATTGTTCTAGCACTCTCACCCTCTAATTGTTGGCTGAGGTGTATAATCTCGTTTCCAGCGTTCTCACCCCTCTCTCCTCCTTTCTTAATCGGTTTCGTCTTCTTCTTTTTGCAGGGAACAAATAAGAGTGTCACCTACTTGTTTGTTGGATTGAAATCTGATAAGAACTAAACACAGATTAGTGAATAATTCCCTATCCTTTCATTGAATCACTGAAGGCTTAATATAAGCCAATTTACAAAACAGACTTCAAGACCAAAAACTGAAACTGTTATCCACTAACTGTAACAGTAACAGACTAACAATTCAAACATGAAACAGGCCAACAATAACTGGGCCTAAGTGTACAGACTCTATTTACAGAAAGCCCAATAACAACCCAACAAGGGTGGGCCCAACATATCCTCCCTTGAACTGAGCTTTATGACAACAAAAACACAGTTCATTACAGCACATGCACAAAACAGATTACAAGTTAATTCTCAAGGTTACACAAACTACACATACCCAAGTCCTTCCTAAATCTTGCAAATGATTCTGCCTTCAATGGCTTAGTCATGATATCAGCTACCTGCATATCAGTGCTGCAGTGCATCAGTTCTACAGATCCATCTCTTGTCAAGTCTCTGAGGAAATGGAATCGCACATCTATATGTTTGCTTCTTCCGTGCATGACAGGGTTTTTTGACAGCTTGATAGTTGAATTATTATCACAAAGAATAGTTAAACATTTATCTTGATCATGTCCAAGTCTCTGCGAGTGCAGCGGCGGATGCCTTGACAGCACCACGGACAGCGAATAAGTGCAGCCCGGTGGTGGAGAGACTCACCACTGGTTGCTTTTTTGAAGCCCAGGAAACAAAGACCATTCCCTAGCAGAAACACATACCCTGATGTGCTTTTCCTGTCATTTACATCCCCAGCATAATCACTATCAGTGTAGGCAATTAAGTCCTCCCTTCCTTTTCTGCTGTAAAATATCCCATAGTCTATAGTTCCTTTCAAATATCTCATGATTCGTTTTGCTACTTGTAGATGAAGTTCAGTAGGTTTTTCCATGAATCTACTAATCAAGGAAACACCATACATGATGTCTGGTCTAGTAACAGTTAAGTACATTAGACTACCTACAATTTGCTTGAATTTTGTAGGATCTACCTCAGCTCCTTCACCTTCTTTTAACAGTTTCAGCCCTGGAACTATTGGATTCAGAACCGGTTTGCTTCTATCCATGCCAAATCTCTCCAATACTTCTTTTGTGTACTTGCTTTGTCCAATAAAAATCCCTTCTGCACTTTGAGTCACTTCTACACCGAGAAAGTAACTCATTTTCCCCAAGTCTGACATATCAAACTCCTTCTTCATAGATCTCTTAAACTCCTCAAACATAGCCTTATCATTTCCTGTAAAAATCAAATCATCCACATAAAGGCTAACAATGAGTATCTCCCCAGTCATACCTGTTTTAATAAACAAGGTATATTCGGATGAACACTTATTGAAGCCTTCTTTATGGAAGTAAGACTCTATTCGGCTATACCATGCTCTAGGGGCTTGCCTTAGCCCATAGAGAGCCTTTTTCAGCTTGTAAACTCTATCTTCCATGCCCTTTTTCTCAAATCCCTGAGGCTGATCTACATACACGATTTCATCAAGCTTTCCATGAAGGAAAGCACTTTTAACATCAAGTTGAAACAGTTCCCATCCCTTCAAAGCTGCCAAGGTCATTATGGTTCTAATTGTGTCCCATCTTGCAACAGGAGCAAACACCTCTTTGAAGTCTACACCATACTTTTGGGAGTACCCTTTTGCCACTAACCTTGCCTTATGTCTTTCTATTTCTCCCTTCTCATTATACTTGGTTTTGAACAACCATTTGACACCTATTCTTTTAGCACCTGGTGGGAGTGTGACCAATTCCCATGTCTCATTCTTTTCAATGGCTTCTAACTCAAGTTCCATGGCCCTTTTCCATTTATCGAGCTTGGCTGCCTCCTCATAAGAAGTGGGATCTTCAGAGGGAGCAAATATTGCTAGATTTAGCAACTCATCATCACTTGCCAATTCTACATAATCATCAAGCCATGCTGATTTCTTTCTGTTTCTCCTCTGACCTTGCTCAGTCTCTTCTTCTTCAGACTCACTACCTGCTGTCTCAGTGTTAATGCTCACTCCCTGTTGATTTTTACGCATTATTATCTGCCGCTACATTGTCATCATTTCTTTGAGTTATCATCTCCCTGTCATTGATATTTACCGCTGCGTGTCTCCTGCATTGTCAATAGGATCAGTCGAGTCTAAAGGTTCACTGTTTTTCTCCTTTTCCTTTTCATTCCACTCCCATTTATCTTCTTCCTTGAAGACTGCATCCCTGCTGATCAGGATTCGGTTAGATAGAGGGTCAAAAAACCTGTAGGCTTTTGATTCCTCACTCACACCCAAAAACACACACTTGATGCTTCTATTGTCCAGTTTTTTCCTTTGATTCTCGGGCACATGCACATATGCAACACACCCAAAAATCCTAAAGAAATGTACTGAAGGTTTAGCCTCACTCCATGCCTCCTCAGGGGTGATGTCTTTCACAGCTATTGTAGGACACCTATTCAGTATATAGACAGCACAGTTGACTGCCTCAGGCCAGAACTTCTTTGGCATTTCCTTCTCAGATAGCATGCTTCTTACCATATTCATAATTGTCCTGTTTTTCCTCTCTGATACTCCATTCTGTTGAGGGGTATAGGCAGCTGTGAGCTGCCTTTTTATCCCATTTTCACTGCAAAATTGGTTAAACTCAGGGGAGGTATATTCTCCACCCCTCGATCTAAGGCAAAGAAATACTACACCCACTTTCTTTCTCAACAAATGATTTAAATCTTTTAAATGTGTCCAAAGCGTGATTTTTCAGATAAAAAATACACCCATGTTTTCCTACTAAAATCATCAATGAAAGTGATGAAATACCTCTTATTGCTGTGAGATGCAGGGTTG
Organism: Calophaca sinica; assembly: GCA_037113605.1. Taxonomy (NCBI): domain Eukaryota; kingdom Viridiplantae; phylum Streptophyta; class Magnoliopsida; order Fabales; family Fabaceae; genus Calophaca; species Calophaca sinica. The sequence goes on from CM073735.1 coordinate 42,283,723, forward strand.
AGAGGTCCACAAATGTCAGAGTGGATCAGCTGTAGCCTGTGTGAAGCCCTCCATGTACTCTTCTTAGGGAAGGGATCTCTATGGTGTTTTCCCATCAAGCAATCACCACAAATCAGTTCTGAGTCCTTCAACAAAGGCAAGCCCTTTACCATTTCCTTTAGAGCAAGCAATTTGAGTCCTTTGACACTGAGGTGCCCAAATCTGCAGTGCCACAGGCGTGTGACACTCTCATTTGTCATCTTGAAACAGTTTGGTGACACAGTAGTAGCCATTACCGCATACATATGATTTGAGGACATCTTTGACTGCATGATCACACCTTTTCCTTCATGATACACTTTGCACAGACCCTCCTTGAATACGATGGTGAGCCCCTTTTCTTGCAGCTGCCCTATGCTTATGAGACTGTTCTTTAATTCAGGTATGTAATAGACACCAGAAATTACCTGAGTCAGTCCTCCAATCTTCAGCCTTATGTCTCCTTTACCCATGACCATCATCTTAGAGTTGTCTCCCAATTTTACTGTAACCCTGAAGGTTTCATCAAGATTGAAGAACCAGTCTTTCTTTCCACACATGTGGTTGCTACACCCTGAGTCCAAGAACCAAGTTTCCCCTTTTTCTTGCTGTGCAGATTCAGATCTAGCCATGAGGAGCATTTCTTCCTCTTCATCAAACTCAGCAAAGTTAGCATTTTCCTCCCAACTTGGGCATTCAGACTGAAAATGACCAAGTTTCTTGCATTTGTAACACTCGATTAGATCCTTATTGAAGGGTTGTCTTCCCCTTCCTCGACCACCTCTGAGCCCTGTACGGCCTCTTCCTCTTCCAGACCTCCCTGCATGTGTAACTTTCAGTGCTTGCTCTTCTTCTTTGTGACCCTTCATGCGTGATTCATGAACTAGCAAGCTACTCTGTAATTCATCGATGGTGAGGGTAGTCACATTGTTTGACTCCTCTATTGCACAAACAACATAATCGAACTTGGTTGTCATAGACCTCAGTACCTTCTCAACCACTGTTGTTTCCTCAATTCTTTCACCCTGTGCCTTCATTTTCCCGACGATCGCTAGGGTTTTTGCGAAGTAGTCGTTGACTGATTCGCCCTCTTTCATTCCCAAGATCTCGAATTCCCTGCGCAATGCTTGGAGTTGCGCCCTTTTCACCTTATTCGAACCCTGATATTTCTGTTTCAGGGAGTCCCAGATTCCCTTCGCCGTGTCCTTGTTGAGGATCGTCTCTATTATCCCTCTTTCAATCGCCTGAAAGAGGTAGTTCTTTGCCTTCAAATCTTTCAATTTTGCCTCTTCGATCTCCTTCAACTGCGCCGGTGTCATCGTCTCTGTGGTTGCCGGAATCCCATTTTCCACTATGCCCCAATACTCCTTCGAGCGTAGGAGATTCTCCATGAGCATCGCCCAGTGATCGTAGTATCCATCGAATCTTGGAATCGCCGGTTGCACAAAATTCTTTTCCTCTGCCATGAGGTTCTCTCTCACGGTGATATCTCTCGTCGCACGAAACTGCGGTTTCTTCTTTCTTGTAACAGGCCCTTATGCAGAGCTCTGGTACCACTGATAAGAACTAAACACAGTTAGTGAATAATTCCCTATCCTTTCATTGAATCACTGAAGGCTTAATATAAGCCAATTTACAAAACAGACTTCAAGACCAAAAACTGAAACTGTTATCCACTAACTGTAACAGTAACAGACTAACAATTCAAACATGAAACAGGCCAACAATAACTGGGCCTAAGTGTACAGACTCTATTTACAGAAAGCCCAATAACAACCCAACAAGGGTGGGCCCAACAAAATCGAGTGTTTGCCGAGACCCGACGGCAGATCTTTTCCCTTTGTCAGTGCTTCCTTGAAGGTTATTTTTAACCATTATTTTGGCTATGTTTTGTTTCTTGCATTGCATTTATGTAACTGAACTCTACCACAGTTATTGTTCCTTTGTGTTTTTGCTTCAATTTAACTGTAGGCTCTGAACGAGGAGAACAGGCCAAAGAGAACGACAAAGGTATTTGCTTTTTCCTTTTCTTCCTGTTTAGATTGGTTATCGAGAATCAGATGCTTTCTTTGAGCTTTGATTTTGAAGGATTGTTGTTGGTTATGAAGGTTTAGAGGAACAGAAGCAACATGCTGATAAGGTTAAGACAGGGAAGGAAAAAGATACTGCTGATAAGGTACAAAGTTTTGTTTATGCTATCATGTTTTTGGTTTTCAGTTTATTGGATGAAATATTAATACTAGGACACAAGATTCGTTTTGCATATTTTCAGTTTGAATAAAATTAAGGAGATTTGTGGTCCATTGCTGTGTTAATGACCAATGACCATATTTGCCATGAATTTTCAATTTGGTGTATTTCAGGATATGTTGTTTCCTGTTCCCTAATTTCAATTTCGTTTTTTTTTTTTTTGGTTTTGAAGTTATGTCATCTGCAGTGAACTCTGGTTCTAAAAATTTTCAGCCCATTGTCTCAATCTGTATAAGTTTGTGTCTGAGAGAGAAAGAAAGGAAATAAAGGTAGGACCAGTGAGGCCTCCATGTGTGTTGTTTGGTTCTTCCATTGTTCAACACAATTGCAAGGTACCAAATGTTCCCATTTCTTTTCGTTTTACTTTTCATTTGGAAACAAAAGCAGGCTTATCAATTATCATATAGGGAATGACATTTTTGGTTCTTTAAACTAATTTCTTTCTAGACCAGCTTTCAACCCAACCAACCCCAATACATTGCTGTACGATTATAAAAAAACTTCAAGTGCAGAGAAAAATAATAAGCAGGGGACAAGCAATTCTATAAACTTATTCAAGAGTAATAGAAAGCCTAGCTTATACTGTTGTTGTTTGGCTGGAGTTTACTGTCAGAAATACTTGCTTATGCAGCAGTGAGTCACTAAAATTTTAAATCAGTCTCCGGTTTGATTAAACCTTATTAGTTGATGTAGATGATTTTGGTCCATATTACTACATTGAGTATTGGAGATGTCTTCAAAACTTGGCCTCGGTTATTCTTTGCATCATTTATTCAACACATTCACTATAAATTATTGGCCGTTTGGAAAAGGAAGGCAATCTTACTTGGTGAAGTAGGAGTCAAAAGTTTTACAGTATTCCCTTAGTTTTAATAGTTTTACAATTTCAATGCTTATTACACTTAATTTTGCAGGAGCAAGGTGATCCAAAGCTCTGAGCTCAAACTTTAATATCTGAAAGCAGCTTGAGATGTCACTCATGATCATAGACTTGGTCAAAGTCTGTGCAGTCATAGACATCCCTCTTTGGCTTCTGTTTTATTTCACAAAGATAGAAGGATGCAGCTTTCAAGTTATTCATTGCTCAACATTTTTCATTGCTCATTGCTTTTGACGGGTGTAACATAGTTTCATGACATTTTGCTTTATGTTGTGCTCCGAATTTGGCTTGTCTCTGAGCACTTGTAACTATCTGATTTTAACTTCTTTTTTTCCTCAAGCAACTGAGGCTGCATTTGACCCTAGTTCACCTTTGGATGGAAGAGGTTTATCCGGTGCTAGTAACATTTGAATTTTTTAGGTCCAATTAGAACAAAAATGCTTTTAGGATATTCTGGATTTAAAGTTGTATTTTGTCAATTACAGTTGATATTTGAACTATAAGTTACAATGGTTATGTTTTTAATGGAAACTTTGAGTATTTTGATACAATTTTTTTTAAGTGTGTTACAATTACCATAAGTTAGGGAGATGTAAATGGAGAGATATATATTGTTGCCTTTAAAAGATATCAATAATAAAATTTTCACAATTAAGGGAAGAAGAAAATCTCTTCAACTACAAATGAAAATAAGGGAGTCTATAGACTCCCACAAACTATTACCTATAGAGGAGGTTAAAAACCCCCGCAAAATGACTATTGGACCCGGAACATATCCATCAAATAGCGACAGTTGCAGATCTCTGCAAATTAAGGGTTGCCCATAGAGGGGGTTTTCAACCTCCGCTACATAACTGCTGTAATATGATTTCGATACCAAGAGCTCCAGAAAACCGCCACTAATTGTTTGTGGCGAACGTATTTGCGGCGTTTTTTAAAACCCCCGCAAATTGACAAAAAAAACCCTGCAAATTGACCTTTTTGTAGTGCAATTACAAATTATTTACAAGTTTAGGGATCTAATTATAAATTTTTTAGTTTAAGGACTTATTTAAAAATTCTAAAACTAGTTCAAGACCTACAGAGTAATTAAACCTATTTTTGGTACACTAATTTGTAAGTATGAAACTTTAAATCGGTATTTTAAAAACCGAACCAAGTGCGGCCTGTTTGACCCGAATCAACCGATTAAACTTTGAACCGGCCCTGTTTACAGTCCAGTTATTTTGGTGGCTCAACCGCGGTTTCATCCCGATTTGAACGGTTTAAAGCGGTTAAACTATGACCTGGAGTTCGATAACTAGTTAGGTTTTTAAAACATTGCTTTAAATATAATTTTCAAGACTACACCTCTAAATTTGTTTATTAATCGTATTATGAACATCATAACAAAACAAAAAAAGGATCTAATTAAAATATGATTAATTTTGCGGTTTGCACGTTGCAAGTTGCAACCACGAACTTGATCATTTATTACAAGGATTTAGATCCTCTCCTATTTGAATTCAAGAGGAGGGGGTCCAACTCTCATCTTCATCCTTGAACAACTCTTCCCCCTATTTTTTATAGTTCAAAACCCCGTCCCTTTTTTATTTTTTTATTTTTTATTTTTGGTGTATAACCCTTTTTTTTATTTTTAAATGGACCAGATTAAACAGCACCATCTACTGAGGGGAGAGGATCATGATCCTTTATTACAATGATAAGAATAAGAAAGTCAATTTCATCATACTTATTTTCGAATACTTATTTTCGATGAATGATTGCGGGAAAGAAAAGCTAATAGTTATCATGACACCTATACTTCATGTCAAACATTGTAGTATTGGCCATTGAGAAAGGCAAAGGTCTAAACTCCAAAGGAGCCTTCACTGCTAGGGGTGGAAATAGGACAGACTGTCCGACAGGGGCCTATGGCCTAGTTTATATTAGGTCCAAGCCAGACCAGCCTTTTTTTTTAAATAGACTAGGCCAAGAATTTATTTGTTTTGGTCAAACAGTGCAACATTCATTCATACTACTGGGCAAAGGCCTCAAAAACATTACAATGCAAATTAACAGCCCACTATTGGGGCACAGACAAGATTAAAGCACACTATTAGATAAAACCTTAAGCATATAAGTGGCACCTGACCTAATAATCCACTAATCAACTCAGTAAAATACCAAACCACAAATAAAACATAGCAAATTCCTCACAATAATTAGCTTAAGATCCACTTGTAATCCTACTAGCCCCTTTAATCCAAGACTAGCAAAAACAGAGACGAGCTGGGATTAGGGTTTCCACCCATAGGCAAGATGACCAAAATACCCCTCTGGTGTCTTCTCCACCCAGCATGGTACCATATTGCTGTTTGAAGCTCTGCCAACCAATATTTACAGTCATCCTCCAAAACTGGGCAAGGAGAAGAGGCTCAACAGGAAGAAAGAAGAAACCCCCAATTTTTTTCCAAAGGGAAGTCGGAAAGTCCAGAGCTTCCTGAGTATTTGAAGGCCAATCGGACATTGGGCTTCTCCTTTTTGCTTCTGTGATGCTTCAGAGAGTAAGAAGGGAAAAAAGTAGTGGGGGTGGAGACACCGGTTTGCCACGACGTCAACAAGATGGGGTGTAGTTGATAGTTGATTTGGAAGCTAGGTTGTGATGGACTGTGAGGGAGGATTCGCTGATTTGGAAGTTAGGCTTCTCCTTTTTGAGAAGCCTATTTAGTTAAAAAGGTCGGGCTTTGGTCCACCAAAAAAAGCCTTTAGGCCTAATAGGCCGGCCTATTTAAGTAAATACAAATAATAATTTCATATTGCTATTATTATTATATTAGATTTTGTACATTATATTAAATAATATACCTACTGACATTTTCAATAATTTAAACATATTGACTTGCATAAATTTTTGACATACTTCAAGGCCTTACTGTAACATAGAATTTAAATAGGTTATCATATAAGATTTGATTCTCTAAAAGGTCATGTTAGACCTTGAAAAAGCTCTATCATATGCATAAATCAAGATTAGACATTATAAAACTCAGCTCGTCCTATCTATTTCTACCCCTATGTCTTATGTCTCTTAGTAGCAGTGGTTTTAATTTTCTTTTTTTTTATAGCTTATTATAAGTAGAACTTAACCTCATTGGTTTATTAGCCCGTTAGTCTATTTAAAGATCGATTAGATGACTTATTCAAGGACGTTAATATCAAATAGGTATTTAAGTAGGCTAACAAGTCATACCAGACTTTCAAAAAGGTCAGGTCAGGCCTGATAAAAAAAGCTTATGACAGATAACAGGTCAGGCTTGAGCCTTGAATTTTTTGAGCAGACCAGATTTAGGCCTTACAAAACCTAACTTGGCACAACCTATTCTCACCCCTATTCGCCGTCCATAGGCCATAACACAATGGACGCCCAGTTCCAAGATGAAAGAGGCATCATGATTCACAAACATGTTTATTTTTTATTTGTTTATTTTTTTTAGGAACAAATATGTTTATTTTGAAAATGGAAAAAATGCAATTAAAATTTGAACAAGATAAGGTCAAACGTCACGGAGATATTACGTACTGCTGCAAGAATAATATTTAGTTTAATAAAAAAGTTATATTCAATTTACAGTTTATTTAAAAATATTAATTTTCACACATAATTTTTTTAATATAGTTCATGCTACATTTTATTATTGTAATCGTCCTTAGAAATTATAATAAAATAAATTATGTAAATTAAATTAAAAAAAATATTGTATTTGAATACACAGAATGTTTATTTTTGTTTGTTACAATTTATAATAATAAATGATGATGATGTTCAATATAATTATATGAAAAAATAAAATCAAATTTTAATTAAACTAAATTTATTGAAAAAAATAATAAATAAATTCATTCTATATATAGATAAAATTCACTTAAATTAATGAAATTATCATGCTGCATAGACAGATTATTATAAGATGAAATTTATATATTATTATTTATTATTTATTACTAATTACTAATTATTACTAATGACTGAAAATAGGATATAAGTAATTGTCTCACAAAAAAAAAGAGGATACAAAGCCATCTTTATCCACAATCAACTAATAAAGATACAGCGTGATTTAACTGACAATAGCGGACGTGGACGTTGACTACCTTCCAGCGTGGGTGCTGTGTTACTTAAATATCGGTCAAAGCATTTTGGAAGCCAACGGCAATAAACTGACAGAAATGGAGAGAGAGACACAAACATATCTGTTGCTGCTGCCGCTGCCATCGCTGGCCATGAATCGCGCTTCGCTTCACCATTCAGAAAGGTGCTCTTAGAGCGTTTTCTATCCAATCAACCACAAACCGTGCAGCGTTTATTACACGCGCTATGGTGACGTGTATCAAACTCATTTCGTTGCTTCCTTCCAGATAAAGCAACCTCTTTCCTGCTTGGCATCCCCACCCAAAACACTTTCTCCCTTTTCAATTATTATTATTATCCAAAAAATCCAAACGCAGCGTTGTTATTGTTGTTCAACGCATCCGTTACCATTGCCACCCTCTTTTGTTTTTTTTTTTTCTCTTCTTCTTTCATTCGCTTATCCATCCATAATCATCAAAATTCAAAACAAGACAACACTTTACTAAATTTGATTGGAACCATTTCTCTGACCCTTTCTTTCTCTCTTTCTTTCCTCAACAAGCCGCAAAGCTCAATCTGGCAGCAGAGTAACAAAATCTTTTCCAATCCCAAGTTTATCCATTCGCCTCGTTTCTAGCAATACACACATAAACCTTCTCTTTTATAATTCCCCGTTATTTTATTTCCACCAATTTTTGATTTCTCCTCCTTAGATAGATAAATAAACATCGACATAATAATACTCTGTTTCAACGGATTTCATTTAGAAGAAGGATAAAAAAAATAAAAAAAAATAAAACAGAGATGATGAGAAGAAGACATGAAGATGAGCAATCTCGGGCTTTATACGAGCTATCCGCCATCGTTCTCAACCTCCTCCGTTCTCCTCCTACGCCGTTAAATTTCTCCGATCATCCTCCGGCACCGCCGTCACGGCGTTCTCATCAGCCTCCTCAGATATCTCCCGCGGGCTTCGCCTCCCTGCTTCTTGGAATCTCGGTGGCTCTGATGCTCTGTGGATCGGTCACGTTCTTCATTGGCTTCGTGTTGATGCCGTGGGTTCTAGGATTTGTGATGGTCCTCTACGTCGCCGGAATCGTCTCCACTCTCTCCGTCATGGGCCGTTCCATTCTCTGCTATGCCACGGCGCCCCCATCGCCGCGTAAGGATATTCCCGGTAAGAGAACGGAAATTTTTTGGCTTTTGTTCCTGTAAATTGAAAGTTACTTTTTTTTTTGTTTCCAATGAATTTCATTATGATTTTTTTTTTCAATTGGGGGTTTCGTCTCATGCTTCTTGTTCATTAATTGGGTCTTTTGTTCCTGTAACTTTTTTTCAATTGAACGTTACTTATCTTTCTTTCTTGTCTGTGTTGGGTTGGGCGTGGGGGAACATAAGGGAAAGTTGTCAAAAGCTTTCACTTTTTTCATGGAAATAGGATGCAGAGTATTATGTTTTAGAGAAACCCCAATATGTTGGGTTTTTCTTTCTTCCAATAGAAACCTACGGTTTGCTTGAGCTGAATCAGAGGTGCAGTAAAAAGACAAAAATTGTTGGTAACATCTTCTACTATCAGAAAATTGGAAATTTTGAAAGCAATGTCTCCTTGCATAATTTGGATTCCAAACATTCATGATCTGGATATGAATGAGTCGAATGACTTATCCCTCGGTCTATTAGTGAACTACCTCTCCAGGGATTGTGAAAGATGTTCCACTAGAAATATTCTTAGACGGAATAGAGAGCTTTTAATGTAGTTTTTCATGTAGTAAACTTCTTTTTCGCGATTATTGACATCAAGTTTCATTCTGTTGCCTTCTTTCTAATTATACTGCAGCAATATTGATATTGACATTGATGCCTGTTATTTGTTGTCCCCACCACTGCAATTGTAGAATAATCGTCAATAACCTTACATTTCAGCGCAGGTATCACTAGTCACTAGTTAATAAGAAAGGAACATGAAAAAGAGAGGTCATGCAATATTAAGTTACTTTTGAAATAATTTAGATCTGGAATATAAATTAAATAAATTGTGTCTAGTATCGTTTTATATAAAGTAATCAAAATATACTGAATTTGAATTCGCTGAAGTCAAAATTTGACGCAGTCACACACAGTCAGTGATCTCAATCAGCCAAATTAAAATATACCATTGGCTTTGATTACTTCCATTGTTTTTTGTTTACTTTGATCTTGGGTCATGGATTTGTTTTGATTCATATATAGTTTACGTAAACTTTAGTCTTCTAATGAGCTTAAAAAATGCATTAGGTTTCGTAAAATACTAGGCTCAAATATCTGTCTATCTATCTGGTTTTTGTTGTATCTTGGCGTGCTTGGCTTGATTTTAACTTTTTGTTGTTGCGGCGTGGAAGCTTTTGTGAGGTAACAAATGTGGGATGAAATTGAAGAGAACGGTGTTTTATTTTGTGCTACCTCAAGGAACTTAAAAGAACATTCCCGAGTGCGGAGCTTCTCTTCTTATTAGATGCAGGAATCGTGGACATATATCTGGCTTTTCAAGTTACTGAATTTGTGGACATGGCTTCTCCTCTCTGTGCATTACAAATAGACGAGTTAAATTCTAAACAACTTCCGAAGTATCGAGGGGTTGTTCCCACTTCCCAGCTTCCTTCTTCAGTTGCTAATCAGTAAATTTATTTAGCTTCATTAGCACCTTGGCGAAATCTTAATCTTAGGCTTTTTTATTTCCTCTTATGATTTGGCTCCTGAGAACAGGGGCTGTACCGGATTGAGAAGAATATTTGGAATCGGATGGTTGCTATATGTATTGTCTGTAGCAGCAGCCGAAATTATTCATTTGCAGATTGTTACCGCTATTGGAGGTTGTTCATGTGGATTATTATTGTTGCTCTAAACTTCAGTGGTACTTAGTTTTTCTCCTTGCCCCCATCCACTGCGGATTCTCATGGAGACCAAGGTTCTAAATCGTGGCCGCGCTCGCGTTAAGGATTTCGCAATTTCAGTTGTTGCGGATGTTGCGTTGCGAATTGCAGTCGTCGAGGTGTGAATTAATTACAATATTGCACAAACACTAGTGCATAAAAGCCTTTTAACACCAGTTAAAATCGACATTTAACACCGGTTTTTGTGCCCGGTGTAGAAGCTACTGGTGTAGCAAGTTAGTGTTTTTTACACCGGTTATTTAATTGGCGTAAAATGTCAAAGTTTTATATATATCAGTAGAACCTTTAACTCTGACCTTTTACACCGGTTATTTAAATAACCGGTGTAACTCTGACCTTTTCAATTTGTTTTCTTTCCATTCCCAGCTAGAGGCCTTCTAAAGAGACAATAATGCAGGAAATTAATTTCATAAGCTAGATTTGCAGCAACAATGGCATCAAATTTGCCCAAAATTCAAATGTCAATCTAATTTAAATAGCAGTCAATTTTATACATAAATAGAAAAACAACGACATATATATTATTACATTACTCCATTGTTTAACAAAAATAAAAAAAGTAATGTCATTTGCAACAATTAATTAAAACTAGGTTTGGCTTTCTTCTATGGGCTCTGAAACTAGTCTTCTCATCATCGTGCACCCAAAATGGACACTCGTTATTGCTGTTGTTATTTATGTCAGTTCCCTCTACTGATTCTTCAAGTTCAAACATGCTGCAGCTTAGGAGACGGAACCTACCGAAAGCTTCAAGATTCTTCTCCACATAATGCAAGGTTTCTAGGGTTGATCCGTTAGTTGAAAACATACATTGAAGAGCAACATGATGCATTTTGTCCACCAGATGATGGCAAAAACAATCAGTTCTTCCCTGGTCACTATAATGGTGCCATGAATATATGTCCCTGGTTTTCCCATAATTTTTGGACAAATTTCTTCAGCAAGGAGAACCCCAGGGACATATTTCATGACACCATTACAAAAACCAAAGAAGAACGCATTGTTTCCGCCACAATCTGGTGGACAACATGCACCAGGTTGATCTTCATTGTATCTTTTCAACTAAAGCATCAACCCTAGAAAATATGTATTATGTGAAGAAGAATCATGAAGCCTTCGGTAGGATCCTCCTAAACTGCTAATGTTGTACTTGAAGAATCAGAAGAGGCAAGTGACACAAATGACAACAGCGATGAAGAGTATCCATTTTGGGTGCACGACGATGAAAAGCCTAGTTTCGAAGCACTTAGAAGAAATGACAACAGTGATGACGATCCCTAACTAGTTTTGTCCAGTACTAGATGAGTAACTTGGACAAAATCGGGCAGTAGATTCTTCTGAAGGAGTTGATGGAGTGTACTCGGGTGCGATGAGAGAATACTCCGGTGTGGATGGACTATCCTCTCCGATCTCATCCTCATCGTTAGGGATCTGAACAACGTTCGGCACTTGATGAACCTCCCTGGCAGCTACAGACCTCCTAGTAGAGGGTGGGCTCCTCTGAAGCATGTGCATACGTAGGCTTGCACCCCAACGGTCAGCGTCAGCACGAGGAACAGCATACCGGTTCATCAAATCGCGGTCCTCATCGCGATAAAAAATGCGAAGACATGCAGCACGTTCCTCATTCCTCGCAAAGATAGCTCGATACTCCCTTGGAGTCATCAGAAGCCTACTAATAGTGCCACGTGACCTCCTGGACGCCATGTGAGAACGACGCCCGCCACGACCACAGTTTTCATCTAAAGACATTGTCTGTTGTCAACACTGGTCAGTCATTAAACTTCAAACATTTGGCCATAATTTGAAAACAACAATCCTTTTAACCATCCTAATTAGTAACATGTAAAATATATAAACTTCCTAATTATTAACATGTAAAAACGTTGATCTTCTAATAACCATCCATATCATAACACAATACAGGAGTTGCATGCATCAGAATATCCACAGTCACACCAAAATTACTAAAAAAGCACAACACATTTCAATCTGAAGAACATAAACACTACATGCATTCGAAACAGACACCTTTGGATATGGAGGGCCGTTCCTGAGCAGAAGATAGAGTGAAGACGAGATATTCTTCTTCTTCCTCCTCCTCTTCTTCTTCCTCTTCTTCTTTTAAAGCTTACGTAAAGTGAACAGTAAAACCTAGAACGAATAACAACCAGACTAAAACAAAAAACGGCCAAAGCTATAAGCTAAAGGAACAAACCTATAAACAAGGATAAGGAAACTCAACCAGATCTGCAGGGATTCAAAGGAGAACGATGGTGAGAATCACGAGAAGAGAACGACGACGAGATTCACGTGAAAGAACAACGGCGGTATTCGAACGACTACGCGAGAGGATGGGAAGGACGATAGTGCAGCGGCGAGAGAGATGGCTCGAACGGTGGAGAGAACCAGATGGAGAGTACACAGAGGGCGAGAGAGAAAGAGAGAACAAGGAGAGGGAAGTAGGGTTAATCTCAAAGAAATGGTTCGCGCTTATCTTAGAATGAGAGGGAAATAGTAACTTTAATCAAAATAAAGTAGTTTAATACCGATTTTTTTAAATAACTGGTGTAGAATGGTCATCGCTTTAACGTTTCACACCGGTTAAACATAAAACCGATGTGGAAGGACTCCTATTCAATAAATGTATAGTTTAAACATATTACACCGGGTGCTTTAGAAAACCGGTGTAAACTTTTTTTCTGTCATTTAAAATGCTTTGACCACATGTTTTCATTTCTGATCTGCACCGTTTTTTAACCTATAGATGTGTTTCACATTAATATTCCTTTCAGTATAAATACACCTTGATCGAGTTTGTTGTTCATCACCACTTCACAACTTCTTCCTCATCTTTATCACAAGTTCATGTTCATTCCAAAGCTCCAGATACACTGTGTCGTTCAAATGGCAGGAGCCCTATATCCCTTGTCACGCTTCCAAATTTTCCACTATCTATACGATTCAGTATGTTGCTTCTGCGATTAAGTACGTCGCAAGAAAACAACTTACGTACTGAATCGTATAGGCGGTAGAAATTTGGAACGTGACAAAGGATACAGGGTTTCTGTCATTTGAACGGGATAAGCATTTACACCGGTTATTTATAAAGACCGGTGTGAAAGAATTAGATAAATCACGAGTTAATTGCAAAATTACCACCACATTTTATTTTACACCGGTTTTTTATATAACCGGTGTAAAAGGTAACGCGAAAACTCATTATATCACGTTTTAATTGTAAAATTGTCACCGTATTTACGTTTTACACCTGTTATATATGAAACCGGTGTAATATGTAAAATCGTTTTGCCATTTCTGTACTAGTGAAATTATATTAAAATTATTTGTATTATCATATAATGTATAATAACTTAAATTAATGTTTTTTTCATTATTATAAGATATCTAAAATAAAATAAAAATATTAAAATACGAATAATTTAGTAGCTAATAGTATATTTAACAAAAGTCATATAAGTTTGACAAACCAGTACACACATGATATCAAAATAGTGAAAATAACTTTTTTTCAATTTCAAATTTTTTCTCAATAGCTGGTCTTAGTAGCATTTTTTTAAATAGTGAAAACAACTTTTTCTCAATTTCAAAATTTTCAAAATGTTACTACTACCTACATCATTAATTCTCACTTTGGATATCATCTCTTCGCCTATGTGTGTATCATTAACTAAAAAACAGAAAATGAAAATTTAAAAACGAGCAACTTTGTCGTTTTTAGTCTCTTGTTTTGAAAGGAGAATGGGAAAAGGAATGTGAAGATGAAGGAAACAACATAAAATGTGTATGGGAAAGGAATTCGAATCCTTGCGCCGTTTTGCTTTCTTCCCCCTTTTAACCATTGGAGGGGTGGTTTTTTGCCATTCTTTGGCCATGAATCACCCATCTACATCGTTTTTATCTCCCTTAATTTAAATAAGTAATTTTTTCACATAGATCTATTTTTTTATATTTTTTTTTGTGATTTCGTCGTCTGAGTGCGACATTTTGTTTTGTTCGTCGTCTTGGTGCGGCGTTGTTTGGTTTTTCAGTCTTGCTGCAGTGTTTCATTTGATTCAGATTGACAGATCAGCTTCGATCCATCCTAGTTTCAATCAAGATGTGAGTGTCAACACTTCAGATCTGGAGTACTAATGGTGGTCACCGCCAACTTTAGCATCCTTCCCTCCTTACAAATGGCTCCTGAGCATGTGGTCCGATTGCTCATATTCGAGACCACTAATAGTCGATTTGAGTCTGCACAGAGTATAGTAATGACCCAAAAATGGATGAATTTAAAGACTATTGTTCCTCTTTTCTCTTTGACCATCGACCGTACTTGGAAATTTTTGTTTTGACAGTTAGGATTAAGATGTCTTGATAATGTCATATTGGCTTTTGTTCTAATTATGTGTTTCATTTCAATGTTTTTGACTGATTAGATGTTCGTGTTGATTTTCAATTATGGATGGGGAATGCCCCAATACATTCTGTTCAATCTGGTTGTATCGATCCTTTTTTCTAATTTTTGAATGAAATTTGATTTCCGTAAAAAAAAAAGAAGATCTGCATTCCAACAAATATAGTTGCAAAGATCTACGCTTTCAAAAACTGCTCACATGTTATGGGAAAGGGACTGAAACCTGTCTCTATCTCCGAAGTCCTCTCTGAATGAGATTTAAGGGTCTAGACTCAAGAGTGAGATTGACTCCAACTATTAAGTTACGACTCATGAGACTTGTTAACACCAAAAGATAGTTGGTCAGATCATGTATTGGGCCACTCAGCTAAAGTGCAAATATTCGTCATCAGCTGAATCCACATCAATTTAACTAAGATCGGTTAAACCTATAGCTAAATCATGATCAGCTAACTCAAGATCGACTAAAGCGTGATCGATTAAGTTGAGATCTACCAAATCCAAACTGGCTGACTTCATATTGGCTAGATCAAAGATCAGCTGATTAAGATTTATTGAATCAAACACAACTATTCAGCCAAGACAAATAGTTGAGAAATAGCGCTTGGGTAGAATCAGCTGGCACAGAGTCAGCTGAACGTTGTTGCTAAGCCTATATGGGTTTGGAGGCTGTTAGTGAGTCTTATTGAGCTCGCTTGAATGATGATCAAGGGCCAAAAGACTAGAATAATATTTAGAAAAAAGAAATAACATGCAAATGACCAAGTTTAAGCGCAATAACAACTTTTCATAAATTTTGGGGATGAAGCTGAAGGTGGTTTTGGAAAAAGAATATGGAGATAGAAGTTGCAACCTGGACACAAGGGCTGCTTCTGAGTTAATTAATTCAAAAAGGTGCACACACTCCCTTAAAAATAGGGATATGGAGAACATGGTCAAGTGATGGGCAGTTAATTAATTGAGCAATATATGAGCTGACAAAGTCAAGGATATGCATGAAGCCTATTTCCTTAAAAATAGGGTTATGGAGGATGTGGTCTACCAATATAGCAGTCAATAATAATAAAAAGTTAGCTGACCAAGTGGTTTTAGGCTGTAACTTAACTGACTAAGTAGTTACATATATTTTTGTCGTTAACAATTATCTTACATGATGTAATATGTAAGCTAGTGAGTAAAGAACATGATAAATAGTGTTAGTGTAGATTTCTTAGGTAGTCTAAATCGATAAATATCAATTGTACATATTATTTTTGACACACACAATCAATTAAACACAAGTATTACATTTATCTTTCCTTTATCATTTTTTATCTTTTATCTTTCATGCAACTTTAGTTTAGTATTAGAAGCAGAGTCCATTTCTCGGTGTTATCGCCTTATCAAGGGGAATCATTGTTAGTAGTGTGAGTTAGCTGACCTCTCGACTAATCAGTTGAGCAAACGTCTAATCAGCTGAGCAAATGACTAAGCACCAAATTCGCACAACGATAACAAGACTACAACACCATATTTATTTCCCTTTTTCTTTTTCGTTAAACTACACTCGGGGTAGTGTTTTAAAAACAAGATCGACTCAACCGGCTAGACCAGTTCGACTGGGACCCAAACCAATGACCGGTACGGTCAAATAATTGGATTGGAAATGCAACAGTTCGGTGGTGACGTCACTAACTCAGTCGACTCAACGAAGAGAGAGCTTTAGAGTTATCTAAATATGGACTTGCGCCTTGCAAAGTTAGTATAATAAAAACAATGAAGAAGTGCCAAAATTTAATAAGATAGGAGTAGAACTCTCATTCCAATACACAAAAGGCATGAAACCAATACGCCAAACGCATGTATTTATACATATTTAATACTAGTATGACACAGGAAACATTATTTTTTTTGTTATAAAAATTATTTCAATCCAATAATATCATATAAGAAATATTCTATTAGTAACTATTAATTTTTAATGATGTTATAATACTGCACTACTAGACAGGACAAGATCCGGAATGATAGTATCAGAGAAGGAATTGGGGTGGTACCTATTGTGGAAAAGATGGTTGAATCTTAGTTGAGGTGGTTTGGGCATGTTTGGAGGAGGACGATGGATTCAGCAGTAAGGAGAGTTGATCAGATGGAGGACAACCAGTTGCTAGAGGAACAGGAAGACCACGGAAAACTATATGTGAAACTATTAAGAAGGACTTTGAGATCAATGGTTTCACTATAGATATGATTCATGATAGGCCACTATGACATCGTTTGATCTATGTAGCCAACCCCACCTAGTGGAAAAAGGCTTTGTTGTTGTTGTTGTTGTTGTTGTTACAATACTGCACTTACTATTGTGTGTAATTATTAGGTGTCTAATGTCCGATAGGTAACAAAACTAATATCAATCACGGTACATACCACCTCAATCAATCTGATGGTGCATACTACCCAATAATTTATGAGATAATGTATAAATTAGATATTCTACAAATAATAGTTTTCTTTTTGTGTGTGCACGCGCACATGATGTACGTTTATCATAAAAAGGTTATATAGAAAAGTATTACATAATCGACTCTCAATTATCAAATTATATAATCGTTATACATACATTTACAAATACAAAATAGTATACAATATGTTGTTTTTTATGCTGCTGCTGCTGCTACTACTACTAATAATAATAATAATAATAATAATAATAATAAATAGTTTATTTAATTACAAAAAACAAAGTTTATTCACAATTTAGATTATGAATTAATGCTACATTATAAATTCAAAAACATTGTTTAATAACTTAGTTAAATTAATTAGTTGACAATTTTAAATTTTAATCAATAGTTATGTAAAGTTATGATGAAAACAAAACTTTATACTATAATGTTAGTATGTAATTTTATTTAATGTATAAATAAAAAATGTATATAGACTATATATTTTTGAAAGGTAACAAACCTATAATAAATTCAGTCAAAAAAAAATCTATATAAAATATATATTTTTGGAAAGTAACTATATTTTCAGTTGTTTTTTTTTTTTTTGAACGCTATATTTTCAATTGTTAGATAATATAAAGAAAACATATCATTGACTGCAAAAAATTAAAAGGAAAACTATGTATTAATAGAAAATTTAATCCATTTAATTAAAATCATATATTTTAAAATAAATCTAAGATCACCTTCTCTTTCTTAATTGATGGATCTTTATATTGAATTCAATTAACTTATAAATCAAATCAATGTTATTGTATATTTGATGATAGCCCTATTTGTTTTCACATGCAAGCAAGCAGCTGAAAAAAATATTTACAATCATGATAACCTAGCTTAGTTTTTCTTTTTCTCCTGGCTCTTGCTGAAGGGCTATTTAATTTGCAGGTCACCATTCAAAGATCAATTCACTCCATTTATAAATAATATCCTATTCAAGCTTTGACAACATTTAGAAATTACTGACAGGGTCCTTGTCACACTTGCTACATTAATGTAGATCTGACACAGTTGTTTCAAGTCCATAATAAAACTTTTCAAGAGTGATGAGGCTTGGAAATCAACATCACTGTGGT
Organism: Calophaca sinica; assembly: GCA_037113605.1. Lineage (NCBI taxonomy): Eukaryota > Viridiplantae > Streptophyta > Magnoliopsida > Fabales > Fabaceae > Calophaca > Calophaca sinica. The sequence goes on from CM073735.1 coordinate 42,301,891, forward strand.
TGAAAGTGAAAGGTAGATTATTATACATTTAGAAATTGAGTTATCGAATAGGACATCCTTACTAATAATCCGTTTGATTCAACTCGTGTATAAATACAAAAATTGGATCATATAATTAGTAATGGAAGTTAATTTTCCCATTTTCCATTGCATAGAAAAAAATGTAGGAGACACTTCTTTATTAGGTGGGCAATGTTGGCTTTGTAATTGAGAGGAAGATAAACAAATCAATTCATTTTTATTCACCATAGTCGTAACCTCCATCACCTTAATCTATCTCCACTTCAGCACACCATCAAATGTAATCATAAGCGTGTGACTAACAACTGCAACCAACTGTGCTACCGCAAAGGCTTTAAAGGCTTTCTCCTCCCGCGTTTTCTCCCCTTTTGGCTTGCCGTTAGGCTTTGTTCCTAATAATAAAAAAAAAATGACAAATAAAACTTCAGGAAGAGTGATGGGGCGTGAGAGTTTGAAGAAACTTAAAACGCAACCACTATGGATACTTATTTCAAGTTTTGTCAAGCATGTAGGGTCACAGATCTAAGCCAACGAAACTTTAATCAAGTTCACCTTAGCTAACATCTGATATGAAATACGAAAGGTGAACAATTCATTCACCACTGATTTTCAGAAAATGCAAGTTTGTGCTCATCTTAGTAAGACCACAATTGGAACATATTTAAAAGGAACACATTTAAAAGGAAGCAAAAGTGAATCATAATTGGAACATATTTAATCAACTATTTCAACTAAACTGATTTGAAGATGAGAAACAGAACAGTCAAATAAAAAACAAACAATATCTTTGTCACTAGAAATAATATATTTGGTTTAAGTTACTTTGGTTTCTGGTTTAAGTCTCTGTCAAGTTTCTATGAAAATAAGGTTGGTTTAAGTTTCTGGTGTGATAATAAGGTTGTTTCATGATTTTTTTAGTTTAAGTTTCTGGCTTAAGTTACTGAAATTGCGGTTTGAAATAATGGTTTAAGTTACTTTGGATAAATGACACAAGTTTCTGGAAACGATTGTTCCTTGATTGTTGGCATAGTTGCAAGTTGCTTTGGCATAGTTTCTGGTTTAAGTTTTTGCTTTTTCTTTCACATAATCAATTGTATACTCTACTATGGAAGCTTCTGGTTTAGGTTCTTGACTTCAAAAAGTTTTGAAGGTTGTAAAATTCAAATGAGCAATAGCACAAAAGGGTTTCAACAAAATTTCAAAGTCAAGTGTAGCAAGTCTAAACTTCCATGTGTTTAGAGAAAACAGAAGGATTAGAGAACATCTAAATATTGCTTAGTGATAATTTTCTCAAATAAGTAGGCATGTAAACTTCTCACAGAACATTGTATTATTAAACACGAAGATAAAGGGGAAATTTGAACATTTTATATTTTATTTATCTTATAAATGTATAGTAGTTTCGTTTAGGTCTTCATAGTAAAGGGGAAATTTGTGCCACTAAGGATAGTTGATTTGATATGCACCTGTTTCACAACTCCATCTGAAACATGATCAAGAATAGCTGGTACTACTGTCAAAAGGGTGGGCTTTAAGATAGTAGCATCTCCTTTGCTTCCTCTATTGATTTTATTAGATGTTTTAGTTAAAGTCAGAGTTAAAACTTTTAAGTCAGTCAATAAAACATAGAGATCTACATCTACCTCAATTTTGCCGCCTAATTTTATCTATTCATTGGCCAGATCCTATAACTTCTACTAATGTGTAATAGCCAGGACCCGTGATATGAGTCCTGCAAAATTTAGGGAGAAATATTAGGAAAACAGGTCAGAAAGAAGCATAACACAACATCTAGATAAGGGAAAAGTTAATACTAACTTTGAGCCAAAAGTTGACAGGTTTCAGCCCTTCATTGCAATAGGGAAAAATAAGACCATAGAACTGATACGTACCAATAGAACTAGAAGGAGAATGACTACTGTTAAATTGAATTCAAGAGAAACTCAGGCAGAAACAAGGTGCTCTGCTCTGTATTACAATAGGAAATGCAGGAAAATACAATAGAAAACTGATAAACTAGGCAATTCGAGAAGCCTAGGGTCTCCCAAAGGTTACTAACCAATTTCCAGCCTGTCCCACTCTTCTGATAGGTACCAACAGAACTAGAAGGAGAATGACTACTGTTATATTGAATTCAAGAGAAACTCAGGCAGAAACAAGGTGCTTTGCTCTGTATTACAATAGGAAATGCAGGAAAATACAATAGAAAACTGATAAACTAGGCAATTCGAGAAGCCTAAGGTCTCCCAAAGGTTACTAACCAATTTCCAGCTTGTCCCACTCTTCTGATAGGTACCAACAGAACTAGAAGGAGAATGACTATCCTGATAGGTACCAACAGCACTAGAAGGAGAATGACTACTGTTATATTGAATTCAAGAGAAACTCAGGCAGAAGCAAGGTGCTCTGCTCTGTATTACAATAGGAAATGCAGGAAAATACAATAGAAAACTGATAAACTAGGCAATTTGAGAAGCCTAGGGTCTCCCAAAGGTTACTAACCAATTTCCAGCCTATCCTACTCTTCTCTACTCCTCCTACTTATACCCGTACCACAAACGATTCCCTTCTCACACCTCTAATCACGACTACTGCCAGCAAGGCAGTAGTTGGTTACATATTTTCTCTCTCTCATTAGCCATGACTCCCTACTTCGCACCACTCTTATCCTTACATACAACCTAGTTACTTCAGGGTCCTAACAATACTCCCCCCAAAAGATTCACCTTGTCCTCAAGGTGACGGATGAATATTCAACACAGTCAACCAGGATCCCACTGTCTGAAACCACTCACAGAAAAGTGTATTTCCATCGCAGCATAAAGGAAGGTCTGAGGCTTCCATATTGAAATCTTGGACCCCCCTAGATCCCATTGTTGGAATACTAAAGGACCATCCACTTCTTTATTGCAAGGATACTCCACCTGCGGTATTTGAGTCCCACCTTGTTGAATTTGAATATGTAGACAAGCTTGTAGCAAATGTGAGAGAACGACCCAACATATCACTAAGCCCATTTCCCTTAACAGCTTACCTTCATTAATAAATTGGGCAAAATTAACAAAAGTTTGGGTCAGGCCCATTAATAGCTTACCTTCATTAATAAAAATTCGGATCAGGCCCATTAAGTCAAAAGTGTGGCTCACTCTCATGAATGCTGCCCTAGCTGCCTTCTTTCTCCCATCTGTGTTACGTTCTTCAACGGCAAGGAGTAGAAGCACAACTAAATCGTGGGATATCCCCGCCTTCGCCACTAACGCGGCCCGATCTGGAGGCTCCGGCAGCGGTACATGCAGATTGCCAACAATTGCCTCCTTCATTTTGGCTCCGAGAGACTTCGGAGGCTCCAAATCTGATCGTGGATACACAGTGGCATCGTGGTGATGCTGATCTGTTTGGACGGTTTCGCTGGTTTGATCAGACAGGAACAGGGCAGCTGCACGGTGGTACAGGTCTATTTCTGGTGCGGTGGTGATTGTGCTCACAGTCATTTTCCCCGGCAACGGCGTGGAGGTTGAAGATGCAAATGTCTCGATCTCACAATATGAAGAACGAACCCGATCGGGTGAAAGTAAAATGACATTGAAACTGATCCGCAAACCAGAGAAGGAGACGACGTTCAACGACATAGGTGAAATTACGCCGTTGCTAATAATTTCGAAGCAGGAAGGATTAATATCAAATTGAGCAGGTAACAGATGCTTGAAGACCTCGTCGGGAAGAGGCTCCTTCTCTTCGTCAACGACCTCAGCGATCGAATCGGCATCTCTGTGTTCCCTTTCGTCATTCTCTTCCTCCTTCGTTTCACTCTTTGGCAAATTAAAATCCATGGCTTCCAGAAGCAACGTTGGATTCCCCAAATCTAAGTGCTGCAACATCAGATCCACCAGCATTTCTTCATATTTTCCCTCTTCTGCGTACCATGTCGGAGTATATTGGGTTCGAGCTGGAGCGTGATCACGTCGAGATCCACGTCTGAGGTAGTCTCTTTTTCTCCTTTTCCAAAGTTGCTTGATCCCATCCAACCGAATTTGATTCTCTTCTCTAAATTCAAACAAGCTTCTCTCCATCTTCTCCACTCTTAACTCCATGGCAGTTTGTGTAATGATCCTCAACAAGCGCATCCAGGAATCTTGTGCTTTGATACCAATTGATAGGTACCAACAGAACTAGAAGGAGAATGACTACTGTTATACTGAATTCAAGAGAAACTCAGGCAGAAACAAGGCACTCTGCTCTGTATTACAATAGGAAATACATGAAAATACAATAGAAAACTGATAAACTAGGCAATTCGAGAAGCCTAGGGTCTCCCAAAGGTTACTAACCAATTTCCAGCCTATCCTACTCTTCTCTACTCCTCCTACTTATACCCATACCACAAACGATTCCCTCCTCACACCTCGCATCACGACTACTGCCAACAAGGCAGTAGTTGGTTACATATTTTCTCTCTCTCATAAGCCATGATTCCCTACTTCGCACCACTCTTATCCTCACATACAACCTAGTTACTTCAGGGTCCTAACAAAACTCCTTAAAAAAATCCAATAAATAGAACAAAAAAACAATAAGCAAAGGTAATAGGAGGCAGGGAGGTTGATCAAAGAAGAAATAGTAGAGAGAAATTAAAGAAACATGAACCAAACACACATCTTCTTCATTCTTCTCATAGATTTTCCTGATTTCTTCTGCTTCAAGTATTTTCTGTATTGCTCCTATGAATTATTTTTCTAGAATAATGTCCATTATCACCTTGTTGTAGGGGTGTTAACAGTTCGGTTCAAAGAAGGAAAACCGAACCAAACCATCTAAACAGTTCGATCGAACCGAACCAAACCAAACCGAGATATTAGTTTTCCCGAACCGAACCGACTTTCCAGTTCGGTGCACTGTGTTCTAGTTTCCGAACCGAATTGGTTCAAAAACAATATTTTCGAACTGAACTGTTACAAACTGAACCAAACTCTCTAAACGTTTTTCACCAAAATTGTCAAAAAACTCAAAATCAATAATGGAATCATCACCAGATTCAATAGGATCCAATGAAGCTCAGAACGAAACCATCAGGCAGAGTCTCTAGTTTCGCAACAAAACCCTAAATTGCAGAAGAAGAAAACAATGAAACCTATCAGAATCAAACGAATCAATAGAAAAAGAAGCAAATCAGAAAACAACGACGATTCACGGTACCAGACATGGTGTGGTCTTTCTCTCTCTATTTCTCCTGAGTCACGCACTTCACTCGCTCCAAGTCAGCTCAGTGCTTCCAAGTTCGACGAGCAGTTTCGTTCTTTTCTTTCTTCCCCATTTCCTTTTGTGTTGTGCCTGTGTGGGAGGTTCAGATCGGTTCGCACAGTGTGTGGGAGGTTCAGATCGGCGCATCGCACAGTGTGTGGCAGGATGGGAGACACTGAAATAGTGAACGGTTCAGTTCGGATCTTTTGGTTCACTAACTGAACTGTGTTTAACGGTTTAGTTAGGAAACTGTGTTTAAAACACCAGTTCGGTTTGCGAACTGTGATGAACAGTTCGGTTTTTATGGTTCGTTTTGGTTCGGTTCTACAATTCGGTTCGGTTTTTTGGTTCTTTTAAACACACCTACCTTTTTGTGCTTCCTAAACTCAACTCATAACTACCCTCATTCATGTCAGAATTGCAAAACTTGGCTCCAATGCTGAAGATCATAACTACCTAGAAGAAGCTTCAATTTTTAAAAAATAGTAAAAAAATAACTGGCTTTATGGAGGTAACATATTACCTTATTCCCCACTCATCAAATCAGGTGATGACATACTTTTTTTGTTAGGTGATCCTTTTTTTTTTTGAAGAACCACCTCTTTGTCAAGCCTATGCCAATAGTATGCAAGCCATAGCTCTTGCAAATTTGCAAGGTTTTGCAAATTCTCCATGACCTAAAAATCACGCTTCACTAAAAAATATCATAGGAAGCAAAGCTAACGACCCAACATTAACATACACCAAATAAAAACTAACCTATAATTTGTTGGAACTGAGTTCCAGAATTTGTTGTTGATGTCGACCACCATGATTTAGGTACCACATTTCATCCGTTAATATGATGTAAGGCTAAACAAAGGGATGGAAACAGTAAAAATCAATTCTGAGAAAGTATTGATAATAAAATCCAGTCTGATGCAATAGCAGTTCTTCTTACCTGATGATCGTGAGCATATCCAAACATTTCCTTAATCAGTCTTGCACTTTCACCAATACACTTATCAATTACAATATTGGATACAGCCTGAACTGGAGTATAACTTTGATTGGAATGCCACATCAAGCATTTGGGTGCACATAGCACAAAGATGGTTTTTTTAGCAAAATATGAAGTGGGTTAGAAAGAAATGAAACTCCTGAGATATTCCATTAAAGCCACCAGAGTACCATCTTGAAAATCCTCCACGTGATGCAACTCCTCCATCCTCTACAAGCCCCTCTTTGGTCAGAAACTCGATGCTGCTCCTAGTGCTTGAAATATTAGAGGATAATTATTATCTCATCATTTGTAACTAACCATCACACCTAGATAGCCCTATCATTATCTGTTTGTTATCAGTTTGTTACTAATAGAATTTGTTAAGTTTTTGTTAATTTGTTATCCAATAGGATTAGTCTCTTAGAGCTATATTAGTTTAGCTATAAATATAGAACCCGATACACTTTTGTAATCAAGCTTGAGTAATACATTGAAGAAATATTCTTCCAATCCTCTCTCTTTCTCGAGCTCATCTTTCTTTCATCTTTCCATATTCAATCAAGTTTATCATGGCATCAGAAGCAGGTTCCGATTCAAACTCTAATTCAGAAATTGAAAAGAAAAACACTACCAGTAGTAAAGCACAAAGCACTACCAACAGTAAAGCAAAACCCTTTGTGGTCACACCATCATCTCCCTACCATCTTAACTCATCTGATAATCCTGGAACTCTGCTGGTAGCAGTGCCTCTCACGGCAGAAAATTATCGCAATTGGTCAAGATCCATGAAGACTGGTCTGTGAGCCAAACCAAGTTGGGTTTCATTGATGAAACCATCAAGAAACCAATGGAGACCTCACAAGAATTTCAAGCCTGGGAGAAATCTGACTCTATGGTCATTACCTGGATTATCAACTCCATAAATCCTTCACTTCATGGGAGCATATCTCATGCAGCAACAGCAAGAGATATTTGGATTGATCTAGAAGAAAGATTTTCACAAACCAATGTACCGCGCATCCATCAACTATGGAGAACTTTTAGTTTAATTCAACAAGAACCCAACATGACAGTGACAAAATATTACAGCAAATTCAAGAGTCTCACAGATGAATTGAGTGAGCAACAACCACTGCCTAAATATTCACGTGGTGCTGCGAAATCACTTCTGCAGAGGGAAGAGGACAATCACGTCCATCTCTTCCTTGGAGGCCTTGATGATCGTTTTGATCAAATCAAGGGAAGCATTCTTAACATCGATCCCTTGCCATCTCTTAGAAGAGTCTTCAACCACATATTAAGGGAAGAAGCTAGACTTAGTACAGATAAAAGCAGGGAAGAAAGACAAGAAACAGGTTCAGCTTTTCATTCCTTCAAGCAGAGAAATAAAGATGAACCAAGAGTGAAATGTGATCATTGTGGAAAACTTGGGCATAGCAAATCCAAGTGCTTTGAAATTATTGGATATCCTTCTCACAGGGACACTAGCAGAATCAAGAAAGGAGGCAACAAGTCAGGCTCAAATTCTGCAGGAAGTGCCAAATTTGCCTGGGCAGAAGGAAATCAAGGCAGGGGCACAAATCAGGAGCATGCTCAAACCAATCATGTCTCATAAGGAAAGAAGAGCATTGCAGATGGCAGCAACCCTTCTGGTAATCACAATTGGATCTTGGATAGTGGAGCATCACACCATATGACTCCACTATACTCGATTCTAAAAGATGTGCACAACCTTAATCAGCCATTGCGCATTGCCTTGCCCACTAGAAATATTGTCACGGTTAATGAGGCTGGGACAGTATTTCTCAATGAGGAAATTAAATTACATGATGTCTTGTTTATACCTGAATTTAATTGCAATCTTTTATCAGTTCACAAACTCACTTGTGACTTAAATTGCACTGTAAATTACTCTGTTGATGGCTGCATTATACAGGATCAAACCAAGAAGAGGACGATTGGCTTCGGTGATTTGCATGAGGGGGTCCATGTCCTTAAGATAGAAGCAAATGGTTTCCCAGCAGCAGTTTCAGAAGATTTAAATTTTGTTTGGCATGCTAGGATGGGGCACACTTGTATTCAGAATTTGTCCAAATTGTCAAATGTTCTTAGTTTTCATTTTGATAACAATAAGCTAGAGTGTTGTGATGTATGCCACCGTTCGAAACAATGCAGACCCTCTTTTCCTTTAAGCAGTAATAAAGTAGAGAAGCCTTTTGATTTAATTCATTGTGATTTATGGGGAAAATATGCTACAGCATCACATAATGGTGCTCACTATTTTCTTACAATCGTGGATGATTATTCTAGAGTCGTGTGGGTATACCTCATGAAAGAGAAGTCAGAAGCCAACAATTACTTGATTAACTTTTGCAAAATGGTGCAAACTCAGTTCAACACGAAAGTAAAAATTCTTCGTAGTGATAATGGAACCGAGTTTGTAAATTCAAAAATGCAACACTTTCTAAAAGAAGAAGGCATCATTCATGAAACATCATGCGTAAGAACCCCTTAGCAAAATGGTCGCGTTAAGAGAAAGCATAGACATATACTCGAAGTTGCAAAACCTTTGAGGTTTCAGTCCAATTTACCCCTATCCTTCTGGGGTGAATGTGTGTTAACCGCCACTTATTTAATCAATAGAACTCCAACTGTGGCCAACAAGGGATTGACTCCTTATGAGATGATTTATGGAAAGAAAGCAAGCTATAAACATTTGAGGATCTTTGGATGCCTTTGCTATGTTAGGGTCATCAAACCTGGAGACAAGTTTGCAGCTAGAGCCAAGAAGTGCATCTTTGTGGGCTATCTTCAAGGTCAGAAGGGTTGGCGTGTATATGATTTAGAAACTCGTGAGTTCTTAGTATCAAGGGATGTCATATTTTATGAGAATTCATTTCCCTATGATCCACAAAATATGGATTCGGCTGATAAAGGACCAAGGCGAGAGCAAATAGAAACCACCTATATTGACAACAATGATCAAGTTGATGTAACTCAAATGGAGGAATCAAGTTTTGAACAAGATCATGAGGAGACTGATACTTGTGAGGAAATTCAAGAAGAAACTTACGCCTCCAGTTCTCACTCTCAGATTGATCAAAATCAGGGGGAGCAAGAAATAGTTGCTACTCAAGAGAAACAGGCCAGGGATGGACTATGTATGTAATACTGCAACACAAGGACCCCTCGGCACATCTCAGGAACAATCGGCCTCTTCAGGTAAGCCCTACCACATCTCCCGTTATGTTAACTATGATAATTTCTCTCCAAAACATAGCTCATTTCTTTCAGCCGTAATGTCTCACACAGAGCCTAAGAGCTACAAACAGGCTATTCAACGACCAGAATGGTGTAAGGCAATGAAACAGGAAATACAAGCTTTAGAGGAAAATAATACATGGACTCTAGAGCCATTGCCAAAAGGAAAGAAATTGGTAGGCTGCCAATGGGTCTATAAAATCAAACACAAGGCTAACGTGGAGATAGATAAGTATAAAGCTCGTCTCGTTGCAAAAGGATTTACCCAAGTAGAAAGAGGATTTTCGTGAAACCTTTGCTCTGGTAGCAAAAATGACAACTGTCCGCTGCTTGTTAACTGTTGCAGTAGCTAAAGGCTGGCAACTACATCAAATGGATGTAAGCAATGCTTTCCTTCATGGAGATCTCGAAGAAGAAGTCTACATGGCTGTCCCTCCAGGCTACATTGTTGAGAAGCCAAATCTTGTTTGCCGCTTGCGAAAATCCTTATATGGGCTACGCCAAGCCTCTCGCAATTGGTATGCCAAACTTTCAGAAAGACTAATTAAATATGGTTTTCACCAGTTAAGTGCAGATCATAGCTTGTTTACTTACTCTTTGGGACAAGTCTTCCTTGGAGTCCTAGTGTATGTTGATGACGTGATCATTGTTGGCAACGACACAGAAGCTTGTGAAAGCTTTAAAATATATCTTCATAACTGCTTTCACATGAAAGATCTAGGTGGACTCAAATATTTTCTTGGCCTTGAATTGGCATGTGGACCTAAAGGCATTTTCCTTTGTCAAAAGAAGTATACACTTGACATACTTGAGGAGTGCGGCATGATAAATTGCAAACCATGCAATTTTCTTATGGAGCAAAATCATGACTTATCCTCTGGGAATGGGGACTTTTATAAAGATCCTTCGCGGTATAGGCGTATCATTGGCCGCATGATTTACTTAACCATTACTAGGCCAGAAATTACTTATTTCATACATGTTTTAAGTCAACATATGCAGGCCCCTAGACAGAAGCATTGGGAGGTTGCAGTGCGCGTGCTACGTTATTTGAAGTCATCTCGGGGTCAAGGTATTTTTCTGCCTAAAGACAATGATCTCCGCCTTGTTGGATATTGTGATTCAGACTGGGTAGTCTGCCCCATTACTCGTAGGTCGGTTTCTGGCTATCTCATGAAGCTTGGTCCTACCCCAATCTCTTGGAAAACAAAGAAACAATCCACTGTGTCACGGTCTTCCAGTGACGCAGAATATCGTGCTATGGTACATGTTACCAGCGAAATTATCTGGTTGCACGCCTCCTTTCCACGTTGTTAGTACCATGCACGACTCCGACAACGCTTTATTGTGATAATCAAGCTGCTATACACATCGCGACCAACCCCGTATTTCATGAACGGACAAAGCACATAGAAATAGATTGTCACTTTGTTCGTGAACATTTACAATCAGGCGACATTGCTACTTCTTACGTGCGATCTCAACATCAACAGGCAGATACATTTACCAAAGCACTGGGATCCGTGCAATTTCATACTTTGCTTGGCAAGTTGGGAGTTCATAATCCCCACTCTCCAACTTGAGGGGAGTATTAGAGGATAATTCTTATCTCATCATTTGTAACTAACTATCACACTTAGATAGCCCTATCATTATCTGTTTGTTATCAGTTTGTTACTAACAGAATTTGTTAATTTGTTATCCAGTAGCATTAGTCTTTGTTAATTTGTTATCCAATAGGATTAATCTCTTAGAGCTATATTAGTTTAGCTATAAATATAGAACCCGATACACTTTTGTAATCAAGCTTGAGTAATACATTGAAGAAATATTCTTCCAATCCTCTCTCTTTCTCGAGCTCATCTTTCTTTCATATTTCCATATTCAATCAAGTTTATCATGAACCCCTCGGTTCTACATCTCTCATTGGTGAGGCCACCATGAATGCAACCAAATCCCTAGGTACTATTTGAATTAGTACGCGAGGCACCCCTCCGCCGTAAAATCCATTGCGATATGTTTGATGCAGAAAAAAAATATTTTTGAATATTCTTATAATTGCAGGCGCTGTTTGGTTCAAAGGAGGGAAAGGGAGGAGAGGGAAGGAAGGATTTAATTTGATTTTGTGTTTGGTTGAGAGGATGGGAGGGGAGGGGAGGGAAGTATTTGCTTGTGTGGCTCGGGAGGGAAGGGATGTGAGAGATTTTAATGAAGGGGAAGAATTAAATTACTTGTATATCCTTATAGCCTTTTATATTATATTATATATAAGAATATTTAAGTAATTTTATTTTAAATAATTTAATCTCTTCTCCTCTCCCTTCCAAAATCCTCTATTTTTGGAGGGGAGCCAAAATTGGTTTAGGAGGGTTTTTGCTCGCCTCCCCTCTATTAAAAAAAATTGAACCAAACAAACATAATTTAAAATAACCCCTCATCTCCCCTCTAAAATATCTCAACCAAACAGACCCTAAAGGATATGGTTACGTGGTACTGATTTTTTTTAAATTAAAAAATTGAATTTTGAATCAATGCCCCTGCAGGGTCATATAGGCAAGGCCCGGATTGTGTTTCGCTGCAGTTACTGCAACTTCAATCAATGATCCCGGCCATCCGATGTTTAAAAAATATCGCATGCTTTTTGTTTTAAAAAAATAAAAAAAATTGATCTTAAATCTGGACCATTCGATCTCAATCGGATGGCCGATATGACCGAATACAGGGAATGACCGCAGCGACAGCAGTCAAACACGATCTGCGAGGCCCATAGAGTATGGATCATGTACAGCGTGAGCGTATTGAAAGTGTTGAAATAACCGAATAAAGAGAGAAAGCAAACCAATAGGCACCACACAGTAGTAGCAGTTGCAAGTTTTAATGGGGTATTGGTCACTTAAGTCCCTAGAAGTGTGACTCGGTGTCACTTTAGTCCCTGAAAGCATATAAACTCCAAAATAGTCACTGTAAGTGTGCTCTGTCAGTCACTTTGGTCCCTGCCGTTAATAATTTCATTGACTTCGTGAGTAATTAGTCACATTGGTCCTTAAAAGTGTAACTCGGTGTCACTTTGGTCTCTGGAAGAGTAACAACTCCAAAATAGTCCCTGAAAGTGTTATACGTTTGTCACTTTGGTCCCTACCATTAGTCATTTAATTGTCTCTCGTTCCAAAATAATGGCTAACGATAGGGACCAAAGTGACAAACGTTGAACACTTTCAAGGACTATTTTGGAGTTTATATGCTTTCAGAGACTAAAGTGACACTGAGTTACACTTTCAAGGACCAAAAGTGACCAATTATTCACGGAGTCAATGAAATTGTTAACGGCAGGGACCAAAGTGACAGACGGAGCACACTTACATGAACTATTTTGGAGTTTATATGCTTTCAGGGACTAAAGTGACACCGAGTCATACTTCCAGGGATTTAAGTGACCAATACACGAGTTTTAATCGTAGACTTTCGTGTAGACGATTTGACCCCTACATACCATTTCCTCTATAAAACGGAAAATATTTTCTCTTGCCCACGAATAGGGGTGGGAATAGGCCAGGCCGTCCGACAGGGGCCTACGGCCTAGCCTATGTCAGGCCTAGGCCAGGCCAGGCTAGGCTTTTTTTCTAAATAGACAAGGTCAAGGCTTTTTGAAAAGCCTATTTAGCTAAAAAGGCCAGGCTTCAGGCCACTCAAAAAGCCTTTTAGGCCTAACAGGCCGACCTATTTAAGTAAATATAAATACTATTTTTTATTGCTATTATTATATTGGATTTTGTACAATGTATTAAATCATATACTGATCTTTTCAATAATTTAAGTATATTGGCTTACATAAATTTTTGACATATTTAAATGTCTTATTAGAAAATAAAATTTAAATAGGCTATCATATAAGGTTAGATTCTCTAAAATGTCAAGCTAGACATTGAAAAAGATTTATATCATATAAATACATCAAAACCAGACTTTATAAAACTCAGCTCATTTGTCTATTTCCACCCCTATGTCCCATGTATCTTAGTAGCAATGTTTTTTTACAGTTTATTAGAAATAGAACTTAACCTATCAGCCTGTTAGTCTATTTAAGATAGATCAAATAACTTATCCAAAGACGTTAATATGAAATAGGCCTTTAAGTAGGCTAATAGGTCATACTGGACTTTCAAAAAGGCCAGGCCAGGCCTAAAACATAAGCCCATGACAAGTAGGAGGCCAGGCTTAGGCCTTGGATTTTTTGAATAGGCCAGGCTTAGGCCTCGCAAAGCCTAGCTCGGCCTAGCCTATTTCCACCCCAGCCCACGAATACGAGTGTGAGTGATAATTCTGAGCTTAAACCCTAGCTGCTTCTCTCTTCTATTCGGTAATTCTCTTCCTCAACCTCAGTCTGATTTGGGTTTCATAAGAAAAATATACATGATTTTGATGCCTTTACCTATCTGTTTGCGTTGTTGATTCGTTATTTGAGTTTTCATGGTTTCGTCTGCGCTTTTTAGGGTTTAATAAGAAAAATATACATGAAAGCTAAACAGAGGTAAAGGCATCAAAATCATGTATATTTTTCTTGCAAATCTACTTATTTGAAATGTAATCGATGTTCGTATATATTATTAGGCTTTTTTATCAGTTGACTTCGGGGAAGAGAGTGCTCTGTGATAAATAATTATGCGTTCCTTTGTTGAGGTTGCTGTTTTCTTTACCAATTCCTTCACTGTTCTTGCATTCTTTATGTTTTCTGTCTATCACTTGCCATTATTTTTTGTGTTTTCTTTATGTCTGACTAATTTTGATTTGGTTTTTGTATGTCTCTGAAAAATGTATGTGAATACGTGATATCATTCGGTTGTTATGGTGAGCCAAAAATGGTGATATATTTTTATTCTTGTGGTTGTGATTAAAATGGCGTTATTGTTTGTTATCAGGAACTTGGAAGGCCTAAGTTCAGGCAACCATCAAAATGGCATTCTGTAATAAGATTGGAAACCTCTTGAGGCGGGGTGCTGCTCAGAGCAGCCCAGCTCCTGTTTCATCCATGCTTAACTACATTCGCTGCATGTCTTCAAGCAAGCTTTTCATTGGAGGTATTGAATTTTGTTTAGAAGGTTGTGTAGGGATACTTGTGGGAACAAATAAGTCTTATGGTTTTTGACTTTGCTTTTCTAGGGCTTTCATATGAAGTTGATGGTCAGTCTCTTATGGATGCATTTGCAGGCTTTGGAGATGTGGTTGAGGGTGAGTTCAGATTGATTTATTGTAGTTATATGGTTTGGTTTCAGCTGCCTGTTATGTTCAGTTTACCATGTGTTTTCCAGTCTCCTTTGACATTATAAGAACATTGCATTGACATCTAGATAAACTATCAGGTCTCTGTTTCCTGTTGGAATTTGTATGCCAAAGAATGGAAGATAATGTTCTGGCATTTTCTGTTTAGGAATTTTCCTTGTATATGGTTTTTATAACCGTAGCAGGCATGTCATTTGCATCTTATTTTTGACGGGTTAACAAAAATTTTCTTGTGGTTGGTGCACTCAAGTGAAAAATGTCTTCGTTTTGTCAATTTAAAACTGGAATGACCATTAGAAGAGGTGACTTGTGGGATTTCATGCCTGCTTTCATAGAAGACTGCCGGATCCTATTTTGATTTTGGGGTTGTCATAATTCTGGCTCTGTTTCACAGCAACGGTTATCATTAATAGATACACTGGATGCTCAAGGGGATTTGGATATGTCAACTTCACCAGTGAGGAGTCAGCAAGTTCAGCTCTATCTGCTATGAATGGACAGGTTGGAGTGCTATTCTGTTTATTTTTATTTTTTTATTGTCATTGTTAGTCTACTGACATGCTTTAGTTCTTCAGGATCTAGCTGGGCAAGATATTCGTGTGTCCTATGCAAATGATAGACCTTCTGTTTATATTAAACTTTTTTTTTTTTTATTGTCATTGTTAGTCTACTGACATGCTTTAGTTCTTCAGGAACTAGCTGGGCGACATATTCGTGTGTCCTATGCAAGTGATAGACCTTGTGCTGGTGGCTATGCTGGTGGCTATGGTTATGCTCGTATGGAGGGGGGTGGGGGTGGTGATTGGTGATTCAATCTTTTATTTCCAACGTACTCTCTGCTGCTTATGTTCTGAGTTCTTGTGGGTTTGTCTAAATTATGTCTAAATTCAATTAAGGCTACTGCTCAAGTGGAAAATCACAAATTAGTGAAATGTTATGACTTTTTGTTTTGCATTTTTTGGTTGTTATTCAGTGATTTTTAACGTTCGATATGTTTTTTAAACTCCTGGAACATAATTGCAGGCTGTTAATAATTGTTAATTGTTACTATGACGTGACAAATTGACATGGCACAACAACAATTATGTGACATGGGCGTCTTCCATTATCAGATTTAAAGAACTAGTGGGTTCGCGCAGCAGTTGGTAATAGTGTGTTTTGTCCTTGATAAATGTACACAACTCGACCTAATTTTACTGAGAGCAAAGGTGAGTTCGATATTTTAAGCACGCTTAGCCAAATGGCCAGTAGCTTACACCGAAGAAAAACTGATTAGTTCCTTATTTTGTGCTTGAGAGTTGACTTTTATTCGAGTGGTTTGCTCTTTAGTAACGCTTCTATAAAGGTTAGAGCTTGGGTAAAAGAACATTAATGGTTATGCTTTTCCTTTGGGAAAGGTTCGATTCACTTCGGGACTTCTACGTGTTAAATTGCATCTCTGGAGGGTGGCCCACTTGAAACTCCGGAGAGCATCTCAGGTGCTGGTCAAAACTGTGCATCCCTTCCCCTGAATATGTGGGCCCAGCTTGCCACGTGAGAGTTAAGGGACGGTGACCCAAATTTACTCCCAACACACGTCATTTGGTGCGTCCCTTCCCTCTTCCCCTGGTTCTCCCTCGATGTTCTCTGCTTCCCAAACCCAGTGGTGGTCATCAGTAACAATCACCCCCAAATCCTTCTCCACGCAAATCTTTCTCCTCTACCTCTACCCAAACCCTTCTCCACCCAAACCCTTCTCTGTTTTGGTTCGGTGCTGTCCTCCCAACGTGCGACACTGTCAAGATCGAGCGATTGCACAGTGTGAACCCTTCTCCAGCCAAACCCTTCTCTGTTTTGGTTTTGCATATCTGTTGCGTTTGGTTTTGCAGCGTGAACCTTTGCCACCCAAACCCTTCTCCACCCCTTCTCTTCGTTGATTTCTGTTGAGTTCTGATTATTTTAATGCTTTTTAATGGGAAGGGATGCATAGTTGTCGCCCCTTCCGCAAGGGAAGTTCACCAAATTTAAGGGACGGTCAACGTCCACGTCAGTTCGCTCCAGCGGTTAAAATGGGAAGAGACGACAACTGAAGGCTAAGCGATGCTGCCACGGTGGAGCGTTGGAGATGCTCTTACAAGGTGGCGTCTAGCCTGCACCTGTCCATGATGGACCAATTGGACTTTTAATTATTGATACTAGCGGCAATACGGGCACTACCGTGCTCGTCTTTTCGCATTTTTATTACGCTACGATGAATATCTGTAAAAAATGTATAGAAGTTCAAGTAAGAAGAAAAAATAGTTTTTTTTCAGTTATTTTTTTTGTAAACTACTCAAGGGTAAAATAGGAAGTAAATTAGTACATCAAAAAACAGTTATTGAAAGTAGTTTGTATAGATAACAATAAAAAATTCGATTGTTCACGATGTAAGGTGGGAAACCTACCAGTCAAGTGTTATGTGGCAATAATGGTATTTGCTTAGAAGGGCCTTTGTAAGGATACTAAATTTACAATTGTCCACAACACACGGCAGTCAATAAACTGTGAACGTATGAAATTAACGGCTGCAAAACGACAATGTTCAGATTGCTTGTTTTGATGCAACATTTTGGGCTCCAAAATTAATTTTTTTTACAGTAAAACCCATGACCTTCTAGTTTTTACCAGAAACTGTTACTGGTTGGTATATTCCAGTTTTAACTCACAATTCCCAGTTGGTATACTTATTACGAAACACAGATTAAGATTTTTCATAATAAATTAACAATAAAAGTGACATCTAATAAGGACTAAATGATTAAACTCGAAATATCCAAACTTGGTAACATTGCAGGTGACCTTACACATAGCATAATAATTGCACGTTTGAAAAAAACTTAACTACTAAAGAACCAAAAAACTAAAAAACGATGTGTTGTGCCATATACTTTCCATCCACCGCCATAGATTCCGTTACGTACGTCCATGATTGTTATTCTCCACAACAGTGACGACAACACTTATATGAACAGGCTGAAACTCAAAAGGTGAGATTAGAAGTAGCAAAAGAAAGAAAATGATGGAAAAAAAATTTAAAATATTTAAGCATTTTAATTTTTAAAAAAGGATCGTAACTCATCAAAGCGTTGCGTCCTGTTGACATTGAGGCCGAGATAGTTGTTGTTATTTTACTGGGCCGCCGTTTACAAACTTGGAGATACAGAAATGGGTTTAACTGACAGAACAAAATGGAACGTTAAAGTGTGTGTCCTTCAATGAATTTTAACAAACTTTTGGGGTCACTTTATAATTATTGGTTAGACAGGTTGAACACACAATTCCCAGTTTTTTTGATTGGTCCATCATGGACAAATTCGTTGACGGGTCCAGGCTAAAAGCCACCCTCCTTACAAATGATGAGAGGCTTAGGCATGGAATGACTCGGCATAATCTTTGCCCTAGATTGTGAGCTGGTCACAAATCCAGGTTTTTGTGCCATCAGAGGAGTGGTGTTAGTTTTTCAGTCGAGGTTTACATGCATAGCTCGAATCGAATGTCTCTCCTATGCGTCTTGGGCACTTCAAACATCACTCGCCTGTGGGTGACTTTTATGGTTATTATTAGCCGAATACCTGTGCATTCAGGTCGCGTCGGTGTCTACGCATGTACAAAGCGGCTGTACAGTTCTCCTGTTGATGCAGGGCAATTATTTTTCAAGTCACTGTACAACTTAAGTACAATTTCATTAATTTGGTACAATCATGGTTGTGATCATTGGAGTTGGGGTGTCCAAAAGCGTGATTGCCAACCACCAACCACAAGTGCAGTGCAAAGTGAGTGGGTAAGCATATAGAACCAAAAAAGAACGTAGCAATGAGCATAATATTTGGAAAAAGAGTACATTTTATCTAAGTAAAACCAAATCTAAGTCATAGAAGCATATCTTGCACTCAATTTCTATTTGTATGTGTGTGCAATGTAATTAAGTATTTACTTATAATTAACTATTACCGTTTAGAAAAAATCAAATTTCATTATCATATATAGATACTCAAAACAATTATCTAATTTCCCAGACTTGAAGACAGTTTGCTAAAAGCCACTGTCCAAGTAAAACCAAATCAATGTCATATGATCATATCTTGCACTCAATTTCTATTTGCATGCGTGCAATGTAATTAAGTATTTACTTATAATTAACTATTAATGTTTTAAAAAATCAAATTTTCTTACATAAGCGATACTTGCTATTTAAACATGAGAATGCATTACTCAAATGAAATAATGAATAGTCATCCAGTTCATATCAAACCATTTAAACACAAAAAAAAACTCATAACACTTCCAAACAAAAGCATCAACAAACTTTCCTTTTTGACACTACAGTGAGGCTTGTAATTTTCACTTCTCATGGCCTCTGCCATGGCAAAAGGCATTTTACCTTATGAAAAGGAATGATTCAAAAAAGAATGATCATATCAAAAGCATTAAAATCACAACTAAACAACTCAATTTTAGATTCTATGAGCCTTCTAATGACAACAATGAAAAGTAGCATTTTCACAATACAAAGGGTGATCAAGGGAAAAAATTACAGAGTCAAATTTCACCTATACTATAACGATGATTAAATGCATTACACAAAATTAAGACATGTCTATGTAAGTCTAAACGCTAAGAAGCATCCACCGAGAAACATTCCCTCTGAAGTTCTTCGAGAAAGTATCAAGGGTGCGGCTTCAAATAATTTCCTTGCTAATCAAATTTTGTGTAGACTGCAAAATAGTAGATGATTAAAAGAACGTGGAAAACATTATTGAATACAACGCTGAATAGCAAGAGAATGACCTTAAGAAGATATGGCATACAATGCATTTTTGACTCTTAAAGATGAAATGAAAATTTAAATTCAAACTTATAAAGTACTTATCTAGAGCAATAAGCTACTAATTCATTATTGATAAGCACATTAGTGTACAAGAAACTCAGAGAGATTGTGTCCAATGCTCCAGTGACAGAAACCATCATTGGGGGGGGGGGGTGTTACATATATCCTTCAATTCTGATCTTGTTCACCCAATACATAGTGATACTGGTTAGTTTGGTTTGTTTCTACTGTTGAGATAACATAATTGTTCTTGAGGATATAAGGGAAGAATATCTAAACGCTGTTGGCAAAAAAAGCAAGTTCTCGTTGAAGTTTGGTTAATCACAATATCTTTCTTTGTGTGAGAGGATCAAAGCCAATTGATTTGCAAATGAAATATCAACCAAGGGTATGAAAAAAAAACGAATCATGACAGAGAGAAGGGAAGAAATTTTTAAGAGAGAAATGGTGATAAAGAAGGCTCTAGACAGTGCATACTCCTCAAAGTGTGAAACCATTGTTTCCACTTTTAAGCGCTTTGTTCAACATATGTAAATGTGCAGGTGCTAAATATAGGAAATATTGAACTTGTAAAAGCTCCTTTTGAGAAATAAGATAAAAGATCCTTTTGAGAAATAAGACCTAAAGAATTATAGCTACTAAATATAGAAGAGCATTATTTCGTATAATTTACTGCTAAGAATATAAATGACTATATCTTTTACTAAAATAAGGCTTCAAATGGCTAGTGATATTGAATGCAATCAAGACATGAAATTCTGAATTGGGGTAGTATTAATTGTATTCAAAATATGTTCCTAAAATTGTCCACCTCCCAACAAATAAACACAAATACACAAAAGACATTTTCAATTCAACTTACTAATTTACATATGAAATAACCAAAGTATCACTATACCTTCTGCTGGTAAACTCAAAGGAAAAAGTAACTCCACTATGATTTTGCATACAATCTCCAGGTGACCTATGCTTTCTCCATTCGATTGCAACCCCAAAACATCTTGCTTTTTTGGTTATACAACATGGTCTTCACCAAAAGCCAAGCCAATGCAGTTATTTTTCCTTTTTTTTTTTTTCCTCTCCTGTTAGACACAGTCCAACACAAATAACATCATCACCCAAGGAACAAATATCACAGCATATGCAGTAAAAAGAAGTGAGAAATTAACCAAAATATCACCATACAATAGAGGACATCAATATGTGTATTTCCCAGGTCCTGTTATTAACATCAACATTAAACTCTTTAGAATTCCTTTGGCAACTCCAACAGTCTAAAGAGGAGACTGGGGGAGAGGGAGAGGGAGAAAAGGGGGAGAGGGATGCAGAGGAAGGGAAGAAGGGAGGCTCCAGATATGGACAAAAGAGAAAGAGAAGAGGGAAAGGTGGAGAGGAAGACATAGATCTGAGAGAGAGGATGTTGGTTCTGGTTAGGAGAATGGGAGAGAAGGAAGGGCTGAGAGAAAAGAGTGATTCAGAGGTAGTCAATTTGGTCCGAATAGGTTCACCTGTGAACCATTTATTCAAACCTATTCTTGAGGAGACCTTGCTGGCAATACGGATTGGAGGACTGAAGTGCATACATTTTTCTTGAATAAATAAATGTAGTAAGTTCAAATTTTGTAAAAAAGAAAAAAACAGGTTTATGGAACCGAAAATGCTATCAATATTTGAAAAAAAAGCTATACTCATCGAAAAAACTGCATTTGTAAAAAATTCATTCCAATCCACGTAAATCTTTTAAAAAACTATTCCTTCTTGGTTGCCTGTAACTGTTCTTGAGGAAAAAGTTTTACAAAATTAATATTGTTAGGTATTTTATATAGACTTATAAGTCGAATACATATCACAATGATGCTAATTTGTTATATACTTCCTAATTTTACCATATGTGCCAAAGATTATTTTACTTTTGAGTCGTATTGGGAGACATTACATGTCGGTATAATTATTTTCTATTTTTTTATAAACGATTATTTTGTTATTGAGTACTGACCGAAAAACACTACTTAAGTACGTATGAATTTTTTAAATTATTTATAAATAATTATTTTACTTTTGAATCGTATCACGAGGCATTACATATCGGTATAGTTACTTTCTATTTTTTTTAGAAATAATTATTTTGTTTTTGAGTGCTGACAGGAAAACACTACTTAAGTACGTATGGATTTTATATTCTGTTTTTATGAACGTTATTATTTTTTATAAATAATTATTTTGCTTTTAAGTCCCAAGAGAGAAAATAATGTGTTGTAGTTATAATTTCGTTATCTTTGAGCACATATCAATTTTTATAAATATTTTTATTTTTTCGGTAAAATTTTATCGTCTTTAGTACATATCAATTTTATAAATGTCTGAGTTATTTATAAATAATTATCTAACTTTTTAGTCCCAACAAAGTTTTATTTTATATTTTATTATTTATATATTTGATTATAAATATCTTTATTATACCTTATTTATAAATGATTATTTTATTTTTGATTCTTCACGGGAGGAAATATTAGATACTATCATATATTATTTTGCTTTTGATTCTAGACTGAAAAATATTGTATGTCGTCAGTATAATTAATTTTTATATTCTGTTTTTATGCACGGTATTTTTTTTATAAATGATTATTTTACTTTTGAGTCCCGACAGGAGAAAATAATGCTATAATTTCGTTATATTTGAGCACATAACAATTTTTATAAATGTTTTTATTATTTTAAATGATTATTTTACTTTTAAGTCTCAACAGGGAAATCATTGCATGTTGTCGGCATAATTTTATTATTGACACAAATCAAGTTTATAAATTTTGGAGTTATTTATAAATGATTATCTAACTTTTGAGTCCCAACAGAGTTTTGTTTTATATTTTATTATTTATATATTTGATTATAAATATCTTTATTATACCTTATTTATAGATGATTATTTTACTTTTGATTCTTAACGGGAGGAAACATTAGATACTATCATCTATTATTTTGCTTTTGAGTCCCGATGGGAGAAAATAACACTATAATTTCGTTATCTTTGAGCACATAACACTTTTTTATAAATGTTTTTATTATTTTAAATGATTATTTTTCTTTTAAGTCTCGACGGGGAAAACATTGCATGTTGTCGGCATAATTTTATCGTCTTTGACACAAATCAATTTTATAAATGTTTAAGTTATTTATAAATAATTATCTAACTTTTGAGTCTCAACAAAGTTTGTTTTATATTTTATTATTTATATATTTAATTATAAATATCTTTATTACAACTTATTTATAGATGATTATTTTACTTTTGATTCTTAACAGGAAGAAACATTGGATACTATCATCTATTATTTTGCTTTTGATTCTATACTGAAAAATATTATATGTTGTCAATATAATTAATTTTTATATTCTGTTTTTATGAACGGTACTATTTTTATAAATGATTATTTTGCTTGTGAGTCTCGACGGGAGAAAATAACGCTATAATTTCGTTATCTTTAAACAAAAAACAATTTTTATAAATGTTTTTATTATTTTTAACTGATTATTTTACTTTTAAGTCTCGACGGGGGAAACATTGCACATTGTCGACATAATTTTTTCCGTCTTTGACACAGATCAATTTTATAAATGTTTAAGTTATTTATAAATGATTATCTAACTTTTGAGTCCCAACAGAGTTTTGTTTTATATTTTATTATTTATATATTTGATTATAAATATCTTTATAATACCTTATTTATAGATGATTATTTTTCTTTTGATTCTTAACGGGAGAAAACATTAGATACTATCATCTATTATTTTGCTTTTAAATCTCCACTTTAAAACATGCGTAGGAACGAACGTGACCCGTGCGAATGCGCTGATATTTTACTAATATTTGAGAAAAGCTATACTCATCGAAAAAGCTGCATTTGTAAAAAATTCATTCCAATCAACATAAATCTTTTAAAAAACTATTCCTTCTTGGTTGTCTGTAACTGTAACTGATCTTGGGGGAAAAATTTTACAAAATTAATACTGTTTGGTATTTCATATAGACTTATAAGTCGAATACATATCACAATGATGCTAATTTGTTATATACTTCCTAAAACATTGCTAAGAGTCCCACATTGAGGAATCTCACATGATAAGCAAAACTTATAAGTCTAAAGAGGTTCTCCGACCGAATATCTTTTGGGATCAGCTTCCTATTTGGGCATATGCTCATAACATTGACTTTCTAGAGAGGGCTACCCACAAAGGGTTCTAATCGATGGAGAGTTCTGATCAACAAGGAAGTTGAGTGAATTGTCGTGGAGTGCAACCAATGAGGACGTCAGCTCTCAAGCGAAGGTTTAGTCCCACACTCGAGAGTCTCACATAATAAGCAGACTCATAAAACTAAAGGGTACTCTCACCCAGTGGACTACCCTTTTGGGATGGACTTTCTCTTTGGGTTTATGCTCATAACAAACATCTCCATAAATATTTACATGTGAGATGTGATTGAATAACTGTATAAAATTATTTTACATTGTCAGTACAAAGTCTTTAAACTCGTCGTGAATACCACCTTTTACCTAATTGATTAAAAACTGCTCTGATATTAAATTATTTGCCAACACTATTGTTTTGGTTGGGACAATCACCATAGGTATCTAACCCTACAACACACTTTTCTTGTTTTAGATTTTCAGAGAATTGAAAATGATTTGTATTTGGTATGATATTTTATAAGCAGGTTTAAAAGAAATAATTTTATTTAGATGATAAAGTAGAATTAATTTTGATGTGTAAATATAATGTATTTTATTAATCCCACACCCATAATTTATTTTGCTAAACACAAAAGCTATGAATTCTTGTTTTCGTTAAAATCAATTGTACCCACAACAAAATCAAGTTTATAATTTTTATCCACCGTGTTTTTCTACTCAAAGGTATCTACAATAAATTTCAATTTTTGTTGCCTTGTTTTTGCTTCTATAATTGATTTTGGGTTGTCCATAATCTAAAATAAACGGACACGAAATCATTCATGGCCTTTGTTATTAGCACCTCCCCCATTTAATTTTTTCACCTCTACTTCCCCATGAAAAGACAAAAATACCCCTATCTCCCTAAACCCTAAAATCACCTTCTCCTTCCCCCTCCCCTCTTTCTATCACATCAGGTCTTTCTCCCACCATCATCCCACCTCCCATATTCCTCCCTCCGATCTTTCCCTCTACCACTGCCATCTCCTTCCACCACTTCCATCATGCCTCACTCCGTCCCTTCTCCACCGTCAACCCTTTGCCGGTACCTTCCCAACTCAAGCAATTTTTTCCTGCAAACCAGACATTGGCGTCAACTTATTGGCACAAACAGGCGTCAACTTTAACATTATTGTTTTTTATTTAACAAGAGTGTCATCGTGGTGCTCACTTGCGTCAACAATTTGACGTGTATGTTGTCAATTTGATTTAGAAAATTAATGAACGCGTCAACAAGTTGACGTGGTATGACGGTAACAAGATGCCGCTATACCGCGTCAACTTGTATTAATTTTTTAGAATACCTAGAGACTGTATGTTAATGCTGCTGCATCTTTCAGCATGTTAATGTTGTTGCATCTTTTTGCTTTTTGAATTTGTTTCATTGTTTGCATCTGACGACAACTTCATTTTATACAGTTATGGCACTCACTCGGTCAACACAGTTCTCGATGGATACGACCATGACCATTGTGTATTACGCTGGAAAAATTACAACAGATGCTGATGGAGTGAAGTTCGAATGTTACGATCCAAAAATATGTAGGATCAAGGAAGACGTAACAATCGAAGAATTAAGGCAAAAGATTCATGAAAAGATTAGACCTGGATCACGAAGGGTTATCGAGATCTATTATCAGCGCCCTGTGACAGTTGCATCCGGTCGTGTGCAATATTGGCTGATGAAACTTCTAAATGGCAACATAGCAAGGATGTTTGCAGCATTCAGTGGCCATGTGTCCTATGGCCCTATTGAGCTATATGCACAGTTGGCTAGATCAACTGACGAGATATTTTCCCTCTTGTGTCAACCTAGATCTAGAACCGTTGACGAGATCATTGCCTGCTGCCATGAACCTGACTCATCGAGTTGATCTGATGGCTCGGCCACAGCGTGCTTGTTTTGAAGCCCCCATGTCATGTTGTGTAATCTGTCATAATCTATTGTGTTGTTGAACAATGTTTATAGTTGTTTTGTAGAACCCGATGTATGTTTGAAGTCCCCCATGTCATGTTATGTTTGTTTGTTGTTGAACCTGTTGTGTTGCTAAATAATTTTATTATATCACCAGTTTGTTTGTTGATCTAATTACGTTTAGTCGTAAAAAACAAAAATAGCACAACAACACAATGTTGATTTTAATCAATAAAACAAAATATGCATATCAAAATGTATTGTTTACATAATCAAAACAACTCTATATACATCAATTCTCTGCAAGGTCTACCCACTCCTGTGTTCTTGTCCCTACAAATAACGATCTCCAGGTTGCATGCGACTAAAATATGGAGTATCTCATCCACTGGCTTCAACGCTTCGACACGATTGCCATATTCTATCTGATGGAGGTATTGGAGATCCATCCTTTAAGTAAATCTGTAAACATAACGAGTATTAAATAAATCGATGGTATACAAGTGATTTAAATAAAGTCCAGAAACCCGACACATAATTAAAACTATATGCATACCGGTACAAAGTGCTTTAGTTGTTCGATATACCCAATGCCAATGACACGATGACTAATCCTATCAGGCGGTGGTGCACGTTGGAGAGGGAAAATTGTGTAAGACCCCTGTAAGGATATGCATGCGAGGACCACATTATACCTGATAGCAATCACATAACCTGCATCTGGAATTATCATCCAGTTTTCATATCTGACCTCTCCACGTGGAACAAATAGTGATCTCTTTAGTTTAGCCACCTTATCAATGCCACCAAGTGGTCCTACGTATAAATCATGGTTGTGTGTGAGCTCTGTAATCAAATCTTGGCGTATTATAGGCCAAGATTCCTCACCCATACCAAGTAACACAGCAATGCTCCGATAACCACAATTCCCATCAGAATCCACCTTGACGATGTTGTCGACATATTCATGAATTTGAGATGGGAATTGTTCTATGAATGGTATTTTGGAAGCATGGGGATATGACCTCCTGGGTGGAGGATGAGATGCCTTCTTATTTGGAGGGGCAGTTGCCTCTTCCGGTGGAGGGGGAGCTGGGGTCTCATGTGGAGGGGGGTCTGGAGTCTCAAATAGAGGGCATTGTGATAGTCTGGATGATGTGGGTGTTGACCTTCTGCAGGACTGTGGAGCTGATGTACTGTCATGTTGTACTGCATACAAGTCATCAATGTGTTCCCAGTACAATGGCTCACACCTCGTTGAAATATCTAGTTTGAACCCTTTGCCCTTTTTTGATTCTCCCTTTGTGTTCACCTTTTCAGGTGGTGGACATATAGAAGTTGTGTCTGGGAATGCCAACTCACGCAATTTTGCCTTCAACACTAATTTTTTGGCAACATCGAGCTCTTTAAACCTACATGCCAATGCTTCCAGCTCAATCTACACACTTAGTTCTGAATTAGAGTTGTGACCGGTATCGCATTCATTGTTGAAGCTTAACCTCCTCCAGTGAACATGAATTACATCCAACGGGATTGGAATGTAATTTGAGGTGTACCTAGCAAGCTCACATACACATGGTAAACCGTGAGTGTATCTAAGGATGCAACCACATGCAACAGAATCAACACCAATAGTGTTAACACGTAGAAGCTCCTCGGATATAAAGTCTAAGGCACTCCTCGACACAAATCTATTTAACAGCTTCTACACTGGGAGATTATAAGAGTGTTGCTATCGACTGATGCTATGCTCTCAATGTGTTGCAACTTAATCATGTTGTTCATAGCATCCCAGCAGTTACACAAGTCTCCTCTGCTATCTTGTAACAACCTCTTCAACCTCTAGTGTGCAGATTCAACCCTGAAAAATTGGAACTAACATACCATAAGCAACAAACCAAAAATAGTATCAAATTACTAATATTTTTGAATGAAAGATTTCACACCTACTAGTTGTTGTGTTTCTGAGGTGCACAGAAACAAATTTTTCCTTATGAGGAATCAATCATGTGTTTTTAACATAGTCAATGAAATTAGCAAATGGTGCTGATACATCCTCAAAATGTGCCAATCACTTCTCATACTCATCAGGGGTAGAAGAACTCGCAACAAAGTCAAATGCAGTCATAACCTCCTGGAGTTTGTCTTTCGGGTACACATGAGTATTGCATCTAGCCCTCACATTCTTGAGAATGTGGAATTGGCACAACAAGTTATATGACATGGGAAAAACATTAGCCACTGCATTCATTAAAACAAGGTCCCTGTCAGTCACTATCACCTGTGGCAATGCATCCTCTCTCATAAACAAACCCCTGAGCTTCTCTAACACCCATATGAAGTTATCAAGTTTTTTAGACTCCACATAAGCAAATGCGACAAAGAATGTCATCTCAGTTGAGGTAACACCAACGATCTCAACTAATGGCATCCTATACCTATTTGTCTTGTATGTGGAATCAATCAGCAGAACAATGTTGAAGGAATTTGCAAGCTTGATGGCTGCTGGATGTGTCCATAATATGTCTCTGATGACATCGGAATCATCGGCCCTTCTGTGCCAGTGCACATATAATGATCACGATGCATCAAGTTCATCAGATATTGCAGTTCCGTCCTCCCCTGCCTTAGACTAGAACGAATCTTCTGACGTGCATTGTAAATCTGTCTGATTGTAGTGTGGCTCTCTGGGTTATTCTGTTGAAGTGAAAGTAAGGCACTGCGCGGCTTGACCATGCTCTTTGTCATATCACTAAGCTTAGATATCTCATCCGGACTTAGCCTACCAACATATAGATGTCCTTCAAAGTTTTTAGGTAACGCATGGTTGTGAGTTCCACACATAACCTTCAATACCCATCCACCAGAACCTTTCACTAAACTTCCTTTCAGTCTAAACGGGCACCCACATTTTCTAGTACCGGATGCCCTCACATTTTCAGGTTTGTATGGTTTATACTTACCATCTCTTTCACAACCAAACATAACAAATGTCTTCTTGATTGATTGCCCATTGTTTGATCTTGATATGACAACCACACACACAAAATATTTTCCAATATTTCGTACCCATGACAACAGCTCATCTCGGGTAGGAAATACCTGACAAAGCACAAAAAATTGGGCTTGTCACAAATGAGAAGTCATAGATTAAAAAAGAAAAATAACAAAAGATGTAAGTACCATTGTAGTTGTAAATACACTAGTACAATCCACGGCCAAGGCCTCCGTATTCGTCATTTAGTTGTCCTGGTTATCTTCCATGGTAATCAAACAGTGGAGCAAAATAAAAGTTTGAAAAAACGTAATCTGTGACAAGCGTGTCATCTAATTGACGCCAATATACGTCACCTTGTTGACGAAGTCCCACGTCAACAAGGTGACGCTCGTGTATTGTGTTTCATCATGTATTATGTGCGTCACTAAGTTGACGTTTACTTGCATCAACAAGGTAACGCATGTGTTAGTGCTGCCACTACAAATTAGTAACACACACGTCACCTTGTTGACGCGTGTAAACTCAACTTAGTGACGCGCACAATGCATGATGAAACACAATACACAGGCGTCACCTTGTTGACGTACGAAATAAAAACACAGAAAAAAATGGCGGATTACGACGTACCAGTTCAACAAATGGTGGTGGAGGGCGGCTTCAGAGAGGAAGGAGAGACCTTCAGAGAGGGGGAGAGACCTTGAGAAGGAGATATTTGAAGAAAATAGGGAGCTTCAGTGAGTGAGAGAGAGCGATTGAAAGAGAGAAATGGGAGGTGTTATCGATGAGAGAGAGAGAGAAGGGAGGAGAGAGAGAGAAGAGAGAAGGGAGGTGATATCATGGAGGTGATGAAAATGAGGTAGGGGTAAAGTTGGAAATTAAGTGGGGAGGGGAGGTGGGGAAATTAAAGGGGGAGGTGCCAATAACAAAGCCCTCATTAATCTGTTGTTTTCTTCCCCTCATTTTTATTGGCCTAGCTTGCCATCTTAATTCTTTTTTTTTTGTCAGTGCCATCCTAATTCCAAACGTGGGTTTACTACCTATCCTTTTGTTATTTTTGGGCCTTGTCAAATTTTTAAACCCACATTAATGAAATTCAATAACTGTATGGGCCTGAATTTTGATCTCTTTAGGTATTCTTTCAGAAAGGCATCATTTTTTTCCTACGATCACATAACAAGAACAAACAAACTTCTGTTCAGCATGATGTATTCAGTATTGCAATTTTGCATATTTACTTTCTCGAAACTCCAAATTGACACAGTATATACACGTAAAATAGTTCAGAATTTTAGATTGATATATTTCTTATTTTATTCATGAGTATAGAAAAATCCATGAAAGATTTGCATACACATTCATGATGACTTATGGTTTTATCCCAATGATGTTTTCTTTGGATTTTACTGCTCACTAAGTTATTCTCCTACCATTAAGGTCCAAACATCCATCAAGAAACACAATGGATTTCTGAACATAGGTAAGGTCTTGTGCTGCTAAGAAGAATAGAAGAAAACATTAATCAGCACACAGTTGCATGCCTAGAAAAGACAATTTATTTTATTTTCACGTTTTTTTAAAAAAATTATAATACGGATATTTTAACACCTTAACACCTCGCTTAATCTTCAACATTTGTTTTTCATTTTAGTATCGAGTTGTCTTTGTGAGATGGAAGGCCTACTCATTATTATCGGTGAGCAATCATAAATTTCTAAAATAAGGTCAAACAGTAGGCACATCTTTGTCAAGAGTTTGAGGTGTTATGTCACCCTAATGTGAGTGCATGTGCTTTTGTACCCTAGTGACAACAAAAGCCACAGTTGAATCAATTTTGTTTCACTCAGATTGCACTTGCATAACATGGTGGTTCGGGCGTCTTTGTCCCTCCAAGTTAATCCCCAAGTTGTACATGTGTATCGACATCACAACCTTACAACCACAACAGTACAACACCTTACCAATTAGAACTTAGAGGTATGGTAAGGATGTTATCATTATATAAAAAGTATGCTTAAGATGAGTTTAAACGGATTTTACTCATCTCTCATTCTTAAAATCAAAATTCGTGATCTTAAACATAAAGAAATTTGGATTTTACTCCTTTAAAATGAATAAATTCTAAATTGAGTAATCTTAATTAATAACAAGAAAATCGAAGATTAGTTTGTTATGCATGTATATGGAATATTAACTATTAATTTTTTTATAAACAGTGAAGATTACATACTTACACTGTAAAGTGAATTGCTCATTTTAAATGAGATGAATCCGAGAAATTTAATGATTTATGAGTTTCATTAAGATGATATTTAAACACGACAAAAACCAGATTACTTGAAAAATAAGATTAAAAAAAATGAAATGATCATACAATAACGGTCAAAAGAAAATAGAATATAACTAAAAAAACGAAAATAGCATATAATAAATATAATATTTTTGTTCTTTTTTATATAAAACATTACTAAGAAAAGAACAACGATATAATATTAATAATCTACTATATTATATAAAATAAAGTTTTGCCACGTAGACTCATATCATGTGATAGTTCCACATTCATTTTTTCCTGCCAAAATGCAAAATATTTTATTTATGATATTTCATTAATTAAAACATAAAAGCATATCAATCAATTAATGTTCATATCTATATCTAGACTATTACCATTCAATCAAATTTGAATCAAAGCAAATTCAAATTTAATATATAATAAATTAAATCATATCAATCAATTAATTCTCATATATGGACCATTGTCATTCAATCAAATATTGTCTAAGTCAATTGACAAAATAATAATCATTAAATTTTTTTGCCTAAATCAATTTTAATTTTTATTTATTTTTACTTTTTTATTGTAATTATAGCAACCATTATTACCTCATGTCAAACAATAATTTCACATCATTAATATATTCTCTTAAATGTCTTATCTATTTTTATTTATTAGTTACATCAATTATCAGTAACTATTCATCATTATATGTTTTTTGACAAACATTATTCATCATTATTTTACCATACAAATTTGGTTATTTTTAATTTATAACTTTTCACGAATGATTAATTTTAGATAAAATTACACTCTCCTCCCTTGAAAGATGCTTAAATTACACACCCCTCCACTCTTATGTCAAAATATACATTCCCCTCCTCTTTTATGAAATACTACCTCCGGTCATAATTATAAGAGATTTTTTGAAAAAAAATTTGGTCTTAATTATAAGAAAAATGAACTTACTTTTAGATGTATTAATTGCTAAAATACTTTTTATATCCTTATTTTAATGGAAGTGTAATATTAAATATGTCTCATTAGTCTTTGTGTTTTTTGTAATTTCTTCTTATAATTAGGATCAGATGTAGTACTTATCAGAGAAAATTGCATTCTCCTCCCCTGAACAATGCTTGAGTTACATTTCGTTCTCCTCTTATATTAAAATCTACACTCATCTCTCTTAAAAAGTAAATATGTATTACACTTTAATCTATTTTAATATAGTCAAACTTTTTTTTTGCATGTTCGTTTCTCTATCTTTGATTCACAATATCATTAACATATTTTTAAACCCTATTATCAACTATGGAGCAATAAAAGATAAAAATATTGGGCAAATTACTAATGCCGATGAAACTATTTAAAATTGAATTTTATCTTCTAAAGTCATCACATAAACAATAAAGTTGTCAAAATTAATTATCATTGACATTGAAAGTTATAAAAAAACGAAAAATTTCCTAAAAGATGTTTTAAAGTTATTTGCTACGACCAAAATATTCGTTTATGTTAAAATAGATTAAAGTGTAATACATATTTACTTCTTAAGGGAGAGGAGTGTAATTCAAGCTTCTTTTAAGGGAGGAGAGTAAAATTTACTTTACATATTTACTTCTCAATGAAGGGGAGTATATATTATACGAGAAAAACTAGAATTTATTCTAGGATTAATGTGTTTTTCAACATATAACTGATTATCTCTTCTTCATGTTACTTATTTTGAATTTATCTTACTGTAATTTAGATAAATTATTTAATTATGAGCTTTATATTTTTTTGTTGAAACTCATGTTGAGAAACCATCTCTAAATATAAAGAAAATATAATCGATATTTTATGCTTTATTTATTATATTTTAAAGTTAGATTATATGTATAAATACATATATTCTCTACTTCATAATGAATAATCTATATTATTTTCTAAATTAATTTAAGTCTGCTAATAATTTTTTTTAAAGCTTCAAATTTATTTATGCACAGTGGATACTTTTGCAACCCATACAGATAACACATACGAGCATGGGTAAATACACTAGTTTTATGTGTAAAATATACTTTTAGAAGTAGATGGAAAAAGATGAATTAATTATTTTAACTAAAAGAATAAAATGAGGCTATGGCTATAAGTAATAGAAAATTACAAATTATAAATAATACACACACATTTATAAATAAAATAGATAAAATACATACATACATGGGTCAGACTGGACAATGTGAATGTTAATAAGAATGCAACCTTAACTGGGTATCAGGTCAGCAAATGAGACATGCTGCTTTGACCATATTATTTCTAGTGGGACATGGTCAGACCCATTTTAATAGTTCGGGTGAGGTTATACTCACTCTTCTTATATTATCTTTTATCAGGAATTTTATTGATGGTCGCCTAGATATCCCACCGTTCCTAAAATTGAAGAATACCCATTATCATTTGCTTGAAACTAAATAAGAAAAAACTAGTACATACGGTGGGTTCTACTGAGAACAAGTATGATAGGTAATACTATAGTGCACAAAATTTTTCAGCCATTGGATGATAAAGTCTAACAAAATCTATCCTAAATCCACCACACGTGGATTTCTCCTCTACACTGGATCACTTTCCCATAATACATGATATGTTCTTTCTCTCTCATCACACAAAGATCTTAGGTCTCTGCTTTGGCTTAAGGTCTAGAAAATAAAAATTAATCAATCCAACACCGATAAACAACAATGGTCAATAGTGGGTCGTAGAGATGTCACTACAGTATTTTTGACTTTAGCCCACGCTGAACTTGCCCACAGCTAAAAAATTGCGGCCTGTTGGCGCCAACATTCCCTCCAAAAATTTCCTAAATTATTTTGGGACATAATAGATTTTCCGTCTCCAATATGTGACAGAATCCCAAACTCCGTCCCAATGTTAGTGCCAACATTCCCTCCAAAAAAATTTCTAAATTATTTTGCGACGGAATACATTTTGCGTCTCTAATATGGGACAGAATCCCAAACTTCGTCCCGAAATCGAGACAGAGTTTGTCTTCCGTCCCAAACTTATAAATAAATGTGGTGGAAAAATATTGCGACGAAGATTTGTTGTAAATTCCGTCACAAACAATTTATTTTGGGACAGAAAATATTTCCGTCCCAAATTTCCTTCACAATTTGAATTTTTTCTTTTAGTGAAAGTATAATGACATAAAGGAAAAAGAAACAGTGTCCCAATTAAATTAATTAATTGGGGTCCTCAAATACTGACGTAGTGCACTTAGACAACTAATAAGTTAACCTGAACATAAGAAGGGGGTTGAATTGTGTTGAAAACTTTTCGCAAACTTTACGATAAAAACAATTTGTTTTGAAAACTGTTTGTTATCGGATGCTGAAGTATGACCGGACGCTGGAAATAAGTTTATGAAAACTTGTTTTTCTTTGCAAGACAGAAGTAAATGTAAAGCAGTAAAGCAAGAGACACAGAGATTTATACTAGTTCACCACCAAACTGGTAGCTACATCTAGTCCCTTCGTTCCTAAAGGATTTTCACTATAATCAACAGATTTCAAATTCCTTAAGAGTATTCTACTATCACAAACTTGACAATACTCTTAACTTCTAAAAACGACCCAATACGTTCGAGCCTTTAAGGAAGCAAACTTGTAACTAGGCAATACAACATTCACAAAGATGTTTGGAATACAATCAAATAACTCTCACAGAGAGGAGGAAAAGATTAAGCTCAAAACAATAACTTTCAAAAAGAAAGAATATAAGATGCTGAAGTTCAATTCTTGGTTTCCAGAAACTTAGCACGAAACTTGATTGCTCACTTGAGTAATAGCTCTTTCAGAATGTAGTTTCTAGCCACTTTCTTCAATGAAGACCTTGAGTTATTTATAGGAGTCTTGAGGATAATATCGTTGCAAATATTTCAACTCCAAATCATTGGGTGAGGAAATTTGAAATTACGTCATTTTCTTCCTGCTCAGGGAATATCAGAATAGTACATATTTCCATTATAGTACTATCTGCTTTTCACACAATTGCCTTGTACGAATTTGTCTTATTCTAAAAGTGTCACCTTTGCTACCTCGTACATAAAAATGAGTGCATAAAATAAAATTCGAATTTTGTTCCAGGAAAGCTGAGGGCAGAGAGAATAAACGTGATCATCACGTGATTCATTAAAAGACCAGATGCTCGCTCAGAAATTAAAACGGACGCTCCTAGTAATTGAGTAACCACGTGTCATAAGATTACACTATCGGACACTCGCTACAAATAAGACGCTAGAGTGAACCGGATGCAGACATATATGGAATGTATTCAACTTCTTGTGAAATTCTTCTTCTTGCTTGAGTGTGTCATAAAACATGAATGATTTTAATACCTACACATTTCAAGACTTATTAGAAGTTAAATTGTTCTCTTGTAAATACTTTGTTATCATCAAAATCAATGAGGGTCTAAACATCTCAATCGTTTAGGTTCCAACAATCTCCCCTTTTTTTGATGATGACAAATATCCAGGGTTGATGAACAATTTAGTTTCAAAATAATTTCAAGGGTCTCCCCCTGAGTTTAACATACTCAGATATAATCAAATATTTCTATGTAACAGAGTATTTGTATGATAGCACAATATATACATGTATCAGAGCATATATTTAAATAACCATTGAGGACCAGATGCTGATGAATGACTATTAGAGCAACTCAAAACATCAATGACTATTAGAGCAACTCAAAAATATGTTATGCATGATGAATGATGCATGTTATGTGATACTTAAGTGCATTCACCAAACCTTACTTTTACTTCCCCTTTTGTCATCAGATAAAAAGAGTATAAAACACATCATAGTGAAAACTTAATAAATAATAAGAGAAAAATTTGAAGGTAAAGGTTAGATCATTCAAAGGATAATTGTATTAAGTGCAAAAAGGATAGTTGTACCAATTTGAAAAATAATACAAAACATTTGAAATAAAGTAAAAGGGTTTATGGTGGAGGAGGGAGGAGTTGATTGAGCCGCTCCATGAGGAGGTTCATAGTACTCTCCAAACTAGTCACTTTCTGAGTTATAGCCATGAGAGCCTCATATTGAGCTCTTGACATGATGACAGGTTCATCATTTGCAGCAGGAGGAGCAGGTTCTGGAATCTATTCAGCTTGATCTGGAACTCTTTCAGCATGTTCAGTAATGGCTCTTTGCCGTCTTCTAGAAGTCAGCTTCTGACACTCCATAATAACTTGCTGTGACAATCTCAGTCTCCATTCCTTACTTTCCTTAGCCTTCTAAAAGAAATCATCATCTGGTAAACTCCGTTTGATGAACCTTCGTAGCTTCTGTTTCTCAAACTCCATGTTCTATTCCCATCTAAGCACCAATTCTTCTGGGTAAACCATATTTAGAAATACAGTTTCCCTGTACTTGAACAACTCATCAACATAGGCATCAAATCTAATAAGCTCAGCTTCAGCGAATTCTCTTCTCAGAATTTCTTCTGTTTCAGCAAGACAAGTGTTGAGAACATCATTCTCTGCCAGATAAATCCTTCTTAAATTCTCTTTGTAATCTTCATCTACAGTGATAAGCTTCAAACGAGGTAAAATAGCTTTGTCTTTCCAAGACATTCCCATTTGACCCCAATTGAATCCAATATCAAGATGTTTACTAATTTCTCCCCATTGTTGTTGCAGTTTGGTAAAACTGGGAGGCCTAACGACAGAGCACTGTATCATATCATCAATATACAAAATGGCAAGATTTTTATCAGATACTCTGCTTTACAACAACCAGAAGAATCAATGCATCTAGAATCTTTCTTGATCTTCGTTAGGTAGACTTGCATAGCAAGGTTCTCAAACAATTTTCTAACCTTTTTTCTGAGAGAAGGCCTTTAAGTTGTATTTTCTCGGGGCTTCTTTAAACTCTTTGAGAGTCATTATCTTTGGAAGTCTTGTAGGTGGTTTATTCTTTCTCTTCTCAGGAATTAACCATGGAAGCCACTTTTGCCTATCAGGCACAATTTTGACAGATACTAAGGAGGGATCTTTGTTTAGAAAAACTAACTCATGCCTCTTCATTTTCAGGCAGTGAGTCATGAAGGCCTTTTCTTCATTAGAGATCCACCTTCCACACTCTTCCAGAGTGAGAGGTTTATATTAAGGCAGATTATGAGGGATATCAACAGAGAATGGAAGAATTCCTCGGTTTGGAGGAGGTCTCAACCTTCCACCAAAGGTATCCTTCAGTATGGTATTGTAGCTAAAAGAGGCAATTTCCAGCCTTGCAACCCTTGAAGTAAATGTCTTCAAATGCCAAAGAGAAGGGTGATTATATACAGAATGATATTCTTCTTCTCTGACAGGCACCGGTCTCTTAGGCCTTAGCATAACCTTGGATGCACCAAAGTGAGTGGTATCTGATGAGGGAGTGGCAGAGGTGGTTGAGGATGAGGAGGTGAGAGCAAGAGTGGAAGTCACGTTGACCTTGTAAGTTTTGGGTTTGTTGGGAGTGATTTTGAAAAGCTAATTGAAGGGGTAAGAGTGGAGTGAGGAAATGTATAATGTGAGAGAAATGCTTGAGAAGGTAGAGGTTTGTGGTGAGGGGAATGTAAGTGTTTTGGATTTTGTGGTTTTCGTGGAGGGTTGTGGTTCGGTGGATGGAGGTTATGTGGAGTTGGTGATGAAACAGAGAGTGGTGGTGCAGTAATAACATCATCAGAACCAAAATCAGTTATGGAATCATCAACAGTAAAATCCAGTACCTTTGAAGTAGGCTTCTCAACATGCCTAACCAATTTCTTTTTCTTGCCTTGAGGGGAATCAGCAGGAAGAGGAGGTGGAAGAACTTGCTTCCTTGGGCCAGATGCTGAAATAGGCTTTTTAGCTTCTGCCTTTCTCTTCTTCTCCATTATGCTTCTGATAGGGACTCGGTCCTCATCATCTTCTGCCTCATCTCTCCTTTCTGGAGCAGAAGGCACATTTTTTTTCTTGCTTCTTGTCTCCCTGGCTGGAGACTGACCAGTTCTTTTTACACCAGATACTGAGCTTCTGGTTGGTTTTTTCACAACTTCACCAACACTAGCACCAACTACTTCTCCTTGCTCCAGTTTCACCTTCTTAATTATATCACCAGTGATCAAATGCATTCTAACTAAGCTATTGACTCCAAACACATTAAGACGGACAATAGCACCAAGTCCAAAATATTTTTCCCTTTCTTGTCCTTTCAAGGCTCCAAGCCTTCTCGCAATTCCGTCTTTAATCATCATTGTAGTAAAAAGAACACTATAGGGAATGCTCTTGTTGATGTTTTTCTTGTCAGCAGAACCCTACCTTGAACTAACAAGTGCATTGACCAGATTGTTAAAGATTAATCTAGATAAGTTTCTCTTGTGACCAGCCATATAGTTTCTCATTATGAACTTTTGCTCATAGTTCACAATATCACTCGACCCAGGCTTTAGAATAACACTTTTGGCGATGATTTTGTGCAGCACCCTGTAGTGACTTTTTAGATGCTTGGCAGTAGGAGTTTCTTCTGATTCCTTCAACTGGCGATAATTCTCTAACAGAGCTTCATTGACTTTATCCATTCCTCTGAAAGCATCTTCCTAACTAACATAGAAATAATTCCTTCACAAGGACATTTTATATTATCAGCAATAATGTTTATAGTAAACACCAATTTTAAACCTTTAACATGACCTTCAATGATGCCACTCGGAAGCATATGAAAGTTTCCCCAAACTTCCTCGATAGTGGTGACCAGAACTTCAATAGGATCCCAAAAGAAGTAGTTTTTCCAACCCAAAGCCTTCAAACCTTCATTGAAATCAAAACCATAGAGCTTGAAGTTTTTTAAATCAATCATGTTCTCAATCAGGACATTTCCTTCAATCATGGTGTCGTAGATAGCAGAGTTTTGTCCGACCTTAACGTCAGTCATGATTGCAGTAGAGGAGTAGATGATGGAGGTTTAGGGTTTCAGAAAGGGCAAACACAGAGAGAGAGAGAGAGAGAGGAAACAGTTTTTCAGGGAAAATAGACAGTACGAAGGAAGTGGGAGGAGAGGTGGAGTAGTGGAAAAGTTTTAAACAAATGGTACAGTTATTTTTTCAAAACTGCTTCATATTTCTTTTAATAAAAATAAATCAAAAAGAAAATAAAAATAAAGATTCTCTTGGCATTAAATGCAGTTGCCAAAATAATGTAAAATCAAGAAAAAGATTTTATTGAAAACGCAAATTTAATCATAACTCAGTAAGTGTGATGAGACGCTTCAGTCCCACATACGTGTGACACGTGTGTGCTCGGATGCACGTAATGAATTCACCGGATGCTGAGTTATACAATGTGAATGACATATCATATGTATACACGTGTTAATGCTTATGTCATACCAGATGCTGAATGATACATTTCACAAGACGCTGAGATTAATCATTCTTCTATAAGATAAAAATTTAAATTTTTTTCTTATAAAATTGAATCTATCTTCAGCAAGGAGTTTTGTGAAAATGTCAGCCCACTGATGATCAGTGTCTACAAATTTAATTTCAAGTACACCCTTTTGAACATAGTTTCTTGTGATGTGATACTTAATCTTAATGTGTTTTGCTCTAGAATGCAATATTGGATTTTTAATAAGACAAATTGCAGATGTATTATCACAAAAGATAGAAATGTTACTCTTTTTTATGATGTAGTCTTCAAGTTAATATTTCATTCACAGAAGTTGAGAACTGCAACTTGCTGCTGAGAGTACAATGGTGCTTTGTCTTTTGCTTGACCAAGACACGAGATTTGCTCCATGGAATTGGCAGCCTCCACTTGTGCTCTTTCTTTCAATTCGGTCTCCAGCAAAGTCAGCATCACAGAATCCTACTAACTTGTAATATTTTGATTTCTTATAAAGCAGAATAAGATTAGTAAATCCTTGTAAATATCTAAAAATTCTTTTAACTGCACTCAAGTGTGATTCTCTATGATCAGATTGAAATCTACCACACAAGCAGATGCTGAACATAATATCAGGTCTTGAAGCAGTAAGATAAAAAAGAGATCTAATCATACCTCTGTACATTTTCTGATCTACCTTCTTACCAGTTTCATCTTTACTAAGAATACAAGTGGGATGCATAGGTGTGCACATTGGCTTGCAATCAACCATCTTGAATTTCTTGAGCAATTCCTTGATGTATTTGCTTCGATGTATATAAATACCATCACTGCATTGCTTGATTTGAAATCCAAGGAAGAACTTCAATTCTCCCATCATGCTCATTTCAAATTTAGTCTGCATTAACTTAGAAAATTCTTTGCAAATACTTTCATTAGTAGCTCCAAAAATGATATCATCAACATAAATTTGAACAATTTTGAAATGCTTGTTTGATGTTTTTCTAAATAGAGTAGTGTCTACTTGACCTGTAGTAAAACCTTTTCCATTAAAAAGGAACTTAGTCTATCATACCAAGCTCTAAGAGCTTGCTTAAGACCATACAGAGCCTTTTTAAGCTTAAAGACATGTTCAGAAAATTCAATGTCTTCAAATCTAGGAGGTTGTTTCACATAGACTTTCTCAGTTATAAAATCATTCAAGAAAGCACTTTTCACATCCATTTGATAAAGAATTGTGTCATGGTGTGTGGCAAATGAAAGTAAAATGTGAATAGCTTCTAACCTTGCAACAGATGTAAAGGTTTCAAAAAAATCTATACCTTCTTCCTGTGAGTAACCTTGAGCAACTAATCTTGCTTTGTTTCTCACTACCTTACCATCTTCATTAAGCTAGTTTCTAAATATCCATTTAGTACTAATAGCTTGTTTATCTTCTGGTAGAGTGACTAACTTCCAAACATCATTTCTTTGGAACTAATTCAACTCTTCTTGCATAGCCAGAAGCTAACCTTCATCTTCTAATGCTTGATCAATCGTCTTAGGTTCCACCTCAGAGAGAAGTGCAAGATCTGCATACTCTTTGAAAGAGGATCTATTCTCATTCTATCTCTAGGTTATCCTATGATTTGATCCTTGGGATGATTAGTTTTATATTTCCAACTCTTTCTGGCTTCAGCTTTTGCTTGAGTAGAAGCCTATGTCTGGTTATCACCACCGGATATTGAAGATGCAGGTTCACTGTTTGTTGTACCACCAATATCTAAACCTGAAAATAACTCATCCAGCTCTGACATGGCAGTCAGGCTTCTTGTCATCAAAGTTGACATGAATGGATTCTTCCACTATCAAAGTTTCTTTATTGTATATTCTATAAGCTTTAGATCGTTCAGAGTATCCCAAAAAGATACATTTGTCAGCTTTGAAATCAAACTTCCCAAGTTGATCCTTAGTATTCAGAATATAACATATGCAACCAAAAGGATGAAAATAAGAAATGTTGGGTTTTCTATACTGATGCAGCGCACGTGATAGAAAAAAAATGATAAAAATATCAAAACTCGTTGATTCAAAGAATAGTCGAGGAATTGACACAGAGGGTTTGAGAAAAACTTCTCG
The DNA here is from genome assembly GCA_037113605.1 of Calophaca sinica. Taxonomy (NCBI): domain Eukaryota; kingdom Viridiplantae; phylum Streptophyta; class Magnoliopsida; order Fabales; family Fabaceae; genus Calophaca; species Calophaca sinica. Next base: position 42,343,455 of record CM073735.1, read on the forward strand.
ATTTTCATTAATAATTTAAAACTGAAACTAACATATTTGGGAAACAAATATATAAAGGAAATAAAAGGAAGAAACCTGATGCAAAACAAATCCTAACAAGATAAATCCTAATGCAAATCAAATCCTAACAAACTGAAACAATCCTTAAAAAAAAAGGAAAGGATAATAAAAAAGGAAACAAATCAAAGGATAAGATTTATCTAAAAATAAAACAAAAAGATATTGTTGGTTGGCTAGGTTTAGCCACTTTGCACGACATCATTCTCCCCTGGATGAGAAAGATTCGTCCTCGAATCGAATGGCGGGTCACCAGCAGAAGGGTTGTCACCCAAAAATGGTATGAGATGCTTCACATTGAAAACGTCTGAGGTGTGGATGTGCCTAGGAAGCTGGAAGCGATAAGCATTCTGGTTGATCTTCTCAGTAATCTCCAATTGACCAATTTTACGAGTAGCAAGCTTGTTATACTCATGGGCGGGAAAATGATCTTTGGTGAGTATAGCCCAAACAAGGTCACCAACTGAAAAGTCCACAGATCTGTATTTTTGGTCAGTCTGAGACTTATACTTGGTAGTAGATACAGTTAACTGCGTAATGGTCTGCTGGTGTATATCGAGAAGCTAGTCAATAAACTCCTCAACTGTGGCATGTGTCCTAACATTACTGGGAAGAGTTATCAAGTCCAGAGGTCCACGTGGAACTGACCCATAGATAACCTTAAAAGGGCTATAACCAGTGATGCAGTTAACTGCATGGTTGTGGACAAACTCAGCTTGGCAGAGCTTTACATCTCAGGATTTGATATGAGCATCAACCAAACTATGCAGCAAATTACCGAGTGACCGATTTACTACTTCAGTTTGTCCGTCAGTTTGCGAATAGTAAGCGCTACTGAAGTTTGAGAGAAGTGTTTGTTGCTCTCTTCAAACTGTGCCAAAAATGGCTAAGGAAGCGAGTGTCTCGATCAGAAATAATGGAAGCGGGTACACCATGCAAATGATAGATATCATGAAAGAAGAGTTGGGCTACTTGAACAATATCAATAGTGCGTTTGCATGGAATGAAGTGCACCATTTTGGAGAACTGGTCAACAACCACAAAGATAGAGTCGTTACCTCGCTGAGTGCGTGGAAGGCCAAACACAAAATCCATGCTAATATCTATCCAAGGTTGAGTGGGAATAGGAAGAGGTAGATAGAGTCCAGCATTAGAAGATGTACCGTTTGCCATTTGACAAACACGACACCTTGTCACAAAACGTTCTACTTCCTTGTGCAATGTGGGCCAATAATAAGAACTAGAAACGAGCTGCAGTGTACAATCATGACCTACATGACCTTCATTGTGCAATTCTTGGATGATTTTCAAGCGCAAACTGCACTATGGGATGCAAAGTTTGAGCCCCTGAAAAAGAAAACCATCTTGGAGAACTAAATCGATGCGCTCACCCTGTTGTATTTTAAGCAAAATTACAGCAAAGAAGGGGTCACTAAGATATAGCTCCATAGAAGAATCAAAGTCAGGAACTGTGATGCACATCTCAACAAGAAGATTATGACTGCGACTTAAGGCATCAGCCACCCGATTGGAAATTCCAGTTTTATGCTTGATAATAAAAGTGAATTGCTCCAAATAAGCATGTCAAGATGCGTGTCGGGCTAAGAGCTTATCTTGACTACTAAGATATTTAAGAGAATCATGATCAGTAAAGAGAACAAATTCTCGTTGGAAGAGATAATGGCGCCAATGCTTGACTGCTTGGAATATGGCATAGAATTCAACATCATAAGTGCTATAGCGAAGCTTGGCACTGAAAAGTTTCTCAATGTAATAGGCTACTGGTCTCCCAGACTGGCTTAGAATAACATTGATACCATGTTTGGAAGCATCACAGTGAAGTTCAAATGGTAGGGAAAAATTAGGAAGTACCAATAGTGGTGCAGTAGTCAACTTGCGTTTGATTTCAGTGAAAGCAGCTGTGGCATCATCTGTCTAAGTGAACTTGGAGCCCTTCATGCAATCAGTGATGAGAGCCATAATGCTGCTGAAGTGGGGTATAAAACGGCAATAAAAAGATGCCAAACCATGAAACCTGTGCATAGCCGTGATGGAGGTGGGTTGAGGCCATTGATCTATGGCAGCAACTTTGTAACTATCAACAACAAGACCATCTTTGGAAACCACATACCCAAAAAGTGAACGGTATCAGTCAGAAAAGCACATTTTCCCAAAGCAGCATATAACTTATCTCTGCGTAAAACCAGCAAGACTTCCCACAAGTATTGGAGATGTAACTCAGGATTGACACTATAAATGAGTATATCGTCAAAATAGACAACAACATATTTACCAATGAATGAGTGCAATGCCTGATTCATGACACGCATAAATGTGCTCGGAGCATTAAAAAGGCCAAATGACATCACCAACCACTCATATAATCCTTCACGTGTTTTGATGGCAGTCTTCCATTCGTCACCTGGTCGAATACGAATTTGATTATAACCATTCTCAAGTCTAATTTACTGAATATCGTGGCACCGGCTAGCTGATCCAATAGGTCATCCAACTGAGGTATAGGAAAACAATAACGAACTGTGATCTTATTAATTGCACTGTTGTCCACACACATGCGCCATGTACCATCTTTCTTTGGAGTTAATAAAGCTGGGACGGCACAAGGACTAAGGCTCTCGCGAATATATCCTTTAGCCAACAACTCCTCCACTTGACGACGAACTTCTTCATGTTCTTTGGGGCTCATATGGTAATGGGGTCGGTTAGGCAATGATGCACCCAAAGCCAGATCAATTTGATGTTGAATGTCACGAAGTGGAGGTAAAGTATTGGGTAGAGTTTCCAGAAAAATATCTGTGAATTCCTCTGATAAGTTAGAATTTATCTAGTTTTTTACCTTGCTTTAATAGGTTTTATTAGTGGTTTATCTTTATTTATGTTTTATTTACATTACCTTTTGGTTTATATTTTGATTTGTAGGAAAAGGAGTTGAAAAGTTGATGAATTTGATGCAAAAAGAGAGGATTACGGCCCCCAGTGTTGAAGAACATGGTCATAATTCGTGGGAAACAGTTGGAAGGTCAAGTGAAGAAACATAGAGGATTACGACCCCCCAGTGTTTTCCATTGTGGCCGTAATTCGTGGTGGATGAGCTGAAAAGTCACAGTTTGAAGATTATGGCCCCCAGTGTTGCGCACTGCGACCATGTTTATGGCAGAATTTTGTAACAGCTCAATTTAAGTGTTGAATCTGTTGAGCTGTTTTAGAGGGTCTTAAAGGGGATATAATGACACTTGATTGGGGTAGAATTGTGCTATAAATTGAGGCTTTCAGGGCACGAAATTGGATCCTCTTCCTCTCCATTTTTCTTAACTAAACTTGTGTTCTTTTGTGGTTTTCTTCATGTATGTTTAAGCAACTTTTCTACGGCTTTAAGCTTTGAATGAATTTTAGTTTCTATTACCTTCTAATCTTCATCTTTTACTTATTCAAGTTCTGAATGTTTAATTTACATTGTCTTATTTACATTCCTATCATGTGTGAGTAGTTTCTTTTATCTTGGGATTGATTATATTCCAATGATGAATTATCGTTAAGTCTAATTTTCTTTCCTTAAATGTTATGAGCATTGTTCCATTCTTAATTTAATCTTGAATTTTACTTTCTCTGCAATCATAACTAATATGATTGTATGAATCCTAGATATCTTATTAAGCACTGAAAAGTGAAAATTCGATATTGGAATTACAAGATTAAACAAGGGGATCAATTCATGAAAATAGAATTTGTTTTCTTGAGGCTTAGAAATAATTGTTCTTAATGAGTTTTATCATTCCTTCTACCATGAAAATAGGTAGATTCTATGTTTGAAACATTTTATTGTACTTTGAAAGAAGACAATAATCACATTTGATTATTTGGCCTTTAAGAATTCATTGCTCATACTCAAAGGAAAGTGACAAGGAATTAGCTTAAAAGAAATTTTCATTGGAAGAACATCAATCCCAAGAACCTTTTATTTTCTAAATTAAACTCATTTTATTTTCTAGCAACAACAATACCATTCTAATTTATTCCTTTAGCTAATCATCTTAGTGAGAGAAATTGGTACTCAATTCTAAGTCCTTGTGGGAACGATATTTTACTACGCGATAAAACCGTGCACTTGCGGGCCTATCATCCTCCAATAATGGTTGAACAACAGAAGGAGTGGTAGTGGTCGAGTTGGAAACAACACCCATAGGCTTAGAGAGGAGCACAAAAACAAGTCCCGTTTTGATCATATCTTTTTCGAAAGGAGCCCGGGATAAAAGAGTGATACTTTCCCCAATAGTGTGAGTCTTATTGGGTAGTAACACAATCTTTTTTCCATGAAACAAGAAGGAATAAGTGTTTGCATGACCATCATGAATAGTAGAGCGATCAAGTTGCCACAGGCGGCCCAATAACAGATGGCAAGCATCCATAGGGACTACATCACAAAATATTTCATCAGTGTATGTGGACCCTATAGAGAAAAAGAGCAAAACACGGTGGGACACAGTAACACCAGTATTCTTATTTAGCCAGGCAAGTTTATATGGTTTGGGATGTTTTTTAGTAGTGAGACCCAATTTCTGTACAGCAGCTTCTGATAACACATTTTCACAACTTCCAAAATCAATAATAAAACGACAAACTTTGCCTGCAGTTGTGCACGTGGAGGTGAAAAGAGAGGAGTGCCGCCAATCATCCTCAAAGGTGTTGGAATTGAGGAAAGTGTAGCGTAGCATTAACAACGGACCTACATCACCTTCAACGATTTCATCTTCACCATCCTCCTTAGACTCAACCTTATCATAAAAAATAGGGGCATTATCATCATCAGGATCAGCAACTAACAGTCCTCTATTGGCAGGTTTTACTCCGCGGCATCCTGCTTGATGATGGCCCAGCTCACCACATTTGAAGCACTGAATTTCGCCTGCAGTGTGTTTCTGTGTGGGTGCAGTAGGTTGTGTGTCAGCACGTGCCTGTGGTTGGGTAGTAGACTTGTTCACAGGGTTGGGTGTTATGTGACAGACAAATTGTTTCTCCGCTATAAAGCTCGCTGATGAGCCTCAAATATTGTCATAGGGTCAAACATGTTGATAACATTGCGGAGTTGCGCATGCAAGCCACTAATATACTTAGAGACAAGTTGAATAGGTGATTCAGCAATGTCTGTGCGGGCAGGCAACGCATGGAATTCAGCGGTTTAATCATCAACAGATCGCGTGCCCTGGCGAATAAGTTGGAATCGCTGATATAATTCACGCTCATATTTATATGGAAGAAAAGCAGCTCGCAAATGCTTCATGAATTTATCCCAACAAGCAATCTTAGCCTTTCCAGAATGGGCTCGTCTTTTCTTTAGTTGTTGCCACCATGCTTGGGCCCTTCCGTGGAGCCTCATGGTAACTAAAGGCACTCGACAATCATCTGGTGCCTGCTTGAACTCCAGAATTTCTTCAACTGCGGTGAGCCAATCCAGGAAGTCATCCCCTTGGAGATCACCTTGAAACTCAGGAATATCAACTCTGAATCCACTTTCCCAATGATGATCAGATTGATGGTCGGACGAGAATGGGCAGTCATCTACTGCATCAGTTGTTCAACCTGAGATTGCAATTGGGCAATCATTTCCCGCTGAAGCACGAAGTCCAAGTTGGCATTAATGCCATGTCTCCTTAGTGGCATTGTGTAGGGGCGATCCTGGCTCTGATACCAATTGATGCAGCGCACGTGATGGAAAAAAACGATAAAAGTATCAAAACTCGTTGATTCAAAGAATACCCAAGGAATTGACACAGATGGTTTGAGAAAAACTTCTCGATTTTCATTAATAATTCAAAACTGAAACTAACATATTTGGGAAACAAATATATAAAGGAAATAAAAGGAAGAAACCTAATGCAAAACAAATCCTAACAAGATAAATCCTAATGCAACTCAAATCCTAACAAACTGAAACGATCCTAAAAAAATGAAAGGATAATAAAAAAGGAAACAAATCAAAGGATAAGATTTATCTAAAAATAAAACAAAAAGATATTATTGGTTGGCTAGGTTTAGCCACTTTGCATAGCATTATCTACCCTTCCATAGTTCAGATGGAGTCTTCTTCAAAATATGTCTAATAAAGACTCTGTTTTGAATATAACAAGTTGTATTTACTGCTTCTGCCCAAAAATATTTAGCAATATCAGCTTTATTGATCATGGTCCTGGCCATTTTTTGGAGGGACCTATTTTTCCTTTCTACAACACCATTTTGTTGTGGTGTTCTAGGAGAGGAAAAATTGTGGGAAATGCCATTTTCTTGACAAAATTTTTGAAAGCTTTCATTTTCAAATTCTCCCCCATGATCACTTCTAATTGAAAAAATACAAATTCCTTTTTCATTTTGAACTGATTTGCAGAAAACAGTGAACATTTTGAATGACTCATCTTTGTGGGCAAGGAATCTAACCCATGTCCATCTAGTAAAATCATCAACAATGACTAACCCATATTTCTTTCCAGTTAAAGAGGTTGTCCTTGTTGGACCAAAAACATCAAGATGCAAAAGCTCAAGTGGTCTAGAGGTTGAAACAACATTTTAAGAATAAAAAGAAGTTTTAACTTATTTTCCTCTTTGACATGCCTCACAGAGAGCATTAGATTGGAATTTAAGATTTGGCAAGTCTTTAACAAGACTGTGCTTGTTTAATTTTGAGATTAATCTCAAATTGGCATGACCTAATCTTTTATGCCAAGTCCATTGCTCATCTTCAACAGACAAGGGGCACTTGACATCTTATTTTGCAAGTTTAGAAAGATCAATTTTATAAATATTTTGTTTCCTCTTTGCAGTAAAGAAAATAGAGCCGTCTTTCTTGCTTTTTACTGAACATCCAATTTCTGTAAAAATGACATCATAATCATTGTCACATAATTCACTTATACTCAATAAGTTATGCTTTAATCCTTCAACATGAAGTACATTATTAACAGAGGGAAGAGAGTCTTTACCAATGCGACCAATTCCAACTATTTTACCTTTTTGGTTTCCTCCGAAACCAACAAATCCTTCTTCTCTAGGTCTTATCTCTTGGAACATATGCTTTTCTCCCATCATGTGATGCGAGCATCCACTGTCTAAGTACCAAAATAGGTGTGTTGACCTTGTTGCTAAGCATGTCTGCTATATAGACTATTTTATCTTTAGGTACCCATATCTTTTTAGGTCCTTTCTTGTTAGTTCTTGAAGGATACTTGTCCTTCTTAATATTAAAAGCAGTACAAACACTTTTCAAATGATCAAGTTTGTTGCAGTAAGTACAATGCAAGCATTCACTGTGATCATTGGATTTATCAAATGCTAAATTTTCATTTTGTAAAGTGGGTTCATCTGATATGTAACCAAGACCTTGAGTTGTTGTTTTACTGGCACCCCAAATCATTAAAGTTTGCTTGCTTCAAGTTACACTCTCTGCAAGAAACTTTTGAAAGACATATTCATAATCATTCAATTTACACTTAGGATTGCCTTTAGCTTCAGAGCTTTCAGTTTGAGAGCTCTCAGCATCTAGTTGCTGACTTGCCACCGGACGCTGACTATCCACCAGACGCTAATTTTCAATTTTCAGCTTCTGGTTCTCTTCATTGAGCTTTGAGTTTTCATTATTCAAAACTTGAAATTCTTGTGATAATTTTGAAAATTTCTTTTTCAAAGCTTTATACTCAATGGAGAGAGTGGCAGAGTCCTTAAGGAGATCATCAAATGCAAGTTGAAGTTCAAAGTAAGAATCATATATTTTTACCTCTTTAACTTCTTCTTTAGAATCTAAGTCAGTATTTGCCATGAGGGCAAGAATGGCTTCTTCTTCATTATCATCCTCAGAGGATGATAGGTCCAGATCTTCCAATGTAGTCATGATACTCTTCTTCTTTCCCATAAAAAAACTCCTTGTGGACTTTTCCTTAAGATTAGGACATTCAGACTTGAAGTGTCTAGGCTTTTTATATTCATAGCAAACGACTTGACTTTTGTCTTTGCTTTCCTTCTTATCCCTGATGTCTTTCTTCTGGAATTTTCTTTTGAAGTTTCTTTTCTTCCACATTCTTTGGATCTTCTTATATATGAACGCAAGCGCATCATATGCTCCATCATTATCTCCTTCTGAAGCTTCTTTTTCTGACTCTTCTTTAGCCTGAAGGGCTTTAGAAGAACTGGATTTATGCCTGTTGACTTTCAAAGCAATAGACTTGATTTTCCTCACATGTTCTTCCTCGTTCAGCTCAAGTTCATGAGCTTTTAGAGAACACAAAAGATCTTCAAGCCATAAGACATTTAAATCTTTTGCTTCTTGTATAGCAGTGACTTTGGGCCTCCACTGTTTGGTCAAACTTCTCAAGATTTTTCTCACATGGTCAAGAGTGGTGTAGCTTTTTCCAAGGGCTTGTAACCCCTGAACAAGTGTTTGGAACCATCTAAACATAGATTCAATGTTTTCACCATCTTCCATTTTAAACAACTCATATTGGCGAACCAACATGCTAGCTTTAGTTTCTCTTACTTGGGTAAAGCCCTCATAAGACAAAACAAGAGAATCCTAAATTTTTTTGGCAGTATCAAATTTACCACATTTATCATTTTTTTTTTCTGACATAGCACAGATAAGAATGAATCTAGCTTTTTGATTGATTTGATATCTCTTTTTCGGCTTATCATTCCAGTTTTCTCTAGCTATAGCAACACCAGCAGCATTAGTGGGAATAAGGTAACCATTTTCAACTGTATCCCACAACTCAAGTTATTGTGTCTCAAAGAAAGCTTTTATCTTGTTTTTCCAGTAATCAAATTTTTCTCCAGTAAATAGAAGAGGACGGTTCATGTGACCACCTTCTGCAGACATGTTCACAAGTAAGGATCTTTTCTCTTAACACTGTTAAGTGCTCAACCAAGAGGCCGAGCTCTGGTACCAACTGAACATGAACACAAGAAGGGGGTTGAATTGTGTTGAAAACTTTTCGCAAACTTTACGATAAAAACAATTTGTTTTGAAAACTGTTTGTTATCGGATGCTGAAGTATGACCAGACGCTGGAAATAAGTTTATGAAAACTTGTTTTTCTTTACAAGACAGAAGTAAATGTAAAGCAGTAAAGCAAGAGACACAGAGATTTATATTAGTTCACCACCAAACTGGTAGCTACATCTAGTCCCTTCGTTCCTAAAAGATTTTCACTATAATCAACAGATTTCAAATTCCTTAAGAGTATTCTACTATCACAAACTTGACAATACTCTTAACTTCTCAAAACGACTCAGTATGTTCGAGCCTTTGAGGAAGCAAGCCTATAACTAGGCAATACAACATTCACAAAGATGTTTGGAATACAATCAAATAACTCTCACAGAGAGGAGGAAAAGATTAAGCTCAAAACAATAACTTTCTAAAAGAAAAAATATAAGACGCTGAAGTTCAGTTCTTGGTTTCCAGAAACTTGGCACGAAACTTGATTGCTCACTTGAGTAATAGCTCTTTTATAATGTAGTTTCTAGCCACCTTCTTTAATGAAGACCTTGAGGTATTTATAGGAGTCTTGAGGATAATACCGTTGCAGATATTTCAGCTCCAAATCATTGGGTGAGAAAATTTGAAATTACGTCATTTTCTTCCTATTCAGGGAATATCAGAATAGTACATATTTCCCTTATAGTACTATATGCTTTTCATATAATTGCCTTGTACGAATTTGTCTTATTCTAAATGTGTCACCTTTGCTACCTCGTACATAAAAATGAGTGCATAAAATAAAATTCGAATTTCGTTCCAGGAAAGCTGAGGGCAGAGAGAATAAACGTGACCATCACGTGATTCATTAAAAGACCAGATGCTTGCTCCGAAATCAAAACGGACGCTCGCAGCAATTGAGTAACCACGTGTCATAAGATTACACTACCGGACACTCGCTACAAACAAGACTCTGGAGTGAACCGGATGCAGACACATATGGAATGATTCAACTTCTTGTGAAATTCTTCTTCTTGCTTGAGTGAGTCATAAAACATGAATGATTCTAATGCCTACACACTTCAAGACTTACTAGAAGTTAAATTGTTCTCTTGTAAATACTTTGTTATCATTAAAATCAATGAAGGTCTAAACTTCTCAATCGTTTAGGTTCCAACAATAAGAGGCCTTGAGAGCTCGTATAAATAATAATGCTCTTCTTTGTACTCGTAAGTCTTCTACTTTAACCCTGTCTACTACCCAGAAACTTCCAAGGGACTCTGCTTTTTGTTGTATATATTAAGTTATTATCTGGATGAGCCTTCCGCATTAATTCTTATAGTGATGGGTATCAAACTGTGAATGGTATCATAACTTTATACCAAAAAAAAAACTTTTTCCTTTGTTGATTAATATCTTCAATTAATTAAGGACCCATATAACCCTTGAAATAATTATTGGTTTGCAAATATATGATATATTGATTTTTAATTTATTTTCTCATTATGCTTCTTATTTGGGAATTATTATGCATAAAAATAGAAAGGAAATAATAGAATTGTCCTTGTTGCTAATCCCTACCACGATGCCTCTTGGACCTGATGGATTGTACAAGTTTAAGCCCTTCAAGTTTATGCCAAACTCATCTCAGTCACATAACAATCTGTCTCCTGTTACTCATTTTTCAGCATTAAATAAAGATACTACCAATTCTATTACTTGTAATAGTGGTAGTTCAAACTCTTTCATTGTAAATCCATTTACTCAATGGCATTTTCGCCTAGGTCACACGCATTCAAATTCTGTTAAAGCTGCCCTGCAACTTTGTAATATCCATTTCAATAATAAACATGTTCTAGATCATTGCAATGCTTGTTGTCTTGGTAAAGCACACAAACTTCATGCTCCTCCCTCCCTCACTGTTTATAGGAAATCCTTTGAGGTTGTGCATTGTGATTTACCGGGACCTTCCCCTTTTCCATCATCATGTGGCTACAACTATTATATTACTTTTGTTAACACTTATACAAAATACACATGGATTTATTTTTTAAAGAATAAATCTGATTCTTTACAAGCCTTCAAACAATTCACGCCCTTGTACAAAATCAGTTTAAACCTCCATTAAAGCCTTACAATCCGACTGGGGAGGGATTCAACATAGGTTAACTTGTCCCTATACATCTCACCAAAATGTTACAGTAAAACATAGGCAAATTGTTGAAATGGGGCTCACAATTGTATCACATGCTTCTATCCCACTTCAATTTTGGGATCATGCATTCACTCAATCTGTTTTTCTAATCAACAGACTTCATATAGCAGCCCTAACCCAATTCTCTTCACACGTTCATGACTTATTCAACACTGTACCTGATTACCTTGCACTTAAGACTTTTGGTTGTGCTTGATTTCCTCTCTTAAGGCCTTATAATAAACATAAGTTACAACTTAGGTCTGCTAAATGTGTGTACTTAGGCATTTCCCCTCAACATAAAGGGCACAAATGCCTTGATTCTAGTGGAAGAGTCTATATTTCAAAAGAAGTCACATTTAATGAGCTAAAATTCCCATATCCTTGGCTATTTCCCTCATCATCAAGTACTCAATCTGTCTCACCTAGCTATCCAACGTCTGTACCACTGTTGTCTCCTTCAATTCCTTCTTCATTGCCATTGGCAGCTCAAGACAATTCTATAGGTTCTCAACTGTTTGCTGATAAATCTATTTCTACATATTCTATTGTTCCAGTTTCTATACACAGTCCAGCCTCTGTCATTGCCACTAATTCTCCATCTAACTCTCCTCAGTTATCAAATTCATCTTCATCATCCATTCCATTACAAAATCATAACCTTCACCATATGCTAACTAGAGCCAAAACTGGAAATCTCAAACCAAAAGCATTTATTGCTCCTGTTGAACCTAAATCAGTCAAGCAAGCTGTTGATGATCCAAATTGGTTTGCTACTATGAAATCAGAATACCAGGCACTCATGAACAACAACACTTGGACCTTATTTCCTCTTCCTCCTCCCCGAAGAGCTATTGGATGTAGATGGATTTTTAGAGTTAAAGAAAATCTGGACGTCACTGTTAATAAACTTAAAGCAAGATTGGTAGCCAAAGGTTTTCACCAAACATCAGGCTTTGATTTTTAGGAAACTTTTGCTCATGTCATTAAACCGGTCACTATCCGCATCATTTTAACTCTTGCTATCACAAACAAGTGGGATATCCAACAAATTGATATAAATAATGCTTTCTTGAATGGCTACCTTCAAGAAAATGTTTATATGATCCAACCTCAAGGATTTGAAGCTACTGATAAGTCTTTAGTTTGCAAACTGAACCGGTCCCTCTATGGGCTTAAACAAGCTCCACGAGCATGGTATGAAAGACTAACCTTAGCTCTCATTCAGTTTGGTTTTGTCAAGAGAAAGTGTGATCCTTCATTGCTAGTATACATCAAGCAAGGAGTCTGCATATATGTACTGATTTATGTTGATGATATAATCATAACTGGCTCGGCTCCTTCACTGATTCGTGATCTAATTCACAAACTCAACATGCAGTTTGCTCTTAAACAACCCGGGTCCCTTGATTATTTTCTTGGTGTTGAAGTTAAGCATTTATCTGATGGTTCACTGCTTCTAAACCAGTCCAAATATGTGTGTGATCTGTTGTGCAAAGCCAAGATGAGTGATTCTAAAGGGATTAGTTCTACTATGCTCAGCAGCTACCGTCTCAGCAAATATGGCACTGACATTCTGCCTGATCCTTTGTTATACAGATCCACTATAGGAGCACTTCAGTATGCCACATTAACTAGACCAGACATTGCCTTTTGTGTCAATAAAGTGTCTCAATTTATGGCTAATCCATTTGAATCACATTGGAGAGCAGTGAAATGAATACTTCGGTATCTCAAAGGTTCAATCAACTATGGATTACTTTTGCAATCTTCAACTCCATGAACTCCATTTTTCTTTGCATGCTTACATCAATTCAGATTGAGCCACAGATCAAGATGACATTAGGTCCACTTCTGGCTCATGTATCTACTTTGGCCCAAATTTAGTATCATGAAGCTCGAAGAAACAACAAGTAGTCGCGCGGTCCAGTACTAAAGCAGAGTATAGGAGCATGGCTAATACTATTGCTGAGTTGTTGTGGATTCAGTCTTTGTTGACAGAGTTACAGGTTCCTTTTCATCCACCAACTCTCTTGTGTGATAATTCAAGTGCTGTAGCACTCACTCATAACCCAATTCTACACGCACATACCAAGCATATTGAACTAGACTTGCATTTTGTTCGTGACAAAGTAATCTCCAAGCAACTACCAGCTTTTAATCAATTGGCAGGTTCGACCGGTTCATCCGAAAACCGGACCCATAGCTGGTTCGGTCACCTTATTCGACTGGGACTGCATGTGACTCAGTCAACTTGGTCAAAACTCGGTCTAAACCGGGAAAACTTGGCTAACTCGAACAGTTGAATCGGTCTCGCGCATGGTTGACTCGGACCCGCTTGCACGCTGTCCCTATATGACGCAAATAAACAGCAGTTTTCCAACATTACAAAAACAGGGATCGAACCCTGTATCACTTGGATACCATGCGGACACCTTATCACTGCACCCAACATCATCTTGTGAACGTATCCCGCGAACAATTATACATATCTTTTGAAAATATTTATAAGCATAGGTATAGTTATGATTTATTTTTTATTTTTTTAATATATACCGGTCTATGCGGTTTAACTAGTGACCCACCGGTCCGATCAATGACCCATTAACCCAGTATCCCTACCGGGTCGATGACCGTTTCGGGTTTTAAAACACTGCATGTAAGTCATTATTCTCCAATAAATTTTGCGTGGAACAGGCACGGTGTCGGTACAAGAAATGGTAAAAGTTTTGCTTTTTTTTGTTTAGGTCAAAAGCATTTTACCCCCCTAAATTATGGTATTAGTTGCAGTCTCCCCCCTCATTTATTAAAATAGGTAGTTTACCCCCAAATTTATCATTACTTGTTGTAGTTTACCCTTCAATATAACTCTAATGTTAAATTTAACAGAAACAGTTCAAAATGCTGTCAAAAAAAAAAGAAATAGTTTAAAATGTTATCCATTAAATATTGAAATTGATCAAAAAATGTTATCCATTAAATATGAAAAGACAAAATTATCCCTTTTTAGGAAGGAATGTTGCCCTTCGTGATGACCTCGTTATGGTAGATTTATACTTCAACTCGTAAGATTCGATCGTAAATGTGCAAGTACCATTTAGATGCGCTTTGAATTTGTTGGAGGTGCTGTCCAATTCGTAGCCAACCACGCCTTTGGGAAGAAGCCCAACTGGAAATCGTATTGTTGAATAACATCATGTGTAGTTAAGGCGGTTTTGTTTTTGGGCCAATGGGATTAAGAAGCAGAACAGGAGGAAGATGATGGAGCGTGGAATTGGTGTTGGGAAAATGGGTTTTGCCTGAAAATTGAAACCCATTTTTCTTGGTGAGTTGAAGCTGGGTCAAGGGTGTGTGAATGATCAAGGTTGCTTTTTTATGACTGTTTGATGTGGTGGTATTATCCGATCCTGATCGCAGATTCCAACTAAACTCGTGGAGGGTATTTTAGTGAACTGGTTGTCAAAAGAGTACAATTGGTGATTGAAACTCTAACCCATGAGTTGACTAGCTGCAATTTTTGGATTTGGTTTATTTATTCACTATGAGGCAAGAGCCACGAGGTATGTTTATCATCCATCCTCTCATAGATCTCAACTAAGGTGTGTGTATCTAATAAATTTGAATTTCAAATGACTTCACCGCTCAATGACGTCATATAGATAGACAATTGCAAAATTGGGGCTTGATGTTCGAATTCATCATTAGTTATATGGAGAAGGTTGAGCCGTTCTAGGAATGGAGATAAAGATAAGACACAGTAAGCTCTTCAAGAATGACAGTGAGACGTATTTGCCGGATTGAAAAAATTAAATGTAATTTGCTTTTTTTTTCATGAAAAGAGTGATAATTTTATCTTTTCATATTCAATGAATAATATTTTAGACGGTTCCGTTAACTTTAAAATTAAAGTTATATTAAAGGGTAAATAGCAATAAGTAATAATAAATTAGGGTGTAAACTACCTATTTTGATAAATGTGAGGGGAAAGTGTAACTAATACAATAATTTAGGGGGGTAAAATGCTTTTGACCCTTTTTTCCAGGAAATGGTAAAAGTTTTGCTGATAATTCATTTTGCTGTGAATAAAACTAAGTGCAAAATATGGTTAAAGTTTGAAAATATGATTTATTTATTATAGGTTAATATAATATTTGTCCTTGCCAAATCAAATTTTACTGTAACATATCCTCAATCTATTTCATCATTTGCAGCTGTTATACTTTCCATATTTATATCTCAGTCAAAAGAGACCATTAAATATGCACCTTCAAAAATCCTCTAATTTCAGTAATTGTTATGGAATGTAAATTGAATGCATTATTATGTTAAAAATTAACAAAATCATATAGAATGCATCCGTATGGTGCGTTTAATTGGAAATTGTTGACATCATTTATGCAATTAAAGCTATCAAATATTTTTATTCATTGTTATTTTGTATTTATTTAGAAATGTGATTGATTAATCTGATAAATACCAATAGAATGTGAGTTGGACTTTCCACGTAAGATATTTTAATTGACATGGCGGTTTATATTCATTCTTTTTAAGACGTGTTTTATTTCCTAATATATTTTATTCACATGTGTATATAATAAAGATAAAGATAAAGATATGTGAAAAAATTTCTAATGTATTTATACATATTTAATATATATTTCAATTTATCCAGTTCGACCAATGACCCACCGGCTCGACCATTAAACCAATATCCATGTGGCTTTGACCAAGTCAATAATCGATCTAAGAAATGGCAGTCGATACCCACATGTTTTGACCTTTCATGGCTTAAAGGATTGGTAGCAAGCTGAATAGCAGACTTGCTATCACAAAAGGTCATAATCGAATGCAAAGCCACTTCAAATGTCCGTAACAATTGCTTAATCCATAACAATTCAGAGGTGACAGAGGCCAATGCACGGTATTCTGCCTCTGCCGAGGACCTAGCTACTGTGGGCTGCTTCTTGGACTTCCAAGAGACTAAGGAATCACTAACAAAGACACAAAAATCAGTAGTTGATCTTCTGGACACCACACAGCTACCCCAGTCCGAATCAGCAAAAGCTGTCACACGCAGAGAGGAATTAGCTGGGAAAAATAAACCTTGCCCAGGTGTAGATTTGATGCACTGAAGAATCTGATGAACAGCTTGAAGATGTGGAGATCTAGGATGTGCCATGAACTGGCTTAATTTGTTTACTGCATAAGAAAGATCAGGCCGAGACAAAGTCAAGTATATGAGTCTTCCTATGATTCTTCTATAAGTTGAAGCATCACTAAGTAACTCTCCATCTGAATCATTGAAGGAAACATTAGGATCCATGGGAATTTGAGCAGGTTTACATGAACTGTAATCAATATAATCAAGCAACTGAAGCGCATACTTTCTTTGATTAAGATAAATCCCTTTTGTAGAATATGCTATTTCTAAGCCTAAGAAATAGTGTAAATCACCAATGATCTTCAATTTAAACTGTTGGGCCAACAATTTCTGCACTTGCTCAAGTCTAGATTGATTCGGGCCTGCCAAGATGATGTCATCGACATAAACTCGGAGAATAACTAGAGAATTACCCGAACCAGAAGAAAAAAGGGAATGATCCGCACTAGACTGAACAAAGCCGAATTTAGTAATTGTAGCATTGAATTTATTGTACCACTGCCTTGAGGCTTGCCTTAAGCCATAGAGGGATTTGTTCAACTTGCATACTAGACTCTTTTTCTCCCCTTGAACAGGATATCCTTTTGGCAACTGCATATAGACCTCCTCATCTAGATCCTCATTTAGAAAAGCATTATTAATGTCCAGCTACAAGAACCGCCAACCTTTCTAAGCAGAAATAGAGAGCAAAATGTGCAGAGTAGTGAGTTTAGCTACGGGAGAAAAGGTGCCTAAAAAATCCACACCCGCTTGTTGTGTAAATCCTTAAGCAATTGAGCATGCCTTATAGCGATCCAAAGTCCCATCAGCCTTGCACTTAACTTTGTACACCCATTTACACCCTATAGACTTTTTACCAGGGGGTAGGGTTTGCAAAGTCCAAGTATTATTGGCTTCAAGAGCAGCCAATTCTTCAGCCATGGCAAGTCTCCACTAAGGATAAGAAACAACCTGATGATAAAAGGAAGGTTCATAAAGAGAAGAAACTTGAAGCACATAATCAGTGTATGTGGGACTCAACTGAGAATAAGACAAGTGATTCTGCAACGGATATGTAACATTACACTGATAATGTTGGAGGTACAGAGGTGGCTTACGATTTCTATTGGATCTCCTAACTTGGGGAGAATTTGGATTTACAACAATTTGAGGGGATTATGTAGTAGTTGCAGTGCCTAAATTCTATTCAGCAGAATTTGAAGCTGAATCAGAATCAATTTCGGATGAAGAAACAGAGGTGGTAGGTGCTAATGAAGCAGAATCATGTATGGGAGAAATTGGTACTTGGTCAGGCTGTGCAGGAAGCAGAGAAACAGTAGAATCAAGAGAAATTGACGTTGGTTTTGGTAAAACAAAATCAGCAAAAAAAAATCAGGCTTTCCTGCAGAATTAGGAATGTCATGATAAGGGAAAGTTTCCTCATGAAACACCACATCTCTTGAAACACAAATTTTTTACTTTGTCATACATCTTGTATCCTTTCACTCCAGTGGGATAACCAAGGAAAATACAAGGAATTGCTCTTGGAGAAAATTTGTTTCGATGTGCTGGAATAGTAGAAACAAAACCAAGGCATCCAAAAACCTTGAGCAAGGAATAGTCAGGCAGCTTACCATACAACAATTCCAAAGGTGAGCAGTTTTTCAATCCAACAGAAGGTGTTATGTTGATTAAAAAGGCAGTAGTATTTATGCACTCTCCCCAAAACCAAATTGGCACTTTAGACTGAAATAGTAGAGCTCTAGCCACATTGAGTAGATGCTGGTGTTTTCTCTCAACCACTGAATTCTGTTCAGGTCTGTAAGGGCAGGACAATTGATGGACAGTACCTACACTCTGCAGAAAAGAGTGAGTTGCAATTCTTTGGCATTATCTGATCTGATTCCTTTAAAGGATTTACCAAATTGAGTCTTTACATAAGTAAAGAAGGATTGAATCAAATGAGAAGCCTCAGATTTATGAGCCATCAAATGAAACCAAGTGTATAGTGTGCAATCATCAACCAATGTCAGAAAATAATATTTGTTATCATAAGTAGGATGCTTAAATGGCCTCCAAACATCACAATGAATCAAATCAAAAGGAAATTCAGCATGATTATTATGAGCTACAAAAAGAAGCCAATGAAACTTAGACATTGGACAGATTTTGCAAGTATGAGAATTGACACATGAAGAAGAAAACAAATCTGGCACTTTATTTTTCAGAATTTTGAGTACTACATCGGACAAATGGCCTAACCTAGCATGCCATTTATCTATAGGAATATTCCTAATTGAATGACATTGTACAATGGTAGTAGGTACACTTCCTAAATGTGTGGATGAATTTTTAACAATGGAACTAGCCTGTAAGGCAAAAACAGAAGCTAAACCAAAAGCTTTGGAACTAGCTTGTAAAGCTGAAACAGAAAGCAAACTAGAATCTTTAGTGCCAGAAGAATGCGGTGGATGTGTGACTGTGTAATGATATAAGCCTTGATCAAGGTCACCTTTACCAATCACCTGTTGTTCTTTGTCCTGTATCAAACAACCATTGTCAGTGATTAACAAGGTGCATGAGGAACTATTCGATTTTTACAGTGAACTCACAGAGGTCAAATTTATTTTGAAATTTGGAATGTAAAGAACATTGTAAAGTGTGATGTGTGGTGACAGGACTACAGTTCCTATTGCTTTAACAAAGACTTTAGTATTTGTGGGAAGAAGAACAAATTTATTTGATAAGAGCTTATAGGAATGAAATAGATCTAAAGAATGAGTTATATGCGATGTAGCTCCTGAATCTATTATCCAAGAACTAGAGAAAGACCTATTATTAGAAGAGGAAACAACAGAGTAGCTCATACCAACCAAACCTGTATCTCCTTGATCCGAATTAGCAAGAGGATTTTGGGCCATCTGAGATTGAATATAAGCAATAAGTTTCTAATAATCTTGATTGCTCATAGGTGCAGAATCTCCAACTTCTGAAACCTGATTAACAGCAGTAGCAGGTGACTTCCCTTTCTTGTATCCAGGAGGATAACCATGAATTTTACAGCACCTATCCTTGGTGTGAACAAGTATGCCATAGTGAGTGCACATAGGGCGATCTTTCTTGCCATTCTTAGGTTTAGAAGAATTGGTATGTTGCACAGCAAATGCAGTAGGTACCTCAGGAATACCAGTGACTTCACGTTGTTTCTCTTCTTGAATCACCAAAGAGAAAACCCTATCTATATCTGGCAAAGGATCCATAAGAAGGATCTGACCACGATTCACGAATGGCACTGAAACTGTCATTCAGGACCATCAGAAAATTAAGAACATATTCTTGATGAAGGTGAGTAATCAAGGCATGCATTCCACCACAGACATAGGCATGATTAGGGCGAAACTCAGCAAGCTCCTCCCACAAACCTTTGATCTTGGTGAAATAGGAATGCACGAACATAGAACCTTGCACTCAGGTCATAAGATCTTTGCGAAGCTGGTACATGCGTGGACCATTGGTCTGAAGGTAACGATGCTCCAGATCACGCCAAATCACAGCCGCATTTGTCGAGTAAATCACACTTGCAGAAATCTCCTTGGAGACTGAATTGAGGAGCCAAGATGCAACGATGTTATCGTTTCTGTGCCATAAAGCAAATAGAGGATCGTTCACAGCCGGAGATTGAATGGTTCCATCAATGAACCCTAATTTATTCTTTGCACCAAGGGCGATCAGTATCGAACGACGCCAAAAACCATAATTATCACCGATGAAAGTCTGAGAAACAAGATTGCAACCTTGATTGTCCGAATGATGCAGATAGAAAGGATTGGATTGTGGATTTTCCTTGTGGATTTTCCATGATCGATGACGCACAATCGCAGGGAAAAGAGGAAAAGAAATTCTTCAAATAGAAGGGAAATGTGCGGAAGGCAAAGAAGAATCACCGTGAAGATGAGAAAAAATCTTCAAACAGTGATGAAAACTTCTTTTGATACCATGTGAAACTGATGAATCTCCATGAGTATGAAGCAGAGAGAAAGAGTTTTAGAGATGTAAATCAATTGAACTTTCTATTGATTATCAGAGAAAATGAATACTCAGTACATAAGCTACTACTCCTACTATCCTTATATACAAGGATGAAAACTGAACTAACTAACGGAGTTAATAACTAAACTTCACTAACAGTGAACTAAATAACAGTAAAACCAACTTAAACCTGTTAACAATTAACCGAACAATAATTGTTAATTTGAAGCTTATCTTGTGATAGTTTTATAACACGAGGTCAATATGATGAGACAATAAATAGCATAGGTAAAAATAAAATGATCTTGTTGGAATTAATTTGATCGAAGAAAACAACAGGAAAACTCAAAATTAGCAAACACCAACTCATGCGATATCAGTAGTGTGCAGGCAATTCCATTCTATTCTATCCAATACAAATCCAAGAATCGTCCTCCGGAATGCCAGAGACCAAGAAAATACAGCGAATATTCCATGAGGATAAGAAATGAGAAAAGAGTCACATACTCTTCATTTACTTATAAAAACGTACAACATAATTTTGAAATATAATCAACAAGAATAATAAAAATATGAAATGAAATCGCAAACGATGGAGTAAAGCAGTGACGGTGTGATTTGATTAATTAACCAGTGTTGATATGCACATCCATGGCAATAAGAAAGATTGTAATGAGCCCAAAAAAGATGATGGTATGGACCAGGATAGACATCCCGCTGGTATGCATGTTCCCAAAGTCCACCAATCTGTTCCTCCCCGGCAATTGAAACAGCAACCCGGGGCTTAGCAGCACGAACAGCACCACTGATATCACCACCGGAAACCAATCCGCCATTATACTACTTAATTTCTTTGGTTTTTTTTTTTTACAACACACACATATACTTATTACACAATAGAAACTATAACCTGATACTGATTATCAATTAATGTTGTGTGAGTGCTGTGGGTTCGGTGTAGCAAATGAACAAGCTGGCTAAAGAGACTGCTGACACTTGGCAAATAGATTATCAATTAAAGAATTATCTCAGAATTAATGTACACATTAGTAAATGGCAATTGATTGGGGGCTACTCAATTAAACAAGCAAGGAATAAATGAAATGAAATAAATAAAAAAGAGCGTCGACCAAAGATTAAAAAAAAAATGAAATACTCTAGTTTGTGTTTCGGTGCGGGTCGTAGTCAGTGGTGGGTGGAGGATTGTAGTAGAATTGAAGGATAATATCGATACTAAAATAATTAAAGAAACCATTACGTGCCAGCATATCCTGAATCTGGCTTTTCATTCATTGAACTTCCGTGCAGGATAAGATCGAATCAATTCATTTGTGTCTGTCTCATTGTGCAGTTGAAAAGGAAACGAGCGGCAGATTGGTGCTGCTGAGTAACACTTTCGGGCCATTGCCGTGGGTGAATACGTCACCCATGTCGGAAAGCCTGGAAGCTCAAATATTCGTTTGCATAAGAAAAAAGACCCGATAAAGAATATACCATCCAATTTAGTTTCTCAGAAATACAAAGTCTTCAAATATTTTCAGAATTACAAACAAGAACACGTTAGTTCTTCATCTTCTATTTACCTCCATAAAAAAAACAACTGTTAAGTTGTTGATGTGTACTTGTTGACATGTCTGTTACTTAATTCCACCTAGTAAAACAATGAATACGTATAATTGATTAGGCTCAAATTTGTCTTTATGATTCACGGTTTGATCCCTTTGAGACTCATCCATGAAAAAATCCAAAGTGAGCCTCTATTCTTCGGCCCAAATCAATCAATCCCTCATTTTTTTTCTACTTCCTCGAAACCCTAACCCCCATTAGAAATCCTTGCTTGCGGTACTTGGTGATATTGGGCAAAATTTGAGTGCGTTCGTTCTTATTATGATGAGAGATAAAAATAATTCTCAATTTATTATTATTTGTAATTTGTAATTTTCCTCAATAAAATTTAATGTAGTGATATACATATGAATCAGGATTGAAGAGTATAAACCACTGCTTTTCTTCAATATGTGTCGTTTGGCCTAATATGATTGTAAGTTTTGATTTAATTGACTTGTAAGTAACCATTGTGATGTTACGCGAGAAATTCTTATATATATTTAGTGTTCACAACTTATGTTTACTAAATTAAAATAGTTGTATAAATTTTTTGTATTACAAATATTTTATATGTGAAGTGATGGTCCCAATATATTTTTGTACAACATATATTTGCATACATGTACTCACAACATAGATGTATAAAGATAGGAGGTGTGTTATCATAAGGGAGGTGCTAATAGTTGCACCGAGAGCAAACACTTGTATGGTCCCAATACAAACCGCCCATCAAGCTATAATCTATAAACAATACATATACAAGTCATTGTTTGAGTAACATTTTAACAGGTGTCAATCATTGAAACATGTTTTGCCACATCACCATTTTTTAAATATTTTTTACATGCCACAAATGGAAAATTCAATTCAAACCTACACCACTGTCTCCCACGAAAAAAAAAATGCACACACGGTCCAACATTTTTCGATCCAGCCTGTTTCATTTTCCTCTTATCCTCATTTTAGGCTTCCTCTTTTGTGCGTGCTTCTCCACAATTTCCTTATCAGTGAAACTCTCATACACGATTCTCTCTCCAAAACGGAGGTTTTCGGGATTACCAGCGTGTATTCCTTCTTTTGCATCAATTGGTGTCTCAAATAAAGTGAAAATTTTTCTTCTCTGCCATTTTCCCTCGGATGGAAGAACGACAAAATCAAGCAGGAACATAGGACAATGCCTAAAAGGATTGACCTGTTTTGTTTCCTCTCCCACACTCTTCTCTCATCTCATTTCAAATTTCAAATTTGAAAAGTTTGGAATCTCACAAACTTCTCTCTCGGTCTCTCCCCTCGTTTGATTGTCTCTCTTTTCCTCTTCTTCGCTTTATAGCGTTAATGATTAGAGTTGCGAGAAGTTGCTCTAGGCTCAAAACGAAGATGGTGTCTTCTTGATCAAACTCATGGAGGTCTTTGGTTACTGGTTTTCTTCTCTCTTCTCTTCTATTTCCTTTTCTTTTGGATTTTTTTCCTCCTATGTTTTATCATTTTATCTAATCATTCACCAGAAAGAGCGTGGCATGTCGCTTATACCCTAGAGTTTGACGCTCTCGATTGATTCGATTTCAAAGTAGAAAGAGCGAGACGGAAACTCGAAATCGCATCAATGTCAGATAGAGAAGAACACTTCAACTTGGAACCAAACGAGCTAGAACCAAACGAGTCGAGCTCAGTTCATTTATTTAACAAGCTCAATGAGGAATACAAGGTGACGTGCTTAGCTCAAGTTTAGTTCATTTATTCAACGAGCTCAATGAAGGTGACGTCGAATATAAAAAAAGTGATGACGTCGAATATAAAAAAAGTGACGTCGACAATTGGGAAGAACACTTCGACTTGGAACCAAACGAGCTAGCTCATGAACCAAACGAGACTTGACGTCGACAATTGGGAAGAACACTTCGACTTGGAACCAAACGAGCTAGCTCATGAACCAAACGAGTCGAGCTATGCTCATGAACCAAACGAGTCGAGCTCAGTTCATTTATTTAACGAGCTCAATGAGGAATATACAAGGTGACGTCGAATATAAAAAAAAGTGATGTCGACAATTGGGAAGAACACTTCGACTTGAGACGTGCTTAGCTCAAGTTTAGTTCATTTATTCAACGAGCACAATGAGGAATACAAGGTGACGTCGAATATAAAAAAATTGAGAAGATCACTTCAACAATTGGGAAGAACACTTCGACTTTATGCTTAGCTCAAGTTCAGTTCATTTATTTCGAATATAAAAAAAGTGATGTCGACATTTGGGAAGAACACTTCAACTTGGAACCAAACGAGCTAGAACCAAACGAGTCGACAATTGGGAAGAACACTTCGACTTGGAACCAAACGAGCTAGAACCAAACGAGTCGAGCTCAGTTCATTTATTTAACGAGCTCAATGAGGAATACAAGGTGACGTGCTTAGCTCAAGTTCAGTTCATTTATTTAACGAGCTCAATGAGGAATACAAGGTGACGTCGAATTTAAAAAAAGTGATGTCGACAATTAGGAAAAGGTGACGTCGAATATAAAAAAAGTGATGTCGACAATTGGGAAGATCACTTCGACAATTGGGAAGAACACTTCGACTTTATGCTTAACTCAAGTTCAGTTCATTTATTTCGAATATAAAAAAAGTGAAAGTTCGAATATAAAAAAAGTGATGTCGATAATTGGGAAGAACACTTCGACTTGGAACCAAACGAGCTAGAACCAAACGAGTCGGTTCATTTATTTAACGAGCTCAATGAGGAATATAAGGTGACGTCGAATATAAAAAAAAAGTGATGTCGACAAATAAAAAAAGTGATGTCGACAATTGGGAAGATCACTTCGACAATTGGGAAGAACACTTCGACTTTATGCTTAGCTCAAGTTCAGTTCATTTATTTCGAATATAAAAAAAGTGATGTCGACAATTGGGAAGAACACTTCGACTTGGAACCAAACGAGCTAGAACCAAACGAGTCGAGCTCAGTTCATTTATTTAACGAGCTCAATGAGGAATACAAGGTGACGTGCTTAGCTCAAGTTTAGTTCATTTATTCAACGAGCACAATGAGGAATACAAGGTGACGTCGAATACAATGAGTCGAGCTCCGTTCATTTATTTCGAATATACAAGGTGACGTCGAATATAAAAAAAGTGATGTCGACAATTGGGAAGAACACTTCGACTTGAGACGTGCTTAGCTCAAGTTTTGTTCATTTATTCAACGAGCACAATAAGGAATACAAGGTGACGTCGAATATAAAAAAAGTGAGAAGATCACTTCGACAATTGGGAAGAACACTTCGACTTTATGCTTAGCTCAAGTTCAGTTCATTTATTTCGAATATAAAAAAAGTGATGTCGATAATTGGGCAAACGAGTCGAGCTCGGTTCATTTATTTAACGAGCTCAATGAGGAATACAAGGTAACGTGCTTATGCTTAGCTCAAGTTCAGTTAGAACCAAACGAGTCGAGCTCGGTTCATTTATTTAACGAGCTCAATGAGGAATACAAGGTGACGTGCTTAGCTCAAGTTTAGTTCATTTATTCAACGAGCACTAAGGTGACGTCGAATATAAAAAAAGTGATGTCGACAATTGGGAAAAGGTGACGTCGAATATAAAAAAAGTGATGTCGACAATTGGGAAGATCACTTCGACAATTGGGAAGAACACTTCGACTTTATGCTTAGCTCAAGTTCAGTTCATTTATTTGAATATAAAAAAGTGATGTCGACAATTGGGAAGAACACTTCGACTTGGAACCAAGCGAGCTAGAACCAAACGAGTCGGTTCATTTATTTAACGAGCTCAATGAGGAATACAAGGTGACGTCGAATATAAAAAAGTGATGTCGACAAATAAAAAAGTGATGTCGACAATTGGGAAGATCACTTGACAATTGGGAAGAACACTTCGACTTTATGCTTAGCTCAAGTTCAAGACATTTATTTCGAATATAAAAAAAGTGATGTCGACAATTGGGAAGAACACTTCGACTTGGAACCAAACGAGCTAGAACCAAACGAGTCGAGCTCAGTTCATTTATTTAACGAGCTCAATGAGGAATACAAGGTGACGTGCTTAGCTCAAGTTTAGTTCATTTATTCAACGAGCACAATGAGGAATACAAGGTGACGTCGAATATAAAAAAAAAAGATGATTCGACAATTGGGAAGAACACTTCGACTTGGAACCAAACGAGCTAGCTCATGAACCAAACGAGTCGAGCTATGCTTACCTCAAGTTCAGTTCATTTATTTAACGAGCTCAATGAGGAATACAAGGTGACGTCGAATATAAAAAAAGTGATGTCGACAATTGGGAAGAACACTTTGACTTTATGCTTAGCTCAAGTTCAGTTCATTTATTTCGAATATAAAAAAAGTGATGTCGACAATTGGGAAGAACACTTCGACTTGGAACCAAACGAGCTAGCTCATAAACCAAACGAGTCGAGCTCAGTTCATTTATTTAACGAGCTCAATGAGGAATACAAGGTGACGTGCTTAGCTCAAGTTCAGTTCATTTATTTAACGAGCTCAATGAGGAATACAAGGTGACGTCGAATATAAAAAAAAGATGATTCGACAATTGGGAAGAAAACTTCGACTTGGAACCAAACGAATACAATGTGTTACTCACCCGTGCGTATGCACGGGTCTGTTACTAGTATTATACAACATTTTTACTTTTTGGCAACAGTTAAAAATTGTAGGCAAAACGGTCAAAAATTTTGCCTAAACATATAGGCAACAGTTTTCAGAAGTAGTCTGTATGAGCGTTACTTATTGTTTCAGGCAACAGTTTTTCACACTTTTTTACCACATTTCAAAAAACGGTTGTCTATTGATTACGAATAGACAATAGTTATCATGCTATCCTAACGCAACAGTTGGTCAATATTGTCTAATTTTGCTACAAGGAGAAGTTGGGTCAAACACTATTTTAAAAAAAGCTCATAAAAGAAAAAAGTGGCTTATTTCATAAAGAAGAAAATAGAGTAAAATAAGAGCTTTAAAAAAAGCAGTTGATAGTAACTTTTCCATAGCTTCTCGGTGGCTTTTTTCGCGCATCCTCCTTTCGAATCGTTTTGTACGCAATTTATAGGTTTATACGCCTGTTTTTTTTTCTCTTCATAAAACGCTACATATCTGACGAGCCAAACCTTTTTTCATATCCAGTTGTATATCCCCAAATGCTTGACTTCAATTATTGATTACCACTGTACCATTGACCATGTTTATTTACTCAAGCCAGCCAAATACTGTTTGTAATTGATTGATTTAAACTTTAGTATAATATAAAACTTATAGAAAATAATAAATAAGCAACTTATAATATGATTTTAACAAACTTCAAAAGAAAGAATTCTTACGGTATGTCTTCAAAATATTGATCAACATATTTTTTTTTAATTTTAAAATAATTGTTACTTTATAAGTTTTAATTTATTTATTTTAAATTGTTTATTAAAGAATTATTTGTACAATAAAAAATTTAAACAGAAATTTGCAGTTATATCTCTTTCGTGGTAATTTTTTAAGAAATTAGAGTTTTTATAAAAATATTTTACCAAACAACTTTTAACTAAAGAATAGCTTTTAAGCTATTAAAAAGCGAGAAAACCAAACAACTTTAACTTTATTTTTTAAGTTCTTTTTTTTAACTTTAGCTTAAAAGTAGCTTTAAAGCAAAGAAAAATCTGGGCCAAACACACCCTAAAATTGTAACCATAGCTTATAAGCAACATTTTTTTACTGTTTGCGCATAGTACTGAATACAATTTTAACATGTAAGCATAACCCTATTTCGAGTTCAGTTGATAACTGTGTTGGAACCTAAACGATTGAGAAGTTTAGACCCTCATTAATTTTGATGATAACAAAGTATTCACAAGAGAACAATTTATGTTCTAACATTTCTTGAAGTGTGCAGATACTAATAATACATATATTCTAAGCCACTCAAGCAAGAAGAAAGTAATTCTCAAGAGAAGGATACATTCTATGTGTCAGCATCCGGCTCATCCTTGTGAGCGTCTGGAATTTTGTCTTTATGACACTAGGCTTATCCGATTGCTACTAGCGTCCGAACTTCCGATTCTGAACAAGCGTCCGAACTTCCGAGTCTGAGCGAGCGTCTGAACTTCATTTCAAATCACGTGTTAGTCACGTTACTGCTCTTCCTCTCAGAAGTTTCTGGAACGGATTTCAAAATTGATCATGAGCGCTAAAATTGTTGTACGAGGTATCAAAGGTGACACCTTTAGCTAGAAGACAAAAATCGTACAAACAATTGTGAAAAGCAAGGTAGTGCAGCGGTAATACGTCTTCTTGGGATATTCTCTGCAAAGGAAGAAAGAGACAGCGTTTTGAATTTACCTTACTCAATGGAAAGGAGCCATTTTTACCGTAACGGTAATATCCCTGGAACTCCTATATATACCTCATGGTATCCATTGAAGAAGTAACGAACATACTGTGAAAAAGCTTGCTGAAATTCTGCTGAAATATTACCTCATTTACTAAGAACAAGCATTTATACGTGAGCAACCAAGTCCCGTGCTAAGTCTCCGGACTACAAGAATCGAACTCGGCGTCAGGCCACTTTCTTTAAGAAAGTTTTTCTATAGTTGAGCTTAATCTTTTATCCTCTCTGTGAGAGTTATTTTTAATCGTATTTCAACTCACTTGTAAAAGTTTGTTTTGGCCTAGTTAAATTTGTATCCTCAAAGGCTCATTGTCTTGAGTCGTTTTGAGAAGTTGAGAGTATTGTCAAGTTGTGATGATAGAATACTCTTGAGGAAATTGTAATCAGTTGATTATAGTGGAAAATCCTTCAGAACGGCGGACTAGACGTAGCTACCAGTTTGGTAGTGAACTAGTATAAATTTACGTGTCTCTTGCTTTCTTGCTTTCTATTCATTTCTATCTTCTTTGTGTTAAAAACAAGTTTTATCAAACCGCTTTTTCCAAATATCCGATTATTTCCAGCATCCGATAAACAAACAGTTTTGAAAAACTTGTGTTCTAAAGTGTTTCTAACTTAAAGTTTGCGAAAAGTTTTTAACACAATTCAACCCCCCTTCTTGTGTTCACGTTCAGTTGGTATCAGAGCCAGGTTCTTGGTTGAGCACTTAACAGTGTCAAGAGAAAAGATCCTATATTGTGAACATGTCTACTGAAGGTGGTCATATGAACCGTCCTCCTCAATTCAATGGAGAAAAATTTGATTACTGGAAAGATAAGATGAAAGCATTCCTTGAGGCACAAAGTCTTGATTTGTGGGATATAGTTGAAAGCGGATACATTCTTCCCGCTAATGCCCTTGGCGTTGCAATACCTAGGGAAAACTGGTCTGATGATCAGAAAAAGAGATATCAAACCAATCAGAGGGCCAGATTTATTCTCATCTGTGCTATGACAGAAAGAGAATATGATAAATGTGGTAAGTTTGATACTGCCAAAGAAATCTGGGATTCTCTTGTGTTATCTTATGAGGGTTCTGCCCAAGTAAGAGAAACAAAAGCTAGCATGATGGTACGCCAGTATGAGCTATTCAGAATGGAAGATGGAGAGAACATTGAAACTATGTTTGGAAGGTTCCAAACACTTGTTCATGGGTTGTAGGCCCTTGGAAAAAGTTATACTACACCTGATCATGTGAGAAAGATCTTGAGAAGCTTGACTAAGCAGTGGAGACCCAAAGTCACTGCTATTCAAGAAGCAAAAGATCTAAATGTTCTTGATGAGTTCTTTGAAAGCTCATGAACTTGAGCTAAATGAAGAAGAACCTACCAAGAAGAGTAAGTCTATTGCTTTAAAAGTTAATCAACATAAACCTAGTACTTCTAAAGCTTTTCAGGCTGAAGAAGAAGAATCAAATGATGAAGCGTCAGAAGGAGATTCTGATGGATCAGACGATGAGCTAGCATTCATATCTAAGAAGATCCAAAGAATGTGGAAGAAAAGAAACTTCAGAAGGAAGTTTCAGAAGAAAGATTCAAAGGACAAGAAGGAGAGCAAAGACAAGGACAAAGCCCAAGTCATTTGCTATGAATGTAAGAAGCCTGGACATTTCAAATCCGAGTGTCCTAATCTTAAAGAAAAGCCCACAAGAAGCTCCTTCAAGAAAAAGAAGAAAGGTCTCATGGCAACATGGGAAGATCTTGACTTATCCTCCTCTGAGGAAGATAAAGAAGAAGAAGCTCACATTGCCCTCATGGCAGACACTGACATTGAGTCAGAAGAAGATGTTGAAGAGGTAATAGTATATGATTCCTACTCTGAACTTCAACTTGCTTTTGATGATCTTCTTAAGGACTCTGCCACTCTCTCCACTGAGTATAAGAATTTGAAAAAGAAATTTTTAAAATTATCACAAGATTTTCATTCCTTACGCAATGAAAACTCTGTACTCAATGAAGAGAACCAGAAGCTGAAAAATGAAAATCAGCGTCTGGTGGATAACCAGCGTCTGGAAGCTAACAAGCAACCAGAAGCTGAGAGCTCTCAAGCTAAGAGTTCTGTAGTTACAGGCAAACCTAACTGCAAATCAAATGACTATGAACAAGCATTTCAAAAGTTTCTTGCCGAGAGTGTAACTCGTAGCAAGCAAACTTCAATGATCTGGGGTGTCAGTAAAACGATAACTCATGGTCTTGGGTATATATCAGATGAAACCCTTTTGGAAAATAATTCAGCATCTGATAAGTCCCATAGTCATAGTAAATGCTTACATTGTACTTACTGTAATAAATCTGGTCATTTGAAAAGTGCATGTAATGTTTTTAAAACTAAGAAGGATAAGCCTCCTTCAAGAACTAACAAGAAAGGACCCAAAAAGAAATGGGTACCTAAAGAAAAAATAGTCTATGTTGCAGACATGCTTAGCAACAAAGTCAACACACCAGTCTTGGTACTTAGACAGTGGATGCTCGCGTCACATGACGGGAGAAAAGCATATGTTCCAAGAACTAAGACCTAGAGAAGCTGGATTCGTTGGTTTCGGAGGAAACCAGAAAGGTAAAATAGTTGGAATTGGTCGCATAGGTAAAGGCTCTCTTCCTTCTATTGATAATGTTTTTTATGTTGAAGGACTGAAACATAATCTCTGAGCATAAGTCAATTATGTGTGACAGTGGTTATAGTGTTGTCTTCTGACTGGATGTTTAGTAAAAGCAAAAGCGATGGATCTATATTCTTCTGAAAGAGGAAACAAAATGTTTATAAAGTTGATCTTTCTGAACTTGAAAAACAAGATGTCAAGTGTCTTATGTCTGTTGAAGATGAGCAATGGATTTGGCACAAAAGATTAGGTCATGCCAACTTGAGGTTAATCTCAAAGTTAAACAAGCACAATCTTGTTAAAGGCTTACCAAATCTTAAGTACCAATCTGATGCCCTTTGTGAGGCTTGTCAAAAAGGAAAACAAGTTAAAACTTCCTTTCATTTAAAAAATGTTGTTTCAACTTCTAGACCACTTGAACTTTTACATCTTGATCTTTTTGGTCCCACAAGGACAGCCTCTTTAACTGGAAAGAAATATGGTTTAGTCATTGTTGATGATTTTACTAGATGGACATGGGTTAAATTCCTTGCCCACAAGGATGAGTCTTTTAAAGTATTTACTGTCTTCTGCAAATCAGTTCAAAATGAAAAAGACATTTGTATTTCTTCTATTAGAAGTGATCATGGGGGAGAATTTGAAAATGAGAACTTTCAAAAATTTTGTGAAGAAAATGGCATCTCCCACAATTTCTCCTCTCCTAGAACACCTCAACAAAATGGTGTTGTAGAAAGGAAAAATAGGTCCCTCCAGGAAATGGCCAGGACCATGATCAATGAAGCTGATATTGCAAAACATTTTTGGACAGAAGCAATAAACACAGCTTGTTATATTCAAAATAGAATTTATATAAGACCTATTTTGAATAAGACTCCTTATGAATTGTGGAAAGGAAGAAAACCAAACATTTCTTACTTTCATCCTTTTGGTTGTATTTGTTATATCTTGAATACTAAAGATCAGCTTGGTAAGTTTGATTCCAAGGCTGACAAAGGAATCTTTTTAGGATATTCTGAAAGATCAAAAGCTTTTAGAATATACAAAAAAGAAACTTTGACAGTTGAAGAGTCCATTCATGTCAAGTTTGATGATAAGAAGCTTGACACTGCAATGTCAGAGCTAAATGAGTTATTTTCATATTTAAACCTCGGTGACAAGCCAGACGGTGAATATACATCTTCATCATCCGGTGGTAACAAGACGAAGAATTCTACTCAAGCAGAAGCTGAAGCAAGAAAAAGCTGGAAGTACAAAACCAATCATCTAAAAGATCAAATCATAGGAGAACCTGGTGACAAAGTACGAACCAGATCCTCTTTCAAGGAGCATGCTGATTTTGCACTTCTCTCTGAGATGGAACCTAAGACGATTGATCAAGCGTTGGAAGATGAAGGGTGGATTCTAGCAATGCAAGATGAGTTAAATCAGTTCAAAGGAATGATGTCCGAAGCTAGTCACTCTGCGGAAGATAAGCAAGCTATTGGTACTAAATGGGTATTCAGAAATAAGCTTGATGAAGACGGTAAAGTTGTGAGAAATAAAGCAAGGTTAGTTGCTCAAGGCTACTCACAAGAAGAAGGTATTGATTTCACTGAAACTTTTGCACCTGTTGCAAGATTAGAAGCTATTCGCATTTTACTTTCATTTGCAGCACATCATGAGATAACTTTATATCAAATGGATGTGAAAAGTGCTTTTCTAAATGGTTTTATAACTGAGGAAGTTTATGTTAAACAACCTCCTGGCTTTGAAGATATTGAATTTCCAGAACATGTTTTTAAACTTAAAAAGGCACTATATGGTCTTAAACAAGCTCCCAGAGCATGGTATGATAGACTAAGTTCCTTTTTAATGGAAAATGGATTTACAAGAGGTTTAGTTGACACTACTCTTTTCAGAAAAACCTCAAACAAGCATTTCATACTTGTTCAAATATATGTTAATGATATTATTTTTGGAGCCACTAATGAAAGCCTTTGTAAAGAATTTTCTAAGCTTATGCAGGCTGAATTTGAGATGAGCATGATGGGAGAATTAAAGTTCTTCCTTGGAATACAAATCAAGCAATACAGTGATGGTATTTATATTCATCAAAGCAAATATATCAAAGAATTATTGAAGAAATTCAAGATGCTGGATTGCAAGCTTATGTGTACGCCTATGCATCCTACCTGCACTCTTAGTAAAGATGAAATTGGTAAGAAGGTAGATCAGAAACTATACAGAGGTATGATTGGATCTCTACTTTATCTTACGGCTTCAAGACCTGATATTATGTTCAGCGTCTGCCTGTGTGCTAGGTTTCAATCAGATCCTAGAGAATCACACCTAAGTTCTGTTAAAAGAATATTTAGATATTTGCAAGGAACTACTAATCTTGGTTTGCTTTATAAGAAATCAAAAGATTACAAATTAGTAGGTTTCTATGATCTTTGACTTTCTTTGGAGATCGAATTGAAAGAAAAAGCACAAGTGGAGGCTGCCAATTCCTTGGAGCTAATCTTGTGTCTTGGTCAAGCAAAAGGCAAAGCACAATTGCACTCTTAACAGCAGAAGCTGAATACATCTCAGCAGCAAGTTGCAGTTCTCAACTTCTGTGGATGAAGTATCAACTTGAAGACTACTTGATAAAAGAGAGTAACATTCTTATCTTCTGTGATAATACATCTGCCATATGTCTTACTAAAAATCCTATATTGCATTCTAGAGCAAAACACATTGAGATTAAGCATCATTTTATAAGAGACTATGTTCAGAAGGGTATTTTAGAAAAAAATTTGTAGACACTGATCATCAGTGGGCTGACATATTTACAAAACCCCTTGCTGAAGATAGATTCAATTTTATAAGAAGAAATTTAAACTTTCATCTTATAGAAGAATGATTAATCTCAGCGTCTGATAATAATCTAAATCTCAGCATCTGATATGACATAAGCATGTATGTGCATCAGCATCTTATTTGTCATATGCATCATAACTCATCATCCGGTAAGTCGGTTGCGTGCGTCCGAGCACACCCACACGTGTCACACGTGTTAAGGATTCAAGCGTCTCATCATATCTACTGAGTCATGATTATTTACGTTTTCAATAAAATCTTTTACTTTTATTTTGGCGTCCGCATTTAATGAAAAAGCGAATCTTTATTTTTTTTCTTTTTGATTTATTTTTTATAAGAGTATACGAAGCGATATTTTGAAAAATAACTGTACCATTCTCCTTTAACTTTCCCACTACTCCACATTTTTCGCTCCACTCTGTGTTTTCTGCAAAACTGTACTCGTTCTCTTTTTCTCTCTATCTCTCTGTGTGTGTTTAAACCCTAAAACCTCCATCACCTCCATCTCTCAACCGCAATCATGGTGGAGTAACAACTTCGAATATCTGACTATCTACGACACCATGACTGAAGGGAAAGTCTTGTTAGAAAATCGAGTTGATTTGGAAAACTTCAAGCTCTATGGCTTCGACTTCTACAATGGGTTCAAGGCAATGGGTGAACAAGATTTCTTACGGAACCCGGTTGAGGTTACGGTGATCGCGATTAAAGAATTTTGGGGTAATGTTCGGTTACACAAAGGTGGCATCTTTGAAGGAACAGTGAAAGGATTCAAGTTTGTTTTTACCATCAAAAATATTTCTGAAGTTACTGGGTGTCCGTGTGAAGGCATCGTCTTCTATTCAGAATGGGCTGACGCATTTCATGGGATTGAGAAGGTCAATAATGATCTGTTTGAGAACTACAAGCAGCTGAAAGAATCTGGTGAAACACCTACTGCCAAGAATCTGAAAAGTCATTTCAGAGTTCTTCATAAGATAATCACCAAGAGCGTCTTGTTGAAGGCTGGCTCCAGTGACATTGTCAACTACGAACAGAAATTCATCATGAGACACTTCATGGCTGGTAACAAGGTGAACCTGCCAAGGTTAATCTACAACAACCTGCTTAATGCACTGGTTAACTCAAGAAAAGGTGTTGCTGACAAGAAGAACACCTACAAGTTCATTCCTTATGGTGTCCTGCTCACCAAAATGATGATCAAGAATCTGGTCATAAACAAGCTGACTGCTTTACCAGATCAAGAGAAGGCAAAGTATTTTGGTGCTGATAATATTGTGATTCCTGACACTTTTGGAGTCAACAGCTTGGTAAGAATGAAATTGCTCACTGGGTCCATGATCAAGAAGGTGAAAGTTGAGCAACAGGAAGAGGAAGCTGAAAAGAAAACCACTAGAAGCTCAAAGCCTGGTGTGAAAAGACCTGCTGAGTCTCCTTCACGAGAGACCAGAAGAACAAAACAGAAGGTGGCTCCTGCACCTACTGTTGAAGAACCAGAAGATGAGGACAGAGTTCCCATCAGTCAGGTTCTGAGAAAAAGGAGCAAGCCAGAAGCTGAGAAGCAAGTCTCAGCATCCGGTCAACAGAAGAAGGATATTCAGCATCCGCCTCCAGCAACTGCCCCCAGACAGAAGCTGAAGAGATCGGTCAGGCATTCTGAACCTGAACCAAAGGTACTGAATTCTCCTGATAAATCTGTATCTGTTTTTGCATCTGATACTATTCCTGCTCCACCAATATCCGTTGCACAACCACCAAACACTCAAACCCGTATACAGAAAACCTCCATAGTTCCCAAACACCTTACCCAAACACAAACCAATTCACTCACCATCTCATCACCTCAAACCTCCACATATAACTCCCTCACTTCATACATTTCCAAGCTTCATTCTCATCCTTTTAACCTCCTGTTCAAAATACCTCCCATTAATCCCTTCAAACCCCACTCACCAAAAGCCTACAAAATCACCAAAGCCACTCCCACCTTACTTACCCTTACTATTAAACCTACAGACGCTGGTGGAAAGAAAAATATCTCATACAAACCACAGTTTGTCAAGTATGAGATATATAACAGCATCTACAATCGTCCATCCACTTGGCATTTAAAAACCTTCACCTTTGGAGCTGCCAGATTGGAAATTGCCGCTCCAATAAGTGCAACCTTCAAGGATGGGGAAGACCACATCCAAATGTCTTTCAAAGGAAGGTTGAGACCAGCATCCGGAAGCAGAGCAATTCCCTTCTCTATTGATCTTCCTAGATCCCTACCACAGTCTGAACCGCTCACATTGGAAGAATGTGGAAGGTGGATCACAGATGAAGAAAGGCGCTTCATGGCACCTTTGTCTTGGCGAAAAGGCTTGAAGTCATAGGACAATACCGAGACCCATCATCCATTTATTAAGATAGTACCGGATAGACAAAGGTGGCTACCTTGGTCTATCCTGGAAAAAGGAAGGAACTCGCTCAAGACAGCGACCTTTCAACAGATCGGGCTAAAGGAGTATGAGAAGGCGCTGCAGAAATGCAGTCTTAAGGAATTCCCTCGACTTAGGTGCCAAGATCTCGAGAATCATGCCAGAAGGTATTACATGACCTCTCTGAAGAAAGATGAATGGAGAACTGGCTCCTCAAACTGCTGCAATGCTGAAAAGGCCACTATTTCAACTGTTGGGAAAATCAGCAGAGTTCTCGACATCAATCTCGAGCAGTGTACTTGATGACATGTTCGGATGCTCGATGTCGGACCCTTGGATTGCATGAAGATTTATGACCAATGGGCTGCTGTGCCCAAGCACTTCGACATTGGGTTTATGTGGAGTCAATGGTCTGAATCGTGGAAAGCCAAAGCCATATTACCATGCATCGACCCCTAGTGCTAGAAAGAATATGACAGGAAAATCGAGAAGAATTTACCTGGCAGAAAATGAAGCACTCTCCTTCACCTGTGAAGCTTTGAGTGTCTTTATCAGAAATTTATGGGGAGAAGACGCTGGGAATAGGTTTGACTCTTACACAGCTGATGTTGTTCTACACAGAGAAACCATCTTCATGAATTTGCTATATCCAGAAGATGTGAAGCATCAATGGAAGATTCAGACAGAATCAGAGCTCAGAAGACTCGAAAATTTCATCAAATGGGTTATACCAAATGATGAATTCTTCTTAAGAGCTCAAAGGAAGAAGGATTTGAGACTGAAGTTATCCAACTGGGTGCTAGCAGAGCATCAGAAGATGAAGTCTGGCACTGTACAGCTGGACCTTCTACTTCTTCTTCTGCAGTTGAGATGGTCACCATTCCCAAAGCAGAATTTGAAGAAATGAAGGCTACAAACTTGAAGGTTACTCAGCTGGAGACTGCACTGAAGTTACTCTATGAACGTCTCAATATCCCACCTCCACCTCTTCCAAACCCTTGAAATTTTTTTACTTGTGTGTGATATAAAA
Organism: Calophaca sinica; assembly: GCA_037113605.1. NCBI lineage: Eukaryota > Viridiplantae > Streptophyta > Magnoliopsida > Fabales > Fabaceae > Calophaca > Calophaca sinica. The sequence goes on from CM073735.1 coordinate 42,380,804, forward strand.
TCTGTTCTATTTGGTTGATACAACTATACATAAATATGTTTGATCTAATTATCTGCCTTTTATTCAAATTTTTCTAAGTCTTATTTTGACTATGATGTGTTTTTACACTCTTTTTGTCTAATGACAAAAGGGGGAGTAAAAGAAAGGTATGATGAACACGAAAGAAAGGTATTATTGAACACGTGAAAATCCGATAATCCATCATCCGATAGATACACTGAAACTAAAGTATCATGCATAGCATTTCATACATAGCATTTGTGTGTGCTAATATTCATTGATTTAGTACTCTTATAATGTTTAATAAATTTTGGTACAATGAAATATATTTGATTAAATCAATCTATTTGGTATATAATCAGCATCCGATCTCACTTTATTAAATACATGCTCTGACACATTTACGGATTTTTCGTAATCACTTAAATGAATTTGTTTACCAACAATTGCCTTAATACTGAATTGTTCATATATATCTAAATCGTTAAATTCAGGAGACCTTAATGTCTTTTTGAAACTAAATTGTTCATCAACCTTAGATATTTGTCATCATCAAAAAGGGGGAGATTGTTGGAACCTAAACGATTGAGAAGTTTAGACCCTCATTAATTTTGATGATAACAAAGTATTCACAAGAGAACAATTTATGTTCTAACATTTCTTGAAGTGTGCAGATACTAATAATACATATATTCTAAGCCACTCAAGCAAGAAGAAAGTAATTCTCAAGAGAAGGATACATTCTATGTGTCAGCATCCGGCTCATCCTTGTGAGCGTCTGGAATTTTGTCTTTATGACACTAGGCTTATCCGATTGCTACTAGTGTCCGAACTTCCGATTTCAACAAGCGTCAGAACTTAAGTCTGAGCGGCGTCTGAACTTCATTTCAAATCACGTGTTAGTCACGTTCTTTGCTCTTCCTCTCGAAGTTTAGAGCGGATTTCAAAATTGATCATGAGCGCTAAAATTGTTGTACGAGGTATCAAAGGTGACACCTTTAGCTAGAAGACAAAAATCGTACAAACAATTGTGAAAAGCAAGGTAGTCTGCAGCGGTAATATGTACTTTGGGATTTTCTCTCCAAAGGAAGAAAGAGACAGCGTTTTCAATTTACCTTACTCAATGGAAAGGACCCATTTTTACCGTAACGGTAATATCCCTGGAACTCCTATATATACCTCATGGTATCCATTGAAGAAGTAACGAACATACTTGTGAAAAAGCTTGCTGAAATTTTCTTTGAAATATTACCTCATTTACTAAGAACAAGCACTTTTCGTGAGCAACCAAGTCTCGTGCTAAGTCTCTGGACTACAAGAATCGAACTCGGTCCGACCCTTTCTTTAAGAAAGTTTTTCTATAGTTGAGCTTAATCTTTTATCCTCTCTGTGAGAGTTATTTTTAACTGTATTTCAACTCACTTGTAAAAGTTTGTTTTGGCCTAGTTAAGGCTGTATCCTCAAAGGCTCGAATGTACTGAGTCGTTTTGAGAAGTTGAGAGTATTGTCAAGTTGTGATAGTAGAATACTCTTGAGGAAATTGTAATCAGATTGATTATAGTGGAAAATCCTTCAGGAACGAAGGGACTAGACGTAGCTACCAGTTTGGTAGTGAACTAGTATAAATTTCTGTGTCTCTTGCTTTACTGTTTTCTATTCATTTCTATCTTGCTGTGTTAAAAACAAGTTTTATCAAACTGCTTTTTCCAGCGTCCGATTATTTCCAGCATCCGATAAACAAACAGTTTTGAAAAACTTGTGTTCTAAAGTGTTTCTAACTTAAAGTTTGCGAAAAATTTTTAACACAATTCAACCCCCCTTCTTGTGTTCACGTTCAAACTGTTACCTAAAATACTAAAGCAACATTTTACGACTGTAGCCTTAAGTTAATTTTAATATCAAAATTTTTAAATAACGCTATTAAGTTGAGAAAATATTTTCCCTTAATATTATACTAATTTACAAATTTACAAATAAAAATCATAATTTTTTTATTAGTGGGAAATAAAATAAAATCATAATTTGATCAAATCCAACTTTAATAGATACAATTCATAAATAGTAAATGGATTAAGTGTCACGTAATATATATATGTTCGTTCTCTAATAGTAGTTAAACATTAAATGAGTTTAAACACCAATCCAAATCATAAACAAAATAACATCATTGTTTGATCAAATCCAATAGTTTGAAGTATGGGTCTAACAAAAAAAAAAAATACATCCAAAACAAATATCTAGTGAGAACTAGGATCCAAATGCATCATCTTGGAACTCCTTGAAAAAATCTTGCATCTCCTCATCATTTGCATCTTGTCCATTGAGATTATTCTACTCAAAAGAATGAAAAATAAGACCAAAACTTTTGAATAATGTAGAAATAATAAATTTGTAGGTTATTTATAATAGTTACCTTTCTACAATTAGGAATATGTGTTGATGTAGAAGAATGCATATGTGGCTGTTCAGTCACTTTTGGGCACTATTTACATCACCAGGAGGTAGCACTTGGCAGAAACCTTGTGAGCTCTTTTAGATTCTTCAAGATCACATTCAACTTCAGGATACTCAGTTCATCTTGAAGCTCCACAAAGATGACATGAATCATTCCTCACCCGCTCTTTCCAAAATAACATGCAATTGTTAGGACATGCATCAATCTTCTTATAGTCTAAGCCCAAGTCTTTTATCATAGACTTTGTTTTATTGAAAGAGATAGGGATGTTCAAATCTGGCATAGCCTCTTCCAATATCAAACAAGTCATGAGCAAATATATAATGCATCAAAAAAGCAAACTAAGTAAAAGGTAAGCTTCTCAACTATTTACTGTCTGCATAGTGGGTATTATATCCCAATTATTTCAAAGACCAAAATTATACAGAATATTACTCTTAAGAGATCAAATCATCGGATAACTAAAGAAAACATGATATTGCTATTACAATTTCTCAAACATGTCACTCCTAGTATACATATGTAAATGTACAATTTCAAAAAATAAAAATAAAATTAAAATGTATTTACAATATGAATAATAATTTTCACTTTTCAGGATATGTTACAAATTTAAGTGTGAAATATAGATGCAATAATAAATATGTTTTCAACTCCCCTTTGTCTATAATGCTTAATTTATTTTAATTGATTCCAAATGCAACCTTAAAATTGAAGGAATATATATACAAGCTCGATTGATCTGATAGATAAACAACCATATCAACTAGTACCTAATTTTCTATACCAATCATTTCTTTTTTTCCATTGCCTAACAAGTAACAATTTAGTAAACTGGACATTTCAGCTAATATTTTGTAAGTGTTTTTTTTTTTTTTGTGGTGTATAAAGAGCTTGGTTAGATCATAGCACCCTTCAACTAGAGAACTTCTTTTTCTTTTCACTGCTTACATAGATTCATTAGAGAAACCACTGGAGCTAAGCCATATAATTGGGTATGACATCTTAACATTCCATAGGTTTAGTGTATAACAAGAAACACTATATATGAACATCAAAACAATATCTACTACTCACAGCATACCTTGACTTCATTGATGTCAACAATGACTGTGAAGTAACCACAAACCAGTCACAAGCTTGTGCTCTAACTAATTAAGAAGCCATATTAAATATAGTCGGCATAGCATATCAATTAGAACAACAACAGCTGAAACATAGTCTTAAACAGGTTCCTCAGTATAATTAATGTGTACATTGAAGCCTCTTTCCTAAAAGAATTGCTAAAGGCAAAATTATTAACTTCCTTTCAAAATGCCACCCAAGAGATAGATATATCAAGAAAGTAACACCCATGTACACCCTTGTATATAATTCACTGTCTTGAGTAAAAAGATGTAATAAGAATAAATATAAAAAGGCGTTTAGGTATGGCAGCAGATAGGTTGACAGTCCCAAAATGGAAGACAAGAAAACTTCCCCCTACGCACACCAACCAAAAGACAAAGAGTCCTAAAATATAAAACTTCTGCAATAGCATAACATAAATCCCTCAAAGTAAAAAAATCGTGTCTTCTAAAATTGAAACTGAATGGGTGTAATAATAAACCAGTAGCTAGCTGAGATGGTCGGACAATGTTGGTAAATAAATCTCAGTTGACAATCCATGGAACAAACCACAAGTACTAAGCAAACAAGAAATAGTCACATCAGTGAATTGGTTAGGTATTTCACTTGTAGTGAAAGTATTACTATATGCTGAAATAGGTGTACAACAAATGGTTCATTGATTGTGCACAATTCTCATAAGCTAACAGTGAAACAAAATCAATCTTCAAATTGAACCTTGGTCGTTAGCATTTTAACATGAAAATGGTCTAATATAAGCTGACGGAGTTAAGCCATACCTTTGACAAAGGTAAATCATGTTCTACCTCTCCAGAAAGGCAGAAATATTACCATATCTACATGGAGCAGCAATACATCCTTGCAATGAAAATGATATAAATCAATTGTGTTTCATGTCTACATGTTTCATGGCAATCAATCATGATATAAATATAATAAAAACATAACACTGGTTGAAGCTGGATGGAATTCACTTTTCTGCTTCCTCTATCTCTTTTGGTGTTCTATCAATAAAAATACAATACTCCTTATGAAAAATCAAATTGGTTTATCTCATTGTAAAAATAGCAAATTGCAAGGGAAAGCTCGCTATCTAATTACTTGACAGAAGTCAGTGTATTTCAATAGATAAAGCATTATTAGGACCTAAACTGGAAGCACCTTCTAGCCTGGGCCAAATCAACATCTAAGCAAGGATTAGTCCCATATCTTTGGGTGTAGGGATACCTTGTGGCTTACCAAAAACAAAGTTACAGTGATGGCTTCTACAATCACAAAGAGTTGTATATCTTATACATTTTATTTTGGATTTACTTGAACATGAAACTTCCTCAATAACTATATCTATTACCAATTATTCTAAAATGTTGAAGTTTTCAAAAGCCATCAATGCTGATAATGGAGCTAAGTTTGTCATGAATAGTGTGGTCTACCAAATTAACAGATTACAATCCTGCCTTGCACTTTGTAGGTACCAAAATGCTTACATGAAGGGAGATTTCAGTAAATTCCAGTGCAACATCTATTCAAGGGTCCACTCTGTATCAGGAAAAGGAAATTATAAGAAGCAAGTAGCACGCCTCTTCTTTTCACACCAACAACGATAATAAATTGATCAATGCAAACAACCAAATAAATCAATAGCAGTGAGACTTATACCTCAAAGGGAAGAACTAATTCAGCAACATTGCACATCATGAATGCTTCACCTGGTTGAATCCCAAAATATTTGAGGGACATACCCTGGAAACTACACGGGCAATAACCATGAACTGTTATGGGGGTTTAGTAAAGAATGCTTATTTTGGCCAATGCTTTAGTAGACATATTGTGGGATGAACTGAAAGGAATAAGTAAAAAAATCCATACATAAGAACAAACCACATCTTTTTAGCATTAGGAGCAACATACAGCAACAAACTTCCTCAGCAAAATCCATCATCTCCAAGCAAGAGCTACGGTGTGTTTACTGGAAGCAAATCCAAAAAGGAAACCAAAAAAACAAAAGCTAAATAAAAAAAAAATAGAAAGCAATACAGCAGAAGGCCAATATGCACAAATCAAAACAAAAAATAAATGAAAAAAGTATTAAAAAACGTATCTGTGAACGGCGAACCCGTCTACTGTGTCTTCCTTGCGAGCGTCGTCGACCCATGGAGCACCTCCATTGTGAGCGAAGCATCGTCGACCTCCAATGTCGGCTCCTGCCGCCGTGAAAGTTGCTACTGCCACCGAGCATCCGCCGCCACGAAGCCTGTTGAAGGAGATTTTTGCACGTTCACTCCTTTGACAAATTAACTCGGTGCTCCACCTCCGCCACGAAATCCGACCCCTCTTCCTTCGTGTAATGGCAGTTCGTCTTCCTCCTCCCTACTCTGCCGTCGCGTCTCCCTCTCCCAACAAACCCATCGCAAGCCCACCTGTGAAGCCCTTCTGTGGTTCTTTAGATCTAAGGACAAAGGGTTTTTTCCTTAGCTGTCTTTGGTCGAGAAAGAGAGAAATACGTGAGAGAAAATCTGGGAATAGAAAAATATGTGAAAAATAGAGTAAATTTGGGGTATTAATTAAAATAAAATAAAAAAGAAAAGAAATAGAGAAGAGAGAAATGTGTTTAATTTTTGAAAATACAAGCATAACTTTATACTAAAAACAACCAATATACAATTTATATTATTAAATTATAAATTTTTTATTTTAACTAAATTATTATTAAAATTTAATTAAATAGTTTATTAAATTATTAAATTAAATAGTTTATTAATTAAATAGTTTATTAAATTATTAAATTAGTTTAATCTAAATAATTCATTATAAGGGCAAAAAAAAAAAACTTATCAACGTATGTAACAAACAAAGCTACCTACTCATAAAATAATTTAATTAATTTCTTCTTATTTTATTATAATTTAATTAATTTAACTTATTAGTTTGGAATTTAATTAGATTAAATTACCCCTAAATCTATTCAACTCTATCCATTATTTAGTTAAATTACTAATTATTTGGTTGATTAAATTACATTAATTAATTTTTACTTTAAAAACCTACTCCACTGTTCCATTTTGATCTCTCCCTCATCCCTCTCCGTTACGTGTACTCTTCACCACATTCAAATAGTTTTATTGCTATATTGCAATAAATGAAACAATAAAAAAATGCTAGAAATGCGAGAACAGTAGATGGACATGTTGCAGGGTATAAATAAATGGAACGAGAAAGAAGTGGTGCTACCTCTCCCCAATTTTTTCCGTTGAAGTGCAATGATTGTAAAAAGTGGTAGGGCTCACAATTTATTTGTCTCTCTTTCTCATTTTTTTGCAAATCAAACAAGAGAGAATGTATTTTTCTCCCTTCTTTCTCTCTTCTCTCACTCTCTCTTTGCTATTTCTATCAAATCAAACAGACCATAAAAGTTTTGTCTACTTAATTTTTTTTTTAATGAAAAGTGAAAAATAATTTTAAAATTTGTAATTATGGAGGGAAAGAGTGAAAAATAGGCACCTAAACTTGTTAGTGAATCAAAGGGAACAATTAGATAAATGTAGCGTATTATAAAAAATTATGCAACAGAATAGGAATGTTCCCAATTGAATTTAAGAGTACAGTTATCGAGTGTTGCCGAAAAATTGTCATGGTAACATTTTAAAACTATTGCCATATAGACTTTAAGGAACACTTATTGAATGTTGCAAAATGAGTGTTGCAGTAGACGCACACTTCCTGGCAACACTCTTAGAATGTTGTCAGGTGTACTTTTAGGCAACATTTTGTACTTGTTGGGGAAAAAAAGTGTTGCTAGAAACAAAAAATGTTGTAGTATTAGTGGAAATTTTTTATGGCCCTAAATAACAATTTCCTGCACTCAATTCCCATTTCCCGTTGACTCCTCCAGCTTCCTCTTCCAGCTTGTCGTCGTCGTTACCTAAGTAATCTCGAGTCCCTGACCCATACCGTTTTTGCCTCTTTAATCCTCTATGGCAGCACAAAATATAGATAGTTAAACCCCATGACTGATTAGCCATCAAATACAGGGAAAGCTCTGGACTTTCCGACTTTCCCCTTTCGGAATACGTGTAGGCCTTTTCTGTACTAGTCTTTGATCCCTCTTCACTTGGGAACAATTAGATAAATGTAGCGTATTATAAAAAATTATGCAACAGAATAGGAATGTTCCCAATTGAATTTAAGAGTACAGTTATCGAGTGTTGCCGAAAAATTGTCATGGTAACATTTTAAAACTATTGCCATATAGACTTTAAGGAACACTTATTGAATGTTGCAAAACGAGTGTTGCAGTAGACGCACACTTCCTGGCAACACTCTTAGAATGTTGTCAGGTGTACTTTTAGGCAACATTTTGTACTTGTTGGGGAAAAAAAAGTGTTGCTAGAAACAAAAAATGTTGTAGTATTAGTGGAAATTTTTTATGGCCCTAAATAACAATTTCCTGCACTCAATTCCCATTTCCCGTTGACTCCTCCAGCTTCCTCTTCCAGCTTGTCATCGTCGTTACCTAAGTAATCTCGAGTCCCTGACCCATACCGTTTTTGCCTCTTTAATCCTCTATGGCAGCACAAAATATAGATAGTTAAACCCCATGACTGATTAGCCATCAAATACAGGGAAAGCTCTGGACTTTCCGACTTTCCCCTTTCGGAATACGTGTAGGCCTTTTCTGTACTAGTCTTTGATCCCTCTTCACTTGCCCAGGTTTGGAGGTCGATGTTTGTGTTCGCCGGCATTGATTCTATCGAAAATCTGGAACCATGCTGGGAGGAGAAGACATTAGAGGGGCAAAATGGTCTTTTGAAAGAGGGGTACTGTAAACCCTAATAGGATGGATGTTTTGTGTGTTTTGCTAGTTCTCGGGTTTTTTGTGCCTGGTTATTGGGCTGCCAGGAATTTACGTGGAGTTTTTGGGTGCTAGTTTTCCTATCTTTAATGTTGGACTTTAGTTTACTGTTTTTTTTTTTGTTTGTGTAGTTATTTAGAGTAGATGTCTATTGGATCAGGAGCTGCTCTTGTATTTAATTGTTGATCTTAGGAATTTACATTAATCATGTGTTGTGCTCTTTTAATGGGCTGCTTGTTTGCACTTGGTGTAATGTATTTAAGGCCTTTATGAATGAATATGTTACATCGCTGACAAAAAAAAAAAATCCCATTTCCCGCCGAGGCAAAGGCAACCAAATATAGTTTTTCTCTTCAATGCACTATATATGGCTTACTGATCACGTGATCCATTGTGTCGAAAAAAGCAGCATAATGTAAATACAAAATTATAATTATTTTGACATAATAGATTTTAATAATTTTATAATTTATTATGTTGGTATATATTTATTTATTTTATAACAATCTTAATTATCAATTTTTAGTTATTAATTATAATTTAGCATTTTATCTTTTCGTATAATCCAAAAATGAACATAACCTATATTAATTCCATAAAAAAGGATAATCCATATTAACCGAAGCATGTATTATAATATAGAAAAGTTTCAACTCAACTCCTCACCAAAAAGATACATTTCTCAATAATGCATGTTGAAGTGAGAACAAGCACACGAAAAACGAATAAAAAAAGGGGTGTTGGGTGCCAAATTTACAATTTGGATTCTTGACGAACATGATAGTAACTCGACGCGTCACAAGCGCAATTCCAGAAAAAGAAAACAAGTACAAGTTAAGTTTATAAGCTTTGGGGATGTTTCGACAATGTACGAGGAGTGTCGAAGATAGACATGCCTGCCTAAGCACGAGGAACGGTCAAAGTATCCATCAAGCTCTGAAGACTTAGCGAAATTTTCCTGAAACGCCAAAAAGGATCAATCCGACCTACCTTGATGAAAGAAGCACCGTTGAAGCCAGCGAAGACTTGTCGAGACTGGCCCCAGTGCTTGGTAGCATAGTTAGTTACTTAAGCTAATATTCCATCGAATATAGTAAATACAGTGTAACTGCTAGACATCCCTACTGTACACGTGTCTAGCAGATAGATAGTCAGTTATTTTTTATTTCTCTATAAATAGGAGGTCGAACGATGTAAACGAAGTTAGATACTTGATTGATTTCTCAACGTTTCAACACACAACAGACTCGCAGTTTGAGATCAAATACTCCTTCCACCCGTTTTCTTTCGATGCAATTTAACTTTCCAGTCATTTATATTCTTGCATTTTTATCTTCCTGCATTTTACTTCATTGCACTTTACATTTCTGCACCTTTAAACTTCTGCACTTTTTTCTTTTAAACTTTATTTACTTTTCATGCAATTTACTTCTTGCATGATTTTACTTGCATTTTTGTTTACATTCAGTCTTTCAAAACATAAAAAATAAAAAATGAAAAAATCTGCGTTCATCGTTTTCAACCTCGTGTTTTGTCTCACCCCCATTTCTCCAACTCTCATTAAAAAAGCTTTCCCTCTCAATTTCTATTTTCATAACGAGGGCCTTTGTCGTAACCACAAAGTTGAGCCTCACGATGATTGTGGCAAAATCTTTGGTCTCGAGCGGTTAAGTCTGATTCTTGACAAATTATTATTTTCAAGTGTAAAAACTCATCGTTTGACGAGATTACCGTATTAACTTGTAGGACTCACATTGTTTAAAAATAATCATTTGTTTTGTTTTTGGTCTGTCAGACAATTTCCGCGTCTGTACTGAAAAAAACCGAGTAAACAGGGGGGAAAGGACTTAATTTCACCCGTTGTTATTACATGCAATAAGAACGAGAACAAAGTAGAAAGGAAAAAAAAAATAGTGCAACAAACGTGAATTAATTTATTCTATAGAACGAAATGAAAAATGGTATGGTGGGGGCATCCTGATCGGTGAAGTGATTAGCCCAGGTAAAAGTGAACCTTAATGGCGATCAAGAATACGCAAATGAGACCAAAGTAAAGGAGAGAGTGAATGACTATGGCAGCAGCACTGGTCTGAAAGTTCCCAAACTCCACGCATCTTGAACGGCCAGGTACTTGAAATAGCAAGCCTGGCGTTAATAGCACGAACAGCACCACAGATACAACAATGGAGCCCCAGTTGAACATTCTTAATTCTAACTATAGCTAGTTGCAAATTAATGATTGTCTATTAATTGATAAGTGGAAGTGGAACAGAACATAACAGAGGACAGTCCTACCTTGTTGGGTTCTGCATAGTAGCTAGCGGATGAGGGTATATATATGTATGTATGTATCAACAATGATAAAAAACAATTAAAGTGGGTGTGGGGGGAGGCTTGGGTGATTAAGCTACTGTGGATTCACTTCCATTGTACACGTGATGCTTGTCATCCAGATTGGACTTGGATTTGGATTAAGAATAACTTGCCTCGCATGCTAATTATAATTCAGCTTCCATTCCACCATTGTGTCACGCTGAAGAAAGGAACTATAGCCACTTGTGTTTAGGAACTTAATAGGCTTGGCAACTGGGACTTTCTTCTCTTTACTTCACACCTCTTTTTTTTTTGTTCAAAACTGGCATGTTGTATTGATTAATCGAGAAGCCAAGCCCAATACAAAAAACATCGGCCCAGTCGCCTAGACAGAGTCCAGCTAACGGCTGTATCAGAGTCAAGTACAAACACTAGTACAGTATATATCAGATACGCACTGCGACAATACCGATCTAAAGTCAGAAGACTCCGTAAAACTTCTAGATACCCCTTAACCCTAATGGGTTGTTTGGTGTATAAAATCAAAATAGAAGAAAGGAAGAGAAAGGAAAGGAAAGGAAAAGAAAATAAAAAGAGTAAAAAATGAGATGATTGTTTAGTGGTTTGGTTTGAGAGAGAAAAGAAAGGAAAGAGTGAGAGGAAAAAAAAGAGATATATTTGATAAATGACATAAATGTCATTATATAAAAAAATTAAGCGCCAAGGCTCTTGTAAGACTATAGCTACATCCATCCCTACCCTTGGCCCTCAAACCTTGTCCTCCACAAACCAAATCAGATCACCTAGGTAGGATCAAAACTAAGGTTTTGGACTGTCGATTACTAGGAAATTAGGCGAAGGAAACTATTTTAGAGACAGAAAATCGGGAAAGAAAGACTTGGAATGAGTGAGAGGTGTGAAGAACCAAAATGAGAGGAGGGCTATTTGAAGCCTCCCAAAAAGTATGTTCGCGTCGCAAACATGGGGTTTCGCGTAGCGAAGCCCTAAAAACTTCATTACACCACACATCTTTTTGAGTCTTGTGCAAGTCGACACGTAACCCTACCTTCGCATAGCAAACAAGGATGTTAGCATAGCAAATAATGCTAATATTTGCGTAGCGAAGAATCTTGTTAGCATAACGAAGAATGATAATATTTGTGTAACGAAGATTCATGTTAGTGTGGTGAACAAGACAAATCCAAAATCGTCTCTTTGTTTTCTCTCCTACATTTGTCTGGTCAGGGTCGCCTTACCCCCAATTGACATGGTTGCCCAATGTCTGGTTTCCATTTGGGGGTTCTGCGTGGTTCGATGCCCCGCTTGGAGGTCCTTTGTTGTCTTTGTTGTTGGTGCAACTACATGTCCTTGCCATGGGTGTGAGATCTTCGTGACGTGGCCGAGAAAAGTTTTACGGCGGCCCTACAGTAATCGTCAAAATGTTATTGTTAAAAAATTGTGGAATGGGGAGGGCTAAGCCCAAACAATCATAACATTTTATAGTACAAAGAATGCTCTCAAAACAGAAGGATTTGCTCTGTTTTTAGTCTCAAGTATCAGAGGTTTCCAAGCTCCTAAGCCCCTATATATAGCCTCACGAGCGGATATTCTCCTTCCTATCGTGGGATTGTGACTAAGCGACCAGTTTGACATTTCCTTGAATGGTTGGAACCCGCTCGTCCCACCCTTGGCTTCAAGTATGTTTGTGTGATGGTGGATCGCATGGGGTGAGCGTCCCTGCCATTGTGTGGTTTTACCGTTCCGTCCTTGGCCTTATAGGAGATATGTCACATGAGCCCAACTGGGATAAAGGAAGTGGGCCTCTTAACTGGGGCCCATCGAGCTTTACCGAACAGTAAGCATGCATGAGCCTAAAATTGTTTCTTAGGATCTTTAAATTTTCAATGTGAGGGATGATATAAGCAGTACCATGATAAATTACTACGCGATATAATATTCAAAAATCGGCCTTAGCGAGTACCCGCGAGTATGGAAAACATAGTACCTGCTCCATCCCATTAATAAATAGATAGAGAAAATACACATTTATTTTATCTATAGGTACTCATTAAGATATTCATATCCAACCTGTTGTGGGTTTTATCGGCAGATATCCACAGTGACGGGTAAAATTTACATCCCTAGCCATAGTTTCTTATATAAATAATTGTCACATAGTACATGCTCCAATAGTAAAAGCAAATAAGGAACAATTTCTTAAGCTTAAGAACTCACTAAGCCAAGGTCGGCTCAAGGCCTAAGCCACTCAGACAATGGATTTAGGCTTCAAAATTTTTATTTTTACTTAATATGAATAAACGAATTCCTTTGATTTTCAGTAAGTCTGTCCAGCTTAGGTGATATAACATAATATTTTTTACTTTGTGTTTGTGAGTTCAAACCTTACTGTGGCTGAATTTATAGGTTGGACCGGCCGTAAGTTGCTTTTATATATTCTTGATTCCCTAAATTATTACCACCATATGCGGTTGAGTTATACACGAACAAATTGTGTGTTTTCATATTTTTACTAAAATTACCTTTAAGGGAGGATAAAATCAACTACGATAGGTGAAGTCAGACACACAAGTTTCTTCACTTTCACAATTCTATCGAATTGAATGATCTCTAATCACCTTTAGACTTTGACCACGCGATCTTTTTTGCTTCATTTTTTTTTATCCACTTGACTTGATTTGATTTTGTAAACAAAATATCGCCAACTTCTTCAAAGTCCCCACCTCTTTTTTCTTTTGATAAAAAATGACACACACCTCTTTTTTTTTTAATGAAAAGTTTATGTGAGTTAGGTTTTGAGAGTTCACTAAGACTAGAGAAAGTCTCGAGACTTAAAAGCTCCCACCTCCCTTTTAGTTGTAATGATACGAACAGGTTATTATTACTTTTTTGGGTAAAAAATTTATATTAATCGGCACACAGTGTGAGTGAGAAACAGCCAAATAATATTGGAATTAAGTCCTTATTAATAACAACAACAAGAATAAGCATGCTCAAATCTCATAGAAAAAATACTTTAGGCGGAAGCTATAAAGACATACAAGTATGCTCAACAAGAATAACATGTTTTCTACCCTTAGGATCTACGACATGTTAGATTATTAAGGATTAGAAGAATACTTGGATCCATAGCAATCAATGACTTGAAGCAAGATATTAAAGGAATGATCACTAACAAACTACGAGCAATTGAATATAGAGCAACGAACAACGAGCACGTTAGCAGTGGCTTTATGGTTCTTCCTCAACCGAATCTTCTTGAGCTCTCTCACGAGATTTTAGATTCTCTTTAGATGGGGAGAAGAGAATGGATGATGGCGATTCGGTGTATTGGGGACCAAAGCCTTCTTTACAGTGTGTTAAACTTAACAGAGTACCCATTATCCCCTTATCGGGCCACACTTATATCTACTCATATAAGGCCCATATTAAATAAATTAGGAGTCTAATAAGCTTACTCTATTTAAACTTTATTTAATCACATAAAATATAGCTCATTTACGATAAATAGCTAATATAATTATTGATGATATTAGCCCATATTAAATATTAGAGTATAAGATTTCAACAATCTCCCACTTGGACTACATATCGTAATAATTATACCAGAATTCCTTAGTGCGCATATCTTGATGTTATTTATCATTAAACTTCCTCCTTACAATCTGGTCCACCTCATGTATCAATAATGAGACCACCGCAACTTTTGTCACTTTCGTAAATTGCTATTAAACCCCGACAATCACCACACCAACACACTTGATGACATAGATCAATATGGATGAGTAGCATGGTAATTACATGGAATATGATCTTAGCCATGCTTATTTCCAACTGGTCCTACTTAAATCTTTGGTGAGATCAATTTTGCAAAATTTACTTCTGCAAAACAAAATCCTTAATGTGCAAATTAATTTTGCACACAAGATACAAACATGTTTATATTGTATTCATAAACATAATCTTTATTTCTGCAGAAAATCCGAAATAACATAAAGTTTGTATCTCAGCCATAGAACACAAATAAAGACTTCCACTAAGCTAAGGCAACCTTAGTGACACCACACCCATATAAGCAACATGCTCATAAAAAGCCTTAGGTGTCAAGCCCTTAGTTAGTGGATAGCTAGCATGGAATCAGCCTCTGTGTGCTCTATAGGAATTCTTTTATTTTGAATTCTTTATTTCAACAACGAATACCTTTATGTCAATAGACATTGTAAAATTCTTTATTGTTGTTGAAGTATGATAAGACTGACTTATCTGTCACACTGCAACTTAAGTGATATTTTAATACCTTTTACTATATGCAACCTAGTGACATAGATATTTCAGTCATATCCCATAATTTGATATCCATATTATTAACATCCTGAATATCAGAGTCAAAGTTCTTGACGATCTCTAATCTTTTTGATCTCTGATATGTGGGCATATAGACTTTTGTTCTCCTTGATGATCCTTATGGTTGCCTTTTGTAATAATTCAAACTAAAATTGCTCAAGTATCTGCCACATGATCTCACGATGTACGCTGTTTCCTGATGCATACAGATGAGATCATGTATCAGACTTCCCATAGCTATAGCATAGGGAACTCCCAATATTTCCTGAATTTTTAGATTTTCTTTTGGGCAAAAATTGAGACTAAAATTGTCTCCCTTAGTAACCGAGGTATCCTCTAGTTTACTATCTTTCATGTCGAATTTATTTAAACTTTATCGATATAGCTCTTTTGTGATAATCTTAGAATACCCCAAGAGAGATCTCTCAGAATTTTGGATTCCAAATACAAAAGAGACGTCCCCAAGATCCTTCATCTCTAAATTTTCGTTAGAGATTTCTCGGTTTTGCTCAACCAGACTATATCGCTATTGACTAGATAAAATATCATCGACATATAGTAACAGTAATATAAACTTACTCCTACTGACCTTGTAATACCCACAGTCGTCCACAATCCTCATCTCAAGACCAAATGAGACAATTACCTGATGAGACTTCGCAGTATCACTAATGAGACAACTTCTTTAGCTAATGGGTGGATTATGTCAGTTCGCAAAACTATCTTTGGGTCTATCGACACAAAGTATATCGGTTTCACCATATACATTTGTTTCATTAATGTTGTCATTAAGAAACACCGTCTTGACATCCATCTTATGTAGCTCCAATAATAGTCTTTCAATAAAACCAAAATAAAATGACTCTTTACGGTCAATCCTTTCTTTATGGCTCTCAATGCTGAGGGTGTTGAGTTTGATCTTCATGAATAATTTCCTTAACTTGATTGGGAGGAAGAACAATAATGTTCTCACGAGGATCCAAATTTGCTACACCAATAGCAACTGCATGAATTGGTTCAATAATTAGAACCGCTTCTTCCTCACTCAATTTTGTTCTCTAACCTTATTTCTCCCCCAAACTCAATATCCTAAAAGAACTATATATGCAGTTCCCGTCTCAAAAAATTTCTTTAACTTGGGACCAAAGTTTATACCTCCCAAGCCTTTTATAGATTGTCACAAGTCATAGCTCAATTGACTCCAACCGTATTTGAATTTAAAAGACAAATTGAATCCATTGTTTTAAAAAATGAACCCAAAATCATCTTAATTTGTTCAAAGAGAAACAAATAACCAAATTTTATCCCAAAGTTTGATTCAACCAAATTGTCTTTTAATTTTAAATATAAGCCAGTAACAACAATCTAAAATTCCTAGAGTCTCAATCTTCACCGACTTTGTCAACTCCTATATGGATGCATTTTTCAGCGTCACTTGGCCTTTATCAGTTAAGACAACCTTAGTTGTTTCTTTTAAGAGAGACCCTTAACAGTTTCATCCTTAGTTTTCTTTATTTGCCCTTATGCTTTGGGCTATTTGCCAAAAGAGCACCATTTTTTTTTTCTCTTGCTTCACCATTTATTTTCTTACACACCTTATGAAATAACTCATTTGACAGTTGTAAACTGATTTAATCTGATCTAATTGTGCAAGAAAGAATACAAATGCTAAATGTTTGAGCAAGTCGTTAATTAGACTACTCAAGTTTTAGCGCCTTAAGTTTGAAGACAAGATTTGAATATTTTCATAATGTGCTCCTCATATTCCCTTTACTTTCATACTTAATGAAAATTAAGCTCTCCAATAAGTGCTCATTTTCTCCTCATTGCCTTTTGCAAACACTTTTAATTTCAGCAAGGAAATTTACGACAAAAATTATGTCATCGAAAATAACACCCCTAAATGTCTCTAAAATATTATACTTTATGATCATCAGAGATCAGACTTATGTGGCTGGAGGAGTCCTACTTCTCATACTTGATTCTTACTTCATAGATACTAAATTGAGTGAAAGAAAGTGAGTTTCTCCATTCGTATGCCAATTCTAGATCCTAAACTTTCTTTAATATTCTGCCTTTAATCCTAAAACTCTAAACTTTTAGGGATTAAATCGAACTCAAAACAACAGATACACAAACTATTATAGTTCAAAGAGAACAAAAGTACTAAAATATACTTATCAAAATATCTGATGCAACATTAATACGAAGTCTTTGGACAATGATATTAATTGCTATTGGTATTTTATTGTAATGATCAAACACTGTCGATAAGTCTTGTCAAACAACGGTTGTCTTTGGACATCCCATTGCTCACATGGAGAAATTATCTTTACAATCGTCACAGGTTTACCATTACAGGTGTGAATGCAACCCGACCAAGTATTAACCTTCTTTTTGGCTGATTAATATTCGCATGGATACGCACCCACACAACATCAGTTGACACGTCAAATTAAAATAATTAATAAGACATGCTCAATTATTCTTTATCTATAAATTAAAGACCCAAACAAGATACCAAACACACCATTAATCCCCAATCTTTGGATTATAAGGACTAACTGCAAGCGGTACTTTCAACGCAACGATCAAATGTTGGCGATAAGTCCTATCAAGCAATAGTTGCCTTTGGGCATCTCAATTGCTCACATGGATAAATTGTCTTTATAATCACCGCATATTTATCATCGTAGACATGGAATTATGCGGCCAAGTTGTGCCTTCCTTTGGGCCGATAACAACTCGCATGAATAACTTCATGCTACATCTTTTGTAAATTTAATTGAATTAATATACGCAACAGAGGTTACTTTAGCAACATGTTGTTTCAATCAGCTCAATTAAAAATACTAGACAATTTTATTTAAAAAAAAGGAGAGGGCCTTAATTCACACATCCACACATAAGCGTATAAAACCCAAAAACTGTATGCACGGTTAGGCCTCCTAAACGCAAAAGAATCAAATAACTAAACTATTACAATTCTTTAGCATAAAAGCTAGCCTCTTCGAATGGTCACTTAAACCAAATTGAGAAGAAGAAGAAGAAGAAGAAGAAGAACAAGAACAAGAACAAGAACTTAATTGGTCAAAGCATTTTCACGTACAGAAGTCTTGCCATCGTAAAACAAATGAGTCTGCGACAAAATTTATCCAATTTTTCATCGCAGCGAAAAAGAGAAGAAAATTCCAAATTCAGTAATTTATGGTTCATATAAATTTGGGAGAAAATAACCATTCATGAAACTCAACCCAGGCGATAAACGAATCAACAAATATGAATCCTAATAATCCAACATTGAAGACCGCTCTGATACCACTTGTTGGAATTAAGTCCTTATTAATAACAACAACAAGAATAAGCATGCTCAAATCTCATAGAAGAAATACTTTAGTCGGAAGCTATAAAGATATACAAGCATGCTCAACAAGAACAACATGTTATCTACCTTTAGGATCTACGACATGTTAGATTATTAAGGATTAGAAGAATACCTGGATCCATAGCAATCAATGACCTGAAGCGGAATACCAAATAAATGATCACGAACAAACTACGAGCAACTGAATACAAAGCAACGAACAACAAGCACATTAGCGGTGGCATTATGATTCTTCCTCAATCGAATCTTCTTGAGCTCTCTCACAAGACTTTAGGTTCTCTTTAGATGGGGAGAAGAAAATGGATGACGACGATTCGGTATATTGGGGATTATAACATTCTTTATAGTGTGTTAAACCTAACAGGGTACCCATTATCCCCTTATCGGGCCATACTTACATCTACTCATATAAGACCCATATTAAATAAATTAGGAGTCTAATGAGCTTACTTTATTTTAACTTTATTTGATTGCATAAAATATAGTTTTTTTAAGATAAATAGCTAATATAATTATTAATGATATTAGCCTATATTAAATATTAGAATATAAAATTCCATGGAATAAATCCTTCAAAGGAAATACAAGTGGACAACCATAGTGTTGAATATGAAAGCATCTAGTAGGGAAAAAGCATATGAAGAAAATGATGGATATCCATTGTCATCTTTTTTCACAAGTTGCATGTTGATTGTTGAATCTTGACCATTGTTGTATTCATAAAAACACGTACCCTTTCTTCCATTTGCGTGTGAGGAATATGACAAAACTAAAAGCTACTTATTCAACGACGTCAATTCAGGCATACCAAGGCAAAAGGCAACGACCAACGAGTGGCGAGTTGACTCTTTCCACTTCCGAGTTCCGACGACATTCCCAGCGAGTGGTTTCAATGACACTTCCATCTCTTACCGGGTCATATTTAGGTTATTGTCAATGGGGCGGAGACAGAATATTATTTTCAGGGGTACCATGAGAAAATATATTTGACATACTGCGCATCAAATTGGTCAAGTAATGATCTAGTCTAGTGGCAAACTCGTGTTTAATGCTCCATTGCTTGCGTTCAACACAAGTTCAAGGCATTTTAATGCTAATTCTTTAATTTAGCTTTCTTTTAACTCATTGGTGCACAGTGCTCAACACCGACTAGTCTTTTCAACTTTTACCTACATGCAAATCATTAATCCAGGCGGCGGTGTTGTGTTTGCCGAACCAATGTAATCACTATTAGCCACCAATCACCGAACAACATACCATAACAATAATAATTTTTTAATTTTTCGATAATGCAAGTTGTACGCAAATAGAATAATCCCCACAAAAATTACAAAACAAAAAGATAGTAATATTTTTCTGTGAGTAAGAAAATTTGGCAGTTGGTTCGGAACAAAGTGAAGTGGGCTGTGGGGTCACAAATTATGTATATATAATTGAGTGTATATAGATATTGTTACACTCTGTTAGTATATACTCCATCCGGAATGATTTATAAGGAAAAAAGTCATTTTCAGATTCGTTAAAAAATGTATGTATCTGGTCCGAATCTGAAAATGACTTTTTTCCTTATAAATCATTCCGGAGGGATATAAAATAAGTTACAAATCGGGAGACCATGTGTTTATTCAGAAATTTGGTTTTATACAGTATTGTTACCAAATTCGTCGAAGAAACAAATAATTATTTTTCGAGCGATTATGTGATCGACGAGTTACATGGTAATCTCGCTAAACAACGGTTTCAAATGAAATAACGGTCAAATATTCGACGTGTTATTAGTTTTCAACTTTCTTGGCTATTAAACCATTAATTGTTGTGATGTTTTGCCAGTTTTTATTATAATAATTCTAGACAACAACCTAATTATCGTCGAAATGACATTAACAGTTTGAATAAGCAAGATTTGGCTGTCACCATAACTTGATCGACAAATAATTAAATAGGAAATTATGTGAATAATATACGATGCAAAGTTATGAACAAGCATTCACAGAATTAAACATGCAGTTCGAAATTGAAACAGAAATGTAAATAAAAACATTTAAATGACTGAAATTCAAAGAAAAACTTTTAAGACATAGGAAAGTAAACGAGAGCATTTAAAGAACACGAATTAAAGACATGCTTGTAAATGAGAATGAAAGTATAATTTGACAGAAAGGTAAATTGACAAAATGTAAAAAAAACTCAAGTAAAAGACATGGAATGTAAATGGCTGTTAAGTAAAAGACATGAAATAAAATATTGGAATTGCATTGGAATTGAAATAAATACAGTAAGCAAAGCGAACTTTAAAAGTAATGCAGAAAGTATGAAATAAACAGAAGTTCGAAAAAAAAAATAATCACAATGCAGTAAAGTTTGAATGTAAAATATATAGACAAAAGATAAATTTACAGATAAGGCAAATGAAGAACAATGCAATAATTGGAAATAAAATTGAATTGAATTGCAATTGCTGAATGAAAAAAAGGTTTGGAAGGTATACAGTGATCGTTTTCCTTTAATATGCTTCGCCGTCGAGATGTTAGGAATTTAGATCATGTATCCAACCTGAATTACATCGTAAGAACTGCTATTTATAGACAAAAATTGTAAAAAAACTACCTATCATCCGACCTGACACGTGACGGACAAAAGGTCGGTAGTTGTTTCTACTAAAACTACTTAATCTCGACAGTAACACTTCCTGTCGAGCTGTACATGTGTTTCATAACGCCTAAGTCTAATTCGACCATGTTTATATTGACATCTTCAACGTTTTACACACTCCGTCGAACAACCGCTAAGTCACTTGGTCTTTCAAACTTAGCAAATTTTTTATCACTTATTCCTGGCTCTTTACATCTTTACTCGTTGAATTCTTAAAACTCCATCGAGAAACCCAAATCTAAAATTTGGCACCTAACACCCTGCACCGGTGCGTGCCCCTGTGACTCCGCCTCTGTTTGTCATCACTGATTCACGTTATTCACGAGTTCAGGTCAGCATCACGCGCATGCCCATGTATATTCGTTCACAACACTAAAGTCTTGCCACTGGGACTCTTTATGTATGACCAAAAATCCTACTCCAGCTTGTGGTTGGTTTGCAGAAACCTTAATTGGGACGAAATTTCCCCCGACATAGTTATATTAGTGTTTTACGCTTTTTTGAAAAAATACTGGGAATTTTCCTACTTTGTTACAAATTGTTCAAAAAAAATAAAAATTATCATTATCTAGTTAAGACTTTAGACATAAATATAAAATAGAAAAGGCAAAATTGTACATAAGACGACAAAAGAAAATAGTAAACGACGTTTCTTATATTAGTAGTATCTACTTTCTCTATTTTTATATATAATTAACAAATCGCTTTTTTGGTTCATTGAATAACTCATGTATTTGGTCTATATTGTTCATTGAATAACTCAATAAGACGACAAAAGAAAATAATAAACGATGTTTCTTATATTAGTAGTATATACTTTCTCTATTTTTATATATAAGTAACAAATCACTTTTTTGGTTCATTGAATAACTTATGTATTTGGTCTATATTGTTTATTGAATAACTCATGTATTTGATCTATATTGTTTATTGAATAACTTATGTATTTGGTCTATATTGTTTATTGAATAACTCATGTATGAATAATATAGACTAAATATATGAGTTATTTATTTAAAAAAAGTGATTTGTTTTTTATATACGAAAACGGAGTGATTAGGGTACTTTCCACTGACTCTGTGTGTGTGTGAAATATAAGTTAAAAAAATGTAATGTCACCAAACCTTAATTAAATAGTGCCACTAAGAAAAGAGTGCAGCCAGCGTTTGAATTTGGGACCCGGATTGGGTGCAGTTGGAGAGAGAGGTGCAGTCATGCAGTCACCCCTTTTCACACCTTTGGATGCAGCTTAAACTTAATCTTGGCCTTTCAATTTTTTTTCTTTAAAAAATAAAGAAAAAATAGAGTTTGAGAGAGATAGACTGCTACTACTGCAGCAAATCCGTTTCCTTGAATTTGTGGGCTGTTTAAGTCGAAGTCTATCTCTTCAACCTGTTTTGATCCCTTAGCTTAGGTTTACGTGAAGCTGAAGCAAAACCTAAAACTCTTTCTCTGTGCTGCGCTATGCTTCTCATTTTTTAGAGCTAGTGTACGGAAATGCTCAAGTTCTGATCCTTGTTCCTTTTCGTGATCGATTACGATGCCACCTGGTAAATTTTTTCTGCTCCTCCCACTCCTTCCTGCATAATATTCATTATTCAGTGTTCCCTCTCGCTTATTCAATTTTGCTATCTATTAGATACAGTATTAGATGAGTTTCTTCAAATAGAACTCAATTGATGGCAAGGCGCATCACATGCTTTGGTTGTGTGAAATTTGAGTTGGTTGATTTCCTTTCTTGGCTT
Source organism: Calophaca sinica (assembly GCA_037113605.1). NCBI lineage: Eukaryota > Viridiplantae > Streptophyta > Magnoliopsida > Fabales > Fabaceae > Calophaca > Calophaca sinica. The sequence continues at coordinate 42,403,696 of CM073735.1, forward strand.
GTTATATGTCTCTGTTACTTTGTCTACGCTATTCACCTTTTCGAGGTGAGTACGGTTCTGATTGTACACTTTTGAACTAACATATTTATTGCTACACTGATTACACCTTCTCTTTGCTTCAATTATTGTCCTTCCTCAAGATATGTAATAATTGATTGGTATGGAATAGATGTAAATGAGAATTAAGTTCTTAGTCAGTAGTCACAGTGTGTGGTTAATTTAGCACTGAAGCCCCAATTTTCAGCAAAATTGCTGTTTGAAATGATCAATTCTTCCATGAAAACGTAGAAAGAAAGAAGGAATGCTAGGGAGAGAAGAGTTCTAAATTGTTGAACTAACTTGATATTATCATGGCAGGTTTGGAATACAATATCAATGATCTGTTTCAAGAAGCTAAGATAAGATGGCTCAAGCCTATAGAAGTTCTTTACATTTTAAAGAATCATGACAAGTGTGAGTTCACCCATGTGCCCCCTCATCAGCCACCTGGTAAACATCCTTATTCTCTTTATTAAAATTGATGAAAGAATTGAATGACGGCTTTTCTGATTTGTGTTTTTTGCTGGATTATGTGTTACTGATTGTCAACAAACATTGGCAATTGATTTTCTTAAAAGGTGGATCCCTGTTTCTGTTTAATAAAAAAGTCTTGCGTTTCTTCCGTAAAGATGGTCATAATTGGCGGAAGAAAAGAGATGGCAGAACTGTGAGCGAAGCACATGAACGGCTTAAGGTGTGTCAAAAGCATCTATGGTGTTATTATTTGTTAAAATTTCCTGAAAGGTGGTTTGATATCTGTATGTCTTCCTGCAGCTTATGTCAGTCCCCATCAACTTCCCCCTCTTGACCTGGTTTATGTTGTATGTAAATGCTCCATAATAGTTTTATGTCATACCTAGAATTGAGACAACCGATTCTTTGTTTAATAGTTTTACCGGTATTGAGTAGTTTTTGTTTTCAATATAAATTCACCATCATTGCTATATTGATGCCATTGTGCCAATATTTGTTTCAAGATGGGATTCTACATACTGATTTTCTCAATCTGAGTACTCATACTATTCTGCACGATTAGGTTGGAAATGTTGAAGCCCTAAACTGTTACTATGCACATGGAGAGGAGAACCGCAGTTTCCAGAGGCGGAGTTATTGGATGTTGGACCCGTGAGTAAATTTTGACTATTAGCTGACTACAAACCCTTCATATTATTAAGCTTACCACTACATGTATCTTTCAAAATCTATAAAAAGGCACACCTTTTGGGAAAAGCACATATAAAGGTAACAAAATATTATATTCATTACTAAGATAAAATTATATTGACTTTGAAAAACAATCAACCCACTGTATACATAACCAATCATAAGATATTTTCATTTTTTTGTGAATATGTTATTGTGATAGATGTTCATATTTATTCATATGCTGTTGTTTCTTGACAGGGAATATGAGCATGTTGTTCTTGTGCATTACAGAGAAACAAATAAGGTGATTTTCGAGAACATGATATCAGATAAACATAGTAATTGTAATTGCAGCTTGTCAGAAGTGTGAAAACTGGGGATAGGAGCTCTTTTTGCACGACATGGGTCACTCTCCTACCCTGTTTCAGAAAATGTTATTTAAAGTACTTCCTCCCTGTTCAATGTTCATGTTTGAAACTTCTATTAAATAATTTATTTATTTGCTTTTCTTATGAAATTTCAATCCTCTCATTTTCTATGCAATACTCCCTCTGGAATGAATTATAAGCAAGTTTTAGCTCATATTTCTTGGAACGAAATATAAGCAAACTCCAACTGTTTTTATCATATTTAATGCTGGTATGTCAAAAATACCCCTAATTTAATTTACTTTTACTATTTCCAATACTATTACTCTGTCAGCAATAAATAATGTTAAAAGGGCAATTTAGGCAATATATTTACTTTTTTACATGAGATTATGGGATTAACTAATCTCCTTAATAAACGTGAGTTAGGTAAAATTTGCTTATAATTCATTCCGGAAGGAGTACTATATTTCTATATTCTTTCTACTTCTGCAAATATCTTATGTAATAGTCCATGAGCTGTTTACATTTCTTCATTTAGTTCAGCTCTCTCTCTCTCTCTCTTCCCCCCCCTTTCTCTCTCATTGCAGAGTTGCAGTTCCAAAACTCTCCAATAAATAAACATAAATGTTTCCAAAGTAAATTATGTGGTTTACCCTACCTCCAAAATGTACTTCTCTTTTTGACTCAGCTACATTTCTCTCTAGTTACATGCCAATGCCTAATTTCAGGACCAGATTCACTTTGGATACCTGTTCTCTAGAGGACTGTGATTAATTATGTTGTTATTAAATTCTTTCATAATGTTAGAATATAGGAAAGTATCTAAGAATATCATGATATTATTTTAGTTTCTCTCATAAGATTAGTTTATAATCTTAGAATATCTTAGATTATCTTCTAATATTAGTTTTTATATTATTTAGTTATTATCATGATTTATTTCCTAGTTTTCTTATTTAATTAGGATAGAGGTTTTGTATCCCTATAAATAAGGATTAGTGTTTGAACGTGAACACAAGAAGGGGGTTGAATTGTGTTATAAACTTTTCGCAAACTTTAAGTTAAAAACACTTTAAAACAAGTTTGTTAGAAAAATGTTTGTTATCGGATGCTGGGAAAGGACCAGACTTTGAATTGAAGTTTAATGAAAACTTGTTTTTCTTCGTAAGACAGAAGTAAAGGTGAAATAATAAAGAATGAGACACAGATTTATATTAGTTCACCACCAAACTGGTAGCTACGTCTAGTCCCTTCGTTCCTGAAGAATTTTCACTATAATCACACTGATTACAAATTCTTTAAGAGTATTCTACTGTCATAAAATTGACAATACTCTTAACTTCTCAAAACGACTCAGTACGTTCAAGCCTTTGAGGAAACAAGCCTGTTACGAGGCTATACAAGTTTCACAAGGATATTTGAATACAATCAAGAATAACTCTCAACAAGAGAGGATAAAAAACTTAAGCTAAAAAACAAGTAACTTTCTAAAAGAAAGAATATAAGACGCTGAAGTTCAGTTCTCAGAATTCTTGGCACAGAAACTTGGTTGCTCACTGAGTAATAGCTTTTGTAGTATATAGTTTCTCGCAGCATTCTTCAAGGGAGAGCTTGGAATATTTATAGAGATCCTTGAGGATATTACCGTTGCAGAAATACACAGCTCCAAATCATTGAGTGATGAAATTTAAAAACGTCCTTATCTTCCTTTTCAGACAATTTCAGAATAGTACATTTTACCGTTTGTACTATCTGTTTTTCAATCATTTGCAGTGTACGAATTTTGTCCTATTCCAAATGTGTCACCTTTGATTCCTCGTACATAGAATTGAGCGCAAAAAATCAAATTCGAATTACGTTCCAAAATAGCTGAGGTAAAGAGCAGAAAGGAATAAGCGTGACTAGCACGTGTTTCATTAATAAACCGGATGCTCGCTCAGAATTCATAGGACGCTGCAGTGCTTAAGTTCACATGTCCCAACGCTTGAAAGACCGGACGCTTGCTAGAGTAAACAAATACCAGTAGCTGGAGTGAACCGGATGCAGACATTTGTGAAAGTATTCATCTTCTTGTAAATTTCTTCTTCTTGCTTGAGTGGGTTATAAAATAAGAATAACTATAATACCTATACACTTCAAGACTTATCGGAAGTTAAATTGTTCTCTTATAGATACTTTGTTATCATCAAAATTATTGAGGGTCTAAACTTCTCAATCGTTTAGGTTCCAACAATCTTTCCCTTTTTGATGATCACAAATATCCAAAGTTGATGAACAATTTATTTTCAAAAATAATTTCAAGGGTCTAGCCCTGAGTTCAACAGCAAAAAATATTATCAAATATTTCTAAGTATTCAAGTATTTGTATGTAAAAACAAATACATACATATATCAGAGGATTTTCATATATAAGTATTAAAGAGCAGATGCTGAGATCAAAGTATCAATTATCAATTATCAAATGCTGAGTAAAATACACTAAGTATCATAGCTTTAAATCTACATTATGTGTATCAGAGCATGATGAATGATGCTATGCAGATACGTGATATGAGGCGCGTTTATCAAACCTTTACTTTTACTTCCCCTTTTGTTATCAGACAAAAAGAGTGTAAAACACATCATAGTCAAGACAAAATAAATAAGAGAGAAAAATTTGAAGTTAAACGCAAATGATTTATTAAAAAAAAAAAAACAGAAATGTCAAAGCCAAAATGTGTTATAGCCAAAATAACAAAAGTACAAAAGAGGATTTTGAAACAAAAGGGAAAAAGGCCAAGGAGGAGGTAGGAGTTGGTTAAGGCATTCCATGAGGGTTTGGACAACAGTCTAGTTCAAGATCTGGCCTTGTTTTCGTGTTTCGGAATACGGTGACACAATTTCTTGTTCAAAACAACCCTATTTCGGCGTATTTTCTCTCTCCTCTACCAGGATCAGTCCTCGTTTGGTTCTATTGTGACTTCGAAACATGACTTCCTATTGTTACACCCGCGATTTTGTGCTCCTTTTGTTGCTGCGACTTTGCCTTATGCCCATTTTCTGGGCATTGTGTGTTTCTGCTTATTTTGTTGCTCTCTGTTGAGGTCCACACACCTCTATTCGTAGCACCATCGGTGCCATTTGACACGTCAGACTCTCTTGGTTTATTTAGAACTCCTTCCAGCTTGTGGGTTCCACTTTTAAGGGTTTCTTTGTTGCTGTTTGAGGATTTTTCAATACATGGGTACCTTGGTTCGTGCAGACAACCATTTCTCTCTCCTGTTTGACACATTTTCTCTCTCCTCTTGACAACTTATCTGGTCAGATTTTTCAGAGGTTTCTTGCTGGTTCTGATTTTTGTTTGCCATGCCTTCTTTTCTCACTAATGGATCATATCAGTGGCTATTCTTCCCACCGACGATTATTTCGGTGGTGTCTTTTTTCCTACAAATGAATCATATTAGTGATGACTTCTTTTCCCATCGATGACTATTCTGATGGTGCTTTCTCTTCCCACCGACGATCATCCCGATGGTGACTTATTATGGTTGTGACTCACACTGGTTCAGCTCTTCGTCCCAGATGCTTTGGCCTCAGCCTTTTTCTCAAGTACACTGGCCCCATCTTCGTCCCAGATGCACTGGCCTGGCTTTATCTTCGTCTCAGATTCACTGACCTCGTCTTTGTCCCAGAAGCAGTTGTCAGACGTAATTTCAAGTTTAAATATTTTGGGAATATTATTGGTTTGAAGCTTTCAAATGTTGTTTTAAGAAGGTCGGACCTTGCTTTACTTCATTGCTTGCCAAGAAATTTCTTTCAGGTTGATGATTATTCCAGCTATCTGGCTAAGCTATCTCTGTAGCAAATCTCTCCAGCTTCTCCAACATCCCTGAGTTGTCCTCCCAATCATTGTTTTGGTGGAGCTAAATTTTTATGTTTTCGATTTATTTTTTATTTCATGGAAAATACGTTATTTTCTTGTAACAAGCTTAAAGCTTAGTAATCTTTAGTTTGAGGGAGAGTGTTAGAATATAGGAAAGTATCTAAGAATATCATGATATTATTCTAGTTTATTTCGTAAGATTAGTTTATAATCTTAGAATATCTTAGATTATCTTCTAGTATTAGTTTCTATATTATTTAGTTGTTATCATGATTTGTTTCCTAGTTTTCCTATTTAATTACGATAGAGGTTTTGTATCCCTATAAATAGGGATTAGTGTTCAGTCTTTTGTATCAAATTATTATCAAGTCATTATTAATTATAATATATATTTCAAGAGTCTTTATTTTCTCATCTCCTTATTTTATCTAAATCCCCATAACTTCGAGACATAAAATGGCAACTGATTTAGGAGAAAGTTGTTGATTATTCTTAGGATTTCTAATGCACTATTGCTTTCTGGAACTAATTTCTTCATTTTCTGATTGCATGAGTAGGACCTGAAATGAAGATATACTCTAATATTCTGAATCATAATTTTGTTCCTCTGAATGGAAATTATTTGATTACATTCACCGTGTGAATCGGTAGATCTGTGCAGCCCACCCTTGAGTTTGACATTACTGTTTACGCCCACATGTTGCAGGGGACATCCAATTCTGGACCTGTCACACGACTGTCACAAGATTCCCCTTCTGTGTTTAGTCAGAGTCATAGCTCATATACTACACAGAACCCAGGGACAACATCCATATTTGGTGATTCATGTGAACTAAATCAGACTTTCTCCAGCCCTGGGTCTTTGGAAATTACTTCTGGTATATTCATCACAAACAATGGAATGGAACACGTTGACAAAACAAATGCACAAGCTTTGCGCCAGTTGGAGGAACAGTTAAGTTTGAATGAGGACAGTTTCAAAGAAATTTCTCCCTTTTACAGCGAGCATGAATTTCCAAATGAAATTTCTGCAGCATTCTCTGAACCAGATGATCATGAACAACCATATGATGGATATATTGGATCAAAAGGTAATTTAGAAAAGGCTAAAATACACTTTTGGTCCCTTAACTTTATTTTAGTTTTCATTTTGGTCCCCTAATTAATTAAACTTTCATTTTGGTCCCTTAAGTTACGAAAATTACGCCACTTTCGTCCCCTAACTATTTTACTTTTCGTTTACGTCTCTTAAGTTACGAAGTTACGCTACGTTCGTCCCTTAAGTTACGAAAATTACACCATATTCGTCTCTTCCGTCTGTAATCCCTTTAAACAATAAAGTCAAAATCATGATCCTATCATTGTTCTTATTGATAAAGTAACATGATAAAAAGTAATATAGCAAAAAAAAAAGAGTATCAATGACCTATACATACACAATAAAAGGATTACAGACAGAAGGGATGACTTTGGCATAACTTTCGTAACTTAAGGGACCAAAATGAAAGTTTAATTAATTAGGGGACCAAAATGAAAACTAAAATAAAGTTAAGGGACCAAAAGTGTAGTTTAGCCTTTAGAAAAACTTGCACTGATGAGAATTAATACTCTTTTTTTTTGGGGGGGGTGTTAAATTAATACTCCTTCCGTTACTTTTTATAAGCCCCTTTTAGAAAAAAAAATTTGTTAACTAATTATAAGCCTCTTTTCAAATTACAAGATACATTAATTAATTTTTTTTTCAAAAGTACCCTAATTAATTGCATAATGTTTAAAAATTCAAGACATACATTAATTAGTTAAAAGTATGATTGAAGGATAAATTTGGAAAAACATACACATTATAGACAATTTAATTATGCTATCTATTTTTCTTAATATGCGTTTTTTTGTCTAAAAGGGCTTAAAAAAACGGACGGAGCACATGTTTTAATCCTGTGAGTGAAATATTTGAGTTAATCCCTATGTTGCACGTTTATCTTAGAGTACACCTGCGTGTTGCACAAGCTACCATTTTTATACAACAATCATCATCATTTTTATAATTTTCATTAGTTTGGCGTGGACAAGGTAGAAGGTATAAGCTTGAACCTATTGGGGTTGGTGAGGAAAGAGAATTGGTTGATTTTAGTTAAGGGGACAAAAGAGTGATTTGAGGAGAAATAAGAGAATTGATCTTAATTAGTGGTCAACTGTTGTAAACTAAAAACCAAGTTAGGTAGAAATACATGAAAGCATTAAAGGGATAGATGTTACGAAGGAAAGCTAAAAAGACAGTGTGGTGGTGGCGGCGGCGGCAGTATTGATCTTTGTCATCTACTACTTATAACAGATGCTAGTGGCTTCTTCCACCCTCACAGCTAATTTGCTATGACTGTGGAGCTAAATTTATAGCAACCTGCTTATATCAAGTTGTCTGAGGCCGTCGTAGCCATTAATCTTCTTATTCAGTAGCAGTGCCACTCTTTATGATGAATTCTCTCTAGGTGAAACCTAATTCCCCAATGAACCTAATTCCCCAATCATTGTATGCTGGTTGTTTCATTTGAATCTTAAAAGACATTTAGGATGCATATTGTGAACATGTGGCAAAATTAAGGGGGCGACCTGGTGCTATAAAGCTCCTGCCATAGCGGGATCTTGGGAAAGGTTGGATTCATTGCTAATCTATTATAGGTAGCCTTACCTTGCAAGGTCCAGGGAAAGGTTGCATGTTGGATCCATTGCTAATCTATTGTAGGAAGCCTTACCTTGCATTAGCAAAAGGCTGATTCCACTACTCAAACCTATCATCTCCAATCACACGATAACAACTCCAATCGTTGCTCCAAGGCTCCCCTTCGCATATTGTGTACAAGTAACCAAGAAAAAAAATAAGGTTCAAAACCACTGCCTCACAATTAGGTTTCTTGTATCTGGAATCACTCCAATAGGAATTCAAGGGATCCAGTAAAAATATATTACCCATGCAAAACAGTTAAATATTTAATGTGGATAACTCCTGATGTTATGTACCATATGAAAAAGTTGTTTACCTTCTTTTGTGCCAGAGAAATTACACTAAAAATGTGTTCTGGTTATAATACATTGGTTATTGCAGTATTTCATTGCAAATTGATTATTCATCCATTCAAATCCTTGATTTTTTTTCAGACTGTTACATTTAGGACTTAGCTTTAGGTCAGATTCAATTTATTCTGAAAATGCTTTGTTTTCTCTATTTTTTAATATGATTAAACATCAACAATAAAGAGAGGAAAGAAAAAGCTTCTAATATTAGTGCATTTTCTGTAGATGACAATGGTAAACATTATCATGAATTAATTGACCATGATTGCCCTGATGGACATGAAAAAACCTTGTCTTGGATGGAGGTGCTGGAATCATGCAAGTCTGTTATCAAGTTGCCAGAGCAACATGCATACGAGGCATTTGAAAATGTGAGTATTGCCAAGACATATTTCAAGCTGTTAAGAGTTTGTGACTAATGTTGGCTGAAATGTCCAAATAACTTGTTTATGTATTTCTGCATTTCTTGAAACAATTATATCACTCACACCTGTCATTTAAATACTATTTATGTTTAGTTTTCTTTTAAGACTTGCAAAGAAATAAAATTTCTATATTTAAAACAGGAAAATTCACCATCTTCTTCAAAAAGGGAAATGATTGCCCACCACGAAAACGGTCACTGGCTAAACCCCAACAGTAATACTGCTGAGAAATGTATGATTTGCTTTAGCCTTAATAACTCGAGAATTACACTGTTTGGCATATATTGAAATTTCTTCCACCTCTGATACGTCTTGTGTCACCAGCTGTATTTTCATTTCCACGAGACATTGGAGTCAAATTGTCTCCATATTCTTTGGTAGAAACTCAAGGAACTCATTCTGACAACTGTGAAACATTGTTTGACCAAATCCAAATTCAAGAACCACTGGGTGAAGATTCAGGCTTGGCTGTTGCACAGAAACAGAAATTTACAATTAGGGCAGTCTCCCCAGAATATTGTTATGCCACTGAGGCTACAAAGGTATGTGCCTTTTAATTCCAACTCTTATTATGCTCTATATAATAATTTATGACTGATGCATTAGTGAATGGTATCTTCTGAATGATGCAAGTGTAATTCCTTTTGATTAATCTTATTGTTGTTTACTGCTTAGCTTTCCCTAGGTTCTTGAAGTGCTTCAAAATGCACACAACATGGTTGAAATATATATGGAATTAATTGTGTATAATGCAATTATTAATTAGGTAGATGTCATGCAAGCTCTTTGCATAACTATTTTTAAGCTCTTTCCTTTCCAGTTTCCATCTTTTTTTTCAATTTTCCAGATGATATGATACAGATGCTATTAATGCTGTATATATTTGAATCCTAAACTCCTAAGTTCCATGCATAGGTGATCATTATTGGCTCATTTCTCTGCCTTCCCTCGGATTCTGCCTGGGCTTGTATGTTTGGTGATGTTGAAGTTCCTGCTGAAATAATTCAGGATGGCGTAATCTGTTGTGAAGCTCCATCCCATCTTATTGGAAAGGTTGCTCTGTGCATTACTTCAGGAAATAGGGAACCGTGCAGTGAAGTCAAAGAGTTCGAGTTTCGTAATAAGACCAGTAGTTGCACTAGCTGTAATTCTTTGGAAACAGAAGCCGCTAGAAGTCTAGAAGAGCTGTTATTACTTGTTCGATTTGCACAAATGCTCCTTTCTGCTTCGACTATAAAGGATGACAACATAGAATCTGGAAGTCATCTTCCAGGAGAACAGAAAGCAGATGATGATTCATGGAGCCATATTATAGACGCTCTCCTAGTTGGAAGTGGAACTTCATCTGGTACTATTGATTGGCTTCTTGAAGAGCTGCTGAAGGATAAGCTGCAGCACTGGCTTTCTTGCAGACCCCAAGAAAGAGATGAAGGGACAGGTTGTTCTTTGTCCAAGAAAGAGCAGGGGATTATACACACGGCTTCTGGATTGGGTTTTGAGTGGGCCTTGAACCCCATTCTCAGTTGTGGCGTGAATGTTAATTTCCGCGACATCAATGGATGGACTGCTCTGCATTGGGCTGCACAGTTTGGAAGGTAATGGAAAACTGAGCTGTTGATAGTTAGCAATGCTTGAAGGTTTTGAACAAAATATGATTGATAAAATATGTTTAGAAGGGAATATTTTTAGAGGTTTTCATTGGAAAAAAAGGAATACATACACAAAGAAACAGAACAAGAAGGAGAAATTAAGCCTGTCTTAGTGTTGCATTTAGGATATAATAACCACATGTAACAGGATGCTCTGCATATCAGAAATTATTGGGCATGTTTCAGTCATCATTGAACGTGTATTTGAAGCTTCATTAATCATAGAAAATGCTTACTTTTATTTCAACAACAAAAGTCTTTTCCCACCATATCAGCACAGTTACATTAATTAAATAATGACATTATGTTCTATCAAAAACTCAATTTTTGGGAACGTCATTTGAATCAAGGTGTTTATTTAATGGTTTATCTTGGGAGTGTTCTCATTTGCCTGTTCTCCGTATGTGATCAACTCTTCTTGTGAATGCCTCTATCGGTCTCCTCACATCACCAAATGATCTTGGACCAGATTCACTCATATATGATTAAAACTCTTGCTTTTAGAAACCTTTATGAATTATCTGTTCCATTTCTTAATGTTCTGGATGTTGTACTACTGAACTAGTATATTCCATGACAGGGAAAAAATGGTTGCTTCACTTATAGCTGCTGGTGCATCTGCTAGAGCAGTGACAGATCCAAGTTCACAAGATCCAAGTGGTAAAACTGCTGCAGCTATTGCGGCCAGCAATGGCCACAAGGGACTGGCAGGTTATCTTGCAGAGGTAGATCTAACAAGTCATCTGTCATCCCTCACATTGGAAAAGAGTGATGCTTCTGAAGGTTTTTCTGAGCATGAAGTTGAGTTAAGTGTCGACAGTGTGTCTAGGAAAAATCTTGAAGCTAGTGAGGATGAGGTTTCACTAAAAAATACCTTGGATGCTGTCAGAAATGCAGCTCAGGCAGCTGCACGGATACAGGCCGCTTTCCGTGTACATTCTTTCAGAAAACGGAGAGAGAGAGAAGCAGCTGCCGCCGGTCTAGATGGATATGCTATCAATGCAGGTAGCATTGATGGATATGTTAGGAGCTTACGTGATTACAATTCAGCTGCCGTATCAATTCAGAAGAAATATCGAGGTTGGAAAGGTCGCAAAGATTTCTTAGCTTTGCGCCAAAAAGTTGTAAAGATACAGGTAATAGACGTTATCTTACTACTACATTTTTACAAGACAAATTGAATTCCTATAGCTCTATATGTGGATGTTGACACTCTAGTCACTTTCAAAAGCGAATTTGTTTGTTTATAAGAGTAAGAGAGTGAGAGAGAGAGAGAGAGAGTAAAAAAATAAAAGATATAGCTAGGTGGACATGACATGCATATATGGAACCGCACAAGAACTTAATATTAACCTCGGCTTTTCTATATTTATTTGGGCAGGCTCATGTGAGGGGTTACCAGGCCCGGAAGCAATACAAGCTAATGATATGGGCAGTTGGAATCTTGGACAAGGTTGTGCTAAGATGGCATAGAAAGCGAGTTGGTTTACGAAGTTCTCGACAAGAAATGGAGTCAAATGAAGAAAGTGATGATGAGGATTTTCTCAAGGTGTTCCGACAAGAGAAAGTACATGCAGCAATTGAGAAGGCTTTGGCGCGGGTGCATTCCATGGTCCGGTCTGCCCATGCTCGTCGGCAATATAGTCGCATGCTTGAGATGTATCGTCGAGCCAAGGTATATACTGTATAGGCTACAAGCACAAAAGAAAAATATAGTACTCGGATCCCGCCAGTTAATATAACTAATTGTTGAACATTCCATAATGCATTTCTTTACAATGAAAGTCAGAAATAAGATAAGAGTAACGCTAGAAACATACTATTTCATAAATTATTTTTCAGCACACTATTATTATTAAATAGAACTCCATACTGATCTCGTTAAATAACCTGAGTTGATTCTTTGTTACTGGGAACAATGAGATTTTATCTAGAAACTAGCAATAAAAGTAGGTGAAAAAGAGTGTCTTATAATGCATTGTTAGCATTTCTCAAAGAGCTACTTACTTAAACAAACAGAGCTAGAAAAACTATTGACTTGAGAGCTCTTCTGGTTTGAGCAATGCATAACTTATCAATTCTTGCAGGCTGAACTTGGCAGCACGAGTGATGGAACACCGTTATCAACTTCTGTAGAGGATACTTTCATTATAGAAGATGATGATTGTGATGGAACACCGTTATCAACTTCTGTAGAGGATACTTTCAATATAGAAGATGATGATTTATACCAATTTGAATTTCCTTGGAACATGCTCTAGCCATCCTGGTTTTATTTCTCTTTAATTATGAGCTTCTGGCTTTACTGTTTTTATGGTCCTTGTATTTGGATGTGTAGATCAAGCTTCGAGGTTTTAGCTTGTAAATAAATCTAGGTTGTATATATAGTGATAATGGCGTTGGACATTTTTACTTTATGATATGTAAAAAAAGGCCTTGAATGTAGGTAGGATAGGATTTCAAATTCAGTGGAGTAAGCTTCTATTTCTTATTATTTCCTTGCTTGTCCTAGCATTCATCGCAATTTAGGTGCCTCGTGGCAGCTACTAGTAAAAATGTTTGCACGATCAATTTATGTAATCATGTATTACTGAATCATATAAAAATGAAGCGTCAATACTTAATAGATGGATGAGCAATTTTTACGCAAGGACTATAACAAGTCAAATAATTATTAGTGTGTAAAATCAACCAGACAATTATTAGTGTGTAAAAAAGACATTTTTTTTGTGTAACAACGATATTGTTAAAAAATAATGATTTGAGTGCATGGACCTATTTATCAAAACATAATCGATGGAAAGGGCCACATATCAAGAGAGTCAACATAACGGTGCCCCACTTATTTTGTGGTGAGGCACGTGCTCATTAGCACTAACGCCACTCCCAAAGTTGGATTTGAGGACAGGGCAGAACAAAACCGAAAGCCAAGATTGCACGTCTCTCTCTCTCTCTCTCTTCTGTGTTTTTATTAATAATAAAGGTTTTTGGCGGTGGATTTGAGAATAAAGTCTGAACAAACATTTGTCTGCGGTGGCGATGGATAAAGATAGGAGGCTTGAACTCATCGACCTCGCAATTCAGAAGCTTATACACGACAACAGTGACAAAGTCCAAGGATTCCAACATGACAACCTTAAAGACCAAGACGCTGAATACCAACTCGCTCTCTCCCACCTACTCTCTGTCTCTCAGGTACCATTCTATTTGCAAACATGATTGATTAGTCTTAAAACATTTTAAATGGTTGAGTTTGATACACAGCATACCACTTATTACTTGACCGTGAGAACACAATTGTTGTGAACATTTGCTCAATTTATTAGCAGTTGGAAATGTTGAAAAGAGATGAAACACTCGAGCAATCCGAAGCATCTAGTCCTTCAGAACCGGTAGTAGGTCCTGTAATTAAGAAAACTGAAAGTGAAAATTCGGATGCTGGATGCAGGGGTAGTGAAAACGATGAGATAATCATCAAAGAGCTGAAGAAGGTGAAGAGGCAGAATTTTGTGACTCATTGTCTTCTTTCAGTTATGATTGTCCTAACTGTGGCTTGGCAACTATCAGAGGTCTCACTTATTATGAAAGTCAAGGAAGGAATAAACAACCCTTTTAGATCCTTTGGTAATATGCTCAAAGGAATGGTGAAAGACAAAGTCACTGACATGAATGGCCAGGTAGTTGCTGATAACAAAGAAAACAATGAATCTACATCTCTTCCTTCCCTGAAGATTCCTGAGATGCCTCGCATGGATGTACCTAATTTAGGAAAGGAATGAAACTTGGCCTTTTCTTATAGTGATTGATCCATTCTCAGTTGGTTGAACTTGATATTTAGAAAGTTGAGGAGGGAAATGACTACCAAGTAGCGTTTTAAGGTATTGCTTGTAATTTCCGTACTCTTGCACAAACACAAAATTATTTCAAAACCAAGAGTATATAAATACAAGAATACCCATCATTTCATGTATATTATAAGTCAAGGGACGTGCCTCCCCTGACATCATTTCACAGCTAGGGTCCATTAAGTCTTGCAAATCGCCTCAAACTAGGGGTCTTACCTCACCTGATGTTATCTCAGCATATTATGTGCACATAGATCGTATCATCTTTTTGTTATGACAAACATCGTCTTTTTAGTTATATAACATAGATTGTATCATCTTTTTGTCACTTCAAACAATAGTCCATACTATTACACGTGGCACATAAGTCGCATTTATCTCTTCCTTATAGGGATGGTTAACAATGATATTTGCCTTTCCTGAATGACATAATATTGTGCAATCGTAGTCCTTCAAAAGCTTCTTCCACCTTCTCTGTATTGAGATCAAATCTCATTGTTAAAAGATATACTTAAGACTCTTGTGATCAGGGCACAACTGACAAGTCTCGCAAAAATATAGTTTCTCCAAATCTTAAGAGTAAATATCATTGTTGTCATTTATAAATCATGTGCGAGATAATTTGGTCAGGCCACTTATGTTGCCTAGATGCATAGCCAATAAGCTTGCAATGTTGCATGAGCATACAACTAATACCTACTCTAAAAACATCACAATAAACCATATAACCTCCACCACTTGAGGGTAAAATTAAGACTAGTGCAGAAGTTAAACAATCCTTCAAATTATCAAAGTTCTCCTCACTTGTGTTTATCCTCAGAAACTCTGTTTTTTGAGTCGAGCTAGTCAATGAGAATTAAAGTTTGGAAAAAGCTTTCACAAAAATAATACATATCCAAGCCAATGAAACTTCAAATCTCTTCCAATATGGTGGGTCTAGGCCAATTTTGGACTACATCCAATCAAAGTTCACTTTTGGAGAATTGGCATATAAACGCTTCATTCTCGAGGTCAAAACAATAATATATCAAACGCTTAGCAGCTATCGGGCATGGTAGACCACCCACAGTGATGGTTCACCCTATTCCATGTTTGATTTAGCAACGATTCTAACATAGTGATTGTTTGGAGGGGAGGGGAGGAATTTTTTTAAATCTTGCTTTGGTTCAATTCTTTTGGAAGCAAAATCCAACGGACTCAATTTCTGAGTAGATGATACGAGTTATATAATATTTTAAACGTATCAACAAAAACACCCTAAATAAAACGTAGCATAGAGTCATATAAGAATATAAAATATAAATTTGCTATTTCCCTCCATTAAAATCACTCATCCTCCCTTTTGAATCAAAAGGAATGAGTTATCTTCCCTTCCCTGAACCAAACAAAATAAGTAATTAAACATCTCCCCTTCATTACTAAATAAAACGTAGCATAGAGTCATATAAGAATATAAAATATAAATTTGCTATTTCCCTCCATTAAAATCACTCATCCTCCCTTTTGAATCAAAAGGAATGAGTTATCTTCCCTTCCCTGAACCAAACAAAATAAGTAATTAAACATCTCCCCTTCATTAAAACCCTTCCCCTCAGCCATACAAGCTTTGCATAAATTTTATTACTTCAGAGAAAAGGAAATTGGTCTGTTCAGTTTAGGACAATCAATCATTTGCAATAGCACACAGTGAGACAGAAAACCAACATTTAAATTCAGTAATGAAATCAAATAAATGAAAGCATTACATAAACCATTTTTCAGAGGTAAATTTGTACGGGATGCTTGGAAGCCCGTATATTAAAGTTTTCAACCTCCACCATCCATTGATCTTTAATAATTTATCCTTCAAAGGGTTTTAAACAGAAAAATTTAAACAGGAGAGCCACAATTAAGCGTTAACACAAACCAAAAAGAACGCATCTTCAATTTCAAATGTTTGAAGCAAAACAGCTGTAGGCAAACTTGTATGGCCTATTCCACGGTATATCTTCATGCATAGTTCAACCGAAATATGTCATTCAACACATAATAGCTTCCTTGCGGTGTAGGAATCAAATGGAACATCTGGGAACAGAAAATTTGTTAAGTTTACTCATCATGAATAAGAATGATAATAGAAATTAAGTGATCAGTAGTACAAGGAGATAAAATAAAGCAAGGAAGAAATGATATTGATGACCATCAAGTGATATTGATGCCTCTACAATCCCAGTTCTATTTGGGCAATAATAACTGGTAACTGCAATCATGTGAAGTCCTTCACTCCTTTATTTCTCAGTAATCAAAACCACCTTCATCTATTACCAAAACTTTGTCCTTTTCTATGTCAAAACAAAATACCATTGCCAATATGATAGAACTCAAAATTGGCAAATTCACTTCAATCATGCATTAGTGGCAGTAACCCAATTGCCCACTACCCAACCACAGACCTTTTTCTTCTAGCAATCAAATGCATCCCCTTGCCCAATAAATGCTCAACAACATCATGTAACAGTACCCAAGGGTAAACAACATTGGTACCAAGAGGAACCTCCATGGAATAAATGTTCATCAAAGCTCAATTTACTCTTACAAGTCAACTTCATTTAATCAGCCAAATTCATCCTAATAATAGGAAGTACAAAAAGTAACAAGTCCCAAAAGCATTCATAAGCTAATTTAGCAAAGAAAGAAAATCTCATTTTATTTTAAATAAAAAATAACCACAAAACTCGTGAAAAATAAAAACAAAAGATCCAACTATTTATCACGTAAAAACAACCTCAAAAATCCTTTTGGAGGATACCACAACGAGATCAAAATCTTAAAGAAGATTGAGTGGTTAAGCACTTGAAAACTTTGCCATCTTGTCACAAAAAAATTGGTACGGCAATAACTGATAAAATTGGGGTTTGATAAATCAGAGATCCACCAAGTTCGAATTAATTAGGACTGAATTATCAAAAATCTAAAATAACACAAACACTGATAAGGAAAAAAAATGCGATTTTGACTAAGGTAGATCCATTACCAATCCCTCCTTAAAAAAAAACCCTAAACTTTACCCCTAATGGTAATGAAATCTACCAGTACCGAGTACCTAAAGCCTCATCATTCAAAAATCTCCGCAAAGGAATCGAATCATACCAAACAACAAGAATTTTAATTTTCGAAAAAGAAAACCCTAGAGAGAATGATACCTGGCTGAACTTAAGGGCATGTTGTTCGCCGGAGAGCTGGAGGTTGCCGCTGACAAAGACGAGCATGCCGGCGTTGACGCCGGAGGGCTGGCAATCGACGGTGGTGATGGAGTGGTGGCACTGCTGGAAGGGGAGGGAGGTAAGCTTGGCGACGATGTTCTGAGAACCCTGAATCTTCTGACCTTCGAAGGAAAGCATGGAACCTTCCTGGTAGAGATTGGAGAGACCGGATCGGTTGGTGTCAAAGGTTGTGTAGTAGTGCTCAACGAATGCCTTTGCCAACGCGTCTGGATCCATTTTTTTCCTTCACTCGCGTCGCCGCCACCACCCTCTTTTTCTGCGCTTCACTCTCACGCACACCCTTCCCCCAGTTATATATACGCACGCCCTCACGCCTCCCTCTCCGCCTTCCTTTTTTTACTCTTTTTTTTTTAAATAAATAAATAAATTTTTGCACCTCTTTTTTTATTTATTCTTTTTTATCACAATTACTTACTATTTTATATTTCATTTTTTTTCCTTTTATTTTTCTTCATTGAAAATAATTGACATAAAAAAATTGATAATAAAATACAGGTGTAAAAATAAAATTTCTATTTTTTATAATATTATAGTTTTGGTTTTTTTTTTGACTAAAATAATTTTGGTTATTATAACTTTTATGTTTGGGATGTATGTATGTAAGGATATAATCACTTAAAAAATTTGAATGCTCATATCCATTGGAAGAGTTTTGAAGTTTGATTTCAAAAAGGAATTTTTTTTATTTTTAATTTTTAAAGATTTATATGAAAAGCAATTATGAAAATATAACAAAATTTATATTCCATTTTTTATTTTTAAATGTTTATTTAAAATATCAAAAATAATAAAAAAATTCACTATTTTTAAATAAATCAACTTAAATAAATCTTCTAAATGATACATTTATACTTAAACATAAAACAATAAACATTTCTAAAATAAAGTTTATCAGTAAAATTCTTTCAATTTTGACACTGTTAATGGGTAAATTCTAGATTACAATAACAGTAATGTATTGCTAGATATCAGTCATTGTTCATGGTATTAGATATTATTTAATATTAATGCAAATGTTATGATAATATATAAGGTCACACAAATGGAACAAATTAATTGGAGCGGAGAGAAACTTAGACTTAATTCCTCTTAGACATGGCTTATAGCGTATACGCCCATTAACATTGGGTCAGCATAAGCAAACTATGGGGTGTGGGGTGTGCTATTTTGCTTTAAAAATATAGGCACATAATCTTAATGTATGATTATCGAAGGAATCTCGTTGAAAATCCTGGTCGTCAGCTCGCAATGGGAGAAGCTCCACAATATTTTGTTCGCGTGGACTACGTAGAGGCAGCACTACTACTGCAATGCTTAGTGATTTTGTGATTTTATGCACGTCAAGCGATAAACTCCAAATCAAGAATCATGCTCATCCATGAATTCCCAACACAAATGCCCCAACACTAATAGTAAAAAAAATTTCCCTGAATTACCACCCATACAAATCGCAAGCTTAATGGACCAATTAAATAAGCTTGTGTTTGAATGGACTTGCATTTTTCTTGACACATTTGTCTTGACCATGACCCTCCCTGATTGTGAGTTAAACGGACTGTCCGCAGACCTAAGACTGTATACCAGGTATTACTTGCAAGACACTTTGACACTCAAGTTAATAGGAATTTTGGAAGAATAACAACACAATACACTTAGACACAAGTGTTTCATCATTGAATCACCTAAGGTCGAGCTCCTCCACTACCCATAGAGTCTGGAAGAGGGACATAGATTCCCTACAGTAGTCATACCACACAATTGCCGCAATTGGAAAAATCTCGTACTGCTTGATATTGATCAGATGGTTCACGTTTTAACTTCATTAAATCACGTCCACAGTACAAAGTTGAAATACAAATCGTCGATCGAAATTAGACAGTTCAAATCGGCTACAACAAGACTGGGTAAATATAGGGAATCTATTTCCCTAGAGGAGCATTGGATGACATGATAATTGTGTCGCCAATGCTAGGATGTGGATAAATAAGATTTCTTGTGAACATAGGCACTAGCGTGTGCACAGGAAAGATTCTAAAAGGAGCATGACAAGGCTCCATTAATGAAGCATTTCATAGTGATGTTTAGGAATCCGTCCATGACCGATTCCCGACTTGATTTGTAGTTGGATCTCGAATCATTATAACTTGGCTTGTCACATATAGCACTGTTTTTATGGGCCAACCCAAAACAAAAACTCCTAAACACTACCTTAGTAAATGGGGTAAGTTTCATTTTTCGTTGATATTTTTTCATCAATAATTTTAGGAAACGACACAACTTAAATCATAATCCAGCGGTTTTTTTTTTTTTGGAATACAACTGGGAAAAAATCCAGTGGGTTTAATATGCTATATTTTTTAAGTCATGAAAGAATAAGTTACAAATGTAATTAGTTTTTTTTTATTTTGTACTAAAGATTGACAACTTTCTTAGGTGGGGCAGTCTAGCTTCGCATAATCGGCTCAGAAGACCGTGAATGATACTACTATATGGAACCAAAAAGGGTAAAAAAAATATGAAACGTCGACAGCAGGGTTCGAACCTGCGCGGGCGAAGCCCAACAGATTTCAAGTCTGTCTCCTTAACCACTCGGACATATCGACTCAACTGATAAGTCTGCGTCTATATTTTTATTTATTGCAAAATGGACTAGCACATTCAACCAAAATAAGAGCGTCTAAGTGTCTACTGTCTAACAGTGTAGTATCTAATTGTTGTCGGCAAACTCTATTGACCATAACAAGTAGTAATTCGAAAGAATTCGCACAAATTGGCGACGAATAAAGACGTGGCTGTCTTTATATTTTTTACTAAAAAAAACAAAATATCATTGAAAGAATAATGTAAAGAGTTGTGTTTTTTTTTTTGACTGGTGTAAAGCGTTGTTTTGAATAAATTCAACCACGTCGTTGGAGTATCGTTTCGTAAAACAATAAAATTTCTCACATAAAGAATATCCTGTTTCCTAATTTCTACAGTACAATTCAATAACCGTTGAATTATATTTTAATCTTTATTTCCGTTGAATTATATTTTAATCTTTATTTCAGACATGTAGAGGAACTAACTTTGTGAACACAATTTGATATCACTAAATCCTTATGCACCATATCACAGAATCAAAGCAGGGAACATGCTTTTCATGCGACACTGGTGCTAGACATGTTTCCTGAACAACAATCAAGCTCTATAAGGCAAAATGCTTCTTCATTTTGTGCTTCTAAGCCCTTCAACTATGTAGTTTTCATGAATAGAAATTCAGTTTACTTTTAAAGCATCTATTTCTGCAGCTAGGAACTTACGATTTTTTCGGTCCAAAAACTTAGTGATCGATTTTCACCAACAGAATCACTAACTAATGGTTTGGTTTATCTATTATCTATTTAAGAAACTTAACCACACTAAAGACACGTGACAAAAACTCATTTATCCATTTTTCTGTCAAAAACTATTTTCCACCAAAAACTTAACTACTTTATAAGTTCTATTTTTTTTGGCCGCCAGTGCTTAACACGAGTTCTCTCGGCTAGTAATGTTCTGAAAACTCTAACCTGTTTTGTTTTAAATTATTAAAGCAAAAGTTAGAAGGCAACACATAAGTTGAAATTCCAGAACTAAAAATGTACAAATCAGCCACAAAATGGTGGATCAAATATTTATTATAATACAACGTATCAATTACATGTTTGAAAGCCAGAATCAGGCAGTGTTAGGAACAAAAGGGAGTAAAGCTGATGTGGGCACTCATGAGCTACTACCATCTTCATTGCAATTCATATGGACTATGGTGTACGGTGCACTTCGCCACCTTTGTCACCAAGAAGCTAATTTCCTTTTCTTTCGTGGAATCAATCAATCTCATACACATCAATTCATAGAGCAAATTAAGGTTATTAGAGTACTGAGTAGTATTATAATACACCCGGCCTTCTAATTCTAATTCCCCCTCAATCAGTTCAAATTGGCAGTTACCATGGAGTGACTTTGCATGGAAGAATCAATGAGTTTCGATACCCCTCGCAATCACAACAAATCAAGACCCAATTCCAACCAATAAAACTTGGCTCCTCTGTACATTCCCTGCCACACAAACAAAACAATATTATAAACCAAGGATCTTCTTTCACAGCTAAAAAACTAGACATATGAGCTTTTATAGTGAATAAGTATCATATTATATGCATTTCATAAATATTGAACTTACTCTTAGCTGAGGATATTTCTGAACCTATGTATGCACACACATCCGTGACCTGGCGAGCAGGCGCTGATGCTTCCATTATCTGGTTTAGATCAGCATTGTATTTTCTTTTTCACGACGACTGGAAAAACCGTGAAACCTCTCTGTATAGCTGCTCAGCTTCAAATGGTTTTGAAACATACCCATCCATCCCGCACTTTAGGCACTCCTCATGTGTAGCCTGGATCACGTCTGCTGTCATTGCCAAAATGGGTAGATGCCAGCTTGAATTATTCTCAAAGGCATCACCAAACACTTCTCTGTTGTTCACACTTTGTTCAATCTCCCGAATTCTACGTGTAGCTTCAAAACTGTTGAAAAATGGTTGTATATTAGAGTGATATGAGTAAATTTATATATTGATTGTTTTTAATGTGATGGAAAAAGTTTCCTAAGTTTTCATTTGATGGAAAAGGCTTTCAATTATTCTAATAGGTTAATTAATATAAGAATAGGTCTTTATGTTTGGTAAAAATCTCAAATTTGATTTCAGACCATAATTATCAAGATTGTAGAAGAAAGAGTTCCTGCCGCATACCCATCCATTTCTGGCATTTGAATATCCATGAAACATGCATCAAACTGATGGGGTGGCTTCAGCAAAGAGATGGCTTCTTTTCCACTGCTTACACAAACCACATCAGCTCCATATTTTTTCAAAGCACCAGCCGCTACCGTGCGGTTCACACTATTGTCATCTACAATTAGAATTTTTCTCCCAAAAAGAAGATGGTGGAGAGACAAACTCTGATGTTCTCCGTTTCGAGGATTCCCTTTGTTCCCAACACCCATGACTCGCTGTAGCGAAGCAGCAAGCATACTTGCTCTCAATGGTTTTGTGATGACTGCTGGATTATGAATACCTGATGTCAAAGAACTTGCTCTAAAAGAACTACTAGAATTAACAAGAATGAATAGCTTTGGAGAAACCCCGCGGTCGATTTTCCTAATGTTATTGACAAAGCAAGATGAAATGCCCGAGTCTCTTTCCCAGACCTCTTGTTCAATCAGGACCATATTGATAACTACATTCCCATTGGTTATGGTGGACAAGCCTTGATTTAAATCTGAAACTAACTCAACATGAATGCCAAGCCTTTGGATGTGATATCTTGACACTTCAGCTCGTACGAGTCTGGAGTCAATAACTAGTGCAGCCATACCTTGAAATTCTGAGGATGCAGGATGAGGTTGCTTGTTGATTTTCTGACTTTTGAGCTCATTTGAATTGGGACATGCATTGGTGAAGACAGCAGTAAATGTGAAGGTGCTTCCAATCTTTGGTTCGCTCACAAATCCAATTTCCCCATTCATGAGGCCAACCAAACACTTGCTAATGCTTAGACCAATACCGGTTCCCCCATGTTTTCTAGAGATGGATGGACCTACCTGCATGAATGGAGTGAAAATCTTATCCTGAGCCTCTAGAGGAATACCTTCACCTGTATCCTCTACTGATACAATCAAATTGATGAGCTCATTGGAGGAGGATGAGAAAGAACCAAGAGGTCCTTCATGACTAAAAGCACGGAATCCTTCCCAACTTCGGCGACCATCAGCAACCGGGAAACCACTTAATGTATCTTCTGAAGTGGATTCTCTTTCAACTTCTATTGAATGGAAAACCTCCTCAACAAGATGGATAGTGACAAAGATATGCCCTTTCTCTGTGAACTGCCAAACAATTGCATAATCAGTATTCATGATGCTTATTCCAGAAAAACACATTTCATTTATGCTTTATAGATAATCATAAATCATTATTGGCTTTGGCTGGCTGGAACATTAGACTATTATGAATGGAGTGGAGCATGCTATAGGGCTATTTAAAACACAAAATGAAGGACCCATACATATCTCTAAATCCAAATTGACGCCAACGGTCTTTCAACAGATCAGTATAGTATCAGGCCAAGTAAATATTGCTTTTCTGACTTGTAAATTAGTCCACAAAATAAATGAGTTGAAAGATGGGTGACATGACTTGATTGATGGCATATAAAGTCTTTATTTTCCTTATAGACTTACCTTAATTGAGTTACCCATAAGATTTGTAATTATTTGTCGAAACCTTCCTGGATCACCTATTAGCTGTTCAGGAACCTGATCCGAGACATAAACTGCTAACTTTGCTCCCAAAAATAACAAAGCCAAACATGAAAAGTTGTTATGCTTTTGAAAATTTCACCATGGTAGAAGAAGAGCATCAGAAAATAGACAGATACATTACCTCTACTCCTTTTCCTTGAGATTTCTCAGAAAATAGTGACAAAACATCATCCATAATTGCCCTTACGTCAAACAGCACAGCTTCGAGCTCTAGCTTACCAGATTCAATTTTTGCCTGGTCCAAAACCTCATTTATAATTGACACTAGAGCTTTTCCACTTCCCTGTGCCGTTCTGACATATTCCTGTTGGGTTACATCCAGACCAGTGTCCATAAGCATATTCAACATCCCTGTAAATCCAATTTAAGAGCACGGTCATGGTTAAAGAAGTCTTTCCTTTTTGTGATATGGATACACATTGGACATTGTGTAGTATACCATAGAAAGTCTGAGTTTTCAACTCACCTAAAACACCATTCATTGGAGTTCTGATCTCGTGGGAAACAGTAGCAAGGAACTGCAGTGTTGTTAATTGATTAAGCTCATATGATTAGTGTAACTTAAGCCTAAATAAAAAATTATAATAATAATAAGAAACAACAAATATTATCACATACCTGGGATTTAGCAACATCAGCTGCCTCGGCTCGTTTTTTAAGCTCCATCATCTCATCGTAATCATCCTCTACTTTGGCAATTCGATTCACAGTTACATGACAAATATGTGCAAGTAGGAGTGCAATAACAAGGGCGCCAATTGATGAAGTTAGTGCCAACCATGGCCACGGTGGTTTCTGTTTCAACCTGTTTCAGCATCAGAATTGAATATCATACGAGACAATATTGCAGTTACTGCTAATGGCAAAATCACAACTTTTACAAGGCTAATATATCATGTGACAATTGGATAGCATATCTTGTACTTATTATGAGATAGCATTGTTATGCTATTGCTAACGAACTTTGCCGAGCTACAAGGATAGAGACTCGAAAAAAACGCTTTCTGCAGCATATCTCTTACCTGCAGTGCATCTCATGCTTCCTGAAAGGATCTCCAAAGTTGAGAGTGCTCACATGATAGAGCCCATCATCACATGATACATTTGAACCATAATACATGGGAATCGGGTGTGTATGATTTGATGTATCATACACATCAACAATTACAGTTTGCTTGCTAGCAAGCTGCTGAAGCAATTTCTCCACTAATGACTCAATTTCAAAGACCCCACCAAGATACCTGCAGGGCAGTGAGTAAAAACATTGCAATGCTTCTCTCATAAATTAACTGTATTCATGAACCCAAATTAAAAAAAAGTTGTTCAGGAGTTTATACACATAGAAGGTCATGTTTTAGCAAATTACAAAATTAATACACACCCATCAGTTTCTTGAACCCTTTCATTTGGGGTTGCATTTGATGGAAGATCTCTCTTGTAGACAGCAAATGTGAGGATAACCCCTAGACGGTTTGTTTTTAACAGCCTGAAGGGAGCAGTTAAAACCCCTTTGCCTGATTCTCTTGCACGCAACACATTTTCGCGATCTTCCTGTTGATAAGCAAGTGAACAATAGTAACAACCAAAATTCCACATTCAATTTCCATTGATTAGAATTATCAAACATGACAATACCGAAAAAAAAGGATTATCAAACACGAACAACCAGTCTCATTTGAGCTTTGTGATCATATCTACAGAATCATAGACTATTCATTTTCCTATTTTTCTTTAGAAGTTTTCCCGTGAAGACAGGAGAAAAAGGAAAAGAAGATTTAAAACAACTACAACTTCAGAGAACAAAAGCTTATTGAATGACCACTGAAATTCCAGTCAAAAGCCACAGATGAATAAAAACTATCCACAAATAACATTTTCATATTCAAACTTTAAACATCAATGACGTGTATGTTTAGTGCTGCACATGTAATTTTACGATATGATTAATACTTACAGAAACCTACCTTTCCAGAAAGCACATCAATAGATATGACATGTGAAATTGTATCCTGTGCAAAGATGACAGGAGCATATTCTTCATGAATGGGAGATGGCTCCAATGCCTCTGGTACATAGTCATCCTCATGAACCGGGTTCTGCTCCAGTGTGTCCATCCTCTTAATAGTCCACCCATGTTGCTTCTCAAATTGTTCCCTTTCAGAATGAAGCACCCTTACAGCATATGCAACACCACTTGTAAGTGGCCTCTCAAAAGCAGTCCTTTCTGTATACTTGGCAAACGTTCTCTGCATGTTTTACAAGTTAGATTGATTTTTATTAACATCGATTAATTGATCACAGCTTATAAGAAATGGGATATTTATTTTAGGCTTAATTGCACATTTGGTCTCAAAGTATCGTAATTATGTGATTTTGGTTCTTTGGGTTTCAATTGTACGAATTGGGTCCTCCAAGTATTGCGATTGTGTAATTTTGGTCTCTCGGGTTCCAATTGCGCAATTTGGGTTCTCCAATTGTTATGATTGTGCGATTTTGGTCTCTCTTACCATCCAATTTCTAATAAAAAATGTTGTGTGGGTATGACCTGACACGTAACTTAGGTCTTGCCACGGCTTAAAAATTGCATAATTGTAATACCTAGTTGGAGGGACCAAAATCGCACAATTGTGATACCTAGATGACCCAATTGGCTCAATTAGAACTCGAAAGACTAAAATCACACAATCACAATACTTGGAGGACCCAATTCACTCAATTAGAATCCAGAGTATCAAAATCACATAAACACGAAATCTGCGGGACCAAAAATGCAATCTATATGAAAATTAGCAAATTCAGATGGTGGTGTGGTGACCAATTAAGAATTTAAGATATAGAATATACCAAAGTGCATAATAAATGAAGGCTTTAAAGATCAAAATGAGAAGGAAAAGGAAAAGGTAAAGCTACACAGTTACTTACACAAGTAATCAATTACGGCGAGGAATTGAATTATATGCAGATTTGGAAGAGAGCGAAGAGAGAATAGGTTAGGTACCTGGTCGATGGCAGAGGGGTTTTTGGAATGATGGAAGGTTGAGATGAGAATGGACATGGCTTGAATATGGTTCATGCTAACATTAAACTGATCCTGCAGCATCCTAGCCCTTTCATCACACATGCTAGCCAGAGTCTCTTTCCTCTTCTCGGTGGCAGATAAGCTCATGTAGCAGTAGATCCACAAAGAAGCTATGAACCAACCCACCACCCATATAATCACTACTCTTCTCCACAAGGTTCTATTGAGCTTCTTGGATCCAATACCATACTGGTGGTAGTGTTGTTGGATTTTACATGTGTTTCCTGAGATCATCTCCCACCATTTGAGCCATGTCTTGCCACTATCCCCAAGAAAACCCCCCATCTTGGTTGTGTCCATAACTCCACCGCTAGTGAACCAGTTGATATAAATGATAGATACAACCCAGCAACATAGCACCAAAAGTAGATGCCCCACCTTTAGACCAAACCCAATTACATGAAGCAAACTCATCCACAACACAACAGCAACCAACACAAGTTAATTAGGAACAGTTCCAAGAGGTAGTGGGTGGGGTACTTCTAGCCAATTCCAGGTAGACAGGCAATTCAAGTGAGAGAACTGAACCACTGTCAAATCCACAGAATCTCCACAAACGCTAAAAGCCTATTATTATTCACTTAAAAGTTCTCAACTTGTGAGGAATATGGAAGGAAAAACTCAATAAGTGAAGAAGAAAAATGCCAAACACCTCCCAATTCTTGAAACACAAACTAGATTTTTAGGGAGAGATCAAAGAATAGAAACATGAAACATGACTTTGACAGGATGCTATCTAATCCAATCCAACCAAACAATAGCTTCAACAACTTGAGAATGGTAACATAACACCAGAAAACGAAATTCACACGCCTTTAAAAGAATCAAAGAATCAGTCTTCAGTTCTAATTCCAAAACATAAATTGATACTTCCTGTTATCTTGTCAGCCACAAGCTACCAACCAAAAGGAGGGGCTAAAACAAAACCTATAAAGATTCCTTTTTTAGCTACCAAATCAGCGGTTATCATCACACTATGAACCAACTATAACTAACCCAGCTTGCAGTGTTCCAAAACCAAACAAGAGAACAAAAACAGAAGCAGCAGCAGCAGCAAGCAAGGGAGTGTTGAAGAAGAGTGAATAAATACACACTAAAATTTAGGATTGGGGAAAAACTTAGAATGGATATATTGGGGAAGAAAATGAAGCTTCAAAGAGTTGGAAGAATGAACTCCTAGATAGGAGAATTTGCAAAAGACAGATAATACTAATAAGAATATGATAGCAACAATGTTTTATGGTATTGGCCATTATCTCTTTTCTTTTCAACTATCCACTCAAAAATAATTAAAAAAATAGAGAGAGAGAGAGAGAGAGAGAGAATAATCGAGTAAGAGTATAAATATTATTATTATTATTATTTTAAACAAAGAAAAATGCTCATTGATGTAAAAAGTAGTATTTTATTTATTAATTATTATAGAGAAGCAAAAAGGTTTGGTTCCACTCAGCTGAAATCACTGCTTTTCTCTCTCAACTTTCGTAATTTGCTTTGTACTAGTTGTTTGTGTTCACATATCCCTATCCGTCCGTGCCACTAGACAACTTCTACACGCTAAGTAAGTCGTTAACTCTGAGCCTCAATGTGTCAGTACTAACTTGCATAGCTGTACTTTTTGTGGACAGAAACGCCCCTGCATGGAACCAGAATTTCAGGAATAAGCATAAGCTTTTTCTGCAGAATGGCATTAGATACCCTTTTACTTTTCCAAAATTGCCATGGACCTCTGGGTCAATTACCCAAAGTAGGTAAGGAGATAATAGCATTGGCATAATGGCAATCATCATGCTTGGTGCTCTCAAGGTGTTACTATCTTCATTTTTTTTATTTTTTGCCCTTTCCCTCTAATCTACGCAGTGTTTTGTTGCGGCTACGCTTCCACATCCATTCAACTTTACCTTAAGTCAGTTCAGTCACAAAACTGAAGAAATTAAACCATTTAGGAGTTTATTTATTCTGCAATTATTAAGAAAATATGGCAAATTAATGTTTTTTTATATGAATATAATTTCCACTCCAGGTTAAAAAAATGTCAGAATGACATAACAGAGAGAGAAAAAAATGTCAGCAAGACAGAAAGAGAGAGACAAAGAAATATGGCAAATGAGATCACATTAATAATTGTTGATAAAATAACCTGTCACCACCACTCACCAGTTCAAAAATGACAACGTAGTAGTAACAAACACACTCGAATCTAGCATAGTTACTAGCTATATAGGTTAGGTTTTTTTAATTTATTTATCATTTGAAACACACTCGAATTTAGTAGTAATTTTAATTTTATTTGCATTTTATACGTAAAGACTTATATAAAATTTAAAATAACAAATAGTACTAGGAGAAGGAATTTGGTATGAGGGAGTAAATTAATCGAGAGATTGAGGGGGCAAGATTGGTAGTGGGAAAATAAGTTACGGCGAAAGTGGTTGGGCCAGCATCTAATCTAAGTTGGCATAATAAAGCAGTAAATTAGAGAAAAGGGGGTGACAAGGAAAAAGCAGCACTTTAATTGGGGGTGGGGGGTTTCAGGTGAAGGGTGGTGAAGAAGTGATTGGGCCATCATGAATTCACATCCTTGGATATAATAATTAAAAAATTGAATGGTCCAGATTTTAGAATGAGAACTTGATTAATTGATGACTCAAATGTAAAACATATTTGTAATGTAATCATGTTTTGTCACTGTTCTCTTTTGCAACAATTAATATCCCAAATGGCATAGCGATCCAGTGAATACCAGCCGTGATCCTAGCATGGCAATGCATGGACCCCTTGTCAATGAACAGAAACCAGACATCTCCAATAGCTTCATCACATCATGGACGATGGAACTCGAGTCATATGGTTACTCATCTTTTGGGGGAAAATTTAGAAGCAAATTAATTTTAACTTTAATAATACGGGAGACCTTGACATGTCTCCCACCATGGGATAGCCCCAAAAAAATCGGTCTCTAGTTTTTAAAAAAAAATAATTGTGAGATTTACCTCACTCTTTATTCTCTCTCCCCCAAACCCTACCTCAACCGTCTTTTCTTTCTCACCGATTGAATTAATGGCTTCTCGGTGAGGTTGGCTCGGGGACAAGCGGGAAGTGGAGTTGGGTTGCGGATGTGGTGTTGTCGGAATGGGCCTCTACCTTCAAGACCTGGCAGATATAGTACATACCAACATCGCCCTCGTGATGCCCACACTGAAACGAAACTTCAAAGTGAACAAGCCCATCCACTGTAAGAACCTCGAACACTCCATCCTCTACTAGAGCAATCCCACTCAAAATCAAGGGTCTCAACCCTCCCTTCGATCTCGTCATCGTCGTCAACATCATTTACATGTCAACAGAAAAAGGAGGTGGCACATGCATCTGGATGGTGGCGCAACGGGAGGCTGCAAATGGAGACGTAGGGTCCATACAACCCTGTAGTGGTTGGTTTGTTGCAAATATGTTGTCTTCCCCTTAGCCAAGCCGTCAAATTTTCCTTTATTTCTCTCTTTTGGATCATAATCCACCCTATGAATATTTTTTTTGGGCTTAGATATGCTTTTGGTCCCTCAAAATATAATGACTTTTACTTTTAGTCCCTAATAAAATTTCCAAACACTTTTGATCCCTCATTAGTTTTTTTTGTCAAGACATTTGGTCTCTGCCGTTAAATGGACTCTGTTAAGTCATGATATGTCTGCTTACATGGATAAGTGATCTGACATGACACCACATGACAACTACATAACAAATGTTATATATGTCACTTCCTCATGAAATTCTTAAATTTTGGTTTTATTCCCCATAAAATTTGAACTTTTGATTTTAGTCCTTAATTTTTTTACCCATATTAATTTATTTCTTTCTTATATTTATAATCTCTTCTTTATTTACTTCCACCTTCACATCACCAATATCTACACACAAAATTGCATATCAATAAATTATTTTATGTCACTAAATATAATCAGATTATTCAAATTTATCTGATTATTCAAAATTTAGGCTGTGATTGGTTCACGAGAGAAATTGTGAATAGAGAAAATGTGAAGTGAAAATATGAAAAGAGAGAAAAATGTGAGAAATTTGGTAGATTGGGGTATTGATTGGAATAAGAGAAAAAGAAGAGAGAAGTGTTGATTATTTTTGAAAAGACATCATTGTCCTTGACTAAAAATTTAAATAATTTGAGATATAAGGAGAGAATAGGAGTAGAAATTGGAAAAGGAAAAAAAAAAAAGACGCGCTGCCCGTTTTCTTCGCACATCTGCGAAGAGAATTTTCCACGCATGGGCCCCACCTTTTTTTTTCTTTCGCTGCGTTTTCATGCGCTTCCAATCACGCTGCAACAGTAATTTCGTCTCATTCTCTCGCCTATTTTTTTCTTTCTTCGCTTTTCATGCGCTTCGAATCACAGGCTTAGTG
Organism: Calophaca sinica; assembly: GCA_037113605.1. NCBI lineage: Eukaryota > Viridiplantae > Streptophyta > Magnoliopsida > Fabales > Fabaceae > Calophaca > Calophaca sinica. The sequence goes on from CM073735.1 coordinate 42,435,206, forward strand.
AATACTTGTTACTATTTACATATATAAAGTTTGGAACCCGGATAAACTTTAAGCCATTGATAATACAGAGTTGTGTTATCCAAAGGTAAAAATGTTATATCTAGAGCTTATTATTTTCATAAGAGTAAATGTTAATAGTATATTTTTTAACAAGTGGGTTATAGGGTGGACGAGTCTAGCATGTGGTTCATGTGGACCAATACTAGAAAAAGTGCTCGAAACTATACCCTTCGAAAGTGACTCGATCGGTGTTCATTTGACAAAAACATGAGAAATTTTTTTAGGCACTTAAATGTGTTTTCTCGTGTTTTTTGTCAAATGGACATCGATCGGGTCACCGTCTCAGCTAGATGACTAGGGATATTATGAACATCTACTTTTGGGGACGACGTCGGTCGTTTTCTAAGTTTTAGACGATTTTTCAAGTATTAATCTACATGAACCATATGTAATGTTGGTCCACCTTAGAACTCACCTCTTTAACATTTATTAATGTGTTGTGTAAGTTAACTTCTTTTCTCGGTGCGACAACACTTGATTAATAAAGAATGTATTTTAAAAAGCGTGTCATTAGTTACCTAAAACATGGTCTTTGTGAACGATGTGGGCCACTTATGCCTAATCATGTTTTGTGTGTGTGATCACAAGATTTGGATTCTCTAAAGTGAGTAAAGTGTAAAGTGTGTAATCTTAACCATTAATGAGAAAATCAAGAGTTGGTTTGTTATTTATTACTTGGGATATCAACCCTTGATTTTCTTATAAATAGTTTAAATTACTTACTTTACATTCTAAAGTGAATTGCTCACTTTAGAGGATCTAAATCCGTGATCACAATGCCTCCATGTGATTAATGGTGTGAATTTGTTCCGCCTTATTAAAAGATTATCTTTACCTTGTTGACTAATTAGATAGTTTGATGATACTATACTAGTATTAAGTAATACTAATAGTACATGTGTCAAAAAAAATACTACCTTTGGCCCCTTATATAAACAGAAATTACAAAAATCACCAAAACCAAGATTTATTTAATGTTATAAAATTGAACTATACCCTTAATAATTGGGTGCATAAGAAAAAGGTGAATTTTTAGTAAATATACATGTCTCATTAAAATAAGGGTATAAAAAATATTTTAGCAATTAATACATCTTGAAATAAGTTCATTTTTCTTATAATTAGGAAAAAAAATACTTCAAAAATTCTTTTATAATAAGGACCGGAAGTAGTATATATACGGGTGAGGGTTATTTTTGGCTTCTATTTTTGTACTGGTGTTCGGTGGTAGTTCCATTTGGAACCTCCGTTATATATTGTGTCTTACTGTTGGAGTTGGAGTATCCCTTATACTCCTCATTCTTGAATATATTTTGCTATTAAAAGAAAAAGTAATATATAGTACATTAAGTAATATTCAGTTCCTGGTTACTAAGCGACATGTGTTAACAATTTTTTTTTCTTTATAGAATGATATAATATATTATATGTTTTTTAAAATTGGTAGTTTATCTTAGTTAGAATAGGGAAACTCTCCCTGCCTTAAAAAGAACAAGGAATCTCTCCCTACCTTAATTTTTCAAGTAGAAAGAAAAAAAGATTATGCAGTTAAAATATTTCAAGTTTAATTTGGATGACTTCAAATTTTGTTTAAAAAAGTATGAACATCGAAATATTTGTCATTATTTCATACTAAGAACAAATTACATATAATTTACTGACTTATCGCTATTGTACAGTTGTAAGAATCGGATTAATCTAGCCAGTAATTTCGACTTGAAGGATTAATCAGTATAAGTTAAGTTAAAGAAATCAGTTTTAGTGAAAATTTTCAATTATCAAATTAGTGATTTGGTGACCTAATCATGTGACGGGTCGAGTTTTCGTGAGTGTTTCATACTGCACCTCCTGAGTAAAAATACTCAAAATATCATCTAGGTGTGTTAAATAATAAAATATACTACTATTAATTTGACCTTTGAAGTTAGAACTTTGACATGCCATGAATCCAGATGACATGCGGCGCAAGAGAACTGGCAGGTTAAATGCGCGACAATACCCATCGATCATGGCAGCTTAAATTGACTTTCAAACGAGAAAAACCGAAAACACAACCACCTTTTAATCTTTTTTTCTTTTCCGTATAAGATGGAGACATAGCTAAGTATGTGCAATGGCTAATGGCCACATTAACAATTTAGGAATGGAATGGAGTGGACATGTTTGAGAGTTATAACATATCACGATTCCACGTGACACTGCCACAATCAAATGGGAGGGACCTTCTTTCACACGTGTCGAGCTGTTTAATTGTTGAGGGACAACGAATCCCCCTCGCAAACTGCCAGTAATTATTTTCATCAACAAAAGCTGTGCATAAAAAAATTTAAAAAAAAAATCCAAAATCCGAGAGAAATACCCACAAATAAAATTTTTTGTTATATAAATTTGTGCGCTTAACCATTGCCTTTTTACTGTTTAAAATCATATATTTTAATTAAAAGTTAAGGCTTTTAAGTATAGTAACATGTGGAGTTTATGATTTGACCAGGTTTAGGTTAGGATGGAAGTATACCAGCTAGTAATAATTGTGAGGTCTGGAGTAGGGTTGGAGTCTAGCGGAAAGGGAGTCTTTTATAACGTGTGACCAAAGTTCTGTCTACATTGAGAGAAGCTTACCATTTAGTGTCAACGCTGCGTCTTAAACAAGATTGCCTCTGTTGAGAAAGAGACCAATAAAAAACCAAAAAAATAATAATAATAATTGACGGGGTCCTAATTTCAAATTTTATAATATATATGGGCAAAAGCATGTCACAAGTTCCCTTCCTACCGAATGAGTCATGTCATTGACCAAAGGAGCATCCAGGTGTAAGTAAAATCCCTAAACAAGTAAAACGGCCAGCTTGTTCCCTTTGAAAAAAACACTTCTTTCTTGATTGGTTACCGGATAGGACAAAACATATTGGACAATGGGTGTCAACATTATTGAGGGGGCTTTATTAACATTAGTGCATTGCAAACTGGCTCCAGATGTTGATGTTTGAAAGCTGAAACCACCGGCAGAGAATTACCATTAAACTTACTCTTACTAACCTCTTTCTCTATCTGATTATTATTAAAAATAACAATAGTAACATCAAGTATTAGTATTAGACAAAGGTTAAAATGAATACAAATTTCGTGATGAAGACTTTAAACAGCAATAGGGTAGGAAAGTCCTAATCTTTCACAAGCTCAAGTTAAGGTTTCCTCCAATTCTAAACAAAAGGGAACTTTCCTTAGTGGCTATTGATCTGTAAGTAAACTTGCTTTACGTGTACAGCGACTCGTAAAATTAGTCACGGCACGGAATCGAAGTGGGTCAGCTTTGAGCTCTAAATTATTGTGGTGATCAGGTGCACTCTCATCACGGCTTGCCTATTAGTTTTAACCATAACATAATAAAGATCAGGTATTGGACGGCTGCTTGCTAATGTTACTCTCTCCGTCTCATTTTAATAGTCTCTTTTGCTTTTTCACGATTCTTAAGAAAATGATTAGATTTACTGATTTCTATAATAAAATGATACTATTAGACTAAAATATCCCTATTTAATTTGGACAGCTGTAATTACTCACCAGTAACTCATTAATAGAGGTTGGTTGAGATAAATGGTATATTTGAAAAGAAAAAAAAAGTAATTAATACTCATTGATTTTCTAAAAGAACAAGTATGTTGAGACAATGAAATATTTCAAATAGGACAAGTAAAATAAGATTGAAGGAGTACCACTTACCAATAATTAAGTAGTGTTTGGTAAGGATGATGTGAATCCGCAAGCAATCACGAATAATGAAAGTGCTCTTGATCATATAATTGTACTCTTTTTTAAGTTTTACCCCATTCAGAATCCAGTATGGTGCGTCCTACCTCTCATTGCTTTTGGAAAATGGATCCGAGAAGTGTTTTTTTTTTTTTAAACATTTTTACCATGGCATTTGAATAATTGGAAGTAAACAATTTAGACATTATTATTATTAAGATTAAGATTTATCGATTACTACTAAATATCAATATTGACAGACTTATATCTACGTGGGGGACAAAACCATAAATGCATTGTAAACACAAATTCCAAAATATAAAACTTAGGTCAAGTTCTCTAAGTCCGGTTAGTCTGTTCCCTCACAAAATGGATAAAATCTCTCTCTCTCCCCCCACTTACACTATCTCCAACCTCTCATAACAGCGACTAACAAAACCGTTTGTATCTCATTCTATGAGAAGAACAACACCAACAGCATCTAAGGAACTTTACCTGAGTTTTTTTTAATTCCAAAACGTTTTTTCCACCGAAAAACATATTCCAAAACGTTTTTTTGAGGAAAAATATTCCAAAACGTTAAACTTTGTTTTGCAAACAAATGAAAAAAGGAAAAATATTGCAATAAATCATAATAAAAAAAGGAAAACCATCCTTATCCCTTGTTGTCTTTCCACAGGAATTGCAAAGATCAATCACCAATACGAGTGGGAATAGGCCAAATCGAAAGGGGCTTATGGCTTAGCCTACATCAGGCCCAAGTCAAACTAAGCTTTTTTTAAATAGACAAGGTCAAGACTTTTTTTGAAGTCTATTTAGCTAAAAAACTTGGGATTCGGGCCAACCAAAAAACTTATTAGACCTAACAGAACGGCATATTTAAGTAAATATAAATAATAATTTTTTAGTTATTATTATTATTATTATTATTATTATTAAATTTTGTACTTTGTGTTAAATCATATACTTGTTGACCTTTTCAATAATTTAAACATATAGATCTTATTGCAAAATATAAATAGGCTACCATATGATGTCACTTTCTAAAAGATCATGTTAGACCTTAAAAATGATTTACATCATATATATAAATAAGTTCGTTCTGTATATTTTCACCCCTATGTCTCGTGTCTCATAGTGGTAGTGGTTTTAATTTTTTTTATAGTTATTATAAATAGAAGTTAACCTCATTGGCATATTAATTAGCCCATTACTCTATTTAAAGATAATTTAGATTACTTATTTAAAGACGCTAATATGAAATAGGTCTTTAAGTATACTAACAGGCCATACTGGCCTTTCAAAAAGGCCATGTCAGACCTTAAAAAAAGCTTATGACAGGTAACATGTCAGGCTTGGGCCTTGAATGTTTTGAACAATTTAGGCCAATGCAAATTTGAGCTCGATCCGGCCTATTTCCACCCCTAATCACCACCTCACTCACTCAAGGACAACTTTTTCTCTTTAACACATAAACACACCATCACTCAAGGCAATAGCGCATATTTTACTTTTTAAGATATTTGAGGCTGCCCAAAACATGACCAGGCTAGCCTAATACGGGCATGGGCTTCACTAGACCGGGCCAAAAAAATCCCGACTATAATTTGAAATAAAAATATAGCTGCCTAAGCCCTACACTTTACCGGTTTTTTTTGGAAAGGCCAGGCGGAATTGGCCGTCCCATTTTCCACGTCTAACTATCACGAGTGAAAAATATAATCGCTAAGTTGTCATGCATGTTGGTTACGCATGCAGTGTGAACATCATAGTTACTCCTAGTTGCCAAACTGGGGTTGGCGATAGTATCGATCAAGCTGTCAATTTAATTCTTTTCTACTTATATTGGCTTGGGGAGTTGCAATTCAAGACTGAATTCAATCCACATATCTTTTTTTTTTTAAATATCAATATATTGATTTTTTTTTAAATCGAGTTATATTTTTATTCATAAATTGTGTAGTGTTTGCTGGGGGATACAACATTTTTCCTTTGTTTTTTCTGAAAAAAATGGACAGGTCTATAAGAATGTTAATAGTAAAATTGCAACAGAAAGTTTGTACATATTTGCATGAATGTGTAATACCACTTTCTACGTGAAGACTCCATATTTCTGTTGCATGCTTCATCTGCTTTAGTTGCTCGTGAAGAAATTGGGAAGTTGGGCAGGGAGAGAACAGTGTAAATATTCATGTTGTAATGCAGCGGCCCGAGTTTTTTATTTATAGGGATTTTTTTTTTGTTTTTTGGTCAAATTTTATAGGGATTGTTTTGGGAAAATAGAAGTTATGCAGCCGGCCTGGAACGAGCACATGCTTTATTGGGATGGATCAAAAAAGCCTAGTTGTAATTTGAGCTCAAATTTTACAGCCCAAAACCTATATTTTATCTGGCTTTTCGGGCCAACCCAGTCGAGGATCGACCCATTTTGACAATCTGAGATCCAAGACTGAATTCAATGGCCCTCATACATCATTATCATCCAACACTTATGCACTGTCATGACTTTGGTTGAACTTAGTTAAATTTGGTTAAACCTTTTGATATATCTATCCCACTTTTTCTATTAACAAATAAAGATATACCCAAAAGGGGCCAACAAACTTCTTGAACTCTTTATATTCAATTTGTTATTGATAATCAAAACCTTTAAAACAAAGTTACAAAGAGAGTATAAAGGTAAAGAGAAGCGCACATAGCAGTTTATAAAGAACCTTGATAGTTACGTCTAGTCCCTTTGTACCTAAATGATTTTTCATTATAATCATGATGATTACAACCTTGTACGTATCTCCTAGTCCACCAGACTATACGTACAACTTCTTAAGACAACACAACTTTGTGCCCTTAAAGAAAATGCCTAACCAAGGCTTACAACAGTCAATGAAACGATTTTTACAATGAAGTAAAGAGTTGCTCTCCTCAAGAGAGAATAAACAATTTAAAGCTCAAGTGAAATAAGCAACTCTCAATAAGAGAGAATAGGCGAGTAAGAGTGCGAATATCAATTCTTGTAGAATTTCAGCTTAGTTGATAGCTTCTTATTGTTTGCCTTCACTCATTAGGGGTATTTATAGCCAGTAGGAGGTGTGATCCGTTTTCACTTGGCAATAATCTCGTTGTGACACAAAACCTTCATCACCGTTGAAATTCAAAAACTATTCATTTCTTTTGTCCTTATTGGGGTCACGTTATACTATCTGGTTAGTGCTCTTGTAATTGTTCTATGTACAAAGGTGACTATGCATTCTTCCAATTTCTTTTTGACTAGGCAGCCAAATTTGAAATGATCTTTTGTTGCTTTCTCTGTCATTCTTTATTGTATCTTGCATATGAGGATAATTTGAATTTGATTCCTCGTACACTGTAAGTTGAGTCAGGCAGACACAGTGATTCTGTTAAACTGGTCTCCAATCAAACTCTTGTATTTGCATTTAGTCAGACGCGGAAGCTTGCTTCTTTGTAGACGCATGGTGAGTTGTTTCTTGACAAGGGAAAACACATGTAGAGCTAATTATGAGTAAGATCGTATGCATGATGCTTGGTTTTGCTTTGAAATTGCTTAGCCTTCAACTAGACTGATGGTCATTTCTTTAGTAATATCAAACAATTTTTGTTATGATATCCTCATGCACACTTAAACAGACTTGATTAATTTCTGCTAAGATAAACTGTCCAATAAAGATAGTCAGTGTTACCATCACTGCCGACACGAGTGGCTTTCACAGCACACTCGGGTTGTTCCCTATCCCGTTCTTCTGTCTTTCGTTTTTTTTTTTTTTTCCTCTTATCAATTTCTTGCACACTCACAGAACAGAGGTTGCGCCTCTTTTACACACCCTCTTTTCATTACTTTTCTTTTCTTTTTTTGCTCTGACATGTGTATGTGCGTGTCTTCTTTTTGGTAGACAAATGGGGAAAAAAGTCTGTTAGTGTATTAGCTTTAGTTTTTAAGCGTTTTATTTATTTATTTACTTGTTTGTTTATTTGTTTATTGTGTTTTGGGCTTTAGCCCATTTGCATGTAAAAATTTTACTTTGATCCTGTTTTGTATGTGTACTTTTTTTTTTTTTAAGTTTTCCACAAGTCTCTTCCAACTGAAGCAATCATATTTGAGACACGTCGGGTACTAAATGTAAAAATCTTTCTCAACGGGAATTCGAACCTTGGTTCGCCACGTTGTGGGGGACTAACCCCTTCCGCTAGACCCAACTCTTATTGGTTTTGTATGTGTACTTTTACTGAGTCGATTATTGATTTACGGATAATCAAGTTTGTTTTATTTTATTTGCTTTGTTGTATTTTGTTTGGTTAGCTGGATTTAATACATCTTCAAATAATAGAAGTTTCTTATAATAATAAATAAATTATTTAAAAGCCAATACTATTTTTATTACTATTTAAATACCAATACGTTCAAAATAAATTCAAATAAATAAGTAAACAAATAAATAATATCTTTTCTTAAGAATTTATTAAGAGGGTTAATTGGATGTGACATCCTCTTAATCCTCAAATTTTGGAATACAGGGTGTGACAACTTGTAAGTTATGAAACTCAGTGTTACAATAAACTAGCGAAATACCCGTGTATACGCACAGATCACTTCGTTTTTACATATTTTTAAAATACACTTGTTTATAGAATTAAAGTTATATATTGTGACAAATATAATTTTTTATTTTAGTTTTAAAAAATTGAAAAAGTAAAAGTAAGCAATATGTAATGTTTTCCTGTCAGGACTGAAGAGTAAAATAACCAATTACAAATAATAATGATATTTATAAAATTGTTATGTGATAAAAAAATAATGAAATTATACTGCTAACATGTAATGTTTCCCCTCTGAGATTGAAGAATAAAATAATTATTTATAAATAATAAAGATATTTATAAAATTTTAATACGTGATCAAAGACAATGAAATTATACTGACAACATGTAATATTTCCCCGTTGGGATTTCAAAGAAAAATAATCATTTATCATTTATAAATAATAATAATAATAATGGCATTTGTAAAGATAAAATTAAAAAAATAATAATTAAAAACTAAAGAAATAAAAAAACATTAAGTAAAAATTCCAAAAAAGGCTTAAATACAATTTTGGTCCCTTAACTTATTTTTGATGTTCAATTTGGTCATTTAACTATTTTTTGGCCCAACTTAAAAACTTAGAGGACCTATTTGGCTCAACCTATAAACTTATAGGACTTATTTGACCCAACTTAAAAACTTAAAGGACTTATTTGACCGAAAAAGACCTATTTGACCCAACTTAAAATTGTAATGACAACATGTAATTTCCCTTTAGGATTTAAATAAAAAAATAATCATTTACTATTTATAATTAATAAAGAAATAAAAATAAAGATGAAATATAAAAATAAAGAAATAAAAACATTAAGAAAAAAAAGAAAAGAAAATAATAAATATAAAATAAAATAATCATTTATAAATAATAGATATATTGATCAAAAACGATGAAATTATACCGACAACATGTAATGCTTCCCGTTAAGACGCAAAAGAAAAGTAATCATTTATAAAAAATTAAAAGTAAAATAATCATTTATAGATAATAAAAACATTTATTAATTTTGATATGTGACAAAAACGATGAAATTATATCGACAACATGTAATATTTACCTATTGGAATTTCAAAGAAAAATAATCATTTATCATTTATAAATAATAATAATGGTATTTGTAAAGATAAAATTAAAAAAAATAAAAAATAAAAATCTAAAGAAATAAAAAAAACATTAAGTAAAAATTCCAAAAAAGGCTTAAGTACAATTTTGGTCCCTTAACTTATTTTTGAGGTTCAATTTGGTCATTTAACTATTTTTTGGCCCAACTTAAAAACTTATAAGACCTGTTAGGCCTAACTTAAAAACTTAAAGGACTTATTTGAACCAACTTAAAAACTTAAAGAACTTATTTGGCCAAAAATGACTTATTTGACCTAACTTAAAATTGTAACGACAACGTGTAATTTCTCGTTAGGATTTAAATGAAAAATAATCATTTGCTATTTATAATTAATAAAAAAATAAAAATAAAGATAAAATATAAAAATAAATAAATAAAAACATTAAGAAAAAAAGAAAAGAAAATAATAAATATAAAGTAAAATAATCATTTATAAAAAATAGAGATATTTATAGATTTTAATATGTGATCAAAGACGATGAAAGTATACCGACAACATGTAATACTTCCCGTCAGGAAGCAAAAGAAAAGTAATCATTTATACCAACATGTAATGTTTTCCCGTATAAAATCAAAAGTAAAATAATTGTTTATAGATAATAAAGACATTTATAGATTTTGATATGTGATCAAAGTCGGTGAAATTATACCGATAACATGTAATATTTTCCCGTTGGGATTTAAAAAAAATAATCATTTATCATTTACAAATAATAATAATGACATTTGTAAAGATAAAAATTTTTTAAAAAAATTAAACTAAAGAAACAAAAAAACAAAACTTATAGTACCTATTTGACCCAACTTAAAAACTTATAGTATCTATTTGGCTTAACTTAAAACTTAAATGACTTATTTGTTCGAAAAAGACTTATTTGACCCAACTTAAAATTCTATAGGATTTATTTGGCCCAACTTAAAAATATTTAGTACTTATTTGACTTAACGTAAAAACTTATAGGACCTATTTGACCCAACTTAAAAACTTAAAAGACTTATTTGGCCTAACTTAAAAACTTAAAGGACTTGTTTGACCGAAAAAAATTTATTTGGCCTCACTTAAAAACTTATTGGGCCTATTTGGCCAAATTTAAAAAACCTATAGGACTTATTTGGCCCAACTTAAAAACTTAAATGACTTATTTGGCAGAAAAAGACTTATTTGGTCCAAGTTAAAAACTTATAGGACCTATTTGGCTCAATTTAAAAACTTATAGGACCTATTTGGCCCAACTTAAAAACTTAAAGGACTTATTTGGTCGAAAATGACTTATTTGGCCCAACTTAAAAACTTTTAATACCTATTTGGCCCAACTTAAAAACTTATAAGATCTATTTGGCCCAACTTAAAAACTTAAAGGACTTATTTGTCCCAATTTAAAAATTTAAAAGACTTATTTGGCTTAATTTATTTGACCCAACTTAAAAACTTATAAGACTTATTTGGCTTAACTTAAAAACTTATAGGACTTATTTGGCCCAACTTAAAAGCTTAAATGACTTATTTTGCCCAACTTAAAAACTTATAGGACTTATTTGGTCGAAAAAGACTTATTTGACCTAAGTTAAAAAACTATAAGACTTATTTGACACAACTTAAAAACTTTTATTACCTATTTGACCCAATTTAAAAACTTATAGAATCAATTTAACCCAACTTAAAAACTTAAAGAGCTTATTTAACGTAATTTAAAAATTTAAAGAATTTATTTGGCTTAATTTATTTGGTTAAAAGAGAGGAAAAAATAAAGGAAAAAGAGAGAGAAAGGCGGAGCAAAGCGCGAGTGACAGGAAAAGATATATAAAAGAAAAAAAAAGGGAAGGAAAAAGTGGGAGCTGCAGACATCTTCAAAAAAAAAAAAAAGTGGGAGCTGCAGACACCGTGAGCGGGAATCAATTTTTAACAAAAGGTGACAAGTGTATCAAAAAAGGGGTTTTGTTTTTTTTATTGTGTAGATAGATAGATAGATATATTAACTCAAATCAAATATATTTGTAAGGGTTAATTGGATGTGATACCTTTTCTTTTTTTTTTTTAATATTTAGGGGTGGATTTTTTGGGACACAAGACGTGACAGCATTGTAGTTCAAAAATCTATATTCATAATAAACTAACTAACTTATCAAAAATCGAATATCTATATAAAGGATTCTTTGGATGCGACATCGTCTTAACTCTTGCAGTTTATGGCTACAAGATGCTGACAACTTGACAGTTGTAATACTCAATTTTATCATAATACAATATTTAAACACACAATCATCTTATGAAGATACATGGCTTTGAATTCCCTATTGTATCAAGGGATACATAAGAGCAGGCAATAGCTCCTGTCAAGCTGAATAATAAATTTTCCTAATTTTCCCACTTAAAAAAAATATAACAATTTTGTAAATAAATAAATCATAAAATTATTTTTTTAGTAACTGTTCTTTTTATGGGTAAAATAAATATTTTCAAAGTTAGTATATTTTACACATTTAATTAAAGGTTACCGTTTTCCGAACAGATGTATTAAGGGTATAGGGGAATTAGGTTCTTGCCCCTCCTTATGCATAATTAGACTCACGAACCTAATTTAGTTTAGCAGATCATCTTTAAAAGGCTTTTCCAAAGATTTCCCAGTTTAATTTTGAACCCAAACTGAATTTATTATTATGGCCACAAAGCCCTTCAAAGAATGCGGGTTGGTTTTCCACTCACAATGATTTGTTCGGTTAGTATGAAAAAAATAATTAATTCCAACACAACTGACAAAGAAACAATGCTCTCTAGTCCAATAAACAAACATGAAAAACCACTAATGCCTTATATAGAGAGAGGACTGTTTGGATGTGGAAAGGCTTGTGTTGATTCACTTTGTGGGAGAGGTTGATGAGAGGAGTATAGAGTTTGTATTGTAGCTTGTTTGATGGTGAGGATAAATTTGATGTCGGCTTGGGTGATCCTATATATATTTACAATGAAGATTACCATAGGATGTACCCAACGAATGTGTGAGAGATGTGGTGGTGAGTGTTGTCAGAGGAGTGTGCCCCAATTGCCATTACTCATCAACAACTTTCACAAAGTTGTTAGCTTTTGTTCAACTGCATAGTATTATGAGTGAATGTCAACACCTGGCTTTCAATAAGCTCTATGTGGGTCATTTTCCTAATACTAGGTATCCAATGTTTCTTTGACATCATGATTTTGGACGATTTATTAGTTAGCATTTCACCGACCAATTTGGTTTTGATTAGGGTTTTCGTTTTTACGAATATACGTGTTTGCTTCATTTCTTTTATTTCATTAGTTGTTAGATTTTATTTCAATCTAGTATTTTTTTTATTTAGTTGGAATAAACCTTTAAAAAGAATATAGATTTTTTCCATGAGACCCTTACGTTTTTTTAGGAAACATGTCAGACGATCGATTTGATGCATATGGATATACTAATGGCATTCTGCGGGGTCAACGATTTGCAATAGATGTAGTCATCCTTTTCTTTTTTGCATTTTTAATATATATTTAATATTAGCTTATTAAAAATATATGGCTCGTCAAACATTGCATGTGTGTCGTCGATAATTACATGAGACAATGGTTGAGTTGTCCTATAATTCATCTAATCCTCTCCAATTCAATCAAATAAGCTCGGCAATATGTCAACAAGATTTTGAAAATAATCAAACACTTTACATCTTACCATGTGGACACACATTTCATAGAAATTGAATATCCACATATTTATTAGAAAATAAAATTTTTCCAATTTGTAGAGAAAGAATTTTAACTTAATCTCTTTTTTAATTGTCTTGTATTGAGATTTATCAAGAGTTAAAATTTTGTATGAAATTTTCGAAAGAATAATATTACTTTGTTAACTATTGCATGTTATTTATTTTACTTTAAATCTATGCATATCATAGAAAGCTTTGTATGATATGCATAAATATAGAGTAAAATAAATAATATACAATAATTAACACAGTAATATTATTCTTACTAAAATGTCACAAAAAGCTTTAACTCTTGATAAATCTCAACACAAAACTTTAAAAAATGTTTAAGCTAAAATTCGCTCATTACAAAACACAGAAATTTCATTTTCTAATAAATATATGGACATACAATTCCTATGAAATGTGTGTCCACATGGTAAGCCGTAGAGTGTTTGATTGTTTTCAAAATCCAGATAACATATTACATAGCTTTTTTGATTGAATTAGAGAGGATTATATGAGTTATGGGATAACTCAATCATCCTATCATGTATTGGTCGACGAGACACATGCAATGCTCGACGAGCCATATATTTTTTAATAAGCAAATATAAAATGCATATTAAGCATCTAAGAAAAAAAAATGACTACACCTATTACAAATTTTCGAGCATAGGTAATGCTACCAATATAAGGGTCTCATGTTTCCTCGTCGGACATATTTTCTAAAAAAAAATAAGGGTCTCATGTTACCCATGGAATAAATCTATATTAATATTCTTTACATGCCATCATGAATGTAAACATAAGTATCCCATGGAATAAATCTATATTCTTTTTAAAGTTTTATTCCAACTACAAAAAAAACAAATACTAGGTAAACATATGGTTAAAAAAAGGTAAAAATAAAATCTAACAACAAATGGAATAAAACAAATGAAGCAGCATATGTGTATAATCGTCAAAACGAAAGCTCAATACACAACATACACAATCAAAACCAAATTGATCGGTCAAATGCTCACTAAGAAATCGCCCAAAATCATAATGGCAAAGAAAAAAGTGGATATGTAGTAGTAGGAAAACGACCTGCAAATAGCTTATTGAAGGTCGGGGTGTTGACGTCCATCCATAATACTATAGATTGGAATAGTTTAACAAAAGCTATCAACTTCGTGAAACCTATCTATTAGTGATGGCAATTAATGCACCCTCCTCCAACAACACTCACTACCATAAATCTCACACACAGAAGCCGGGTACATCCTATGGTAATATTCATTAAAACATATATAAAATCACCCAATCCAACACACTTCAAGCTAGCAAATTTATCATCCTTATCACCATTAAACAAGTTACAAAGCAAATCATGAGACATAATCGCAATCCCACAAAACACCAAAGAACTGCACTAATAGGAGAAAATAACACAAGACAAGACATGTGGGTTAAAACGTTCGTAAATCAAAGCCAGGATATGTTGAAAGGGGTGCATCAAACACACGAAAGGTCTCTATCTACCTCTGCCATTAATGAAACACACACACTTTTGTTAATTCTGGAGAGTTCTCCATCACCGTTATAAGCCCATATAACAATATGAGATGAACTCCTCGTTCTTCTCAACTTGAACATAGTACTTGCAGTTACCACATAAAGATATATTGTTTCCTTAGCTACATTTCATCATGACAAGCAATTTTATTCAAGACCGTAAAGAATATTGTATTGGAATGTTGTGTGTCATATGACTACACAAGGAGTGTATTTATAACACAAGAATATATCTCATAATAATTAGGGAGGATCAGTCAGATCCCTAATTATATCTCTAATTAATAACAACTACTGTTTACACAATAAGCACATGTTATAATGTGTTTTCTAATACTCCTCCTCAAGTTAAAGCTTAATAAGCTTTACGCTTGTTACAAAAATACCTTTTTATGACAATAGCAGTGAGGCAATATGTATTGTAGCTGCGGTTGTACTGTAGCAAATATGATTGGGCTCGCCAACGATTTCGAAGATTGTTGTGGTGGTTGTCGGGGATGGGCCTCACTGGAGAAGGCGCATCTATATGAGGAGAGAAACACGACAAGAAAGAGAAGCGTTGGATGAAGCACAACGAATGCACACAACAGAACGAAAACAACGACTGGAACTGTAGTGGTGGTTTGAATTGTAGCGGTGGTCAAAGTGTTGTAGCGCATCCAGAGTACTGTTGTTGATAGATATGAGCTAATTTAATATAAATACTCCAACGCTTCCCCTCAAGCTAGAGCATATATGCATATAGTTTGAATGACAGCACAAGAAAGGCTGACCACGCTAGAAGGATGACACGGCAGAGGAGAACTGGCCAGAAAAGCAGCACGTCGAAAAAATCAGATGTAAAGAAACCCCTGAATCACAACTCAAAAAAGGGACACACAAGCTAAAACTTTGGCAGCAGGTAGATCGAGGAGACGCTTCAGATGGTGGGGTTATTCGCCAAAAAACTTTTTCAGCGACAGACCACTGGGCCATACTCGCCCGAGTGAGAGGAGTCCACTGGTGATAGGAGCATCAGATTAGCACCAAAGAGGGAGAGATCTACAAAATCAAGCAATTTCCACAGCTGCTTCGGCGACTCGTGTTGGCACGTCAGAGCCCTGATGAAGGCAGCATCAGCGGTTTTTGACTCGCGGAGGCAGGGCGAGCACAGTGGCATCGAAGGCGACAACTAGCGTGTGTCAGAGAAAAGTTTGCCAAAAAATGGAAAGAGTCGTCGAAAAACAGGAGGGCAACCTCAGGACAAAAATAAGGCTCCCTAAAAAGAGATGCAGAAGTGTCTGAACAATATGGAAATTTGCCCAAAAAAAAAAGATTCTGGTGGAGACAAAACAAAAAGAGTTGTCGAAAAACCCTAGCAGCCTCATGACAAGATTAAGGCTCACTGAAAAGAGATGCATAAGTGCTAGAACAATATCTAAAATTTGTGGGGAAAAAATTTCCTGGATCAGGCCACCAACATCAACTGGTTGTCGCCACTAGAGGTGTCAAGATGGCCCCCATGGGACAACCCATTTGGCCCACGTAAATAACCCCTTTTTATTTAGCCCACTTACTGCTGGGGCTTTTAAGCCCCCCAACCCACACAGCCCACAGGTCTATGAGACTAGGGACAGGGCTGAAGGGACCAGCCCACGTTATGGGGTTGATCGGATTGAGAGTATCCGTGTGCGTTGTTGTAGGTGTTGTGTTTTTTTTTCTTTTATTTACGTTAACTGAACGTTTTTACTTCTTTGTTTTTTTTATGAAAAAGAATTTAATAAAACGAAACAAAATGTCCATACGCAAGAACCAAGATCCACCAGTATGTTTAGTCAAAAAACGATCCACCAGTATGTAGTGTATATTTCAAATATTTTCCAGTCACTTCTTTTCTTTTACCTTCGATTGTATATCACTTTAATTTATTTATTTAAATTCAAATAATAATAAAATACAAGTAAGTACTTGCACTGCACGAGTTGTTTTATTTTATGAAAACATAAAATATATAAAAATTAGTTTAGTCACGATAAAAATGTTATGATCACGGCCATATCCTTTAACAGGTAATACTATTCACTCTTTAATACTAGTTACATTTTTATAAAAAATAAATTTATCAATCAAATTAATCATTGTTTATAAAATGTTATTATACTCACCTCAAAGGTTATACCTTATGGTTGTAAATATACAATAGATGGTAATTAACATAACCAACAAAAGTTAATTAAACTTAGGGCTTTGTGGGCTAACATATGAAAAAAAAAAATGGGCCAATCAGCTCACTCCATGGGTTGGCCCCAAGGATGCGCTAATTTCCATATTTAAAAAGAAAAGTTTTAAGGCCCATGGGCTGGCCCTAGCCCACAGGGCTTTGTGGGCTTTTTTGGCCCTATAGGCTTTTCCATGAGTAGACTTTTTAGTCCTATGGGCTTTTTGGCCCCAGCCCATATGGGCTAGGGCTAGGGCTAGGGCTGACCCATATGGGCTAGGGCTAGGGCTGACCCATATGGGCCAAATTAACACCTCTGGTCGCCACCGGCAACGACAAACCCCATTAGTCACATAATCAAAACTTTCTCCAATACCATGTAAAGAATGTTGTATTGGAATATTGTGTATCGTTTGACTGCACAATGAGTGTATTTATAATCACAAGAATATATCTCCTAAAAATTAGGGTGGATTAATCAAATCCTTAATTACATCTCTAATTAATAGCGACTACTATTTACACAATAAGCACATGTTAAATATGTTTTCTGACAAAGACTTTAAAAATCTTGATGATAATGTTCTGTGCAAAAAAAATGTAAGATACACAAGGCAGGGTGCTTAGAATGTGTTTAGAAACACTTAAATCACAACAACTAAAAAAGAACACTTAAGAGTCTGTCTAGTTAAGATTTTCGAGACGCTATAATCAATTTTGAAAGCAAAAATAAGATGAATATAATTGAAAATCATTGTTCATTGTTTGGGTTACAAAATTGCAATGGATAAAATTGATGCCAGGTCGGTAGAATTGATTTTGATGGAAACAAGAATTCATAGCTTTTGCATTGGATAAAATCCATTACAAGTGTGAGACTCACAAAATTCTTTACATTTACACATCAAAAGTGATTATACATTCATCATCCAAATGAAATCAATTCTTTCAAATCCATTTTTAAAATATCATTATCGAACACAAATCAATTTTTTTAAACCAGGTTTTTTTAAAATCATAAAATCTCTATTGTTAATTGCGAACTACTATATATGTCGTCTAATCTATATATTATAATGAAGCGTTCCTGCCTTCCCACTTTTTCTCTCCCTTCTTTTCAAATATTTCTCAGTTTCGCAGGATGTGGGTTGTGCTAGAACTAAATGCTGCCATCACTTTCAGCATTTTCCCTCTGATGCCCTCACTATTTCTGTCTAGTGGTTTATGCCTTTCACTGGTGATTTCTCTTTTGCTCTTCACGGGGCATGTTAAATTACTTATGCTTAAAATTTTCTGTGGTCATGCATCTAATGACATAAAAAAAACTGAGAAATGAAGAGGGGTAAAAAAAAAAAGACTTCAAAGAAAACAGAAAACCCATGAACCACCATTTTAAAAGATATGAGTATTAGAAATTGTGAAACGAAAACACACCTAATCTCCACTGTTGTCAACCATAGAAGCCGTGAAAATGGGGGTTTTTGTGAGGTTTGACGACCAATTCTTTTCAGATCTCCTTCGTTCACGCCTCTTCAGTACCTGCGAGTGGGAAGAGGGGAAAAGCATGAAATCAAAAAGGGGGATATTGAATTGAAATTGGAAGAAAAGAAGAGAAGAGAAGAGGGAAAGAGCTTATTGTCTTGCGCGAGACTCAGAAGCAAGGATCCTTCACTCTCTACTACCTTTTTATTTCTGAGATCCCCTTCTTCTCTATGCGTGGGTGGATATATGGAAGTGGATTTGGCGCGGTAACTGTCTCATGCAGTTTTAGATCCCGCCCATGCGATTTAATCTGACGGCTCATACAACAACACTGAAGTTATATCTGTCAATTGGCCAGCTAAGGAGCACTGAAATGTCCCCGTCATTTTCCCATTTTTATCACTTTTCTTTTTCTGCCATTTTTTTTTATCTCCTTTATCTCTTCCCTTCTTTTTTGTTTTTTTTTTTTGTTTTTGGATGCTGACTCCACCTCTGTAGAGTGTGTGGGCCTGATGCTGCAGTGCTGAGCGTGATAGAGCAGGTGAAGGTCTATACCAAAATGGAAAAAGGCCATAAAGTATCAAAAATATGTGTTGGCTAGCTTGTGGCAAAATTGGCAGAGGGAAACTGCACCTTGCCAGCTGCTAGTATGTCCTTCCTTTTTTTTTTTCTTATATTTTTTGTATTTTCTGTACAAGTTTTTGTATAATTTAAAATAGGCCAAGATCAAAATATGGGCCTAAAGATAAACTTAGACCAGATCGTGGGTAAGGCCGTCAGGCAACGAGCCTTATAAAGGGACTCGCTCAATTTCATCCTCTCATTGGGTGGACTACGTTATCCCAGCACATATGGTTAGCGAGAAGTTAAAGGGGAGAAAGAAGTAAAACGCTATAGGTTCGAATCCTGCTCTCTTACGTATGTTTTAACACCAGGCTGTGCTCTCTTGACAGTTCATTAACCTATTTAAAAATTCTCAAATAGTTTAGAGACCAATAGAGTAATTAATTCGTATTTTATTTCATCTTTCCTCGTTAAAAAATTATTTTATCTTACTTTTATAATAGAATTGATTTTTATTATTATTTCTACTTGGTATTGTTTTTTTTTCTTGACATAAACTTACTCATATGATTTCATTCAAAATAATATTCTCAATACAAGGATGCATGTAATCAAAATCTTGGCGACTGGCAAATAACAGAGACGCCCTAGCAAGAGAATGAGCGACTCGGTTGGCTTGTTTCCTAATAAAACTTATCCTAAAGTCATTGGTTGTGTTTCTCAACTCAATACATTTGGAAATGATGTTACCATACTCAGTTGGGATACTCCTGTGGCCCTTTATAATCTCAACAACTGTCAAGTTGTCCAGTTCAATGAGTACATTAGTCACATTCATATTTTTCAACCAAAAGAGGGCTTCCAACAAACCAAAAGCTTCTGCTTCTTTAACTGAGGGTGACCCGGGTTTCCATATCGTTCTGGCACTGATAAACGCTCCACTGTCATCGTGAAGGCACATACCAACCCCAAAGCAATTACGATCCTACAACATTGCAGCATCAACATTACACTTAAGCGAACCTTGTGCTGGTTTGGTCCACCTAATTTTGCTTTCAGCCTGTCTCTACGCATTCTATTCATGACCCTGGTGACGCAAGTTAAGCCAGTCATGAAGGCAATCATTTGCTCTGCAGGCTGTCTCGACAGTGGACTTAGTAGTGTTCTCCCAGATTAGATTGTTTCTTTTCCACCAAAGGCTCCATATTGTCATGGCTATGAGCTGTTTGCGTTGCAACGAGTTGCTCTCCAAGACGTTGAACAAAAATTCTATGAAGCCCTCCGCTGCATGCACTAAAGGTTCCAGCTCCCCCCAAAGTCCCACTTCCTGCCATACCTCGATTGCTTTGTCACACCCAACAAATAGGTGCCATTCGTTCTCAAGTGCAAGGTGGCAAAAAGCACACTCACCCACACATTCTACTCCTTTCCTCTGCAACTTTTCCTTTGTGGGTAGGACACCTCTAGCTACTCTCCACAAGAAAACCTTGGTCCGGTTTGGAATCTTCAGTCCCCAAATTACACGCCAATTCCTAGGGGCTCGGAGATGCTGGTTATCGATTAGCTTCTCCATAATATAATGGTATGCAGATCGCACCGAATACATGTCGTCCCTGCTAAAGTTCCAAATCACCTTGTCATGCCCGCTGCTACACCACAGAGGAATCTTGAGTATCTCCTCAATGTCACGCTGCTGGAAAAGTTGCCTTACTTCAACCTCCTTCCATG
Source organism: Calophaca sinica (assembly GCA_037113605.1). Classification (NCBI taxonomy): domain Eukaryota; kingdom Viridiplantae; phylum Streptophyta; class Magnoliopsida; order Fabales; family Fabaceae; genus Calophaca; species Calophaca sinica. The sequence goes on from CM073735.1 coordinate 42,455,964, forward strand.
TCATCCCATCATTATGAATAAGATCACTCACACACATGTCTTCCCGCCCCACCAGCGCAGGGGACACCACACGTTCATAAGGGCTTAAAGCCCAAAGTGGACAATATCACACCAATGTGGAGACATGTTAGACCCTTCAATACCCTAACAGTGGTATCAGAGCTAATGGTTCAAATGACGATGCAACTATGGGGGACCGGCTAGTGACCAGCTGAGACAAGTATTGAAGAACAGGTGGATCTGTGTATGGATCCTTGTGTCGAAAGTCTTCCTGACAATGGAGGTCAGGCGGCGTGTCCCATTGATGGTAGATCACGGCGGTGCAAGTACAAGTAGTGTCACCAATGAAGACTTCAATATTCGTAGATGAGAGATGTTGGCGGAAAACACACAAAGATGGAAGTTTGATCGGGGGGAGCTTATGTCTATTGCAGGGGGAGCTGTAAAGGAAGAAAACATGCATGGTTGAGGTCCCACTTGAGTCGGGAAGGGGGGAGATTTGTTGGGTGGCTTCCTCCTAAGTGGGACTCACGAGATATGGTGTTGTTTTGTTTATGTGGTAGATATATGAAAGATATGGTGCATATATATTTTTCCTATAAAAAGAGGAAAGAAGGAAATGGGGAATATTTACTAAGAAGAAATAAGGGAAAACTTATCGTAATAAATATAAAATAAATATGTGATATATCTCAACAGAATCAGCGACATATCTCAACAGGCGCATACCAAAATATGCCTTCTTTATTTGTTGCTCCTCTACTGTAAATGAGTATGACATACGAGAGAGAAATGTGGTGCAAAAGGCACCCAATAGGTGGTGCAAGAGGCACCCAAGAGGGTGCAAAATGTAGAGAGGCACTCGATTGTGCGAGTGTTATCATTATTTGTAACTCTTGAGTGAGGTATTCAAATTTGTAAGGTGATACACAATTTGAGATAGGTTTTCCAAGTTTCAGATCGGAAAACTTGTTATATTGTGGGGTGGGTTACAATACTATCTTGTAATCTCTTTTTATGATAGTGAAAATTTTGTTGAAGTGTTTCGTGGACGTAGGCAAGAGGTGCTGAACCACGTAAATCCCTGTGTCTTTTAATTATTATTATTTTGTGTGTGTGTAGAGATTTCCCAACACTGGTATCAGAGATCCTTGAGCGTATATGGGTAAATCAGAGTGCCACGTGCGGAATTTTTCCAACAGTGTATTGTTTTTATAATTTGTTATTAGTTTTACAAAAGGAACATTTTTCTCAGAACCTGGTATCTAACAAACAAGCATAGTTAATTGCAAACTTTAGTGTGAGTTTTGTTAGGAAACAAGCCAATGGAGTTACTTATTGTTTAGCAAAAGTGGCCCGTAATATGCCTAGCCCCCATTATTTTGAGAATATTCTACTTTGTATTGCTTCCATTATTTTCAATGAAATGAAGTAGTTTGTATTTGTTAAAAAAAAAAGCATAGCCTGAATTAGACTTTGATTGTGCAAATGAATTTAATCCGTCGTCTCCAAATTGTGTTTTTTTTTTCTGTTAGTTTTTTTTTTCTGGGAATTGCTGTTATAGTTTTTTGGTGATATGATTTCCCACAATCTTAAATATAAGGCCTCTAACAAGAGTTTTCTCTTTCACAAAATATAATGAATTTCTTTAACAAATATTTTGTTTATTTTCATTCAAGTTGCATGAAACAATGGATCCGTTTACTACAAAATTAGAATTAGTTTATAATGTTGTAGGAGGAAAAAAGATAAACTTCATAAGTCATTCTCAAAGGTCTTTTGGTGAAATGCTTCATCTGTTTGTGTTGTGATGTAATATATATGTTAAGCTTTTCAGATCAGTTTTACTTTTTATAGTTTCCTATAACTTCATTATTTATACACATCAAACTATGTTTGGTTATAAGTAATTATTTAATTAATTATATATATATATATATATATATATATCAATAGTAAAACCACCGCGGCTTTTGTCACTTCTATAAATTGCGACTAAACCCCGACGATCACCACATCAACACACTTGATAACATAGATCAATATGGATGAGTAGCATGGAAATTACATGGAATGTGATCTCAATCATGCCTATTTCTAACTGGTCCTACTTAAATCTTTGGTGAGATCAATTTTGCAAAATTTAAATCTGCAAAACAAAATCCTTAATGTGCAAATTAATTTTGCACACAAGATACAAATATGTTTATAATGTATTCATAAACATAATCTTTATTTCTGCAGAAAATCCGAAATAACATAAAGTTTGTATCTTAAACATAGAACACAAATAAAGACTCCCACTAAGCTAAGGCAACCTTAGTGACAACACACCCATATGAGCAACATCCTCATGAAAAATCTTAGGTGTCAAGCCCTTAGTCAGTGGATAGCTAGCATGGAATTAGCCTATATGTGCTCTATAGAAATTCTTTTATCCTGAATTCATTATTTCAACAACGAACACCTTTATGTCAATAAATATTGTATCATTCTTTATTGTTGTTGAAGTATGATACGACTAACTTATCTCATTACATCAGAACTTAAGTGGTATTTTAATACCTTTTACTATATGCAACCTAGTGACATAGATATTTCAGTCATATCCCATAATTTGATGTTTATATTATTAACATCCTGAATACCAGTGTCAGAGTTCTTAATGATCTCTAATCTTTCAGATCTCTGAATGTGGGCATATATAGACTTTTGTTCTCCTTAATGATTCTTATGGTTGCATTTTGTAATAATTCAAACTAGAATTGCTCAAGTATCTGCCACATGATCTCACGATGTACGACGTTTCCTGATGTGTACAGATAAGATCATGTATCAGACTTCCCATAGCTAGAGCATAGGGAACTCCCAGTATTTCCTGAATTTCCAGATTTTCTTTCGGGCGAAAATTGAGACTAAAATTGTCTCCCTTAGTAACTGTGGTATCCCCTGGTTTACTATATTTCATGTCGAAATTATTTAAACTTTGTCGATATAGCTCTTTTGTGATAATCCCATAATACCCCAAGAGAGATCTCTCGGAATTTTGGATTCCAAATACAAAAGAGACGTCCCCAAGATCCTTCATCTCTAAATTTTCGTTAGAGATTTCTCGGTTTCGCTCAACTAGACTATATCGCTATTGACTAGATAAAATATCATCGACATATAGTAACAGTAATATAAACTTACTCCCACTGACCTTGTAATACCCACAAGTCGTCCACAATCCTCATCTCGAGACCAAATGAGACAATTACCTCATGAGACAGTATCACTAATGAGACAACTTCTTTAGCTAATGGGTGGATTACGTCAGTTCGCAATTCATCTTTGGGTCTATCAACACAAGGTATATCGATTTCACCATATACATTTGTTCCATTAATGTTGCCATTAAGAAACATTATCTTGACATCCATCTTATGTAGCTCCAAAGTTATAATGAGCAATGAGCGATGTGATTGTCCGAAAAAGAGTCTTTCAATAAAACCAAATAGAATGACTCTTTACGGTCAATCCTTTCTTTATGGCTCCCAATGCTCTAGTTCTTGAGGGTGTTGAGTTTGATCTTCATGAATAATTTCCTTAACTTGATTGGGAGGAAGAACAATAATGTCCTCACGAGGATCCAAATTTGCTACACCAATAGCAACTTCAATAATTAGGACCGCTTCTTCCTCACTCAATTTTGTTCTCTAACCTTATCTCTCCCCCAAACTCAATATCCTCAAAGAACTATATATGCAGTTCCCGTCTCAAAAAAAATCTTTAACTTGGGACCAAAGTTTATACCTCTCAGACCTTTTATAGATTGTCACAAGTCACAGCTCAATTGACTCCAACAGTATTTGAATTTAAAAGACAAATTGAATCCATTGTTTAAAAAAAAACAAACCCAAAATCATCTTAATTTGTTCAAAGAGAAACAAAAAACCAAAATTTATCCCAAAATTTGATTCAACCAAATTGTCTTTTAATTTCAAATATAAGCCAGTAACAACAATCTAAAATGCCTAGAGTCTTAATCTTCACCGACTTTGCCAAATTCATATGGATGCATTCATATGAAACATTGCATGCAAACATGTTATTTCTTTTAGGATAAATAGGTTTCTTTTTTTTTACGGAATAAATAGATTAAAAATGATGAATAATTTCTTTTATTCATTTTATTTTAACGTTTTAGTCTAACATACTTTAGCCTATAATTTTTGTGTGTGCATTATGCTTAACTAAGTCTTGATTGCTGAATTATTTTCGATATGATATTAAAAAAAAATTAAAATTATTTTATTACATTCACTGACATGCGGTTAATTGACCTTTCTATATTTTATGCTTCATTTGACTCTCTATTAAATACAATATACAAACATGTTATTTCTTTCAAGGGGACTTCAGGTTATACTGAATATTTATATTGAAATGTGAAAGCGCTACATTATATCTGTTGCTTAGTTTGCTTTGAAAATGTTACATGCTTGAACCGAGGTAAGTTTCTGAACTTTGTTAGATAATTATATGACTGTGTTGCATTACTAAATTATTGATTTCTAGTTTAAATATCTGATGCCTTTTGATCAACTTATGTATTTAGCTCGTGATTAATCTTGGCTGCAATATCAAATGCCTTTGATAAGGGAAATTGTTTTGTTTGTGTTTCATTTTTTTCTATTAGTATTAATATTTATAAAAAAAAATGTTATTTTCTCTTTCTAAATTGATGCTTTAGTCTGTCGTACTTTGGTCGTTAACTTTTGTATATTATGTTTAAGTGAATTGTATATTATGTTAACTTTTGTATATTGATTGTTGAATTGTTGTTTATGATATGTTGCTAAATGTGTGTGTATATATATATATATATATTATAGCTTTAATTATGAAGTGGTTCCTAAGGATTTAGATGTTAGCCTTGTTGATTCGTTGTGGTTGTTGCAGTTTTGAAGCCTTAAGATAGTAATTTTTAGTATTCCTTAGTTTAAGAGTTAATCCTAAAAAGAGTCATGAAAGTCACCTGAGCATGATTGGTTAGTACACTAGACATTTAAGTTACAACTTTTGAAATCCTATACCTTTAAAAGGACTAAGTTCTCCAGCTAGTGACCTTAGTTGACCCTCTTAAGAAAGAATTGTGTGGAATATATATAGAAATACTGAAGATGGTTGCATGATGTTTTAGGGACATGAACCGTATCGTTTAATAGCACCTAGAGAAATTCCGAGGACAAATTTTTTTTTTAAGGGTGGTGGAATTGTAACACCCCAATTTTCGTATTAATACATATGTATATATGCCTGAATATATTAATAATTTTTTTGATAATTTTTATGTAAGTTACTTTGGAAATTAGTATTTTTAGTAATGTTTTATTGTTTTATTATTATCTTTATTTTTGTAAAACATTAGTTTGAAATATTAATATTATCTTGTTAATAATTATTTAAATTTAAGGAGTATTGGAATGATATTCTATTATTATTCTTAGTACTATTGTTAAGTGAGAATTGTAACACCCTCAAATTTGAATTCTTAGGATCCTATATATATTGTGTGCTTATATTGGTAATTTTGTGATAACTTGAGTGTGTTTACCTTAATAATTAGTATATTTTAATTAATACTATTTTACTATATTTTTATTAAATATTAGTTTTGAATTTATTATAGATATTGTAAAATAATGGTATATTTTAAAAGTTAGTAAAAACATGAATTTATTATATTATATACATTATTATATATATATGGAGATATGTGTGTGTGCGCTGATGTTTTAAGAAAAAAAAAAAAAAGAGATACAATCATATATGACTTATATACATGCTGCTCACGTTTTTAAAAAAATAAAAGGAAGAAGGCCCAAGCCCAGTAGGTCATTATTTTACCATGACTGTTCATCGTCTCTATGAAATAAAATTCAGCCGCGCAGTGAGCGAGCAAATCCTCACTTTGAATTTCTCTGTTCCTGTTCTCTCATCCTAGGCCACAGAAAAATTCCAAAACTTACAACCCAACTCGAAATCGACCAAAGTACACGTTTCCGGCCTCTGTTCGTTCAACTGCAGCTCCGTTCGTCGCGTTTATTTACGCTGGGCGAGCTGTAAT